>OU565267.1:30209484-31558489 GCA_913789895.3 Seladonia tumulorum
CGCGTTCCCCGCAAGCTCGCTATACCGCATCCTAAGAGAGGGAATCAACGCCGAGGAATTTTGATTGACGCCGTGCGAACGACATCGATTTTCGACGCAGCTGTCGCTCCACTCATCTCTCTCTCTCTCTCTCTTGCTCTTCCTTTCTCTCTCTCCTCTCTCTTTACGCTGGAGCCGCGATGAAAGATACAAGAGCAGTAAACGCAAAATTGGTCACCAGTTGGTCGTCTAGCAAGTATTGCTCTGCTTGGTCGATGCGAACACTTCCATCGCAAAGCGATAGGATCTAATGTGAGATCTGACTGCTCTGATCGTTTATCGCAACTTCGTCATAAGTAGACTGCGGATGTTTATGCAATTTCCAATTTTTGTAGACAAATTTTCAGGAAATAGAATGAAACGAAATCCTACTTTTCATGGGAACGGGCTCTGTGGATCGGAAACAAATAAAAATCGTACTAAATTCTATTGTATATTGTATTATACAGTCGAGTCGGAAAGTAAGTTAACGACTGGTGTATGCAGGCAAATGAATATGACATGTCTTTAATCTTTAATAATGATAATATATGTTTTACTAACATATTTGTTTATTTCCTTACACCTCCTAAATAAAAACAATACGATAACTTGATTTTATTCATCATATTCATTGCCTACATATCACCAAATGTTAACTTACTTTCCGACTCGACTGTATGTAGCATTTTTTGAACATTTTCATACGCCATAAATGCACAAAGATCCACAGTATAGTCATAAGCTTACGCTCGTTTAGACGCGATACTGGGTTTGCACTCTCGTTTAACCCTTAGCACTCGAGCGGTGACTCTGAAGCACCACTAGAAATTGTGGTGGCATTATTTCAACGAAATTACAAAAAATATTACAAAATATTTGTTACATTACAAAATTTATATTCAATAGATTACTAAACATTTAAATATTATATGTGGAAATCGGATCAGTTTTGTACGAATAAAATGAGAATACTCTCTAAGACGGAAGAAAAATTTAGTTTTAGAATTAAAATAGCGCTGAGTGCAAAGGGTTAATACCTCTGCGAGCTCGACGACTTCGCTTTATGTAAACATCTTAAGACCCCATGCAGATTTCTTATGAAATTGATGCCCTAGCTGTACAGTGGAAATTCTGTGGATTTTTATTCGAATTCTAAATGAATCAATTAAATAATCGATGTAGTCTTAATCTTTCTTTTATCTACCAGAAGCCTATTCGTAGGATTGTCAATAGTTGTGCTGTACCGAAAGGAAGCTTAAAAATCTTCTTTTACCTAACACAGTGAGAGAATTCTCGATATATGTCAACACAACACGGATTTTACCAGCGTCGTATATCGTTCAGGAGACATAAAGATCATCCAGGTTTTGGCGACATGTGTAGAGAAATCACTGTAATACCAAACGAAACTGTTAAATTACGTTACTGGCGGCAGAGTTTACGATTGTACTTGTTATTGCGGTTGAAGGATCCGTGAAAGAGTCCTTTCAACCGTGGACCAGTAAACTTGAAAAAATGATTAAGAAATGTGTTAAAATTGTAGCAGATTTTCTGACGAGATACACACGAGACTGGCGAAATGGAAGAAATGGCAGATTGAATAGTTAATTAAAAGTTATTTAACACTAATTGTGTGCCGAAATGTCGAAGTATTGCACCGCGGAAATCAGCGAATTCCAAGTGGACCGAAAGACTGATTAAACATTACGAAACATTATAATTGCTATTTCAGCACTGGGTTTGTCGAGCAGCTTTTGTACTCTTCCTAAAAATTCGCGTTTTCAAAAGCGGATAATACACACACACACATTGTAAAGATAGATTCAATTTGTGTTTGAACGAACACCTTGAGAGAAAAATCACTTTCAGCGTGTTCATATTATCGCAGAAAATGATGTTCCTCGAACGATCGACTTGTGAATACCAGCGCTAGTTCAGGAGATGAAGCGAAACGATTTTGAGAAATCGTAACGCTGCTTTCCTCTATTTCGTACGTGTCTCGTGACGGCGAACAATGCGCACCGGTGACAGGCACTCGAAAAATGGAAATTGCCGAGTAGAAACAAGCTGTCGTTGCCTGTCTCTCTTTTGAATGGGTTCAGGTGATCGATACCGGCGAAGAAAATACCGAAGAGCGAAATTCCTAGCACTTAGAAAGAGAGTCAAGTGAGTTTCACAGTCCCCCAGCCGAACGAATAGATTAAAATGAAAGAACTGCGCTATTTGTCCTTTTCTTCACCCTTTCAGTGGTATTCCACAATCATACCGTTCGATGCTATAGATTGGAGCACTCCGTCGATTATACCTCCTAGCTCGCGAGCACATCAAATGTTAATCCATCACGCAACCTGACAATTAAAGAGAAAGGATTCCAATATACTTTTCAAACCACAGGGAAATTGGCTAATCTGCACCGGGCCTTAAAATTGTCCTTTCCCACGAGGATTCGCGAAAGGAGACTTTCGCAATCGGAGATTTCAGGCTTTCATCCTCACTCTCTGTCGAGACTTTTAGGTGTAAGCTGTGTCCCAGTGGAAATTTCCCAATCTTTCCTAAGCGTTTCAGCTTCATCGGGGGTTTGAACATAGTACCACAAGGTCACACACCCCGACGCTTCAACGGTGAGAGTTCTTACCATCTTGGTATTCGAGTATTCGGATTATGACTCGAAACCCGGATTGAAACTCCTACTGTCGAGTTAGGATAATCAGACTGCGGATCTTTGTGCATTTATGGCCTCTGAAAATGTTCAAAAAATACTACAACATAAAATTCCACAGAATTTCGTACGGTTTTTATTTATTTTAGATCTAGAAAACTCACCACCACTGAAAATTAGATTTCACTTGTTTCCGCTTTCCTAAAATTTGCCTACGAAAAGTGAAAATTGCATAAACATCCGCAGCCTAATAACGAGGGATCAATTTTTACTTATCCATTATTCGAATAGCTGTTGTGTAAACAGTCTCTGAAGTTTTTCCTCAGCTTTTGTAGTTGACGTGGATCGATAAGAAAATTTTAGGCAGGTTTGAGGAGAAACAGCGACGGTCTCCGGTCTCGGTTTGCTAGTTTCGCGAATCCTCGTCGGTCGGTCGGACAGCCGCGTCTCCGGAGGCGAAAAAGACGGCAAAATCAGGAAGTAAAGGGACCGTGCGAGACCGCGTTCTCATGAGACGACCATTGTTGGCACCGACACGCCAGAGGATTTGGGTCAGCGGTGGGGCTCTCGCCCGGCCCTCCCAGTTTCCCGTGGTCGCAAACCACAACCGTCTTTTTTTGCGGTTTCGTGGCTCCGTCTCTTTGAAAGCTAGCTATCGCTCGCGAGAGATGCAAGATGGCAAAGGTTGGCCAGCATGGCCGACGGAAAACAGTAAAAACAACGCGCGCCAACCTGAAACGTTTTCTCGATCCCCTCGGGTGATGCGAACGCGCGCCGCCGCGCTGTGTGTCGGCGAGCTCTATCGGGACGGACAGCCGAGAAAAATCGTTTCGAAACTCGTTACCAGAAGCCCAACAGCTTCTACGGTCCCGACTTTTGCCGTACATCAATTAAATCTGGCAATTGCCTGCGTCTTACTTAACTCCGTGTCATTGAACTTTCCTGGATCCTCTTAACGCGTTGCTTACCGCCGGCTATTTGCCGACAGATGAAAATTTGTGAAAAAAATCATTCAGCGGCCTGTGGCAGTTTTGGTCATGAATCGGCAAAGGCACCCTGAGGAACGTACCCTGGGATTATCTTTTAACCAGTTAACTGTGGCGATCTCTTTGCAAAGCGCCCGCCAGTGTGTGTCGCGATAATCTTAGATACTGCTTACGAGTTAGCTCTCAGGAAGTTATAAATCCAACTCAAATTATTTATAATTTTCATTTCGTCTTGACCTCTAAACATTTTAAAAATATTAAAATTTACGAATGTAATTTAGTTTTCGCTGAATTACAATTTAAATATCAAATTGTAACAAATTTTTACGCATGACGGATATAGTCGTCATGACACAAAATTCTGCCACATCTCCATGACGGATATAGTCGTCAAACACACTTAACTGGTTAAAAGATCTTCTGCCTGAATTGCAACAAGCTGGAGTGAAATGGAGATTTATTTTCTCAATATGCTCCGTAGGTTGAAAATAATATAATTTTTTATTTCTTCTACTTTAATGCATAAAAATCTGCTAATAGGCTTCTGGCGAGTAATGTGTTTAACAACATTTTTCCTTCGTTTCGAACAACCGGACACAGTGTCAGAGCTTGTGGCTACAAGCTAAAATTTGTAACCCTTTGCACTCGAAGCTATTTTAACACCAAAATGAAACATTTCTTTCGACCTAGAATATTTCCTTTCTATATATTGGGTTGGCAACTAAGTAATTGCCGATTTGTTCAATGAAATAAAAAAGTTTTTTTTTTTACTTGGAATGAACTTTAATCTATGATGTATTTTCCATTTTGTTCGATGACCTTTTGCCATCTTTCTGACAACTTGAAAATTCCACGCTCGTAGAAAGTCTGATCCTTTTCGGCCAACAACTGAGTCAAGTTATAGTTTCATCTATAACTGAAATCGGCAATTACTTAGTTGCCAACCCAATACACACCCATATATGTATATATATATATCTTTTTTTTCATGTTATACACACAAAAAATGCCGCAGTTTACTCGTGAAATGCTGAAATATTTAGTAATTTATTAAATGCAAACGAATTTCATAATGTGAAAAATATTTTGAATAATCATACAGCAAATTTTAGTGGTGCCTCACAGTCACCATTCGAGTGCTAAGGGATAAAATTCGACACCGTGTTTGAGGAATGATTCCATGACTCTACAATTTTTCGGTACGTTCTTGAAACATTGCTGCCGAACGAAAATATTTTCAACGATGCTAAACCGAGGCAGACCAGTTGCACTAATCCGGGCTCCGCCGTTCGGTCACTTCCGGTAACCAGTGAAAATCACTCGTTCCAACAAAAACACTGTATTTCTCTATCCGTGTGCTTTTCGACACTGTCACCTTCGTTTCACGGGAATTTGGAGAAATCGCCGGGAGAAGACAATAGCCGGTCTTGCATCTGTTTTCCTCGGAACAAGCGCGGCGGAGGTTTACGCGATCGAGCTTGCTGAATTCAAATTGCTCAATTTTTTAACGGGGTTAATATCGGTGATGATCGTCCGGGAGAACTGGAAATTAGGCCCGGTTGTGCCCGACATTCGGCTCTCTCATGAATTTAATGACCACGCGGGTACTGTCGACACGCGTGGTCCGAGCCGGTGATTTTTTCGCCGGGTATTCGACGAAACCGCGCGCTGCTTCTCTCTCTCTCTCTCTCTCTCTCTCTCTCTCTCTCTCTTTCTGCGCTCCTTTTCGGAGGAGGTCCCCGGCGGGTTGCTTCATCCGGAAAGGAGGGACCAGTGATTACACCGGTGATTGCCGAGATCGTTTGACTCACGAAAATGTCATTAGGGTTTCATTACTTCCAACCGCCTTGAGGAACGACTGCTCAACGAGTTTATGCAACGCGTTCCCTGCCTCCCTCTCCCCCCTTCTCTCTCTATGCTCCCCTCTTTTGCCTCCCCTCCCACCCGTTCGGATCTCTGTCCGTCCCCCTAGACCCCTTTTCCGTTACCCTTTTCGTTCTCCCAAGACGACCGTGGTTCGATCCGACACGAAGTGGGTCAGGTTGGCCAACTGTCGCAAAGGGATCGACCGCGATCTAACGTCACCGACCGATTGACATTTACCGTAAGGAGATCAACGTGACGCGAGGTGGCGAAGATATCCATTGTCCGAGCGAGGATAATTGTTCTAGACAGAGTGAGAGAGAGAGAGATGGAGAAAAAAAGAGAGTGAGAGGGTAGAAGAGATAGAGAGGAGGAGATCGTTCGCTATCCTGACATTTAACGGCGAGCGTGTAATCTCGAAGAAATTCTGGGGATAATCGCCTGATCGAACGATCCTTCGACTACCCGGCTTACGCTCGCGTACAATCGATCATCGAGAGCCCGACGAGTTTCTAGCGAAAGAGGTACCCTGGGTTTTTCATTGGTTCTTACGGTTCGCTGGCGTGTGGTTCGCAGCGACTTCCGGCGACGTCCTCTTGCTTCGGCAGATCCGTTTCACGAACGTCCGCGGTGGATCTCTTCTATCTTCGGGCGAAGAGTTTTTCCGTTTCTTGCGGTCACTCGATAAACACGATTTCTAGTCTCACTGAAGCTTGTTCGTTCCAGAGAGAGAGTGCTCCTGCTCCCGGTCCGGGGTGCGATCGCGCGAGGCTAAATTACTAGAAGTTCCCTAGCGGAAATGCGCCGCGACGTGCACACCGGTGTCTCGCGGATCCTTGTCCACTTTTCTCGACGGACGGGGAGGGCCCGCGCACGGTGAAACAAAACCTCCCGCGCGGACAACAGAACCGGAAACAATATTAACATCGAACGCGAATCCCATCGCGACTGGTGCTATACGTATTCACACTTTGGGGAGCCGATCCGGCGCAAAGAACAAGCGGTTCCTCTTGAACACTGCTCGAAGAACGTCTTCGTTAAACCGCCGGCCACACCCTGAAAAATTACAAAACGGAACGGGGCTGTTAAGCTGGCTTCAGGAAATGCTTAAAATGTTTTTGGGAATGGAAATCTGTTCGTTTTTCACGTTGCGGGAACTGGTCAAGGCCCGCCAAGGAAAATTAAGAAAGTGTCTCTGGGGGTTGAAACAGTGTTCCTACGATTTCATGGGTTTCTCACGGTGTATTAACCAGTTAACTGTGGAGTTTAATTTTAGAAATCCCTCACGGCGCGGAATTAAAATCATGCAATGCGGAATATACACGACGAACGCAGGCCAAATTCCGCTGTTATACATTTCACGGAAAAAGTAAAGCAAAGTGAGAAAAAATTACATTTTATTCGATAAGAAATTAACAATTCATCAACGTTAACGGCATCGCAATAGAGTTTTGGATTGACGTGTATACACGTCGAACACGCTTAACTGGTTAATGGAGCTGTGCTTGCTGCAAGGGATGCAGGAGGTGTCAGCTGATCAGAGCTAACTAAAGAGGTTAGAGTCAGTGTCTCTAGGGGTTGTCAAATTATTCCTGCAAGTTTTTTGGTTTTGATAACGTATTAAGAGGTCAGGGCTAGCAAAAGGGATGAAGAAGATGCTTCTAAGGGTTGCAACGTTGTTCCTACGATTTTCCTGGTTTTCGATTATCATTACGAGTTATCGAAGTTGAAGTCAGGGTCTCTAGGGATCGAAACACAGAATTAACTGGTTGTTCATGATTTTAAGGGGTGTGGAGGGTGCTGCGACACTGCTCCTACGATTTCCTAAGGTCTTGACAACGTATTACACTGTGATCATGGAATGAATGTACAGAAATAAGTCTTGGGGTGGAGAATTGAAACTTGACGGACTACAGTTTAACGAGTTCAGTGTTCCAGGTTGAATATCAAAGTATCTGTGACTTTCGAATCAAAGTTTCTGCACACGATCCATTAGAAATTGCTGAAGAAAGGATGAAAGAAAGCATGTTCCTCCATCGATGTGTGACTAACTTGTCAATGGGTGGATCGAGGTCCAGATTAAGGAGAATTCAGGTCCAGTACTTACGTGAGTAATCCAGGATTGGGATCCGCCTGGTACCAGGAGTACTGTGGCATGTATCCCGCGTGATGCGGCGGTGGTGGTGGCGGCGGTGGATGGTGTCCAGGCGTGTGGGGGTGGTGGTGGGTGTGTGGTGGCGCGTGCGGATGCGGATGGTGCTTCATCTCACCCGGCCAGGAGGGTGCGGGTGGGCTCTCGTTATGCTGGGGCGACATCTCGCTTCCGGGGCTCGAACTGCCGGGGGTGTGACCCCCTGCACCACCGCCCATGCCGCCGAGGTAGCCCGTCGTCGGACTTCCCGACACCGAACTTCCGCCTCCTGCAAACCAAACCGAGAGCACTTCTGATTAATCAAACCTTACTCAGTGTTCTTACCAGGAACTGAAAACATTCTGAAAAGAAACTATTGTCTGTATAGCGGTTCCGATTGAAACAGTTACGAGGTACCGAAATAATTCTAGAACTAGAATTAATAAGATTAATATAAGTAGAAAAAATTTACTGGAAACAAAAAAAGAATTGGTAATTTGTAAATTTCTTAAACTGTTGGAGAAAGAAAAATAATCTAAGTGGCTCCTGTGCCTTGCAATCGATGCAGTCAATGTTTATTTTGCACAAAAGTTCGCGGTCTATTTACAACTCTGGGTTAAAGCAGACCCAAGTACCATCGTTAGGAGGGGTGAGAAATAATCTGTTCATCTAGCAATCCTAATTGCTGATTAATAGTAGTTAAGTTTGATTAACTTCCTGGACGATCTTAGGGAAACCTAGGCTAAACAGCTAGGTTAAATTCTAGCATTTCCACGAAACTTGAAGGTCCTACAACAGCCGGCTGAAGTCCACAATCGACTTGGAGATTAAGCAGTAACATCGACACATTTTTATTACATTTATAAAGTGACATAAAACGGTCACTCTTAGCACTCCGTAAACCTAAGGACCACCAGAATCCTCAATAATTCGATTTCGTGCAAGAGTAGCTTATCGGGATGACGTGGCTCCAGCTGCGTAAATTAATTTATGCAATATTTTTATGATCCTTTCGCTTTTCATGCTCGGTACACCCGCCTTCACGCAAAAGGCTCAGATACTCGGGAAAAGGCGGAAACCTTTAGCCGAACGCATTTACTAAAGAGGTTGTTTCCTCAATGAAGGATAAATGGATTTGAAGGATAAATTGGACATATTTCGAAGGCATTCCGGTTCCGGTAATACTATAAGACATCACTTAAAACGAAATAATTAAGTTTCTGTCGCAATTTGTCGTGCCGTTAATGTAGAGTTCGATGCACGGCGTAAAATATTCCGCCTATCTTGTGTAGTTGTCAACTTTGAACGGCCTCCTGGATTCTTTTTACCATAGTTTTCACTATTTTTTAAATAATTATAAACTACACAACGGCTTCTTCCAAGAATTTCAGAAATTTTTGCCACTGAATGATTTCCATTTCTCAAATTATTGATAATTTTAATCTCTGTTTTATTTAATTTTTTTCCTCGTTGCATTTTGTATAAACACAAATACTGCAAGTTGATTAATATTTTTAAGGTTTTACTTAAATTATTTACTTCAATTACTGACACTTTAGAAGATTATTTCATTGACGATCTTTTTGCTTTCACTGTTTGCGAGCAACTGTCTTATAGATTTGTCGCAGCCAACAAGAGGTCAAGCTTGCGTAGCTTTCAAGTTCATAGAAATTCTAACGAAAACAGTGCATGGAATTGTGCATGAAAGACGATGAAATTCTTTCATATAATACATCGTTATCTCGTTTTAAGTGATGTCTTATAGTATTGTCGCGGACTGTATGTTTCAGCGGTGGCTGTGACAAGGAAGCTCTCGGTGCCCGCCACGCGTCGATGACTGGTTACACGCACCGACGCAACCAGTCGTATCATAAAGTGAGTCAGGAGATGTGGATCGGCAAGGTTGTCGAACGGTTCTGCGCCGATGGCGTTACGATTCGATCTGCTTAATTGATTTATATCTTCCCGACCGGATTCGTTGGTTTCGCTCGTGTCGCTGTAGGTAACAGAGGTCCTCTCTTGCTCCTATGGAGAGCTTTTAAGCCCGTTGTGTTCTCGACGTTGGTCGCGTGAAATTCGTTGGCATCGGGGATACACTACCGTATCGATCGACACGCTGAATATTTTCAACGTGATTTAAACCGTATCAGAAGCGTGTCCAACGTCCCATTGATCTCACCGATACGCCGTAATTATAAGCCTGCGAACCTGGTCGGACCGCTGCGTTTTCTGGTAGCCCGTGTCGCCAATGGAAACTTCTTATTATTCGTAAGATTGAGTTATGCTAATAATTCGCTCCTGTGCAGCGTTCCGCCGCCAAAGGATCCTCCAGGAATTTTAAACAAAATGTGGGTGGTCAAAGGAAATTGTTAAGCGAACGGTTAACCCTGACAAACTAATTAATAGTTAGAATATCGAACGAAAATAAATACATAAATGTATCAAATCCGCGGTCTAATCGTACGAGTATATTGTCTGGGAAACATAGTTGTGCTTGATAAGAAAGTTTCTGCACAGCAGATCATTAAGGAGAGATAATAAATACAGATCTTATAATCGAATTAACCTTTCAACGTGGGAATATCATTTAACTTTGTAATTTTCATTAAACGCTTATAATTTGCAATGCAGCTCCAGCTGACAATTACATAAAAATTCAAGATTTTTTCTAACATCACGATGCATCTGTATCGCTCATTAGCAAAAATAATTGTTCGTGGATTGTTTTCTTGCATCATTAAAAGGTTAATTTATCGTTTGACTTAACCCGTCCATAAATTATCCCAGCTTTTGTCTCAGTCAATAATCACGATTATCATTACACCGGTGTTTGCAAAACAACGGCTTCAATTCACTTGGATTTTACGCTCGCCGAACTCAATGTCTGGTAACTTCTGAACGAGGGTGATCCTAAATTTCTGAAGTGGCATAATATTGGTCACACCTGCGTCATCAACTAAATTTCAAATGATACCGTACCCAGACCCAAAATGTCCTAACCCTCCTTCATCCCCGGTGTCAATTCGACACCGATTTTTCACGTAAAGGATGTCATTATTTTACCGTCTGTGGAACAATTGATCTGAAACTTTATGATTTTTATTTTCTGAACACGAAATATATATATATTTAGCACTGTTTACTCCTTGCCCTACAATATCGAGTCATACTCGTGACGAACCGAGTCATACTCGTCTGAACTGAGTCTAATCAATATGTATGTTATTAATTTCGTTTAAACCGAAATAAAATTCTGTTTTGGCGTTGTTAATGTACAGCTATTGAAGAACATACAGGTATGCAATAGATATAAAGTTCCTAATCACTGAAACTGTAAAATAAATCGTAGTGCAAGGGGTTAATAGGAAAATATTCGTCAAAAACGATGTAACGACATTCGTTACCGAAATCACCATCATTGAAATTCAAGTTTGCTTGCTCAGGTAGCCGACACAGGGCATTACGTTATGCTAAAAGTCAGCCGGAGGTGGAGCCAATAAATTACATCTAAGAAAATGAGAAAGATATCGAACCTCCTTGCATGAGACTTCCGGGCTGGCCCGGTTGAGGGGATGGTCCTCCAGGTAGAGCGGTTCCACCGGCTAGAAGGCTGCCGTGTTGTCCTCCGCCGCCGCCACCACCCTGCTGCGCCGCCTTCATCATCTTCTTGTACTTACTTCTTCTGTTCTGGAACCAGATTTTCACCTGCAACAAAAATCGAAAGAACGGGTCAGCTTGGAACTCGTTTCGCGAGTTGTCGGTAGCTATTGCAACGCGAAATGCGCGGTGGAGGAGGGATTGGGGAGGGGGGAGAAGGAAAAAATATTGACGAAGAGAGAGAGAGAGAGAGAGAGAAAAAAAAGGGACAAGAGGAAGACGTAGAAGAAGAAGAAGAAGAAGAAGAAGAAGGAGAGCCGGGTTGATGTACTGTTTAACGTTGGTCCGAGAGACGTGGGAAGCCGGCAATTTCCACTGTCTCCGCGTCTGTCCTTCCTTCCGTCAAACATCCGATAATTACAGGCCTGATAGACATTTTCTGCGAGTACACGCGTAATGATACACGCGTATTTCTTTGGCATATATATATTTTCCTCGAACGGCAATCCCGGTCGCGCAGTCGCCTTCGATCGCGAGGACGATACATTGTGGCACGAGATCCGAGAGCCCTGTTCGCGTTGCCAATCTGTGATACATGGCTGCGGCGACGCCCCTAGCAACCGGGTAACTAGGCCACTTTTGCAGAAATTAAGTAAATTGAGCGCGACAGCCCGGGGATCGTATTCTTTCAAGCTGGAAACATTTGCGACAGCTACGCGCCCCGCGTTGGTCATACAGGGATCATACTGTTGGATCACATCAGGTTATTTAGAAGTTAATTTCGATCATCGTTTAGCGAATTCGATGTATCAGGTTGTCGCGAATGAAACGGTCTTTAGCGTAAACTTTTATTTTACAAACTTAATTCATATTCCATTAGTGGAAATAATTTCCATCGACATCGATGCACTTCTTCCATCGTGATACAAGTGCCCCAACGCCTTTTTGGTAGAAATCTAATAAATAATAATATCGCCTTAATATTTAATAATATGTCCAAGATTGAACTCGTACATGTAAACCTTACGAATTTCCTTTTTTTCGCAAATTCATGTATGAATTTGTTGGAGATATACTCTTTTCATGTTGTACAACTTCAACACTTTCTGCCGTAGAAAAACTAAACTACAAAGACGGGAAGTTTCAAATGTGACAAACGGCCCTTTCAATTACACAACAACCTAATATATAAACTTATACTTTCCAGCTTCGTCTTCGTTGCCTATGTAAGTTTGGAGAGTATTAAAATATACGTATAATATTTCGGTGAATTTTTACTCAATGGGCCAGTTAGCAAGTCTAACACTGCAAACGCATCCTTTCTCAAGACAGAGCTAGCAAATTCTATCACACCACCATCTGAGGGACCGAAGGACAATCTTCTCCAAGCCTAGCCAAGCTAACCTAGAATCCAAGAGTCGAATAGCACGAATCAGATCAGCCTTCGACAAGATGCAATTACCAATGAAGCCCTTTTCAACAATGTTGCTGCAGTCTTCAAGAATACTTTAAGGGTGGGTCTGCCTTTCGTAGGGGAAACGCAACGAAGGAGGGGGGAGAAAGGCAGAGAACAGCATCGAAAAAAAGAAAAAAAAAATAGAAGGAACAGCCAGTTTCGTAACTGTCGTATCTTTCGCCTGTCCCTGCCTACACGCTGCATAGAACGCCGGGCACGGCCTGCAGCGGATACTAATGCGCGTGTGCCGCTGTTAGGATTGCACATGCGGTATTTTTTTGTGTCCTCGCGATCTATACGTACGCCGCGTGCACGTGACGGGCTGCTCAATCTTACGTAACCCTGCCTCATAGAGGCGAGCGCCTGTGCCAAGAGAAACGTCGGACGAGGAACACGCTCGTGTTTTGCGCGAGTTGAGCGTACACGATGCTCTGGAACCCTTGCTCGGAAAACAGCTTCGGGTAGAGAATGATCGACCCTCGGCTCGTTGACTTTCCAAGGGAAGTGTGAGCGATTTTTTCTTTTTTTTTCCTTTCTTTCTTTTCTTGCCGATCGAGTATTCGAAGACTCGGGAGGATTCAGGAGGTACGAAAGCTACTTGGCTCGGGGTAGCTAAGCCAGTTAGCAGACGTCGTTCGGACGTGGTCTGTTCAAGTTCGATACGAGCGACATTTTTCCTCGAAATGTATTGCCAGACCTACATTCGTCTGATACACATACATAAATATCGTCAGCGGCTTCGAACACTGTTGCGACGATAACGCTCGCATAATGTGCATCAGTCTCTGATAAAGGAACGACACTCTCGAGCACGCTATCATCGAGGGATTACGCAACCGACTGCCGTTTCCTTTTCCGTCGGATGCCGGAATACGCTAAACCTATTGTTAGCGCCAGTGTTCTGCGTGGTCTCCAGGTGCCGCGCGGGCACAGACGTGTTAACCCTAATCGAGTCCCTCGGCCCGAAGGTCTTAGAATCCTGGAAGAAATGATTAGAACAATCCTGTCACAAATTGTTGCGTTATTATTCTGCGAATTACATCGATTCAAAGCTAACATCCCTAGCGTACTAGTCACATAATCCCGCGGTAGTTATCATCCATACCATGGCAACATATATACAGAAATCCACCCTGTTCGTTTATTAGTCCAGAATATAGACTAAGTAGGATCCAGCTAACTCCTGGTAACTTCTGATTCTCCTACGAAAGAGGATCAACAACATTAACGCTAGATCCAATGTATCGAACCGATGTATTGAAGTCACAAAGTAGCTTCAATGAAAAATGATTGAATAAATCCACTTGGTGGATCGGAACGACCTAAGATCCTCTATTTCGTCATTATCGAAATTGCGAAGAAGCTTCTATGAAACAAGTCACTTACTATTTTGTTATTGTTACCAGTTTTACTGTTATCGAATGAACGGAGGTGTACCAACGGAAGATGACCAAGTAACTTTTGCTGAAATTCTAGAGGAATATTACATCTGATATTTCACTTCTAGTTTCCTGCTAGATCCAAAAAGTTCCACTATACTTTCCGTTACATCATTATAGGACTCGAAAAGGTACCCTGGCAACCTGTCAATTTCACCACTCGTGACTCTGTTGTTAACACTAAGTCTGTCGAAGATTCGACAGGAGTGCTGCTAAACTTTTACGAGAATCGAGAAGCGGATGGCTCCGGGACGCTCGGTGCTCCCGTTAATTAATCGACAATCATGTTGTACTGCTATGCGAGACTGCGAATAATATTCTATTTATTCCGATTCACAAGCTTTCTCAACGACTTGGCAAAACAAATTACTCATCGGTATACAGATTTCAGATAATGTAAGAACTCCGACTTACACGTCATCCCTTATCTCTAGCGTCATCCACACCCTACCAAACCTCCATAGTCAAATGTAACCTTATGTATGTCGCAAAAGCCGCGATGATAAATGTCGCTAGAATCATCCCCGCTACCCGGAGGTGTACATACGACGGCTCGGGTATGTCTGGACAACGCTGACAAGACTCACGTTGTTGACATATATCAAGAACTCGTTATATTTGGTCGTAAAGAACGGTTCGATATGAAAGATCGGTAGAAGATCAACCAGGAAAAATCAATCGCAAGAAGTCTGTTCCCAGGATCGTGTGTCGCGTTGCCTGAGCGTTGAAACGAGGCAGCTGGGCCACGTAGACTCGATTCGGTGGGAGCGTTTTCATTTAGACGTAGATTATTCCTAGATGCCTCTCATAAATATTAAACAGGCCGCGCTCTCGGATTCACGCAGGCGAAACGACGCGGCGCGGCGTGCTTTTTACTCCTGAAACCTTGTCCGGGCTGCTGTACCCCTTTCCCGGCGTTCTGGACGGCCCTTCACCCTCCGGCGGCGATCTGTCGCTCATTGAGTATGCATCGTCGATATCGACGAACGGAGCAAGGCGACGGGGCTGTTTCTGCACCGGTTCGCCGTGGGCGACGTCGGAAGCCGTGGAGCGGACATCTTTGGTCCGTCGCAGGGTTGCAGTTTGTTCGCCAAAAGTTTCAACGGACGAAGTTCGTCCTGGGCTTTGTTATTTTTCTCGGCCGGTTGTCGCGAGAAAGGTTTGCGCGACCATCGGCTGGCAAGCGCGCGATTTTTGCGCCCGCGCGGGCCGCCCGACGGCCATTCAAAGTCCCCTAACTTGAGCCACGTATTCACTATGCCGGGACAGAGAGATAGCAGCTTGCCACCGTCCCAGCGGCCGTCGGCGTTATGCCCGGTTCAAGCGCAAGGCTTCTTCTTCTTCTTCTTCTTCTTCTTCGTCCTCGTCTTCTTCTTCCTTCGGTTCGGTCTCCGTCGAGCGTTCCTTCAGCTTCGTGTACTTATGTATTCCGTCGCGAGGCGGTGCTGACTCGTCACGCGCATTTGCATACATTTCGAACCGTGGACCGTGCGTTTTTTGCCGGAATTCTTCTTGCCGGCTGCCGACCGGCCGCGCGATGTCCCTCCGCACGGCTAGGCCGATTGCGATCATCCAACGGGAGAATTACCACTTTGATCGGACGACACGCCTGTGGTGGCCTCCGCTAACAGAGACTTCTCGGTACCTGATCATCTCCCACTTGAGATACCTCAAGTTTTAGGATACCTGCTTGGTTTGGTTCTCTCATGATTTTGTACGTGTACCGAAGGGACACCTGTACACGGAATCCGTGAACCGTGTATTCGCGAACTAATATATCCACATTTGTTCAAATATAATATCAGTAACCATATCATTGAAATTAAAACCAAGTACTCTATGTTTATAGCAAACAACAAAGGCCAAAACTTTATTAAGTTTATCTGGATACCAGGGCATGTAGGAATTATCGGTAACGAGGAAGTAGACTCACTTGCGAAAGAAAGAAACTCCTTCGCCAGATATCAAGGCTTCAATCGCTGACCTAACCAGAGACCTCAAAATTCAAGCAAGATTGTCCACTAACACCCTAATCAAAAAGGAAGGTCTAGTCAAAGGTGTGAACTACGTCAGATTTTATCACAAGGACAAAAGCAAGCCATGGTACACTGGTCTTGTGCTCTCCAGAGATTTTCTGGTTTTTGTTAATAGATGCCGAGCCAATCACTATAATTTAAACGGTTCATTGGCAAGGGTTAACTTTATAGCTAACAGTGCTTGCCAATGTGGAGCAGAACTCCAAGACCTAAATCATGTTATATGGCAATGCCCAGACTATGAAAGCGAACGTAATGCATTAGAAACAAAGCTCCTCAAAGGCAAGTACTGTTTTCCTCTTTGTATTGGTTCCTTCTTATGTAAACCTGATATAAAAGGTCTGAAAATAATTTATAATTTCCTTAAACAATGTTCCATTAGAATTTAGAACAATGTAAGCCAAATGTAATAATACTGTACCTGCTATATAAACCACTTGGTTTAAAGCAATAAATAAGTAAAATATCCACATTTGTTGAGAATATGTTCTTCATACCCTAAAGACGCACCTGTGGGTTCGTCAATGAGCTGCCAAGTACCTGAGAAAGTGTCGCTTCTAGATTTCGTCTGTACACGCACACATTGTATCGATTACGAAAGCAATGTTCTGCGCGCTCGAGCTAAAACTTGTTGAACAAACAACTGAAACAACATACTATTTTTACCTGCTTACCTATCATCGCATTTAACTAGTCCGGGTCATTTTCTAGAGAAGACATCAAAGGAGAATTCAAAAACAAGTTAATTGTAGTCATACGAAACGTCTTGCCAATAATGTGTCAGGAACGTTGTAAAATGGTGGGAAAACAGTATTAAAGGAACCCCAAGATGTCTAATTTTGTGTATAATGTATAATACGATGCGCTTAGCATGCCGTTTATGTGTACCGATAAAAAGGACATAAACTTTCTCGGTCAGTCGATGGAACAAATTTTAAACCGTATACAGCGATCTCTCTCTCTCTCTCTCTGTCGCCAAGATTTAGATGATAAATGTCGCGGTAAACCCTAGTATGCTAGAGATATTCCCCATGAAATGTCCTTTACGACTTCAGCAACGGTAGGAAAATATCCAGGGAATTCTGGGGGTAATCGTCGATTTAGATTTTTGCGCTCGTGATTTTCGCTCGTAGATCGCGGTGGCCATCGATCACCGGTAACTCCAATGATAAGTAACCGTCCGATCTCGGGGCACAGCAAGAATCTGCACCTGCTTGTCCGACAAGGGGACGCCGACGCGACGCTTCGCGTCCGAAAAAAGGCACGCGAGCTTGTCCTCGCGGGCAAAAGCTGCGGGTCGCGCGGGCCACGCGCGTTGTAGGCCGGTTGTAAATATCAATAAACAAAAGTGCGGTGGCGGTGACCGGAGCCCGACGACCGGCGAAATAAACCGACAGGGGACAGGGACCCTAACGCTGGGCCCTTTGTCGGGCGCCATCTACGCGACCGCTTTGGTTTTTCAGCGAGCAATTAGACAGAGATTTATTTGCGCCGGCACGCCGCCGCTCGCGCGCGCACTCGCCGATGAACACTGTTTCTCTCTCGCGCGTAACAGCAACATACTTTTCGGCCGATACCGTACAAGCACCGCGGCCATTTTATACGGCACACGTTACACCGAACATTCCCGGTTCGTCTGCGGGCCCGGTTCGACGTACGAAACGTGAAACAATGCCGGGCCTGCTGCCGTTTCTTTTCTCGAAGCCGCGGTTTTAATGAACTCGTTTTGACATGACGATTTTGTCCCCATCTGTTTTATTCTCGTTCTGTTTATTTTTTCACTGTTGCAAAACTTTTCTGTAGTTTCCTTCAATTTTTTACGGTCCTGTGTCGAACCGGACTCGACATTGACTAATTCATTATTTCATTTTGGTTGCCGTTACCCCTCGTCAATAATGTCACAATTACGTGGTATGCAAGTAAAATTTTTGGGTTTCTTATCTGTTTTAAATAGGTTAAGGTATTCTGACATCGGAGGACGTATTGCATGAATATTTAGCAATTTTTTTTCATGGCAAACTATTGTATCTTCAGCATCGGAATTTTGCACACGTGTTTATCGATATTTGAGGTACACGCGTGATATTTTTCAAGCGAAAATAATCAAGATCACATAAGTTATATAGTTTTTTTATAGAGCATGCTCTGAAACGCATGCGCTTGCGGTCATTCTACTGATTCGAAGCAAAAAAATTGTTTATTAATCAGTCTAAACGTAGTTATGGTCCGAACCACAAATGAAAAGTCTCGATTATTTACAAAATGGCCGCGTTTTAAATCGCCGAGTTGTGCAACATTTTTCGGCCTCGAACGCGATGAGAACATAAGAAAAAATTGTGGACTAAACAATTACGAACGACAAAGGCGTACTCATTTCAACCGTAAAATAACTTGTAGTGCAACGGGTTAATAGGCTCGCCTATGCGAAAATAATTGAACTGTATATCATTTTGCAGCAAGTAAAATGAACGCTAACCGCAAAGGGTTAAAGAACAGTTTCTTGCGCACCCGCGCTGCGGTTACAACGAACTCGTTTCGACGTGACGATTTCGTCCCCCAGTTTCTCTCTGTTCTCTTCTATTCTGTTGCACTCTTTAGGACAGTTTTCCTTGGGAATCTAGTCAGCACCTCGCCCCGCTTCGGTTAATTAAAGCAACCGTTCCTGATTGACGCCCCAGGCGTAAAAAGCCGTGGACGCGCGAGCGCGTCACCCGCCGGACCAAAGACGATTACACAATTGGGGTTGACGAAGAGGAGCTGTTCGTCCTTCTGACAGCCGTCAAACACTGTTGACGCGCCGCTCGATCCGAACCACAGTAACGGTACTGTTATGCCACAGGAAGGGGTAGATGAAGAGAATCCTCGAATAAACTCCAAAGTCTTACAGCACAACTTAGGTTCGTTTCGAAATAGCCAAGCAAAGATACAAAGCTATTTTATACAAGTTGAATCTATAGCTCACGGATCGACTGACTAGCTACTTGTTACTTGTTATTCTCTGTCTCTGTACGCGTCCTTTCGCAGGGCCTTATATACATATATAAAGAAATTACTGTAGCTTTGTTTTGAAAAAATCCGATGGCGTAGTTACCGTCCGACTATCGATTTCTACTTCTACTGAATTCTAAATATCAATTAATTTCGATGAACTCGTTGGATGGTCTTCACCGATTAAAATTCTTCGAGTCTGACTCGAGGCGAACCAAATTCACTGTAGGATTTTTGTTTTGTCTAATTTCGTATGTTATAGTTATCATCTGATCATGAATTTTGCTCGGTATTATTTTTGGAAAAGAATTAAACGTTCTTCGTCTGACCAAAGACACTCGACATTCACTGCATAAGTTTTCGGTACTGCAGATCTTCGTCTGTCTAATATTTCACAATATATTTACTGTCTGATTGTAGTGTGTACCAATTTTGGAAAGTAAGTTAATTCAATTAATTTAATTTTAATGCTTAAAAGTGAATTAATGGAATTTGGAATGTAGGGAACTTCTTTGTCTGGTCCCAATTTACAGTCGGTTAACAGCGTCCATGTTTGTCTATTGTGTGAATCGATAAGTAATGCTGCAACACATTCCTTTTAAATGTTAATGTTAGTGATGGTCTGGAAAGACTGTCGGGTAACAAACGATCTGTTTGTACTTGTAGCCTGTAGACACTCTGCTAACTTACCGATTGGTTGGTTATCGGGCCGGGTTTAGCGTGTGTGAAGATTACAGGTTTCGTTTTTCCAAGAACATTGTGTCTGGTCATGGACGGTCCGTTTCCACTGTGCGCTTTCCGTCTGACCGACGCAAGCGTCCACGTTCTCTATCGCAAGAAGAGGATCAGCCTAGGTTCTAGCCTTTCCGCTGTTACTTTTGACCGATATTCGTTAGCCAGTTATATCGAACACCATAATTGGCGCTTGCAAAAATGTAGTCCTTGACTTGATAATACCGGCCGATAGCACCAGCGGCGGCTCAGCGCGGCTCTGTTAACTGTAGTTACAACCTAGTTACAATGCCTCGGGGCATGAATGATAAAAGTTTCGGAAGGTTTCGAGGCGTTTTATAACGTCGAAACGGTGAAGTGTGCGTCCGATCCTTTTTCGGAAAATTCATGAAAATTCTTCCGTGAAACTTCAACCTTTCGAGTTCCCCAAATTAACAAAAGAAATCAGATTCGAACAATTTCGAATTAACCACAGCAGAGAAAATCAACGGGATAACATTATTCCGTCATGCGGAATAATATTAGCGTAATATTTCTTGGTCAAGAACTGCACAGCATGAAACCCATACACATAGATTATCCGAACTATCAGTTTCCGACAGACTCGGCGTGTCTATTCCATTAGCGGGCTGTTTCAAATAATCGTAATGCAAGATAATAATAATAATTTAATTATATAATTGTACTAGCATTGATAAGCCTGCTAACCGCTCGGATCGCACCGGCTATCAGTACTTATGTATTCTAATAGCTCGCCCATAAACACTAGTTGCTCATAGTACAGACGCGTAAATACATTCTAAAATTATTCCCATAACTCACGTTTCGCAAGGAGCATATGAATCCACTATTGCAATTTCGTTAAGGGGGCAGAAATTACATTATACCTGGCCTAAGTATTTTCATCTCAGTTTCATAAATCTATCATGTAATCTCTAAATGCTTTACTTTGATCATCGAATATACATTCAGGAGCGCGCTTGACCATTAACCTCCCCTGTCAACCTTCTCCAACCCGTTTCGAGCCCTACGAACATCCTGAATATACGCCTCCCCCAAAAATCAGTATCAGTCCCGAATGACCCGATTGTCTAGTTATGATGTATACATTGAGAAATGTCAACGCTGATCAAGCTGAACCAACTCGAAATCCTTGGATCATTGTTGCCAGCCATTTCACCCTGTTAGCGAATAATCTGATCGGCGAATGGACTCGCCTAACCGGGCACCGGGATCGCCGTGGAACAGCCCGGTAGTCTTAATCCCGTGGCGGCGGGTAGCCACGCGTTTCTCCGGTTGCGCAACGCGGTCACGAATTATGCTCGGAAATCCAGCCGCGAATTATTTCGCCAATCATCGTGCCAGCTCCCCGTGGGCCAGTCAGCCACCCGCCGCGCGTGCAGATCGTCGCTGACACAAAATTGGAGGTTATATCGCAGCCGGGCGTATCGCTCGCTGGATCGAGTTATATTCCCGCGGCGGTGGCGGCGGCGGCGGCGGTTCGATCCCCGTCGTATACACACCTACACTCGCACACACACTTGGTACACACGTGCGATACACGGTATACACGGCGGACCCCCGTCGGCGTGGTTCTGAATGATCCAATCTGTCCGCACAATAAATAATCACGCGTATCGGCACGGCCTACCTGCGTCCTACCGTATGCCGAAACCCGTAACAAACTAATCCGTCATCGGTACCGGACGACGAGCGTACAAATCGCCGAAGGGTTTTTCAACGGGCAGCAATCAGCGCCAGCCGGGCACCCGATCGATCGAGAGGTGAGACCAACACCCCCACGCGGAACGATACGAATTCGACGAGAACACGGGGGATGAAACGGGACCGTTTTTAATTGACCTTTGTCCCCCGCGACAGCTCGAGAACCCTTCGCAATCCTAGCCCGATTGATCGGGCAGAACAGCTTCTCCCCCCTCCCCCCCACTCGGACTTCAAAGATCGGCTCCTGGCTTGTTCTCTCTTCGGGGGTTGATTACGGTGGTCGTTGCCACTGGAGCTGGGTAATCTGTGTTTTCTGGTTTCAGGCGATTTTGCTCGCAGAAATTGTATTGGTGCAACGATTTTAACAATTTTCTTGACTATTCAGACTGTATCCTTATTTATGCGAGATGAGGGTGACATGTTTTTTAGATCGTTGAAATATATGTGCATGTACG
This sequence comes from Seladonia tumulorum, assembly GCA_913789895.3. Classification (NCBI taxonomy): domain Eukaryota; kingdom Metazoa; phylum Arthropoda; class Insecta; order Hymenoptera; family Halictidae; genus Seladonia; species Seladonia tumulorum. The sequence continues at coordinate 30,231,573 of OU565267.1, forward strand.
GATGAAAATTAATATCTTATGTTTACAATATGTTTACAAGATTAGTAGAGGGTGCCGATGAAACTCCACCCTGTCAGTTGGGGGTAGATGAAGTTAAGGTGCCTTGTAGGGCCTAAATCCTTCCACCATCATCAGCATCAGCCACAAAATCCATTACGCAAAACGTCATAATTAACACATAACACGTTCACTGGTGGTTACCAGTGACCAACGCTATTCACTTGCTTACAATCGATTTTATCAAAATTCGTGGCAAGCAGTATCGATTTAATCGTTCTGAAATGAATTATATTATGAATAATATTATTTATTATTATTATATTAATATTATCATCATTGTCGAGTAATAATTATGGATATCTCGAACGAAATAGGCAAGACTTGTTGTATGAAATGCAGAAAATTCACGCGGCAGTGAACGGTGTTAACCCTTTGCACTCGAGTGATGACTCTGAAGAAGTGCCACTAAAAATTGTTGTGGTATTATTTCAAAGAAATTACAAAAAATATCACGCAATACTTGTTACACTACAAAATTTGTATTTAATAGATCGCTAAACATTCAAATACTATAAACTAAAGATATTTTACGACGGAAGAAAAATTTAGTTTTAGAATTAAAATAGCGCCGAGTGCAAAGGGTAAGTACCATCAACCCTAAATGGCAAAGTGAAGCCAATGAACAAAGAATTTTGATCCTACGAGGAGAAAGCTAAAAATATTTATGGATTTATTTATTCCGACTTCTTTTTCCTTTCATTCCGATAAAAACGATACTGCCATTATTACTATTGGACACTTCGATCGTCTCCACAGTAGTATAGGCGGAGAACAAAGAGTTAAAATGCTATATATTTTCAGTCTATATCGCCGGGCTAAAAGGTCATTGCCAAAGGATCGAAGCCACGGTAACCAAACTACAGTCTATATGGTAAACGTGTTCAGAGACACACAGACGAACATATGTCGCATTTTCCGAGCATGCAGTCGTCTGGTCGAGCATGTCAGCAGGTATCGTAGATACCTACGTTCCCTGCCGGTCTCGGAGGTGGGGTGGGGGGATAATAACAGCCGTGTAAATGCGTCACTAGGGCCCCGTTCGTTCGCATAATGCTATAATGCCTCTTTTTTTTTTTTATTTCGCTCGCCCGCTCACTCGCACAATGCAACGTCGGTTCCCCCCTACCCCCTACCCCCTTCGTCTCTCCCCCGCACCGGCCCCCTCGCTGCTTCGGCGATTCCCACTTCCTGCCTGGCATCGGTGATGCGCAGTGCCACCTTAACAACAACGAAATTCCCCAGTGGTGCAACGGCCCCATCGCGCTTTGTTATTCATCGCTGCGCTTATGCCTCTCCCTTCTTCGTTTCGTAGACGAAACGAGCCACATGCATATACTTTTTCTGGCAAGAAACGATGAAATATCGCTCGAGAAACGAAGGACCTGGTGGCAAACACTACCCGAGGAACCGGGTAGTCCCTGTGAATGCCGCTTCTGCCTCTTTGAAATTTCACACTGTTCGACTGACGGTTCAGTTTCAAGGAACGTTGCTCGCGGATTTTTCTGCAAGATAAAAATTGCCTGAATCAATCGCAAGACAACAGGGACTACGTGGACATCAGCTTATTTCATTTAATGGGAAAATGATGATCTCTGTTTTCGTGTTTGTCCTATCCATTTTTAAATGCATAAAATCTACACGCGAACAATTTAGTTGGAATCTCCCACAATTGTAACAGCAAGCTCTGTGTGGAATCTACAGACCGAGTATGCTAAGGTCAGTCGTGAAAAGAATTTCGGAGATTTTAAGTTCAATTTTAGCTTGGCGGGGAATCATTATTCTTTAGAAATCTTTTAAAATTGAAATAAAAATGAAAAGTAAATCATTTGTATAGGGTCGATAAAAGCCTTCAGAATAATAACACCGTTCGTGAAGCTTCACAATAGGAAGAACCACAGGTCTCAGAACTTTTGTGCGTTACAGCAATTGTATTCCTGAAAGCTCATTTCCTTGGTTTAGAGCACAATTTTAGCTTGAAGAATTTCCATTTATAGCTAAAGTGCTCGGAAATCTTCACAATTATCAGAGCACCCAGTGAAATCTAGCGGCACCGGTATGAATCTCCCATATGAATCTCACACCCATGAATCCCAAAGAAAAAGGATGAATTTTTCGCTGGAAAATCGCAACAGTTTCATGTTTCCGACCAGATCGCGGAGAAGATAGGGATATGCGGTCTTTTTGCGGTCTCATTTTTCTGTTTAATCAGGAACGCGAGAAGCATTTAGTTGCTCCCATGCGATCACAATAGAGCGCGTGCCCGTCGTTTGTTTGTCGGCCGGCGGAATCTTAATCGGAAACTGCGATTATCGTTCGTGCATTATTGCTCGTCCCCGCGGATCCGTTCGCTCGGCTCGGCTGGCTGCGCTCCATCCGCGGCGGGCGAAAAATGGTTGAAATCGAAACACTGTTTTACAACACGATCACGTAGCTGACAGAACGGTGACAGGCGGAATACGAGCGCGCGGCAAAACGGTACACACGCGTACCCTGTCACCGTTCCTTTGTCCCCGGGACCATTTGTTATTTTGTACATATTCATAACGCCGTTACATCATCGCGTACCGATGCATTCTCTACCCGGCCTTCTCTCTTTTTTTCCGTTCTTCTTTCCAGCGCCTGGCTACGCTGTTCATCAACGAGCACTTTTCGAAATTATTTAACACTTCGAATTCTCAAAGTGTCATCTACGTAACGAGATTGTCGGAAATCCGCTGGAAACGATTACCTTTCAAATTGGTTAGCAAATTCTAAATTGCATGGATAACTTTATGAAAACGAGCAAGGTCAATTTACAAAGTAGTTGTTACGGTAAGAACAAAGTAGAGATGTCATTCCTTACTCTACATATTTTCTTGTATTTTAAAAATCTCCCAAACAAAGAATTAACTCTGAAAGAATGCATATACATGTTTGAAAAATGCCGTACAATCATAAAAATCTTGAAGAAATGAACCCAGCATTGAGTAAAATGCAGAAACTTAAACCCTAACATTAAAAATTTCCAGTCTAAAGAGCGCGAGGCAAAAATAAACGTACCCTAAAATCTTTTGTACCACCACTTCTAACCGGATCAAGTTCCCCCACTCTAATTTCCCCTTCCACTGCGATCCAGTCACGTGACATGATTCGTCCGTGTAGTGCATACTCCGGTACTAGAGAGAGGGTAACATTTCCCCTCAATTTCCCCTCAACATGCCTATTAGGGGGTTAGGGTGCCCGCAGATGTCCGTGGGCAAGTGACAGCGGAGTGGGGGTAGGTCGTAGCACTCGATATATATCAACAACACGGGTCTGGAGCGACAGTGGGGATAATATCGCGACGTTTATCGTCCAGGTCTTGGCTCATATATGTATAGAGAGAAATCACTGTACTTTTTTTCTGCGAAATGCCTCGAGTACGGCTTTTGTTTCAGCGAAATGAAGAGCTCGGCCGAAGTTGAAGAAGACAGGAGGCCGAACGAGGTCCCGTTACTCGTTTAGGCGTCCCGATAAAATGCAGATGCAGATCGGCGCAAACGTTGAACCGCATCTCTCTCGCGATGCGAGGCAGATCCTGCGTTACGTGAGAAATGTTCGGGAACCGTTATTGTATATCGCAGTTGGCTGTCGTTCGCAAGACACAAAGGCCCTATTCATCCGCGTGCAATCGTATGCATAGGAACTGATCCTGACTTCCAGCATGCCTCGCATCGCTTCGCGCCATCCTCCGTGTACGCGTACATGCATACCTCCTTGCTCGGTGAACCTCGTTAGATCGTGGTAAAAGAATAATATCCGGCGTCAGGGCTGCCGTTTCGCCAAATGAGATCCCGATTATACCGTGTTTCCGAGACTTTCACCTGCTGAGCCGCTGTCGCTCAAAACTCTCCGCCATCGAATGCAACCGTGCGTCGAGAACAGAATGATGCACGTTGAACCAATGCGCCAGCACTTTGATACCACCGTGGAGTTCGTGTACTCGCTCTTGATCCTGGGAAATCGATGGGCTATCCCGCTGTACCGACTCGTTAGCGGCTCAAGATTCATCGTTGGCAACGATCTTGCTGCACCAGTGCACTGAAAATGCGGCACAATTTTTTCGAAAGAAACTCTCCGGCTTATAATTAACACAGAACCTTTCCGTTTCGATTCGCAGCACTATGCTAGACAGAATTTACAATACAATATTTCGGGTCATAGATCCTGGAAATTCTGTAAGAAATAATTGCAGAATTTATAATCAACAGCAAAAGACCAATAATAATCTGGAATGCTCCAAGACCGGTACATCGAGGATCGAAAAATGCATTCATCGACAATCAGTGAGTCTGTACAGTAGAATATCACCGAAAGATACTTTTTGACTAAAAATTGACGCTGAACTCACTACCCTTAGTCAGACGAGTGGTCTGAACTCGTCTTCCTTGAGTGATAGAACAATTTTTCAAAATTTACTCAGAGTGAAGTCTCCAGAAACGCGACAACAAAAATGTTAAGTATCGAGTCATTTATGAAAGTTTCCTAAATAAGAAAGATACTTTTCGACTAAAAATTGATTCTGAACTCACTACCCTTAGTCAGACGAGTGGCCTAAACTCGTCTTCCTTGAGTGATAGAACAATTTTTCAAAATTTACTCAGAGTGAAGTCTCCAGAAACGCGACGACAAAAATGTTAAGTATCGAGTCGTTTATGAAAGTTTCCGAAAAACGAAAGATACTTTTCGACTAAAAATTGATTCTGAACTCACTACCCTTAGTCAGACGAGTGGTCTAAACTCGTCTTCCTTGAGTGATAGAACAATTTTTCAAAATTTACTCAGAGTGAAGTCTCCAGAAACGCGACAACAAAAATGTTAAGTATCGAGTCATTTATGATAGTTTCCTAAAAACGAAAGATACTTTTCGACTAAAAATTGATTCTGAACTCACTACCCTTAGTCAGACGAGTGGTCTAAACTCGTCTTCCTTGAGTGATAGAACAATTTTTCAAAATTTACTCAGAGTGAAGTCTCCAGAAACGCGACAACAAAAATGTGAAGTATCGAGTCGTTCATGAAAGTTTCCTAAAAAAGAATTGCAGATCCGAGTAGCATAGCACGTTTTAGGAATCGAGTTCCTTTCTGTGCATTTTAGAAATTACGATGCACTCTGTTACGTGGCGTTCTCATGAATTAATGCAATAGTGCATTGATGCCTCCAAGAAATTCATGAACTTGATTCCATATCTGGGAAAATCGAAGAATGACCACTGACTCGTTTCTGGTTCAAGGTCTTGTGTTGATAGCAATCTTGTAGTATAACTATCTGGAACACCTGGAGGCTCGGGTACTCCTCTGGAAACGAAGAATCCAGGTAACAGATTTTTCATTTTATCTTCGATTAAAGTTTATCAAGATTCTTCCATGGGAACAGCGCGAATAAATTTTAAAAAATCCTCTAATTTTTATACAATAAGACGCAACAATTTCAATTCTGAATTCGGAGTTCCTTAGATTCAAGATTCTAAATTCTATAAAATGTTTAGCAAAACATTAGCATTTATTCCCGTTTCGGTTGTAAAATATATTTGTTTAAATCGTTACCGGAGAATCGTTCCGCAGAATTCAGTTTCAACTTTTCCTATAAAACTTCGTTAAAGGCTTCGTTACCTTTCGCTGAAAAATCGGTTCGAGAATACCGACTAGGACAGGTACCGATTCGCGCACCTTTCTAACCCCGTGGCCAGGCTGCGGGGTAGCTGGAGCATTAAAATATTGAAATATATTCATAAATGCAAAGTTCTTTCGCGAGGATGTCAAGATGGCCACTATCGGAGGCCGTCGAGAGTTGCTCGCTCGGATAGCTCCGTGGTCCCATGGTGTTCCAGGGCCCCGTAGTGTATTGTCATAATCGACGAGGAACCAAGTCCGCCGATTCCCATGTCGGTATTCGCGAGTTTCCACGAGCCTGCTCTCGAAATAAGTCCTCGTTTGTAGGTGGATACCTTCGTCACGGTGAGCGGTTCGCACCATGGTTTACCGGACAATCGTGGTGGACGCGCTCGAGGACGATGAGCGGAGACAGGACAAGAGAGAAAGAGAGACAGGGGTGGGGGGGTTGGAGGAGAACAGAGGGGAGGTTGAAGAGCGAGCGAGCGAGAGAGAGAGAGAGAGAGAGGGAGACGGAAAGAGAAGGGACCTTCTTCTTGGTAGCGGAGGAAGAAAACGGGAGACCACCGGGAACCGGGAGGCAAGGGGCAAGGAGAATGTCGTGCTGTGCTCATCGAGGTGTAGATCCTCGTCCCCTGGGTCGTTCCTACGCCGTGGTCAGCGTCCCACTAAGCCACGGTCACGTTTACATTCGCGTTCTGACTACGTTTAAATTGCAGTCGTACATAGAAAAATGAGCCGACAAAAACATGGATACCCTTTGTTCTACGGACACCTCGGCCCCGGAACGTATCCTTATCTATCCCACGGGTTCAATCTCGTTCGACTGACACAGCACATTTAACTGACTCAGCTTTTTTTCGACAAAATTATCATTTTCAAACGAATCGTACGCGAAACTTGTTGCGCTCGCGTTTCAACCGAGAGTAACGAAGCATCGACACATTCAAAATAATCCGCAACTTCGTCTATTCAATACAATTTACACTTCTAGACAGACAATGGTGACCTTCGGTCCTCAGATTTATTTAGTGCAGACAATTTTTGTGGCCACTAGGTTCAAAGATTAGACTCTTCTCTGTGCAATGAGTTCAAGAATAATTTATGTAGAATTTTTTAACGCATCGTTTGATAACGAATGTGTACCGCTACGAGGTTCAACACGAATTTTATAAACTCGAACGTGTGTACACTCCCGCTCATAAGTCTTAGGACACCTCTGGTGTTTGGTAAAACTCTGGTATTTCGTATAGATTATGAACCTTAAACTGTATTAGCTACATAATATAAATATCCTCGTATGTTCAGTAGTAATTACAACTTCTACTTAATAATTCATTAAAAATTATGAAATAGCCACCCCAATCACTGGATTTGAACTCCCGTAGAAAAATTGGGGGATGAACGTGACAGACAGGTACGGAACTTTTGCCGTACTTCGAAAACGTGTTTATGGAATATTTTGGAACGAGAATGGAATAATATAACAACAAAAAATGTGAATATTTTTTTACTTCTTGGAAAGATTTTTGATGTATGAGAGCAGCATCCTTTCCTTGACATGTAAACCTTGAGGAAAAATTAGTTCGCATCCTGCAACGATTGTTCTATTTTGACAGAGTTGAATTGATCAAATATGATCACTAGATTGCGGATGTTTATGCGAAATAATAAAAATTTTCTGCCTGAATTGTAACAAACTGGAGTGAAATAGAAATTTATTTTCTTTCTGAATATGTTTTAATAGGTTGGAGATTAATATATATTGAGATAGGTTTTAAATTATACCTACTCATTTTTGTCATAAATGCATAAAATCCGCAGTCTAATGATCACTGTCCTAAGACTTATGAGCGGGAGAGTATGCGAAGCATTTCGCTGGCGTTGAAAGCTACTGGTCTCTGGATTGAAACCGCAATATCTAGAAAGGTTAAAGTCCTCCGTTCGAATAAAAAGATGATTCTGTTGTTTTAACGGTGTCCGGAAGGTGTCAAATCGTGTCTACATTTCCCACGAGCCTGGTATCATTTATTAGCACCTTGGAACGAGGACCGCCGTGACTATCAGACCCGGGCCGAGTATCGCAGTAAATATCCCGGAGATACGGACCCGTCAGCAGAGACGGTGGTGTGCCTAAACGCATCGGAATACCGGCGATAGGATCAAAAGGCAGCAGCGCGGGACTGTCTCGCGGTGGTTTCGCGCCTCGAATCGCACCTGGCTTGTTCGCAGGTTGTCCCGATGTCCCCGGAGCTTTCTCGTTTTTCCGAGGAACGGTGGGGAGGGCACGGATTAAGATGTAAACGACACTCTTCTACAAGCGATCCAGACAGGCGGATAGATCGACCGGTCGGATGGGCCCTCGCGTAATTTTCTCGTTCGTGGAAACAGTAAAAGGCCATTTGAAGAGCGCGCGGAGCACGGTTCGCGCACCGATGGTCGGCGAGAAGCGTTTCTGGACTTTTACGGAAATCGGGAACCTGGGAGCACCGTGCACCATGTACAGTGCTCGGCCTATGGTGGCGAATGACCTAGCCCCATCCATATGCGTGTATCGGCCTGGCCCGAGCACCCTGCTTTCTGAACACAAACAGCTCGAACGAACCGCCGCGCCGCGTGCCGCAAGACGCTTCGTTTCTGAACACGTCCGACGACAAAACCGTTTCCCAGATATACCGAGGAAAAAGAAAGCCGATTGAGATATCGGGACAGCTGATAAACGAGCCGCGGCCCCGTGCCGGCCTCCCCGGCTCTCCATTTTCTTTTATCAGGAACGCACGCTCGTTACCTACCACGCCGCGTCGCGACGCCGTCTAGCGTTGCTCGGATAGAGAGAAATTGAAATGCCACGGATGTGTTTCCCTCGCCCTGGTTGGTCGCGCTGAACTTGCCTCTTGGATCAATGCAACTGCTACCCGATCCACGTGACGGCGTATTCAACCGGACTGCAGATGTTTGCCTTGCTAATGCCGTCGAGGTGCTAAGTGCTTCTTGGTAGGTCGCGCTGTTCGACGAAGTCTGATCGATAGGGAAATTTCGCGAAAAAGACAGTTACCGGTTTTTCGCTCTCTAAATCCACCATTTTTTGTCACCTTCCCGTGCACACCGAATTCACCCTTTTGCAGACCGTACTCCTTCTCTTGGAAATCAAGCTGACGCTTTTCAAATTCAAAGTTTTACACGAATACGAACATATATATGCTTACTTAACAATCTATCGCGTGTGTGACAATTAACCCTTAGCACTCGAATGGCGACTGTAAGGCGCCACTAAAATTACTCAAAATGTTTTTCACAATATTAAATTTGTTTGCATTTAATAAATTACTAAACACTTCAGTATTGTACGAGTAAATTGCACCATTTTCGTATGTATAACATGAAAGAAATATATATATGGAAGAGAAATATTCTAGGTCGAAAGAAATGTTTTGTTTTGGAGTTGAAATTGCTTCGAGTGCAAAGGGTTAACATACGGGCTGACATTTTACCAAATAATTTCAGTTTTTTCACAAGATCACGTATACGTCTTAATCGATATCAAAGTAAATGCCTTGCAAGTTGTCTGCAAATAGAAACCAACCGAACAAAATTCGGCCCATAGAGGGTTAATTAACAATCTACTGTACACATAATTTCGTTTATGGTTCCTCTATCGTTGCTCTATTGTTTACTCGATACATGTCCAAAACACGGGTCTAGCCACGGACATGTATCGGCCAGGATTCTTTAAAAGTTTCTCGAGCTTCTTGGCCCCTCACGAGGTATACCCTGCGGCAGTGGGTTCTGGGACGTTTATCGGCTAGGCATTTGGGACATATACATAGTAAACATTATATACGTGTATTTATATAATCATTATGACAATCTGCGGGTGTAATCGTCACAGGGATGATTAATTGATCAGGATGTAATTACATCCACCTTCGTGGTTTGAAGTGTCGGAAGAAACTTCGTCAATGCCACTTGGAAGCTGTTAGTGTGTCGTTGATGATAGAGTGTATAACTTGTTTGTATTGATTGATGTGTTAATGTCAACGAATCAAGAGGACAACGAGGTGTTCCGTTGCACCTGTAGCATCTCCTGTCATCCTGTTAGGTGTTTTTTTCCGTACCTGTGCAGAGTATATCATATATGTCTTCTTTCAAGAGCCGTAGCTGATTTTATGCATTTATGGTAAAAACGAGTTGAAGCAATTTAATACGATAACGAAATTAAAACCGTCTGAGGACGTCGATATGTTGTCCTCAGTTTTATTAAGATCATTCAGACTTCTGCGAGTTCTAGACCTATGCCGGAGTCATTTCCGACCCGGGCCGATACTACAATTTTCTTTCGATAGAAGGCAATAGCTCGGGACCGGCTTTTGTTGTATTTTGGATGAAGAGATTTACTTCTTATTACGAAATAGAAAACGTCGTTTTATATCGCATTAAAATTGTACGTGTTGATCCAGTATGCATACCATACGGAGGGAAAAAGAAGAAAATAAATTTGAATCTGTCCTCTGCTCCCTACAACTGATGCAAACAATATTTTGCACAACGATCCGCAATCTAGTCATACACAGTTCAACACATCCGCATGGTGGACACTGATTTTCATAATTGCATAGAAATCGAAACCGTGTCGTTGTAAAATCGTATCAATGATTGCATCACGTTCCAAGAACGGTAGAAACGTCATAAAAACTTTTCGAATTTTCCTCTAGGTCGAGCGTTCGAAGATCAAAGTCTATCCACCACACGACCCTAGGTCGGCTGGCTTCGAACAAATCCCGTCGGCAAAATAAGCCAACGAAAACGATCCTCGGAGCTTCTGCAGTCTCCGTGTAGCTCCGGAGCGTTTTCATCAAGCGGCAGCTCGCCGGCATAATGTATTCATCCGCGCGAGCAGTCTCCGCGGCAAAAACTGGACTTCATAACTCGTGTTTACAGTAGTAAATAAACGAGGAGTCAGGTTGACGAGGATTCTCGAGCAACAGAGAGAGAGAGAGAGAGAGAGAGAGAGAGAGAGAGAGAGAGAGAGAGGAGTAGTCAGGAAGAGCGAGAAAGATAGTGGCATCGCGAAGACCTCGGTGGGATGATGAAGTGGATCCGCGCGGTACTGCAGACGTATTATTCTAAGCTGGAACAGAGCGACGCACAAGAGGAGGAAGACATCGGACTGGTCGGTGGAAACAGCGAACGATCTACGGGAGGCCGGGGATTTCCCGGGCGATCATTAACGCCGTAATCGATCGGATCAGGAAAATTTCCATTTGATCGGATCGTGAGCGGTGTACGCGACGGTACAGTAACCCGATTCGAGGACGTCGTGGCTCTCCGATCCTCTTCCTCCGGTTGGCAGCGTTCGCGGAGCGGTGATCTTTGGAGTGTCGGGAGATAAGATCGCCAGTGAATTAAATACCGTGGTACGTTTTCTTCGGGCCGGGATTCCTGGCCCGAGCTCTCGATTCTTATCGCGCGTGATTATCAGGGTGGGGTGGGGTGGGGGGGAGAGGCCCCGGCGTTCAACCGGGCCCCGGCCTTATGAATTTTGATGATATCTGATCGATGCACCCGCGGTGAAGGGGGACCGAAGAAAAATCCGCTCGGCTCGTTAAACGAAAATTTATCACCGACCTATTCCAGTTTCGTGCCGGTGCCGGGGATTTCTGCAAAGCCACGGACGCCGGAGCAACACGGACGGACGGACGGACGAACGGACGTGCCGCGCCGGAACGGTAAATTATGCACGTGCACCACGCGCATGCACTTTCCATCGCGCAGGATGTTCCTGAACGTACACACCATGGAAGCCGCAGCTTTCAACGGCGCCGGCTCTTCTAGCCACGGATACCGACGTTTTTACCACGAAGAACGGACAGAAGATGTTGCGGTGTCCGGGAACGTCCACGCTCGCGGAAAAACGACGACGGTTGCTCCGTCGAGCAGCAAGCCCCGAGACAAGTCGAGTATGAAGACAGTTTTGTTCGCGGTTTTTGCCGGGATCTTGTCGGGACGAAATTCTTCCTGGCGAGGCATCGCTGGGAAAACGTTTGTTTGTTGTCGTGAACGTTGGTCGTGGCCAACGGATCTCTGTGCAAAATAAAAGTTGTCCACCAGCTGAGAAATTATCTTTGCACTCTTTCGTATTGTAACCATTTTTGCCGATTTTAGGACCGAGATTTTTTAGATTTCAAACAGCTTTTTCGTTAGCTGGAAAGTTGCAGGCTTGTTCGTATTTTTATCACACATGGACATACAGTCGGTATGGAATGTGATTGTACAGTGACACATTGAAAGTAAACCTGTGTATATTCGTGCCAATAATAAATTTTATGCGGAGAAAATGATTAATAAATATTCTTAGATGTTTGTAGAATAAATTTTGTGCTATCGGTTTTTGTTGATTCTTTTGCAATACTGAAGGGAAATAAAATTTTGTTTACGCAAAATTTATTCCAAGAATATTTATTAATCATTTTTTCCTCGTAAAATTTATTATTGGCATGAATATACTTACTTTTAATTTGTCACTGTACGAATACTTTCCACATCGACTGTATTTTAACTCGGTCTTTTTTTACAGTTTTCATCAAAAGCATGAAATCGATTGGACTGTTTGATAAGCAAGCGAAGAAGAAGAGGAAGAAAAACATTATATTTAACAATTCGGTATATCCCTCGAGAATCACGGCGCTCCCTCGTAGTTCTAACAAAGTAGAATCCTTTCAGCAAGACGTTTCGACATTATCCGAAGTACTCTTCGGCATATAGCGGGTACATGCAATTTTCGAGCGGTTTCCGCGCGGGCTGGATATTGAAGAAAGGACAGAGACGGGTGACAGAATAGGGAAAGAGAGCGAAAAGAGGGGCAGGAGGGAAGAGAGGAGATGGAGAGGGTAATTTTAGCCGGTAATTTTACGCTTTTACTCGGCCAGGTTAGCAAGGCGCGGCTCGCTCTCGTGGAAAATGTCGTCCTCCTCGGCTTCGAGGTTCTAACTCCGGGGCTTGGAGCTCGTCGGCGTGCTCGTCTTCCTCTTCGAAGAAGTCCTTCGGAGTGGGTGCGCACACGAAAACCGCGAGACCGTACATCCAGATAGTTACGGGACATGACTTCCTCGCTCGCAGGATTTTATCGCCCCAGAAATCTGCTGCCGTGTGCATGAACACTTATGTAGCCGTGCATGCATGCACGATGTACACCGAGCCGTACCGTTTCGCCGTCCCGAAGTTTACCGCTGCTTCAGATTTAGGGCTGTTCACTTTGTCATCGGACTCGGGAAACGGGAAGATGGATCGCCCCCGGTTTTCGAGCGGAGCGATCCATTTTCCGACAAAGCGGACTTTCGAGCCGATGCACTTCAGCTGCGAGTGAAGGATTATTCCGCGAAGTCACTTCGGCGGCCATTGCTTCGATCGTCCTTCGCCGTTGGCCCCGTTGTTCAGCATTTTTATGCAAAACTTCGGAGCGTTTGCTCTATGTTTTTCACAAAAATTTCCATGCTTTCTCCAATGTTCCGAATTTTTCAATAAACGCAAACGTGCCGGTTCGACGCTTCGGAGTAAATTCTACTTCATTTTCCTTGCTATTCTTCTAGAATAATTTTTTCGCGATTAAACGATCGGGATTTTTACGAAAATGTCAAAAATTGTTCTACTTTTTCCTTGCTACTTTTCAAGAATGGTCAGATAAGATAACATCGTGCAAATCCGTACCGTTCAAAGATTAATTTTTAAGAGTGGACAAAGAATTGTGCTCATGGGACTGTCTCTCAACGATCAACATTTTGTATTATGATATATTTGCGAACACTTTTTGAAGACGATTAGCAGTAACTTGCAGATCTTCCTAACTTTTTCCAATTCCTCGAAGCCAGCGTCGGCTCGAGATTGTTAGAAAGCGGTGGCAAGAAATTCAGTGGTACGAGTATGGAGGGAACGAGCTCGGTTCGAGATTTTTCGGCGAAAAAATGGCTAATTGAATTTCCCGACAACGTAGTCGAGCCGATTTTTTCCAGCGGCCGTCTCTCTTCCGCCTTCCACATGTTCTTGCACCGTTCGCATAACGGACAGAACCACGAGACCGGGCTGCACCTACACGCGCGGTCTTTACGCACGCACGCACTCGTTGCGAGCTCACGCGAGAGAGGGACTCTCCTCTCTCGTTGGTGCCCGAAGTCAGCGGTTTCGCGAAGGCTGTTTCGCTCGTCGGAGGCACGACATGAAGGAGCAATCGCTCGCAAGGAGCAACGAGAGATCGTTGATAAGGGTATAGATGCGCCCCGGGTGTAGGCGTAATAAATTGTTTGCTGATTCTATTGAGCCTACACGATGAAAACAATGGGGCAAATGAGAGATGGAAGGCGACCGCACCGGGCTCCGAAGAAAATGAAATATTACCCTGCCTCGTGGATGGCGCTGACGAAACACGGCCGATTTCTAATGCCGATTTTTCAATGGCAATTTATCTGCTACGTTACGTCCCTGGCAAAATCGTCGCCCCCTTTTCAAGCAAATTTTTATATGTAAAAGAAACACCTTGCGCTATCATGTATATACACGCATGTATGTCCGTTACGTGAGGAAGAAGTGTCGTTACTCAAACAATATTATGACGCGCGGTCGTCGCCCCGTATTTCGACACACAATAACTGATCGACGACGACTCGCGCTATAAGGACAAAGATATAAAAACCGCAGACACTAGTCATCGTTTTTTAATAATTCGTTCGGCAAGAAGCAGTTAACGTTCAGACTTGACAGAGAGCAGTTAATAAAGCATTTTCTAGATTACACGATTCAATCTCCTGAGAAGACCCATCCACTCTACATATACACTACCGGCCATAAGTGTTTACCCACCTTCAAATTTCGTTACTATTCAAATAATAGGTATTTTATTGTTATGAAAATGTCCGCAGCTTTAAATCCTAATTATAAGGCTAATAAAAAACATCCAAAATATTCTGTACATACACAATCAGGTACTGTAAATGAGTTTACAGCTTTTTATGAAAAACGACAATTTTGGAGTTCAGGTAAAGAAACCCATTTTTCTGAAATTTGTATAACGATCAGTAGGGAATGTGAACGCAGGTAATACAGGTATCTTAGTCTTCTCGAATTTCATACTGCATTTCATACTGCATTAAGCTTTCATACAGTAAACAGTTGATTTTCACGTGCCTAAAGAATTTCGCGAAAATTTCAAATAATATCAGGGAGAAAAGAATTATCAATTGAAACGCGCGCTCTAATAGTGTCCCATCATAGCATCGGAAGAAGTAACAGAGAAATAGCAAAGTTATTGAAGCTGAACCGTAGAACCGTGGACTACAATGTTAAAAAATATGTGGGTGGGTAAACACTTATGGCCGGTAGTGTACTAATAATTTTCATTATAAGTTTCATAGGCTTGCTTACAGATTTCTCTATACATGTCGTCAAGGCCTTATTCCCACTACCGCGGGGTATATCGCTGTTGTTGACATACATGGAGAATGCAGTGTACTCGTAAGAAACAAGGTTGTCGCCGAGGGTTGACCAGAGAGGACGATTTTGCAATTCGACTTTCGGCTTCCGTCCCACGCGTCGATCCCGTTGCGAAAAGAAAAAGGCGCGGGAGAAAGGGAAAGGCTGTTGTCCTAAACCCGCGGGTGCACGTGAATCCACGTACACACGACGCATCATAGTTAGCCACGGTGATCGTACCGCGGCGATACGATCTCTCCTGCCTCTCGTTCCTCCACCTCTTCTTCCTTCTTCTCCTCGTTCGTCCTCGTCTCCTTGTTGCGCCTCCGCGGCGCAGGGGATTGCGTAACCTCACCTTGCCGCTAAACGTGAAACAATGCTCTCGCGTGAGACAGCGCGAGGTGCCGGAGATACGCGATCTTCCCGGTGCCTAACTCCTGAAGCGGAGTACCGAATAGAGGGACCCTGCCTACAAGCCACCAAGGCGATCTTTTCACGATGAGACAGAGAGGGAGCGAGGGACACTAATGATTCACGGCGACTGGAACCACCGTGCCACGATGATTCCGCGGTGCGACATTTCCAGCCGACCGAGCCGTGACAACGAACCCGCCATGCTCTTTTCCTTGCTCTGCGAAAGACCCGTGCAATCCTTACCGGCGATTATTTCAAAATTTTTCGAACCCCATGGACCATAGCTAAACATTTCTTCAATACTGTGTTTACTCTATGTACGCTCCCGCACATTTAATATGAACTCTTTTTATTAACCCTTTGTACTAGAGAAGCGCCACTAGAAATTGCTGTGGCATTATTTCAAAGAAATTACAAAAAATATTACCAAATATTTATTACATTACAAAAATGGTATTTAATAGATTACGAAACATTTAAATATTATATGTGGAAATCCGATTAGTTTCGTATGAATAAAATGAAAATACTCTAAGACGGAAGAAAAATTTTGTTTTAGAATGAAAATAGCGCCGAGTGCAAAGGGTTAACTATATAATATAAATATCCTCATATGTTCAGCTATAATTACAACTTCAATGTAATAATTCATTAAAAATTATGATATACCCGCACCAATCACCAGACTTGAACCCCATAGAAAAATTAAGGGATAAAGTGGACAGAAGGGTACGGAACTTTTGCCCCGCTGCGAAAACACATTTATGGAATATTTTGGAACGTATGGAAAGTATGAAGAAATTAATAGTGAACATTGTAATAAAGAACGCATCCTTCAACGATTATTTCAGTTTTACAAAGTCGAAAACGAATATGATCACTAGACTGCGGATCTTTATGCAAAATAAAAATTGTCTGCATCGATTTCAAGAAATAGAAACAAAGTAGAATGTTATTTCTTCACTTGCTAGTTTTAATAGATGAGAAATGGTATATTGACATTTGAAATTGTCCAAATCTTCCTACAATTTCAAATTTGATCTACTCAATTTTGTTATAAATGCATAATGATCCGCAGTCTAATGATCACTGTTGTAAGACTTATGAGCGGGAGTGTATGTCCCAAATGTCTAGCCGATGAAAGTCTATTCTTCTCATGGCGAGAATGTTCATAATTTATCTACAAACTTGTGTCACATCCTCTCAGTTTCCTTTCGATTCTTTTCGTGGTTAAACGGTCGGGACTTTTATACAAATTTCAAAGTATTTGCCGAATGTTTCAAAGAAATATCCCCACTGCCTCTACTGCTTCCCTGTCCTTTTCTACTTATCAAAGAATAGTATCTCCTGGCCGATATATGTCACTGTTTACACCCGTGTTTTGGACAAATATCGAGTAAACAGGTTCAACAGAATCTTGAATCGTAAACCGATACGCTCAATCAAATAATCGAATAATTTCGTTTGGGATTATTGTGTGAAAGATTTTTCAGCTCCCACTTTGGTACAGCACAATTATTGACAAGCCTGTTCACCCCTCCACTATAAAATAGTAAATAAAATTTCGAACGATATCTAGAAAACATATGCGTGCCGCTAGCTGTTAAATGGAAATGAAATAATATCTTGTCGTTTGCCGTGATTGTACAGTGATTGCAGTAAGTAAACGCGCGCATCCTAAAAAGCTGATTCTCCCAGCAGTGGGTACCAAACAGAATACCAACCAAGGATCATGCGAACGTTAATCAGAATTTCCTGAAAGCCTCGAGTTCCCTCGTCGATTAGGCGGGGATTTTCGCGCAAGACAATGGCAACGATCGACCTTAAGAAGCGTCGTTTTCCCGGCGCCTATAAGGCGCACGTTCATTAATCTCAATCGGTGAGTCACTCACCGTGGCGAACTTTCATCGAGGCGTGGGCCCTTGTGGGTACTCTGTTCGCGAGTGCAAGCAACGAGGCAGATTATGGTAACTGGACGATCCTCTCGGTGTTGTGTCAGTGCCGATACGACGCATTTTCCCGGTGGGCATCGGCCAGGAAGCAATTAAATGGGCGACGCGACGCGACTCGACGCGAACATCTGATTCCAGGCCGCGGAAAGCCGTTACAAGGTGGTGGCTGGGAAACGGTGGTTAATAGGACAAATTACACTAATAAAAGGTAACCGTTTTCACGCTAGAATAACAATGGGCCTCGCAGGTCCATTTGAATATTTCCCTAATGCCCCCGCACGACGACGCCGGTTGGCCGGTTGGCTTCGCCGCAGCTCTCGCAGCTCTCCGCTTCACTCCGCTCCATTCCGCTCCGCTCCGTTCGGCTCGCGGCGGCCGGAGCGGACATGCGCGCGCTTTTTCGTACGCATCAATGCGCCCTAGGTCCGTTCCGTTGGTCGTCTGTCGTGTCCGGAAGGGTAGGACCTGCCTACCTTCGAAACTGTTCAACGAAGCTCTCCTTTCTCTCTCTCTCTCTCTCTTCCCTTCTGTTTCTCTCTATGTCTCTACTACTGCCGGGGGAAAGCGGCCAGCGTGTCCGACGACGTGGCATTAAATTCGTTCTGCCACCCTGGCCATTCGTCTGCGCTCCCGGGACCGTGTGAGCGTGCGTATCCGTTCCTCGCCGCACACTCGATGGATAGAATTTATTGTCTCCCGTAATTGGATCGGCGGCCTGTGACCGTACTCGCGCGCGATCCCGCGTTTGCTTTCGCTTATTTATCGCCGCTCTCTGTCCCTCCATAAACAATTAGATGCCCCGTGTACTACTTCGCTGTTTGGTCAACAGGCTCGGGCGGGAGGAGTTTCTGGGACCTCGTGGGCACATTCTACAAATTCATTCGTAGCCATGTCGCCGTGAATTCGATCTTTATTCACGAACAACTGAAATACATTCTACCGAAGTTATCTCCATTACTGATGTCACGTCCGGTGGTTCGACCGCCAATAATTAATCAATCTAATAAAGAATTATTGCAAAATCCGATAATGTCACGAGAAAGTGACGCATCAACAGGATGCCAAATCAACAACTCAGCCTTCTGCGAAACGCACAAATAAAGATCGGTTTGCACCCTTAGACTCAATAGAAGAGATATCAGATATTGCCACGAGAAAAAACTATGATAATTCAAACTGCACAATGAAAGTTCGGTTTACATTCTGAGAATCAATAAGAATTACATCGGATGATGAGGACCCCTACTCCTGAGCCAGCATCTTCAAAGACAAAGAATTGGCTACCCTATAAATAAAGGAATCAGTTCCTTAAGAGAGCAGTTGCAATAGTGGTGTCAATCGATTTAGAGTCAAGTTTATTTGAGTTGTGTTGAGTTGAGCCATTGTGTTGACAATTATTTGAAACTGCGAGTTCCGCTAGTGAACCATTGGATTAAAACTGCATACACCACGAGAAGACCAAGGTTAATCAAAGGATCCCTGAGGTTCCACGAGCGTCCACTGCATACCACATTGTATCAAACCAAGAAGATTGTATTTCGGTAATATTATATTATATTATATTTTCTATATTTTTATAATCGCGTTAAATGCACTCACGTATATCTGCTTTATAAATAATATCTGTAAACCTTAATATCTGATTCAGCTTCCTATTTTTGAATAAATAAGTCAATTTTTATCAATAAAAGGGTACAACCTTTATTTAAACGATCCTCAATTTCCCAAACCGTAGCCGGTGAATGCAGGTAGGTTCGAAACTGCGTACTATCCCTTCAAAACTATAATTCAGTCCACTCAGGACGTAACACTGACTATACTCCATCTCGTGTAATCAACCCTTTCTTCGAGCCAGACTCGACGTCAATTACTTTATTTTTATCACTTACATACATTCATCCATAATACCATTATTTTGGTATGCAACAACAATTCCATTATACTTATATTCCGTCTCATGTAATCAACCCTTTTCGGTATGTCGAGCTAGAATTGGCATTAACTTTTGCACCGATACTTATTTTTCTCGCTTATATTCGTCAATAATACCACAATTTCGTGTGTAACAATAATTGTTACACACGCATTTGTCAGCTGTTCCATACAGTCCAACTATCTATCGGAATATTACTGAATTAGTATTCGAATTAGTATTCTGAATTAGTTCGGAAATAAATGTGAGAAAGCAGTAATAAGATGGTTGATAGAATTATGAGAGCCACGAATTAATTTGTATACCTAACGTTTGGTATACGAATTGAAGATTTATAAGGCGAGGGTAGTTTTTAGGAGAGTGTTTGACCCGAGGGTGGGGTTTGCTACCCTCGGAGACAACAGTGTTGTACTACATTTTGATGATCACCTTTGTATTTGGAGACTCGATAGTTTATTTAGGATGTTTCTTTTGGAAAAGTTCCAAACAGTGAGCACTGCGTTACGAATTGTTACATTACCACCCTTCGAAACAATAACTTAGAATTTCATTCACACTTTGCATTTGGAGACTGAAGACTTCGAAAGAGAAAAATTGCAAACGGACATAAATAATATACATTATTTAGATGATTCTAATTCACCTGTTCAGCTTAAACTGAATTAAAAAGGGTAGGAATTTTGTTAGAAACATTGAGCAACTTGTGACTTGGGTATCTTTTAGATTTGGACGATTACGTACATGTTACAGATGAATTTGATGCCGAGACGTAGGAATAGCCTAATGTTTGTCCTTCGGTAAAATAGTCTAAATATTGTATTTGAGTAGTAATAAGAGAAGGAGGGGAAAGATTTGAGGCTTTCCTATGTATAGAATTGTATTATCGGTGCAGAATAACAAATTGAATAAAAAGCAGTTGGCTATCGAAGTCACGGGCATCGGCATGGGCCGGAGCCAATGCGATCGTGTGCCTCAAACCGTGAAGGTTTCGACCCATCGATGCCTCCTGGAACACCATACAGCTCCAGTCATCGCGTTCTCCTTTTTCCAGGCCGATCGTTCCATGCTCCGATTGGCCGGAACGCGATACCTCCGTGTCACGGTGAAATTAAGCGTGCTTTTAACGCAGCCCCGCATTTGAGGAACCCCCTCGACCAGCTCTCGCCCTACCGGCAATCGATCCTCGTCCAATACCGTCGGAGCGAGCCAGTCCTCGATGACGCTCGAGTATGGCGTATCGTTCATGTTTCCTCCATCGTTCCCTATACGATCTGCTTCTTCTTTCAGCAACGAATACAAGAAACAATCGTCATCTAATTACTCCTGGTCGCGTATCAACCCTTTGCACTCGAAGCTATTTTAACTCCAAAACGAAACATTTCTTCAAACCTAGAATATTTCCCTTCTATAGATTTTTTTCTTCCATGTTATCCATACGAAAATGGCGTTTACTCGTACAATAATCAGATTTTTAGTAATTTATTAAATACAAACAAATTTTAAAATGTAGAGAATATTTTGAATAATGATATAGCAATTTTTAGTGATGCCATTCGAGTGCTAAGGAATCTAATGAATTGTCTTAGAACTTCGCCGCGCATTGACCTCCGTATTTTTTCATGAAGTAGGACTTATCGGAGCAAAGTAAGTCGCTCTTTAATTATTTCAAACAGTACGAGATATTAATACTTTTCAAATAATCTGAATCGAATTGAAATTCAGTAACATTTACTTGAAACATGTCATATAACAATTTGGACAATTCGTTTCCTTTTGAACATTAATATCGAACCAGCATTTCTGTGTACAGTGGACCCAAAAAGTAGTTGACCATAAAATTTCTGATAGTCGAGAAACTAATGACATTCAACTTGTTGTAATTTCGTAAAAAACAATCGTACAGCAAGAAACTTGGACTCATTTCAAAGCTTGAAGATTCCACTTTCGTCCATCATTATACATTTTCCCCTAAAATATTTTCACATGGTGTAGCAGATGGAAAAGTGAGACCAAAAAATCCCTAAAAAATCCTGTACATTGAAACCGCTGTAAAAACTTCAAAAAAATATTTTCCGTGAATGAATATTCGACGAATTTGCAGATTGAAGCATCTCCTTCACTGCGAAGTTTTGTACAACACAAACGAGGACCAAGTTCGTTGGTGCAGAGCCGTCAGTGTGTACCTTGTGTAAAGATGGCTGTACGCCTTTCACTTAAACGTTAATAAAGTGACCAACAAAAATCGTGCATCAAATTTTTTGGTGTCGTTGTAAGGGGGAGCCTTGAATCTTCAAATCTACGTAAGATTCATTCTCGAAAAAAATGTTTCCAGGGACGGTACATTTTCTATAGAAAACATTTCTTCGGTTGTCCATCTATCACGTTGTGCAAAGTTGCAAAAATGAATGATGGTTAGTAAAAGTAGAAGTCCGAAGGTTTAGAATGAAACGGGAATTAATATTGTACTGTTGTAGTTTTGACGATAGCAATGCTGTTTAAACGTGGACAATTTCTCTTGGTGCTTGCTCGATCGGTCAGATTTTTCTCGAGTATTATAGATCCGATGGTGTGAAATTTTGGAAACAATTCCCCGTATTGATTCGATCCTAATTCGACAGTGTGCGGTGCAGGGCTTAGCAAAATTTCCGAACAGCCATCAGAAGCCGAAGAAGCCGGCAGTTCCTCTGGAGAGTGTCGTTCGCGGAAAAATGTGGGCCGCCACGGGGTAGAGGTTCCCGGCCCGTCCAGATTCAGCCCACGTCCCATTCCCTCGGTGGTTAAGTAGCTCAGGGGGAAAAAACGCACCCCGAAGATATAATTCCCGAGCACGTCCGTGGCTCGTTAATTCCAGCGCGCGGCGGATGCACCGAGTCCGCTCGTTTCCAGGCCACTTTTCACGAGCTGCACCCGCTCGGGCCTGTTCTAACGGGCGATCAGGTGTCTTCCTCGTCGAACAGAGCTGGAACAGCGGAATGGGCGGCACCGGAGTCTCCATAGAGGCCCGGAGAAACCATAAAGCTTCCCCCGTAACTTAGCGACCGGCAGCGAGCTGTAAAACCCTGGATTTCCATGCGCGCCGCGCGCTGGAAACGAGCAGCGTCCAACGAACGTAAAACCCCTCGGCTTTCCAACCCTTCCACTTCTTCTGCTCCTTCTTCTTCTTCTTCTTCTTCTTCGTCTTCTACCGAGAACCCGTAGAAAAACCGTGGACCGTTTTCTTGTTTCTTCTGTTGCTTTCGCGCTTCCCTTGTCCGAGTGCCATTCCTCGGCGTTAACATGATTTTTCTGTCGAGCAGCGGGTAATTGCCCGGAGAAAGTGTTCTCCGATTTCGAGAATTGATAGACTAGTCGAGGAACACGTGTAGTCGCGTGCAAAGAAGCGCCGACGAGAAAGTGGTTAGGGGATCTGTCTGGAATGTTACAGGGAGAGCTGCCGAGAAACTGTCGATTAATCTCGTCAGCTGATAGTTTGGAGCTAACTCGGTTCACGATGCACCGTAGATCTTCAAACAGTTTTTCAATTTTTGCAAGTCAATTTTTGCATTCGGTCGAGAGATTGCTAATCACTAGACATCGGATGTTTATGCAATTTCCAATTTTTATAGAAACATTTTAAGACAGTGGAATGAAATAAAATTTTATTTTTAATGGGGACAGCCTTTGTAGATCCAAAGCAAATAAAAATCGTGTTAAATTCTCTCGAATTTTATATATATAAATGCATAAAGATCCGATGTCTACTAATCACCGATAAACAGTAACCCCGCTAAAATAGTCTTTTTATCCCGCGTGGCAGGATGGTATTCGAATTTGTCAATATACGTTTTCCATGTGATACAATATTTCCTGAACGATAATTAAGCGACAAAAACAGTGTTTCTTCTCACGCTCGAGTCGTATAATAATAAGCTGGGAATGAAAAAAGCACGTTTACTTTCCTCATTGTTACACTAATTGCAAGTTGTCTCTTTCTAACATGTTGCCGTTAGTTTCAAAATACCTTCCATGATAATTACGCTTGCCGTGCATGTATATTGATCTTGTGGTACATGTAATTTAATAACTTTTTCTTTAGAATCCTCGTGAGCTATAAATACGCGCGTATACATTTATAGATCATGGAACTGCGCATTAATATCAATACCTACTGACAAATACGCATAATAGGTACACAATGCGCGCGTAGCCTCGAGATTTATGTAAGCTACCACGATCACAGATACGTGACGTTCAGAAACCTGTAGTTTAAGCAAAAATAGTCACATTAATTTTACCACCTTTGTCGTAGAAAGTTGGAAATAACGTATAGTATAATATTCCGAGATTCTGTGACTAGCTTCTAATAAAATGTTTCAATATTTCATAAAGGAGGCATTTAAGGGTAGCGTTTCATAAAATATTTTAACGACGAAGCTGAGCAACGAAGTAAAAACAATTCAAAGAGGAAACATATTCTTATTGAACTTATATTTGACATGACCGAAGCAGACAATTTCTATTTCATCATAAAAATCCACAATCTAGCTATTGTGTACATAAATACGCAATTAAACTGCAACCGTCTTCCTAATCTTTCAAGCACAAGTTGCACAACAAATGAGATTATTAGGCTACGGATGTTTATGCAATTTTCAATTTTTGTCGGTAAATTTTAGGAAAGTGGAAACAAATAAATACTAATTTTCAGTAGCAGTGACCTTTATAGATCTGAAATAAATAAAAATCGTATTAAATTCTGTAGAATTTAATATTATAGCATTTTTTGAACATTTTCAGAAGCGATGAATGCAATAAGATCCGCAGTCTAGAGATATAGAGTTATAAAACGCGATTCGAACAATTTTGGTTCGTTTTGCTCCATTCTCGAGGGTGCTCAATCCGTCCAGCGCCGATCGAACTAATCGCGTTCGCGCTGTTCAATTAATTGCAACATACAGGTTCGCGCGTAAACAGTGTACAGCAGGTAAATAATCGGAGAACGCGGTCGTCTGGACGCGACTGCAACGAGTGCAACTGCAGAGTTCTGGTGTCCGAGATCTCCTTTCCGCATCCGGTGAGATGCGGCCGATCTGACGAGATGTATTCCGCGCTGGCAATTATCAAAGTCGTAAGGGGCAGCCGGCTAATGAGGCCGCCTCGTTACGACCTGTCGATTAAAATCGTGCCGACCGTCGCTCGTTTCGCGCTCGCACGCCAGCCCGATTCGCGTCCATTGATACCGGTCCTGCGACGCAAACGAGCTAAGGAATCCACTGCTTTTCTTCAGCCACCGATTCGTGATTGAACCGATATAATGCCCTTGCCACTCGATCTCCCCAAAAGATCGGCGAAAATCGGCGAAAATCGTTAAAAAATCGGCAAAAATCGGCGGAAATCGGCCTCGTTTACCGCCTGCTTTTTCAAAAAAGGAAATAATTTACAATTTTCACATCAAGGACTAATTAATTTGAGCCTGCTTTGTGTTGACACGTGAAGCTATGTTTTATACAAAAATCTTCTGTCTTTCAGGTCTTTGAAAGATCTTCCTCAGAAAAATTGATCCCTGAACATAATTAATTTCTACGCTAATTTCGTAGATACAGGAGAGACTAAGGATGACACAAGAATGACACTGCTGTCGCGATACATACACATATGTATATTATTATATTTTGTTCGAATTTCTTGTTGTAGTGTGCATGTTAATGAATAAATAAACAAATATTGATTTTTCCAAGAGAATGAACGTCACTCGTGAACTTCGATCCCGGTGATATTTTTCTTTGACGCGCTTCGCGTGTTCCCTTTCTAGGTAATGTTTAATATTAATGCGCACCGGACGCGAGTGAATGAAAGAAGTAGTGGCAATACAATTTCTAACCTTTAGCGTGCTGTCTTTGTTGCGTTGCGTTTTCAAATCATGCTTCCTTAAACATAGACCCTAGATCCCTAATTTCTGTAGATGTCATCGTCTTTTCGTGATTGAAAGCGACGTAAACCTGTCACAAACTTCCTGAATTATTTTCTCGTGAGCATTCTCGTGAAGTTGCAGCACAAATCGCTAACAGAAAATACACAAAATTGTTGATCGACATTCTACGTCCACCAAAAATTAAGCTTCCTCCATCTTTTCCATTATGAAATTGTTCTTTCAATCAAAACAATGTTTTCAATAAGAACAGCATTTACTAAACACATTTATTTCTTCCCGGTTGAAATAAAATTCGTTTTAATTTGTTTCGTCTCTTCTAGGAATTCGTTTCGATTGCGAAACAAATCGTGGGGCAAATGATCACGCTTAAATAATTTCGCAAAAAAAAAAAAAAAAAAAAAAATCCGGGTGATCACGATCAAGGTTCGAGAATCACAGTTCGCCGAGCGAATCCGCGGCGACTTTCATCCGTTCCGTTTCGAGCGGGCGCATAAATCTTCATCGCGAATCAAGCTCGAACACCGAAAAGGGAATCGGCGAGGTTACAACGGTGCCGTTCGCAGGTTTCCTCCTTTTTTCGCGACGTCCCGAGGGAAGTTCGCGCGAAGTCAGCCCGCTTAAGAATCGCGCTGAACGGACTCGGCATGAAAGCGCGATAGCGATCCGACAACTTTAATTAACTTTGACATTGCCGCTGCAATTACGAGCGGTCATTAAAGCCACCGGGCATTGTAATTGAGTTAAGAAAAGCGATTTGTGCCGGCTTCGAACGAGGAAAAGTCTTATTCCCGGCGAGTTCGAGTTACCCGCGCCGCGGCTCGATTTTGTCATTTCGCTGCCCGTTTGCGTCGACTCGCGCGATATTCGTTTCTATATTCATGCGACAGGAAAATTTCAATTAACATTTACACCGCGAAAAAGAAAATGAAATAAATAGGAATTTATTAATTTTCATAATGATTTATAGGAGCTGTGAATAACCCGATGGTATTTATCACTGTTCCGTCATTAATTCGCAAAACCGGATTCAGCCGCGGTTTATTAATATTAATTTTAGGGAAATCGATGGTTCTGTGGTTGATTTTTGTTCGCGGCAAGGTGTTTGTTTGGAGTAGATTCCCGAGTTCAGGTGCGAGAGATCGAAGATTCGGAGCGTGGTCCCGGTTTTGCCAGCGCGATTCCTCTTCGCACGCCGCTACGGCCTCGGCAATCTGCCTCCGATCTCGCGGGGTCAAGAGATTATTTTATGAATATGCATCGATGCTACTCATACATATACATGGCCGAGTAATTCATAATGGTCCACTCCCCCTCGACGTGCAACGACTCCGCATTAATATCTAGTTTAGTCTCGCGTTTGCGCGGCCAGTCTCGTCGTGATAGACTGAGAGAGTAAGAGAAAGAGAGAGAGAGGGGGGGCAGAGTGAGAGAAAGACCGTTTTAAGTGGCTTGTCGACACTTTGACAGAAACACGGTTACCACGAAACTGATATAACGTCATCCATCGTAATGTCGCTTATGAATAGTTATCGGAGGTGGGCAAGGTGAAAAAAAAAAGAAACAGGGGAACAGGGGACAAGTAGTGCGAGATACTAGCGCCACAATAATGAGAAAGTTAACTAATTATTATCGGCTAGTCATCCGGAGAACACGAACTCGCGGAACCACGATACGTACTTTTGTTTGAAAAATTGCGTCGTTTTCTGTGAGAAACTATTAGCGACAGAGAAGTTTAATTGAAATTCAGTGTCAACGCAGATTAATGACTCTGCTGCCTGGGATTTATGTGTGCAAGAAATTATTGAATATGATACGTGTTCTTGTGAAATGTACAAGACATTATTACTCTTATGATACGTCTGTTCTACATGTTTTTCTATCTTTGGATCACGAAAATACGATCGTAATCTCTGTACATTTATCATTTACATGTGATCAATGTTTTATATACTTACACATGTTTCCCGATTTTCAGCAAGTTAGGAATTATTCATAGAAGATTGGCGACCGTGATTACGTTTTCGTGTTCCATCTTTCAGAAATATAAATGGAAATTTACGTTACCGAGGGACGATCTGATAAAAGAAGATGTGCATTGCTTTAACTCTCATACATTCCTCAGAAATGATTGCATAAAAGATCCTCGGATAACAGTTTGCCCACTTCTGTTGCACAGTTTAAGTCAACAAGTTATGTTGCATTTAGCACGTCGTATTATAGACACATAAATCTTGCGATGTGAATAGAAAGAAATCGGAAATGGTGTAAAACGAATTACTGTGAAGTAATTTAAAATCAGAAAATGATCGACGTCCGGGGAAGGTGGAAGAGTTATGAAAAAATTTGTATGACAATATCAAAGGGATATCAAATAATAATCATTTACTTATTACTGCTTTCAAGCCAAGTAGTTTATTTAGCAAAGTATAGAAGTATCTGGTTCGTATTGAAAAAATTGATTTTATGCATTTACGACAAATGCAAATAAGCTTTTAAGACAATGAAGGAAGAGAACTTGAAAATATCAATATACTATTTTCATTTTGTTAAAATTATTAAAGAAACAACGACTAGATTGTGTGGTTCCCGTTTCTTATAATTGTGTAAACAATTTTCAATTGGCATCACTTCACGGTTTCATCCCCACGATACTACTCAATGATAGAGATACCAGTTATGCGAAACGTACCAGCAGCGACAATACACTGCCCAGCTCGGTTTAAAAATGATTTTCCTCAGATCAAGTATCCATCAAGCCGGCGAAGCCAGTCAACAGATCAGTGGAAAAACGCGTTTCACCGACGTCAGTGTAAAAACGAGTGGCTATCGGACAAACCGATCAGATGTAAAACGCTTTTCATCGCTGTCGTGAGAGAAAAAACCGGCAGACTCGGCTAAGACAAGTCGTTCCATTTTCGCGCAATTATTTCAAGGAACTAGTGCTAGGATTCATCGATTCGAGGCTAGCTCGTGTACCTCGTGAATTATACATGACCCGTTGCCCAATCCCTTCCCACCCTGGTACGCATCATGTTCCCGCAACCCCTCCGCACTGAACGGACAAGGAAAAGAGAAAAAGAGAGAGAGAGAAAGAGAGAGAGAGAGAGAGCGATACGACGCGGAACGAGAGAAGGAGCAATGGGCGAGCGCACGGTATTGATGCATAAAACGTGCATATTTACGAAGCCTGTTTTCACGGATGTGAACACCCGGTATGCGCCGCTCGAGAGGAAGGCAACCGGGCCCCGGACTGCATCACGAGCGCCATTTATTTATTTTACCCCGGCGGATGGATAAAACTTGTTTACGGTACACGGACACTGGTACGCGTGTAGAGAAACGCCCGGTGTGGACGCGGCCAACGTGTACCGGCGAGCCAGAAAGCGCGGATTTGCCCGTAATGAACGACGACAGCATCCGACACACTCGCCGAGAACGGTGGCTGCCTTTCCTCCATTTTTTTCCGCTCGCAAAAACTGCCCGGGATCCCTATCATCCTAGCTACGCATTCGATGGGAATCCGCGGATCGTTATCATCGAGGACATCGGACGACTCGGCTGAATATCGAAGGGGTTGCTCCGAAACCGAATTCAAATTCGGCGCGTCGAAAACTCAATGCGATTTAGTTTGAGGCGCTGAAATTTGGAGCGTTATGTCATTTAATGCGCTGAAGTTCCGACGCATATAAAATTCGGCGCGTCACAAACTCAATGCCATTTAGTTTGACGCGTTGTGAACTTGATGAGCTGAAATTTCGACGCATACCAAATTCGGCGCGTCACAAACTCAATGCGACTTAATTTGACGCGTTGTGACATTTAAGGCGCTACAATTTCGACGCATATAAAATTCGGCGCGTCACAAACTCAATGCCATTTAGTTTGACGCGTTGTGAACTTGATGCGCTGAAATTTCGACGCATACCAAATTCGGCGCGTCACAAACTCAATGCGACTTAATTTGACGCGTTGTGACATTTAAGGCGCTAAAATTTCGACGCATATATCCGCGGATCGTTATCATCGAGGACATCGAACGACTCGGCTGAATATCGAAGGGGTTGCTCCGAAACCGAAATCAAATTCGGCGCGTCGAAAACTCAATGCGATTTAGTTTGAGGCGCTGAAATTTGGAGCGTTATGTCATTTAATGCGCTGAAATTCCGACGCATATAAAATTCGGCGCGTCACAAACTCAATGCCATTTAGTTTGACGCGTTGTGAATTTGATGCGCTGAAATTTCGACGCATACCAAATTCGGCGCGTCACAAACTCAATGCGACTTAATTTGACGCGTTGTGACATTTAAGGCGCTACAATTTCGACGCATATAAAATTCAGCACGTCACAAACTCAATGCGATCTATTTCAACTTGGAAGCGTTGCAATTATTTTGTGTATGAATGAATGGAATTAGTAATGTGCGCTCTCTCTCTGTCGCGTGTGTTTTATGAAATCAACATTTTTTTGGGTTCACAATCTCCTATCATTGATTGAGTATACAATTTGAATGTAGCGTGATTTAGCTCAAAATTAATATAGTGAGCGGTCTGTGAGACGATAGTCTGTTCCGAAGGGGTAGCGTTTAAAGTATAAAAATTGGTTGTCTATCTGTCGTTCGTGGTTCTCGATTGTTATTGAGAAATTATTTCTGCTCTCAATCATTATTGATTATATATGTTACGTCAATTTCGTCTTTACATGTGGTGTGGAGTTTCTTGCTCTAGAAGGGATGAAGAAGAGTCTCCAATATGGTTGCTAACATCTATCAAATTCGTAGAAATCTTATTGAATTATTAAAAAAGCTCCGAATTGCCAGGTTACATTTTAAACAGGTGACACTAAAAACTATTTAATAAATCATATTTTTATACGATCTGTTTGAACTAATTTCTACGATTTTGAAGAGATGAAGAAGATCGTTTCTCTCAAAATGCACGTCTTAATGTCGTTAGACAACGCGAACGTAAACAACATGATTTCCCTGCATTAAGTTTTTGCTTTCTCAAAAAATTATTGCACATTTTGCGCATTAATCGAAAACAAAGTGAAATACTGGAACAACTTAATTAATATATTAATTGTCGAACATTGTAGGCAAACGATGACCCAGAGAATCACCTGATCGCTAAACGATTCAGATCCACGTATAATTAGGAACGCTCAGTCTACTGATTACAAGGCGTAGGTTTCTTCAAACGCACGTCGATTATCATGACAATAAGAATGATTCACGGAAAAGAGGCCAGTGGTGAATCGTGTACGGGATTACCCAAGATTCCCATCTGTTCATCTCAGACACAACAAATTAATAAGTAGAGCCGCGATTGAGTCGCTCACTGAACATATGCAAATTACGACGATTATGTATATTAACTCCGCACTTGCCCGAGCAGATATAATCAATCTTCCAACGGCGAACGTTTCCGTATCTCTGGGGAATCAATCATCTTTCGTCGCGGGGAGAGAGAGAGAGAGAGAGAGAGAGAGAGAGAGAGAGAAAAAAAAGTTCGGCAATGTTTACTCTGTTTCCTTGACCTTTTGATTATAGCGTCTGTAGGCTTCTTCTTATTTTTGCTAGATCAATTTTATTTAGGACCGTTATACGAGGCTGGATCCTTCATAAAAAGGTAAGCTGTTAATCGAGATCTTTAGATGACAAAACTCACAGAAAAATATTTTTACCTTTTAGAATTACAGATCGATCTTGTTATACCAAATTAGATGATTCTAATAAATAAATAAAAAAATCAAAATAATTCATTTTTTATTTTTTATATTTATAATTCAATAAAAATCCTGTGACAACCTTCTATGATATTCCATTTTTCTGAACTGATGAATTGAGAAATTTAGCTTTGTGCTTTAATAGTCCGTCTGCGAGTTAGAGATTGTTAACACTAAACCTACTGAGCCTTAAAAGTAACCGATACATGTTGTCTTATAAAAATGATGAGATTGAATCTATTTAGATTTCGTGCGGTTCGCATTATAATACATGCTCTACTAAATATATTTATTTAATCATTTCCCGTGAAAGAACGTTCGTAATTTCAGTGATTCTAAAATAAATAATCTGGAACCGGTCATTTTGACCGGCGGTGGTAGGTTTAGTGTTAAAAACGATCTGAGAATCGTCAGAACGATTGTGCTGGCAGCGTTCGGTAGTTGAAAAATAACGGTCACGGAGGGCCGTTGTTTCGAGGGAGACAAGCCGAAAAACAGTCGCGAATCTATCTTCCGGAGCAACGCAGGAGTATATTATACGTGTCATATGCGTGGGTAACACGCACTTCCTACGCAAAGAGCTGCCCACGTATCTGGATCGACGCCGCTAGACTGCGTGTTCGCGAGAGGAGAGGAGAGAGAGAGAGAGAGAGAGAGCAAATTTTTGCTGTTCAACACACCGGTGCATCGTTCGCAGCACGCGGCGAGAGCGACGTGTTTGCATTTCAATGAAATCAATTTCGCCTGATCGAAACAATCTCATTCTCACGATCAGCCTCGCGCACCGCGGAATTGAGACTTAACCGTGATTGAAGGACGTCGCATGGGTGCGCACGAGAAACCTCGATTAATTCGATGAACTTATTGTGCTCGAGCTTATTGTCTCGGGACTGTGAGACATTTTGACACGCTGGTAATGCGACTCTTCCATCTGATCCACTGAAAATATTTGATACCAGTGACTCGCCATTCAGGCGACACGGGAACACGAAAGGTTCAGGAGAATATGCTTGTACGCACTGTTACATTGTGCATTGTTTCCCTGATTTATTATCCATAGATACGATTACAAAAATTTCTAAGTTTCCCGTCCACCCCTCGCACATATTTTCCCGTGGTTCCGATAAAAGAGCATGTTCGACAAGTCGTTTGATTACTTGTGAATTATGAAAACCGTGATACTTTGATTTTATCTTATCTTTTGTACACTCTTTTTTACTTTCACGGAAGAAGTTTGTGTATTTCTCTGTCATATGGATTCTTTGTGATATTCACCCTTAGCACTCGTAAGGCGCCACTAAAAATTGCTGTATCATTATTCAAGATATTCTTTACAATATTAAATTTATTTGTATTTAATTTATTTGTACAAGTAAATTGCACCATTTTCGTATATATGGGGGAAATATTCTAGGTCGGAAGAAATGGTTCGTTTCGGAGTTAAAATGGTTTCGAGTGCAAAGGGATAATACCACTAGAAATAATATTTGGAAACTCTGAACGAGATCACTTTTTAAATATTGGAGCATACGATTTGTTTTGGGGAGCTCAGAACAATTCGTTTATAAAATTGGATATCTAAATAAAGATTGAAGTATTTTTTGGCCGAAAAGCTTCACAACATTTGCATTCCAAAATCGGACATTTCATATGCGACAACCTGATAGAGGTTGCGGGCACGTCGATGCTCGAGATATTCGTTTCATCGTTGCCATAAATTCACGTATTTGCCGGCGCAGAACGCTCGGGCTCGCGTCGTGTGCGTGGCGAAGGTTGGGCACACGCAACCATTCCCATGATGGTTTAAGAAGGACGAAAAGTGCGGGCACCAGCCGGCACAGCCAGTTGCTGGTCGCCAACTGTTGCCGAATAATCGTTGTTGTTGCGTCGTCGATCTACTTTCGTCCTCGATAAATTACGTTCTCGTTCGCTCGCGGGATCCCTGTTTAATTTCACCGTGTCGCTCCCGGACGGTTGCTCGTCAAATCCCGTGACAGGAATTAATTCCACCGCGATAAACGCACCACCGGTTTTTATTTGTTCTCATTTTTTTTTTCCATTTATTCGCTCGCGTCTATGCGTATCGGAGTTCGAGACTTTTCGAAAAACACGGCGCGAATTGTTGGAGGGGGGAAAAGAAAAAAAAAACTGAGAGAGGAAATCATTTTTCAGCACGTCCTCGGTAGAAGGGGGCATTTGTCCTCTCATCCGCCGACGGGTTCTTAATGGGTTTTTAGCCGGGGCCGTAAAACGCATTAAAACTCGTACCGATGACGAAGGAGGAGGTTCCTTCTTGCCAAAAATCAGGCTGTGCATCAAGCCGTCCCCCACCATCGGAAATCCACCGGCGGACAGTGGTACTTAACGCTTCGCGCGCGAGAGCACTCGGCCATCCGTTCACTCGCCTAATCGTTGCATTCGCTGTTATTTAATTTTACTTTCGGCGACACGGTCAGCTGGCCATGGAAATATTAACGAGCCCACCGGACGTTCTGCAAAAATACAACAATCTTCTCGTGCTTTATAAGCTGCAGAAAATTGCCGTGCCCCGACCAACACTTCTTGCGCATTGTTCTTCGTCAACGTAACTGCTCGAGAATTTTTATTGTCATTAATCGGTAATGGATTTTATTGCGTTCGTTAAGAGATTGGCTGATGATTTATGACGTTTTTCTTCTTCTTCTTCTTCGAGTGCTGACCGAACACTTAACCATCGGACTCCTGGAGAGTTCACGGCCTACGCCGGGGTCATACATGACCCACGCCGATATTTCACTAGAACTTTCTTCCGATATAAGGCGATGAAGAAGAAGAAGAGACAGCGATGTTCTTATTTCGGAATAAAAAGCGTCGCCTTATGTCGCAATAAAATTATGTCGATGAATAAAAAAATGTCGGTGGGTCTACAAAAATCAATATTTATACAAACTCTTGCTAATAATTAAGATTAAAATCCAAGTTACTTCTGTATCGTTTTCTCAGTGAAAATCAATGTAAATATCATTTTTTAAATAGCACTGACGTAACAATGTAATAAGATCCTGAGTATCTATTTATTGTAATTTTGGGAATGTTTGGAGGACGATTATGATTTAACTTTTTAATATTGAGAGTTGGAGGTTAAGGGCAAGGGTTGTTGATTGTTTTGTAGGGAATGCCGGAGAGCTTACGTTAGCTCGAATAGCATAAAAGCGAGTTGGTGTTCAGGTGTATTGAGAAACACTGGCAGGACCGTCGTGGGCGTACCTCAGCACATCCCATATACCTATACACGTTAGTATACTGCTATCCGCTTTTCGTGTTTAGGCGCAGTCCTGCGGGCTCACCGCTTCCAAAAACTGCCTCAGTAAGACGATACTAATTTTCTATTAGGGCGCGAATGTGCAAAAACCGTCGTTATTAGGTGACGAAAATCGATCCCTGTCCGCACGCCTCTCGAAAACACCGCGTTTCTCTTCCTTCTGAAAAAAAGGAACCCACTAACGGCTTTACGTGACCGCACGGACCTATAGCTGTACAAACATATACTACCCAACAGTCCGAAAGACTATGGTACAAAGTTAACCGCGGTTCTTCGTACTACAAATACAAATACACTTCAGCCCCCTCTATTTTACGATAGGGAAAATCGCAGAGAAACTTCAAATTAATTTATTTGAATTTCATTTTTATTCGTTCAGAAAAGTCTTCCGATTCTTCTCGAAAGTTACTCGACTTTCTTTTCAATAGTTCCTCAATGATTTTGGAGTAAACAAACAGGATTTAAATGGTTTATTACTTTTAACAAACCGATGCAGCGGTACCGCGGTACCATTCTAACTACAGTTGCAACAGAAAAAGTAGCAAAGAAGTTTTGTTGACAGAAAAAGTTCGAAGAATTCTTTTTCAAAAGAAAAAGTAGCAAACAATGTTCGAATCGATCGATTCGAACTACAAACCAAGGGAAACTTGTTTATCCAAGAAAGATTTCACTCGTACGGAATCGATAGATTTGCACAGTTATAATTGTAACTGTAAACCTACCGAGCACGAAACGTATAAAACTGCAACGTCTTATAAAATGGAGAAGCTTGAATTTACTTAAACTTTGAACGATTTTCATTATAATATGTGCTTAAATAAAGAGAAGTCAATTCAGTAATATCCTATGAAAACGTTTGATAATTATTTACATTAGGGGCTTCCTCACCGATTTTGATGACCTTGAAATATGTTGTCAAGGTCATCATTCTGAACAACTTTTTCCTATACATGTTACCGCCGCTCAGCTTTAGTTTCCGAGATATTCGCAAAAAAGTTTCAACATCTCAAAAAGTGATCGGAGTAGGTGTGTGTAGGACAGTGTAAAATAGTATTTTAAATAGTTGACAGTAACTTATATTTTTATGATATTTTGTTGCCTGTAATGTTATTACGATATTGTAGTCTGTTTATCAATATGTTACATATTTGTAATTAAACTACACATAATACTTTGCTAACTATTATAGCTTCTCATGTTAAAAATTATAATTTATAATATTAACTACTTGCTCAACTTATTTTCATTGTAAGGAAATATTTGAAATACAAAATAAAAAAAAAATCTATCTGGTTATCAAAATAAAAATATTTGATTTAAAGTAGTATCTTATTTGAACCACGTTAAATTATACTATATAATAAATGATTAATGATGAAAACCTTGTATCATAGGTATAAACCTTGGAACATTGGATACAAGGTTTTCTATCATATTTTGCAACGTATATTAACGATCATTAATGATTTGGTATATAGTATAATTTAATGTGGTTCAAATAAGATACTACTTTAAATCAAATATTTTCAATTTGATAACCAGATAGATAAAATCAAATTTTTCCTTACAATGAAAATAAGTTGAGCAAGTAGTTAATATTATAAATTATAATGTTTAACATGAGAAGCTATAATAGTTAGCAAAGTATTATTTGTAGTTTAATTACGAACATGTAACATGTTGATAAACAGACTACAATATTGTAATAACTAGACATCGGATTTTATGCATTTATGCGTGTAATTTAAAACAGTAAGAACATTAGAAAAATTTAGAAATACTGTTATATTATTTTCAACCTATTAAACATATTAGGAAAGACAATAAATTTCTATTTCGTTCCAGTTTGTTGCAATTTTGGTAGAAAATTTTTATTTTGCATAAAGATCCGCTGTCTAGTAATAACATTACAGGCAACAAAATATCATAAAAATATAAGTTACTGTCAACTATTTGAAATACTATTTTACACAGTCTTGCACACACCAACTCCGATCACTTTTCGAGATGTTGACACTTTTTTGCGATTATTTCGGAAACTAAAGCTGAGCGGTGGTAACACGTATAGGAAAAAGTCGTTCAAAATGATGGCCTTGATAACATATTTCAAGGTCATCACATTTTTGCAAATATCTTGTAAACTAAAGGCGAGCGGCGGTAACATGTATAGGTAAAAGTTGTTCAGAATCATGACCTTGACAACATATTTCAAGGTCATCAAAATCGGTGAGGAAGCCCCTAAAGTAAATAATTACCAAACGTTTTCATAATTTCAATAATTGTGAAATAGAAAACCGGTGATTTTGACTGTCGTAGGTTTAGTGTTCGAAAATTGTTCAAATAAATACAAAAATACACAAATTGGTCCACAACATAAGCCTGGACGCGTCTTCACGCTATCCGAGAAAGTGCGCGCTAGAGGATCTTCGAATTGGTAAAATCGATTCGTTCAAACTCGTCCGCTCAAAGACGCCTCACTGCCGCTCTAGAAAAAGTAGGTCGATTTATTGGCAGTTCTCGTTGAATGGCGCTTGTTCCTCGGAACAAAGCTGGGGCGGCCATTAATATGTCAATTTATGCGGTTTTATTTTGTAATAACGAGCCCAAGGTATTCTCGCAAGAGATCCTGTTTCGCGTCCAGGCCTGCAATCAGCACGAGTGTGTTGGAAGGTATAACGCAAGGCTCGGTACGCGTATATCTGTCCCTTCGCGCTTCCGTTACCAATACCACCATTGTCAGCGTTACGCAAGCGGTTGCGGCTGGGCAGGAAGCAAGCTGTCATCGGTATCTCCCGATTACGGATTAACAGGAATCGAATTCGATTGTTACATTCGGTCCCCAAGGATCCTCTCACAGAGTCAGAAAGAGAGAGTGAGAGTGCGAGAGAGAGCGGGGCGGGGGGGGGGGGGGGTTAGGGGAAATTCTGTCGAACTGGTTAGCCGTTCGATAGTCGCTGGACGTCTCATCGACCTTATTGAGTCGTTAATCTGAAACGTAACTTGCTACATTATTGGCAAGCGAGTAATTAACCGGGCACCCGTTAACTGCTCGTTAAACTGCTGCTCGTGATACGTCCGATCTCCATAATACGCGGCTCCGTTACCTTCCTGACCGTCCCAAAGCGAAGCCGCGTTTCACGTTCACGCGAAACGAGTCGCGAAGCAATTTGCACACATTTATTTCCTGCTAAACGCAGCGCTGATCCGCCGTTCAGTCGTTTTATAACTCAATCTCGCACGGTCTCCGCTTGGGTCTTGAAACGGTGAAATCGCGTCCCTTCCAGTATTAACGTTCTCGCTGAAATACGCCAGTTCTACGCGATTCTTTTTCTTTTTATTTTTTTTTTTTTTTTGACTCTCGTCCGCGTCATCATTCCTTCGGATAATCCCGGCTACTGGATTTTGCGGTTGTAAACAGTCGGCTGATTGCGATTCATGCACTCGTTCTCCTGCTACTTTCATCTTTAACCGAGCGTCTTTCTACGCTGCTCTTACTTTATTTTATTTAGTAAATCTTTGCTAAATCTTGAGCAGGATTATTATGTTTTAATTTAGTTTACAATAATTATTCGTTCATTCCTTAGCTTCTTTGCTCATTCTTGTGGAGGATCCTTGAGCACTAGATTTGTTATTTTTTAATTTACTGTATACAATAATTATTCGTTCATTTCTTAGCTTCTTTGCTAATTCTTGTGAAGGACCCTTGAGCACTGTATTTGTTATTTTTTAATTTAATGTACACATAGTTTTTCGTCCCTTCTTTAGCTTCTCTGTTAATTCTTGTAAAGAATCCTTGAGCACTAGATTTGTTATTTTTTAATTTACTGTATACAATAATTATTCGTTCATTCCTTAGCTTCTTTGCTAATTCTTGTGAAGGACCCTTGAGCACTGTATTTGTTATTTTTTAATTTAATGTACACATAGTTTTTCGTCCCTTCTTTAGCTTTTCTGTTAATTCTTGTGAAGTATCCTTGAGCACTAGATTTGTTATTTTTTAATTTAGATTATACATACTTTTTCATCATTTCTTTAACTCGTTTGCCAATCCTTGTGGAGGATCCTCGAACAGCGTGACATACTTTCTTTACTGCATTTATGAATCCATTTGGTTCATTCATTTGTATCATTTTTTTTTAACTTCCAAATAGCCGCACATTATGATTTTTTTTTCATTCAGGTACATACATAGTTCTTTATTTAGCGATCAGTTCTGTTACCTCTTTCGGAGAACGTTGGAAGAACGTCAGCCCTAAAATAAACATATTGAAAAATCTACCGAAATAAATCCTCGGTAAATCGTTGATCTCAAAAACAATTCGATTATCAGCATGTACCGAGCGAAAACCCGATCCCAGGTCGCATAATCTCGAGCAAATGTCTCGGACTCTGAAGAAAATCCTAACGCTTATGGTCGGGGGTGTACGTAGGCGTGCTTGGAAAGCTTTCAACGACCGTGTGACGATCGAGCTGGTCCAAAGTGGCTTTCACCGGGCGAAAGAGGCACGCAATGGCCGATTTTCACGAAGACGTTCGGCAATGATTACCACCGGAAAATGTTTCACGCTATAATTTTCGAATCTCGGTAAATAGAGGGCTACTGCTCACAAGGTGATCTATTTTTATCGTTTATTATTCTTTTTCTTTTCTTTTTTTTTCCCACCGAGAGCTTCCGACAAGCCGACCGAAGGAGTTATAGTGACGGAGGTGTATCGATTCGTTGCTCGATGACGTTATATCGAACGCATGGCAGTCGTGCTGCTTTCATATAGCACGAACTACCGCGAAGATAGTTCGGGGACTCCGGTGAACAGAACGCATTAAAAACTAGTGAAGAATTTATAGCAGACCTTTGCGGTCCCGATGCGTTCTTCAGGAATTAATCATCGCTCGGCTATTCTTGGCTCGCGAATTGACGGACCGATGTGGTCTCGGACACTTCATTCCCTTCCTTTCCTTTATTAAGAAACGCAAAAATCAACTTTCACTGATATCCCCAATTCTTATTGTCGTGTATTAGGAAGTTGGCTAATTAAAAATTTAACGGACACCGTGTATTCATTCTGTAATTCTATTGGTTTGTTCGGAAAGTAATTTCGTTTTTTTTTCCCAACGGAGGACGTGATTGTATTTTTCCCAGCCAACTTCACACTTAGGCTGCATATTCATTATTACATCCTGACAGCTGATATAGCAAGGCTTGCTTGTCAAAAATTTCGACTGATTCTACGCAGTAGTTTTTGGTTGGTGCCGTATCAAATATGGAATGTGAAAAGCAGCATTTTTATTATCGAAAACAAAACAAAAATACAAAATTTTTTAGACGATAAAACCTTTACTTCAAATGAGGAGGTGAAAAATCACCTGGATCAGTTTCTCGCCAGCAAAGAACAAAAAATTTTATGAGCGTGGAATCATGCTACCGCCAGAAAGATGGCAAAAGGTATTGGACCAGAATGGACAATATATAAATCAATAAAATATTTATTCACTATAAGAAAATCGTCTTTCATTTTCATAAAGAAAAACGAAATTACATTCCGAGAGCAACCCAATATATACAATAATTCTGATTTTTCTTATGGGTTCTGCACTCCATTCTGGTACCTACTAAGTTAACG
Organism: Seladonia tumulorum; assembly: GCA_913789895.3. Taxonomy (NCBI): domain Eukaryota; kingdom Metazoa; phylum Arthropoda; class Insecta; order Hymenoptera; family Halictidae; genus Seladonia; species Seladonia tumulorum. Next base: position 30,271,583 of record OU565267.1, read on the forward strand.
ATAAACTTTTCACAGACTGAAACAGAAATCTTTCAGAGGGTGAAAACTTTTTAAAAATTGTCAATCTTCACTCGATATTCGGTACCTGTTCTAACGCATTTATGGAGTGGGCTTTGGATGTTTTGTGATTACTTTTGTGATCGATTCGATGGTACAATTCGACATAGTCCTCGACACGTAGATTTCGTTCTGCAGCAATCCGCTCGTAAACCGTCGCGGAAAAAGCTTACCGTCGCAGTCTTTCCGAGCACGTCCCGCGATTAACGCGGCTTTAGAAGCGATAATTACGTCAGAATGGTACGGTCAGCCGATAATTTCTCGCGATGCTCTTATTCTGGTTTCTGGAACGCTGCTGATACCGGTCATACGCACCGCCGCGGAAAGTAAAAGGTATATTATTAGGCGGTTGCATACGAAGTGGCTCCTTTTCCATCGGGCTACAAGAATACGTAACTTTTCCCCTTTTTTCCCGTTTTTCGACGGTTTCTTGCGCTGCCCAGCTCTCCTATTAACCGAATACCCCACTCTTTCACCACTCTCTCTCTCTCTCTCTCTCTCTCTCTCTCTCTCTCTCTCTCTCTTCTCTTTCTCTCTCTCACGTTTTATCAGCCGAGTGACGTTTACATCTGAATCAGTTTACGAGCGATTCTCTATTTACGTAGGAACCTGTCTTGAGGTCCTATCATACAAAACAGAACTACTCGGTTGCTCCAAATCTGTTGCTCCTAATTACTAATTAAATCTTGTCCACCGAAGCAAGCACCATGATGATCAGTAGTCTGCGGATTTTATGACAAAAATGCTGCAATTTGACACAGTGCACAACAGAGTTACGCTAACTCAATTACATTGTAATTTAATTACACAATTGAGTTACACTGTATTTCAATAATACAGTAATTCAACTGCATCTGTAACTGAATTACGTAATTCAAACCTTTCAGTTAATTCAATTACTAATTATTTTAATCAGATACGTAATTGAAATACAATATCATTAAAATACAGCATTCAAAATTATAGCCCAGAACTTTGAAGAAGTGCGATATATGTGTTTACTTGTTTGTTGTCAGTGCGGCGTATTTTCTATTCCTCGGGCTCGTTCCTAATATGTAACGGTATTTAATTAGAAATTATTTGGTAATTGAACTCCAATTGCAATTACGAATTACGTTGTAATCTAATTGAATGAAAAGGTATGAATTATAAATTACAATATGATTTAATTTGAATGTAATTCGGTTACTTTGTAATTATAATTCATGATGTAATTCGATTTTAATTCCGCACAACTCTGTTGTACAATACATTTCTTTTGATCTATCAATGTTGTCAAAATAAGACGAAGTAAAAATTGAATTTAAAAGTAACTTCATTTAATAGTAAAATCAGACATCTAAGTATAAAGATACCACTTTAACCGCGCTTATTTTTACGCAAAATAAAAATTGTTTGCATTCATTTTTAAGACACCGGAGCCAAGTAGGAGTTTATTTTATTAAGTTGTAAGGAATGTATTGACATTTGGATCCCCTTAATTTTTCTACTGTTCGAAATTACGGCCATCAATGTCCGCCATGAATGCATGAAATCCGCAGCCTACACGTAACAAACCTGCGGGCCGTGAAAGAGTTTCGTGAACTAGAAACGCTTCGTAAAATTTGCATTCTAAAATCGGACATTTCATGCGAAGCAACCAAATAGATTCTCTTGGCTGTTCCGCGCGAATTAAAAGTTCACAATAACTGCAAGTTCTGTGAAAGGCCTGCGCGACGCTGAAACTAGTACGTAAACGAAGAAAAGTAAAGGTTCTTGCAGCGGGACAGCAACTGGTTATTAAATATAAGTTTTTATGGACGCTCTAGTTAACGTCAATCAATAATTTATTTGTATCCGAAGGAGTCTGGAGTCCAGACCGACGCGAGCAAGAAGTCTTTCAGGTTTTTAGATCGGTGTCGATCTCCGTTTCTTTAAAACAGTTCTTTTATATTCTTACAACATTTATCGAGCATACGCAGGCACAGCCGAAGGCTAAAATATCTTCTGAATTCATTTGAAATCGTAATTTTCAATATCTGTCCTGCGATACGGTTACCAGGCTCGAGCTGTAACTTTCTTCTTCTCGTTTTCGCCCGTGTCGATTATGAATATTCCGATTTACAAGCGGTGGAAACGGCTCGAGTCACGTTCACCGGTTGAAAAATCGCTTATAAAGCGATTTGTAAAAGTTCGCGAATGTTTGTCGGTTTACTAATAGCGCCTCGGGGGGGAAGGGGGAGGGGCAGTGATCATTAGCCATTACAAATTACATAAAGGACAAGAATCGCAAGTTGGCGAAGGGGGGAGAACAGACAGATAGAGCGCGTAGGAGAAAAGAGAGTAAGAGAGAGAGAGAGGGAGAGAGGCAGGGAATAGTAGTGCGGGAAACGTGTAAATTGCACGCCGGCGTCGCGATACCGATCTAATATGGTCCCGCGTGTGTATCGCTGATTAGAACACGAGCCCGAGTCGATTGTGCGCCGCCGATATCGAATCGATTCGCGGATATAAATCAGAACGTCGTGCTCCGGTGATCTAGTACGTGCCAAAGTAGCGGCTCGCATTGCCGCGAATTATGTAAGCCCCGCGCGCAGGATTCTTGAAAAACCGATCGTACATCTCGCGGCGGCTCCGACGTAACGCTTTTACGATGCTTTACGATAGACCACTTCTCTCAAACGGAGATCAACAAACAGAGTCATCAATCTTGTCCGCTTCGTCGCAGCACAGTTTTTATCCGGACCGTATCAATCATACTACACTGTTGTGAATATACATACTGTGGGAAATAAATTGTCACATTCAATCCGAGTTTCCCGTAAAATTTTTCTACCGTCGGGGAACCAGGCTGTTATTAGTTGCCGTCCTGCGAACGCGTTTCCGCCACTATGAAACCAGTTTAGTCTCATTCGGCCGGTGGTACTGCCTTATGAATCGGATACCTATAGTTTGATTCAGCGATTTTCAGTGTTAGCGTTATAGTTTGATGAGCACCAATTAGACTGTGGATCCTTGTGTAAAAATTTCTGCATGAACTACAAGACGCAGGAGCCGAACACGATTCCCCTTACTGATTTGAATGAGATGGAAATAATACAGGGTGTCCCAACAAATGTATACACAGTTTGAAGCTTGGTCCACACTCATTATCTCCAATTAATTGCACTCTAAAAGGAAAGAAAACTCGTTAAACGGTGTATACATTTTTTTGGGACACCCTGTCCGTTACGGTTCTTGTATTCTTCTACTCTTCCAACTGTAATTAAAATATGTCCCCGCGAAATTCAATAAAACTACCTTCTAAAATTTAATTTAATTTAAATTTCTTCTAAACTGAAATTTTCATTCTATTCCATTCCTTTTCTATTTATTATTCTTGTACAGGGTGCCTCATAAATGTACTTCCTTGGACGGAAGTACCTTTTTCCTTTACGAAAGTGTTCTCCGTTTCTTTGTTCAGGAGTTATTAAGGAAAACCACGGACCAATCAGAATGACCCCGGGAATCCCAACTTTCAAGGAAGTACAACATTTTTTCGGTCATCCTAAACGTCAAATCCGTAGTCCAGTATTGTCTTCAATATGTTCTGTTTCACTTATTTAACAGAGTAGAAAATTACATTGGATTACAAATACAAGGAAGGGGTAGTGTTCTCCGAATTGTTAGGCCAGCTGAAAATCTTATCCTCGAGGAGGTCAGCAGATAACAATCCAAAACGAGGATCGTGGTCGGCGAGTTTCGATCGGTCGAATCGGCGGAAAAGCGGTCGGTGCATGCGCGTAACGGTCGATATCGAGCGGAACGGAACCCTCGGTGCATACAAGTGCATCCGCACACGTGGCTGGTCGGCATAGAAGCGCAGAAGTTCGCAAGAGGTAGGATAGGTAAGAGAGGCTGCCGGTGATCTTCTGGCGAGCCGGGTTCTAAACGTTGTACATGTGTACCGGGCTTGTCGAGGCTGAATATTTATGCGCGACCTCTCTCGAGGCAGCATCGCTTGGTGCAACGGCGCGGCGGTGTGGCGGCGAGGCGGCTGCAACGCAGAAATCCGCTGCATTCTGGAAAAAGACACCGACACACAGGCTCCCGGACGCCCGTTCTGATTTATATACGGAGCATTGCGCGCCAGGATTGGCCAGGATCAGTGCCGCTCAATCGACCCGCGTACCCAATCGGTTCCCGTCGAAAACGATCGATATCTGCCTGGGCCCCGCGCCGTTATTTATGCGTTTCACCTCTTGCTACCCTTATCTCGAATCTCTGCTCGCCTTCTACGCGTGTAATGCCCGCTTTTTTTCCACAGGCTGGCTACGCGGGGGCCCCGCAAATTGCGCGCCTGCCGCCGATCGAAAAAACACGGATCGTGATCGCGAGATCGGCTCGAGACACTACTCCATCGGGGCCCGATTTTTTCACCCGAGAAGTCCCGCTTATGTTGCGCAATCGCCGCTTTTACCGCTGCGTACGCGATCTCGCACAATCCTTCCGTGTCTGCGTCTTTAAATGCGAGTATGGTGGAGATCTCTCGGATTTAGTTCTTCAGGAACTGTGTGTATGTGTGTCCGAGTGACGTTCGATTGGAATGAGATAAAAATTTATTTTCTTTCTTAACACTTTATCGACCGCTCGTTTTTGAAGCTGCCACTCACCAAGTACCTGCTTAGTCGCGCGAGTATTTACTCCTAGTACCGGCTAAATTTTCGCTATTTATTGTGTTGTGCTTATTCCTTTTGTTTCAAAGGAGTGTAATTTTATTGATATCTATACTTTATTTTGCATTTATTTTATATAATAAAGGACCTTGGGAACTAACATTCATAAAATAAATAGCGTTGGCAATCGAAGAGCCGATAAATAGGCTAGCGGTCCATAAGCGTTGGCAATCGGAAAGCCTATTAACCCTTAGCACTCGAATGGTGACTGTAAGGCACCACTAAAAATTGCTGTACAATTATTCAAAATATTTTTTACATTATTAAATTCATTTGCACGTAATAAACTACTAAACATTTCAGTATTGTAAGAGTAAATTGCACCATTTTCGTATGTATAACATGAGAAAGAAATATATAAAAGGAAAATATTCTAGGCGAAAGAAATGTTTTGTTTTGGAGTTTAAATAGCTTCGAGTGCAAAGGGTTAATAGGTTAGCGGTCCATAAGCGTTAGAAATCGGAAAGCCTATTAATAGGCTTCCGGTCGATAAAGTGTTAATATATTTAATAGGTTTTAAATTTTTCTAATGCTTTTACCCTTTTCAAAAATATGCCTACCCATTTTTGTCATAAACGCATAAAATCCGCAGTCTAATCATTATCAATCGAATCGGTGACAATCGGCTTAAGAATCTCTATCGATCCAGATTTTCGTCTGCAAATGCTGTTCATGTTGTGCAATGGACTGTGTTGCATAAACGATGCATCAACGTTAGAAAATTCGGCTACAGATTTTTTGGATTTGTTTTTTAAAGAACTGCGCGCGAGTCATTGCCGACCGAAATATTTAGGAATCTGTTGAGAAATTATATCGACCCAGATTTTCCTCTGCATCTGATCGGAAGCTATCTTTGAATAGTTAACAATTTGCCTACAGGTTTTTAGGTGTTGTATGCCTGTATGCTGATCGAATCAGTCTTGAAATGTTTGGATCTTTCTCTGGAAAAGTTTTGTTAGATTTGGATTTTTCTCTGGAAATGTCGCTTACGTTGTGTAATGCTGCATAATGCATTTAATGGTTGCATAATCTCCAGCATCCTCCAATCCTCCAGCATCCACCGCTTCAAATTGTTAGAAAATAAGGTACAGATCTTTCAGTATGAATGTAGATAAAGATTAGATACAGATTAAGTCCGATAGTTTTTTTTTTTTGCGGTTACAGTGTTTAGAATGTTTTGTCCTGAAGTTGCTGGAAGAAAATAGGATTATTTTTTTCAGCATACTTGTTCCACAACACGCGTCTTGAACCGTGTATGCGATCTATTTTTCTATCAATCTGGAAATGACTGGTCACGTTATGCAATCGTGCTTGAAAAAAAAATGGCATGAATGATTCAGTCGCGGCGATGCTATAGCGCCTATTTTCGAAACGTTAAAGAACAGAGCGCGGACTTGGTCAACTTTTCGAAAAGTTTCGAAGAACTATGTGCAGGACAACCACCGTTCGTGCATCAGAGAAATATAGTTCAGCCTTTGAATATTCATCGCGAATGACTAATAACGTCAGCTACTTCTTTACAAAAACGTACGTGTCGTTAGATAAAAATCGGACTACGTAAAAGTGATTTATAATGCGACGGCTCGTTTGAATATTAATCGTGACATTTAATTAACCCTTGGTATTTTAGTATCTCGTTTAAAGTGAAATTATTCCAGAGACAAACGCGCGATCTGCCTGACATTATTACGCTCCTAAATTCACCGAAAGAAACAGAACGACGAACGAGTACCGCGAAAATGTTAATCGCTAATCCATTTACGAAGTCTCTGCTTCAAAGTCAATTCCGACAAGAAAAATCGCACGTTCCTCGCCGGTCTCGCTGCATTTGGAGAGACGGTGCACGGTGTTATGCGTATAGCGATCGGCGGCGGCTCGCATAAATCGAGAGGACGCGATATCGAGGCGACGGTGCCGCGATTCCACGTATCTGCGAATTAATGCGGGAACGCATCCGCGACGAACCAAAGCGAAACGCTTGTCGCGCATGGCGCAATCATCGTCAATCCCGATTAATCACTACATTATAATTAATGGCCGGCATTCCGGCTTTTTATCCGCCGTTGCTCGCGGTCGTCCTTCTTTTTTTTCTCTTCGCTACAATATATAGTTGCTCGTTTTAATTATTCATATGCTGTAAGCGCTAACCGATCGAATTATTTTATACCCGTTGATCGAACGGGCGATTTTTAACGAGACGAAAGACGTGTCGCCGGTACCCTAAATCTAACACTCGCCGGCTGCAGGAAACCTAATCGAGAAACCATTCTTTTCAACCGTTGATCGAGCAATTCGATTTCAAGGTACCACGGAATGATTGCCCTCGTTAAAAGCGTGCTAAACGGTTATTATCAAAATGCAGAGAAAAACGGGTCCCTTCAGCCGTTGTCCAGCAGTTCGATTTCAAGGTTCCCCGGACAGAGAAAAGTGTGCTAAACAGTAGCGGCTTCCGGCGCGTTCCCCGGTTGCACGTTTAATTTCACGCTGATTAAAGTCGCGTGTAATTAATGTGGAACGATAAACACAGGCCGTGTTGTTCGGCCAGCAGCGATGGGGTTTTCAATAATAATCGCGGCGGTTTTCGAAGTGGAAAGTCGATTGCAACTTTGCTATATCCGATTTCTCTTTTAATGAGTCTCGTGCGGGGGGGGGGTGGGGGTGGGATTGACGTTGCAACAGACGACGGACAGATAAACGAAATTATGCAAATGAAGGGAACACCGGCGGCGGAACATGGCGAGGAGTCAAGCATCCTCTTCCTGGATCGTTTCGTGGAAGCTTGATCCTAGGCGAGGTGATCGCTAGGGATCCTTTCTAGCCGGCACGGATAAAACGGAAATTTCGTATCTGGCCGCGACAGGCCGGCATAAATCGCGTTCACCGGCTAATTAAACCGTTGGCTATCGCGACGATTAATCGATCGCCGTTTCCTTCTGGATGCTGCCGAGGCACATCGGCTCTCCTTCCCCTACACCTATCACCCTTTTCTCCTCGTTTCTTCTCCAACCCCCCCCCCCCTCCCTCCCTCCCACTCCCCACCCTGTCCGTCTCTTTCTCTTTCCGCTCGTGGATCCTTCTTTTGTCTAGCGTACGCGACCTAATATAACCGATCCGCGTTTCTTTCTCTTTCCTTCTTCTTCTTCTTCTTCTTCTACTACTACTACTAATACTAATACTACTACAACTCTTTCGATACCGTAATAGAATCGCGTGATGCTCGTAAAGACTCGGACCGCTAATCGAGAATCACCCCGATCGTCCACACTGTAAATCTTTCACCGGGAATCGAATTCGGCTCTTCATTGATCCCCGGGGTTGCGAATATTTTAATTGGCTGGACGAATTATCGGAAGCGCGGGCAAACAAACTCGAGGCCTTTTGTAATCCGATGCTTTCTTCAACCCATTCGGTGTTTGTTAATATATATTTCTCTTTCAGACATTTATTGTTCTTCTTTTTAATGGGTCGTGTAGTTCGTACACATATTTCACGCTTGTCTTTTCTTTTCTTAGAATATTTCACGTGAAACGTGGAGGATATAGTGCGCCAAAATTTGTGCAGGCCAAAAGGAAAACACTTTCGGATAAATCGCTTATTATAAACACATAATTTGTAATAACAATAATATGTGATGATTTACTACATATTGTATAGGATGGTAGAGCATTATTCTATAATCTTTCCGGCCTTTTTCGTTGAAGAGTCTTCAATTACGCCATCAAAATTCAATGTAAGTTGATGAGGAATAACGCTCTTATAATGCGAACAAAAATTTTTTTAAAAAGACTGTCCACGCGTATCTTCTATGGCAGTGCGTGTGCAGTCTTTTTAAACAATTGTTTGTACAGTTTTGTGTTATTTGATCGCGTTTGTGAGAGCCCACTGTATTTCAAAGAGGACGATCAAAATCTATTTTATAAACCAGATTTTATAAAAGTGCATTTTGCAAGATGACAAAAAAAAGCAAGAATCTCGCTATACCTGAAAAACAGAAAGTGAGTAAAATTGATCGCGTGGGTGTATAAAAATATCAAACAGCAAGTACAGTGTTTACTGGATTTATGTCGAAAATATGGGTCTGGCCAGGTACATATATTGACCAGGAGAGAGAAGTGTCACCTTTCCAACAAGCGTTCAGTGGTGTAGCTGCGATCTGTGTCTTCCAGAGTTATTTGCAATTGAAGTCATCTATCAGAAAATCGCCACGCACTTTTTCCCAGACCGAATATATAGAGTAAACACAGTACGGTGCTATAAAAATTTATTCACCGCATGGCACACCCAGTTAGAGCAAAATGATTATAATGGAGAGCATCGGCGAAAAACGATTGCAGACGGTGCGGAGCTAATGAAAACCGCAGGTCGTGAATTTTCATTCGGCTCGCCTACATGAATGTGTTTTTCCAGTGCAGAAGAATCCTGTGCAAAAAGGTGGCTGGCGAGCGTATCGCCGGCGGCGCGGCATCGGGTCCGGAAAAAACGAGACACGTGTAACAAAGATCGTCGGATCGCAGGCGATAGGAGCATCGGGAAGGCTGCCATTACGGTTTTCGCGAATTTGAATGAATCGTTTTGCTGCGAGAGCGCGGTTGCTCTGAGCGCCACTACGGCGAATGAATCAGCGGATTCCTCGGCGATTCTTTCGATTCAATTAAAATCCATCTGCCCGGTGGAATTCCCGCTTCGAATGCGATACAAAGGGAACGTTCCCTCGCCAAGGCGAAAAACCGACGGCTCTTCTCCGTCGCGGCTAAATAAACCGTCGACGAATTGTCAGATTTCCGCGAAACGACGGATACCAAACGGTCACGTGGTTCCTCCTCCGTGTTCGCCTTCTCTCTGGAACTTTTCTGCTTCTCTCTCTCTCTCTCTCCTGCTCTCTCTTTTTCTATCTCTTCCTCTCCTGCTCGCGCTCTTTCGCTTCGTGGATCCGCGCGATCAGACCTCCTCCAAGAAGAAGGGATTACGCAACAGAGTCCCCCACTTGGATGATCTTTATCCTTCTTTCTGTCCTCTCTGTCTCGTCTTCTCTACGGAGCGCACGTTCCTCCGTCGTCGATGACGATGCCCACTACGATACGCAGTTGATTGCGCAACGAACGTCAGCGAAAATGCAGCGACGCATCCGACGACCCTTGCGCGCACCGGAAGTCATCCGGGTCCAGGGTACCCTTCTGATCGGAGTTCTTTGCCGCTTTTTACCTTACGGAGCACTGAAAGACGCCGTTTTACATTCACAAACATTACATGAATATTTCTACGAAGAATAATTCCGCACGGATGCATTTTTACAATCTCAATAATCAGAAACTAAAAAATCGAGAACAATGATGGGTTTCGTGAATGCAGTGTGTTACTCAGAGAGGAATGTTAATAATTTTATGTTTCTAAATACAGTACGATTCTTATTTATGTAACATTTGACGCTGTGAATGACATTAAAAATCCGCCAAAATTACAGATTCTAATATTTTTAATTTACAAATATTGAGATTGCAAAGATGCAATCATGAGGAATTGATTGGAATGAGAATAAAAATTGGCTACACATGATAGATACATTCAAGGTATTTTTATAAAGTAATGTGAAATAGTAATTTTCAGTGCTCCGTAAGATAGAATAGGTGAGACATTATCGTAAGATCTTTTGTGCAACTGAGTCATTCATGAACCCATTCATCGATTTCCAGTACCTAAGTTATTCACGGTTTCTCCATACTAGATTTCTAAAGGATCCTCAAGGCCTGACTCCCACCAAAAATAATTTTCAAAGAGAAATAGACACGGTTAACGCTATACTAATTCTAGCAATAGCAACAGCAATTTCGGATCATTTTCTTCAGATCGTCAGCTCCTCAAAGTGATATTTTACACGTTTTCTGTGCTCGTGTTCGTGTTGCAAAATTTCTGCAAAATCCGACGCTTCTTCGAGGAACACGCTTCTTCGATGGTGCGTATTATAATAAAAGTATAATCAACGGTGCGGATTTTTCAAAGGCGTTCGGAAGGTACACGCAGAAGCAATTCCCACAGCCTTTCATTAAACCCGCGTGGATAGTCCGGGACAGTAAGTGCGATTTTTTTCAGGGGTAATCATTTATTTTGATCGTTCGAGTGGCAACTCCACCGGAAGCTATAAAGAGTCATTGACGCTGTGCGTCACGTGTCGATGACTAGTATTCTATATCTTCCCTGAAACGGCCCCGGCGTGCTGCTCGGCGTTTCTTCTGGCTTTCTATCATTCGATGAATTCTGAGCGCTCCCGGCGTCCAACCGCCGCCGGAATTCATACCGCACACAATGCTGCCGCATTGCTGCACGTCTCTCAATCACAATTATTCTGAGAGCCGAGTTTCTTTGCTATGTGAAAAACCTGGACGATTTTTCCACCGCCACTGCGGCCTCCTGCCTCCTCTAATTCCGAATTAAATCGCCACCATCGGGGACAGAGAGCTTCCTCCAATTTTCTATCTTCCACCGGACATCTTAATGGCGTCGACGTTCGCTCGCTTGGCACTGCGCACCTGTTTCAATTGCGCAGTACCCGGTCGGCTCTCTACGGGTTTTATCTTTACGATCGTGTACCGATGACAGATCAAGATGGACAGACCGGTAAAATAAAAAAAAAATTATTGGCCCGACGTAATTAATATCGCCCGCCTTGGAACGTCCGCCTGCTAATAACGTTTTGCGTTATTATACTCTTGCCAGTCTGATCCTCAGTTTTATATGTAGGTTTTTGTCGATGAGGCTTTTTCAAGTTGTTTTACTATATTTTTAAGACGCGAAGACAGAGAGAATGTCAACAATTAAATAGGTCTGTGTTTTCTGTGGTTAATCGTCTATGAATTGTTGACGTAAGATCAATTCTTCAGTCATTTTCTTGAATTCTTTGAATACATTCGCTGTTCGAAATTTGATCTACATTTTTTGGTTATAAATACATTAAATCCACAGTGTGGTGATTAATATTTAGTAGTCAGTCCCGCATTGAACATTTTGTAACAATCGATAATGCATGAGGATCTATCAACCCATATTTGCTACATTGAATTTATCAAATTTCAAGAATATTCTCCGTGTCGTCTGTACTAACACGAGCACACTGATAGTTTAGAAATGAATATTTATTTCAATGTATCAAAGCGAATGAAATTTCATCAGAATTTAAAAACGCGGAAGAATTAAAGAAGCAATCACCGTGTTGAATTTCGTCGTTTCAATTTCAGTCCCAATTTCATCATATTACACTTTGCATTCGTAGAATTTCCTGGTTGATCGCAATATAAGAATCACACTTGCATGTGTCTGCGCGTAAGATCGTGGTCGTACACGCAAACCAAAATAATTTAAACAAGCATTTATTCAGCGAACACGTATGCTTTGCATTAAACAAAATTACGACACCGTAAAAGTCAGTAACGGATTACTGTTGCGAGGATCGCGGACACCAAACAAGTGGTTGTTTATCGATGATAGAAATTATGGCCGAACGTTGCACAGTTTCCCAACATGGAGTGCCCTGAAGAATAAGAGATTATTTATTGGTCCACCTGCTGGCAGTCGTTCAATATCGATCGAGTATCGTTATCATCTGGTCGATCCGCTAGCACGGCGGAATGTTTTATCGCGCGAAACGGCACATTTATTATAAACGACGCCGACGTCGCGTTTCCTGGGGAACAACCGTGAAAGGGCACCGAGTACCAAGCAGCTACAGGTGGTTCCGCGGGAGCGTTCTCTCTCTCTCTCTCTCTCTCTCTCTCTCTCTGCGGTGATCGCTATTACCCGTTCCTCTCCCTTTCGCCTCTTTTCTCCCCTTTTGTCGCAGCTCGCGGCTCCCGCTTACGCGCGCGCGGTGCGTTTAATACGCGCCGTGATCAAATGGAAGCGCCGCCCGGCATAATTGCTTGGAATTGCGCGGCGAGCACCGTTCACCGCGATAAAATATTTCGCCTATAAAACGCCAGTTCCGGCCATTTATAAAGTAACCAGGCTGCAATTCTATTTGGGGCGCGGGGTCACTCGAAACCCCGACGCTCCGGAGGGGAGACTTGCCAACCAGAAATCCTCTATCGGAACGACCGGCCATTGTCCTGACAACTCGGACGACAGACGATTGTGCTGCAGAATTTGTAATCGAGTCCTCTGATATTTTGAACGTTCGATGTTTATATTACATTCGATACAGAATTTCAACAGACTGAAATTGAACTGGATTGGACTGATTAACCGTTTGCACTCCGAACCATTCTGGCAGAAATTTACAAATCCTCGGATTATTTAGTATACAGTCGAGTCGGAAAGTAAGTTAACGACTGGTGTATGCAGGCAAATGAATATGACATGTCTTTAATCTTTAATAATGATAATATATGTTTTACTAACATATTTGTTTATTTCCTTACACCTCCTAAATAAAAACAATACAATAACTTGATTTTATTCATCATATTCATTGCCTACATATCACCAAACGTTAACTTACTTTCCGACTCGACTGTAATTTTGGAACCAAGTAACGTATTATAATGATATTGGACTTATATGAATTGGTTGACATCGAGGAATATATATTTGCAAAAAAATCAATATTTTATTTAAAGTTGCGCTGGAATAAATTAATTCCCCGTAATCGCTAATAAACTTTAATGTCCCCTAAGAGGGGACAGCGGAGTGCAAAGGGTTAAAATTATTAACGCCAGATTCCCGGATGAGAAAGATGAAAGGTAGCCAGTTAGTGATTCCTTCTGACAGATTGGTGGTATTGTATGATAATGAGGGCGATCCTACCTGCGTAATTCTATTAAAAACCAACATATGTTTAAAAAGAAAAAATTATTTAAGTTTATAGCAATAAAATCGTAAATTGACTCGCTCTGGCAACCTAGTGTTAAAGGAAGAATTAAATTTCTATTTGGCTCTTTTTTCGTGTTTTATTTTACCAAAAATCACCCATGCCAACGGAATTGGCAACGTTGTATGCTACGGATTCTACGCAATTAAAATAAAAATGAAGAATGTTATCAACATATCGTCTTCGAAATTTTAAACAAATTCTATTTCGTGTGCTACAAGCGCCCAACTCGGAATCCTCGTGTCCTGCACCCCGTACACCATCGATCTTCCGATTCCCCCGATCGACAAGGGGCCCATGGTCGGTGCTCTTTGTTCGCCATGGTAAATGACTATATTTAAGATCCGACTACGCGTATCCACGAAGTGTAGCAAAGAAGCAAGTGTAGATATAGGCATAGCGATCGTCAGACGTGGAAACCGTGCGACGATTGTGCGGCCAGATGCCGGTTGCATGCGTATGTTGCGCCTCTCCGGATCCATGGATCAGGGAACGAGTGGCTTCTGGGATAGGTGGGGCTCGGGAAGGCAGGTGAGCGGAGAGTTCTATAGGTGGTTGTCGTAATGACTGCGGCCGCGGCAAGCGTCCGATGGATCGCTCGAATACCATGGTAGCATCGTAAAGCCGCATTTTTCGCGTAACTGGAAAGACTCCCCGGCTGCGGGCGGCCTTTCCCCATGGGCGGCGATGGGGAACGGCGAAAAAAGGACTTCGGGGGCCTGGGGACCAGCCGCGAATGCTGAGGAACGAAGGAAGACCAGGAGGATGGGGTAGGAAGAATCTTAGCCTAGAAGGAAAATTCTGGCTGCTCTCTCGGTCTTCGTCAACGTGAGAAATTTCTACCTTGGTGGTACAAGTACCAGGTGGTACATAGTTTGGAGCATGGGAGGAAGACATGATAGAAGGACATGGAAGGCTATGATACTAATGAGGAACGAAGAGGTGTGGGCTAAACAGAAAATACTGGATTTCTGACAAGATCCACTACACTGAATTCTCGATATATTAGGTGGTTCCACAAATTCGTCAATATTTTTATGTCATTCACCATTGAAAAGTATTTTAATGAAAAACCGCAGAAATTTTATCGTAACGGTATATGATGTCTTTGCCAAAAGGGTCAGAAGAGATTGTGAAATGAAAGGGTGATTACATATTTTACTTTTAGAATTTAAATGGTACAAAAGCAAACGCCACGAACTTACTGAATCACTGTATCTTGGTAGCAGGTCTGAGCAAGAAGAGCAACAAAGGAACATGGAGCGACTGAAGACTAGGAGGGTCTAAGGTCCAGGAGTTAGAAACTACATAGAAGATTCTAGGGGATCGTTTCAATCGTTGTCAAGATAGAAGCCTGCTACCTTGGTGGTATGGAAAAATCACTGTATCTTGGTAGCAGGTCTGAGCAAGAAGAGCAACAAAGGAACACGGAGGAAATTCAGCGAGGAGCAAGTGAAGACCAGGAGGACGGAGGTCCAGGAGTTAGAAGCTAAACAGGAGATTCTAGCGGAGCGTTTCAGTGGTCGTCAAGATGGAAGCTTGCTAGTTAGAAGCTAAACAGAAGATTCTGGCGGAGCATTTCAGTGGTCGTCAAGATGGAAGCCTGCTACCTTGGTGGTACAGAAAAATCACTGTATCTTGGCAGCATGCCTAAGCAAGAAGAGCGACAAAAGAAGATGGAGGAAATTCAGCGGGAAGCGACTGAAGACCAGGAGGGTCTGAGGTCCAGGAGTTAGAAGCTAAACAGGAGATTCTAGCGGAGCGTTTCAGTGGTCGTCAAGATGGAAGCCTGCTACCTTGGTGGCAGGTCGGAGCGCGGAGGCAAGATGGACTGCCACGCTCGAGGGAGTCCCTGACGCGTCGCATCCGCAGCGACGCGGCCTTACGTAACCCGCCACCTCTCGTTCCACGTTATTGTTGCCTTCGTTTCTGTCGTTTGCTCGAAATGCCGATGTCGTCATCCTCTGAACGGCCTCGCCGCCTGTCGTCTTTTTCCTTTTTTCTTTTTTTCGTTTTTCAACCAGAAGCGACTCGCGAGTGAGAGCAGAGGACTTCGTGGAACGGGCGAACTCGAGAGAGAAGAGGATTCCAAGGTGTTTCTCTGTTCTCTCGGTTCGAGTCCTGAAGAGCTGTTTTTCTTGGCAGTCGTGGATCGGTCGGTTACGTTGCGTGGAAGGGTGGCGCGTGAAGAACCGACGTTTAGGTAATGTGTCAAGGATGTAGCGCTGCGCTGCGCTGCGCTCGAAAGAATGAAGAATCGGTGGACTTGGCGTTACATGCTGCCTGGAGAGATAGATCGGCGATGGATGGAAGAAGTCGTGTGGAATAGTAATTACACACCATTGTGTAGCAGGAAGCTAATGAGTTGACGGTTTAGAGGGACGCCGGCGCTGCCGGCTACGAGTTAATCACCGGCTTCGGACTTCGAGAAGAAAATCGTTGTATCTGATTCCCATTGTTGGCCGATTCTAATGGGCGATCCGGGGGCGGGGGCGGGGGAGGGGAAGGGGCCTGGGGGACAAGCTCCGTTCGATTTCGCGGCTTCGGAAAGACGATTGATCGTCTAGATCCTCGGATAAGAGACGAACTTTACGCGCTACGGATGCATGCTTGGAAATGGTAACTTCGTTTCAAGAACTAAATCCTCTGTTTGGTCCTGTATCATCAAAAAGACAATTCATATTGTTACGTGACTCCTCACTGTTAATGAAAACCAATCTTTCCGTACGACGAATGCTTGTGCGCAAATACAAACATTATTTCACCAAGTTTTGAAGTTTGAGCTAGGATGGCAGCAACGAAGACGTTCTCAATTCGATTTGGAACCTTCAAAAGAACCGTTCAACTATTTATTAATAGTCCAAAGAGGCTCATTCTCACTCGAATGGCCACTGAAAATAGCAATAGATCGAAAAAATTTGTGAATTACTAAAAACTCTAATTTGATAGCAGTTCGCTTTTTAGGTCCGACGGAAGAACCCGGTTTCGGAGTAAAAATAAGTGCGAAGAATTAACGCGAAGAAAACGGACCGCTTCATTTCCGAGCAGCTTTTTCGGTTAATTAATAGCGTAACCGCTGGCGGAACGGAACGGTCCAGTGTGTTTGTGGAAAGAAAGAGGCAGGAAGTTCGAAAGTTCGTGCGTTGACTCTGATTGATCGACGAAAGGGGTAAAAAGTGGGACGAAAGGAGGCGCCGCGACTCGTACGAGGCGCGAATCTCGCGGCATGAAATCGCCGCAACGCAACGCGAGGCGACGCGATGAGAGAAAACCTACGGTGCCTTATAATGGGCCCGGGGAGCCGGGGCCCCGGAGTTCTCAGGACTCCGCGGCCCGGCCGCCGAGAAAGAGAGAAAGAGAGAAAGAGAGAGAACAGGTGCGTGACGTCAGGTGGGCAGCACCTCGGGACCGCGCGAGCCAGGGGCCCCTTACTACTTTTCACTGAAACAGATCGCCGGTCAAACGGTGCCGCTCGGAACCGCGTGCCTCCACGGCTACGAACCATATTTCTCTCGCGAGCTGCTCAGCCCTGTCATACGTCGAACCATCCCCCATCTTCCCCAAACCCCACTCGCAATTTTTCCAATCTTTTCAAAACTCACAATCGATCAATCATTTCTAAAAATATTGAATTTATTACGAGACGCTCTGATTATAGGACAGCCTTCAGAATTTTTCGAAGAGAAGATATTGAGTGCTATATTTCCCAACTTGGCACGCTTATTAACTAACGATCGAGGAATGTGCTAAAATTTTATCAGGCAATAATAATCATTTTTACCAAAATTACAATGCTGGTAGTGACAGTGCTTCAAAATGACAAATGTATTGCTGGCGATTATAACCACCTTCGTCATCGGACATGTGACAAATGTTAAATGTTTCTTTAATGTATGTATATAAGTGTGGCCATTGCATGAATTAGAATAAATGAAATAATGATTTTAGAAAACGAAAAAATGGTATCGCATTAAAAGAAGACTTTGGACTTCTTTTAAAAGAGTCGTCAGCGAGCACACTTTGTTTTAATATCGCGAAAATTAGAATTCAGTGATAGTTTAGCAGAACGATTTCGAAACGGTAAAATATAGATAAGAAAGAAATGATTTCTGCGAGGACTTCTTAAACCAATTCTGCCTAGCCAAGACGTTTGATTAATTAACTGCCTCGTGATCCCGTTAATCAGCAACTCCAGTCACATTCTTTCCACGGCTGAAACGAGTACGCGGATCTCACGAAACGAGTGTCATTTACTCCGCTGATGCGCCGAATTTTTATGCATTACCGCTCTCGGCTCTGACTCGGCATCGATAATTCAATCACTATCGCGATTAGACGTCCGTTTCTAGCGTGGCAGTGGCCGGGTCCAGTTTTTCAGCTCCCATCGCCTGCCGAGGAAAGTCTAAATTATCCCCGGACGAGCTCGTCGTTGGACACACCGTGCATAGTTATAATGACCCAGTGGAATCGTAGAAAGCATGAAGCGGATGCCAGCTTTCCCGCGCTGAAAATAGCCGGTGTATAAAAAAAAAAGAAAAAGAAAAAGGAAAAGGAAAAAAGAAGGAGAAAAATAGTGAGTCACGCAAGGGACGAGTGACGACACCCGCGAGACCATGAAAACCGTGATATTCCGCAGTTTCGTTCTCCAGCAAGGTAAAACAACGCTTTACGTTCGTCAAAAACAAACGCTAGAATTTATGTTCGTCGAAAACACTGTAAACCCGTGAAAAGTCTCCTTTTTATATATGATTCTCTTTAAAGTCAGAAGCAGAGAATTTGATTTTTCGTGTTTTACCGCACGGTTATACTCCGCCGTAGAGTGGGGATCATTCCGCGACGTTTATCACTCAGGCCTTGACGACATATATAGAGAAATCGCTATATCGAGAAATGTACCAAAATTTTTTCAGGCAATAATAATCATTTTTACCAAAGTTATAATGTTGGTAGTGACAGTGCTTTAAAAAGACAAATGTACTGCTGGCGATCAATTTTTAAAGATATTGAATTTATTCTATCCATGTGATTCAATTTTATTAATTTTATTGTAACTAGGCTGACAAAATGTCTGGTTTGTTAGGAGGTTCAAGGACTACGGTCTTTCTCGAATTTGAAAATGAGCAACCTCTACCATTTTTGCATTTTTCTGGAGACCAAAATGGAGTCTCGCTTTACCACAAACGCTAGAAAGTGAATTGATGAGAACCATTAGTTTCTTCCCTCTGGAAGTCCGATTTTGATGTCTCTCTCGCAGCAAAAAGCCAGTAAAAAGAAAAAAAAGGGGGAATAAAATGGCGAGTCACGCAATGAACCGTCGACACCCGTGCAACCATGTGACCCAACAGAGTCGATGCCACGGTTCTCGAGGGTAAGACAAACGATCGGATATCGAGTAGGCACCGATGCACGCTACATTGTGCTCATCCTCGAAACACTACGGCGAGAGGGGCACGGGGAAGATACTGAGATAGAGGGAGACGAGGACAGTGGCGCGCTTGTAAATTATGTATGAGAGTGTACTCACGGGGATTACATAATGGCTTGTTTACGGCCGCATGTAAACAGCAATCAATGGAGCAGCCACAATCGCTCGCGGTTCGGCCCGAGAGATCGCGTTCGGTACCATGGAGAGCACCGGGGAGGGGAGGGGAGGGAGGGAGTTGCCCTTGAAATCGCGTAAAATCGAGTTATGTTCGCGTGCGGCCACCGCAGGGAAAGCGAAACGCGCGCACGCGGAACCAGAACCGACCGGGTTTATTAATTATTTATGGCGGCCGATGGATTCTTTAACCGGTTGATAAGAGTTCGATACTACTTGTCTGACTGTCTCCACTTGCCCCGGGAACGGCGAAGAGGGAACGTTGGGGACAAAGTATGCGCGCGGTGTAATGCGATTAGGTAACGTTATTCCGGTTTGTGGAACGGTGCGCTTGGATATTTAGCTTCGCGCTGCATCGATTCGTGTTTTAACGATTGCAGATGAATCGGGCAATGAACTGGCACAAAGTACTTCGATTGTGCTAGTCTGATTATGGACGATTTTAACCGCCTAACAGGTTGGTCCTCGATCGTTTCGTGCAGACGCATTCTGCGATTTTTAATATTCAAAGAACAATTAAAATATCGAGCGTAAAAACGGTTGTTTCAGTTTCCATAATTGAATCAGAGTCGCGCAGAATTACAATTGAATTACCCCAGCAGTTATGATCACGAAATAATTGAATTACACTGTAATTCAGTCATATTGTAATTTATAATACAGATCTTCGTTCAATTAGATTACAAGTTAGAGTACAATTATGAAATACTTTGTGATTAAATTACATAAAATAGCGTTCAAGTGTATGAAAAAAAATCATAAAAATATGTCGGACTTCTTCAAAGTGCTGGGCTATAATTTGAAGAGCTGTATTTTAATTGTTTTGTATTTAAATTCCACATCTGATTCAAAAAATTGGTATTTGCATTAATCGAAATGAATTACTATATAATTGAAATACAATGTAATTGAATTAGCAGAACCCTGCATCGAATCTATGGGATAATTGTTGGCTTGGTAATGTTATTTTTACTAACGTTACTAATCACTCTATCCGTTTAAGATTCGGTTCTCTAACAGGACGATTAACGCGTTACCATTTTCAACACCTTGTCCCGCGTAACGAGGCGATAAATCTCGCGAAACTTGTGGTCCCCAGACGCAACTATAGCTGGCCCGGAGTGAACGCAACATTAATTAGCGTTTCGTCGCGTTACGCCTGCACTTTGTTTAGTCGTCCACGAATCGCGGAAAGAGCCGGTGCGGATCAATTAACGCAACTGATTGCGTCGGTGTCGTAAACTCGCCGGTTTCTGGTCCGTTCGCCTCCGATACGGGTTGCTAATCGTATTACGGTGGACGTCGGTGTTTCCCGACGTTGGTAATGCGAGAGGATACACGTGTGTACGTGTGCGTACACGAAGGAGCGGTAAACGGTGGCAAAAATGCGAAAATCCTTAATGATTATAACTCTTCCGACGCATCGTCGCCCGCCGGTAAAGAGTTGCGTGCTGGTGGCACGCTAGGATTGTAAATTACATGAATTAATTCGACGGTTTCTTTAAAGGCTTCTAGCCGGGCTTAACGAGCGTTTAACACAACGTAGCCCCCGTGCGAACGATTATTAATGACGGGGAATGCGTTAACTGCTGTATGAGTGTCTCGGGAAATCTGTTTGCATCACAGGCTCGAGAGAAGATAACCGGCCTTCCGCGGGGCTAAGAGAAGAGCCCCGGCCGCATGCTCTCCGATTCGCGGACGACCTCGTCACTCGAAACCGTTCACCGTTGCCTGTTAATCTCAAATTTGGCGTCTAATTCCCCCGACAGAGACCTCCGCCGTTCACCTATTCCCATGATAAATTACTCGGGGCCCGTAGATTTTTCCAATGATAACGCGATTACCCTCCCAGGCGAACCTTCTTTCTCCTAGGTCGTCGATTCTCAGGACCTTTCCTCTTTCTCTCTTCTTCTCTCCGTCCTTTTTTCTCTTTCTCTCTTGATCGACCTGTCTCTCTCTCTCTCTCTTTCTCTGGCCAGTTGCGTAGCAAAAATGTAATTAAAGGCGTGCGCTCGCGCGGGCTCGCACACGTATAATGAAAGTGGATGGCAACCGGCGGCGAGTGAATGACGCCCGAAGGCCACGAAGGTGCCGCAACATGTGTGCAGTTGCAGTGGTTAGGTGCACACCGATGCAACACCGACGCGCAAGTGCCAGTTACATGGACGTTCCGCGGGGGACTTTTCTTCCCGCGGAAAGATGCGCCGCGATCCATCGATTTGCCATGGAGGCCAAGGGGAGAGAAGCGTTTCCTGGCGAGTGGGTTTGGGTGACGCGAGGACCGCCCAGGTAACCATTCAACTGATCCTTGGGCGCAGGTAACTACCCGCGAAACCATCGGTCTATTGTCTGCCAGCTATCGAAAATTAATTCCGTATTTTGTTCGTACGAATAATACACTCCTCGTAAAAAAGATAGGCCAGGTGTGCTATCTTTAATTTCTCAATGACGCGTGTAAAATGTTTCGTCTGTAACGTATAATATCAGAACATTATGAGCTCAGAATATGCGGCTTGCTGGAAATAAGTCGTAGATATTTGTATACAATAAAGAAAAACTGTTTCATACTATTGGGTTGGCAACTAAGTAATTGCCGATTTGAGTTATATATGTCTCTCACTCCCATTTTTACGATATCCGTAAACGTTATGATCTTCTTCTTCTTATATATGTTAGCTGGCATCCTAACCTAGCTTTACAAGTTCATTGCGTAGATATTTTCTTAGTTTTTTTTTTACCTCAATATTAATATGGAGTGTAAAATCGAACATTTTCGCCATATTTTGCTGTATTATTTCCGTAAAGGAAAGAACGCAGTGCAAGCTGCCAAAAAGTATTACCACTTATTTCGATCCCTGGACAACTCCCTTCGTGGTAAAACTTTCAATAATGATGACGATGTAAAATCTCACTTAACTCAGTTTTTGGCCGAAAAGCATCAGACTTTCTACGAGCGTGGAATTTTCAAGTTGGCAGAAAGATGGCAAAAGGTCATCGAACAAAATGGAAAATACATCATAGATTAAAGTTCATTCCAAGTAAAAAAAAAACTCTTTTATTTCATTGAACAAATCGGCAATTACTTAGTTGCCAACCCAATAAATGATAGCACACTCTGTCAATATGTTTAGAAATTGCTCAGTATTTCATGATCTATCAACGAGTAAAGATCATAGTACAATATTATATAAATTTGTAAGTATGGGACGCGGAAAAAAATTAAACGAGTCTGAAAAAAAGCAAAATTGTTGAACTAAAACAGCAACAGTTATCAGTAGCGAAAATATCGAGAGTAATAAAAAGAAGTAAAGTAATACACAATCTCAACAACCCAATATTTCTAATGAATATGCACTCTGTTCGCGAAGAAGTCAAACATCGTTTCGTATTTGTTTGGTATCTGCTTCAAACGAGTTTGCACTTCGGTCATGACAAAAATTATAGGTTCTGCACAATTTGTGTTCTTTTTACATCTAGTTTGCAGTTGATTCATACATGTCTGTGTATACGTCACGCATTCATCGAAACTCATTTCATATCTACTTTAGAGGAATTTGCACTTTGCTCGCGAAGACATTGTACGTTCTTCAACATTTATTTGGCATATACTTTAAACGAATTTGCATTATTTGTACAAACAGTTCTTGCTTCGAAATTTATTTAGTGCTTTAAATGAATTTGCATTTTGTTGATGAAATTAGCTTTCAGTCGAAGGAATTAGAAGAGTTTTACGTATAGCATATAGGTAACAACCCAAATTGATGTGAAACTGTGTTCGCTCGACAAATGTTTATCTATAAAATATAAAATAACGCATTAAAGCAGTGCCACAAAGTCAGAAATAGAGAAAAAGAAAACCAATAGAATTATAAATTTGAATTCAGAAAAATAGATTTATTGTTTGCGATCGCGGTTGACAGGTGACATGTAATAATTTAAAAAAAAAACCATTATACATAGAAAATTTAAATAGTCGCGTAATCTATTCGATAAACCGACAAATGATTAGTTTCGACACGTAATAAGTATTCTGAATGAAGTAATGCCCCGATAATACGTGGTTTATGATTCTGTTCTAACGACGAAGCGTCTTTAATCGAAGCAGCGCTTGTATCGGGCGGATCTTAATGATAATTAAAAATTGATAGCACAGTAGCGGGCGAGGGAATAAGCAAACATTACCATAATTCTCCGCGTTCCAGAAAAAGAGAGCCGAGCACGGTGAACAGACGAAACACGCTGCATCCACTTTCCAGGTGTAATTGGGTTAGCCACCACTCCCACCTTTCCTTTTTCACCCGCGAGATTTCCCATTATTTTCTCGTTCTGTCGATCCACCGCATGCTAGTCGATCGATTGCATGGCGATCCCTCGTTTGTAACTGGAAGACCGGGAAAGGTGTAGAAAAAATTCTCTTTCGAGCCCCGTTGACTTCTCGTTAATGAGCTGTCTCTCTTGCGTCATGTTGATTCTCTCTTTCTTTACCTGATAGACCATTCTGCTACCTATTGTAGGTCATCCTTCACCTAAGCGTCTTAATGAAACAGCTTTGGAAAAATGGTAGCCATATAGTTCCATTTCCAGATACCGAGCTCAAATTTTCAGCGCACTACTTAACACTTTGATCGCCAGACTAGAAACCTCCAAAATTCCATAAAATCAAAGTAAGTTTTATAATGAAATAAAAATTGAAAAATATTATATGTATGACAGCGAGTAGTCCTCCAACTTTCTTGAATTTTACACGATGAATATATTAACGTAAAAATTCATTTTAGAACATGGACAAATAATTCCGTCACCCAAACGTGGGTGACATGGCAGTCAACGTGTTAAATACCACACAAGATACAGTATTTTCTCCATATATGTCGCAAATACCTTCCGGATGAACGCCGGAACAAAGAATAGTATCTGCTCGGCGATATATGTCGCTGGCAAGACCCGTGTTGTTGACAAGTATCGATAACTTTTGAATTTTTCTTGTTTTTCAACCGCTCGAAGGTTGAACTCTGTCAGAAACCGAAATCCCTTATCGGGAAAGAAGCTCGTGAGGAATAGTTGTGGGGAAAGTAGCGTTGGTAGGATTTATGGTTCCGCCATTTGTCGCGACCTGGGTCCAGCCAGCGAGGGTGTGCCATACCCGTAGGAACAAGAAACCGAGGAAAAGATGCTCGTGAGGCGTGAACGCAATTAACGCGATAGTTCAGCCTCGGACGTAATTGCTGCGCGTCTCGCGTTCGGTTTTCCATCGGGCCGCATCAAGATTGCCTTTACCTCTCAGCTTTCAATCCGCCGGATAGTCGTTTAGCGGACGGAGACTGGACGGTAATTGAAAAAGAAAAGTCCGCCAGCTATCTGACAATATTTTCTGAATTACTCAGCGAATTCCTCTTCTATATTAGAATAATCCTTTTCGCGGCGGAGTTTTCTGAGTGGCAGCCTGTTGCCTGCTATGGCGCGATCAAATTATAAAATCTTATCCATCCCGATAGATTATTTCTTCTTTGGGGGGCGAGAGTCCAAATATCGTGGGAATTAATCATCCTCTGTGCCATCCGGGGAAATTGTTTACCTCGATAATCAGTGGTTTTGATTTTTATTAGGAAATTATGAAAAAGGTCCTGCTGATTGGGCTAGTTGCTACAGGATAGAGAATTTAAAAGAGATGTGAAAATTCAGTCTTCAGCTAGAATAAGAATAAGCAGAATTTGAGCGGCGAAGAAGTACTCGAAACCCGAGACATTTTTTAATAAGACGGTCGAACCAAACGAGCCGCAACGAAGTTGCTTTTGTTTTTGGGGGTCAGAACGAGAGGAGAGTGTTGAACAGCACTAATTGACCTCAGGGGCCCGACTGACCCGGCGTGCGTCCGAGCTGACAGCCCGGACCAGCCGACGATTAAACTTCCCGTTAATATTGCTCGCTCGTTCTCTCTTTTTGTCTCTCATTTCCTCCCCGCCCTCCGCCGCCTATCTCCGTCTCTTTCGCTCATTGTTCCGACGATCCTCCTTCTTCTTCTACTTCTTCTTCTTGTTCGCCCACCCTTCTTCTCCCTTCTCATCCCTGCACCCATCCCCCCATTCCGCTCGACGCGCGTTCGTCCTTATACGCTTATCTTATTCATCCATCCGATTCTCTCTTTTCCGCAAACGGTCTCTCTCTCTCTCTCTCCCTCTCACTCTCTCAACTTCACCTTCTGCCGGGCTCACCTACACCTCGGATCCAGCCACACTATGAATATTTATGGCGGCGGTAATCTAATACCGCGGGACGCGAATCGGCGAACGCTGCAAGGGAGGAACCACCCCCTTTTCGGCGAGCCTTCTCTTTATTTGACTTTCCATTCGCTGCGCCGCGCCGCACCGCGCAGCACGATCATGCGAATGCTCGAGGAATTTTGCCGAGAAGATGGATTACCGGCACCTTGGATCACAAAGAATGGATACCTTCTTCTAAAAGAAGTTAAGGGGAAGTTGTAAGTAGTCGCAAGAATTGTGTAGGCCTGTGGGAAGCGTGCAAGTGCGTGTAAGACAGTGCGTGTGCGTGTTCACAAGTCTGCGAGAAGTCTTCGACTGCAATTTTCTGTAAATTCAGAAGGGGGGAAACGTCTCTTTCGATCTTTTGCGTTTTGACGTACCGAGCGATCGTGACAGGGTACATAGTCGTTTATTTGATTACTGATGGACTGGAAAAATGTTGAACCCCTTGTACCGTAACATCCAGTCAGAGTTGCGATCAAGATTCCGATCAGAATAGCTATTTATTCTCATATTATTTATTATTATATTAGGCGATGGCACGGGACCGGCTTTCGCCGTATTTCGGATGAAGAAGAGATAAGAGATTTTCTTATTTCTGTTTAAAATTGTACAAATTGACGTCACGAATGACTCCGGCATAGTATACGGAGGGTTAATCACCCTGAACATCGCTCCCACTTTTTGCAATTTAACGTAAAAATCGTCGCCAATTGAATAACCACCTGGACACCTGGAATAGGGCTCTACCTTGCTCGTATTATCCGTAGAATCCTCATTCGAGGTTCCCATTGAATCGTTAATTTGCCATACTGAAATTATCTCCGTATCATCGTGTAAAAAAGTGAACGGTATAATGATAAGGTTGATATTTATATTCTACCTTCTAACGGCAGTCTACTTTGAAGTCTCAGGACTCCGCGAGGTCGTAAGAAGCAAACAATCGAAAATAAACATGGTAGTACACAACAGTTCGAAAATAGCCACGTACGTCGAAGCCTATGCAAGCGCACAACGCGCAACCCCTGAACAACATTGTACATATAGCTGGAACTTGGGTAAATGTATTCAGTGAGCAAGTTTCATGAGCAAAGTGTCGAAGAAGATTGAGTTCCCCGACTGGTTCAAGTCCATAAGCATCGGGCATCGGGTTCTAGAATCGAAAATGTAACCGCTCCGGTTCTGACAAAACGTGGCGTCGGTACTCGTGAGAAACGGCCTACCAGCGTTTCACGGAACTACTATACAGTTTCTGTCTTCGTTTAATAAAGAATTTTTACTTGGGCTAAACGTATTCCGTGAGCAAACTTCCCGGAAGAAGTACAGTAGAACCTCGTTTATTGCGCAGAATATTCGTTCGCTGTATGCTAGCGATCCCCACCACGAGCTGAAGATCCGAGACCTGGGGTGTATTACCTCCTTCGTTGCGCAACCTTGAGTTTTGCACGCATATTCTAGCATTGAAAATACGTGTTCTACTCGTGGCCTGGCAAAACCTGGCGTCGCACAATGCAAACAAATTATTGGTTCTACTTGAAAATTGGTATTAAAAAAATTCGCATATATGATTCATTATAAAAAATTGACATTATATTCAAAATCTGTTTAAATTTTAACTTGAAATTAGAAAAAACAAAATGGCGGATAGAATATCGCGGACATATACATTAAAAAATTATTGGTTCTACTTGAAAATTGGTATTAAAAAAATTCGCATATATGGTTCATTATAAAAAATTGACATTCTATTCAAAATCTGTTTAAATTTTCCTGAAAGACTTAATGCACGTCTCTCACAGTTTTACAGGAAATAAAAGGAAAGTACATAAAATACCTACTATGCGTTACAAAAAACAGTGCTACAACCATAGGGGCACCTAGGGACAGCTAACTTTTTTTAGAATTGCAAGATAATACCATGTAGTAGAAGCTCCAACAAGTTTTAGCGCGTGACTCTGTGAGATTTTCAACTTTTACTCTACATTTTAAAAATTTATGCCTTCACTTTCACTCTCTCTTTTGCATACATAGATATCAGTTAACAGTAAACATTTGACACTAAAAACTATGCAACTTATCTCCACAAACAGCATCCATAATGCAGAATTAAAATCGTTTCAATACAATTTGTACACTGTACACTTAAAATTCGCAATGCGCTTCACAAGCTTAAAAAGGCAGGGTCTAATGAACTAGAAGTTCGGGTTGTAATTGTTGGTCAGGTATAAAAAAAATGACCTTTTTGCTGTTTACCCCCACATAGAAACACTCTTAGAGTAACCAATCCCATACTTAAAATTTACCTAGCTGAAAGTTCATATTTTAAACAGGTTTTGGCCACGTTTTCCGGCTTTGGGAGCACTGTGCGTCGCACAGTGGGGTATTTTGCCAGTTTAGCGCGCCAAAATTATTACGACGTTATTAGTAATGTGAAGGTCATAATATTATATATCGTTGAATTCGTCTTAATACCAGCTACAACATTATCAAACCAAAAATACAGTTTAATGTTTAAAAAATCGAAGCGATCTTGTTTTTTTCTTTTAAACAAATTTTTTTAAATGTTTTTTGTATTGCAATTTATACGTTTATTAATACTGTTAAACTTTTATTTGAAACATTTTTTTGTCAGATTTAGAGAAATTGCTATTACAAAACCCCATTTGGCCAAAACCCCATTTAACAAAAAGTTAAATTTCTCCATGTGTGGCACTCTGTTGCACCTAAACTCTTCAGGATTCTGTAAAGCAATGTCTACTGAATAACCTCAAAAAAAATTAGAGAGGTGTTTTGCTGAGAAAAAAAGTTATTACATAATACATTTTAACTTTCTGAAAAAAAAATTGTACCATTTTCGATTGTTTATTCTATCAAAACCACCGAAGCGTTTAGAACAAAAAGCTATAAAATTACTTTATATACCTTCCTTTACATCCTAGAAATGTTTTTATCCCGATTCCATACACCAAACTTGTGAAAAGAATCATTTCTTTAACACATGTTTTTCGACCCCTCTCTTGGTCACGAGAATATGTCACATTCAAGTGTCTATATGTTACTAAATAGTACTATTTATAGAAAAATATTATTGTATATTACTCGCATATATATTCAGGTACTCGAGAAAAAAGTTTCAGTCATTTTGAACAAACTAAAAATTTTGACTTTTGGCGCGCTAAACTGGCCAAATACCCCACTGTGCGTCGGTACTCGTGAGAAACGGCCTATCAGCGGTTTCACGAAACCGCCGGGACAGTTTCTTTCTCCGTTTGATAAAGAAGAATTTGCTCTTCTTGGCCGTGGCTGCCGCCGCCGTTATCCCCCAAGGCAATTTCGCTGTTTTGTCAAGGCGGACACGACAGGTTGTACGCGGGGCCCCTCGAGGAATCCTTCCTTCCTCTGGCCAGTGGGTTCTTTCTCCCTCTCGGGGTTCTCCTATCCTGGTCTCGCCAACGGACACCTCGGCTCTTCTATCTTTCTATCGTTCCTCCGTTCGGAGTCTCGGGATTAGCCTAGCGGAACCGTAGAAACATACGGCGGCTGTGGGAAATAATGACAGGGGCCCTGCGTCAGTGCTCGTGCTCGCTCATTCGCTCGTTCGTTCGCTCTCGACAGCCCCGACAAGCAGATCCGGAAGCAAGCACACCAAAATTTTTCATCACGGAATCAGCTCGTCCTTCTCTTGCACGCCTGGTGCCTACATGCAAGCAAAATATGCGGCTTTCTTGGACGGTCGATCGAGGCGAATCCGAAACCGACTTCCTGCTATTTCTCGAGGCTGGATGTCTGCCTACCCCTCGGTTCGAAGATCAGACGAGAGGTAGGTGTCCTGAACCGTGAAGCCACGGTGCCCGAAAACGGCCACGCGGTTTCTGGGAAACCGGGACTAATGGGACCGGAAGGGGCGCCACGCTCCTTTCGGCAGAGTTATGGGTTCCGCGAACCGTGCAGAAGCTCGGACCCGAACTAGTTTCGCCGGCGAATGCAAATAGAGACAGTTCTAATTAACTTTTTATACACAAAGTTTGACGACGCGCCTCGGACACTACTGTGCCGGGCACCGAGGTCTGGACAGTTCTTAAGATTTCGAGAAATTGGAGAAGCACGGACAACTTTAAACACGCTTTATCCCTTACAGCACTCGGTAACCACTTTCAATTTATATTAAAAAATTGCTTTTGTGTTGACCAATCCCAAGATTATTATAGATTTTTATAATCACTGAGCATCATCGACTAATCACTGAGCGATACATTCTAAAACAGTGTAGAAATTCAAATAATTTAAAAATCGATCTGGCTCGTGTCTCTTAGTAGCAATTTTCATTTTCCATAAAAATCCGTCTATTAACCCTTAGCACTCGAATGGTGACTGTAAGGCACCACTAAAAATTGCTGTATCATTATTCAAAATATTTTTTACATTACTAAATTTGATTGTATTTAATAAGTTACTAAATATTTTAATATTGTACAAGTAAACTGCACCATTCTTGTATAACATGAAAAAAAAATATATATATATATAAAGGAAATATTCTAGGTCGAAAGAAATGTTTTGTTCTGAAGTTAAAATAGCTTCGAGTGCAAAGGGTTAATAATATACATGTTTAGTAGATTTTCTTTAAAATCCTCATAACGAGTCTAATTGTAAGTCTTCCTTGCTACAGTGCAATGGCTTAATATTCATATTACAAGAAGGACGTTGATGAGCTAAGGATGATCAGTGAATTCTCGATATATGTCAACAACACCGGTCTTGCCAGCGACATGTATCGTCCAGGAGATACCTCCCAAGCTTCATAGCCCCTCACCCCTCCGTAGTGGGGATAATTCTGCGACGTTTATGATCCAGACCTCAGCGACATATATAGAGAAATCACAGTAGTGGGGTGCGTTGCAGCCAACCTCGTAGACCTAAATGATTCTAAGCAGGTCCTTGAGTATTCTCGCATATCTAGGACCTAGGACCAAAAGTCGAAACATTGTGAGCCTATTGCTTCAATTCGCACGTAGGTAGAAGCGCTCCATTGTTCGCGGGCCAGGAACGATTAGTTCTCTTTAATATCCATCCTCTTAAGTATATCCGTAAGGACTCGATGTGAATTATGCAGGTGAGAATATGAAAGCTGGGTCACCGGGATTCGTAGGTTCGTGGTGCAGCGGCGTGGTGCCTTTGTTAATGTTTTTCTGGCTCCCTCGCTATCTACGTGCCTCCTAACTTGGATTTTACAATACGCGCAGACCACACTCAACAACTTGACACTAACGACTTGAAAATAAATTGTACAGATCGCATCGAGTGACTCCGTTCTTTTGGAAATTGGTACCGGAAAGGATCGAAGCTTTCTGTCAGAGAAAAAAATTTGAAGGACTCGTCGAAGAACACCGGCTATAGACAGATCGATGCACACCCTTAAAATCGTTCCACTATATTCCGACTTAATTTCTCGCCACGGTCTAACCCTTCGCTGATGATTGGCAGTGTAAAGGTGCCGAGTTAAAAAGAAATCAATGAACGGGAGCGCAACAATAGGGAAATCGACGAGAGTAACTGGACGAAACTGTAAAAAAAAAGACTGTGTCCGTAGCCGCTCGTTGGAAAAAAAAAACGGTCGCTGCACATCAATTTCCTACAAGAAATAAAACCGCCTCTACTTCCTGTCATGCTTATCCATCCGCTGATGAGCCGGCTCCGAGGTATGCCGATTCCACTTATTCGAACAAGAAAATTTCTGCAACGAGCCAATTTGCTACGTGCGCACGCTAAAACAACCAACGGTACTGTGACGCTTTATTTCATACATCTTTCACCACGCGCAAGGGTTGAACAATACGATCGTCACGTTGCTCACAAGTCTCGTGGTTTTATGCGTTTGTGTGAAAAAATGAGTCGACGGAGAAAGGAACTGTGAACACATTAGATGACGTTAAGAATAGTGTTATATTTTGTGCTGTTTATTCGCATTAATAGAAGAGGAATTGCTTCTTACAATTGACTCAGACAAGTTTTATTTTTTGGATATAAATCCAGTCTCGTCATTTCATAGCCACGAGTAGACTACGGATCTTTATGAAAACTGAAAATGTTCAAAAAGTGATACAACATAAATTCCCTCAGAATTTGATTTTGTATTTAATCCAGATCTACAAAGCTTACTATCACTAAAAACTGGATTTCATTTATCTCCCCCAGAGATAAATAATTTTCTGACCGCTGTACATTATCGTACAGTCAAGATTAATGTTCAAAAGTATTGTAGTTGTTAGACTTTGTAATTTTAGAGCATAATTATAGAGTCCTAAAATATCCATTACGTGATGATTATTCATAACTAGACATCGGATCTTTATGCATTTATGGCTTGTGGAAATGTTAAAAAAATGCTATAATATAAAATTCGAGAGAATTTAACACGATTTTTATTTGCTTTGGATCTACAAAGGCTGTCCCCATTAAAAATAAAATTTTATTTCATTCCACTTTCTTAAAATGTTTCTATAAAAATTGGAAATTGCATAAACATCCGATGTCTATTCATAACCCTACAACAGCTTCGCTGTTCGTCCACAAAAACATACGACAAATTACAAAATTGACAGAAGGTGACGGGGTTAAAATCCCCAGTGGGACCGGGAACCACCATCCCCTAACACGAGTATCGGGACCCTGTAGCGCAGAAATCTTCCACCGACAATTCCGAGGCAGTGCACACGTTTTAAAACGCAATCGCGATGACTGAACAATTTGATGCGGTGACCCCTCGAAGAATCTCTTCGCCGATACGTCACGGATTGATGTCACTCGCGTGTAAGTTCGAAACCCGAGAGGTTTGGCATTTAATTCTGAAGTGGTAGGTGTATCGACCTAGTACGGCTATGAGTTAATAATAACAAAGAATCCTGGCCCTCGTTTCGCTGTAGTTGCTCACGTCGTCGCAACGACGAAGGGTTTGTAATGAAAGAAACTTCTAATCGTCGGCTGCGTTGCTATCGATCTTACAACCCCAGTTCCTCCCCCTAAAAAGTAGGGGGGAGGGGAATGCAAAGGGTAGGTGGGTTAGGTGAAAGTAATTGTGGTCGCGGCTGTTCTCTAGGCAGAGGCGAAGGAAAAGTTTTGCGATTTAAATTGTCGGATAGGTTCGCGCGTACAACCTGTACAGTCTCGCGGCTGGCAAACTCTTGATTGACCCACGTAATCGGGACTAGAACCGTCGACGTCATCCTCCATCGTTGACATCGTGGATCGAGAACTATAGCTCCTCCTCTGCCTCTGCCCGGAGACCGGGCTCACAAAGAGACACGTAGCAGACCCGATGAAACAGCTTTTTCGACGTTACTGTCACGGAAGTGGCCGGACTATAGCGCCCTGTCGCTCGATGAAGTTCAAGTGACCGTTCCCGTGACGTTGAGAACGCTATTATCCCGCTATCAGCGGCTCGATTTCCATCGCTCTTACCTGTCCGCCCAACATCGACGGACGAGACCACGGGAACACCATCTGCACGACAGAGGTCCCTCTTTTTCGAGAGCACGTTTCGGTACACTTTCGACGAGCTGCGAGAAAAAGGTTTGTCGAACTCCTTGCCGATGCTCTCGAGAAGATGGACTTTCAGAACTTGTACCCTCCTCGTCAAAAAGATACAGTCGAGTCGGAAAGTAAGTTAACGACTGGTGTATGCAGGCAAATGAATATGACATGTCTTTAATCTTTAATAATGATAATATATGTTTTACTAACATATTTGTTTATTTCCTTACACCTCCTAAATAAAAACAATACAATAACTTGATTTTATTCATCATATTCATTGCCTACATATCACCAAATGTTAACTTACTTTCCGACTCGACTGTAGCCCGGGTGTGATATCTTTAATTTCTCAATGACGCATGTAAAATTTTTCGTCTGTAACGTATAATATCAAAACATTATGAGCTCTTTATTCGTTTTATTGGAACGCGCGCAACAATATATTTATGAGCCGTAGATTGAATCTGTCCCCACAATGGCAAATTTAAATAAGTTACGGTAGAAATTATTGGATTCTATAGTTTGTTCGTTTGTGACCGAGATTTCCATTAACCTCCTACGGTACTATTTATTTTGTGGTTATAATCATTAGAAATTCTTCAACGTTCAGAATTTTATAGAAAACAAAAAATGATAGCTTATATTTATTGTACGCCTGTGTTTTCTCCAAAATAGAATTTTATTTCGGTGTGAAGGAAATTAATAATATAAACATTTATTAGGCTCTGTTCAGAATCTTCATCGCGAGTCTGACTCGATATGTATTGCAGGGCAAGGGGTTGAAAGGGATTCTCAGCTCACAAGGACGCTCCTAGATCACAAACGTTTGCGATCTACTAAACGAGAGAAATATTAATCCGGTCGCTCGCTATCGAGTTCCAAAACGGAGAGATTCGACTGGAAACAGGACGAAAGTGTCGCGTGTAAGTCAGGCTTAAGGGTTCACAGGCTTACACCCCGTGTATCATAGTGCTCGGCGTTTAGGAGCGCGTAAAGCACACCACGATCCGACCGGTGATCCATTCAAAGCAAAATCCCTGCGGAGAGAGAGCCTATCAGATGCCCTTTGTTGATCGATCCTCTTTGTAAATCGTCCCGCTATCGTGTTACCCCTCGAGAGGAGGTACACAACAGATCCGAAAGACGTCTCCCTCCCCTCCTTCCCTCTCTCTCTCTCTCTCTCTCTCTCTCTCTCGCTCTGGAACACGTAAGCCTAATTTAAACGTGCTCGAATCTACGATAGCCTCCGTCCTCGTAAATTACACGAGCACTTTCTTTCTTCTAATTTAACTAATCGAGTCGTTCGCTTGTAAAGCTCTCGAGTTCACTGGCGAAAATTCAGGATTTATGTCGCGGCGCACGCAAATTCAATTAGAGCACGGCCATTCCACGTGATTAAATAACCGTGTCGTTAGTAATCGCCGACAATAAAGTCACGGGAGAACGACGAGTGGAAACTGAAGAAAAGGATAATCGTAATGCGCGCGTTTACGGGGGCCGGTTGCAGGCATCGAGATCGCCGGATCGGTTTCACGGATCGTTAATTTCGTCGTTGCAACACTGGCCGGCCGTAATGGTCGCGTGCAAAAAGACGCCCGACCGCGAGAACATTTAATTCTGAATAATTTTCCGACCCTTTCGGGCGACGTCGATCGAAACGCGAAATAGAGGCGGCGATTCGACGCGGTTACGCCGATCCGCGATCTATGCCCTTCAAACTAGACCCTTTCCACCTATTTTTATACCGCTGCAACTTTTTCTATGCACCGTGTAATCAAATCAAGTTTCACCGATCGAGCGTTTCAGTTTTATGCGATCCGAAAGCATCAACTTTTTAGCTCTGTATTATTTCGTTGCGTTGCCCCGTGCCATCTTCTTTCGTAATCGAGGGATTATGCAATCTTTCCTGGTAGAAATTATTCTGCAGTGAAATTCTCTTCTAGTTGCATTAAATTGTCCCATTGATTAATGCACACGATGCGAATATAACCTATTTTTTTTTTCAGGATAAAAGGAAGCTTAAGATGTTAGAAAGCAACAATGTTAAACGTATACATTGCCGAAGAAATTTTTGGGACATTCACAATTTAATTGATACTTAATTTGACATTTACAATTCAGGAAAATCGAGTTGCACAGTATACGGAGTGATCCTAAAGGAGGAAATGATTGACATAACTTCTCAACACATTTGCCACGAACAGAACGTAAACGCCCAATTTTTATCTTACTGATATCCGGACATGCGGAAATGGTTTGAAAACACAAAAATTTCTAGAACACTTGTAAAGAAAATAGTCTAATTACAGGGTGAGGGTTAAAAAATATTCATGTCGTAAAATACATGCTGCTTGAACACTTCTGAGGTATCTGGAATAAAAATCGCGGTTAGAAAGCAACGATAACCGTAATTCATGTCTTAAACGTTTCATTTTGAGCGGCATGTTTAATGCAAGTAGTCGTGCAGGCAAGCTGAACAGTCATAAATTGTTCTGGAAGGGACAGAATATATAAAATGGCATAATCGGCGAGGTCTTTGCTTGGCGAAGGCGATGGTAAACGATATTTTGATGTACCTTTTTAAGTATTCTTTTCTATTGTTAATTTAATCTTAATTTATTGCCCGTGTTAACTTTGCGAACGGTACTAGTCCGATGTTTCAAATATCATTAGACAGCGGTGAATACCTTAAATATATATAATTATAAATATAAATATTAACCATTTAGAGCAAACATTTGCATCGCGAACGCCACCATCTGTGTATATGTTTGAGCCAATCGCAAGAATTGATCTCTCGAATTTAATTTAACTTTTGGCATAGATTCTCTTAGATATATAAATATATTTAGAGCAAGCATTTGGCATCGCAAACGCCACCATCTGGGTATATTTTTTGAACCAGTCGCAATTTCTAAAATTCAATTTAACTTTTGGCATAAATTGTCTGAAATATATAAATATCAACCATTCATAGCAAGCGTTTGGAAATGAAAATTTCGTACTGAGTGGGTCAAGCAGGATTTCGAAAGGCTATTGGCCAATTTCTCAGGATCAAGCGATGATACTAAACGAGGTCCGTGTTTAAGCTCGGGACGAGGGGGGGCGCGGGGCAGAGATTAATTTTCTCGTAGGCTGTGAATTCCGGAGAGCCGAATATCTTCATCAGCGGCGCGAAGGGATCGGTTGCGCTGCGCGGTGCGCGTCGGGCAGATTTTTTCCGCGTGTGAGGCCGGCTTAAAACGCACCGGTGCCGGATCCCTACGGTTTTGGAGGAAGAGTACGAAACGCAAAGGGCTCGGAGCAAAGACGAGACGGTGGGCGGGGCGCTTCTCCGGCTCCAAGGCGATCCACTCCGACCTCCACCTTCTTACTTAGAGAGATAGTAGAGAGGCGCGCATCAACGGCGTTACATCTTTCATGAAACGGCAAATGAGAGCTAGAGAGCCCTGCCAGAAAAAACCGCGAGCGCTCGCGATCCGTCGCGTCCTCAAGAAACGACGAATGCGAACGGAGACGCTGGGCAGCTGCTCGAGATACCATCGCCGGGCCCCCGAAGACCCCTGATTCTGACGGCGCATTAAAATCACTCTTTTTTACAGGACTTTCAGCCGTAATAATCCACGGCAGGCCGGGAATCGCCTTCTAAATAGGGCGGAGTCCTGATGGGGAGCAATTAGGGCAATATTGCCGAATGCGTACTGGTCTAAATTGTAACCCTTTCTGTGGACTCGTCTCCACTTTCGCATCAGTGGATGGGTACTTATTTTGCTGACTTGTACTCCATTCTGCAATCATGTTACGGTGCAAGAACGACTGGTAGGATTTGTTCAGCTGTTATAACAGCTATGCAACTCTAAGCCGGGTTGTTAAAATAGGACTGCAGTGTTTTCTCGATATACAGTGAGTAACGAAAGTATTCGAACGCCCTTTAAATCAGTATAACTTTTTTTTTAAGTGAATCAAACGACCTGACTTTTTTGAGGAGTTAGAAGAATTGGTTTTCCAAATGATGTGTTAAAAAGATTTTGAAAAAATTACAATTGGTAAGAATTACATGAGAAAATAAAAATGGCACTTTTCACAACTTTTTTATTTGAGCCTGTAATGAAAATTTAAAATATGCGTTTTGTAGATCTCTGTTAGTTATACACGTACTGAAAATTTCATCGAAATCGGTCAACGTTGCAATGAACTACAAACGTTTCAAAATGAGAGTTTAAGGGTGAAAGTCGCAGATTTTTGATCTTGCTAGGGAATTTCGCCCTTATGTAATCATCTTTAAACGTTTGTATCTCATGACAACGTTAACTGATTTCAATGAAATTTTCAGTATGTATATAACTAACATATATCTACGAAACGCATATTTTAAATTTTCACTACAGGTTCAAATAAAAAAGTTGTGAAAAATGCCATTTTTATTTTCTCATGTAATTCTTACCAATTGCAATTTTTTCAAAATCTTTTTTACACATCATTTGGAAAACCAATTCTTCTAACTCCTCAAAAAAGTCAGGTCGTTTGATTCACTTACAAAAAAAGTTATACTGATTTAAAGGGCGTTCGAATACTTTCGTTACTCACTGTATGTCCAAACACACGGGTCTTGCCAGCGACATATATCGCCCAGGAGATACTATTCTTTATTATTACACTCAATATTATGTATACACTCCTCGGCGTTCGATGCCCCATGGTAGTGGGGATAGTTCTACGACTTCTATCAGCCAGGTATATGCGACATATATCGAGAAAAGACTGTATAGATCTTTGACAGTTTACTATATTTTTTTTGCGTTCTTTATGCACTTTACAAAGTCAGTTGAGTATTGGTTTCCATTTCGTAAGGGACAAATAGACCGTCGCACAGCGTGTAGAAATGATTAAAATTTAAAAATAATATTTATAATCAATATGTATAATACAGATTACTTTTAATTCTAAAAGTCAACATTAATCGTGTTATTGCTACCATAGGTGCCGATTTGTGCGAAAAATGGTTAAAAATTTAAAGAAGTCCAGAGACGGTTATTTAAACGAAATAATTTTTAAAGCATAATGGCATGTAATGAGGAATAGAAAAATTACATTGATATCTTATACCGAATGTGTTTAAAACAGTGGAATTGCAGAAAAATGATTTAGATAACAGTGGTAATGGGTAATATAGCTTATATATTGAATATTTTTATAGAACTTCTTTGAAATTTATTGCAATTAATTCTTTCTTATTGCATTCAATTCAGTACTCATTACTGCAATCGCAGAATCTAATAGTAGCTTCGGTTTCTTGCGTTCTGCTGAAATGTATCGGCTGAAAGTCATTAAGAGACCGATAGCCAATAAATATAAAAGAATTTGAAGAAGAACACACACACACACACACGCACACATTTGAGACAATAAAAATCACTTTTCAAGGAGTCTGAACATGGAAGATCGGTTTCACACACGCATTACTTCGGATCCCGTTATAACATCCGATGGAATTCTCATTGGAAAACCCAGGATGATCGATGCCGATGTCATTACTTGACAGGGATGATATATCTACGAAGATTGACAGGTGTACTCAACTATATTGTTCGCGAATAAATTAACCCTTTGCACTCGAACATTTTTTCCAATCTAGAATATTTCTAGAAGCGTTTAGTAATTAATTAAATACAAACAAAAATTTGATAAAGTAAAAAGTATTTTGAACAATGATACAGTAATTTCTAGTGGCGCGTTATAGTCGCCATTCGAGTGCTAAGGATCAAACGTTCGGGTCATACCGATTTCAGTTTCAGTTTGTAAAAAAATCGGGCAAGTACGATTATTGCGAGGAATATCGGACAAATCGCAGGATTCACGGGCGCGGCGAGGTAAGAAGAGGCGGTGTGGATCGAGCGATCGATGCCGATTGAGTCGTTCCCCGGGGTGCAGAGAACGATGTCGGCTTGTCCTTTTTATTCTTGCGCAGCTTTGTGTGCAGAAACGGATTGACGAACGATGTGTCAGCGGTGACAACTGGCGCATGCGCTGCCTGAATACAAAATGAAGCGGTCGTTCGGTTGTCCGTTCGGCTTCCATGGTGCCCCTACGTGTGTGTCTCTGCCGGGCTCGATCCGCGATCTGTTCGATTTTTACAATGTATCGAATGAATAATCGATGCCCGCGTCCCGGTGACGCTTGAATGCGCCGCCCGATGCATTTGTCATCACCTTTGGAATCCACGCGTCTCGATCCCTATCCCCGGCTACCACTCTTGAATCCGTAAACCGATTTTTCCAAAAAAAGAAAAAAGAAGACAATATCTAGAATCGATTACATCTTTACGATGAATATAAATTTTCTTTATCGCGAATATCTTCCATCCTTTAAAAATCGTATACAACTGAAAATAATACGTCAACATGTTTTCATAATCTGTTCGCTGTTTATTTTTCTTTTTTAATTTTACTAGCACATTCCTTCCGCGAACGCATAAAATCCGCTATCTATCGATCACCAATAAGGAAGCGTAACGGCAATCATTTTACGACCATTCTT
This sequence comes from Seladonia tumulorum, assembly GCA_913789895.3. Taxonomy (NCBI): domain Eukaryota; kingdom Metazoa; phylum Arthropoda; class Insecta; order Hymenoptera; family Halictidae; genus Seladonia; species Seladonia tumulorum. The sequence continues at coordinate 30,311,120 of OU565267.1, forward strand.
TTAGTTTTTATCTTCACCTGCGGCACCGTTCGATAAGCGTTTCCATAGCTGAATGAATTTTCCAGTGAATTTTATTGTGGAAGGTAAACCGTGAACCACCTTCGCTGGGAAACTTGTCTTCCACTATCATGAAACTGGAATATTCATACTTTAATATTCATACTTCGCGGGCATATTCTTGTTTCCAATTCAACGGGACGGAAGCTCGACACGGCGCTGACCGAGTTATATTTAACTCTTTGCTTGAGAGCCGTGAGAGTTATATATAGCTTCGATTGTTGAGTGGATTGTGCGGTGTGTCAATTAAATGTTTCTTCGATCCTCTAGTTTGTTATGCCACTGTGTTTAGGATTGATTCAACGGCATTTACACGAGGTCTATCTTTGAAGATAATTTCCTGAAGAGAACTCAATTGGAAAGTAAATTGAAAAATATCGACTAAAAAAATAAAAAAAAAATGTAACATGGTACGGATATTTTCTTTGTAGAGAACCGAAGACAATTTCCTCGAGAGCACTTCCGTAGTTTGAAGGTAGATTGAAAGATATTGTTGAACCGTTTGTGGACTTTCTCGTTTCCTCAATTTGGAAGTTGATTGAAAATTTAAAGAAAATGTAATTTCCTCGATTATGACCCTAAGGATAGGGTTCGAACGAGGTAGAAATTACGATGACCAATTTCCGAGAGGTTGCAGCCAACAATTTTTGCGTGTACACTAGTCGCTTCCTATTTACCGTAGATCAGAAATGTAAATACAGTGAATTCTCGATATATGTCATCAACACGAGTCTTGTCAGCGGCATGTATCGTGCAGGTCTCGGCGACCTGTACACAGAAATCACTGTATGTCCTATACAGGGTGTCCCGAAAATGTTGTAAGGGGAACACTCGAGGTTATTTGAAGTAACTTTTTTCTTTGAAATAATATGTACTCCGCGAGTTTGTTGTGGAATTCTTAACAAAAAACACGGACCAATCGGAGCGCGGTTACAGAATTGGTTCGCCGTAGCTGCGCTCCGATTGGTCCGTGTTTGTCGTCAATAACTCCTTAACGAAGCCGCGGAGATCGTTTCCGCAAAGGAAAAAGTTTCCTCATAAGACTCCAGGGACACATTTTTGGGAGAATCCTTTATAAAAAAAAAACAGCTGATATCAAATAATTTACATCCTTTCTCCGTAACGCGTATACTTTTTCCCAAAAAGCTTGTGATCTTCGGAAGTCCGATCGATTATTTAATGATTATTTCACACTTCCCGGCTCCCGAGCTTCCAATGTCCCTTCGGAAACGCAGCAACGCCAGTCTCGAACGACAAGAACGAGCCTTTTGGACATTTATAGACGGCCTATAGACGTCTTCGTTCTTCGCAAGGACTGCGTCGTCCGAAGCCTATAGCAGAGGCTACGCTCGGAACTCGGAACCGGTGAAAAATTGAAACTACGTCGTGTTAAGGAAACTTGGTAATTGCAATAAAAGCCGGTGAATAGTCAGTGAACTTAACGACTTACGCGTTGCGTTACGCTCCCCTCGGATGTCAGAAAAACCGGGGACGAAAAAAAACAACGGAATGAAGACGTACTTGTGTCGTTTGTTCCGCAGATGCGGTTCCCCTTTTTTCCCGGGTTGCGTTTCCTTTTTTTTTCTGTCTCTTCTTTTTCGTTCAATTAACGTCATTTCGTCCGGAAGAGAGCCTCCGACGATGAGTCTATCGCGGATCGGTGCTTGTAAGCCGAATGGGAAACCGAATAAATTGCCGCGGCGCGAGGCGAAAGAGAGACACGCGTGCGCGCGGCTCGGCCCCGGCTTCTCCTCAGGTATTCGACTTAATTTATTTCTTACCTGTGCGCCGCGCGCCGCGCGCCGCGCCGCCGCGACGACGAAAGAAAACGGCATGCCTAGGCTGATAAATTGAATCGATATAGCTTGTCAATCAAGGTCGTGCCTCGCCTCACGGAAATTCTCACAACCGAGGATAAAACCGCCACGTAACCCGCGGTATTACATAATGGGTCGCAGCTGCTTGCTAGCTCACTCGCTCGCTAGCGATCGCGGGGACAGCTGCGATTGCGAATATTTCTCGCGAAAAAATCCACCCCATTAAAACGAGACGTCTTTATTACCGGGATCGCGTATCATACCGGCCGGTGCGGTGGCCGATTGCGAGCCTGATCGCCGTGCCGAAATGATGAGCATACTCGAGCCATCCGGCCGATATTTTTGTTGCAGACGATGCTCGACAAGGGTGGAAAAATTGCTGAGCTTAATCTTGATCGGGGGGTGGGGAGAGCTAACGGGATTATAACTTGGTGCATCGTTGCTTTTAATGAGTTTAGACTTTACCTTCGCAAAGACGTGTAATAAGGGTTGAACAATGTACGCCGTTAAATTAACCACCTTTGCCAGGCTTTTTATATTTTGTTGCTGATGCGACTCGATCGACGCCTTAACTCTTTCCAGTTGACACAAATTTGATTAGTAATTGGGGTGAACGTGTTCATTATCGTCATTTGTCTCGCCGCTCTGCGTCACTATTAAAACGGCTTATTATTATGCACCTGCTTCGTGAAATATTGAAACAATTTGTCAGAAGACAGACATCAACTCCGCGAATATTATTCCTGTACATTATGACTTTAAATGAGGAAGTCCGCGGAGTTTCTTTAACTATCTTTTGATGAATTCTGGTAACGGTGGTAGCGATTACGTCGATACCACGAAAATTTATGCTGTTTTATCAGTTTCCCTTTGTTTCGAGGAGTTAATTGATCACTGATCACAATTGAAATCACTGAATCCAAATTTCATTAGTATTTGAAACATCTGAAAGGGTTCAAGTAGCAGAATAATTACCATTAACCCCTTTGCACTAATTTTACGGTTTCAGTGATTAGAACTTTTTCGTAATTCGTAATTTCCTTCAAGAAAGGAGAAAATTTATATCTATTGTATGCCTATCCCTCTTTAATAGCTGTACATTAACAACGCTAAAATAAAATTTTATTTTGCTTCAAAGGAAATTAGTAACGTACATATTTAGAAGACTCTGTTCAGAATCTTCATCACGAGTATGACTTGATATTGTAGGGTAACGGGTTAAATTAAATTACTTTGGTTTTGCGAGATATTTTTTTCGAGGGACTGTGGCCATGTTAATCGCGTCATGTCGAGCAGTATAGAGACTGGTCGGTCAAAAATTAAAAGTACCAAGCAACGAATGAGTTGAAATCATCAGAATTTCCGAAAGTATCCTCGTTGAAACAAGCTCTGTCTACCATTTACTGTGTAAGCAAGTGGTTCTGTTATGATTAATGAGTAACAAGAGTTGCTGAACTATACAGTATTATCGAGTCTTTATAAATGCAACTCTAGTGCCCTGCAGACCCATTATTAATTCCATTATATCTATTATAGAGCCGGGTGATTCGTTAATGATCTTGTTGAGATCTGTGCGTCACGTCCATCTTTAAACATTATTTTGTTCAGAACTTCGACCCTACTTGGACCGATCTAACAGAGTTCCAGATGTGATCAGTATGATACGCTTCAACTTTGCAGTTTTAATTGCAACGATTAAAATATTAGGGGGTGTTACAGTGAAAGTGTTAGGGAACGCCTTCTTCTTTCATTAAAGGTTCGACAGGTTTTCGAAAGGTGTATGTTTACAGAATCACCAAATCCGAACAGTGTTTTGCTAAAAAGAAAAATGAAAGCTATGGGGGTCTCAGAGAGAATCCGCGAATAGGTCTTGGGCAGAGTGTCGAGAGTGTCGGGTCTCCGAAAAATATGTTCACCCTGGGTCTCCCCATTGTTGCGAAGTAGGTGAGCACCTATGGAGGTCCGCACCTCCCCACGAAGCCGGGACAAGGTTGTAAAACGAATCCCAGCCCGGAGCAATGCCGCAACTATGCGGTACATAGGGTCCCGAAGCAATATAGGTGGAAGGGCTCAGGAGGAAACAGAGATGGAGAGAGTGAAAGAGAGAGAGAGAGAGAGAGAGAGAGATAGTAAGAGCAGAGCCTGGGGGATCAAGCCGAGTCGACGGGCACGGGTTCGGGGAGGGAAGGAGAAGGAAGGAAGGAGGACGGGAGACACGAAGGGAGCCGCCATGAAACAAACGAATACCGAAAGGGCTGACCGAGAGCTGTGTAAGGCTGTCGCGATGCGCGAGCCAGAGAGACGGGCTGGACGAAGTAGAAGAAGAAGTAGAAGAAGAAGAAGAAGAAGAAGGCGAGGGTAAGAAACCGAGAAAGCAAAAGCGCGGGGACGGTGCCACTTCAAACGACCCGCGCGTTCTCCCTCCACCGAACCGCGGGATTCAAGACACCACGAAGAGGAAGGAAGACGCTACGGGAACGGAAGAGGACAACGGAGGACGCGAACAGGGATACCCAGGACGACTACTCTGGATTCCTATAATTGTTCATTTTTGCAAATTCCCCGGTTTTTGCCCGGTCGAGCCCCGAGTTCGCTAACCCCATCGGCAGGACCTCTACCAGAACCCGTTGTCACTTTAGAACACCAACAGAGTCTTCGTGATTCATTTCACGGTTTCTAGAAAATATTCTCAATCGCGAAATGTAGAAAATTCTACAGTTTTTACTGTCCAGTCCTCCCCACTTCTCACGAAGTACAGTGCTAAATAATTCCGGAAGGACACGGCTCGCACCAGCGAAAAGGTAAAGTCACAGATTAATTGCAAGGCCTACCAATTAATTCGTGCACTTATTCGAGAAAGTTGCGTGCAATCTCAATCCAATGGCATTGTCTAACTGAAATTTTCTGCATCAATTGCGAGACATAGGAGTTGAATAGAAATTTCTTGTTTTCTTTACATCCAATCTGTCCGAGGGAATCTAGCGTTAACAGTTCGGACAAGTTCTCAGCTTTTCAGAAATGATAAATATCTGCATTCCAACGGTCAGCTTTGGATTCGATTACTAATTGATCAGAATCGACTAAACCTGTGCGCATCGCAGCAAAACCTCGATTACTCAACAACTAGAGTTCGCAGACTTCTACGCAGTGGAAACGTTCTACTTATAAATATTTGATCACACCGATGCCTTGTCTTTCACGCACTGAAACAGACCTCGCTTAACTTTCACTGCATTTTCTTCTACAAAACTTATCGAAACGTAGAAACGTTGACAGGGAATTACGAACGGTACAGCTTGTAGAACTAGCGTTTAGTTAACCGTAACATCGAATTTGATATGATCGAGGCGGGGCTGCTATATTTATTTCGTACTACTTCTCGATTGTTATGTATACACGATTTATACAGAAGTTTCCACGACTGGACACGATACAATTTTCATCGTTTTATTTGAACAGAAATTACAAAAATATGAACGAATAAATCGGTATAATTTTTAGAAAGCAACGAGTAGATCCAGTGTTAAGTAAAATCAGTGGATCAATATTTCGCAAAATATTTCCAGAAAATTGAGCTTCTCTGCGATTAGGCAAATACAGTGAATTCTCGATATATGTCAACAACACGTCTAGGAGACATATAGGAGCCGTGTTACGTTTACACTCCTCGGCGTCCGAGGGCTCTCGAGCATCGCGTGGTGGGGATAATTCCGCGACGTTTATCGTCCATGCCTTGGTGACATATATAGAGAAATCACTGTAATGGCCGCCTCTCGAGCATCGAAACCACAAGAAGACGTAAGCTCTCATGGTTGTGCGTTGGCACGAACCCCTGGAGACCGAGATTCTTCATAATTCGTGCGTCGGAACCTCCCCAGGATATTCCCACTGGATCCTCATTCCTCTCCCCCGCCAGATCTCCTCTCGAGGCAGTTTCTTACCGTTTCACGGTTTTCCAAGAAGCCGTGGAACGCTGATATCTCCGTAGCTGGTTCGCGTGCGAATCGCGAGAGTTTTCGAACTGGGACGCCTCGTTACCGGATCGCAAAACGCGCGTGAGTCCTCGCGAGAGTATATCTCTTTCTCTCTTTCTCTCTCTCTCTCTCTCTCTCTCTCTGGCTCTCTTTCTCCCTGTCCGGTTTCGCGGAATCCGTTCGGTTGGGAGAGCTGAAGAGGTAGCCCGAGACGTGGCCGAGGTTCGGGCACCGTAGGTCGCGGAGCTTCGGGGAGAAAGAAATCACCGCAAATTATAGTATTCTTTCTTCCGTCTTCTCGGAGACGTGCGTGGCCAATTAACCTCGGCTCGCGAAATCGCTGCTTGCTGGCTATGGTCTAGCTTTTCGAGCCCCTGTGAACGACCCTAATTCGTCGGATCTAACCATTTGCGGCCCTTGATTGCATTTCACTCGATTCTGTTTCAGCGAGTTCCATGCGACACGATATCAGTTCTGTCTCGGCAAGTTTTCTGTCCAATGTGTTTAGAAAGCAGTTGAGAAAACATTCACAGGTAGCAATGTTCCAGCTGTATCTAGGACTATGTTAGTAAACTTTTCTTTTTAATGTGTAAATAATAGTCGTCCGTAATTTTAAGAAGCATCGCATAGGATAGCTCTACACCATTAATAATAATAATAATTTATATATTAATTCCTGACGATGCCTTTCAGGTGAAATGATTCAGTCTCAGTTGATTCTCAGATTTTTGTAAAGCGTACTTGCGCTGTATACATTGCTTACAAGCTGCTAATTTAGATTCAATTAATTTGAACTTTGAGGACACTGAAGATAGAACAATTGTCGACGAAGGAGACGTTGTATTCGCGACTAGCTACACTGTACGTTGCGGGGGAACATTATTTTGCTTTTTCAGTGGGTAGTATTGCAAGGAGAAAATTAGTGGCTTACCGGTGTTTAGCGGTTTGTGATCAAACGCGGATGTGGAAACCCCCCGGTAAGTACAGCGATTTTATATTCATTTTCGAGCACTGACTCTCTGGGTATGTAAATCTTGTTAACATGAATATTCAACTTCAAGCTTGCCTTGCTCTTTAATTAAGACCAAGAGGAACTTATCTCGAGCCTGACAACCGTTCACGCCACTTAATTCCTCCCGCGATTCCTCAGGATCACTGTGCCCCTCTACGTATCAACCTGCTGTGTTCACCTAATTGCCACATGTGCGCGTACAGCTTCTGTGAAACTGAAATATTTATCGGTAAACGGCCGATCGTTTATGCAAAATAATAAGCGTTGCTGCATCAATCGTGTGTTTCACCTGTCCGTTTCCATAAAGGCATGAAAATCCTGACACGAACACGAAGCTCGAAGCTAATGACACCGTGCTACGGTACCGCACGAAATGTAATTTATTAGGTGTTCGCGAATGTTACCTTGATTAATTTATCATGGTATAAATTATTCACTCGAATCGGCATATGTTATTATTTTTATTAAAACCATTTTTCCCAACGACAGTATCGATTTACTGTTATCGGCCGCTGTTCGTTCATTCATTCATGTGCTGTTTTATGTTGGTTGACAATTACATCGCTGGATTAGCGAAACTTCTGGCGAAGATATTTTAAACCCGGAAGTTGTTGTCGTGAATGATTTCTTTCTTCTCTGAAAACTGAGGAATTCTTTGCAGAACTCTTGATGAACAAATAATACATAAAACAAGCAAACTTACTTTACTGTTGGCAAGGAAATCATGAAAAAAATCTCTCCACAGTATCGCCACGAATAGCAGAAAATGTAGGTGCAATTTAGGGTAGTAGGTGGGTTAAAGAACGTGGATGAATTAGTTTTAGCTTGATCAAATTATTAAGGGAAGAAAGTTACTTCTACGCAGTCTGATCGCGGTGATCCCGTATAATGTTGTATAGTAAGAAATGTCTTTCACAAGATTTTCTATAACAAAAAGAAAAAATCACGGTGGTCGGAGGTCGCGGTAGCGAAGTCTTTTCCGCGATGGACGATTCCTGGGTGTTCCTGTTCCTAGAATTCCCCGGATCCAGAACCTTTCCCGCAGATGCGCGACTGCCACGGGATAGGGCTCGGATTTACCGGCGAAATGTTGGATTTATTAGATCGAGATACGCGTGGGCGTTCCTGCCCTCCCCTCCCCCCTCCCCGTGCACCCCTTCGACCTTCCACCGTTAGGCAACGTGTGCGCAAGAGACTCAGTTCGAGTTTCGCGTAGCCCTAAACGCGTAGCCTAGACACCGAGGAGAGTTCGTCTCTCTCTCTCTCTCTCTCTGCTATCGAGAGTGTGGATCCTATCCTCGTGTCACGCATACGCGTAGGTGAAACCCGTGAAGGTGGCTCCTCGACTGCCGTTGATGAAACAGCGGTCGGGTCGTTGCGCGTCGTTCTAGGAATCGAGGGAGGACGTGGGTATCGTGAATTCGATCGTCGGCGCCGAACGATGATTTATGGCCGAGCGAGAGAGAGAGAGAGAGAGAGACAAACAGACGAGGAACAGCCTTTAGGAAAGGAGGTTGCCAGCGACGGGTAAGCCGCCGGGTACACCTATCGGTAACGTCTGTACCGAGGGCTGCCAGATTTACCTGATGTCTACGACCTTCGAGAGCTGCCTGATTCTCCCTTCCCTTATCATTTACTTGGTTGCACTTTGGAGAGTGATCCAGTGAAACGGGCCCAGGAAATTTATTTTCTTTGGGACCTATAGAAAGTACAACATTTTCAGAAATTGCTGCCGAAAATGGCGAAGGAAATTTATTTTCTTTGGGACCTATAGAAAGTACTCCTCCAGATCTGCTCCAAAACTTGTATGATTGGGTTCGAGATACTAACGAAATTATAGATCATTTAGTGCGACGCGTCAGAGCCCGATGACTGAAGACGAAACATTGTCTTTTTGAACGTAGGAAAATCTAAATAGTGTCAACACCGATCGACCTCAAATTTTGTATACGCCTTCAGCACACCTGTGGCTATCGACGGTGCCGCAAATGTGTCGAAATATATTTTTTCTAACTTTTACAGGCCCTGGAAGACGAAAAAGTCGAGAAAAAAAATCGAAACTCTGTATTGAAAGTGTTAACCATTTTGTTAATGTCGAATATTTTTCTTTCTTTTTGGAATTGAACATATTCATGGGCATCTTAAACATGAGTCAATTGGGTTTTTGGTATTTCGAATAAGTATAAAATAATGTGTCGCCAATAGAAGTCAATAGATGTTGGCTGGTGTGTCTGGGTCATGACGCGCCGAATCTACTGCTTGCAAGCACGTACTGTTGCTTGAAGAATTTTCAAAGCCGGTTTTCTCGAATACGAATTTTTGTTTAAAACAACGTTATACTACAATTTTCACTTATTTCTCTCTGTGAAATCATCGCCTGTCTGGCTGGCTATACCTGAATTAAAAAACAGCCTGCGTACAACAGTGTAGTTGTCCTGATCTATACGAGACCAAGTGGAAATTGAAATAGAAATGTCTTACACTCAATCTGCATCGAGTGCTTTTCTACTAAACCATTTTCTCACTAGCTGGCCCGATATTTCGCAGGTGAAAGCAATTAAACTGCATGAGTATCTGCGAGAGTTATTAACACACTGCGGATTTTATGCACTTATGACAAAAACGAGTAAATCAAATGTAAAATTGGAAAGACATCAGAAGAATTCAAGGACACGGTTATTTTATTTTTGCTCCCTAAGACAATTTAAAAAAGAGAATACAATTTTATTCAACTTCAGTTTCTTGCGATTCACTTGGACAATTTTGATTTTGCATGAAAATCCGCAGTCCAGTTATTAATCACGAATTTGAGTATGTTATTAATTCGTTTTAAACGGAAATCAAGTTGTATTTTCTAGAAATCTCTGGTTAAAAAAATGTCCACGGTTTCCGGCAAAAATGGTCAATTTCCAGGCGAGAATGATTTAACGTTTCAACGGTTCGCGTCCTAAGTTACCGATTTCAAGGACGAGATTTCAAACGGCTATTCGTAGACACCATGGGGCTCGTGGGAACGGTGAATCATCCCCGCGGATGTTGTCCGGTCTCGCGTCCAGTAGGATCTCGAGGACACGATAAGTCTCGGGAGCGTTGGCGGATTGCGTGCTGTTAACGGTTGCACGGCGCTAACGAGATGCGTAATACGGGCCGGTGGAATCGAGCGGAGGAAGTCTCTGCCCTGTCAGATCGCCTAGGGAAAGTCCTGGACGCGGGGTAGCACGGTAGAGGAAGAGAACGTCGGTGCCTAACTACGACCTATCTAACCAAGACCCGATCCACCAACACACGGGCGAACGGTCTCTCGGGCATATGGCGGTCGCGTCGGAGGAAGCCTTTCCTTTACCTCCTGGCGGCGAAGCAACGCCGCTGCAACTCGCCAGGTTATTTACAGCTTCTTGGCATGGAGGTGAGCTCTCTCGCGAGGAGAGCCCAGGCCACTGCCAGCGCAAGAAGGAAGTAAGGATGATTTATATCCGCTGCTACCAGTCCTGCTCCCAACCCGCGATAATACCAATCATTATCATCGCTTAATAACAGGCATTACTGCCAACATTGAAATAATGTGTGTGTGTACCCTAACCTGGCTCTGCCATGGCGGCTGACCCATTCCGACCATGAGGTACACAGCACGCTCTCTATCCTTCGCTTTCTTCAACCAACCTTTCTCTCTCTCTCTCTCTCTCTCTCTCTCTGTTTGTTGGGCACCAATTCTCTGTTTCTCTTCTCTCTCTCTCTCTCTCTCTCACTCGGTTTCTCCGGAGCTGCTGTCAGAACTATATGGCAAACCCGGGGGATCATCGTTGTTGTTGCTTGATACCGCGAGCAGTAGACTCGCGCCCCGTTGCCATAAAGTTGGTCAGGTGCAAGCGCGCGCCGCAAAACGAAACGCATTGCGCCGCCGGTGATCTTCCTGAAAGATCTCTCTGAAGAAGGAGGCGGGGAACGGGAGGAGGAGGGTTTCGTTCCCGGACTCGGTGCAGGGATTCCTCGCACGAGGGAGGAACGGAGAGAGGGCGCGCTTCTGCCGGTCGAAACCCCTCGAGCCTGTTTTGCGCGAATTCTTCTCGAGTCTGCCGTGGTTCTCCACCCAGGGGACCCACCGAGCCGAGCACCGACCGGATTTTTACTTTGCCGAAAGTGGAACCGTCCATTCCGAACCATTGTCGCGTGAAATCACCCGATCACCCCCGCTTCTCAGTTTCCCCGGCACGTTTCCAAGCTAATTTCCCTTTGCGTGCAGAGATAGCATTGTTTCCATTTGTTGTCACCGAACCATAAGCCGTAAGAATCATTGCATATCTTGACAAGTGACATCTCGCACGTCATATCCTGCCTTATTAGCATCAAATATGGAAAATCGAAGAGCATTTGCGTCATATGTTGTCTCTCTTTATTACGCTCGGGATTAAAATTCAGCACGACACAGGGAAAATATCGTCCGATTACTATTTACCTGGTTCTCTTCGACGCTCTTTGAAATCTCGATGTTGCTCGGAATCAAAACTTGTTTTAAACAATGATAAATCGTCTTTCATTTTCTTCTGAAAAAAAACGAAATTACTTTCTTAACAATCTGATAATTATTATAGTGGAAGTTTCCGTGGAATTTTTGTGCATGGAACTGTAGGGTTGTTGTTTGGTTGTGTTCAATAAATAAGTTATTTGACTTTAATTGCTCCTACATTAATTCACACATGCTCAAAATATCTGTGCATTGACAAACACTGAGCATATCCATTTTGTACCGCAACGCATTTTCTAGTCGAGCATTCTCTCATCCTGGTATTTATAAAACAGTTCATGAAAATCGCGATTTATACGAAGATCCGCGACAATGAGTAACGACACAATAGGTTGTCAGAAATACGTCACTGCAGTCGTTATGAATATACATACACATACATTGCATAGAAATTAGCGATTATATTTATTGTGAAAAACTGGTCTTATCTAAATGGTCTTCGTTTCGAGATAAAATCGTTAATCTTCGATAATAATTGCTAATTTCCAGATAAATTTGTAATAATTGCTTGATTTTAATACTTCCATTGTTCCTGTATCTATCAAATCTAAGTATACAGTATCATAATTTTGAACCATCAAACAGTAGAGTCTATTTTGATCATAGGTCAGAATATTTCTGAAGTCGTGTTGTGATATATTTTCCATTCAATATGAACTTTTAAACATTGTACCTAATTCGGACAATAAATACAGCGACTCAGATTCGTGATTTTGGGGCAGAATTATATATAAATTAGTGTTTATAAATTTCCATTGAACAGATACACAGGCAATGGATATAAACTTCCTTCTCCTTCTAAGAAATCATAAACGTGATAGCAGTTTTAGTTTCAAGCAAATTTAGCGCAATGTTTGCACCACACTTTGCGAGCAAAAGATTTGCCCATTTGGTACTAAAACCTGCTTGGAGCAGAATTTGACCCCATTTTGTATGGTTTTGGTACCAAAATTTCCTGGACACAGATTCCTAGTCAAATTCGGAGACAGATAAGTGGAAAGTTTGCAGGCAAAATTCCATGCCAAACTGCAGCTTCGTCCAGCATTGTTATAGGGGGCAGGCCCGTCGCACTAAGAGCGGACGTAACCTTGTTCTAATAGTAACTATCGGGAAAAATTGTAGTAAATCTTCCTGTAGGGTGGAAAAAGGCGTAAGACAAAGCGCCGTAAAAAGTGTATTACAAAAATCCGATCCGATCTTGTGCGATATTTAATTTTAGAACGAGATTAGGTTCCCTCTTAGTGCGACCGACTTGCCCTCTATAAGGAAGCTGAACGAAGCCAAGGTTTGGCTTCAATTTGACGTGTAATTTTGGCTGCAGACTTTGATGAAACATATGGATAGGAATTCGGGGACGGTGCCACATTCAAAGCAAATTGTTTGCCGGGTTCCAAGGTCGTAGGATCCAAATTTTGTAAAACAGAAAAGCCTCTGTAAAGATTAAACCGAATGTATTCCGCAACAACTCTAAAATCATAAAAAATACTCTCGTAGCAGAGGTCCAAGGTAAATAATAATATTCAAGAAACAGACAACTGCTGGAAGAACGTGAGATTGATAGGCTGATTCGGATTGAGACGCGTTCGGCCGAGTCGTTCGCGGAATCGTCTAATTGCAAGAAAGTCTCCCGGCGCACGCGAACAAAAACCGGAGGGAGATAGTCCAGAGTTTTCCAAACGGGAGAAAGGAAAAGGGAGGAAGAAAAAGGAAAGGAACCGGTGCGGTTGCCCGTCTTTCCTTTATCGAAGGATGTCGTTCCCCCTCTCTCCTCTCTTTCGCTCCATTCTGTTGGCCGGCTCTTAAAGAAGCGGAGAGAAGGCCGATAATTATTTTCACGCAGCGGCTCGTGCATGTACGTGCATCGAAAGAGCCTGGCGTGCCTCGCGGGACCTCCCACAGTGCCTCAAATACCAATAATTACCGGCAGACGAGTTCGATGTTTGCAGAAACACACCGGGGCCGCCGTCGCGATTCCTCGCGTACGAACCACGCGAAAACACCGCCACCGTGTTGTCGGTGGGACTAAAGGGGGCGCCACCACCACGATTCTCCTCGGACCCCCTTCCGGGGGATGGAGAGGGGCGGGGAGGGGAGGGGAAACGGGGCCCGACGAGGGGGGCTTTTTTTATTGGTTCTCACGTGGCGTGTACTCCATGATTTCTCCGAGTCGATCCGCGTCCACCGAAGGCTCCTTTTTGCACGATATTCACCGGCCTGCCGAACAACCCCGAGGATCTGTTCTCGGAAACGGTGTAACGAGAGGTGAGACACGCCTCGGACCGATTCGTACGTGTCCCCGGGAAAATTGGAATAATTGTCCGATCATCCTCCACGCACCGGTACTTCAAACCGGGGGACCAACACAGTCCAGCATTTTTATCAGAGACACAGACAATTCCATATGATTTCAGTTGCGGATTTATTTATGGAAGCACGCAGTACTATCGATAGCAATTGTTACTTGATAATAAAGTTCTCACCTTGCACCGTAATCCGGTGAATTTCAACATTAATAAACCGATATTCAGTGGTACTGTGTTTTCTCGATGTACACAGGCTCATGAAAGTATTCGAACGTCCTTTAAAACAGTATAATTTTTTTTAAATTGGACCCAACGACCTGACATTTTTTGAGCAATTAGAAGAATTGGTTTACCGAATGACGTACAAAAAAGAATTTGAAAAAATTGCTAGGAATTATAAGAGCAATTAAAAAAAGGCACTTTCCAAAACTTTTATTTGAGCCTGCAATGAAAATGTAGAATATGCGTTTTGTAGATCTATGTTAGTTATAAACATACTGAAAATTTCATCGAAATCGGTTGATGCGGATAAAAACGACACGCATCGAAAGATGTTAGAATTTATGGATTTGGCGCAGAAACGTGGAAAACTACGATTTTCACCACTTTTAACTATTTGGAGCTCGTGTGTATATTAGTCGATTTCGATAAAATTTTCAGCATGTGTATAACTAACATAGATCTACAAAACGGATATTTTAAATTTTCATTATAGGCTCAAATAAAATGGTTGTAAACAGTGCCATTTTTATTTTCTCATGTAATTCTTACCAATTGCAATTTTTTCAAAATCTTGTTTGCACATAATTTGGAAAACCAATTCTTCTAATTGCTCACAAACGTCAGGTTGTTTGATCCAATTTAAAAAAAGTTGTACTAGTTTAAAGGGCGTTCGCATATTTTCGTGAGCCTGTGTATATCGAGAAAAGACTGTATTAATTCAATTACAATGATTTCATTAACAAATGTTAATAGATACAGAAGAGAACATTTAATTGTTCGATTTCGAAGCATCAAACTCCGCCAGGACTGCTTGAAACCGCAGGACCTACGACACTGAAATATGTGATCTCGACTTCATTTATCTATTCACCTGATTTAAGTATTTCTATAGAATCTACTCCGGCTGACGTAAAAAGGAAACAACGGTCGCGGCCGAGGGTTCGTGCACGCGAGAAAGAAAATGATTGATAAAAGTCGGCTGATTACTATATAGAAGGAAGCGGTAAAAAGCAACCAATTATTTCGAGTGTACGCGATGCAAAGAATCGATGTATGCACTATCCGAGGGGTTTTGTTCCGCGATTCATTGCGCATTATCAGTTGGCCCTGTATTTTTCACTCGCGGGAGAACGAAGTGTTGTGCGCGACATAATTACGCCGGAGCGTATACATGACACGCGTGAAATGGCAGGCGAAACACACTATGCGCCGACGGTAAGTTTCGTAGCGCTGAGGAAAAACTAGTATTACTGGATTCGCGTTTTTTATCGGCGAACAGCTAAATGGGTTTCCGCGGCGATCGCAAAAAAAAAAGAAAAAAATACGCCGACCGAACGCGTCAAATATTAACGAGGACGTCGAACGAAAGTGACTGATAATGCGCACGAGACCTGCGACTCGAAACGCGCCAGGTTAAACGAGTCCGAATATAACACTGGCGTCTACCAATCGAACGAAAAAATATTTCCACTTAACATCAATGAGATTGATAACAAATTTCAATAAAAATGACAGAGCTGTTTTAGCACGGGGATCGCAGAAGTGGCCTCAGAAAGCGTTAATTGACACAGAGATCGAAAGATTATTAAAACAAGAAATATTTCTATGAATTGATAAAATCTTGTATTTTAATCTATAGAAAGTAGGATGAACGTTCCTTGAAAATAAAACAATGGCGATACAGAATACGTCAAAAGTTAACGAACACGAATTGATGCAGAGATCCAAAATTTTGTATTTTAATCTGTAGACGGTAAACGGGTCAGACATTAACGAGAACGAACAAAAGATAATGTTGAAATGTGTAAAAATAAAACGGTCGATAGAATTGTGTATTTTGGTTTGGAGATTAATTAATTTAGATTAAATGGTGACATTAATTTAATATAAAAATGGCAGCTATTTCGGCGCGAGGGTGTTACCATGTCAAGGCTGACGAAAGAAAACGCGGGCTGAAAATATAGACTCATGTGTTCTCACAAAATATTCATGTCGAACGTTGATCGAGCACAAGCGTCGCTGTATCTAGGTGAAGGAAAGTACACATTGAACCCGAAGACGTATGATTATAGCGACAACGCAGGCCATTAGACAACGGAAACATCAATCGTCCGGCGCGTTGCATCGTGTACGACACAGCTCTCGTCGAATCTGAGGGAAAGTTTTATCTTCGCGTCATCGGATGTCCTGCAATAAAACCTCCCGAACAAGATGAAAAGGATTTCTACGAAGCTGCGACGCGATTGACGAGAACCGCCGAACCGATTCGAACTCTGAGACCACGTTCTGAGCCATCAACCACTTCTCCTGAAGCTTCTACAACTGATACTTTCATCCATTAAAACTATCTTCCGTTTCACTGTCACTTTTCCTTGCGCTGACAATTTCTATTTCGTTCGATCCTGTTCGCACAAAGTTTGAACCTTGTTTCACGTAAAATTGAGCCTGTTCGAGTACTATTTAAAAAATATAATTTGAGAGTTGATTTCCTGGAACAAGACGTAATCGCGAATGATAAAAATTGAGACGTTAAAAGAAGACTGTAAAAATTCAGCCTGCTCTAATATAAAGCCTGTATATTGAGCCTGTTGAAGGACTGTTTAAAAAATAAAACGCAAAATGAAACTTAATTTCATAAAACAACATGAAATTAGATTCGATAAAAATTGAAGCTGTTAAAAGACTGTATAAAAAATATGGATTGATTTCCTGCAATAATGACGTCAAAAATAGAATAGAATTTATAATTTGTCTTAGTGAATTAATGTCTTGGCTCTCCAAAAGCGAACCTTGCACTAATGTCTAAAGGCTGCACTCGCATTTCCAAGAGAATCAACTCCCACGTGCAACTGCAAATACTTTTTCAAGGTAAAATGAATCCATATCGCAGCAGTTTCATCACCCGGCCTAAAAACATTTCTAATATTTTCCCTGGAACATGCAGCTAGCATAAATCTGCATAATTTACCAGATCGGAGCACATCCCTATACAAATTCAAAATATTGAAGTGGAAGTCACCCTCGCCAATCCGCCTCTCACGTCAAGCGTATAACGAGCGTATCCCGGGGACGGAATAAAATTGAATTAAATAATATCGTGCAGGATTTACGAGGACCGCGGGGTTACATACGAAAATACACGAGGACGAGGTCCGCGTGGGCGATCACGAACGTCCACGGAATATAATAAGCCGTGGCGTGGCTCGCGTGCCTCGAAACTTTCCCATTTGTAGCCGGTGGACAGATACGAGCCGATAGCGACGTGTCGGTCGAACTTCTATTACTTTCATTGCCCGTGTCGATAATACACGCCGAGAGTATATTCAACCATCCAGCTCGGATGCATTCGCGAACAAGAGAGAGAGAGAGAGAGAGAGGGAGAGGGAGAGAGAGGCTTGCCTAAGCTGCTCGTTGGTTGGACACGTTGCTATCTTGACACGCACGAACCGAGCGAAGAGCCGATGAGATAACAGCGTGATAAGCTCGTTCGATGCCGGTTAGTCGGCTGCCGACGAAGAGCGACCGAAGAGAAAGGAGGAACGAGAAAAAGAACTAATCGGTCTACTTTGATCGCGAACTGCTTCCTATCGAGTACACTTCACTGTTGTGCTTCGATGTGGACCGTGCCCGAATTTTTAGGCTTCTGCTGGATGACCATCCTACTTCCATCAGAGAGATCTTCGCGATGGGAGGATTACAGTGAATTCTCGATATAATACTGTGATAAAAGAGTAAAGCCAATTTTGAATTTTAATTGCGCGGGTGCAGCGATTCGAGAAAATCTTTTTGTATTTAGGCTGGCAGCACTGTCATTCATGTATGTATAGAATTTCAGGTCAGTACATATTTTCTTTGGTTAGTTTCGTTGTGTTTTCTGAGCAACTAAAAGTGAATTTTTCGATTTTGGTAACGTGTGATTTTCTTGAACAAAGAAGTTGCATTAAATTTTGTTTGCGGAATGAAATTTCTGCTGCAGAAACATTTAGAATGTTGCAGAAGGCCTTCGGCGATCAGGTTTTGTCTCAAAGGAATGTTTACAAGTGATATAAACAATTCCAAGAAGGTAGAGAAAGCATTGAAGACAAAGAGAGTCCCGGACGACCATCAACATCAATCAATGAACAACATGTCAATGAAATCAAAGATTTGGTGCTCAAAAATCGTCGGTTGACAATTAGAGACCTTGCTAATAATGTAAACATTTCATTTGGATCGGTCCAAACCATTGTGAAAGAGCATTTGTGCTTGAGAAGAGTCAAATCTCGATTGGTTCCAAAAACACTGCATTTGTTCCAACACTCCTTTTTCATTAAAAATTCGATGCATATCGTTCCACAACCACCGTATTCGCCTGACTTAGCTCCATGTGACTTCTGGCTATTCTCTAAGCTCAAAAGACCGCCTCGCGGACACCGTTTTGAATCGACTGATGAGGTAAAAGAAAAATCGAAGAATGAACTGAAGGCCATTCCAACCATCGAGTTTCAGAAGTGTTTCGAGGATTGGAGAAATAGCTGGCACTGGTGTATTATATCGGGTGGGGACTACTTTGAAGGGGATGATATAGATTTGGATGAATAAATAAAAATTTTCCAAGTTAAAACCAAATTAGCTTTACTTTATAATCACAGTAGTATGTCAACAATACGGGTCTTGCCAGCCGTGTTGTATCGTCCAGGAGACATAACCGAACCGAGTTACGTCTACACTCCTCGGCGTGTCCGAGGACTCTCGAGCTTCGTGTGGTGGGGATAATTCCGCGACATTTATTATCCGGGTCTTGGCGACATACATATATAGAGAAATCACTGCACCTCTCTAGAGACTCTAATGGGAAACTGTTTCTCTCTCTAAACTGTACTCTAAATTTTTCATATTTCAATAGATCCTTCAACAAAAACTTCAACGACAAATCAACAACTGACTCCCAATTCGTTTGGGGCATTAAACTGCTACAAGGAGTTTACTCTGTCCGATCGAAGAATAATCCTTGGATCTTTCCAGGCATCGATCGGAGAGCACACAGTCCGAGAACGGTTCTCCAGGGTCACACGGGGCTAGGACTAAATTCTCCCATAGGAAACCGTGACACAGCCTGGGCCTGGGACCGTTGGAAACCGGGCGCAAAAAAGATCCGCGTCGCTCGGACAGACTGTTTCCCTTTTCCCGGGCAGCGTGCAACACGTAACACCGGATCACTTGCGAAACCTTGTGTCGGGCAGACGTCGAACCGCGAACAACCGTGTGCGTACCTGTCCCTCCACCTTTCCCTCGCCTTCCGCTCATTTATCTGCGTCCATTTATCTGCCTATCACTAGTGTCTCGAGCCAAGCATGCCGCCGCTTCGCTCCGGTGTGCTACCTCGCCCGTGGTCCTCGATCCAGATGGACCGGATAACTTAGTCGGGTTCTCGCCGCGGCAACAATGAATCGGCTAATTAATGAGTTTTGCGGTATCGGCGCGATCGGTGCTTCCCCCCTCCACGTCCGAAAAAGGGGTGGAAACTAGCACGTTGGGGGTGTGAATTTCTTTATCGTTGACCGGCCAGTTAGCGGCGAGCATTTTATCAGATCCGAACGGGGTGGCAGTGTTTTGTAGGTTAGATGTATTAGATACCGGGGCTCGGTTCTGTGGAACAATGGCTCGAACATAATTGATGATTCCGCCGGACCGTGTATGAATCATTTGGAGAACGCCGCTCGCTCCGTAGCTGGGCTAGGCGAGCGACGCGTGAAAGTGGTGTGCCACGGGAATGTCACTCGCATTGTTCCCGGCCCGGCGATTGCTGCCCGGTTCGCTCTATGTTGCGACCAGCGTCTCTAACGAACCGCTTGCCGGTGGCGATTCGTTCCAGTTTCGATGGAAACAAGTCTGTCGAAAAGGTAGTTACACTTCCAGGTAGCTGAAGTATTCGGACAGCTGGACTGCTTAGGTAGCTGAGCTGAAATGCTCGGGTAGCTAAAATGCTAAGGACTACCTGGGAAGTTGTACAGGCTGAATATTTTCTTGCCAGAGAATACACAGAGATTCAAGAGTAGCAGTGTCTGTTTCTGTTAACGCTTTAGCTACCGGGGATATAGGCTTTTTAACGAGCTGTGTGTTAGAGAAGGTTGTAGAACGATTATTAGAACATTTGTGGTGGATAAAGTGTTAAGATGATTTATAATCGTTCACCGACAGTGGCTCGTGGAAAATGAGGCCAGGAAAACAGAGACAGAGCGAAATCTCTCATCCGTGATATTAGAAACGTCTGATTTTAGCGTTTCAGCAAAAAATAGTATTACAGCCTGCAAGTTCGTTTTGGTTTGCTTTTTTACAGAAAAATAAAGGTAGCGAATCCAAGTGAAATATAAAATTGCAAGAACGGTAGATAATTCGAACGAATCTGCAAGTATCACCAAGTAAAATGCCGGGGCTAATTGTTCTCGGAATATTGCGAGCCGGTAATATGTGCGAGATCGCTAGTTTCAGTTTTGCCAACTCCTGGGACGAAAGGTTAAACTTTCGAGGTCTCGGTGTCGGAGCCTTGGCGTTCCATCGAGGTCTCGTTTGACGTCAAAACTCTCGGGCAGAAGGGAATCGGGCCGGGCACGAACCACGGTAAAACGAGAGAGAAAAAAAAAGAAAAACATTGTCTTCGAGACTGTTCTTTTTTTCACGGTTTTTATCGAAACATCTTCGTCGGTCTGTGAAACGCGACTAATAAGTAGCTGGTATCACGCAGGAATCGCGATCAAGGTCTCCGGCCGATGAGGCACGCGATGGATCGTGCTCGATCTACGGACAAACCGAGAGCGTCGTCGTCGCGAAAACGTTGGCCGCGGCTTAGATTAACGCGTAGATAACTATCGTCCATGCATGAGTGCGTGGTAGACTCCGAGACGAGAGGCGGTGAAAAATGAAAATCGAGACCCGCGAGAGACCGCTTTTCGACAAGCGGTTGCTCGGAGAAGAGGAAAGCAACCAATCAGGTGATTCCTGGAATCGACTCGGTCGTTCTCATTTTCAAGCTAGCCGGGATCACGATCCTGGGAAAGCTGTGTCCATCTTGGATCGGTCTACCAGCTTCCAATCTTCTCCTTTCGAGTCTTGAACGTCCGCCTGGTCGAACGGAGCGACAGTGCCGTAGTAAAATAAGAAAATTTCCCATCTTTTTCGTTTCGAAGGCAGAAGCAAGGTAGCCGGAGATGCTACGCCATTTTGAATTAATTGTACTAGCGTCGGAACCTCGTCCGGCGACTCTTCACAACCCTTGGACAGTCAAATGATACGGTAGAGGTGGAGGTAAAACTGAATATTTCAGCGCAACAACGATCTCTGTCGTTCCTGACTTCGGAAGAGAAGATAGATTCTCGGATCATGCTTCAGAGGAAGCGACGGCCATCTTGAATTAATCGCGATAGCTTTCCGAAGAGACTGCGACAGTCGTTGGACGCTTCTATTGCGAAATTGAGCGAGCAAAGTGAAAGCAGAATTTTTTTATCGGTCTTCGTTAGAGTATTGAAATGATGAGGCTATGTGTTTTGGGGTAGGTTTATTGGCTTCTGAATCTCATCTGACAATTCTTCGATCGTCACATTTTCAAACACAGCGAACAAGTCGAAGCAAAAGCGAACATTTGGGTGTAGCCAAATTTTCTACCGATCCGGTTGAAAAAAAGAAGAACAAATTAGATGAAAGCACGATTCGGCACGAAAAGCGAATCGAACTGGCGGAGATCATGCTCTTTACAGAAGCACCGCCATCTTGGCCCGTTCTAGTAGCTCCTGATGCTCATGTGTCGCTGTTCAGCCCTTACACAGTAGAACGAAATGGCTGAACTGGAAACGCAAACGGAACACTTCCTTGTGCCGAGCCGTTCAATTTCGCCTGGTTCGAGTGTGTAATGGTTGAAACGCGACGGATGAGGATCAGGAGCATAGAGATCGATCCAAGATGGCATTTCGCCGGTGTAATTTCGTTCTGGACTTCCTAATGCTCAAATATTCAATTCCGGCCTAGTTTCCAGCGTTGCGATTCGACTGGGTACGTGGTAGACCCTAGACTGTTTGACCCTAGATACGAAACCTGGACAGTGTCTAGGGGCGGAAAGGTTAGAGACGTATCGACGCGTCGCGCGACGCTACGGTCGGGACTGCGGCAAAAATTAATTACCAAAGCGCGATAAAAAGAAGCTCTGGGAACCGGAAGCACGGGGAAAATTGAAACGAGGGCGGTTAGAACCGCACACACACACACACACCCGCCACTCACGTTTCGCAATATTCTGCAGGAACGAGCAGATCGAAACCGTGCTTCGTTCGAAGTCGAGCGAATTAAAATCGCGGGGCAGAACTCTTGAGAAATTCCCCGGTTGGAATTGTTCGATCCGCGAAGAATCGGAAGCGCGGTTTCGTTGGTCTGGGGCATCAGAATGCGGATCAGCGTAGCGGCGAGGCGTCGGTTTTCGATCGATCGCGTTACACGTTGCCCTTTGAGTGACAGTATTATCTTATTCCCAGGCGTAGGAGTGAATAGATCGATGATAGAGAGTGAACGGGGGCCGCGGGACGCGGGGCTGGGACGTGCGATCGTTCACCGAGAGACAGGTCGGCGTTGGTTCTTTCCACCGTTTCAATAATAAATAACGAGGATAAGGAGGGCTGTCTTCCGACAGAAAGAGCGAGGTACAGGGCTCCGACGGAGTCGAACGTCCGACACACCAGTTTTCCCGACGATGGTGTTTTCTGCTTGGTACGCGATTTTCCCGGATCCGGTTCTGTCCGAGGATCCACGGATTTCGGATTCACGACGCGTGTGTGGTGCAGCTTCCCTCCGCGGACTTTCGAATCTCGTTTCGACGCGTTGGCATTCCCGGGGCCAATGAGGAGAGATCGGGGCCGCGTTCGTCGGCGAAGACGAAGAAAAAGGAACCACCACGCCCAAGGTACGTGGCAGGAACGCAGACAGCCGCGCCGGTGCACCTATGTGCAGCCGCCGCCACCGCCGCCACCGCCCGCGTCTATGTGCCTATCCCCTTTGCACGTACAAAACTCCCGTGGCTCTGTGTGCGTAGTTCGCGTGTACAAGTACGCCCTGTCTTTCTTGCCCTGATCCTCCGTCACTCTCTCTCTCTCTCTCTCTCTACCACCTCTTTCTCACTCTCTACGGTTCGCGTACAGCGGCGGCAGGAACGCTATAAGCTACCACGTCCTCAAATTGAAGCCCCGAAGAAAAAGAGATGCGTGGCCTCACTTCCCTCGGATCCTCGTTTCCTTTCGGTCTCTCTGCCCTCCCAACTTCTCTCCACCTTTCTTTCTTTCTTTCTTCCTCTCTCGACTCTCCTGCTTTTCTTCTCCACTTTCGTCGTTTTCATAACGCGACGGTGGGAAAAGGAGGGAAAGGGAGAGAGAGAGAAGCCGATGGTGGTCACGCGGGAGGAGGAGACCAAGGGAAGATGGAAGAGAGTGAAGGCTCGAGGCGCCATGTTGCTGGCGATGACAAGAAACCCGATGCGACGGTAGCCGGGCCAACAGAGTGCAGGCACAGGCGCTTGCTCGGACGCCTTGATTGGCCGATTACAGATTATGCACGGTGCACCCTGCTGGGACGCGCACGGCCGCGAGCTTTACTGCCGCGGCGAGTCGCGCTACCAGGCCAACGGCTACCGGCAAAAAGTCAACGCGGCTCGGGAAGTTGATTTCTCAACTTCCTGCAGGAACTACCCTCCAACGTCGCCGTATTATAGAATGTCCGCTGTCTCTGGCAGCCGACTCCTAGCGCCCATTTTTCTAGAATTATTTGAGCCGCTCAATGCACACATCGATTAACTCCACTTTTTGAAAAATCTTAAATTTAAGTGTCAAAGCCCTTGGTATAGTCATAACTTTTTATATTTATAATAACTTTCCTGAATAATAAAGATTAGCACCGTTAAATGGCAAATTTTTTTGGCCATTGAATAATAAGTAATTTATTTCAGAAGCCATTTCGATTAACTCCATACTCTAATGTTTTTCACCAGATGATTGGTACCATATAATCAAAACATGTAAAAAGAAAGCGCCATTTCATCTAATCCCTATCTCATACAATTCAAATGTGACTATAATGAAGATACAGAATTTCAAGCCATTAATATAAGAAAATCTTTAGTGGGTAGACCGCAAAGTTTGAAAAATATAGATCAGCCTTTATTATATCCTAAAGGTAGAACTGTGACAAAGGAAAAATGGAGAGACATGATGGACCTCTGCTAAAATTCATTCCTCCTGTTAAACACGATTACTATAAGAACTTGTCAACAAATCGAAATGACGAATCCTCGCATACAGCTGATGAAGAAGACATTATTTATAATATTGCTGAATCATCCCAAAGAATAATGCCGCTAACATAAAGCTGCTATGAATTAATTACAAAAATTATATTATAACCGAACTGCCAACATTCATTTTTATGGAAAAGCTGTGATAAAAATGTATAATAACTAACTTTTTCTGTAATAAAAAACTTAAAAATGTAAAGACTAAATTTAACTTTATTACTTTTTTCAGTTGCCAAATCGATTAACTCCACCAGTCACATAAAAACTGTAACATTACTGACGATTGTTTGTTGGCTATTCTTTCTTATTAATTTTATATACCGTTAGATGAAAGCTATATCTGCAATTATGCATTCTACATTATATATTTGAATTCATATTATCAGAGGAATTTTTAAAAACAATATACATTACATCATCGCGTTTCTCAACTTTTCGTTTTATGGAGTTAATCGATGTGTGCACTGAGCTGCTCATTTAGCGCCGTTCACCCCGCGACAAAAAGATAGCACATTATCTAATTTTGTTAATTCTCGCAAATATAATCGAACAACAACAGTTCCCGTATTACATATCACTGTTCAGTTAGCAATAGTTTGTATCTGTTCAGGGTAAACACTCGTTTTCTGTTTATAGGTTGAACGTCAAGCCGAAAGCGTAAACAGTAGTGCTGACTGCTGCGTCAAAATGATAGCACAAAGTCAAAATTGTGTGCTTTCAGTCAGCGTCAAGGCGCCAATCCGTTCAAATCGGCAAGTAGTTAAGATTGTTCGTGTTCCAGTGTTAAAATATTGGGAAACTTTCAACAATGGCTCCTGGTAAAAGATTGACTGGTCCGGAAATATTAAAAATACACAATTTACGTAAAGAAAATGATTCCATCAGTAAAATTGCGAAACTGTTGAATCGTAGTCGCAAGGTTATTTACAATTTATTAAAAAATGTAGACGAATATGGGAAAAGAAAGAGCACAGGTCGTCCAAGAGTGACAACTGATCGTCAGCGGCGTGCAGTTTTAAGAACTGCATCAAATTCTGCTGCTACTGCAAGCGAGATTGCAGCAGAAGCTGGAGTGACTACCAAAATACGTAATGTACAACGTATTATACAAGAGTGTAAATACATAAATTAATGCGTAAACCACCGCTAACAAACCAAACCGCTCGGAAATGATAAATTATTCGCTTGCTATAACAAACAAAATAGTTTTTCTTGAGTACTTGGGAAGGCTTTAACCCCTTGCCATACAACATCAAGTCATACTCGTGATGAAGATTCTGAACAGAGTCTAATAAATATGTATGTTATTAATCTCCTTTAAGCCGAAATGAAATTCTATTTTGGTGTTGTTAATGTGCAGCTATTGAAGAACATACAGTTATACAATAGATATAAATGTTCTCTTTTTTTTTATAAATCGTGGTGCAACGGGTAAATAGAGACCAAGCTGTAAATTTCATTCTGAAACCCAATAAAATTTATATTCCTAGAAACATACACAAGAATACTCTGTACGACTTTTCTGATACAATTTGTCGCTAAATAAAATTATAAATTATTTTCCTGTAGCATAGTACACACGATCAACAACTTGGGACTTTTCTTAATTAGTGCGAATAATATTTTTATAATTGTACAATTTATTTCGACGACTGACGTTCAAAATGTTACAAAAATCTCAAGTAAAAGGCGAACCCTTTCGAAGTGCTTTAAATATCTAACGTTTTAGATGCATCGTTATAAAAAATATTGCAAAAAGCCTTGTCCCATTTTCCATTTCCTCCAAAATATAGTTCCAAATGATCCACAGAAAAATCGTATGCAATTATCAAGTTGCATTTACGTTCGTCAGTGGAGAATTAATAATTCGGCGTTACTCCATTCGCCAGCTATTAGCTCCGACAAAACGCTGCGAAATGGCCAGAGAGGAAGAATGAAGAACGAAAGTATATACGTGGAGAAGATTGATTTGGTGTTGGCGCGCGCGCGCGACCCCTATCCCGAGCACGTCAAAAGGCTAAAGGTTTTCTCATAGGTACGCACGCCGTGATACGCAACTGCGTATCGCGTAATCACGGGATAACTGGCTGTCGTGCTCGATGATGTCGTCGCAGGGGGTCCCGGACCGGATAATTTCATTAGCCTGAGCACCGCGGGAGTTATGTTCCCTCTCTTCCCCCCTCCTCCAGTCCTCCGCCGGTCGACAGAGAATCGAGCGCGACGCAGCCTGATGAGTAATCGCGGCAACGCGTCAGGCTGTTTGCAAAATAACCATCCATAATGACTCCTGACGGCGATTTTGAGAACTGTATCTGAATTACCGTCGTCGAAACTTTGTTCCACAATGCGCACCGTTCCCCCAACTCCAAACTTCCAACAGATAAAAATCTCCAACGAAACTAAAACTCTCCTAACACACGCATGCTCTTTCGACGAAAATTCAACCATTTTCTATTTTAGATACAACCTTTTTGTTTTCTCCACGATTTTGGTGTATTTGCTAGTAGAATTTATCCAGTTGGTTGCATCTGGATTCTAATTTTTCGGTGGTTAGTTCAACCCTTAATTGAAAGCAGACTTTTATTTAGACTTGTAAGTTTTTTTAGTTAAGGATTAGTTTATTTCTGTATAGAATTGAGTGTCTACAGTGATCTAATTTTCTGAATAGTGCAATTTTCCGAATATTTCCTGAATAGTGTACTTAAATTGTTAGATTCGATAAAAAGAGCAACTTCGTAGTCATCTTGAATAACCAGATCAAAAAATCTATACAAAAGAAAATTAATGCATAAGGATTTGAACAGATCTATGGCTCCCATAAAATCGTCAGAAGCATCGCCTTTGCGAGGATACGAATACTTAAAGCACAATTGGTCAAATTAAAGTGTAAAAAGACAATGGACGAGCACTACAGCAATGTTAATACCGTCTGATATATTACGAACAGTTTAAAGATTATTTTTCATTTTCCTTAGAACTGTAATCTGATTGGAACGATCACTAATGAAGATGTAACTAACGATTAGCACACAGACTGAACAGAAACAAGTCGGTTCACAACACGATCAAATTAATACTACAAGAAGGTTTTCTGTTAGGTTCGTAGGGATCATAAGCGAGCGGTTTCGGGAGCAGAATCGCAGGTTTTCGCAACCGCGAATAATTGAACGAAGCATCTTAATTGGCCCGGATCATCCGGTCTCCGGAGCTAAATCGGCGCCATACGAAGAGACCCGCGAGAGGTTCGCTCCAATTAGTCTCGAGCCACGATTACAGTCTTATAAATCGTTAATTGGAAACCGTGGGACTATCCGCGAGAAATTCATGGCTCCGAGAAGGCCAACCCCAATTAGCTTCTGACCAGGGCTCACCCCTTCCGCGCGTTCTAATAAATCGTTAATTGGAAACCAACCTCCCGGATAATTAGCGGAAAGCCTTTCGATGGCCGCGCGAGCGCGCGCGCGGAAACCTGAAAAGCTCCGACGCGAATATTTATGATCGTCTCGTTAACGTTCCCTATGGCGCTGGACACTGTCGCAACCCTATCTCCGATGTCCAGGGCGTGGCGGATCGGTGATTTAGTAAAGTCATTTGTGCCGATAATGCTGACAGATGCCGACCACTCGAGCTCCTGTTACAACCAACTCGCCCGTGAAACGGGACACCATGGAATCGCAAGGGGTGACGCGAGACAATGCGAAATTTCGCCGACATTGCGCCGACGATCGGCCAGGAAGACGAGTTAGGCGAGTGTCTAAGTCAGTCACAAGGTAACGCTCTGTTTCTGTCGATTTGTAATCATAAAGTTCAAGTTTCTCGGTTAGATTCTTAGGGGATTATTACACTGCTTTGGGGGTTGAACCACACCCTTTAGGATTTTTAGAAAGTTGTGGATCTTTCTGGAGTTAAACAAGTAAAATCATTTTGTGCTGCTGTCAGAGGGCTTAAGGATTGCAGCAACCCCTCGCTTTCAATTTTTCAGAAATGAAAAATGAATTCGGAGGTAACATGGCAACTGTACTACCTTTGGACTGTTGATGCAATCATATTAGGTTGACAAGATGGCATAAAATCTGGGGACATTGTTTTATACTATGTTGAGGGTTGTACCACCTCCTTTTTGCATTTTTCAGAAAATTGTGCAAGATTCTAAGTGATCCTCCGAGTTGAATTGTTAGTATGTAGCTTGACAAGACTCCACAAAAGCAAGGAAGACCGCTTTGTGCTTAAGTACTTTGCTTAAGGGTTGTACCATCTCCTAATTTCAAGTTCCTAAGGAAACCGAGATGAATTCCGAGGTAAAACGATAACTTGTGCATCTCTGAACTGTGATAGAATTCTATAGAGTTGACAAGATGGTACAAGAACTCAGAAAATTTATTCGTGCCGCGTTAAGGGTTGTCTCGTCCCTGTCGTTCAATTCGTAACCGCGCGGTTACATATCCACGATCGCGAGGATCGAACGTCGATATGGACCCACACCATCACCCCCGCTACGTCATCCGCGAGTCCTGACGAGGACAAAGACCGCGAGATATCGCGGCACCGGTTGCGATGCGTGCGAATCGATCACTACTCGGTAGCGATCAAAGTAGGTCGATGCGAGCGGCAGAAAAATCACTCTACGTCTGGAAGAGGTAGCAATCGTACGCGTTCGCGAAGTATCTGCTCGGCAAAACACGTTACGCGATCGAGGGGTCAAACCGATCCGATAGAACAGTCAAACCGCCTGTTCTATCCTCGACGCGTAAGCGCCACAAACCGAGGAGTCACAGGTGCAAACCGCGCTGTGGCATTGCCGACTGTTAAGACGTGTGCATCGTGATCCTTGGCCGTGACCGCGCAATAGTTGGGCATACGAGACCGGATAGGGCGATCGAACTAATCACGACCACTGTTGTTCTGCCGCTGCCTCCACGGAGAGTGCCCAGAGGCCACGTAACGTGCCGAAGGGTAAACTCCCTGGTTGCGTAGAGTGACAGGGGTCTTTGGCATTCATTGCCCTGTCGTTCTTGCCGTGTCAGGACGACCATTCGTGTAAATAGCACTTCGAAGAAGGTATAAGAATATATTGCCATTTTGTTAGTCAGATGCGGAAATACAGAAAATTGGAACAAATACTGGCTGGAAGACGAGGCAAGAGGATGCGACCTGTGTGGGGACAGGTATGGCAATCTGGAGCATCTAACAAGAGAGTGCAGGGAAATGGAGGGGAAGATCAGGATGGAAGACATAGTGAGTGGGAGGAGAGATGCAAATGTTGAAGCGTGGCTGCAAAAGTTGAGGAAAAAAAGAGAGAAAAGAGCAGAAATTTAATAGCATAATGAAGCGTAAACCAAAGATAATAGAGAAAAGGTGCAATAATCAGGAGGAGAATAGGAAAAGGCTGAATATAAATAGTGTAGTCAGAGTAGGGAGGGGGAGCGGGAGAGAGAGAGAGAGAGAGAGAGAGTGAGTGGTTAAGATAGTTATTTGTAAGTATAGGTTATTGTAAACCGAGTCCGATTCTTGGCCGTAAGGCTGAATAAAGCAATATATTATTATTATTATTATTGCCATTTTGTTCCTGGAAATCTGTCTCAAACGCTTATTTCACTTGTTCTAATCCCACCGCTTTCCAGTGCCTGGAGGCACGAATCCAACTCCTTCGCACTACCCGAATAGGGGGTAGTAGCCGGCCCCCGCGAGCTAGCATGGTTAATCTAGAGAGTTTTTGATAACGTAAGGTAACGTAATCCCTAAACAACATATTGTACGGTTACAAATTCTACCGAAAACTAAAATCAGTCCTGTGATCAAATGGTAACTTGACTACCGTTTGTATCGAATAGTGGTAGTACAATCTAACAAACAATATAGTGTTTAGCGCTTCGTTAAGGGTTGTACTGCCATCTTTAGTCCAGGTTAAGGGGTGAGCAAAGAATTTCTCCTAACGTTCGAAATAACGTTTCTTTTTCACGAACCTATATTCGTGTCTAAATTGATACTGAAAATTAGGCTGTTGCACATGTATCGATGCGTACAAAAAGCAGAAACATTCCTTCCTTTTACGGTCAATTGAAAGGAACCTCCGTGTTGTCGCATCTGTTTGGAATCAGCCAGCACAATTTTCCTCTGAAAACTGTACTAAACGTGACACTGCAGACGATTCTAAAGATAGACAACGCGCGCATCGTCTTCCAACTATGAGGCAGCAGCATCATAATTGGAAATTAATTGCTCGCAGGATTCGTAAAACGTGTAACTCTGACAGACGCGGAGAGACAGGCGGCTATTTGCCGTCGGTTTTCCGAGTTGTTTACCCTGCCTGGCGCGTTTCATCGGCACCGGTATGAAAATATTGCGCTCATTGTATCCGGCACGTCAGATCAATAGGATTACGTCTGTCGGATCTATCGGCGTCGATGCATTCGGTATGGGATTGAAAAAGACGCTTACCTGCGTCTGCGTCAGTCCAAGGCTCGCGGCCAGCTCCGCTCTCTCCGGTAGCGCCAGGTACTGCGTCCTCTGGAACCGCCTGTTCAGCTGTTGCAACTGCAGGCTGCTGTAGATCGTCCGTGGTTTCCTCATCTTCTTGCCTTTGCCGTTCCTCAAGGAGCCACCGCCACCGCCGCCGAGCTCGTCGACGAGGCTGCCGCCCTTGTCGCCCAACGGCGAGAGGTCTGCGAACATGCACCACCCTAACATCAACTTTCAGAGTCCTCGTCACTGCCGGCGTACCAACTAAAGAGAAATCCAACTGAAACCTGCCCGATCAATCCGACGGAGCAATCGAAACCGAACTGTAATCACCAGGTTAGACCGCACGGATACAGTAAGGAACAAAACTGAACCATTAATCACAAGTTTTGTATAAATCATTATTTATTGCTAGGAATATAGTAGAAAAACAAAAAATCAACATTATAATTGTTTTTGTCACAGTTGGAAGTAACTTAAGAAATTTTTTTCAATAGTTAATGTCTCCTCGATTAGCAATGACGACAAAAATAGATTGACTCGGTTTTGCTCCGGTCCCTACAAGAAATGTTTACGTGGGATGTTCTAGTAGTATGTTTACATCTAGCACTTTGGTATGTTTACAAACTGTTAGCCTATGTCTTAACAGTCAGTTCTTCGCAATCAGTCGAACGGAAAAGCACGCAAGTGAAGTAAGAATAAATATGAAGTCAATTGCTCCAAATTGTGTAAAAAAAGTCATTTCTCTTTTGAATGACAGCTTGTCAACGCGTAAGACGGCGAAAACCTGCAGTGTTAGTCAATCGACAGTGCAGAGAATAAGAAAAAAATACTGTAAAAGTATATTATTAAATGTTGGAGGAAGACCAAAAATATTATCACCGTAGGATGAACGAAGGATTATATGGTTTGTCACATCTGGTAAAGCTTCAAGTTCCATTATGGCTGCAAAATTATTAAATACGATACGAATATACGAATAAGTCAGTGGACAGCACGAAGAACCCTCAAAGGAGCTGAGTTTAGAAGCATTAAGAGAAAAAAAGAACCCAATGTTGTCGCAAAAAAATATTAAACGTCGTTTGGAATTTGATACAAAATATTGTTACGATGGAAGCTGTCGAGGCGGAGCCAAAGCCTCCGCAACAATATCAAAACTGGACAACTACTGACTGGGAACGGGTTGTTTGGTCAGACGAGACCAAAATTAACAGAATTTGTTCAGATGGCATGTCTTGGTGCTGGATTCGTAAAAATGAAAGACTTGAACCACGACATGTGAAACAAACGTTAAAGCATGGAGGCGGATCCATAATGTTATGGGGGTGCCTAACAGCATTTGGTGTTGGATCACTGCACCAAATTATGGCATCATGAATCATGTACATGTACAAGGATATTTTACAAGATCATCTCATAGATGCTGTTAAAAATGTGCCTTTTGAAGAGAAGAATGTAATTTTCATGCATGACCGAGCAAAACCGAGTGAGTCTATTTTTGTTGCCATTGCTAAACGAGAAGACATTAATTATTGACAAAAATTCTTATGTTACTTCTAACTATGATAAAAATAATTATAATGTTGATTTTTTGTTATTCTTCTATATTCCTAGTAATAAATAATGATTTATACAAAACTTGTGGTTATTGGTTCAGTTTTGTTCCTTACTGTATTTTAATCGCGGTATGCTTAAATCAATGTTCATCGAAAATCCTTCCTCATTATTCATAACGGCGTGAAAGCCTCAAGTTGTAGATTGAATAAAATGATACAAATTTAAGCCAGCCGAAAGGGTACGAAAAACGATCTGAGAACTTCTGCCAATCTAAATGATAAAGCCTGTATTATAACAGAATGCAGACAATGAGGGTAACGATTTCGTAGATTAGAGTAGCGCCAGCAATTTCTCGAACAAATATGAATTTCATGAATGTTATCCCGACTTTCTATTGTACGCCTAATCGAATCAAGCGATGATGAAGCACCGCCTGGCAATGGTGAGAATTCGGTAGCCATACCGAGGTGCTAAACGATCATTAATCTCCGTGATCGGTATCGCGGGCGAACAATATATCGGAGCGCTAACTATAACGTAATTAATTCGAGACGAAAAGGAAAAAAAAGAAGAAGGAAAGAAAGGAGAATTGTTATAAATTAATCTTAAAATAATTACGCGCCGGCTAAATGGACGCCATCGTGCCAGCCGGCGACGCTATCGTCGGTTGCGATCGCGCCATTATGTTTATACCCTAATTACAATGTAGCATAATGCGCCGCGGTGTGAATCCTTGAACGTAACACAGTCATTTAGAAATCCAAACATGCTGCCTTGTCATTTTCCCGTCGGTCGACCGTTGTTATTTTCAAGGAAACGCGAGAAAATTCGCCATAAATCGACATGGGGGCTCGGCGACATGACGGAGGGATAGGACAGAGGGAGAGTGGGGAAGAGAGAGGACAGGAGAGAGGAGAGAGAGAGAGAGAGAGAGAGAGACGAGTGAGATGTCGACGACGAAACTCGAAATTATCCGCGTAACGTAACACCGGGCTGCCTCTGTCCGCGGTTACCTTTCCCTGCGTGATAATAAGCGTGACTATTAATTAACGTAATTTATGGTGAGCCGACCGGACATGCATACGTGCGTACACGTTATGATTCTCATGATTTATTGCGACCCGTGTCACCAGCGCCCTGGGGCGTGGACGGCTGACCCGTGGATCAACGAGTCGCGAAGATCGATCGCAAAATGACACCGAGGATCATGATTTAAGGCCCGGGAATTAACGTTATAAATACTTTCCCGTCAGTCCTATAAAGGACCCATTAAACATCGATGTCGGATAGGTTTGCTAAAGGGTTCAAAGATGGCAATCAATTTCCGGGGAATCTAGAAGATTCAGAACTCGATAGGATCGATCATGGAGATTTAGGCAGCTGGATCTTGGCAGTGGGGGATCTGATTTATCGTAGTTAAGAGTCGATATCGAGCATCTGCTAAAAAATGGCATCAAAAAATTTTAATTAAAAGGTGGAGAATTTAGAGATTTAGGTATCAGTAGATTTAGTCGATTTGCGCCAGACACTTTCGATGCTATACACAATTCAAAATTTTTTTTGGAACAGAAGAGTGAACAATTTGATGGGTTTATAGTTAAGCTAAATTCAGGGGCTAAAATTTAATCTCGATAATTAGGGTAAATTATCTATGAAACCATTAATTTCAAAAAGTATATTAAAATATACCATCAGACAGTTTGAAATAATCTCTAGATAAAAGAAATAATCTCCTGGGATCAAAATGTTATGAACTTTTGAGGTTGAACGCCAAGAATTTAGATGTATGAGTTTAAAATTGCCGTCAGACACTCCGGTGTTAATACTAATTAATAGATCCACTCAAAAATAATGTGATTCAAATAAGGTTGTAGAAAATACGAATAAGCCTACCCTAGTAGCACAAAAATATTGGATAGATATTTTTTTCAAATATTGGAAAAATATTTTTTAAGCCACATTTTTTCATATGAGAAAAATATTGGATCTGAATATTGTATACATGTACAAGAAATATAAATTGAATGTTTAAAAAATATAAGCTAAATACTCGGAGGATATAAACTAGATATTTAAAAAATATAAAGTAAATATTAAAAAAATGTGAATTCAATATTTGAAAAATATAAATTCAATATTTAAAAAACGTTCAATAAAATTTTCAAATTTAAGAAGTTTCAAATTATAACAAAAATTAGAAACTATGAATATGTATTACTTGTAACTTGTGTGTGTTATGAGTGTTGTTTAGTGATTGTTGTTCAATTATTCGGACCTATTCTCGTGAGTCAATAATTGTGTGCTGTGGATCCGATGGAGATACAGAAGATTCAGAAGTAAGTACACTTTACATTAGTATTTTATAATGTAGTTTGCAGTACATTAGTATTATATATTATTATTCGCATGTAGAATATTGGATGCAAGGTTTTCTTTCTTATTTTGCAACTTCAATTCTAACCCATACCTACTCCGATCACTTTTTGAGATGTTAAAACTTTTTTGCGAATATCTCGGAAACTAAAGTTGAGCGGCGGTAACATGTATAGGAAAAAGTTGTTCATAATGATGACCTTGACAACATATTTCAAGGTCATCAAAATCGGTGAGGAAGCCCCTAATGTAAATAATTACCAAAATATTCTACTTCCAATGTGAAATAGATTCATTTAATATTTAGAAAAAAATATTTTTCTCGTAACATGACATAGATATTTCCTGAATATTTAAAAAGAAATATTTGTTACGTAATATAAAATAAATATTGCATGTATATTTGAATATTAAAAAAAGATTGAATCTCTTTTTAATATTATATGAATGTGTATACAATATTTTGTGCTACTAGGGTACGTTCAAAACTTGACAAACTCGAAATTGAATATCATCGAAACTCCACCGAAAATATGGAACGGCACATAATCAACCAGGAGTATTAAAAATTAAATAGGTCTAAAATGGAAGATTCATGTTCGAAGCTGCAATATTCAGCTAATACTCAACACTCGGTTCAGTCAAAATAAGAGTGCAGAAAAGAGGAACAAAAATAGAAATAAAAATGTTCTAGCACAGCAATAAGGATAAGAGTTCCGCGGTCGCAAAGTATAGTTCCCCGCGGAAACCATAAGCTCGTCGTTCGCGACGGGTTTGCGGGACAGTCAATGGAACGATTTGCTGTCCCCCGTTCGCAGGGACCGGTATCGTCGAATACATTAGCTCCGACGATTAGGCAAGTATTGTTCCAACATTTTGTCGCGCGACCATGTTTCCCGTCGACCGGACGCGATAAATGTCCAGTGCGCATGGCTGATTGTTTATCGTGGTTCGAAGACCGTGATGCGATTCGGTGTCGTTTGTAAACCGCGGTATCGTACGAAACACTTCGAGCACTGTGAAAATTACTCTTTTAACGCCGCCCATGAAACAGAAGTACGAATTTTCTTTCTTCGATCGGTCACGTATCGTAAGAACAACTGCTAATTAAGGAAACATAGTTGTAAAGCTGACGGGCAAATCAGAAGCAACGACGGCGAATTACGTCGGCGTTGGATCGACGGGAATTGGCATCGTATCGCGGATCACAATATATTTACCGCTCGCATCGATCACGAAGACCAAGTCGGCTAATCACTGGCTCTGATGCAACGAACGGCGACAGAGGGAGAGAGAAAGTGGGGGGGGGGGGGGAGAGAGAGAGAGAGAGAGAAGTGTAGAAACCGGCGAGGAAAAAATCGCCGATGGAAGCCGCGCCGCGCGTTTTACGATACATTTTTTCACCGACGCGAAAGGTTATAGTCGTTAGCGCTGCAACAGTATGCAAAGCAGCCGCTGAAAACTGCTCCGCCGCGTGAAACTACTACTTTACCGTAATTCACACGGGTCATTTGTGAACGCCGGTGCGTTCCCGGCTCCTTTTTCTAGCGGACCGCGGTCTGTCCTCCGAGTTGGCCGTGTTCCGAGCCGATTCAATTGCTTCCCGGGAATAATCGGTCCTAGAAGTAGCAATTTTATGACCTACATCGCCGAACGCACTGAAACGCCGCTCCGATGTGCAAATACGGACGCCGGAGAAACTTTCAGTTCGTTGCTTAACCCCTCGGACAGCGGGAGTTCGGGTCACTCTGACCCTCAGTCGTAAACGTTCGAAATTCCAGTTTTCCACCGCTCAGTTAAAATTATTCGATCCAACAAGATTAACGTTGAAAAAAAGTTGGTTGAAAAACACGTAAAATAACTTATGCGAAGGTTAGAGTGGATCTAGTTATGGCTGCCATTATAATCCTCGGAAGCTGTCCAAGGTTTTACTTCGATACTAGGATGATTGAATAGATATTAGTTTATTTTGGAGAACGTTGGTTCTAGTGAAAAAAATAGCTACGGAGAAACTGTGATCTAGCAGCGAGGTATTACTGCAGTTTCAGCATGGAAGATGCATAAATTTATTATTAGAAATGTGGATATCACTCGTCAGAGTTCGCTAATGCCACCGAAGGTGATTTTCGATCTATTACCAAGGTGATACTGTACTTCCAGGAAGAAAGATAAACTTGTCCATCCATTCAGAACAATTTTGACATAAATGAACTAGTTTTTGTTCAAGCTAAAAATACCAGTATCGTACGAATGAATATGTTCTCCATCTTCTCTTTCTTCTCAGGATAAAATGTCTAGTCGCGATGACTCTTCCGGGTTA
The DNA here is from genome assembly GCA_913789895.3 of Seladonia tumulorum. Lineage (NCBI taxonomy): Eukaryota > Metazoa > Arthropoda > Insecta > Hymenoptera > Halictidae > Seladonia > Seladonia tumulorum. Next base: position 30,348,042 of record OU565267.1, read on the forward strand.
TGGAGTTACATTCGAGGGCAAAGGGCACACAGACTACGAACACAATGAACTGTCATCGCTGAAATTACGAACCAGTGCCACGACTGAATCGTCTTCTGGGTAAATACCGGGCAATGCTCAGTACCAGAGACGTCTAATAAAAAAAAAAAAAAAACAGGTTGTTGATGATGAACCTTGTTGGTCGCAGCAACCAGCCTGCTTGTGATCCACCTGACGGTCCAGGACAAATGAACGAGCCATTAACATCGTCGGATTCAGACCGAATCCTCGTTGTCCCGTCGCCGGGCCGGTTAACCGTCCGCAAGGATTCATCCGGCAAACCTCTGAACCAGAATCCAATTAGCGAGGGTGCCTTGCACTTCTACCGAGTTCTACATTAGTCACCGACCTGCCAGCTAACCAGCGGGCAAATTAATCCGGAACGGTTCAAAGACAATGCCGGGGCCCCGGTTCCCCGGAGGCCAGGTCAGGGTGATGGATTAGGTATTAAACGGTTGTTTTCACAAGGATTAGGAACACCGGCCCGGTGGAGAGCGGCTTCGACGGTAGAGGGCTGGACCTCTCGGATGATGGCGGCGACGATCACGGACTCCTGGGTCTCGGTTGGCTACGAGGATTTACACGGAAGTCGTGTTTTCTCCGGCGTAGATACATCCGCAGATATCGTGCGGCTGCCACTCAACCGGATCCTGGGAATTCGTTCGTCCCCCAGCTGACAATGAGAAAAGTAGGGTTCGAAACGGCGGCTCAGCTCGGCCCGGCCCGGCCCGGCCCGAACCCGTCACGCAAAGTGCACCGAGGTCCTAGCTTCGATCATCCACGATAAACCATTCGACTAGCTCTTGTTTTCCCGCCCCGCGTTTGCCTTCGCGGGACACCCGAAGAACTGTTCCATCGCGGAACAACCGCGCCATACTCGAACGCCGGCCCCCTTCACTGCATTTTGATTCACGCATGAATTAGGCGTACGCATTTTGAAACGAGTTCGATAGGCGACAGTTGAGCCGCGTTTATTTTGAAAGTGGCATAAGTCCATTTGTCAATTATTTCCGGTTGCCCGTGGTTACATGTACAACTTCAAGTTATCTATCAATTAAGAGCGTTTGAGGTTACTTATATTCCGAGTAAATACGATAATTTTAGACACATAAGTTTTCATAGCTAGTTCAATAATTGAGCCGTTTATTTTTAAAGTGGCCTAAGTCCATTTGTCATTTATCTTTTGTTGCCCGTAATTACGTGTACAACTTCAAGTTAGCTGTCATAAAGAACATTTCCGGTTAAGTATATTCAGAGTATACACGACAATTTTGGACCCATAAGTTTTCGCAGTTAGTTCAATAATTAAAACCATCAATTTGAAAGTGGCCTAACGTTCGAAGGACATTATCAAAAAGTGCCGGAAAGGTAATAACTTTTTTCTAAATGATATGAAACAAGAGAATTTCATATCAGCAAAATTTTTGGAGGATACAATTTTTAAAATGGTAAAGAATTCTAACGGAGAAACAATAAATTGGACGGAGAATTCTAACGGAAAAACAATACGTATCCTGTGCGTATGTTTTTAATTGCATTGAAACACAAACCCTTAAATATCTCAATTTAAGTATAAATGGACTTAGGCCACTTTTAAGATAAACGGCTTAGTTATACTTTGTTCTCGAGAGAAAGACTTTCACAGGCGACACTCACTGCTAGGGTGCAGGGTGTGTACTGATCTTTGATCATCTAGACATGTAAAAATACCATTGCATACAAAAGGAAATAACTTGTGCCAGTTTATATCATTTGGGAAAATTAGAGAATTGTTCTGAGCCAGGCAACATTGAATTAATAATAAAATTGTGTCGCCGAGATGAAAAAATAACGTTTGGACCAGCTGGAATTCATGAAGATGCTTGTGCATACTGATTAAGGTTTACAAAAATGCATTGTTGCGTTTTCTCTTTTCAATGAATTGGAATATACACTTTTTAGTAAAACTCTGGTATTTATAGATTATGAACCTTTAACTGTATTAACTACATAATATAAATATCCTCATATGTTCAGCAATAATTACAACTTCAATGTAATAATTCATTAAAAATTAAGAAATAGCCAAATAAGAAAATATATCTTTTTACTTTTTAGTAAGATTTTGGTATATGAGAGTAGCATCCTTTCTTTAACATGTAAACCTTTAAATATGCAAAAATTTGTTCGCATCCTTCAACGATTATTTCATTTTTACAAAGTTGAATACGAATATGATCTAAGAATTATTAACTTTCAGCTATGGACAAGCACCGATAAAATCGATTATTATTATTATTGCTAGGTATATAAGTTAAATGCACAGGCAATCACGGATACGTTATAAAGAAAGTTATATATGTATACGATTATATCGCTCTTAATATTCTATTGTTTGATAAGAATACGAATATGATCAGATACAAAGCTGTTGTTTCATACCTCTTGTAAAATTAAGCGGGCGTTTCGGATCACTTCGCCAAGTTGGGAAACAAAATTTGGATCAGAGTAAAACTAAAAATAATGAAAAATAAGAAAATATTGTATTCATTGAAAATAATTTGTTGTATTTATTCTTTCCGATCACAATTCGCCAAATCAAATCGTCCACATATTTTCCGACGGTGCTAGGCAAAATTAAATCAACGTTCGAAGCCTCCAATAACAGGTCGCAATTCTTGATGAGATTTTTAACACGTTCTTTGTCAATTTGCATGTCCGGAAAACAATCCGAAAATGACGAATTTGAAAAACGTCTTTCGGGATGATCGAACAGTGACGAAGAACCGAGCGTCGGTTGCCGATGCCCCGCGGAGGATGTGCAAACAATAGCGTGCTCCTTGGTAATTAGCCCGATCGTGATTCCAAAACGATATTTATTATTTAATTAATCCAATCGCCGCCATCAGCGTGTACGCCGACACCATGGAACGGCGCAACGTTGTACACGGAACACGCTGTACCGATCTGACGTTTGTCAGATTCTTGTTGGTCGCGCGAGCAAACGAGTCTCCGTGTAATAATTAATTATTAACGAAACCGAGCACAATCGAAACACGATAAACACGAATTAACCGCGCTACCGAACGAATCTCGTGCCCGATAGCGTCCTCGTTTGTTCCTTCGTTTGTTCACACTCATGCACTCGCGGCTACCATCGATAAACAATAATTCATTATTCTGGTGTCGTGCGAAAACAATTGTTAATATTCTCTTTAGGAAAATTCTCCACAACAACAACAAAATTTTTTTCGAAGAAACATTCGTGTTTAGTAGAAACAGAATTTTGAAACATGTACTTCAAGTGACAGATAGTACCTATTGGAGCGTAAAGTAGAATTACAAAAGAATATCTCATGAATAACTGAAAACTGACACGTAAAAAATATAAATACAAGCATTTTACACGTTTCAAAATAACCACCCCTGTCACTTAGCCCTCGTGCGTTCCCCTCCCCAGACTAGGAGGTTCGCCCATGTTTTGTCTCAAAATACTGTACAATACCGAGTTGCTCGCTGCTCGTGTTGAAAGATATGTCTCATTAAAATGTAAAGTTATAAATGAGATACGATTGGTTGATTTCGCGTGCATACGGTTATCCTAGAATTTTCTGTGCATAGCAATTTCCAACGTACGAGTATGACTAATAAAACTGTTGGTTCAATGGTCTCCGTTCCCACTTCCCTAAATTGACGCATAGCAAGCGAAGAAAAGTGTCCAGAGAACTCGTTTACCAACGAATCGCGATCTCGGCGAATCGTCGCCGGTATCGGCGCGGCACGTGTTCATCGATCACCGAGGACAATCACGTTTCGATCATTCGGAGGACAGCCCCGGGATCGGCGTCGAAGGTGTTGTGCCACAATTGTCGCCGTTTCACCGGGACCCTCGAGCGAAATTTTCTAGTAATCCGGTTTTACTCGCGGGGACGTTCTTACTTGTCGTCTAATGGTTTATGAAAACCGAGCACGAAGAAATTGTTATCCTAACGAGAGAAAATGACCTATAATCTGCCAGCGTGCGCGCGAGCAAGCGGTCTCTTTCTTCGAACGGGTCGGGGGAAGAAGAGAGAAAAAAAAAGGAAAAACACACGATCATTACGGATCGCAACCCTTCTTGGGTCGCGCGCGATCACAATCACCGGTATTATTTCCCGATGCTCGTGCATTCGTAACTTTTCGAATCTATCGGACGAAAAAGAGAGAAGAAGAAGAAAACTAAGCGACAAACAAAATAGAAGAAAATTACCGGTACCGGTACCGATCGTTACATGATTCCGCGGGGGGATGCACACGTTCACTGAGAGTATCTGGGGGATGAACCCTTTTTTTTCCGGTTCATCCGGAATTATTCGTTTCCTAGTAATTTCGACAAGGTCCAAGATTACCTATAACCGGCGCGCTTGCGGTTTCAACCCTGCTCGAACGGGGGTGGAACGTCGTCGTCGTCGTCGGGCCTTTCATAATGTACACACGTTGTACGGAGAGCCGGGTCGCAGGTGGAAACACCGAAGAACGCCGGATATTATTAATTTACCGAACCGATGGGGGTTGCGAAAGGGTTCCGGGACACTGTGGAAAGAACGAATCCCGTGATCCTATCCGCGAGGATTCTTCCACAGGCAGGCAATCGAGAATTCGCTGGGCTCTGGGTATATTATCTGTAATCGGTTGTTGCATATGAATCGTCCGGTTTTCGAAAGCAACTGTTATGAAGCGATCAAGAAATACCACCCCTGGAAGAAAATGTTTGATCACGATCATCGATACGATTCTTGAATTATTTAAGCGTATGTTAAACATGGAATACCTTCATAACAGACACGGTGTAAGAGGTATTGCTTTTTGTCAAATATAAAACAATATACTACCTCTGTGAGAATATTATATATAAAAATCTTTCAAGAATGATGGTAACAATAGCCACAAGAGCATTCTGAACGTTTCCGGGTGATTAAACCCTCCCTTGAATTAGTGTCGCTGGTTCTACACATTACAAGATAACAAATATATTAATTTCTCTTCCATATCAAAAATGTAAATAAACACAATGATAAACACTTGATTCATTTCATGGAATAATTCAGTGTAGTACTATAAGCTGCAGGTTTATTGTTCCGCCATTTTAAGGTACAAACACTCAATAATGTTCTCATTTTAAAATAGCAAGATTATTGTAGATTTTTACGCAATTGTGGCTTGTGGAAATTTTCAAGAAATTCTATGATTCCATTTTCATTTGTTTTGGATCTACAAAGGCTGTTTCCATGAAAAATTATTTCATTCCACTTTCTCTAAATTCGTCTATAAAAATTGGAAATTGCATAAACATCCACGGTCTAGTGATCACAGATTAATTTACAGTTCAGGCTTAAAAATATGCGTTAAAACAAAGTGTTCAAAGTGAATGTGCGTCAACGATAGTAAATACTCGAAAATGGAGATTGCAAATGAAGAAGGTGAACGATGAGGGGATTTCCCGAAAGGTGAGCTCTGTCAATAGAGAAATTTCTAGCAGAATATCGAAGTCCACCGAGGGAAGAAAAGAATCGAGCAATATTCGCTAGCTCTGATGTAATTGCCGTTTCAACGAACTCTTCTAATTAATGCTCGCAACCCCTCTCGCGGACATTCTTCTCCCCCCGACGACGTGCAATTTCACCGCGAGTTAAATATGTCGGCCGCACGTTAATTCTCCGTGTTTCACTCTGTTCTGCGACCTCCTCTTTATTATTATTCATTTTTCGTGAACTGTATAATTTCCCCAGGCTTGTTCTTTACGCTTTACCCTCCTCTCGACGCTTTCGATTAATCGCGTTCATCGTTGCTTCGTCTCACGTGCAAACGCTTCGAGTTAACAATCAGCGCGACTTCGTTCTGGCGAACGGTGGGAAAGGATCGTTGATTAGGCGAGTTTGAAAACATTTCAGAATTGAATGCGATGCAATTAAAATTAATGCAACAATAGTCGGAATGTCCAGAGACGCCCGCTAAGGACGACCGATTCACATTCTGCGCGCTTAACGAGGTAATACACCGCTCAAATTTACACGCAGATGCTCGGTAATTCGTTTAACCGGTGAACTCGCCAATTTTTTCATCACAAATCGCATGAGCGCACGCTTTAACTCGGGCGAAGACGATTTGACGCTTTGTGACCTGCAAAATGGCGCCTGGAGGATAGCCGGACCTTTGCCGCAACGAAATTGACAGCTTCGTCGAACAGTTTTCACTCGAAAACTATTAGACAATTAATGTTCAGACCCCTCCGAAAAATATCGACTCGGCCAAAATCACACTTTAACACTTTATTCACCGGAAACCGAAAGAATGTTTTTCTATCGTCGTTGTTTAGAGCAAATATAGACACACAATGCGAGTCAATAATTTAAAAATTTCGTTTCGCACAATAATCCCAAACGAAATGATCAGATAACATTCTACTGGGAGTGTCTTGCTGAATCACGATCGAAATCGCCATTACCGCCGAAGGACTTGTGAAAAAATCCTCACAGCCATGGACTTTGAAAAATCATGAAATATGGTAGACAACGTGTCAGAGTTTTATCTCCCAGTTAAGAAACTAGGTTTCCTCGTTCACTTTCGAGCGGTGGAAGCAAGAAGGTCGAGCACGCTGTTCATTGTCCAAATAGCTTCTCTTTCAATCGTCTTTCTGTGCCCAACAATGGGCTACAACCTTCCGCCGAGAACAAGAAGCAGAGACGCGAAAGCCTTCGTAGAACAAATTCATTTCTTATTGAATGTTCCCGATCAAAGAGAGCACAAGCGGTTCCCTAGCCTAGAAGAGAGAATGGACACGACGGATTCCGGTGAAGAAGCGGGCGCATCAACGAGATTCTTCGTGTACAAACATTCTCGATCAATCGGCTGGTCACGGTTAGTCGATCGATAATCCACATCGACCAGGAAGCCGGCGACACAAAACAGAAGGTGACCGTTAACGAGAAACGCAATTAGCTGACTGGCGATTTCACGCGCTCGGCAGAAAAGTCGCGATCGAGTCGCGCTAATGCGATTCCAGATGGGCGACAGCGTGGCGAAAAAGGAGGAAGACGATGAAGAAGAAGAAGAAGAAGAGGAGGAGGAGGAGGAGAAGGCGGCCGAGAGAAAAGAACAGTTGCGTATCTGGACGGTCTCTGAATATATCCAGAAGCGCCTCTCCTCGAGAACGCGGCGCGAAGCCCGACCGGAGCCCGCGACTATTCCCATTCAGCCCCCGAAGGCTTTTTGTTTCGTTCGTTAGCCGCTTTGCGGGACTTTTTCGGGGTCCCAAGAGGATTCTCTTTCCTAGTCGTATATCTTATTCCGCTCGACGTTATTGTGCGGGCCGACGACCGCACCGCTACCTGCTACTCTAGATTCCCGAGACCTCTTCCGTTTTCGTTCCCTTTTTTCGGGACCCGCGCGCGCGCTCCTCTTCTCGCCGCGGCCGAATCAGCATACAGGTTTACGACTACGATTTGGCGCCTGCCTGTGACGAATGGCCCCGACGGGACACCTCGGCGACCTTTCGGACCCCGAAGCAACGATCTGCATTCTGACACCCGCTACCGGGCCCGTTTCAGGTTATTCGATTAAGCGGACCGATGCTTACACCTTGCGGAATTGGTGCAGTCACTGTGCACTATACATTAGCTTGGCAAATTAAGTTTTCACTAATACCTCGCGTTATGTTTTGTTTGATTGACTCCCAGATAGCACAGAGACGTCTTAAAGACGTCTTTAAGACGTCTGTCAAAGACGTTCAGACGTCCATTAGACGGCTTCCGAACGGCTTCTGAACGTCTCTGAAACGTCTTTGTGAAAAAACTGTACGTCTTAAAGACGTCTTTAAGACGTCTCGAAACAGACGTATTCAAGACGTCCCGAGACAGACCCCTAGTAGCACAAAAATATTAGATAGATATGTTTGTGAAATATTGGAAAAATATTTTTTAAGCCACATTTTTTCTTGTGAGAAAAATATTGAATTTGAATACAGTATACATGTACAAGAAATATAAATTGAATGTTTGATATAACAAAAAAATTAAATAAATAAAAAAAAATAAATTAAAAGAATGTTTTTCAGCATATCCGCGCACATTAACATTTTATGCTTTATTTATTTATAAATAAAAAAAATAAATTAAAAGAATGTTTTTCAGCATATCCGCGAACATTAAAATTTTATGCTTTATTTATTTATTTAACTTATTTATTTATTTATCTATTTATTTTGATATATTATTTTGGATTTTGGATTTGTGATATATAATGTATAGTTTTATTATTAAACAATATTTATTGCTAAATTCTATTGCGAATATATATGTAATATATTATAATAGTACTAAATTAACAATTTAGTTATTTAACTTTCCTAAATAAATAAACGTCTATTCGAAGGATGGAAAACTGCGTTATATTGTGTTGCATGTGTACAGTTTGTAAAGCTTTTCTCTAGCAGTTTAGAATGGCTGAAACGTCAAGAAATGAAACGTCTTAAAGACGACTCCTAAAAGACATCTTAAAGACGTCTTTTCAGGACGTAAGACGTTCAGACCAAAAATGGACGTAAAACAGACGTCTTTAAGACGTCCAGTGCTATCTGGGCTTCTGCTAACGTTGCGTTTGTTTTCTTTCTGACATTTCATAACTGCATCTTTTAGGTTACTTTTGAAGCAAATTACACGTAATTTTGATTAAAATTGTTAGTTCCGTGTCAATTTGAATATGGAGTGCAAAAACGAACATTATAGGCACATATTGCTTTTTTATTTCCGTAGAGGTAAAAAAGCTGCCGAGGCTCACAAAGATATATGTGAAGTTTATCGTGTGGTATGCTTAACAGAACGCACGTGTCAGAATTGTTTTAAAAAATTCCGTTCTGGAAATTTCTCACTTGAAGACGACCAACGTTCTGGTCGACTATCCGAAGTTGATGATGACCAAATGAAAGCCATTATTGAATCGGATCGTCATATAACGGTACGAGAGATTGCAGACAGGTTAAATGTCTCGCATACAACTATAGAATATCGTTTGAAAAGTCTCGGAATCGTTAAGAAGCTCGATATTTCTGTTCCACACGAATTGAAAGAAATTCACTTAACGCAACGCATCAACATATGCGATATGCATCTCAAACGAAATGAAATCGACACTTTTCTGAAGCGAATCATCACTGGTGATGAGAAATGGGTTGTTTACAATAACACAACTGGAAAACGATCATGGTCCAAGCGTGATGAATCAGTCCAAACCACACCGAAGGCTGAATTGCACCAAAAGAAGATCATGTTGTCAATTTGGTGGGATTACAAAGGTATTGTGTATTTTGAGCTGCTCCCAAGGAAAAGTTATTCGAGCTTGGTTGGGAATTGATGTCACATCCACCATAGCCCTGACATTGCACCATCGGATTATCATTTATTCCGAAGTGTACAAAACTCTTTGAATGGTAAATCATTCACTAATGATGATGATCTGAAATCGCATTTGGATCAGTTTTTCACCGAAAAGGATCAAAAGTTTTATGAGCGCGGCATTATGAAGCTACCAGCAAGATGGCAAAAGATCATAGAACAAAATGGAAAATATTTTATTGATTAAAGTTCATTGCTTTGATAAAAAAAAATTGGACTTTATTTCACCTAAAAATATCGAAATTAACTTCGGGTTGGAAAAATGTTTCGGCGTGAACGAGTGTTCGAGCTGCCTGAGGCCGGGACCGCTCAGAATTGAACGCTGAGGAAGGTGGTGTAGACAGGAGGCGAGAAACGGGAACTTCAAATTCTTGTTGAACACACTTTAATTTTGGCAAACGATGCCAAATCGTCAATGGAGTACAGTAATAAAAGATTGCGAGATACAAAAGCGACGATGCCGCGCGAGACTGAACAATGTCGCGTATGTGACTAAGTCACGAGATCGAATTTGATAACTGGAGACAATGTGACGAGATCACGAGAGGATAGACTATGCAAGCGAGCGCTGCGAGATTAGAACGAGGTCTGACTTCTCGTTCGCGCACGATCACGCATAAAACCTCGGTTTTATAGTTTTTATATTTTTTCGATAGGTGAGTTTGGGTCTCCTTTGCTCGCGAGGTGGAATTGTGAGAAAGGTGTTTCTCGCCGGTGGGACGTGCTGTTTACGCGCACGAGATAACGGCTGCTCGGTCGCGCGCTCGCAAAGCGAAAACAAGGGAAAACCGATGTCCAGCGGTCGCCACCTCATGTGTTTTATTTGTCACGATTTTAGGCTAATCCTGAACACTTTCTTGCCAATCTAATAGAAGGGCAATCTGCATTTTTTGACACCCAATAACGAGGCAGACTCATTTTTCTGTTATTCTCTGGGCTCGATACTTTTGAAGAAAGAAACTTGAAACGCCTACGATTTTTAGAATTGGTTCGTTCACTGAATCGAAGATTATCAGCACTGTTGAGGTTTTAATACTTGCTACTGTGCAAATTTTTGTTCAATCCGAATTGATGCAGTCACCGGCGATTATCGACACTGTTAGGATTTTAGCACTTGTTACCGTTTAATTTCACGTCACTCGATCACTAAACTTAGTACTTTTAGAATGTCCGAATTCGAGCAGGTTTGTGGTGCAGAATTCTTTGTTATTTAATAATTAAAGGTGTTGGCTTTGATGATGATTATTAGCACTTGCTACCGTGTTCAATTTCGCGACACTCGATCAGCGAATTTCTTACTTTCAGCGAGAAGAACTCGAATCGATGTTTGGACTGTGTGCAATTGAACGAAGAATCTTAACACCGTTAAGTGTGCGTGAGTTTAGAGCAGGTTTAAGGCACGGAATTCTTTGCTATTTATTCAACTGAAATGCTGATAGTACCTATTGAGGATTCTTAAATTTTCCGTTGCTCGATCAGTGAACTTGATACTATTAGCGTGAAAGACGTAAGACGTCCATGTCTGATCTTTGGAATTGGAGACAATATGTATCACGTTAAAAAGCATGAAGGAATAGAAATAACGTTTAATACGTGTTTTGAACTACGCTACAATTCAACCTTCTCGTATAATTTTAAAACACATTAACTTTTGACACCGAAGTCCAAGTGCACAGCGGTAAAAGTGAAAGACTAATATTTTGAAGCAAAACGACACTATGGATATTTTCTGTATAAATAATTAATTTGTTATATATGTATAGACAGAGTGTGTGTCTTTCGAAGCCCACATTAAACCTTCTGCCATCTGATTTCACCGCTATTGGCGAGATCGTGGAAACAGATTAAAACCCCTATAATCGACAACCGGAGTAAATCGAGCTGCACTCTTTTCCAGCAAGTCGACCGCTAATCTCCACCGATATCATCAACATTTTTGATCCAGCTGCTAAGAATTTCAGTCGGCAAATTGCAGAAATTTCTAGAACGTTCCACAAAGACGATCTGTGATCATCAACACAAAAAAGTTTCTATAAGTTTCTAGTTTCACAAAATCAAAGTGGAAGAAACACTTCGACAACTAAAAATTTCGACCGGATGACAGACAAAAATCAACTTCAGAATTTTCAAAGTACTCTCAAGGAATCACCAGACACGCTAAGTACACTAATAGCTGGCACGACGGTACGCTTCTACTCGCTACACTTATTTCTAACTTATACCCGAAGAGCACACGGTGTATAGCCGTCTGAAAACCACGCGTACAAGGGCATTCCGAACAAAACACGTCCAAAACTCTGTGTTGGCATCGTTTCGAGGGTGGAAGACCCGTCGGAGAACGGCACGCTAATCTGGCTCGTGTGCTCTTCAACGGGTCCAGGTCCCGTGAAATCGCTCGAACACAGCCTCCGTTCACGCGTGAAACATCCGTACCATCCGTTCCACCTATCGATTCATCGGGAACAGGAGTTGGCAGCGATCACTTTGGATAATTTTGAAGGAGAAGGAGAAAGCATTCGCATTTTCTTTACCGGTAGAAAAGTCATAAGTACCGATAACGAAAGGACGCAAATACACTAAGGGTTTTGGAGGGACTTTAGGTCTGTGCCAACTGCTGGTTGGACTGGCGCGCGAGAGAAGGTTCGTTACGAAATCGTGGCAACGGAAGCGGTGATCCAGCGGTTTCCAGGGAACAAGGACGGCCGATCTGGGTTAACTATCGTCTATTATAAAAGTAGGAATAAAAAAGGCTGCGAATACATACAGTTGGGGTACTCACCGTCCTTGGGCGGCGAGGGGCATTGGGGCGCGTACGATCCCAGGTGATATCCGTAGGCGTTGTGCTGGTGCATGGGCGCGAACGGATATCCGGCTAGCGCGGACCTAGGACTAGGGAATCCTGCCTCTGCGTGTTGCTGGTTCCCGCTGCCGGGTCCGGACGTTTGGTGTCCGAGCGCGCTGACCTGATGCGAGAACTGATGGGCACCGGGCACATTGTGTCCACCGGGGTAACCGCCACGCAAACTCGCCGGATTGTACAGGTTGTTGTGCTGCAGCTCGATGAACGCGGACTTGCCGCTCTGGGACACAGGGGTGCTGGACGCGGTGCTGTCCCCGCCGTTGCCACCGGGTGGTCCAGGTGTCACCGAGCCGAGCCCGGTGTGATGAAGATGCTGCTCCATGTCGGAACCGCCACCGCCGGCGCCAGCGCCGCCTCCGCCACCGTTACCACCGCCAGCGGATGGTCCACCGCCTCCCGACATGCTGTTCGGGGTCGGGGTACTAGACGGACAGGGGTCGCCCGCCCCGAATGGGCTCCCCAGGTCCGTGAAGTTGAGCGTCGTCGTGCTGCCCGGACGCTCCACCTTAGTCGCGACGTCGATGCCGCCGCCACAGCCTACAGTTCGAGCGGACAAACTCGCCGACGACGTCGTCGCCGCCGCCGACAAGCGGACACCGTACGGCGCACGAATCTTGGGGCCTCTATGGGTTACCAGAGCCTACCACCTCGGGGACCTCGATGGGGATCATATATGCATCCAACAAAACTGACTCTGACTGTGACCGACTCTCTCTTTCTCTCTCTCTCTCTCTCTCTTCTCAGTTGGTGTTTACTGTCCACACTCGCGTCACTGTATCACGATGCTTATTGTCACTGAGCAAACCTCTTGTTGTTATCCACTGGTAACCGAGCGAGTTCGAGTTTGGTCGAGGGTGTCTTCCACAAAATACACTTTGTTTCACCCGCGAGATGATCCAGAGTGAAACACACGGTGGATCTAGGTTCGCTGGCCACTCGATGTACTAGATTAAGTAACGATAAACGAGTTCATCCTGGATCGTTTCACTGCGCGACGGCCTCGACACGATGGTAGGAACGTGTCGCGGCCCGAGGATCTTCGGATCACCACTGTATTATCGTTTTCGATCGCGGCACTGACCGGAAAAATCAACCCCGCGGTCACGGGTCGACCGGAAACCGAAGGACGTGTCGGGACCCGGATGCGAAACGGGTCGTCGGTCCAGCTTCTCCGACGGGAACCGGTAATCTGCCGAGAGACCCCGCTTTGCTACTCCCGTGACGGGACACTCGCGCGACACACAGCTCCTCCGGCTCTGGTGATTTAATTGTATACGATGATGATGATGATGACACTGGCGTGCGCGCGCGCGCACACACGCTCTCGCTCGACCAGCCAGCAAATGCGTTTTCCGCGCGGGTCGCCGGTGATTACTCGCCGTGGAGCATCCTCGCGCGTCGCCCGGACACGGTGTCGACGAGAGAAACCGACGACGGCCGCGAGACGATGCCGCCGCGTCACGTAGGGAGGAAGAAGAGGAAGAAGAAGAAGAAGAGAAGAAGAAGAAGACCACGACGACGACGACGACGACGAAGACCACGACGACGAAGAAGAGAGAAAAGCACACACGCGCGCCTGGCCCAGTAACTGCAGTGCACACCGCGCGGCGCGGACCGGTATAATGATACATAATGAAGCCGGAGCCTCTCCCCGGAGCCCGGTGCACCGTTTCCGAAAGTCGCCGCGGTGGCGCCACTCAAGGCCACGCCCCGATCGCTCCGTACCGCCGCGCGCTATTGGCTCCGGCCCCCTCCCCTCGCCGCGGCGAGCTGACGTCAAGCGAGCGCGTTGGCTGCGCGGAGGCCATTATGGTGGACGACGGGGCGGGACCGGTGTCGGGCCACGCCCACCGATGCCCCGACGCCCTCGGGGCAACGGCGTTCGCGGAGGTGTTCTCTTCTACCTGTCCCGAGGTCCCTTTTCGTTCGTCGTGCGCGCACCTAGCCGCCACTACTCCCGACACAGACTCCGTCGGGGGTATAGCTCGACGAGAAACCCAGAGGCCACGCTCCCGGTTTGCTTCTATGCACGGAGCCGCGCAGTTTCGCCCATCCTCGAGACCACGGGCCTCCTCTATCGACCGCGAGATTCGACGGGCAATCGAGGGTTCAGGGCTCGGTGACATCTGGAACGCGAGTGCAGCCGCCCTGGGAACGTTTCGTTGCGCTCCGAAATTCTCGATGCTCCTACCCTCTGGTGAAACTCATCAGAATCTGTTTTCCTTCGGGAAATATGCGGCTGAAAATTCTCGAACCTGTGAGACAATTTTTACGCAGGATATATTTCAGAAAATTGCTGTTTTGTGAGATCGTGGCTTTCGGGCACGGTGTTCTTCTCCGAAGGATATCTAGTTTTCTTTTGGGAATCGTAGGCAATTTTCATTATCTCGGAGAATTTAAGTTTACGAGGTCCTGGTTTCGTGTCGAAGAGAATGCAAGAATAAGCTTTTCGTCATGTTTTTGCTCGGCTAGGCCACCGGTTCGAAGAGAACGTCGGTTACTCGAGGCACTCGCATACAAATAAGGAATTAAGAGCATGCATCGTAATAAAAGACGCTCGAACGTCGCCCGTGACAGTTTGACAACAGACGACGTCCTTGGCTCCGCCCATTAACCCACCGCGAAAGGAGTGGACCGCTGGCTGATGGAGGTGGAGCAGCTCGTACGACACGTTTTTCCGTTCTCATGTAGGTACACGCAACGTCGCCGCTAATCCCTCGGATTCATTCCTCGGGAACAGATTTTTCCCTGTAAGGGTCTCGCAAGCTCTCCATCAATCTCCCCTTCGCAACGCGCTCGTCACTAGACTCGGAATTTTTTGTTAGAATTTGGTTGTTCGGGTTATTCAGCCGGGATCGGAATCAGTCTTACTTTAAAATAAAAGGTAGACTTGTTGAATATTATTGCACAGCTTTATTATGCACGCGAGTCGTGATACAAGATAGAGGAGAAGATCGAAGAATAGTAGAAGCGTTCAGAAGAATAGAACGAGGGCGCACAGACTGTTCGGTGGACGCTATGAATCTACAAATATGGAAAATATTTCTAATATTTTTTTATACGAAATAAAAATTGTTTGAATCTGCGGCAAGAAACGAGGGCCGCCTTCGAATTTCATTTTTCAATTAATCTCCTATTTTTTTTTAATAAAAAAGATACATCACTGTTGACGGAATGTCGATCGAATCGATTAACCCTTAGCACTCGAATGGTGACTGTAAGGCACCACTAAAAATTGCTGTATCGTTATTCAAAATATTTGTTACAGTATTAAATTTGTTTGTATTTAATAAGTTACCAAACATTTCAGTATTGTACAAGTAAATTGTACCATTCTTGTATGTATAACATGAAAAAAAAATATACAGAAGGGAAATATTAATAGGTCAGAAGAAATGTTCCGTTTTGGAGTTAAAATAGCTTCGAGTGCAAAGGGTTAAGACAAAAATTCAACGTTGAGCTATCAAATTACATAAAAATCAACCATTTCCAACTTCCCGGGAAGAACAATTAAACGTGCCTCCAGGTATCGGGACCATTTCTATTCAAATGAAGACAACCTTGTTGCTTCTTTTCATTTTGTTTTAATTCGGAGTAAAGATACGCTCTAGATCGAACGCGTGAATAATTTATCAAACCGATCGAAGCTCGGTGCATAAAAATCCCATAAAACCGGTGTTCCTTTGATCCTACAATGTCTCGCATTCCTCTCGTCGTTGGCTATTTTCAAGGTACATCGAAAATTGCATACCGCGAATAGGTGTAACGCGAGCTGTGACCCAAATTTTCTTCGAAAAAGATGCCAATCTCGCGAGAGGTCGCATTATAGGTAATAGAATTTTTTATCGAGCCAATTTCTGCTCGGGGCAGAGGCTATAGAAGCCGGTAGCACCGTCGAAGGAGAAAGAGAGAGAGAGAGAGAAAAAAATACGCTCGTGGTACACGTCGAGGGAATTTCGCAACGCGACAGGTCTTTTCGCTGATCCTATCGGCGAGCTGTGCACGGCAGAGACAGGTGAAGGCGCGGAATAGGATCGGGATCTCTTTCGCGAGCAATCCGAAGCATGGCTGCTCGCCCACCAGCCGCCTTTGTCTACCAATATACAATTAATCCGATGCAAATTTCCCCGGCAATTTCACGGACTACGGCAAATCGCTTCTGCGCTCCGTGACCCCTCCGAACATGCTGCAAAAGGGCTGCAATGTTGCCATTCTACAGGGTGAAACTACAATACATTCTCGAATCGTATCACCGTAATTAATACACCGTCTGTTCCTTTGTCGCTGGTATTTTATTAACACTGAACGCCAAACAAGAAAGCTAAAAAATTCCACGAAATCAAAGTAAGTTATTTGATAAAGTAGAAATTGAAAAAATTAAATGTATGATATTGTGTGGTTCTCCAACTTTCTTGCATTTTACAGATTCTAATCAAATTTGGTACAATGAATATATTAACGTAAAAATTCATTTTAAAGCCTGAACAAATAATTCCGTCACCCATATATGGGTGACATGGCAGTCAACGTGTTAACACTTGATTTCTAATTCTCTAAAATTCTCGGATCTCAAAAATAGTGCAAGTCAATGTTTGCCTGTTTGATTTAACACCGCGTCTCACATATTTAATTAAATAAAATAACTGCAATATAATTTTGACGTGGCTCGTATGTAAGACAAAAATCCTTCCATGCTATTCGGCTTTACAGAATTTTTGATTAATTATTCGATGATCAATTATTTTGAGATATTTAAAAAAGACTGCAATGTCCCGACAAATGTGGTCCTCTTATTTGTGAATAGGCAGTATTCAGATACATGAAAATGATTTTACCTGGAAAAAGGAGAGGAAATATTAATACCAGGAATCCGATAAAACTAATGATCCTGAAATGATAAAGACAACGAAAGGATGAAGTAAAGACAGATTTTAAGAGCTCCACAGGATGCTGCCGCTAAAGAAATTGCTCGTGTAATTTTGCATATAAAATAATAATAGATAGACTTCCTTTCTCGATAGATTTAATAGATTAATAATTATATGAGAATATTTTAAAACCCATCCTCGGTTTTTACTGTATCGAGCTCCTCCCTTTGCGTTACTCGTTTTTGCCATAAAAATGCATAAATTCTGCATTCTAGCAATGAAGAGTTGCCGAACATGGTGGCTCGCGTGCGTACTCCTGTTAGGTCAGCTAATTAAATATTATTGTAATAAATGCGAGCGTTTAAAAACGGACTGGCATTAGGTGCCATTATTCTGTGAAATCGTAAACCACGATTGAAAAAGATTTATGACGGTAAATGTGATATTTGATATTTAATAGGCACTCGAGATCGCTGGTCCAACTTGCGTTTTTGAAAAACGCTTAGCGAGATGCACGGTAGACTGCCCTACGATGCGGTCGAAAAATTGTTTTCTAACTATTTCTTTGTGTGCTGTGGATTTCTTGTCACGCAAGATACACAGTCTTTTTAACAAGTCTTCAGACGAATAATTAGAAACACGCTTTTGCGAGAAATTATTGAATAAACTTATTGATCGGGGTGTAGAGTGTACTACAAATTTCGCAAAATCAAAGTAAATGGAGCCTTGTCGTTCTTGTAAGGCAATACAATTTATGCACTTCTGGTAGCTCTAGTGTCGAACAATCTTTTGTACGGAGGTTTGCTGTAGCTAGAATTTTAGGACAATAGGAGACACTTTTCTCGATTTTTTCGACACGACTCATCGATTTTCCATGGAAATTTTGCCGCGCTCCGTGTATCGGTGAAACTGCAATTTTCACGCTGCCTTCAAATATTTAACAAGCGGGAGCATTGTCGTGGACAGTCGGATGCGCGTTATTGGCTCCGGTTACGTGGCTGGCTTAAAGCTGGCTTAAATCAGAGCGACAGAAACGCCTAATTAAATCGAAAGTCGGGTGGAACTCGACTGGGAAACGACATGCTCCTGCCCGCCGCCGCTCGCTTTATCTGATCGCTCCTAATCGTCTTCCCAGAATTCACTCGATTTTTTTCTCCGTTTTATACCGTTCTCTCTCTCGATCGCCATTTTTCTTCGTCGTTCTATTTCCCTTAGCTCATGGTTTACTCCTGCTCAACTAGCCGGCGAATCATGAATTTACCCAACCGCGTAATTGGCAAACGATGATTTTAATTAACGAAAGAGAGAAAGACAGACAGAGAGAGAGAGAGAGAGAGAAATTCACGAGGAATCGGGAGCAGAAAGCTGTTCGCGAAACAGAAACCAGCAGGGACATTTCTTCGGCCGAATGATAATTACGCCTAATCAGTCGCTGAGCACGATTACCGGCTCGGCCACGGGTATCGTCTCCAATGATACTAGTTACCGGAATAATACCCCGTTCATTAACATTGCATCACGTTCCACCGGCGCACACCTACTCGATACTTCAATTACACGAATATTTATCCCCGATACTGTCGTCTAGCCACGTGAGATTAATTACACGACGACGGACAATAGATGCGTACCGGGAATTAGTTTCCATGTAAACAACGCCGTTCCCTCCTTTGTCTAACATTCGAAACCGTTCCTAACTTATCTCCGATTCTCTTCATTTCTGAACGATGGAACTGCATCCCCGTTTGTTTATCTTGCAATTTAGACTGACGATGCTTGCACGGACACGGTGAATCGGTATTGGCTGGTTCTTATCGCACAGTTGTATTCGTACGCTTGGTTTGTTGAACGGTAATTGGTTGCAACGTTGAGAATTTTGGAAAAACGTATGGACGTTACAACGGAATGTGATACACAATTAAATGTGATCTATGTGTAGATTTGTTTGAAAATATTTGAGGGATTTGGAAAAACACGAGGGTATTAAAATACAGCAGATTTAACGAACTTTGTGTCTTCCGGTTCTAAAGCAAAGTAACTTATACATGGAATAAAATTTGAAAAATTGAGATAATACTAATTGTAAGCATTTTACGCATTAAATTCTGTACAACCAGTAAATTACAGCCACGATTCGCATTTAATTCCGAGCAAACGACCGAGTCTCGGATCACTGGGGGACGGAGCGCCGAAAAATTCCGTAAAACCAAATTTACAGAAGAAAATAAAAATAGATCACAATAGTTGTAAGAATTGTTCCGTCCTCCTCGCGATCGTATAGATTGCAAACAGCAACGAATAAATTAGCGCGAATTTAATACAGAACAAATGACCGCGTGACTCGCCCAGCGAGAAACGGTGCGCTGAAAGTGTTAAAGAGGCCTTTACGAGGTCCGGCATGATTTTTATCAGTGGGTCAGAGGCTCGAGGACACCGGGCCCCGTGGAACGGCAGCGTGCCCCGACGGATGAAACCGGATGCAAAAATAAACCGGTGTACTGCCGGCGGTGTAGTACTTAAAATCGAATTTTTCTACGTCTCCAGGAGAAAATCACTTCCCTCTTGGTAATACGGGGGTACCTGAGCGCCCTCAGGTACGGCACTAGGCCAAAAGAGCGTGGCACGCTCTTACAGCGCGAAATTACATTGGGGGGCTAATTGCACGGCGGCGGTAGCGCAAACACGTGTCATCAGTTGACCACCACCACCAACCACCACCACCACCACCGCCGCCGCCACCGCCACCATCGGGCATCGGTATGGGCCATCACCATGCAATGCCCATGGTAGGTAGCTGCGCGCGGTCGGTTGTGTACGGTGAATTACGTAATTGAGGTAAATGGCGGCTATCCAGAGTGCGGGGAACTGTGCTAAATAAAATGCCATTCAATTAGGCGACGAGAGGACCCGCGTCGACGTTGCTGCTTCACCGCTGACTGTGACCAGCCACCGCAGAACTTTCCTAAAGCCGATAGGTCCTCCCGTCCACCATGAAACTTTCTACTTTAAAAAGATCTCTCCCTCCCTCCTCCCCCCCTTCCCCATCCCCCCCTCTCTCTCTCTCTTCTATACTCCCCCGTAAGTCCTCCCACTCTCGACGTCGCCCAACGTTCGTCTCTTCGTAAGAATCGACGGATAATTGGAGACCTCATCAGCGCGCCTTTTACCTTGTTTTTTAATGGGGGACAGGTGGGGGGGGGGACAACGTTGAATGGGAATGAAGAGATTGTGGCGGAGAGCTCGGGTTTTCGGTGTAACTACACCGGCAACTGGTGGGCCGACGACCGACGACTTGCTTACCTGCGGGGGCGGCTTAAGGCTCAATGAAAAATGGGTTAAACGCTGCTACGCTAATTGCCCCGGACCCGTGATCGCGTTCGATTGCCTCGGACGATCCTCCTGGATCGATGCTCGAACGATGTCTGCACAAAAACATGATGTTTGTTTGTAACAAATTTTCCGGTATTGTACGGGTTCAAGTTTTAGCACGTCTCCAAGTTTACTGCTGTACGATCCTCGTTCATTTCGCAAAAATAAGCAGCTGGAATTCGGAACAATCAAAAGAATCGCAGCAAGAAACAAATTCCCGAGTAACTCCTGTTTACTGCAACCGACGCGGAAAATGTTTATTTTGCGATTTAAAGATCCGCTGTCTAATTATAATAATTCTCAGCTCCTATCTTCGCAATCGCTCGCTCACTTTCTCGTAAGGTATTCTTGCACGATGAGGGACCCATTACTGTGGGGGTACCCACAATTAGCCTGCCTATATTAATTATTAGACTGCGGATCTTTACGCATTCGTGGCTTTTGAACATTTTCAAAAAATGCTGTAACATAAAAACTCTACAGAATTTAGTACGATTTTTATTTATTCCGGATCTACGAGGACTACTACCGCTGAAAATGAAATTTTATTTGTTCCCACTTTTCTAAAATTTGTTTACAAAAATTGAAAATTGTACAAACATTCGCAGTCTGCTAATTATACTTATCTGTAACATTAACTGATTTTAATGAGAATAATTTAATATCGCTTTTTCAATATTTATTATGCTTTAAGAATAAACGTAAGCAACATAGGCACAGTAATTGGTACCCACGCAGTACTTGAGTCCCTTACCCTAGTCAGTGTTCAAAGTGCAATAATTCTGTTCAGAAACCTCTGCACTAGCCTGACGAATGGGTACAAGTGTTGATACGAATTATGTTCGTTCGCCGAGAGGTGTTCATTCGTTGTGCAGGTATTTCTACTTGGTTCCTCCGGGAAATCATCGTGCGATAAGTATTCTTCCGTTTGTCCGGCTGTTTTTCTCGCGTGCTCTGACCATAATCGGCTCCTTTTGTTTCTCTCGCCGCGGGATGCGGCGCAAAGCTGCCTACGCTGTTGAATTAAACTGGAACTGAAATTCTAATGAGGCCGGATGTTCCTGCGATCCGGTGCACCTGATCTATAATTTCATACCCGCATGCTGTCCGTGCGCCTGCATGCACCAGGTAGCTCCGCGGCAAAAAAAAAAAAAAAATTATATATAGGAGAAATACGAATGCAAACAGATACGTTATTTGTAACCGATCAGGTTCGCGAAGAATATCCATTAGTCTTCGCTCTGTTGGCGGTTGTTGGTCCGACAGCGATTCATCATTTATCCGTTGGCGCGTCAAACTATTCTTACACCTGCTGCTTCGTGTAAAAATGCTCGCGTTGTAACCTAACACCTTCTGTCTGCCGTTATCGTCTAGATATCTTCGGAAGATATGGTAACTCGTGAAAAACAAAACCTTGTTTGTTAACTTCTCGAGCGGGAACACGCCGGGATTATTCTTTTGTGTTTACCATCGTATTTACTAGCGTGAATAAAACGTTAAAGTAATTGCGGATTTATAACTCCGGCGATTGAATTTGCCGCTAAGAAGCTGTCGTTGTAGTGATGAATTTTTATAAATTCATATAAATTACTTTTTATCGTGGTCGTTCGAATTGCGCTGAATTAATTGTCGTAAATATTTTTTTCTTTTCCACCTACATCGTGGATGTTAAATGTAATGTTTTTAAAAATTTTCAATACTTATGTACGAGGAGTTGTTTACATAACAGAAACATTTATTGAAAACCGATCTAAAAATTGTATGAAAATTATCTGTGAATTTGTAATCTGTTTTTGAATATTAAATGGGTGGCGGATCTCTATGCGATTGTCCATGCTCGTTTTTCAGAAGATTAGAATAAGACAAAGATTACATTGATTAACTAGAAGATTGTTTGTCCTAGAGACGAACTAAAATCATTAACAATTTTCATTCGTGTGCAAGTACCTTCGTACCTTGAAAATTAGCCATAAATTGCATGCAAATCCGCAGACTAGTAATAACGTCGTGGGTAACATAAAGGGGTGACTAATTAGTCCATTAAATAATACACCTCCATCGACAAGCTGGAAAAAAGTCACTTAATTGTTCACCGCTGAATCTAGTTCTTCCCACCGTTCGTTGGCAAGCGTTATACAATGTTTAATCGATGCATGTTCAGTAGAAATGGATGATAGTGAAAATTGGAAATAATGAAAAATAAGGAAGTCTTTTTATTGGATTAGTAGTGGTCTCACACCGATAGAACCGACCCGTATTATATTACACTCCTCGGCGACCGAGGTCTCTCGTAATGATGGGCGTAATACTAATGTTTCTCATAAGTTTCAAGCAATTCGATTCCCAAGTAATTATTTGAAAATCAGTAGTACTGCAATTTGCAGTATTACACCTTTTCTGTGGACTAAAGCTGCCCTTTTTTCAATAGTTCTGAATATAGCCATTGTAATTGCTGACAATACAACTCAGCAGTAACTGTTTCTTCCACCACACACACACCACCACCTTTTTCGGCGTC
Organism: Seladonia tumulorum; assembly: GCA_913789895.3. NCBI lineage: Eukaryota > Metazoa > Arthropoda > Insecta > Hymenoptera > Halictidae > Seladonia > Seladonia tumulorum. The sequence continues at coordinate 30,371,103 of OU565267.1, forward strand.
AATCCTGGCTTCGCGAACGCTTGTGACGGCTCATCATCCCTTGTCCACGATCTTTGACGCTTCCGATTGTCGTACGTGATTCATTTTTCATCACCGGCTATGACAAGTTTCAGAAATGGCTCGATTTCATTGCGCTTCAGCAGCGCATCGCAGATGTTAATTCGCTCTATCATGTTTTTCGCACTCAACTCACGAGGAATCCATACATCGAGCTTCGTTTTGTAGCCAGCTTTGTGAAAATGGTTCAAAACAGTTTTGCGGTCAATGCCTAGCTCCATACCAATATCGAAACTGCTGATATGCTTATCTTGCTGGACTTTTTCAAGAATTTCATCAACTTTTTCAGTGATTGGACGACCAGAGCGTGACTCATCTTTCGCATCAAAATTATCGGACCGAAAGCGAGCGAACCATTTCCGCGCAGCAGATTTTGATAAAGTACCTTCACCGTACACAGCACAAATTTTTTCACAAGCCTGCGCAGCGTTCTTTCCTTTGTCGTAATAGTATTGTAAAATGTAGCGCAATTTTTCATTATTTTTCTCCATTTTCAAACGCAAAAAACTTTCCAACCACTGCACCAATTTCGATGTTTATACTCTCAAAGTAACGCTCGAAGTGTCGCCTTTCCAACGAGCGTTTAGTGGTGTAGCTGCGATCTGTGTTTCTACAGTTATTTGCAATTGAAGTCATCTATCGGGAAAAACTATACGAACTTTTTCCCAGACCCAATATAACGCGTCGAATTGGTACGACGATTCTTTTGTTCTTACGCGTGTCTTCGAGGGTGGGTGGGACACGGTCCTAAATATAGGAAACGATTTCGGACGCCCGGGTAATACCGAGCACGGAACACGGTCAAACACATTGTTTGCGGGCAACGCCCACCCATACTGGCCCCGGCTTTTACTGCCGGGCAGTAAAGAACGAAAATTATGATCGGACTGCTTGTCACTGCTCCGGGCGTCGAGGAGCTCTCTAAGATCAGCCTATCCCCTAAAGTCGCTCGTTTCCCCGCAATTCCGCGTGTACGGGCCCGAGACGTGCCATTAGTAATGTAAATGGAACCCGCCGGAAAACGTTTCCAAGGAAAAGTCGACGTTTATACATTGCTAGCCGGATGGTTGGCTAACTTCGAGCGGCCACGATCTGTCCACAGTCCACGTCCCCGCGATTTGGTAGTTTGCACGTTTCCTCCATTGTTCATCGCTGGGTGGGTCAATTTAGAACCAGGATTATGTTGAAAGATTTTTTTTTTTTAATTCAATGTTTGTATTTTTATTTGGAAAAAATTTATTTAAGAATTTCTCCTAGGACACGCACAACTTCTAACGTCGCACAGTGGGGTATTTTGCCAGTTTAGCGCGCCAAAACTATTACGACGTTATTAGTAATGTGAAGGTCATAGTATTATATATCGTTGAATTCGTCTTAATACCAGCTATAACATTGTCAAATCAAAAATACAGTTTAATGTTTAAAAAATCGAAGCGATCTTGTTTTTTTCTTTTAAACAAATTTTTTTTAATGTTTTTTGTATTGCAATTTATACGTTTATTAATACTGTTAAACTTTTATTTGAAACATTTTTTTGTCAGATTTAGAGAAATTGCTATTACAAAACCCCATTTGGCCAGTTTAGCGCGCCAAAACTATTACGACGTTATTAATAATGTGAAGGTCATAATATTATATATCGTTGAATTCGTCTTAATACCAGCTACAACATTATCAAATCAAAAATACAGTTTAATGTTTAAAAAATCGAAGCGATCTTGTTTTTTCTTTTAAACAAATTTTTTTTAATGTTTTTTGTATTGCAATTTATACGTTTATTAATACTGTTAAACTTTTATTTGAAACACTTTTTTGTCAGATTTAGAGAAATTGCTATTACAAAACCCCATTTGGCCAGTTTAGCGCGCCAAAACTATTACGACGTTATTAATAATGTGAAGGTCATAATATTATATATCGTTGAATTCGTCTTAATACCAGCTACAACATTATCAAATCAAAAATACAGTTTAATGTTTAAAAAATCGAAGCGATCTTGTTTTTTTCTTTTAGACAATTTTTTTAAAATGTTTTTTGTATTGCAATTTATACGTTTATTAATACTGTTAAACTTTTATTTGAAACACTTTTTTGTCAGATTTAGAGAAATTGCTATTACAAAACCCCATTTGGCCAAAACCCCATTTAACAAAAAGTTAAATTTCTCCATGTGTGGCACTTTGTTGCACCTAAAATCTTCAGGATTCTGTAAAGCAATGTCTACTGAATAACCTCAAAAAAAATTAGAGAGGTGTTTTGCTGAGAAAAAAAGTTATTACATAATACATTTTAACATTCTGAAAAAAAATTGTACCATTTTCGATTGTTTATTCTATCAAAACCACCGAAGCGTTTAGAACAAAAAGCTATAAAATTACTTTATATACCTTCCTTTACATCCTAGAAATGTTTTTATCCCGATTCCATACACCAAACTTGTGAAAAGAATCATTTCTTTAACACATGTTTTTCGACCCTTCTCTTGGTCACGAGAATATGTCACTTTCAAGTGTCTATATGTTACTAAATAGTACTATTTATAGAAAAATATTATTGTATATTACTCGCATATATATTCAGGTACACGAGAAAAAAGTTTCAGCCATTTTGAACAAACTAAAAATTTTGACTTTTGACGCGCTAAACTGGCCAAATACCCCACTGTGCGTCGTTCTGCGAAAAATATTTTACGTATCCTCGTTGCGCCAGAAGGAAAGTAAGAAAGCGGAGAAACATTTTCGAGCGTAGTTCAAGCAGAGGGGAGTGAGGGGAAAGGGGCGGCCGTCTAGGGCAACTTGAGAGACTTTTTTAAAAAGTTCGATGTTTGCATTTTTATTTGGAAAAAATTTATTTAAGAATTTCTCCTAGGACACGCACAACTTCTACCGTCGTTCTCCGAAAAATATTTCACGTATCCTCGTTGCGCCAGAAGGAAAGTAAGAAAGCGGAGAAACATTTTCGAGCGTAGTTCAAGCAGAGGGGAGTGAGGGGAAGGGGCGGCCGTCTAGGGAAACTACGAAATCTAGAGTCGAGAGAAAGTCCCTGGGCGCTCGAGATGCGAGCGCAATTACACCCGGGGGCGATAAAAGTGTTACTTCGCGGTGTAATTTAGAAATATTTTTACGCCGGCTTCGTTCGGGGCCGGGAAACGAGAACCGAGGCGCACAGAATTGCCACTTCGACGGTGCAATTCGTCCGCGAGTTTCCACGCCGCTCCTGTTTATATTCTACTTTCCATCCGGGAACTACCGGTAAACTTTTCCCCTTTCGATGCGAGGAATGCTAAATCGTTCTGTAAAAAGCTATGGGGCCGGACGGGAAATCGTATCGAAGAAGCGACTCTCTTTCTCTCATCCCCTTCGACCCTTCGTCTCGCGTGTTGAAGGACGCAATCGTTTGAAACCGAACAGCCGAGATGTAAAATGAATACATCCAGGAACACCACAAGTCGAATGAATAATTTCTTGAAACGCGTATTCTGCCAGCGCAGAGTGCTAAATTAATTATTTATCGAATCACCTGCACATTTAAATTAACACGTATTGTCGGAGGTTTAATAGAGTCCAGTAGGTTTCGCACGACTAGACTTGTTCTTGATTAATTACGAATCACCTGAGAATAGTTGTACAAGCTTTAGGAGGTCGTTGCGAAGAGTTCAATCTGTCGAATTCAATTTTCATTCGATCGATCGAACCATCGGAAGGGTCGAAGCGACTTCTTGATTTTCACTCTGTCACAATTATTGAAATTACAAAAATGTAAATTAAAATAGAGCGCGGTGATTTGCTATATATAATTATAAGCTTTGCAGTAGACACTTCTATCGCAAATATATGCGCAGGCTGTTTACAGATGAATAAACAGATACACGGTGAAAAGACGTCTCTACTCCGACACTATCTAACAATACAGTCCGACATAGTTAATGTGAAATTTATAGGCTGAAACACAATTAATGATCATTTATAGTTCCCGTTACGTATAACGCCACGCTACAATTTCCCATGCTTGAACTAAAACATTCACGTGAAATTGATTACCAATGGAGTCTCCTGCCGCTGCAAGGGCAAATGCTACGTACCCGAAGCGTTGCGATAATTCAGTTCTGTATAATACGCATTTTCCCATCTCGTTTGTCAACGTTCGATCTATTTCGGGATCGATAACGACGAAAAGATACAACGTTTTCAGGGATCGGTGGAAGCTCGATCGTGGAAAAGGAGCAACATCCGCCGGCACCGGTAACCTCTCATTGAAGGGCTCGCCACACCCTTCTGGTTGTAGTCCTTTGGCCCCCTTTTCCCCTTCCCATGGGATCTCGTCACTTTCGACGCAGCCGATGAAACGCGGCATCCTTTTGTTTCAGCGGTTCCATTCACCGTACGGGCGACCACCTTAAGAGCGAGTCTCTTTTCCTTTTCCACGTATTCGGTTCGAGAAAGAGAGGAAAAAATACAACTGGGAGTAGCCGGGTATAGGGGCAGGGTGAAAAAAGGACGAGAGGCAATGGGATAGAAGGGTAGGAGACAGAGTAGGAAACGGTTCTCTGTATAATTACAGAGGCGATCTTACCGGAGACCCGCCGTAGATGAGTGACAGTGGGGACCACCTTTCTCAATCTAATGGCTCTTCCGCAAAGGCAGTGGCGATCCGAAATTAGCCTGGAAAAATTGGTTTTCTACGAATTTGTGCAAGGGGTGGCTCTCCACGGGGGTGCGGAGCATCGAACGATCGATTCGATCGTGTGGATCGGAGTCGCTTGATTCACCGGAATTCATTCCTGGACTCTAGATTATAACAATCCAGTATTTTCTAAATCGATTTTCCTCATTGCGCCCTTATAATGCAAGCGCATTGAATAATAAATAGACTCTGGACCTTGACGCGAAATGAAAATGTTCTGCATCGATTGTGGGAAACAGGGGTTAAATAAAAATTGAATTCGTTCCTGAACCTTTCGGGGGCGGCGTCAGAACATCATACTGATCAACGAACATTTAAACATTGATTACACGTGGTCAAATTATGAGGCATGACATTTTCATACTCTGTCATTTACATTTTTGGAATTTAAACATAGTCGTGGAAAATATGAAAAAGCGAATCAACGGATTAGGGTAACGTCCCTAACATTATACAATATTTACCATACAGAAGGAAAACGAGTGTCGGGTGTTGTTCTCGAAGTGTTAACAACTTTGTTGTTGGATATTTCTGATCGTTTACTATTTTATATTCCGGCCAGCTAATTTCTTCATAAAATTTCACAGTCTACCGAAAAGTGATCGATCATTAAGCAATACCTCATCGACCTCAGCTTTCAATCTTTCCTTCATGCAATGTAAAAATCTTTGTCTCTCCGTCAATCAATAGAAATTAGAAGGTTACGTATCCCCATGGCTACCAGCAATATCATTCAACAAGGATGCTGAAAAGGTTTCATACGACGGTCTGGATGACTCGGCGAGAAGGCGGTTCGGTGGCCAGGCACAAAAGTTTGAAAGACAACGGCAGGAAAAGAGCGAGTAGCTTGCGGCCACCAATGAAGAGAGATGGTCAAGCATATGGGGGAAGAGTATAACGTTGCACGAGGCATCGAAAAGTTTCCTAAACGGTGTTACCATACGATTTCCTAAATCGTGCGATTCCTTGCGAGCACAAACAGCCACCATAGGATTCATCAGTTTTTCGAAGCAGTCTTTAACGATTTCCAATAACAAAAATGGGAACTATCTCCTCCCAAGTTTAATCAAAATCGGTGCAACAAATTTTATGGAAAATAAAAATTGTCTGCATCTCGGTGATCATGTTTCGTCATAAAACCTTGATACAAAGAGGCCTCCCACAAATTGACTAAAAATCAGATGTGCCCAGAACCCTCGCGAGTGCAGACAGCCACCGTGGAGGCTCGAAGGCGGATTTTTTCGAGCAGAGAGTCTCGAAGCGATTCGCAACCGTGCGGATGGTTTCGCGCGGGGTAAAATCCGCCTCTGGTAACCCTAACATCGAGAGAGACCGTCAGCTGGCCGCGTTCTTGCGTGACACCGCACTGAGCCCGGCTCCCTACGTCGCGAGGAAGACCCGCCTCGTATCTCTCCGTCCTTCATTACTATTCCATGTGTCGTAGCGGAGGAGGGTACTCTCTTCCCCGACCCGACGGAACAGAACGCGCGCAGCCGTGTATAGGCAACAACGGCAACAATCAGGTCGTGTGCGTGCCTAAACCGTGCGTGCACGCGCTCGCGCACGACCGAGCCTCTAGCTCTCTCGCTTCTCCTCACCGCACCGCACCGCACCGCTCCGTTCCCTTTTTTCCAAGAGAACCGCACGCTGCTGGCCGAAGCCGAAGCCGGAGCCGAAGTCGAAGCCGGGGTACGCGCTCTCCTCGCATGTGCGTGTCCAGAGCCACGAGGAGGGCTCAGGCTCGCTAGCCACGCTAGCCCGCAGCGCTCGATGTCAACTCGTTGCCATGCATCTGCCTCACCGGCCTTCGGCCGTCACGCCATCGTCCCGCTTCTTCTTCTTCTTCTTCTTCTTCTTCTTCTTCTTCTTCTTCTTCTCGAGACGAAACCTCGCGCGATTTCTACCAGTTCTTCGGCCTGATTTCGTGTACCCGTTCGCGACGAGCTGTACAATGGATGGAGGTAACTTCGAGCACCGAAACACCTGTTATTCTAGGACCTCGATTGATGCTGTGTTGGCTAGACAACGTTGCGGATAGTTTCAATCAAGTCTCACGCTAATGATTTTATTGTGGTATGGTTACGAAATTTTTGGAGACCTCAACCGGTTCGCTACCAGGTATTGCAGACCATCGCGTACTCGAACACCTGTTATTCTAAGACCTAGGATAGGTGTTCCTATTTTCTAGACAACATTGTGGTTGATGTCAATGAGTTCTGGTGGCAATGATTATATTGTGCATTCTGTACGGTTGCGAGACTTTTAGGAACCTTTCCGTAAAGGTTCGTTATCACCCAGATAGCACAGAGACGTCTGAATGTCCTACGAACGGCTTCCGAACGGCTTCTGAACGTCTCTGGAACGTCTTTGTGAAAAAACTGTACGTCTTAAAGACGTCTCGAAACAGACGTATTCAAGACGTCCCGAAACAGACCTCTAGTAGCACAAAAATATTAGATAGATATGTTTGTCAAATATTGGAAAAATATTTTTTATGTCACATTTTTTCTTATGAGAAAAATATTGAATTTGAATATTGTATACATGTACAAGAAATATAAATTGAATGTTTGTTATAACAAAAAAACTAAATAAATAAAAAAAATAAATTAATAGAAGGTTTTTCAGCATATCCGCGAACATTAACATTTTATGCTTTATTTATTTATTTAATTAATTAATTTATTTATTTATAAATAAAAAAATAAATTGAAAGAATGTTTTTCAGCATATCCGCGAACATTAACATTTTATGCTTTATTTATTTATTTAATTTATTAATTTATTTATAAATAAAAAATAAATTAAAAGAATGTTTTTCAGCATATCCGCGAAAACATTAACATTTTATGCTTTATTTATTTATTTAACTTATTTATTTATTTATCTATTTATTTTGATATATTATTTTGGATTTTGGATTTTGTGATATATAATGTATATTTTTATTATTAACCGTTTGAGTCCCAGGGGGTATTGAAAAAACACTGTCGAAGAATCCCAAACAGCGCAACCGCGCTTTCTCTGAATGAGAATTTTTATTTTGTAGTTTATTATTGCGTTATTATAGTATTATTCTACCTATTGTAAAATGTACTATTCACATTAAAAGTTGCTGTGTGATGTACTTGCGTCAGTAAATCTGACCGCGCGACTTCGACAATCGGTAAACCACCGTCAGTTGTCCACAATGCTCGAAATGTGCTGGGTTTTCTCGACACAAAATCTCAACAGCGCGATCGCGCTGCTTGGGACTCAAACGGTTAAACAATATTTATTGCTAAATTCTATTGCGAATATATATGTAATATATTCTAATAGTACTCAATTAACAATTTAGTTATTTAACTTTCCTAAATAAATAAACGTCTATTCGAAGGATGGAAAACTGCGTTATATTGTATTGCGTGTGTACAGTTTGTAAAGCTTTTCTCTAGCCGTTTAGAATGACTGAAACGTCAAGAAATGAAACGTCTTAAAGACGACTCGTAAAAGACGTCTTAAAGACGTCTGAAATGAGACGTAAAAACGACGTCTTTTACGAGACGTCTTTTCAGGACGTAAGACGTTCAGACCAAAAATGGACGTAAAACAGACGTCTTTAAGACGTCGGGTGCTATCTGGGCAGTATAAAGGTCGGCCCAAACAAGACGGGCAAGACGGTTAAGATGTTTGGACGCTTACATTTAAGAACACGGGTCAGAAATTTGCCGGTCGGAAAATGGACCTCGAGTTGGAAATTTTTCCCGACGGCGTTGGGGCCATAAATTTGAACGTCCTATTGCTTCTAGATGGCCCTTCGAGTGTACGGTGACTGTTCCCTGCTGTGCATGGCACAAAAGAAAATGTTTTTAGGGGCTTCACAGTTCCTTTAGGTAAACTATCGGTCTCTCTTTTCTACAACATCATGGGGATAGGAATCGTCCCTGCCTCTTGGTGAAACAGCATCACCCATTCTTATATTGTTACACGTCAATTACACACATATTGTAAAAATAAGAATGGTAGTTATTTTTTTTTAAGGCAATATGCAAATTAGGAAAGGGGTGATTCCATGTGAATTAAATCATTTTTTGTGACTACGTTTCGAATTTGGATGAAACTGAAATATTTTGTAGCCCGAGCGACAATTGGGGGGGGGGGGTGGGGGTTGAGCTATCATTTTATAATCTTCGAAATTGTTTAAAAGATACAGACCAGAAAAGTTTGCTATTTTGGATGAGTTTTACGAAAACCGCCTACACAACACTTTTTATACCACAGTTATTATTAAAGATAAAACCATTTCCTTTCTTTAATCGTCATCGCAAAAAACTTTAAGAAATCACATTCGAATATAAAATGATAAATTATTTAAGAAGAAAAAGGTTTTTGCGATGACGATAAATAATCATATAATAATCATTTCTATGCACAATACAATTTTGCAATAATTATATGTCAATCATTTTTATTTATTCCTAATTTGCTTTTACTATATGTTTTATTATATACCTATCCGAAAAGTAATATGAATGTGAAGATAGATCGAGATTGTTTGCAATAGCGTGAATGGGGATCACATTCAAAGTACTGAGAATGACTCGGAAAGCGAAATAACATTCAGTTATTATTAATTTCGTTTTGGATTTGTTAGTTTTTAGAAATAAATTTTTTAAAACACCACGGGGGTTAGCTACCAGAATTGCAGAACCGTCCACTCCCCTCTAGATGGGAGATGCCTATGCTGGGCACAGACGGCCAACAGACAGGCAAACAGGCAAGAGACGACGGGCAACAGACGACGGGCAACAGACGACAGGCAACAGACGACGGGCAACAGACGACGGGCAACAGACGACGGGCAAGCCACCGACAAAATGACTCTGGATTCTGCCGGTACGGACGCAGTCACGGTGCGGAATTTACTGAAAAAATTCAATATTCGTGTATATCACGATATGAAATACATTTCTTTTGCATAGAATGCGTATGAGGATTAATTTTATATGTCAATCATTTTTATTTATTCCTGATTTGCTTTTACTATATGTTTTATTATATACCTATCCGAACAGTAATATGAATGTGAAGATAGATCGAGATTGTTTGCAAAAGCGTGAATAGGGATCACATTCAAAGTACTGAGACGAAGGGTGCGGCGCTCAGCGATTCAGGTAGCAAATTGCAAGTGCACCGACTGATCGACCGCTATTGACCGGCAGGTTTGAACAAACCAATGTCCTTTGTACTATTATGGATGGCATTACCTTTACTGTACACTTGGAGTGCACAACACGCTAACAACAGTTTAGGTAAAATATGTAAATGAATAATTTTCATTTCGCCATTTCTTGAGGGTCACCATTTTTGGGGAGTCTATCGTTAGCGCCAGAGTGCCACCTCAGCCGCACCCGTAGTCCCAATGTTTGGGTTTTGACGTCACACGCTACAGAGTATGTGTGACGGCTGTAGCCAATATTTCGACTGTAGCCGGAAATGCGTGTGAAACGAGGCCTGCCTCTTCCACACTGATCCAATCAGCCACGCATTTGTATCTACACTCTGCCCAACCAGACGAGGCAGTGAAGTACTAGCACATGTCCTTTGCTAATTAACTTGGAAGCGTAACATCAACTCTGTCGCACTCGAGTGGCTATGTTTACGTCTACTGCATCGTCTCGTTGGACAAGGTATAGATACGTCACCGCATTCCCACCAGGGAACATTCTTCGCGGCCTCGCACCAATACTGTGTCACCGCCTCGCATCCATACAAAATGGTGCCTTTTCATTCAGACAACATATTCAAATTTTTACAAAATCCAACAGACTATGCAGAAAAATGTCCGATTTCGCGTGGAATGACCCTGACACTTGCTAATTGCAAGTGCACCGACTGATCGACCGCTATTCATCGGCAGGCTGGGAAAAACCAATGTCCTTTGTACTAGGGATGGCATTAACCTTTACTGTATACTCGGAGTGCACAACACCCTAACAACAGTTCAGGTAAAATATGTGAATGACCTTCCCCGTGTTCTTTTTTTTTTACTGCGTGAAAATTTTTATTTTAGGACAGACGGTGTCGACCCTCGCATCAGTATGCCTATAAAGAATATCCAGCAATTTTATGTACCCAAAATAATAAATAGTTCAACAAATAGTTTTGAGGCTCCGCGAATTAAAAAACGGAATTTCAAACAGGAAGAATCGTAAAATGTGGCCATATTTTTCCAAATTTTTTAACTCTTGAACCGATGGTAAAATTTGAAAAACAAATATGTTAGTAATATGTTTGCATTAAGAAATCACATTCGAATATAAAATGATAAATTATTTACGAAGAAAACATAATACATTAATGCAAACATATTACTAACAGCTTTGTTTTGCAAATCTTACCATCGATTCATCTGTTAGAAAATTTGAAAAAATATGGCCACATTTTACGATTTTTCTTGTTTGAAATTCTATTTTATAATTCACGGAGCCTCAAAACTGTTTATTGAACAATTTAATTATTATTTTGGGTACATAAAATTGCTGGATATTCTTTAGACATTCTGAAGTGAGGGTCGACAGCGTTTGTCCTAAAATTGAAATTTTTACGTAATGAAAAAAAGAACGCGGGGATCGCATTTACATATTTTACCTAAACTGTTGTTAGCGTGTTGTGCACTCCAAGTGTATAGTAAAGGTAATGCCATCCATAGTACAAAGGACATTGGTTTGTTCAAACCTGCCGGTCAATAGCGGTCGATCAGTCGGTGCACTTGCAATTTGCTACCTGAATCGCTGAGCGCCGCACCCTTCGTCTCAGTACTTTGAATGTGATCCCTATTCACGCTTTTGCAAACAATCTCGATCTATCTTCACATTCATATTACTGTTCGGATAGGTATATAATAAAACATATAGTAAAAGCAAATCAGGAATAAATAAAAATGATTGACATATAAAATTAATCCTCATACGCATTCTATGCAAAAGAAATGTATTTCATATCGTGATATACACGAATATTGAATTTTTTCAGTAAATTCCGCACCGTGACTGCGTCCGTACCGGCAGAATCCAGAGTCATTTTGTCGGTGGCTTGCCCGTCGTCTGTTGCCCGTCGTCTGTTGCCCGTCGTCTGTTGCCTGTCGTCTGTTGCCCGTCGTCTGTTGCCCGTCGTCTCTTGCCCTTCGTCTCTTGCCTGTTTGCCTGTCTGTTGGCCGTCTGTGCCCAGCATAGGCATCTCCCATCTAGAGGGGAGTGGACGGTTCTGCAATTCTGGTAGCTAACCCTCGTGGTGCGTGTCATTGGCCTTTGTTGCGAGCACCCCGAGCGACCGTCAAGCGGCCGACGGACCCGACGGGTCCCTATAAACGACGATTTTGGGCGTTCAAACATCTTAACCGTCTTGCCCGTCTTGTTTGGGCCGACCTTTAGGGTCCATTTGAGAGTAAAACCGAGAGTGAAATTCGTCTGTGTTTTATTTTCTACAGAAGAAACAGCACCCTCGATAGCGTGTATACACTGACGAATTTGACTCTCGAGATTACCCATGATAGTTTTACTCGATTCTGTATTTTACGTAAAGAAATTGCAATTGATTTTACACCTGTCCGAAGTATCACTAGTATCACAAGTATTTACACCTGTAAGAAGTATCACCCTCGTCGGATGATTCTACAATCACTGAAGAGATAAAGGCGATATAGAAATTTATCAGACTCACTTATTCGTTAGAATAAAAGTGAAATGGCATGGGAAGAGGTGGGAAGGGGAGCGTGTAAGGAAGCGCGAAGATTCCCCGCGAGGAATTCGATGGTTTGGGGTTAATCCATTGGCCCCTAACCAGAATCTCTGTTTCCCCCTGCTCTGTAACATAATTGGCCCCTGCGAGGTCTAGTCTGGTGCCAGGAGGGATTTCTAGGAGTCGATGGGCGAGTCCAATTTTGTCGGCGTTTATATTCCGGCGAGGCACCCGGGGCGCCCGGCACTTATAAGTGATCTAATGAAAGTCGAGTCCTGATCTCGTCGATCTAGCAACGACTGTATTACCATGAATTGATTTTGAAAACGCTGGCAGCGTTGAAGAGTCCTCCGAACGAGCTCACGGGCTACTCGAATCGAAATCCGATCGGGTCGAAACGAAACAAGGGTTGTGTATCTGAACGGACGAACGATCGAATTGATACGGCGGATCGATTCGCGGAGACATAAATCGTAGCGAGTGGTAGTCCCGGTGGAACAAAGGAGAATCAGTTAGAAGAGACAGACAGAGAGCCGATGAGAGGGTAGCCAAAATAATTAGCGGTAAGCATGAAGAAGATCGGGCGGAAGGTCGTGGCCAGGAAGCGGCTTGGGGAGTCCTGTGATCTTAGGGAAGTCACGGGTCAGCCTATGTGTGCTTTGACTGGTTTTTGCTGGCGAATATTACCACGAGCAATTAGCCGAGCCTCATTAGTTACTGTCCAATCAATCAAACCGCTGGACGGAAGAAAGAGACCGAAACGTGCGACAAACAGACCATCTCCTTAACCAAACGGGACCTTCGAAAAGTTAACCAGAGCCGCTGAACATTTATTTTAGCGTTACCGATGTGACTCGCCAAATTTGAGTCTGCATATTACGTTTAGCGACTGGTACAAATCTGAAACTGAAGTTGTTGTTATGTGTTTCTCGTAAATGGATTCCAGACGTTTACGATAAAAATTGAAAAATACTTTTCTGTCATTAATTTGGACAAATTCTCCTAATCCTTCTTCTATTTTAAATTCCATCTAATCAATTTTGTTATAAATGCTTGAAATCCGCAGTCCAATTATGTACCTTGAAGAAGACAAATATTTACGGCGTTACCGGTAGGATTAATTGATTACGTGTTATGAATTAGGCTCCGATTAGGCCACGGACCAAATGCAGACACTCGTAGTCCTCGGTTTTATAATTTCTTTTCCACGACGAACATTTTTGAGAGCGGTAACGCACCCAGCATCCATCTTCCTCAACTTGTGCGGGTTGACCCCTTCCACGGGAGTTTAAGCGAAAGCCAGGTAATCTGGCGGGTGCTTGGATCCCGCAGGTTCATTAGTCAAGAGACTAAACACCGTTGCCCCACGCTGTTAAGTAAGCTGTAAAACCTGGTCTATCGGAGCCAGCCGAGAGGACAGCGCAGCGGCGCGCGAGGCTCTGAACTCGATTGATCGTCGCGCGATGATCGTGCGAAAATCGTTGTCACGTGGCCGCTAGATTCCTGACGGCAGGTGGTGCACCCTTAATGAGCCACTTAAAAGTCGATTAATTACGACAAGCAGCCAGAAACGGGCCTATCGACACCTATCCGAAGCCCGTCTTTCTAAGAGCCGAGACTCCGTAATTCACGATAAGGTAGAGTGACCACGTTATCGACAAAATTAAGCGAAAAATAGTTTTACCTGCCTCAACTTTTCGGCCTTATACGAGAATATTTTTCGCTAGGAAAGGGCTCATTCGAAAGAGGAAGGTTCAATCTAGCCCGCGTTCGTCATGAGCTAACGAGATTATGCAGATATTTCGTAATATAAGTGTTAGAAGTAGGTAAAAAAAAATTGACAATGTGCCTGCCGTGGAATCCAAGCATTTTTATGTCATTGGATAAGTTTTCTGGATGGCACCGAGAGTAGCGGCGCTAGAAAATATTAGGGAGACACATAAGTAGTCAAGTATTTTGAAATCTAAAACAAACTTTGTAGTAAATTCAAGTTTTTATTTCTTAATTTATTATTATTATTAAACTACAGTCCGCAACAATACTATAAGACATCACTTAAAACGAAATAATTACATGAAAGAACTTCATCGTCTTTCATACAGAGTGTTATTAGTTACTTCTGGGGACGTCGTTTTCAAAATGTTACACATTTTACAATTATTTGGAGCCTTTGTTATTCGTTTTATTGTCCTGACACTTGTCTTTACGCCAGTTTCTGTCGCAATTTGTCGTGCCGTTAATGTAGTGTTCGATGCACGTCGTAAAATTTTCCGTCTGTCTTGTGAAGTTGTCAACTTTCTTTTTACCATAGTTCTCACTATTTTTTAAATAATTATAAACTACACAAAGGCTTCTTCAAAGAATTTCAGAAATTTTTGGTAATTATTTTACATTAGGGGCTTCCTCACCGATTTTGATGACCTTGAAATATGTTGTTAAGGTCATCATTCTGAACAACTTTTTCCTATACATGTTACCGCTTCTCAGCTTTAGTTTCCGAGATATTCGCAAAAGAGTTTCAACATCTCAAAAAGTGATCGGAGTAGGTGTGGGTTAGATTTGAAATTGTGGCCACGGTCACAATTTAAAACGACTTCAATCAGTTGAGACACATTGTCTGTTTATGTTGACAGGTCATATATGGACATATTTCGGGTCATCTTTCAAGGTCATCAAAATCTGTGAGGAAGCCCCCAATGTAAATATTTACCTTCAAATCTAACCAACACCTACTCCGATCACTTTTTAAGATGTTGAAACTTTTTTGCGAATATCTCGAAAACTAAAGCTGAGCGGCGGTAACATGTATAGGAAAAAGTTGTTCAGAATGATGACCTTAACAACATATTTCAAGGTCATCAAAATCGGTGAGGAAGCCCCTAATGTAAATAATTACCAAATTTTTAATACTGAATGATTCTCAATTCTCGAATTATTGATAATTTTGATCTCTGTTTCATTTAATTTTTTTCCTCGTGGCATTTTGTATAAACACAAATATTGCAAGTTGATTAATATTTTTCCGGTTTTACTTAAATAATTTACTTCAATTACTGACACTTTAGAAGACTATTTCACTGACGATCTTTTCGTTTTCAGTGTTTGCGAGCAACTGTCTTATGGATTTGTTGCGGCCAACAAGAGGTCAAGCTCGTGTAGCTTTCAAGTTCATAGAAATTCTAACGAAAACAGAGCGTGGAACGACGTCCCCAGAAGCAAATAATAACACTCTGCATGAAAGACGATGAAATTTTTTCATATAATACATAATTATTTCCTTTTAAGTGATGTCTTGTAGTGTTGTCGCGGACTGTAAAATCAAAACAAATTTTTTGCAAATATTTGATTACTTATGAGTACCCCTAATATCTCCAGCTACAAATTCAGCTATATTTTGTATTGATTCAATTTTTGAAAAACTTGAAGCACCTTTCCGGCGTCAGAATTCATGATATTGATAATACAGAGCAAGAAATGTGACAAGATAAGTCACAGATTGATGACCCGTCGGATCAAGACCAAGGCGGATCTTAAGTTGGTGTCTGAAGGCTGTGAATTGAGATTATACAGCAGTTACCGATCTGCTGACTCTGAAAAAATCACTTGACTACCCTTGGCTCTTAAACTCTCGAGATCGACAATTGTCGATCTACTAAATTAATTTAGTATAGATCAACATCTTTCAGCCAGTAGAAGTCGTCGCGTGCCATTGATAAGCTTTGTATTACCAAGTGTCCCGAAATTAGTCGACATGGAACTGGTGCTCTTACTGTCGCCTAAGATAATAAGAAATAAGAAATAGCTAGGGTAAGGGGCCCAATTACTGTGGGTGTACCAATTGCTGTACCTATATTATACTCATGTTTAAAGCATAATATTAAAAGAGAAATATTACTTTCTTTCACTAAAATCAGTTAATTGTACATCTCTTTTGTAATGTTCATTATGCTTTAAAAATAAGTACAATTATTATAGGCACAGTAATTGATGTTCGAAGTCATTTGCCGTTATTTTCAATACTATTATTTGAGAATAAAAATAATATTGATTCGTTGGGAATATTTTTTCGTCTCAAGTTTGTCAAAAGAAATAATCCTTAAAATAATGTGTAACAAGGACTGGACTCGAATCTGTGATAATTTTAGGGCACAATATCACGATTATCTAAAATAATTATTATCTAAAACAATTACAAAATCAAATACCATATTATTCGGGATAATACTTCATGCTATTTCAGAAGTGTCTGCCGTGGTTCGAATGTTTTCGTCCAAAATCGAAACAGGCTATCATTCTTCACCGGTACCTAACTATGGGGAGGGTTGGCTACAGCAGCGCTATTATTTAGGTAGCACCAAGTGTCCCGAAATTAGTCGACATGAAACTGGTCCCCTTATTGTCACCCGGGTTACGACTGGTTCGGTGGTGTCCCATGGTGCTGGGCTGGTCGAAGTCACGGTTCTATGGTACCCCCGATTACAAGGGGAGCGCGTGGTTGGTCACTTTCCGGGGGACAGTGTATGGTGGTGATGTGTGACGTGGCCTGACACGATGTCGAACCGAGTCCCGCTGGTCAGTTGGGCACATCGTGGTCGTACATGATGTATATGGTGCGCGGGAATAGGGGCGGGGCGGAGACAGATGGGCGTGCGGAGGATCCCTTTGAGGCTGCCGCATGCGGCGCCAGTGCCTCTGCCCTGGAACTTCTTCTTTTACCTCGTGCCCCCTTCGAAAACCATAGGACGACGCTTCCAGGCCTGAAGAAGCTCGAGAGCACCTTCGAGAGAGCACCATTTCCCCTGGCGCCACTCAGAAGAGAGAGAGACCGTCGAATCCTTTTGCCGCGAGAATAACGCGTTCATTCGTCACCATGATACGTCCGCTGACCGGGCAGGATTTTATTCGAACAAAAACTGGTCGTTGAAAACGTCCCGCAAAGCTGGAATTAATGCATCCCGGCCTGTAACGCGGCACCAAGACGACAACGTTTATTTTTTATCTTCGCACGTTCCTCGATAATTGCTCTGCGAGGTCCTAGATTAATGCTTCACCCAATTTGGTCTTCGTATCTGCAGGGTCTCTTTTGTCACCTTGCTCCGTAAAACTTGTGAGAAATGTTCCACGGATAATTTACTAAATAGGCATGTTATATACAATACATTTTTTCCTTTACATCAGCTTTTATCACTAGCGTGTGGATCCACGTGCAAAATAAAAATTATCTTGATTTGGTTTTAACGAGTTAAACTACGATCTGCTCATTTTTGTGATGAATGCATAAAATCCCGAGTCTACTCATTATATTTTGAACACTGAATTTTCTTCCCAGAATGAATGCAAAATCCAGTTAAGAGATGAATATTAAGACCTCTCAGCCTGAATTATTAGTAAACGTCACTCGCATTATTATAATCTACCAGCCACCGATACAGTTAATGAGATAAAACTGGCGGGGCAAGTCAAGGGAGACTGGCAAGATAAGCTAAAATATTAGAACAATTTTTTCCGTGGAATCCTGAATACGCATCTGAAGAATGATAATTATACTCCTCTTTGGGGGGGGGGGAGGGGATGAAGCCCGACTCTCGAAGATCTGATACGCCGAGGGACGCGACCGGCTCTTGTAATGCGAATGTAATTACTCAATTCATCTTGCGCCTCGCTTAATTGCGCGATCTACGTGATCTCGATTAGGCTAGTGTAATCGCAGCGTTTAATTTTATGATCCGCGTGTCTCGCTCGACGAAAAGATTGATTACGGAACCATGTGAGAAACGCTGCCTGTGAAGATGCAGAAATCCTGCAACAGGAACACGACGGTTGCTGTAATCTCCATTTCTTAAAACCTGTGCCTGTTCAAACCGTATCATACCACCGAAAAACGATTAAATTAATTTATGCATTTATGATAAAAATAGCTAGATCAAGCACATGAAGATAATGTTGTATTATTTCAGAATATCTTGCGATTAATTCGGACAATTATTCTTTTGTACAAAAGTCCGCAGTCTACTTAATAGGTTAACCCTCAAAAGATGGACGCTTCTGTTTGTCAATTTTCAATAAATAAACCCCCATAAACTGAGTAGCTCAATCAGCATCATCCAAGTTATATAAATGTAAAGCGAATAAATGTTCTACAGAGACTTATCAAATTTAATATGAGCCTGGAATCGTTTTAAATATTTTTAGACATTTTCTTTTAAATAATTCCCATTTAAGAACAGATGTTGATGATTTTGTAAGGCAGACAGATATTTTATAGGTAGCTAAAATAATCAGAAAATCGGTGGGTTCAAATTTCCGGGAGACCAAGCTATACGATGTCTTTGAAACGTCTGGATCAAAATGGCCAAACGCAAATTAACTGAAAATTGGTATACATTGTTTACTTTGGCCCAGCACTGGGACTGACTCCCAGTCTCTGTCCGAGATCAATGAACCTCGTTTTGCGGTAAATTGGCGGACTTTCGGTAAAAATTGTGCGAAATTGTGTTGATTGGTTACGTAATGGTGGATCGAGGTTCGGGGTAGGATCGGCGGGGCCTTCGATAAATAAAAAAGAGGCCTCGGATCGGCACGGACGAGGCAAATCGAGGAGGATGCGCGCCTTAGGCGACTCGTCGGTTTACCAAGAAGTAGAGAAGCCGACTAGAGAGAAGACCAAGGAATTTCCCGCGAGGCTCGCGTGTCCCGGATTTCAGGATCGGGGCCCCCGTCGGATCCTCGGGCGTCCTCGATCTTTCTTGAAAAAGAAGGCCTCCTCGTCGAGGGGTTGACTGTAGTCCGCCTAGGATACGTCGAGGATCACGCGAACCCTCCGGCGACTCGGAGGTTAGCACGGAAACATCAGCCCGCAGATTCTTCTTTTCTGCTGAGGGTTTCGTGGACCGGGGCTGCCTCGAAGCTGACTTATGACCGTTGATTATTGTCGTTGGTCTACATTCCCCTTCCTCGGATCGCTTCAGTTTCGACGGGGCCGGCCAAGGGGTAGTAAACGACCTTTGACTACGGCTCCGAAGCGGAATAGTTGGATAATTGGGTTATTAATTTGTCAGCTTTCATTTGTGCTGCGTTCGCTCCGTTTCGCAAGGTCATTCGATCGTTCCATTATCCCTGGACCCCCAGATTTGTTATCTTCAACTGGGCTCAACCGTTTGCTAGTTTTAGTTTAAATAAAGTTCATTTTGGAAAACAAAAATTTGTCAATGCGTTCCGTGATAGGATCAAAACAGATCTCCAACCGTATAATGTCATCCTACCTGATAAGAAAATTCATGAAAACAAATAACTACAAAGAAACTCGGTCACTGGCATCTGAACGCTCTTAAAGAAACGATAACTTCTTCGGTATTCGACCGTATAACTTGGTTGAGTTAAACTTTACCTGAGGAAACCAGAAATTTTTTACTCTCTTTAATGTAATCCCGCAGATTTTGCCGAGAAAATCCAAGTTTCAATCCTAGGGGATCAGTAGTTCAACAGTTACTAGTTCAAAAAGATTATATTGAAAATTTAAAAAATATCTTTTGGAGATTTGTGTCTGTTCGCGGCGATTTTGTAATGTCGATCGTATCATCGTGAAGGAAGACGATAATCGCGTCATGTGTAGATATATATGCGAGTCTAGCGAGCGATTCACGGTGGTCGCGTTTGACAAGCGGGCGTTGTTGTGAAAACGGTTGCGAAGAAAGAAAGAGTGTGTTTAGAAAAAAGGTTGAATTTGCTTGACGGAGTGAGAGAGTCGACTCGGGTCTTTCATTCGATAGTTCGTGATTGTAAGTTGAGTTACTTTTTCGGTTTGAATGCTCACGCGAGTGATCCCGGGTAATAGGAGATTTGGTTTCGCACTCGGTTCGGCAATACTTGATGTGGATTAGGTTTTAGGAGCGAGACGCGATGAGAATAAGACATTAGGTTATATATATTGAAAGCATGCTGTGTGGATGTCATTCTATGTTCTATAATGTTTATGTTTGAGTACGTTGCGAGCGAGAACCGGGAGAGCGAGGAGTATGCCACGAAACGCGAGAGAACAAACATTGATATATTGTGAGAGAGAACTATGAGTGAGACGAAGTGAGAGTAATGAGAGAGAGAGAGAGAGACCGTTGTGCGAAACACGTGTCGCGAGAGTTTGTGATAAAACGTCTTACTGTAACTTTTCAACTCGATATCTACTTATTAAACAGTTACTCATTTCTTTGTCTAATCCGCGACTCGTTTATTGTGATCACCCACACTTGAATCCTCCCAGGCCGGCTCACAGATCCAAGGGCATTGGCAGCTTTGAAGCTCCTTTCCAGTGAATCCCGAAGCTGGGACGGATTGCAAGGCTAGCCGTAGTGCTGCCGGCAGAGGAGTGCCCTATGGGCCAGCCGGCAATTGTGCAGAGTTCCAGTGGAACTCTGCTGTGGATCACTACGCGCAGAGACTTGATTATTAACGGTAAGAGAGCTCTCTTAGTTTTAGAGTAAAATGTCCTTTAGCATGTAAATTGCTTGAAACGCCGATTTTCTAACCGCGTTAGCTATTTGATACTGGGCTTTCGTACGGCGAAATTCTTGTAGTTGCTTGATTAAATAAATTCGTTGCATCTTGCTTCGGCTTTTCCTCGTAATCCGTCGAGGCTTTTTTATGCCGAAGCAAGAATTTGTTCAACCGGGAAATTGTGTATTTTCTTCTAGTATAAGTTCGAACATTGTTTAATCTGAACTTCTATGAATCCTGTCTTTTTAAATGATTGAAAAACAGTGTCAGTTTGTGCACATTCTGAAAATTGAAATATTAGAGATACAGCAATGTATAAATATTAAAAATACAGAATGCCAGAAAATAAATGCAAGAGTAGTACCTGGATTATTTCGAACTCCATCGGTCACGGAAGTGACAACGTCGGCTATTGCTCGCGATCTGGCACTTTCGGCGGCACGACAGCCGCCCAAGAATTCGATAGCAAATACGTTTCCAATTTGCCGGGACCAGTCAGGTCCACTGTCATCCGGGAGTGCGCCAGGGCCAGTCTGATTTACAATCCAGCCTTGTAAACAGGCGACAGGGAATGGCGTGTCGTGTGGCAGCTAGAAAAAAAAAAGAAGAAGGAAAACGGAAACACAACAGGTATAGCAATCCCGATCCCCTAAAAAAAGAAAGAAGAAAAAGAGACTGGTGGAAAAGTGCAGCCGAACGATCGTCGCGGTGCGTCCAGGCGTTTTCCTTCAAGTTCGACCGGTTAACCGCTGATGATAGGATCGGGGTAATCTGGCGAAACGGTTCCAATGGGTTTAGCACCCACTAAAAATGTGTAAATATTTGATGCAAAAAACGTGTCTTCCTTGAAGGGCCGCGCAGGACGAGGCCACCGCGGCGCGCGGGTCAGTCGGTGTCCTTTTTGTAGAAATGAGGTGGGTCCTCGCCCGAGCCGACCTTTGTAGTTCCGACCTAACCTCGTTTGTGAAACAAGCCGGCTACAGGTACGCCAGAAAGACAAAGACCCCACCGCTCGCCGGTCCGGGTATTTAGGGTCCTGGTTATAATTGCTTCCGAGATCTCGAGCATAGTGATACTTCGGGCTGGTGTCCTCTCTTATTATGGTCTCCCCCCGGGCGCACCGTTACCGCTCCATCCGGTCAATGAATCAAAATCGAGAGCCAGCGATGTGTCTGTAAGCACAACTGTAAAACAACTTCGACTGTTGGCACTTTGGTAATGAACTGGTCAGTAAAAAGTATTCGTACACCTCTCGTAGGCTTAAAAAACCATGTATTTCTCTATGTAATTGCACACATGCTTATAAAACGAAACGTAATTGTAATTGTTCTATATTTTAACTACATACCGTCATATAAATATAGGGGAGAGTTGCCGAATGCGTACCACTTAATTTCGAAGCCAGTTTATATATTCTTTAGTAGGAATTTGAGCAAAAATTATGTTTTGCATCTATGTATTAACTATCGAAGTTGCAATTTAATATGATTTTTTAAATATTTATTGATAGATCATTGTGATATGAACACTTTTATAAGATCATGCAAACAGTACGATTTAGGCAACCGGTATCCTAAATGGTACCAGCCGGTTTCCAAAATTGTGCCTCATGTGTTGGATTAAAAAGATACAAAAAAATCATAAGAGAAACTGTATTTTGCGTTTAATTTCAGTTTAATATACAATACAACATAAAAATAAAATGAAATATTACATTACTTAACTTAAATACAACTAGGACAATAATAAATATTGTCTTTTTTCAAAACTCCTCCACAAGCTTCATGTACCCACTTTTGGCACTTTAAGCATTGGATCATGTTTTCTAAATAAGAATTATTGCAAAGAAAACAGAACCAATCGTTTTCATTCTCCACTTCTACGAGAACTGGAGCAGTAGTGCTGGTTGAAGGCGTGAAATCAATTTGTCTTTGTTTCATTTGTTTTGTTTTCATTGCAACTAATTCCTTTTTATAGGGGCTACTGTAACCTACTTTCCCATGCTAAAAAAATTTGAAATATTGTAAATCGTTTATCTTCGCGGTAAAATTTGAATAACAGTATCTTAAATCGTACTGGTACGATTTAGGAAACCACAGTGTGGTACGATTTAGGAAAAAGACGTCCCGCTAAATAATTGAAGCTAACCTTTAAAACATTATCAGCATGTTTTATAAATTAAATAAAACTAAATAATATAACATAGCTAGTTTTCAAAAATATATAAGACTACCTCAGAAACTGTAGATTTATATTTAATTCAGCCGATTAAAATCGTTTAAAATTGACATCAAACTTGCCTGATTTCTTTGTGCTTCTGTCATTCACAAAACAACACTTCATGCGAATGACTTTTTGGTCTTACTTTATCGACATAAATAAAAGTTCATATCTTTACCACCAAGAGGCATCAAAATGCATTAATTTTTAAATAAAACAGGTGGTCCGATTTAGGTGACCAGTACGCATTTGGCAACTCTCCCCTACTTAAAAAAGTTTAACGTTAACGAGAAAAATTAGAAAGTATGAAAAGTGTCTCTAAATTGGCGCGCAAAAAGTATTCGTACAGGTACTAGAATGCATTTGAAAGGCGTCCGATTGTTTATATTATGGTTTAGTATGACCCGATAAATAATCAGACAGGGTCTTTGATGCGCAGTCTAGTGGCAACCTTCTGTAAAACCAATCAATTGCAAATCAAAACCGGTCAATTTTGGTAACATTCGGTAAAATGGGTCGTAAATGTAAGGAAACAAGTGAGACTAAAAGAAAAAGGAACTCAACTACATAACAGACACAACTACATTATTAATAGTTGTGGCCTATTAATAGGCCACATAGTACTATAGAAGGAATTATAGATAGATACGTGAACGAAAAACTAATAAAAATAAAGAAAGATCTGGTCGCCCTCGAAAACTTGGTTCACGCGATGAACGTTTTATAGTGCGTGAAATAAAAACAAATCCTAAAATTAGTGCCCCTAAGATCGTTGCCGAGCTAGCGAACAACGCTGGAGCAAGTGTATGTGCCAGCGCTATTCGTAATTGTTTACGAAATAATTAATACCACGGCCGAGTTGCTCGCAAGAAGTATTTCGTAAATGCCGCAAATAGAAAGAAGAGACTTGATTTCGCGAAAGATAATATTAATAAACTTATCGAGTTTTGGCGAAGAGTCGTATCTACTGACAAAAGTAAATTTAATGTTTTTGGCTCTGATGGCAAGTGTACGGTCTGGAGGAAGAAAAATACAGAGCTATACAAAAAGAAAATCTACGTCCCACAGTAAAACACGGCGGAGGTTGGGTCATGGTTTGGGGTTGTATGAGTCATTACGCTTCATCGACGGAATCATGGACCACAAAATATACCTATAAACATATTAAAAACTCATACTGTAAGTAATGCAGAAAAAACGGGTATAACACAAGAGAGTGGTTGCTTTATAACACTTATGACTGTCTTTAATATATCTCATTAGCGTTAACTTTTCGTACATTTTTTTATGTCATATTTTGAGTTGAAACATATAGTAATGGTAATTGTGTTTTTGTTTTATAAAAAAAAATGTACAATTACATAAAGAAATATATGGTTTTCTAAAACTATAAGAGGTGTACGAATACTTTTTACACTCACTGTATATAGAGTAAACACTGTAATCTAAACGTACAATTGCTTTTCTTCTAGAGAACATTACGTGCAGAGAATTTCCCCACATTATGTGGGTACCTAGCAGATACCATAGTGTGCTCTTTTATCGGCTGATGTAGTTTTCGGTAAAGTTTTTTCACAAAAAAGAAATCGTTCCCGCCGAAATATCACTGTAAGCCTGCCTCTCTGGAGGATCAATTCTCGAGAGCGTTTAAATCGTTACGTTTCACGGTAGCGTCCAGCTCACCTGTGAACAATAGCCACCATGCTACCCCAACGACCTTGGCTAATCTACTTTCCTCCGGTCTTTCAACTTCGATTTGTCTCGGCGTTCTACGACTGATCGATCGCCCGGAAAGACCAAGGATCTTCTCGAGATGTTTGACGTTGAGACAAAGTTTGAGCGACCAAACAGCTAACCCAGTTTTCACGGTTCGTCTCTCTCTTCTTTTCGAGGCTCGCTCGCCTTTCCTCGTTTAGGAATTGTCGAACCCTTTTCCTGGGCCGAGCGCCAGGCGCCAACGTTTCACGCCTCCTCTACGGACCGGCAGGAACTCTTTTTCTTTCGGTACCGGCGCGTTGTTAAGGGTCCCGAGACGTCGCACCGTTTGCTAGAGTTAATGATTTTGAAGCCCCGAGAAAATTATATCCTTACCCGCCGAGGCGCATCGCTCGCCTAACGGACCTGTGCTTCGCCAAGGGACTCGGTTTGTAGACGTTCCTCCGGCTTGTAGGTCTACCCTTGATTTCGGTGAATGAACGACCGTGTTCCAGGACGATGTAAACGAAGCCTGCTCTATGGAATTGTTGCTGTTTTCATTGTAGCTTCTACTGTGAGAATACGTAATAATACGAGTCGCTCATTTGTCAAATCGTTCAGCTCCACAATACAAACGCTGGAGAAAATCGATGAAATTTAAAAAAATTTTTTCAATCTTAGCTTAGATCTAATCTAGCCTAATAATTAATCTGAGCCTAATAATTAACACGTTGAACGGTGGTCATCGTGGACCATTGCTTAAGAATGATTATCATAAAATTAATGGCATTGAACATCAATTTTATTACTGCCGAAATTAAACAGATTATAGCGTGAACTAAGAACTTCGTTATCCTTCGAGTAACAATTGTCCTCAATAAGCACAAAACTAGTTTGAAATTGTATATCGATTTGGACATTTTATTAACTGCCGTGATAGTTGGACGTTATACAGGATGTGCCAAAAATCTAGAACTTTCTTGAAAGAGGTGATTCCTGAGGGGATCGAAAAAGTAACTTTTTCCTTTACAAAAATATTCCCCAAGGCTGTGTTAAGGACTTAAAAAAGTCCCGCTGAGCGTGACGTTGGTATTGGCTGAGCCGGAATCCGCCTTCTGTGCCTACACTCAGATTGGTCTATGTTTTTCACTGATAACTTGTTAACAATGCCGTGGAGAATATTTTCGCAAAGGAAAACGTTGTTTCAAATGACCTCAGCTGAGGAATCATCGCCTCCAAGAAAGTACAACAATTTTGCGACACCCTGTAATTTCTCTTCGATCTACTCTGCAAAACTGCAAATTTTTGACACATATTGAAAAGGAGCTGATCCAAGTAATTCGGTAGAAGTATATAAGAAACCTCGGAAGGTGGTTAATCGATTAGACTGATCCCAGATAGCACGCGACGTCTTAAAGACGTCTGTTTTACGTCCATTTTTGGTCTGAACGTCTTACGTCCTGAAAAGACGTCTTTAAGACGTCTCTAAGATGTCTTTTACGAGTCGTCTTTCAGACGTTTCATTTCTTGACGTTTCAGTCATTCTAAACTGCTAGAGAAAAGCTTTACAAACTGTACACACGCAACACAATATAACGCAGTTTTCCATCCTTCGAATAGACGTTTATTTATTTAGGAAAGTTAAATAACTAAATTGTTAATTTACTACTATTAGAATATATTACATATATATTCGCAATAGAATCGCAGAAACACATCATCTAGTAAACGGCAAGTCCCGAGTTCGAATCCCGCCAACTGTATAAAAATTTCTATAAATGTGATTTTTTAAGGTCCTTTCGAAGGGAAAGTGGAATATTCCATCAACAAAGAAGTGCACAGAAAAGTAATACATAAAAATAAATAGATAAATAAATAAATAAAGCATAAAATGTTAATGTTCGCGGATATGCTGAAATACATTCTTTTAATTTATTTTTTTTATTTATAAATAAATAAATAAATAAATTAATTAATTAAATAAATAAAGCATAAAATGTTAATGTTCGCGGATATGCTGAAAAACATTCTTTTAATTTATTTTTTTTTATTTATTTAGTTTTTTTGTTATAACAAACATTCAATTTATATTTCTTGTACATGTATACAATATTCAAATTCAATATTTTTCTCATAAGAAAAAATGTGGCTTAAGAAATATTTTTCCAATATTTGACAAACATATCTATCTAATATTTTTGTGCTATTATGGGTCTGTTTCGGGACGTCTTGAATACGTCTGTTTCGAGACGTCTTAAAGACGTCTTTAGTTTTTTCACAAAGACGTTCCAGAGACGTTCAGAAGCCGTTCGGAAGACGTTCGTAGGACATTCAGACGTCTTATAGACGTCTGAACGTCTTCGACAGACGTCTTAAAGACGTCTTTAAGACGTCTCTGTGCTATCTGAGATATGCCACATTTGATCAGGTACTCGCACGTGGCCAGCGTGCGGAATTGGTGAACGATCTGCTTACGGGTAGGATCGCAAGATCAATTAAACCCTATCAGTTCCCGGTATCGTTAAACAAACTGTTTCGATCGAGCGGAACTTTGGTGGCCGCTCGGTCGCCGTTGAACGTGTTAAATAGATGCGGGGAGCGTGCTAGAAATTGGCTCGTAATTCAGCGTAGGATCGAGCAGTAGTCAGAAGCCGAACGAATTTCTTAATGTAGCCGCGGCATCGTCGTAATTTCCAATGGGGTCGTGGCCAGGGGGTGTGTTAATGCCGTGGCGTTTCCGCTATGGGACGGTGTTTCGGGCCGCGATAAAGAACGAGGAATCGTCGTTTCGCGGAATTTACGCTCGGCCCCGAACCGATAAAACCGGACATTAACGAGGCCATCGAGTTCGTTTTCATTGCCGTGGCGAAAGGAGCCACGATCGGGCGACCACGGGGTTCCCTTCTTCGTTGCTTCGAGATTCCCCCCCCCCCCCACCCCCCAACCCCCTCCGTACCCAAGGTTTGGCCCACCGGTGTTCTCACGTGAGAAGTGGCAACTAAACCGCCCGCCCAAAAACGAATATAGAACTTCTAGTTTCCCGGAGAAATATCGTGAGAGGATTACCCCGACTACCCTGTGAGTTGAAATAGGGAGGGGGAGCGGCTGAAAGGTGCAAAAGGGTGCAGGAGGAGTGTGAAAGGGGTGCAAAGGGACACTCGATAAACAACCCCCCGCGGCGGGCGCGGCAGATACGGGCGTTAAATGAAATTAGCACGGCGTTTAGTTTCGTTAGCCGGGCCCAGGCTCGGCCGATCCTTCGGGTTATAAATTATTCTGGAATGACTTGCAGTGAAATGGCCGGCGAATGGAATAGAGAAGGCCGATCGGCTCTGCCGTTGAAGGTGCGAGAGCGCGCCGGTATGCAAATGGGGAGGGCGAAGACAGTAAACCGTCCGAGAGCAATTTGTTTTAGGGCGATATTTTTATTATCGACACGAGCGAGTGGCTTTCTAGATACTTTGAAGAACATTCTTGTTTTCTGCCGCACGCTCTGTCTAGCCGATCAACCAACCAGCTCCTTTCAAAAAGAAAAATTCAAACGTTCTTCCCTCCTTGCACAATTTTCCTTTATTCATTGTCTCACGAACACTGCGTTTTCGTTATTTTTCTGGCTTTGGTAGGAACCATAACTGTTATAACCAAAAAGAAAAAAGTCATGGAATAACAAGTATTTGTAACCGAAAATTTTTTCTCTCACTTCGATCACTTATAACAGTTATCAAAGAGAGAAATTTATTTCGATCGCTCGTAACAGTTATCGATGAAGGAAATTTGTAATAATTATTATTAAATAGTACAACTATCAAGTGGTAGAATGCTACAACCAGAATTTAATGTGACAAATATGAGTTTCTTCTTTTCTCCTGATGAATCACACGGCACAGCGTGCATTATGCGCGCTAGTTTTGATAAAAATGTTTTGAAAAAACAGTCTATATTTCTGTTTTTCCCAGTTGCAAAAATTTTAGGTGTGATTCTAATCTACATCTAATTTTTAAAGTGTCCAAAGTGTCATTTTTGGGGGTTTTGCAAAGAAATCATACAAGATTTTGGGCACGCATGTCTGTGAATATTTAAAATATACAAATGATCTTTTAAAAGCAGAAATAATAGAAAATTACATCGAGAAATGAATGACGTATCTTAAAATCTTTTGGGCAAGCACTTTCGGTGGTTAAAGCAAAAAAAAAAAAAGAAAAATAAATAAATGAAGGAAAAAAGAACGAACGAAGTCTTATTCTAAAATCTTTCAAGCATTTATCTTTGAGGAGAATATTGGAATTAAAAGATGGTTCTTCACACTGAAAATTAAAAAAAAAAGCCTGCAAGACTCGCTGCTTATTAAAAAGCAATAGAAAATACTACCAATTAACAGAAATAACGAGCAAGGATTAATTCGCGAACAATGAACGTTAATCATGGGGTTGGAAGGTTGTTCGCCCTTAAATCCTGCAGACCCTTAACCAAATTAACGGAACGCGTCTCTCGGTATGTACTAACAAGACTGAAGTGCTTTCGTTCCTTCGTTTCAGAAGATAATAGATCCGAACCGGACCGGGCATCCTCGCGTTTGTTCATTCTCGCTGCAACAGGAAATCGTGCCGACGATGACGTTTCCCATTCTCCTGACCGATGGCCCAGTCGAAAACCCCGGGACCGATTCTCATTGGCGGATTAATTACCGTCGCTCGACAATATCGGCACCGGTAGCTTCGTTTTCGCCGACACTTTAATGGCCGACATTGATTCGACG
Organism: Seladonia tumulorum; assembly: GCA_913789895.3. Classification (NCBI taxonomy): domain Eukaryota; kingdom Metazoa; phylum Arthropoda; class Insecta; order Hymenoptera; family Halictidae; genus Seladonia; species Seladonia tumulorum. Next base: position 30,400,726 of record OU565267.1, read on the forward strand.
GTGCGAACGGGGGAAAGAAGGGAATAGATACAGGGGACGGTAGCGAGAGAGGACTCGGTCTTTTATTTCGTTCGAATCTCTCGGTACTACCTGAGGAGACGTTCTTTCTCTACGCTCGTAGGAAGATAAAGGATGGTAATTGTTTTTCTTTTTCCTTTTTTGTTTTGTCCATCTCTCCCTCTCTCTCTCTTTTTCTCGTTCTATCTGTCTCTGGTTCCCCTCTCCTTTGCGAACGGGCTCGGTTCTCTCGTCGAGTTTCTGTTCTCTCTTCGAGCAGGGCGTCGCGTTGCCTTCGCCGTCATTACACGGCATGACAAGGCGCCTCTGTTCCAGGCTCCTCGACTTCTCCGCCACTTTTTCTGCTCCCCATATTCTCGTGCCCACCTTTTCACACGCTTCTGAACGGCAGAAAAGACGACTCGAACCGGAGGAAGCGACGTCTCTCCGCGTCTCCGCGCTGCGTGATAACCTTTCAACCCTCTTCAACAAACCGTCTCCCGCATTGTGCACCGTGATTGGATGGGGGAGGACACGTCGCGATGGAAGTCTACCTCGGAGAAACATTATTTCGATGCTGCAACCACTCCTTCCCACCCCCTCATCCCCTCCCACGCCAAACATGCGCCCTCGAAACGAACATTCTGAGAGAGAGATACACGTTTTTGTGGAAACTTTCGACCCTTAAGGTTATCTAGGTTATAAACTGAAAGAAACGCGATAATAAAAGGAAAGGCAATGTTTTCTGACTCGTTAAAATACAGCAAAGGGTTCAACGTGTTAAATATTGGATAAAAATGCAATAAAAAATTGACGCAACACGTGGACGAAGCGCAACACAACTTGTGTACCGGATTGCGTTCGTCTCCAGAGGGTTGAAATTCGCGAGATCGTGCCCGGCCACTCGGATATATTGTCGCGATTTCCATCGGATCAAAGGAGGGGTAAAAATCATCGAAACGATTTCGGAGATGATCGTTGGAAAAATTTATTCAACGGACTTGACCGCAATTGATTTCATTCCAGGAAGACCGTTCCCCCCCGCGGCCCGTGTGGTCGTCGACGGCTTTTTGCCGGTTGGCCGGCGCGGCGCGCGGATTTGACTTCTTTTTTTTTCACACGATATCCCGAGGGAAGTCGAGTCCAGTCGTCGGCAGGTCCCGCAGGTTTACGAGGTCCTACACTTGTACACCCGGCCTAATTGATCCGTGGCCGACCGTCTATTCTACCTGCGGGGATGAGAAGGCGGCACACGGACAGAGAGACACGGCTAGAGACTTTCCTCTCTCTCTCTCTCTACATACACACACACACGCGCGCGCGCAGAATATATATATATACATACGGTATATCGCAGTGAAAGCCCACGGTTCTCTTCAGGGTGAAACGGAGCAGGAACCAGGAACAGGCCCCTGCATTTACTGGCAGCGAATTACCCTCTGAAAAAAGCTCGCTGCCTCTCGAAGAGAGGCGCCTCTCTATCTCTCGTCGTCGTCTAATTCCTCAGCCTTGTTCCGAACCGGGCGGGAACGTTTTTCTGAACCTGAACCCCCCTCAGCCCCTCGCCCCCTGTCTTTCTCTCGTTCGCCGTGGCTTTTTTACGCCTAGAACTGGAAAAATAAAAATTTCTCTTGGATTACCTCCTTTATGAACCCCCCCCCCCCCCCACCCCCGCACACTCGTTCTCGGTTTATGGTATTGCTGAGCAATTTTTAATAATTATTATCGACCCTCTATATAGCCACACGGCAACCCTGCTGCTATCTATCTATAAATCCGCGGGTCTAGTAATTAGTATAAGGGCTGCTTCGAATATGTACGACGATTTCTACGACTTTAAGATGAAAAACGGAAATCTAGAAATTTTTAACAATCAATATCTACTGTCTGACGATTGAGTTACATCACGCTTTTAGAAAATTGCAAGCAGAAAGAATGTTTTAAATATTAACGAAGACTCCAGGTTCTGTGACGAAAGGCAGCAAGAACTGTCGCCAGTTAAGCTTCCCTTAACCCTTTGCACTCGAATATTTTCCTTCTATATATATATATTTTTCATGTTATACATACGAAAATGGTGCAATTTACTCCTACAATACTGAAATGTTTAGTAATTTATTAAATACCAACAAATTCAATAATTTCAAAAATATTTTGAATAATGATACTGCAATTTTTAGTGGTGCCTTACAGTCACCATTCGTGTGCTAAGGGTTACATTTTCAACCCTTAGACTGCAAACACTTTCACGGTACCCTCAAACTGTGGGACTCCCATGTCCGATGCGGACTGAGTAATAAGTCTTCGAAAGATCTGAAAAATCCATATAGTACCTTGACGAATGTCCAATGACCTTGACGAATATGCGTTGAAAAATTTTCTATTGTATTACTAAATAGAAATAGTTCGGACTCGAATGTCCCTTCGTTACAGTATAAGGGTTGACAAAAAAGATTCTCTACAATATAAACGAGGTGTGCGCAAGACGCTTGGTACAGTTTGGTACTTTGATATAATACTCTGTTTCATTTAATTTTTTTCCTCGTCGCATTTTGTATAAACCCAAATATTGCAAGTTGATTAATATTTTTCAGGTTTTACTTAAATTATTTTCTTCAATTACTGACACTCTTTAGGAGAATATTTCATTGACGATCTTTTCGTTTGTTATTGTTTGCGAGCAACTGTCTTATAGATTTGTCGCGGCCAACAAGAGGTCAAGCTTGTGTAGCTTTCAAGTTGATAGAAGTTCTAACGAAAACAGTGCGTGGAACGACGTCCCCAGAAGTAAATAATAACACTCTGCATGAGAGACGATGAAATGCTTTCATATAATACGTAATTATTTCGCTTTAGGTGATGTCTTATAGTATTGTCGCGGACTGTACAATGCAATTTTGTACAAAACGAATCAATAGCTCACGGATTAACTGACTGGCTACTTGTTACTTCTTCTTCTCTAGGTGCGCGCCCTTTCGCAGGGCCTTATATAAGGTTACATTTGACTATGGAGGTTTGGTGGGGTAAGGATGACGCTAGCTATCCCTTAGAGATAAGGGATGACGTGGAAGTCGGTGTTGTTACAGGATTAGATTTTAACCTGAAATCTGTATATCGATGAGTATGTACACTCCGCGACAGAAAGATGGCACGCCACGAAAATTCAATGTTTTCATCATTTGGACATAATAATTCTAGCCTTTCTTGGTACTTATACATTTTTATTGCAAAATAAACTACATTACAAACAATAAAATTAAAGAAAATGTCCGTTTGATTATGGAAACAAAAAATAACAAAAAATCGGTACGACAAAATGATGGCACATATACAAAAAAATACGTGGTTTACGTACATAAAATATATAACATTACGTTTAATATTTTGTGTGGCCTCCCTTATTTGCTAGAACAGCCTACATACATTTCGGAAGTGACTTAAAGAGTTTTTTAATATATTTTGGCCGTATTTTTGTCCATTTTTGTTCTATGCACGTTTTTAAATGTGCAGGGCTTTGGAATTGTCTTCCGCCTACATAAACATGCCTTGCTAGTTGTGCCCAACAATTTTCAATTATGTTGAGATCTGGTGATCTCGCTGGCCACGTAAAGACACTAATTTTGTTTTGCTCAAAGTACTGCTTAACGCATTTCGCAGTATGCACACTTGCATTATCCTGCTGAAATATACAATTTTCCCCGGAAATTGTCTGTCCGAATTTAGTTAATTGTTCGTCTATCAAATCTATATAAATTTTGCTGTTCATAGTTTTGTTTATTTTTACTTCGGTCACTCCTCGATACCCAATTCCGGCCCAAAGCATTACTCCTCCGCCACCCATGAGTCTGCGGCTGAATATCCTTTCTTCTTTTCGCAGGTCGTGAAAATAGTGTGCGAAACCATCCGGCCCATCTAGATTAAATCTTTTTTCATCACTAAAAATAACACGACGCCACTTTTTTCTCCAATGTATATGCTCTTGAGCAAATTTCAAACGCTCTGATTTATGCTGAGCGGTTAAAGGTGGTTTTTTTTCAATTCCATTCGAACTAAGTGCGGACATTCTTTTATTATCCTTTGCACATTACGCATATTTGTGTGTACGCCAGCTGCTTTAGCAATTTGTCGTGATGTTCCCGAAGAATTCGAAGCTTCTTTTAAAATTGCACGTTTTCCGCGATTGCTTACTGCTTTCGGTCGACCGGAACTCTTTTTTGTACCGTATGTTTTGGGATATTTTAATAAATTATACACCACTTTTCTGCTCCGATGTATAATACGTGCGATTTTCGAAACTGAGTAATTCTCTTTACGCAATGTCGAAATTGTTTTTATTTCAGCATCGGATAAAGATTTTCCACTACCCATAGTGTAGTTTCAATAGAGGATAATAAGAAACACACACAATATTTAATGCACAGTAACACAGTATACGATATAAACAGTCTGACGGTCTAGTGTCGACTGCAGAGAAAGAATTTTAAGACTGTGCCATCATTTTGTCGCGTCGGTGACCCCCGATGTTTACATTTAGACTAGAATCCGTAACCTGCGCTTAAATCCGCCGGTGTAAGTAGCCTCGAAGCTCCACCGAAATACATACACGGAGAGAAACATAGCAAATTTTATCACAGTTTTCAGGAATAGCAATATTTACGGGTGTGCCATCTTTTTGTCGCGGAGTGTAATCTGTTTTTGTCAAGTCGATGAGAAAGCTTGTGACTCCGAATAAATAGAATGTTACTCGCAGTCTCGCATAACGGTACTACGGTGCAATCTATTCGCTCCCATGTCCACGGTGCATGCGAATGTCGCCGGGACACACGAGTCTTTCTCTCTGAACAGTATCGTTTCGACAATGGGTGAGGGCAGTGGGTCGAAATGTTTGGCGACGACGCGCCGTGGGTGAATTACTGGCGAGAAAGAATAAGGGCGGCGTGCGGAGGGGTGCGGGTGGTGCGGGGGACTCTATTCAGAGGACGGCAAACACCAGCCACCAACAAGTTGGTCGTAATAGGTCGCCGATCGGGCGGCGGTCTCGTGAAGCACGGGTCGAGAGAGAGAGAGAGAGAGAGAGAGAGAGAGAGAGAGAGAGAGTCCGTTGCATGCCACAAATTGGCTCAAATATTTACGCAATTGGCATGATAACCGCATTACGTGATTATGTACGGTTGTTGCGCGCGATCCCGATGCTCACCCTCTCATCCCATCATCACCACCAACCAGCCCCCCCTCCTACACCTCTTCGTCATCCTCCTCTTCCTCCCCCTCAACATGGTTTACTCTCCTCCTCCTCCTCCTCCTCCTCCTCCTCCTACGTTCTCCATGACCTCCTGTATAAACGGCAAATCAGGGTTATTAAACGACCGCTCGCGGGACAAGCGCATTGTTCGCCGGTGCCCATGCAACTTCCGCCTCGACGTTCTTCCTGTTCTTTTCGCCGAGCTGCGTCTTCCATTTCCCGCACCCCGGTTTCGCTGATGTCGCGATCCTGTTGGTCAAGCTACCGCCCTTTGTTCGGGAATGTGCGAAATTGATTTGACGATCGGTTCGAACGGAATTCGTGGAAGTGACTCTTACATCTGGTCCGAAAAATCCATTTTTTTTTGCTGCGATTAAAGTAAGAGTGTTGAATCTTGGAATATGAGTCTAAAAGAATCAGGGGGGGGGGCGGTAACTTTTAAAATTTTTTAATAATTATAAACACGTGTATCTTCCATAAAATTTCCAGCAGAACAGCTTTCGTTCACGATTCGACAAAACGGTGGATAAAAAATCGCACACTAAATTTTGTTGTGTCATTGGAAAGAGGTAGCATCAATCTGCAAATCCATGGTAGACTCAGTCAGGAAAAAAAATCTTGCGATGATTCTACAGACGGTACAATTTATAACATTTTCAGAAGAAACGAGTATTCGGTTTGCCGCACGCTGCGTCATGCAAGAACAAAAATATGGAGAAAACGAGCACAAAATTGATTGAAACCACTGTAATATCAATTATCGGAGTACATACTTTTTGGAGTCACTCTGTAACTATCACGTTGTACCTGCGATATTGCCTTACGCTGTCCGCTGTCGATGAAGACAGTGTATCGCGGTGTAGAAGTTGTTGTAAAACGAATTTCCAGGAAGAGAACTGTACGAAGAAGTTGCCAGTTGCTAAAGTAGGTTATTATAACTGGAATAACGATGTGGTTATGCGCCTGCGGAAAATAATCGACAGATTGTCGAAACAAATCCAACTGAAAATTATAGTGCACCGTTTGTTTGTTTTATTTTTTATTTTTCTTTTGCGGCCATCCATATTTCATTATTACGTTAACAATTTCTTTCATTAGCGGATCCCTAGCGAGCCCGTAACTGTATAAATTTAGCCGCAGCTTAGCCGGATGCCTTGTTGATCACGTTTCAGTGCGCTCTCGGAAGATACCTCGATAATTGCCGATTCCAGGAATGATATTTTTACGACGATTTAATATCAACCTACGCGCGAAAAAATCAACATAACGCGCTCCATGGATTATAGATGCGTGGTCATGCAAATTCGTCCGACTTCTAACTGAAAAACTGCAAAAAAGTGCATTCCGACCGGTGGTACTGTAATTAACAGTCGTTTGAATCGATTATAAAATGTAATTGAAAATAGAATACTTGTCGTTTTAAACGCGACCATGTACCGACGGTTTAAAAACAATGAAAACGAACCTGTTCGAACCTCGTTAGACCAGATCGAACAGTAAAATGTAACGGCACGGCGCAGAAGAAATTTGTCAAAGAACCTCGCTGTAATTTTTATATGTGTTTCCGTTCTCTAACTTCTTCAATCTATTATTACTATCATATAGTATCATAATCTTGAATGCGTTAAGTGCAACAGCGCTCTCCAACGGTGATTGAAAACACATCGTTTAGGATCACGGAGGTCTATAGTTAATCAATCTCTAATCACGTTGAAATCAACAGAAATCAAAGACTCATATCACAAGGTATTCAATATTTTTTATACCGTTTAACGTACTAAACTTTTTATTAATCGGCGATTACTATACAAATCACTTCTTGCAAATGGCATTCCGACAATTTTCACGTAGTTCCTTCCTAATAGGTCCTTTGCAAACACCTTTTAATGGACAATTAAATATTTCAATCCTAATATGAAAGAAATGTTAATAGTTCTGGTGAGCGATGTTATGGTCTTTTTAAAAGTAAAATGATTTGTTAATGGCTGCTATGGAAGCTATGTGTAAATATAGCAATTACAATAGCAAAGATACTTATAATTTTTCAGCGAACTATTTTGTGGTTTCTCTAAATTCAATAAAAAGACATGACCGTTTCACCGCAAGCGTTTGAATAAATTTCTGCGATGCTCAGCAGTTCAATAAAAATTAAGGCAATCCTCCCACAAGTTCTCAAAATATTTTCTATACACGTATGAATATCTCAATCCCACTAGTAAGGAAATAATAATAGTAAACCGCTTTATCATCTCTCTAAACGCAATAAAAAGAAATAAAAATCGCACCACAAGTATTCGGATATTTTCTATGCAGTCTGAGGTGTGAACATTTCAACACCTGCAGCAAAGAAGTATTAATATTTCCGTGGACCGCTTTATCATATAAGTACCTAAGCACAATAATAATTAGCATGGATCCTCCCACAATATTTTAAGGGGTCATTTTTCAAGATACTGTAGCAGAAAAATTTCCGTAGTAGAATATTTGTACTTTTAAATCAGTGAATCGTTAAAACAAAAGTTCCATTAATTTCTACAGAAAAAAATTCCCAAAAATCGCGTTTCTCCAGACTGCTCGTGGCTCCGTGGATATTTTCGAGAGAACAGCCTTTGCTTCGTCGAGTCAATCATTCCCCGGAGTGGCCGGCACTAAAAATAATCCTAAAATCAGCCGATAAAAAACGAGTCCCGGCCGGGACCACTGTGTCATTACGCCGATCGTCGAGATGACAAAGGATTTTTCCTCGAACGTCGGGGCCACGTTCCCCTCGGCGATCCTCGCGCAAAAATGGCAAAACAGAGAGACGAAACCGCCATCGTCCCGGAGGCGAAGTTCTGCTCGGTGATTTTGCCGCGGCCACGAAGAGGAGGCTTCTTCTTCGAAAATACAGTTACTCTGGCCGGCGATCTAGCGCCGATCCGTTACGTAACACTCCGTGGAAACGCTCGCTTGTGTCTGTCTCTCTTTCTCTCTTTCTCTCTTTCTCTCTCTCTCTCTCATTCTCTTTTTCTCTCCGCCTCCTCAGCCGCACGGAGAGAACGCGCGTTACGTGCGGTTTCCGTAAATTGCTACGTGCAAACCAGCCAGCCGATCCTCGAGCAGACGAGCCAAGGGCTCAACGTTGCTGCCTTAACAGCAACGGGCTCTCCTCGACACGTCTTCAGGAAACAACGCTCTTCTGGAACCATTTGCGCCCCCGTTGCCCGAGGGGGTTACACGGAAAGCGCGAAAAAGATGCGAAAGAATGGTTTTCTGAAAAAATGTGTTCCCGCCGTTGGTTCCACTGCCTGATGACTTCTGTTCGAATGTCAGTACACGCACAATCAGGGTAGCCGGGCCGACCATCGAATGAACATATTAACACTTTGACTGCCAAACTAGAAACCTCAAAAATTCCATAAAATCCATAAAATTCCAGAAAAAATTAAATGTATGATATTGGGTAGTCCTCCAACTTTCTTGGATTTTACAGATCCTAATCAAATTTGGTACGGTGAATATATCAACGTAAAAATTCGTTTTAAAACCTGGACAAATAATTCCGTCACCCACATGTATGTGTGACATGGCAATCAACGTGTTAAATGTAAAAATAACACGATGTCATCGTCATTGCTGAAATTCGCAGTGATTTCATTGTTTCCTACAGTGTTCAACAGAATTTTAGAGGCTATGTATGAACGTTCATACGTCCATTTATACTGCCACCATGTCGATGGAAAAATTGGAACATGCTTCCCGGGTATGAGACGATATGTTCTAAGAATTTCAAGAAGAACTGCTTCGTGGTTTTTGTCAGCTATTTGCAGCTTCGGTAACGAGATGTTCATAGGGTGACGTGTATTTTAAGATTCTTAAACTATTTAGTTGACCAAGTTCAGCCTCTCTTCTACCCTGCATAGATTTCGCGTTGTCGCCGCGTTTGCAAATTAAACGAAGACATACGAAGTAGTTTGATCTCGAGAACGAGACGTCGCGAACGGCTCGATTCGGCGCGTCGCGTCGGTATTACGGCACCTGTCCGCCACGGTAGTCATTACATGAATTAAATAATACTTGGTATAATTATTTGGAAAGTTTACGGGCGAGATGTATGGGTCGGCCCCCGGAGCCCCGGAGGCTTTTAATTACAAGCGGCTGCGAATGCTTCCCGAGGATTACGCGTTCGTTGCGCGGCTCAACCCCCCACCCCGTCCACCCCGAATACCCTCCCTCCCCCCTTGCTCTGGAGTAATTAGCCGATGTTTAGAAAGCCGATGTCTATCGATGACGCTTCGTATCTGGGACGAACGTTTAGTGAAACCGGAATCGTCTCCCATTGTTCACCTGGGAATTTGATTCGATGGCGGCGGCCGACGCTACCACGGTAAACCTGTAATGAATTAAAATTGCCGGTTACACGGGCTGCCTCCGTGTAAACACAAAGCATTGATTTAAACGCGGAGATTATTGTGATTACAACAATTTATTGTTCGGCGACCGATGGGGTTGGGGAGTGTGATCAGCCCTGAGAGACACTCGCAGCGCCAGCTTGCCGCGAAGATACCAAAGCTTTGGACACGAACTGCTGGCGACATCTCTTGAAGAACGATCGCACAGACTTCGACTCGCTGCGTTTCTTCGTGGTTCTATGTTATCGACTTCGTTGAAAAGGTTCTTGGACTGTAGTGGACTTTGGACGGCGAGTTCCGGAACTACGTCAATCTGTAAAATTGGTACAATGTTAGCATAACCAGAGAGGAAATGAGAGTGTTCACGCCCGGGATTTTAGTGTTCCCGGTTTAATGTTGCCCCCTAGTCTAATTTTTAGCCTGGACCAGAACCTTACATCTTACCTGCATCATTAGCAGCGGATTCCTAATAATGCCAGAGTGGACGCTATTTCTGTGTTAAAAAAGGCTCTTCTATGTAGGATCTGATCCAGCCTAAAAGATGATGCAGGTTCTGATACAGGCTAAAAAGATGATGGAGGTTCTGGTCCAAACTAAAAAGTTGATGCAGGTTCTGTTCCAGGCTAAAAAGTTTCAATTCCTCTCTGATATAACAATTTGAGAAACTCTGGAAAATTTTAGCGCGATAGAAAAATGTGTTCCCGTAGATGTTTTTGAACTTTCGAGGGCTTTAATTAAAACTGACAGATTGTGCTCTGTGTGATAGGATTACTAAGAGAAAATTCAATATAATTTCGAAAAATTTACAAATCCCGATCGATAACTCGGACAAAATTGACTCGATTTTAAGGGAACTTTTCAAGTTGATTTTAAAATGTATTCCAGAGAGTGGGAATTTTGAATAAGTCGCAAAGAATCAATTATAATTCATTATGAAGTCTGTAAACTGCACAACTTTGCAAGCGTAAATAATGCATTTATCAACAGTAGATGAACTCCTGTTATCCCCAAGGGGCCTCCACAAAGTGATACCGAAGTAACACGTCCTCTTAGAGGCATTCCACCCGCGCGTCGGCCAACACGTGTTGGAAATGATCGTGTGGCTCGTCTAAGCACTACCCCCTCATTATCATAACCGCTTCTTGGGCACTAATCCGAAGTCGGTTCTAACGAGAAAACCTGGTCGTGATGTCCTCGGGGGCGAGACGCTGGTAAAATGACGTGAAAACACGATGTACTAGTCTTTTCACGCCAAATTTCTCAGTATAGGAAGTTGAATTATTCATTTCAGATAACTATCGGCGAAGACTTCAGAGTAAACTACCGATAACTGTAATAAATTATAAATTCATCCACTTAAGGAACTCTCTTCTTTAAACGACTGTCCCTGAAACCTTAGGAAATGTCCACTGTAACCTACATTGTCACAAATTATAAACTAATTCTAGTAATACGAAGCGCTTTTCCTCTATTTCCTGATAAATGCATACAATTTACAGATATGTAAATCTAATTAAATTAAAAGCTGGAATTATCTGATGCGAAACGATAGGCTCCATCGACTTCCATTTTCTCTCCTTTTAACCCTCATACACAGCTTTCTTCTCTCTTCAACCCTTATCATTAAAATATACATTTTTTCACTTCGTACTATACATCGAGGAATGAAGCCAGGTCTTCATTTCCTGCTTACCGGAATGAAGACGGTGGAAAAACAAGGCAAATGTGGCCCTCGGGCCGTGGGTTGGACAGGCATGTTTTACAATATTTAAAACATCGAAATGTGTGAATTTTTACACTGAGAGTGAGAGAGTTAAGATCGTCCATTTTCTACACGTTATTCAATTTTTAAACAACACTACGAATAAAAATGGACTGCCTGGCTGCGGTTTATTTGGGCACCAGTTACCAAGGCACTTGTCCAAAGAAAAGGGGTGCTCTGTCCAGGCGAAACATTCGATGCACGGTCGCATTATTATATGACCCCTTTCGCGTCACATTTTTTTTCTTTCGCATGCTACCCGGGATCGATAATCAGCAATTATGCAAGACACGGCAGTCATGGCGTGCGTACGCACACGCCGGCCAACATCTAGGAAAATTATCTTCCACATGACAGGCCGCTGCAATTGGGGAACATTGCAATTTCGTGATAGCACGGCTCTTCTGAAGGCTGACATCGAACACCCTAGTCCTTTCTTCGCGACATGTGCTCTCCGCAACCCCCAGTTAGCAGGTGAGCAGTCATTCTCACAAATATTATTGAAATCAGCTGCCGGGGACGCGGGTCAATTTTCAAAATTCGTAAAAGAACTGTACGTCACGTTGAAACGAATTCAAGGGTATACGCCTGGCAATGGATACAGATCGAACAATTAATTTTTGTTGGAAAAGAAAGACTCGGTCTATGCACAAGCATAGAAAAAAGAACATTGAAAATTTACCATAATTTAAAATATAAAATTCCACATGATCTGGAGATTAAAATATATTGCATACAAATTTGACAAGCACTGCTCACAATCTAACGGAAAATTGTAGTTATAAAATAAAGTGCTAGTCCTCGTGCAATTAAATTAGTCTAATCAAGTGTAAAGAACAATGTGCTTGATTTCCAAGCGTTCTAATAAATGCGTTTATTCTACACAATTAAATTAATCAGAAATGAAAGAAAATGTGTTTGCTGCTTAAACAACCGTTGAAAGTAAATGCATGAAATTAACGTGGATTTGTAGCTTTGTTTAAGCGAATAAGTTCAAAGGATTTCTCATTATGGTTAGCGAAATAAATTAGAAAATGGCTGTCCCCCATGTTACTACACATCTCTCCTGCACGCAGATGCAGCAAGAGTATCATTTATTTTCCTGAAGAAAGGCGATCGATGACACATGCCAAGACATCTGCCAGGCCACCGAAGCTTTGCAGATCACAGGCTGTGGCCTTTTGTTCCTGAACCGGTGGCGGCAATTTTGCTTTAGAACTGCATCTACCTGCGCGCGTGCAATCGATGCAGGAAGCATCGATCAGACCGGCAAAGAAGGTAATAATCGCGAGGACAGAAATGTAATATCAAATTAACGTTACGGTCCTCGATATCGCGTCATTAAATCTTGTCAATCATTTCACTGACACACGGAAATTTTCAGATACATATTACGAAGCTAATAATTATGATTTTGTAATACTACATCGACGTGTATTACTTGTAATCATAAATAGGAACACAGTGGGTAGAAAGAGGTCGACACCATTTTCTCTGTCTCGATGCCCAAAGAAACCCCACCAATTCTCTCCTTTTTTTTTTTTCTTTTTTTGTTCACAAAATTCATAGCTTATAAGAAAATTACCGAAACATATTCGACACTGCACCTGCCTGAACTCGAAACAAGATGAACGGTTTCCATTATTCGAAATTAGAGAGAAATTATCCGGTGTGTTGCGAGACATGTGTTTAATACGAGGACACAGAAGGAGAGACCGATACACACGAAACAAGAACGCGTCTCGTATTTACATGTTTATTGTTCTCGATATTTTTCCCAACACCTTACACCGTAAATAGAGTACAAGTATATTCTTGAACGTGGACGCACGGCGACGCCCGGTTTATGTTAATTGCCCTGAAAATCCACTCCCTCGTTCCCCGTCCTCTTGCTTCGCTTCCATATCTCGTTATCGATGCTGCAAAAATCAAAGAATTGTTGGATCATGTTACGTGTCTCAAACAGTTAATCGATGAAGAATTGCACAAACTTATAAGTAATACGAATGTGACGAACAACTTCCTAACGTTCCAGAATTACTAAATTGCAAATTATTTGGAACCCGACATTTTACGTTAGATGATCTAATAGATTCATTTATTTTTCTGAATATTTACACTTCGAGACATGTTTAACATGTTCGTCATCAGCATTCATGGTTGCAATATTCTATTAAATGTTAGCCCGTCTATTCGTGAAACGTCAGCAATAATATTGTCATAGAAAAATTAAAAATTCTTCTAATATGATACTGTGGGCTATGATTTGTTCTAACGACAAGCACAATTTTATTATAATTGTTGTTTCGCCGAACTTACTCGTCTGCTTCCTCAGAGTAACCTGCCAAAGTTCGCCATAGTTTCAGCGAACCCCCTATTCGCAGCGGAAAATCTTGCCAAGTCTGAGCATCTAACAAAGAAATTCGTATTATATATGGGACAATTGTAAAGCAGAAATGAGGAGATATTTCCTCGAACAATTATCTGCTACACGAATTTGATCAGTACTTAAATTGTTCGCTTTAGAACGATGTAAAATATTCAATGGAAAATGTTTACCGTCGACCGACGGATAGTCCATGCGTCTCTTTATGGGGCCAGAGAAAGGATCCTCGTTAGCGTAAGATGACCAGGATTCAGGCTAACAAAAATTAATTTTAATTTATCAATGTTCTCATGAGCCGTTCATCTATCTGTATTAATTAAAAGCACCTGCGATCCAGCATGTCCTTCGTGTTTAGCTGTATTCTTTCGAGATTTCAAGAGCAGGTCCTCGTAGCCGTCGCTCCGACCCACGCGAGGTATGTTCTTTGCAATTTTCAAAAAGAACGCTGGCACTTCGTCGGCTTTGCTAGCGTTTTGGGAAATTAGCATCGCGAATGTTCCGACTAGAACCACTGGAACATAATTTGTGGAAAATTAAAATTTTCTTCATTTAAACCTCTTTCTTCAAGCCACAGCTTTCGAGAAGAGCTACCGACATACAAATACTACATGCAACTACTAAACAAATTAATATTTCCAGAACCGAGTGTTCCTAAAAACAGATTATGAAGTTTCACTTCATGCACAGCTGTTCTAAAAATTATATATTTAATTTGTTTAATATTAATTAATTTTTGTTGTGACCTTTTCGAAGCATTCTAACTACATGTATGCTCATAAAAAATAATTTCACCAACTCTCCTTAGCACACAAAAATTCTCAGAAAGACACCGCGATCACTGCCACAAATTTCAACGACTGTAAAACAACGAATAAAATGAGCCGTTTATTTTGAAAGTGGCCTAAGTCCATTTATCTTAAAATCGAGATATTTAAGGGTTTGCGTTTCAATGAATTTAAAAATATACGTATAGGACATTAATGAGTCGCACTGCTTAAGTGTATCTAAGGGTGTTAAATTTATAGTTCCTATTAAAATAGTGGCAATTATTAAGTGAATAATATGCGTTTTCTTATCAAGAATGGAGTTAGGCCACTTTCAAAATTAACAACCAGATTCATTATAAAATTTGAAGGTGCCCAAGTCCATTCAACATAATTTAAGATGCTTCAAATTGAAAAAAAAACAATACTGAATTTATTTTACATATCCTTAAAACACTTCAGGAACATAATTTATGCGATTCAATTAACTACATAACGTGCAAAATTACAAACATAAATTTATTACAAAACAATTTACTACTCATCTACATTTTGTGCGTGTAAAAGGGATTTGAAGTAATCATGATGTTCCGGTGGTATATATCGTAATAGGTCCATCATGTCCTTGAATTTTGTTGTTGTAATTTGTCTGATATTTTTATACAGTGGTGTCAATACAATATTTTCGAACTTTTTTGGTCTACCCCGACGTGGTAATAAATTCAGGACTTTAAAATTTTCATTCTTATTCATTGATGTCTTATAGAAAATTTTATACGGTTCATTTCTGACAAAGCGCATCCAACATATTTTTAGCCAGTTTATTGATTCTCCATTAGAATTTTTTACTCTTTTAAAAATTGCATCTTCTAATAATTTTGTTGATACAAAATCTTCTTGTCTCGTTTCATTTACAATAAAATTATTACCTTTCCGACACTTTTTCATAATCTTGTAATAATCTTGGGGAACGAACAGTAAATTTTTTTTTTTAATGACATTTCTACCACGCCAAAATCTCTATCATTTGGTAAAAACGAATGTCCTGATATTAAAAATATGTGATCTATGATTTCTACATTATTTTCCAAAGATTGAACAATTGTTAACCACATTAAAGCTATTTTAATGTTTCTATTTTGCCCGGTGCACATGTCACTGTAAGCTATAATGTGTCTTTCACTTTTTAAATTTTTAACATGTTTTAGGATGCATGAAACAATTTCTTGAGCACCTCTGGATGCAATAGTTTCATCCCAAACGTACATGTAAACATTATCGTTATGAAAATTGTGAATGCCTAAGTTTAGAACATACATATTGCGTTTGTAATATGCTACTGAGGTAGTCAACTTGGGATACGGTAATGCTTTTTGCAAGTCGAACGAGAAAGCAAAATAATAATTTGAATTACGCAATACTTGCTCTTGATCTTGTTTATACTAATTAATTAAGATTACCTTCATCACTACTTTCCGACATTATCAATAGTAAATATATTATCTTGATTATTTAAGTATAAATGGAGTTAGGCCACTTTCAAACTACACGGTTCGATTATTAAACTAACTCTGAAAACTTATGTGTCAAGAATTATCGTATTTGCTCGGATTATAAGCAACCTGAAATGCTTTACTGATAAATAACATAAAGTTGTACACGAAACCATGATAACCGGAAAAAACTGAAAAACGGAGTTAGGCCACTTTCAAAATAAACGGCTCAAATATAGAAAAGCAGAAAATGGACTCACCACTGACGAAGCAGCTTCGTCCGCACACGGAGGATCGCAGAAGCAACATGTTCCTCTCCTAATTCGATCTGCAACCGATTGAACCACCCCGTTCAGTGTTCCACTGAGAGCATTCGTTTGCAAAATAGAAACTGGGAACGCAACGATTTTGGGTTTATCCGACGGTTAGATCGTCTCGATGGACCATCGCCATCCCCGCGGGAGATAGATTTACGATCGACAGCGGGCAAACTCGCGACCGACACGCGTCCCACGACTGTATGGGGTGAACTGCGCGATTTTCATAGGACTTCTTCCATTATAGTGGAGAGTGGACAGAATACTTGAAGATCGTGGGCGAAGGAGCTCAAACGTGGAAGCTCGGTCGCATTTAAATATTTCGGATGTTTGCACGGGCATTCGGAATCACGCGTGAAAACCCGGCCTTAGAACGAGCATAAACGCCTTTGGAAACAGCGAAAACTGGGCCACAATCCAAACTTTAAGAACCACTCAAATACCGAGAAAATTAGGCTCGACTTTAGCTTTTTTCGAATTTAGCTTTAGCTTCTGATGTTTTTAAAATATATAGGCTTCTATATTTAGGATTATAATTTTTTTTTTTATTATTTTCTAATATTTATAGCGAGGAATTATTCAAGAAATTTATTTGTTTGCATTTGCATCATAAAAAGGATGACTAAGGATAGATATATTCTTATTATTTTAATAAAATGACGTGAAATAATCACTTTCAGGAAACTTAGTGTTAAACTGAAGAAGAATATTATCCAATCGCGGCACACGAATTTGTATACGTTCTTTAATATAAATTATATAATAAATGTATTCCACAAGAATCTATTTACCGAAAATCTTACAAATTCGTGGAGAAAAAACAAAAATTTCATGATGTATTCTTTGTGCTTTTTAGTGGCAAATTTAATAAAAAATTTCTGGCTAAGAAATTATATGATGAAACAAGCACTATTTTGATCCTTGGCAATGTAAACATTACCTGATATAAACGAATATGTTTCGAATATTTGTACGAGTTTCAAAACGTCATTCGTGTGTTTTTTCAAAGACGAATTTCTCTATGTGTTTAAGCAGAACTTCGGGAAGATCGTTTGCTGAATGTCGATCGCAAGGTATTTGTATTTAGGAATGTTTTGATTGTTTGCATTGTTCGGTGATATAGAATGATAAGTGCGAAATGTATCGATGCGTTCCTCCTTTTGTTGCGTGCACACTTGGGATACAGGTTACGTGTGTAACAATGGAAGCCAGATAACGTAAACCAGAGAAAATTGAAACACGGTTTCTCGACTCGTGCGCTCTACTCACCTTGCTGTCTGTTCACGATACACTGACGCCGCATCCTGCTTCTGTTTCCTATTTATCACGAAATCGACGATTAATTTAGTATTTCGATCGTGTCGACACGGCGAATCGGTGGCATGTTACGCTCCCCCATTTTTTGGAATTAATTTGTCGTTGAGCGGACGTTGCTGGGAAAGTTTTGTCTGGCGAGTTTGAGAATCGTTTTGAATGATCTGGATGAAATGTCTGATAGTAGAAGCGCGGGCAAGTATTTTCTTCGATGATTTTCGGTGATCGTTGTTGACCTGAAAAATTGTAGAAATTGTACTTGTTACTTGTCCTTTCTGTGGAGGTTTCAAAACATTTTTCAAAGAGCTTGTGGCAGAGGGATTTCGATTAAATTGTATGGTTATTATATAAAATTTATTTATGGGATTCATTAAGTGTAAGTGAACATATGTCCATTGCTAGTGACAATTATTGTACTCTCTCATTTGTTACGAAATGGTTTTTGGGTTACGAACTGCAAGCATTATAACCCTTATCCGGGTAGGTGAATGAAACGTGCCTTCCATATCAAACTGTTTGATCTGCATTTCAGATATCGAAAGAAATTTCATTGAACTTTTCCGCTCGCGGAAATGAGTTTATTTCGAGAATTCCGTTGCGAAAATCGCTTATTTTCTACGTTAACTATACATTTAAACGTTGGAATAACCAATAAGTTGAAAGTAATCTGAAGCTTAAAAAGAATCTTCTCCAAAGAATTTTTTACAAATTCGAATGACTAGTCAAGTACTGAAAAGAATAATTATATCATTTTTGTGGACTATTTATCACAAGACATGATCCGCACGAGAGTGTGTTAATTAATCCTTTAGCTACGGGAGCCTATCAATAGCAAAAGAGAAGCTTAAAAAACCTCGTTTTTAATTCTAATCTGAAAAGAAATTATTACATTACTTTACTGGAACTGATTTGTTGATTTACGATTAACATTACTATTGAAGCATTTATCAAGGACCGTAGCTGTGAATAACAAATATTTAAAAATTACGGATCAGCTAATAATGCGTTAACTGGCACATTTTCAAAAACAGTCAAACAAAAATACTGAAAATACAATAAAACGACTCTACACTAATCGTGAACATTGAAGATTACTTATATGGGGAGGGGGATTTCTTACAACTATTTTATCGTAAATAATTGTGGTCGATTGATTTTAGAAAATCTTGACATTTTATTGTATGAGTACCGTACAGTTTAGAATCGATTAATCGAAGCCTCAGACGAGCATTTTCGTAAGGACAAGTGATTTGGACGATGCGACGAGCCTCAGAACACCTAATCGATAAGTAAGAAACTTGCGAAGCTCGGTTGACATATTATTGAACGTTGATAAGGCGGGTAAGCAGCGTTGATAATATACGAAGTGAATCCTGGTCGATGTAGTATCTTCAGTTGGTGAGCTGGCGGGCCTCCCACGCATTGCAGGTTTCGGCGACAGTCTCGCAGATCGATGACAAGACTCGGTTGGTGATTTCGTAGTCTGCAGAAAAAATTTGGCAAATTAGTAAGAAGCCACCGAGAAATCGTATGCTCACAAACAAAATTGAAAATCACAGTATAGAACCATAAATGATATCAGAGTAAGCTTAAATATGACACGTTGAATTTTATGTTGAATTTTAGACAGTGGAAAACTTGTAAAGCAGACGAATACATCTTAAATTTATTCAACGGAGTCAAAGAAGTACTTCAGAAAATTTATAACAATGAAAAAGATATAAAACATGATTTGATAGAGACTACTTCTTAGAATTTTAAACAGTGAACAAATTCTGATAAAATACATAGAATTACAAATTAAAGTGTTAGACAGTGAACAAATTCTGAAAACAATAAAATAGGAGTCGAGACAGTAAAAGCTCCGTGAAACATGTTCTTAGGGCAAAGAGGACTTCATAGAATTTTAGGTAGTGAGAGAATTGCGAAAAAAATACGAGTGCGTCTTAAAATATTTTGATAGAGGTCCAAAAGCGTTTCGTAAAATTTTAGACTTTGGGAACAGTGAACAAATTACAAACTATATGTAGACAAATTACAATCCATATAAAAAAATTTCTGAACGATTAATAAAAATTGTATACTTACTGGTCTCAACGATGGATCGCTTGCCGAAGATGCTGCCATTGAATGGCGGCTTCCTGTAGGCAGCGTCCACGGTGATAGCGAGGACGAAGAGAATGGCGAAGATGGTGAAGACGATGCGGGTGGACACCATTTTGATGATTTTGGTTTTTGGTTTGCTTGAAATGATAAATGAATTGCAATAATTCTATGCGAATGAAACACTGTGACAAAGAATACGAACAATCCCTATGTCTCTAGACCTCGACGCAAAAGGAGCTTGAGAGTTTACGATGAACGTGACCAACTTACTTTCGAGATACGTAGAGACTTGTGCGGTAGTTGACGAAAGAATGTTGCAAACAAGGCAAAAGTCTGGAGCTTTTATACTCGTGGAAACTGCTAAAGATAAATGTCGCCGTCAAAGACAGGCGGGTCACATTATTCGCAACTGTACTCGTCAGGAAGCTCGTCTAACATTGAATCGATCCCTCGAAATGTGAAAATTCTATACAGTGAACGATAATGATGAAGGCTCTTCGCAGATGTACAAACCGGAGAAAAGAAATAAAGAAAGCGATTCTGTAAGTAATATATCTATAAAGTATGCGACTCGGATGATACCTGAAGCTGAGATGTCTTCTCCAAGGGAAGGATGAACTTGTTCTGTCGTCTCTGGAAGACGGATCGGCTTTTATAAGAAGCCGACCACGATTCGTTACACGTGGTGTGACATTGTTACACGTGACAAGATATCAGGAACGGTAATTCAATGAGAGATAGCTCTGATTGACTTTTGTCCCTAGAGAAATTACGGATCCATCCGAGGAAAGGAAAAGGGTGTCTAAGGCAAGATATAGCTGAACTCTATGAGATTACTTGGTTATAAACAATTATTTGTTGTATGTTCGATGTGGAATAAATGTCACTCGATCATTCACGATCGTAGGATAAAATCTTTTCGATGCTCGGTCTAGACTCGATTTCGGGCAGATTGGTCGAGTGTGTTTCGGAATGCATTATTTGTAGAGATTTTTTAACGGTACATATATGGCACTTAGTGAAAGGAGCATTGGGGCTTTCAAAAACATTATGGAGTCATATTGAAAAATCGGTGAAACTCGACCATGAGCATGGTCAAGTTTGACTCAATCATGGAGAGATACTTAAAGTCGGTTTTTCAATATCTTCCTGCAGGAATTTTTGAACGTTTACAGATTTAAATTAAAGATTATATGATGGCACTTTGTGGTGAAAGCATTGAGAATTAAAAAGAATTACGAAGACATCGAAGAATCGATAAGAATTGACCGTCTGTACGGTCAAGTTTGCTTTGAAGTATCGACCCAGTTTTGGAATGTATTCATAGTAGGTCAGCGCATCGTATTTACACGTAATCCCCTAACTATACTGCGGATTTTGCGCAATTATAATGAAAGTGACTAGCTGAAATAGCAAACTGTAAAAACATTAAAAGAATCCAAGAGAGTCCTGTCCTAAATCCTCCTCCATTTATTGAAGTTATTGAAAGAAGAAATACGTTTTTATGTAACTTCTAGTTGTTACAGTTGATTCAGACAATTTTTATTTTGCAAAAGATCCGCTGTCTAGCCATGGCTATTGCGGGTTTTAATTTTGATTTTTTAAATAGACGCTGAAACTGTTAGGCGAATATTACTGGCGTCATCTGGGACAACACTCTGGAACTCAAGACTGTGATGCGTCACGTCAAGTTAACGTACGATGTCGTCGCAGACGAGGGACATCACCATCACATCCTACTGTATCGGTCGGAACTGATATGGTGGAACTAATATCACCGACGAGGTATAGGATACACAGACGAGGAATAGGAATAGACCAATTACCATACGGGCACCGACGAGGTATAGGCACCGACGACCTCGTCGGTGGTGATAGTTCCACGTTCTTAGTTCCACAACCGATGAGAGTATCTCGGAATTGGGGCCGTTACCGACCGCTCCCAGTATCCACTCAGCACCCACTTTAGGCCCGCAGTTTAACACGGGGGCTGGCAGTCTTTAAATATATCTCGTCGGTGGCTCTAGACAGCTCTAGAGCCCCCCGAGCGTGAGACAGAAAAATACATTGGGTGATTGGTCTACGCCTATACCTCGTCTGTGCTATCATCTTATGGGATTTCATGTCTCACGTTCTGAAATACCGACTGTTAAAAAAATCAGAGGTTTTGGTATGCCCTCTACGATTTAGAGTGGTGAGTTTAGGAATTATATTGAATTACAGGTATCGAAGGCGTAGTTGCCAAATCACATCCGAGAATATTCGTACCATAGTTGCCAATTTACTGTTACTGCCGTGTAATGCACAGCGCGTATTTCGGCTATTTTCCAAGTTACAGTCGGAATTCTGGAAAAGTAAACGAAACGAGCCATTACATGATTAATTCAACCTGAATATTTCATCTCTGTTTAAATACAATGCTTTCTGTTTCTATACTCATTTTCAGTATCAATCCAATTAAAGTGCACCAACACATTGATTATGTACGACATCATATTGTTTATTTACCGTATGACAAAACGTAAAGTTAATATCAGTTGCTTGTATCGTGTTATATTAATATGCGTATGTACACAATTTACAATCGTTAACGTAAATAGTACAAAGTTTACAATATCAGCAAAAACATCAGCATATCAATTTTCTGGCCGAGCCGAGTACATTCGAAGGCTTGATTATCAACATGCTCGCTAGCAACAACCACATACGCTCCTTACACACGAAAGTAGAATGTGAAGATAACAATTGAATTAAATTTCATAGATTGATTTGTAAGCTTACAAACTGGTACCCCCGTTTCGACTCCTCGATACGATATTATAATTACGTATTAACCGTAGAAATATTTACAAAGCACTTACAACTATAGCCCAGATAATAATCTGCTCGAGTCTTTCGCGCACTTTTGACAAATTTCAGCGGTGATGTCGACGCAGTCTCCAGTTTCTATTCCTCTGTTATCTTATTGTATATATCTGTATATCGTCGAAAGTCAATGGAGGATTCCCATCGAAAGGAGCTTCGTTCAGACGGATGTACGGTCAAAAGTGTGCGAGAAACGTGGTTACATCGCGCAGGCATTCTACAATCTACGTCTTATTGTCGCGTCACAACGTTTTCGAACGGCACACTAGAAATAAACGGACGCAGAATCGCGCGAGGACCATGACCAACCCACCTCTCGTTCGCCTAATCGCATCAATCCCCTCGTCGCGATCGTCAGTGTCCAACTAATCGCTTAAACCAATAACTAGTACTCGCATTGTTGCCCTAGTCGCGTGTTGCACGCGCAGCAAATTACCTACCGAATGGAAGACATGGATTTTGTTCTCCTTATATCCTAACTTAATCATACGCTTTATTAAACATCTACGGACATCTATGCAACCTCGCGCACGCTCGTAAAATAATTTACAATAGATTTTGAAAAGTTTGATTTTGTTTGTTACAATTTTCTACTTCGTTGTACACGCGAATAAAAAACTTCGTTTCTATTGCCTTTTCTGTGCATCGACGTCCGTAGTCTAACTTTTAAGTACATCGTGGGGAGTCGTGTAAAACCTAGATTAGTATGATACAGTATAGTTTCAACCCCTGAGACGTCGCGTCTCCACTTCCTTCTTCGCTCGTTAGCTTCGATCACGTTCAACGATAAAACAAGGTTACTGCAAGCGAAGATTGTAGATTAGTTTATAAGGTACAAAATAACTTGAGTTGGTGGCTCGAGTGGTGGAATTGTGGGATATTGTGATGGTTGAGGTTAAGCGACGTTGGAAGATGGGTGACCGCCTAGGGTACAAAATAATAACTAATCAAGAATCGATCCAACCTAAAACTGGCAACGCGGCACAGTCTTATAACTAGACCGATTTAATGGTGAAAAGATTAATAGAATTTAAGAACATGTACGTGCAAACTTACTAAAATTATTAACGAGAGAAAAAAGTTTCTTCTATCTTGCAATCAATAAAGACAAGTGCTATGTTTCAGAAAGTTCGGCAGTCTACTTTGTAACACTATAAGAAAATTTAACGAAGGAAATGAAAATGGGAGAAGAAAATGGTTCCGAATAAGCTTTAACTGAAATCTTAACTTAGAAATCGTACTGTGAAATGTCATTCGCGAATTGGTTTATGCCTCTCCGGTATGAAAATCCGGGAGACCATGCGCGACATCTCAGGGATCAAGGAACTAGACGCAGACCACGTCGACGTACGTTCAACGTCGCGTCGCGTTTCCCGTATAAATATCAATTTATTGCATAATACACACATCGCACGTCGTTGTCCCGTTCACACGCCTCAACGCGGCAACAGAGTGCCGTATAGCAAAAAAACTCCGGGATGAATTTCGATGAAACAACCTGTTATCGAGTCGCCGCTCGATAACCACGCAAAAGCGGGCTTCTGTTTGATCTCCCGCACAGGTGCCCCTCCTTTCTTGAAGCTCGAAGCGCGTGAACCGGACCTAGCGTAGAGAAAACTCTTAAGCCTAAAAGCGATTAAGCGTCTAAACAGATAATCCCGACCATCTCGAAAAATTTCAAATTACCGATAGTGCTGTGATCGATACGCACGAATCGCATCAACAGGATCTTTAACGAGCGTTATTGTCGTAGGTTGATGACACGATTTTCCAGGAACGACGAGGATGATCGAGCGCGGAAGACAAAAACGAAACGTGTTATCAATAAGACTTACGCTAGCGGCCTAATCTACGAGATATGTTAATTCGTGCCCGGCCTGCGAGTTCTTCTCCGCGTCCATCTTCGTTCTCTTTAGGGGATGAGGTCACAGTTGCAGGCGCTACCACCGTGGCCATTGTCACACTGGGCCATGCACCACAAATCCCAGTCAATAGGCGAATCTGCGGTCTCGGACGCGTCAGAATTCTCAGTACTCGAGTTGAAGGTCCCTTTGGGGTCGAACCTCTCTCGGATCCCCGGGCGATCTTCTTCGTTGTCATCGGCTAACTTCATTTTATCCTCCAAAGGAGGAGGACTCTTCCAGTCATCCAGCGGATCCACCTGGTCCCCTTTCCCCAGCACGTTCGGCGAGAAGGACCTCCTCAGCGAATGATGATCAACATTCTGGAGCAAAGTCTCGTCGATGACACGGTGGTCTTCAAGGTCCCGGCCAGTCTTCCAGTCACAGTGGCAACCATGGTCTCTGATCAGGGAACGTCTGAAGACGCGACAGGTCACCGAGCTGTCGTATTGCGGGCCGTTAGGGGAGCCAGGCTCACCGCACGGTATCAGACAGAGGCTGAAGAGCTGCTGCTGTGACGGCAACCGGCCTCCGCTCGACTGAAGGACGAACCTCCGGTAGTCGTGGCAACCTCTCGCCGCGCCAGTGATCGTCTTCTGAGCAACGCATAAACGAACGCATGCGTGCTCGACGGGATGCGCCCCGACGCCGGCCAACAGCGACGCCAGCAACACCCACCGAGGTAGAGGCGTCATCTGAAAGTGATGGCTAATCAATACCAGACCGAACGAGGAACTCCGCGTTCCGATAGTTCGCCGAGGACCCATCCGGAGGGATTGGTTATGGCAATCGGGACATTCCTCGCGTTCGACTGCCCTCTACCCTTCCGTCTACTGGGTGGCGTATCTGAACTCTACGCGGTATTCGAAATGCGAAAATCGGATCCTCTTTTGGATCCACTGCAGGGACGGAATATAGGCTCTGAGCATAACTGTCTCGAACAGGGTGATTCTAGGAACTGGGACAGGTTATCCTTCTTTTTTCAGTAAAAATGGAACAAAATGATACAGGATAAAATCGTACGACATAATACGTTCTATCTTTCTATGACCTCGTTTTTCACGCGGATGCACCCGCCAGGTGCAATCCCACTTTATTGCGCTTCATTCAGTGCAACCCAATTATTAGATTGGCAAGAAAGTAATGTCGGTATTTTTAGGTGAAATAAAATCTAATTTTTTTATCAAAGCAATGAACTTTAATCAATAAAATATTTTGCATTTTGTTCTATGATCTTTTGCCATATTTCTGGTAGCCTCATAATACCGCGCTCATAGAACTTCTGATCTTTTTCGGTGAAAAACTGATCCAAATGCGATTTCAGATCATCATCATTAGTGAATGTTTTACCATTGAAAGAGTTTTGTAAACTTCGGAATAAATGATAATCCGATGGTGCAGTGTCAGGACTATATGGTGGATGTGACATCGTACCAAAGATGTGTGTGTCCAAAGATTTGCCAATTCTGGCCGTTTTTCTTTGATTGCTATATCCAGTTTTGTTAGTTGTCGACGATAAACATCTGAATTGATTGTTTGGTTCCTTGGGAGCAGCTCAAAATACGCAATACCTTTGTAATCCCACCAAATTGACAACATAATCTTCTTTTGATGCAATTCAGCTTTCGGTGTGGTTTGGGCTGATTCATCACGCTTGGACCATGATCGTTTTCCAGTTGTGTTATTGTAAACAAGCCATTTCTCATCACCAGTGATGATTCGCTTCAGAAAAGTGTCGATTTCATTTCCTTTGAGATGCATATCGCATATGTTGATGCATTGCGTTAAGTGAATTTCTTTCAATTCGTGTGGAACCCAAATATCGAGCTTCTTTACGATTCCGAGACTTTTTAAACGATATTCTATAGTTGTATGCGAGACATTTAACCTGTCTGCAATCTCCCGGACAGTTATATGACGATCCGATTCAATAATGGCATTCATTTGGTCATCATCAACTTCAGGTGGTCGACCAGAACGTTGGTCGCCTTCAAGTGAGAAATTTACAGAACGAAATTTTTTAAACCAATTCTGGCACGTGCGTTCTGTTAAGCAATCCACACCATAAACTTCATATATATCTTTGTGAGCTTCGGCAGCTTTTTTACCTCTACGGAAATAAAACAGCAATACGTTCCTATAATGTTCGTTTTTGCACTCCATGTTCAAATTGACACAGAACTAACAATTTTAATCAAAATTACGTGTAATTTGCTTCAAAAGTAACCTAAAAGATGCAGTTATGAAACGTCAGAAAGAAAACAAACGCAACGTTAACAGAAGTCAATAAAAAAAAAAAACATAACGCCAGGTATTAGTGAAAACCGAAATTACTTTCTTGCCAACCTAATATTTCGTGAAAATAATTGATCGCTTCTATTATCCCTGCGTATAAAAGTACTAACCTAAGGTCATAAAATGTCAAATATCTCACGAAGTGTAGACATTCCGATGACCTTGGGTTAGTTTATATGCTTTATTTCTCTTAGATTCTTTACGTTCTTCTTTTTATTATTCTTTATATGCGAGGAAAAGTGTTTTGACACACTCGAAGGTTTCGCCTTGGATTTTTCGAAGAACGGATCCGTCTTCAAGGATATATTACTCCGCAATTTGTCTTCATTTCTCGACGTGGAACACCACGATTCGTTCTGTACCTTATAGGACACGCGGTGTATCTGCGAGCCTCGGTTGGCACGCGGAGCGAGAGTAATACCAGGATCTTTTGGTATCCGTTATCGGTTTCGGGAACCGTGTGTCGATAACTGGCCTCTGCTTCGAGTTTGCTTATGGAACGAGGCGTACAAGCCTGCTAAACTCCGCTATAAATTCCGCTAATTGTCGCCGGGCCTGCAGCTCAACCGGAAGCCTGCTTTTATTTAGTTTCACTCGTCTCGGTTTCACCGGCAGGTCTCCTCCCAAGTCATTTTGACTGCTTTTGAATTTCATTTTTTTTTATTGCTAATACTTATTAATAACTTGTTATATGACTGTAAGTGATATAAAATATATTAAAAATTACTGTTAAACAAATTTCTTTGCGCATTAGTTATTTTTTCACAATGCAGTCATTTTGACTGCTTTCAGGCAATATAGGTATATACTAAGCTCCCGTCTTTCTAGTGTTAACCGTTTCGCGGTATGAAATCGCGGGAACGAGAAGGAATCAGAAATCCGATTTCCGGGGGTCGAAGTTCACGGGAGAGCTCGCGGACGATACGGTCGCCTGATGCGGTGTTTTATTGCCTAATCCGCTTTCGGCTGGCGTTTTAATTAAAACGGCAGCTGCACGCACATAAATTACGCGCGGAGGCGTTCGAGAGATGCACCAGTTGCTCGCTAAACCGGGAAAAATCGTTCCTGGACCGATCGGTGTATCGATAGCGTGCGCCTTTATGCGAACCGTGAAACACTCTGGACGATCACAGGTGAAAAGCTTTTGTCAATGACTTGTCAAGGAGATCAGATGGCTAAAGGATGATTCACTGAATTCTTTATTAGTTGGTACTTGTTGAACATTACGGAAGCTATTACGTGTTTACTAGACATTGTATTTATTGAATTTGATTGAATTTTGAGCGAATTAAAACTACCAAGGACTGGTCGAAGTAGCATTAGTAAAGGTTTATACGGATGCTTCATGAAAATCTTTTATCAGTGATTTTTTCAGCATTTTACTATTACGTATTTACTAGACACTGTATTTATTGAATTTAATTGAATTTTTTGAGTGAAGTAGACAATTTTGAAGAGCTTTTATTATTAATGTGGTTCTGTATTGAGAATGATGTTCTTAATTTTTCGACCAACAACTGGTCGAAGTAGTATTAGTAAAGGTTTATGCGGATGCTTTAGGAAAATCTTTTATCAGTGATTTTTTAAGCACTCTACTATTACGTATTTACTAGACACTATATTTATTGAATTTAATTGAATTTTTTGAGTGAAGTAGAAAATTTTGAAGAGCTTTTATTACTAATGTGGTTCTGTATTGAGAATGATGTTCTTAATTTTTCGACCAAGAACTGGTCGAAGTAGTATTAGTAAAGGTTTATGCGGATGCTTTAGGAAAATCTTTTATCAGTGATTTTTTAAGCACTCTACTATTACGTATTTACTAGACACTGTATTTATTGAATTTAATTGAATTTTTTGAGTGAAGTAGAAAATTTTGAAGAGCTTTTATTACTAATGTGGTTCTGTATTGAGAATGAAGTTCTTAATTTTTCGACCAAGAACTGGTCGAAGTAGTATTAGTAAAGGTTTATGCGGATGCTTTAGGAAAATCTTTTATCAGTGATTTTTTAAGCACTCTACTATTACGTATTTACTAGACACTGTATTTATTGAATTTAATTGAATTTTTTGAGTGAAGTAGAAAATTTTGAAGAGCTTTTATTATTAATGTGGTTCTGTATTGAGAATGAAGTTCTTAATTTTTCGACCAAGAACTGGTCGAAGTAGTATTAGTAAAGGTTTATGCGGATGCTTTAGGAAAATCTTTTATCAGTGATTTTTTAAGCACTCTACTATTACGTATTTACTAGACACTGTATTTATTGAATTTAATTGAATTTTTTGAGTGAAGTAGAAAATTTTGAAGAGCTTTTATTACTAATGTGGTTCTGTATTGAGAATGAAGTTCTTAATTTTTCGACCAAGAACTGGTCGAAGTAGTATTAGTAAAGGTTTATGCGGATGCTTTAGGAAAATCTTTTATCAGTGATTTTTTAAGCACTCTACTATTACGTATTTACTAGACACTGTATTTATTGAATTTAATTGAATTTTTTGAGTGAAGTAGAAAATTTTGAAGAGCTTTTATTATTGATGTGGTTCCGTATTGAGAATGATGTTCTTAATTTTTCGACCAACAACTGGTCGAAGTAGTATTAGCCCTTAGCACTCGAATGGTGCCTGCAAGGCACTACTAAAAATTGCTGTATCATTATTCAAAATATTTTTTACATTATTGAATGTGTTTGTATTTAAAAAATTACTAAACATTTTGGTATAGTACGAGTAAGTTGCTCCATTTTCATATGTATAACATGAAAAAAGAAATATATAGAAGGGCAATATTTTAGGACAGAAGAAATGTTTCGTTTTGGAGTTAAAAAAGCTTCGAGTGCAAGGGGTTAGTAAAGGTTTATGCGGATGCTTTATGAAAATCTTTTATCAGTGATTTTTTCAGCACTCGGTTCCGCATGAATGAAAGACGATTTACTAGAATTTGTATTATTGATTTATGCTGCTTTTACTAATTTGCACCAGTGTTTAATCGACAAGCATTCGCTTGACCGTAGGTACACGACTCACAGTTTCCTCGTTTTACGGTTCGCGAAGGGCCAGCTCGATTGTCCCCATAAGTCCAAGCGTCACCGGCATTGGTCTTTTATTTTTCCCATTCGAAGAGGTAGAGAGCGTTCGAACGTTGTCGCGGAATGGATGAATGTTGGCTGGTTACCTTTTGTCCGGATTTATTGTTCGGGATAGCGTTTCCGATCTGACCGCTTCGAGTTGATCGTTGCAAAATGAACGGAGACGTACAGGCCACGCGCCGCGACTGTGCCTCGACTGTTCGATTGCAGACAGCGTCTGTCGCATTAACTATCATTGGCTGTATCAAACTGACACAGTCTGATTACGTGTAGACGTATCGACGAAGCATAATAAACGATAGCAATCTGCAAGCTTTTTGTTTCGCCCGTGGCGCTCGTCCCGCGATCGATCGAATCGCGGACCTTCGGTTTTAATCAGGATTCTTGCGTAACAATAATAGTGTGTGAATTCGCGTAGCATCAACAACCTGTGCGCGTCCGGCAACCGAGGCACTGATAAGTTGATCGACATCGGATTGGATGTCCACTTTGATCGAGCCTGATTCGGGAAATCGTAACGTGAGAATTTTCCGAACTGTGATATCAAGGTTTGAAAAAATCATATTTTAGGAATGTTTTATGAAGGATCATGAATTTTAAAATTGTAGAGGAGCACAGCTCGATTTACTGTGCACTTACTTTTCAACAATGAAATTCAACTCAAGTTGATTACTTAAAACATTCTGTGTTACACGGAATCACAAGAATAAAACCGTTTTTACGATCATTGAAGGCTGATGTTAGTGGTTCCAAAGCGATCTAGAAACTGCATGATCGAAGCACACGTAAAGAACATGTGAAATGAATATAAAATAAGATTGATTGTAAGAAAAAAAATTCGGTGTAATTATTAAATCAACTTTTGCACTTTCGTCCCTTAAATTCATCCGCTATCACAATTTAAATCTGTACACGTAAATTTAAATAAGCAGAATGATCGTGAAATCAGAATGACAGCGTTCAAGCATGATTACGTTGGCCAAAAAATCAATTCCTTAATCCATCGTTCATCGCAATTTGAATGTGTACAACTTGAATGCTCATGTTTCCACCAACGAAGTGATTTGTAAATTGTAGACTATATACGGATCTTTATGCAAAATAAAAAATGTTTGCATCTATTGCAAGACGCAGGAGCGAAATAAAAATTTATTTCTTCTTTTGATCATTAATATTTATGGATATCCTTAAATCTTTGTAATATGTCCACTGTTTTACATTGTGGTACCTATTTTTGGCATAAATGTATAAACTCCGCAGTCTAGTAATTTGTAATTGGCCGAACTAAAAACCGTATTGTACATTTCCTACGCGTGTATTTTAAACGCTGACGATTTTGTTACCGAGACGATTCGTAATTAGCAGAAGCAAAAGACGTGGAAGACAAAAGGATGCAGATTCCGACTAGAAACCAACGATTGAACCTCGAGACCGATCGATAGCAACCGCGTGCATCCTCCGCATTCCCGTGCATACGCGGAAGGGTTACGCGTGATCGCGAATATTCATGGGGCTAGACAACGAGCTCGTTTATCTCCGGAAACGAATTTCGTGTAACCTAGATTGAAAACCATTGCGAATTTCGCGTTCGCATTTGTCTGCCGGCGGATATGCGCTCGTTTGTTTTTTTTTTCGTTTTTTTTTCCCCGGGTAGCTTCCGTATTTTCGAAAGTAAATGTCACGAGATTGCGCGAAATTTCCGCGGAATGACAGAATGAAAATGCGATGTGGAGGGGGAAGGTCGATTCCGGCCGGGAGAGTTCAAGGATTTTGCGAACAGAGAATGCAAAATAACGATTTGCCGTTTAAATATTACACCTCGTCGGTACGAAAATTCTGGAAAGACACTATCTCCATATCAATAATTAACTTCATTTTTAAATTATTAATCTCTTCTATTATCATTCTTCTTCCATTATATATTCTCGCTAATATTTTCTGCTTATTTTCTGCCAGCTCTGAATTTAAAAAAGGAACTACCTGCGTTTACTCTGTATATGTCCCAAATGCCTAGCTGATAACAGTCCCAGAACTATCTCCACTATCCTCTAGAGTTTCTGGCCGATATATGTCCCTGGCTAGACCCGTCTTTTCGACATATATCGAGTAAAGACTGTAATTCGCGTGCAAAAAGTACTGTTAATTCGTCAGACGTTTGAATCAATTTTCGAATATTAAAAAAGTATGTCACAATTTTGTTGTTTCCATCATTTTTGCAGTTTTAAGCCGCAGAAGTTTTAAGCTATAGAATGTAGATATTTAATTAATCTTGAACACGATTTTCCCTGGGATAAAAAATCGCTCCACTTCCTGTCTCGATTGAATATGGTGCAACATCGATTAGTTGCAACAGCCACTTTCCAGGAAGCCTGATCCATGAAACAAAGTAGCCATTATTTGACCTGAAGTGCTAGGCATTATCGTGAAATCTTACTTTCTGCGCGTCACTGTTGTCTTCGATTATCGTGGCTTATCGATATATCGCTTATCTTATACACTGGACTACCTTCAGCGGTCGAGCTTTGTGTAAATATGTTAATTTACTATGTAATCAGTAATTTATCGATAGCTTCTGTAAGTCGACAGCGATCATCACTGTATCATATCGTTTTTTTTTTTACTACGACCTAAGATAAGAAAAATGGGCAGAGGATTTTCGATAAGAATTCCCAGTTTCTGTGATCTATAGAGATATTGTACTTCGACCAAATTATTGATTGAAGAGGCTGACACTCGAACACTCTTCAGTTCATTTGTACTGCTGTTGTACTCGCTTCTTAACGTTCGCGAGATTACAAACCTCATTCAACTTTTCCGGTATTTCATTCAAACGTATCTAGTCAACGGAGAATTAATATTGCAGCGGATATTATTTGTTGAAAATTCGTACAATACGGAGATTCAAGTTTATAGACATTTATGCATGGAAAGTATCTGATTGGGAATTTTTATGCAAAATGAAAATGTGCTGGGATTGAAATAGAAATTTCTTTATTGAGACACGAATGTTCTTCATTTCTTTTGATATTTTTACTAATTTATATCTCATCTACACATTTTCCAATGGGCCGTGAACGACCATGCAAAATGAAAATGTACTGGATTCTATAAAGCTGGGACTGAAATAGAACTTTATTCATTAAGACATGGACGTTCTCAGTTTCTTTTCATATTTCTGCTAATTGGTATTTTACCCACTAATTTTCATCACAGATGCATAATTCTCCGGCTTCAAATTTGTAAAATCGAGTCTTGCATTTCCACAGTAGTAGAATGTAAAATTGATGCAAAATGCATTTGTATCGTGACAATAAAATAGTTTATTGTCCCCGGTGTCTGAAACTCATCAATTTCCCGGGTAAATCGTTCCAGGATCGCGGCGCTACGTGCGTTAAAAAGAAGACGTGATCGGAATTGGACTCTCGTCCCGGGGTGTATTTCTCTTTACGTCGAGATTCCGCGACAAATAAACAATCAATAAGCCCACGGCGGCGACGCCGAGCTGGGTCTTATCAATAACCGGACGCGTACTTTGCCCGTTCGATCGGCCGTGGCTGGAATCTTTCGCCGGAGACAAAAGGATGGATGGTGTTCGCGAAACGCTTCCGAAGGAAACGGCGAAGAAAGAAAGTTGGGCGCGGGTAATTTACATCTGGTCTCGCCAGACGACGACGGTGCCGCTAAGAAATTTATCCCGAGGCGGTGGCGTATTCTTTCCACGGACGCCTCCATCTACACCGTTTCAATTTAAAGTTTTCCCGGCGAGGCCGCGTCAGCGTGCGAACCTCGGCCACCATCTTGCGAGATCGATTCCTCATCTATTGCTCGAAGAAAACTCTCGTCGGCATGATCTTGCCACAAATTTTATCCACCGTTCATCCGAAAGTAATCGCTAGATTGCTCATACTCGTGCGCGATCGAATTTTTCCATTGAAACGAAACTTTTTATTTCAAGATTTCTTACGATTCGACTGGGAATCATTATTTCAAATGAAAATTTGCAACGTGCAGGGGGTAAATAGAAATTTCCTGTGAACACCTTTGAAATATTAGAAATACTTTTAAATTGCATTTACGCATTTTTGTCACAAACAAATTGCAATGGTGCAAACAATTTAAGCAATGTTATAGTGCAATTGATATAAAAATCATTTTCACACTCAGGTCTATTATTTTAAATTTGTTAAGTTCACTGGACCACATAAAATATTTAATAAGCAGCTAGTTGACGTGCAGTAAACTTTATATGTTCCATATGTTCTATATGTTGCACTGCAGGGGATGTTATGGATGTCATAACACAATTAAATTCATGTAATGATTACAATCAGTGTATGCAGGTCCTCTATTCTGAATGTATGAGACTCAATGAACAATTCATAATATTCCGATACAAACTACTACACACGGAGTAAATTCAGTATGTTGCAATTTAGGGGATGCTGTATCACAAGACAATTCATACAGTGATTAAAAACGGTATTTTCACTCTCAGATCTTTCGTTCTAAATACATTAATTTCGTCGAACAAGACAGAATGTCAATACTGAAGATAAAGAATTGTTACATAAGTTTTTAGAAAATGTACAGAGATTTGTAAATAGATTTCGTGGGAAGTGTAAATTTCTTTGCGCAGACTGTACGCGAATATTGATACCTGGTAGCTGATACGAACCAACACATCGGAATGATCTCGTTACTATCGATTGGCTCAATTGATTTTCTAATCTTTATCTTCCATATCTCGAGGGACATGGTTACTTTTTACACTAAGAACATGAGAACTGAGAGCTGATAGTGGACAACCTTTGCGCGTTTGACAATATACTTAATAATTATTAGACATTCAAAATTGCTGTTAACATGGCTGACTGCATTACAAATTCCTGTAGAACCATAACAGACCTTCAGCTGTTCGTCAGATCGCCATAACCTCCAGAGTCTTAATCAAAATTCCACGACGTATTGACTGTGACAGTGTCAACGCTCGGCTTGCTATCTCCGCAAAGCTTTCAGGCTCCTGATTTATAATGATAATGGAGACACATGCAGACTCTGCATTGTGGTAAAAAGACTTTGGTCCCATCTATCATCACTAGATAGACGCCTGTCAGTTTACAGGTACCATTCACTCGATGACATACAATTAAAGTGCTTCTATAATTTTTCTATCATCTTTATCGAGCAGATCAAAGTTATTTACACAGAAAGCAATCTTCGATTTGATATCTAAAAATTCGTCCTGAAAAACCGAGTCTCCTGTTTCATATTTATCTTCAATAACTTAACCATTGGAAGGTATTAACTATTTGAAAAATAATTTTCTATTTGATGTGGATCTCCAAGATTTTATTTTCATTTATTGAGAATCGAATACGCAGTGGAATCCACGTTGTTCGGTCCTCAACACAGATCTTCACGAAATCGTCCTCAAAAGTTGGAAATGATCCAAATCGTCCGATAGCTGTCATTTAAAGTTTGACGATCAAACGAAGTCCTCTACAGAGAAAATAATATAATCGGAGAATATACTTTTATTAATATTAAATTGCATTGCAACGTGAAAGTCGTTCAAACTCCCACTGTTCGACGATTCCCACTAAAATCCTCCTCCAAGGAAACAATTTCCCACTCGACACCGATCTCCTAGAATTTATTTCGAATAATTGCGAACCGCATAAACATCCAAATTCCCACTATTCCCCGATTCAGCCTCGATCATTATCACCTAGGTCTCCCGTGAACCGTTCAACGCGTTCTCGAGTCCCGTGGAAAGAAAATAATTTTCCGTTCGACGACCATCGGGAATTCGGCCGGGAAAGCCTTGTGAAATCGCATGATCATCGTTGGCGCAATCACCGGCGGCAAAGAAGCGTGACAAAGGGTCGGTTCTCCATTTGAAACGGAGGGTTTTTGCGGAGTGCTCGGCACTCGGGGCCGCTCGAAACAACGAAACGTCGTTAAGGGAGGATGAAACTCGTGTTCGACACAACGACGTACCGGGTGTCCCTCGAAGAACGAAGCAGGCCAGGAAACGAACGTAGAGAGGGTGTATCGACCTCGATGACGCGATTACGTGGACTCTCGGCAACGGGTTGTTACGTCCCTGGCACTTTCTGGGTCTCGCCCTGTCCTCCACCCTCGTCCGAAGGACGGAGGAAGTATTGATTAAATTCACCGTCGGCCATTTTGCCCGACGATCCGATTGGCTGCCGTCCATTTTGTCCTTCCCACCCCGCCTGGCCCCTGTTCCCTGTGTTCTTCCTCTTCCTCTTCTGTTCGTCATTCTCTCCTCGTGTCCTCCAGCTCTCGATCTCTGTCTACCGTGTCCGCAAGCCTTTCACGGTGTTTCACGGAAGTACGCGTGCGTCGCGACATTTTCCGCGAGAGGATCCAGCAATTGGATTTTTTCTCCCCCCCCCCTCTCTCTCTATCTCTATCTCTATTTCTTGCTCTCTTGGTACTCCTACGCTGTTTTTCCGCCCCGAGGAAAAACCGTTAGCTCCGTGTTAGGTCCGTTGTTCGAGTGCATCTGTTGATTCGGTGCGAAACGAGGGAAAGCATGCGCGCGGAATTTTTATGAAGGTTCATTAGGGCTATCAGACCATTCCCCGGGAGAGGTGCATTTAAATTCTTCTTGATGGAACGCGATAGACTCCTTGGGACTTGCCGGGAATATTGTGTCGCGTGGAAATCTGGAAACCTCGAGGAAATGGTTTCGAGTTCGCTCGGATTTCTGGTTAATTGCTGCTTGGTGGTGGCTTTCGGGGATTTGGTGGTAGCTAGGGATTGGTAGACCGAGCTCCTCAGGCAGTAATTGGCTTCTATTATGCGATAGAAAAATTATTTTTAGGGAAACAGAGTAAGCGATAAATTCCAAGTGGTATGCAACAAGTAACATTTACTAAAGAAATTATTTGTAAAATTCGGAGCAGCAGTTGTACGACTAATTATTTAAATTGTCTGCCAGCGAAATAGAATTTCTATGCAAGGGTCAATGAGATTTTTTAAATAATTCCCGACGAGCAAAGTTTGAACGAACGTCCTCGTTATGCAATGATTCTTTGTAATGGACAAGGATAGAAACATTCTGTAAAATTATATGGATGGAAAATTACTCGGGCAGTAATTGGCTTCTATTATGCGATAGAAAAATTATTTTTAGGGAAACAGAGTAAGCGATAAATTCCAAGTGGTATGCAACAAGTAACATTTACTAAAGAAATTATTTGTAAAATTCGGAGCAGCAGTTGTATGACTAATTATTTAAATTGTCTGCCAGCGAAATAGAATTTCTATGCAAGGGTCAATGAGATTTTTTAAATAATTCCCGACGAGCAAAGTTTGAACGAACGTCCTCGTTATGCAATGATTCTTTGTAAAGGACAAGGATAGAAACATTCTGTAAAATTATATGGACGCCCGGTAGAAATTTTACGATTTTCGGCATCTATTGAAAAAAGAAAACTCGTAAAAGAACGAAACAGGGAGGAATATTAAATCGACGTGCACGTGTTTACGAGGCTTTTCTTCGCAGAAGTGCATCTTAAATATTAATTGCAGGGGAATTTTGGGGGAATGATTATATTTTAATGTTCATATTCAGCATCGTCAGACATTCAGCTAATTTTATAATTTAGTATAATTTCATTTCATTAACCTCAGTTAATGAAGCTCATTTGCCGGAACTTTATTCTCAGCTTCAGGAATATTTACTTATTTCCGTTTCCTTCCTATCAATTACCAATGCAATTTCTCTTTACGTTCATTAAGAGCGTTTAAATAAACGATGTGCCATAAATTAAATAATAACTGTTCATCGAATGGGTTGTTTCGTGAGCTGTTAACAAGATGGATCTATATACGGAATAAAACTCAGTAAAATCAGTTGGCGAATGTTCGTAAGCTGCCCCTATAGTTTTAGAAGTCTTTATCAATTATTTATGTTAAATTGTCTGTAAGAATTGCAAATGTATATTTCATATAAGGCTTTCATTTTAATGAATTAATAAATATATACGACCAATTTTTTTGTATGATTGCCATGATGGCACGGAGCCAATCGGTATATCTAACTATATTATTAATCGATTCTCTGCACGAGGACTTTTATAATCCCTGCGATTCCGAAATAAAAAATGTAGGACGGATAATTATTAATATTAGAGAAAAACACAGCAGAATCTTATGATTCCAAAGGAGAACGTCTTACAATCTATAGTGTGCTCGAATACTGGATAAAAAAATGTTTTGCAAGAGCTGTAGTTCCATCAATTTCGAAATAAAAAATGTGAAACTGGCAATTTCGAGTTGCCAGATGAATCAAGCATGAGAAGAATCTTCTAAATTCGAAAGATCATCTCTAAAAAAAAAAATTGCCTTCAACATGCTTGAATGAGAGAATAAATTGAACAATTTCTTGCCGAACAATGTCAAAATAAAAAGTCGGGAGCGTATGGTAGAATTTCGAGCTGCCAAGTGAATCTAGCATTATAGAAGAGAAAGGCGAATTTTGAATCTGTAACGTTCCCGAATAAATTTGAGAATGAATAGTACCCAGAAAATCCCACCCCTTCCGGACCAAAAGTCTGTGACAGACAATTCGAATCTTCCAGATGAAACCAGCCTTAGGAAACGGCAAAGAAGCAGCGAAAAAAGGGATTTCATGCGACTGTCGATATCAGGGGCGGCGAATGGCTGGTGCGGTCGGTGTGTCAGAGAGAGCCACCCTTTATAATTCCGTGGGCTTGTATCTCGGCGAACGGCCAAGCGTGCCGGAGATTTCGCGGCTAAGTATACCTCTAGGCTGTGCAGCCCATCGGTTCCAAGTTAGAGTACATTCGTAAACATATAAAAGAGACGGGCGTAGGTATCCGACGCGAAAACCGCACACAGAGCGCTCTCTCTCTCCGCCGTGGTATCTCGAGAGGGCGAGGAAGTGATAAGGGTGAGCGACGAGCGATACGTCATCCACCCTCTGACGTCAGGGTTGAACCGCCCGGTCCGATTGGTCGGAAATAGTCGACGCCCACTCGGGCCACCCTCGTGCAAGCTCCGGCTATACATTGGTCGCTCCGCCCCCGCGCACAAAACCACCCCCGCTTCGAGGGGGTGGCTGCGTGGGTTGTACGAGATGAAACTGGGTCAGGCAGACTCGAGGCAGGCCGAGTCAGGCCGAGGCTCGAGAGTCGTCCAGGCGTTTTCGACTGGAAGCAGTCCCTTGGAAACCACCCCGAAGCCCGTCGACGCTTCACCAGTCTGCCGACGATCCAACCCTTAAGTCCTTCCACCGCTTTGGACAGCTTCGACCCCCGTCCGCGAAAGCGTCGCCGCTTCCGTCGACCAGAACCCAACAGGAGAACGGATTTGGTGAGTCTCTCCGTATCTCGCACCCCCCGCATCCCCTAATTGCATCCTTTTTCTCTGTCGGTCGCGGTTTTTATTTGGCCAAGTGCATCCCCTCGCGGCTGACCGGCCACGAGACGCGATTCTCGCTGCATTCGAGGGTTGGAAATTGTTATCGTGGTTGGGAAATTGTTGGAGGATCTTGACAGACAAATAGGGGGTGGTCGAGTGCGAAAGGGTTTCTCCGATGGCTGGATTTTTTGGCTCGATACGGTTTACAAAGAGGTTCAGAAGCTTTTTACGATAAGAAAGATACAGTTGCAATTTGCCTTGTTCAGTTTCTTCCAGGGGGTTGGAAAATGTAGCATAAATGGAGGATCTTGGGGTGAGACAATTCGATTGCTGGCTGCTTAGTGTAAAATGTTTTCTTGATGATTGCATTTTTGGTTGACATGGTTTACGAAGGGGTTGAGTAGTTGTACTGTAAGATGTTGTTGCAGTTTGAGTTGTTAAGGAATTTTTGAAGGGGTTGAAAAGTGTGTCATAATTTGGAAAGTAAAGAGACAATTAGTTGGAGGATTGTAAAGTGTAACATGTATTTTTTATGCTTCAATTTTGGTATGCGAGATCCCACGAAGGGGTTGAAAAATTGTGCACTAAGTTTTAATGAGAGGGTCGAAAGATTGTAAGAATTTTAGAACAGAGAGGTTATCAAGTTTATGTATTTGCAGTCCTATAAATAATATAAAGCCAAGAGAAAAGAGCTTTTATATGTTGAAACCCCTAATTCTCTACATCATAGTCACTCCAAAATTAAAATTGCTTGTTCAGGTGATCCTCTGATTATTTCCCAAGCCGCCGAAGTCACTGCTTTCGACACGTTCTTACTTAGTAATTACTTACTTAGTCTATCGCTTTCACGCACAGCTCATTCTCGCTGCATTATTCTTAAACAATCTATTCAACGAACGTGCAATACTGCTCGAATTAACGTTCAATCACGCATCTAAATATCACAACTGTTTCTCTCTGCCAGTGATAGCTTCAAGAAAGCACGATTTATCGTTAACGTATTTCTTATTCTCTTTCTTTCGCTGTATTCGCAAATAAGAACTTCCAAGCGATTTTTCTCCATTGTTTTCTGAACGGAATATTTAGCCAAGTGATCCATAGTGCCTGGTCGATCTTCACGATGATCTTTCGCTTACTTTCCTGGCTCCGAGTTCCGGCTCGATCGGTTCAGAGCGGCCACCGTAGATTTTCATCCTTTTTCTTTCCAGTAACGAAGGAACGCTCTGTTTTATTCTATTTGCTCGAAGAGTCTACCACGAAAATGCTCTCTGTCCATGTTTCTTT
The DNA here is from genome assembly GCA_913789895.3 of Seladonia tumulorum. Classification (NCBI taxonomy): domain Eukaryota; kingdom Metazoa; phylum Arthropoda; class Insecta; order Hymenoptera; family Halictidae; genus Seladonia; species Seladonia tumulorum. The sequence continues at coordinate 30,441,346 of OU565267.1, forward strand.
GGTCGCTCGGCCTGCCGTGCTACTTTCGGCGTTACTCTCGCTTCTTCGCAGTTCGTGCAATTTTTTCTCTCTGAACACGCTCTGAACGCTGAGAAATATGAAAGCAGCGCGAAACACTGAAGCGGACACTGTTGTTGATTGTTGTAGGGACTGAGGCGAGGGGCACAAGCAGAGACATGGACAATGTGCAAATGATCGGCACTAAAATCACAGCGATCAAGGAATACTTATATGTAAGGCGTTCCCATCTCGCTGTGCACGTTCATTCATCTTGTTTCCCTTCGTTCTTCTTTTTATTAGGTTGCCTTGCCGATAAGTTCGATCGAGTCCTAAATCATCTCACCCTCGTTAACGTGAATTCCACGGTCAATTATAGGACAGGCAAAATTCGAAAATTAATGTCAATACGAGTTGTTGGTATTGAACTTCTGTCTGTACGTGTGCAAAAATTTTAATATAACTTAACACAGTCCACTTTTTCTACAGTTGTACAATCACATTTTTTTAAATAGCCCGAATCAGATTATTACAGTTGATAGTTCCATGTGTGTGCAATAATTGTTATGTCTTGTACTGAAAATTTTGGTCAGTTGCGATTATTGAGGGCTCGATCCAAAACTGTCTTGTTTTATATTTAGTAATTTGTCTCGTCTGCCTAGAAAAGATATGCTTGTTATACTGTCTCTCTGTCTCTTCTTCTTCTTCTTCTTCTTCTTCTCTCTCCCTCTTTCTCTCTAACAGGTTTCCCTTTTTAAGAAATTGATAGTAAACGATCTCGAATGTCAGTAATATGTACGATGAATGTCAGTAATATGTACGATGAATGTTTCGCCCGGGATTCCGATCTGCTCGAAGGACAGATATTCATTGTGAATTTCAGAATTTCGCCAGGACACACTCGCCCACCAGACTAATGAGTTCCGAGAATACGTACGCGCTCTCCAGGGAGCATTGTAACCTGAAGTATTCGGGTAAGTTTCAGTAACACCATCAAGATTGTATTTTGAAGCATGACCCACAGAAAAATTCTTGGAAGCAATGTGGAACTAGTAGAATGTGTTACAAATTAGATCCGACCAACGTATACATCATTTTATTAGGTGTGCTGATCAATCTTTGTGCCCGTATGTACCTATTAAACTAATAGCAACAAACTAATCCAATATATATAATTTTTTTCACTGACTATATTAAACAAAATATATAAACTCTTTCAGCCTACAATACCTACTAACGTTTGTTTCACTACATTTATTAGTTCCAGACTGTACTGTGAAAATTAATGCAAATACAATTTTAACCAATCGAATAGTTCAGACTATAGACGTTTATTTTATCGTGAAAATGTTGTCTAAAGTAGTAGTGGTAATTTAGAAGTAGTGCTCGACCTTTTGACTCCACGCATGTCTGATCACTAACTGTCCGTAACTACTTGAATCGAACCCTTTAATTTCAATTTTCTACCACCAATATTATACAAAATACAGAAAGTTTGTCTTTTAAATTCCAGTTCGCAATTTCACAACTTGCATGAATTTATTTATCTTATACATTGTGCACTATGAAAATCAACATAACTAAATTGATCGAACAATGTGGCTATTTACTTTGTCATTAAACCTGCGCCAGAAACAGTAATTGTAAATTAAACAGTAGTGCTTCTTTTCGATTCGACACATGTCTGACCACTAACCGTCCGTTACTACTTGATCCTAATTCCCCGGTTTTTCACATACGCGGTGAATACACATAAATTAGCAGCTATATCGAAGGCATTCCCTCGCGTCCCCCTAAATTCAGAAGCAGCCTTGGCTTCTCGAGGACGAAATCCTGGAGTCACAATATTGTCCTGATTTTGCGAGGCTCCGGGAGGGGTGCATAATAATGGCGGATTTAGAATTGGCCTGAAGAGGCTCGTAGTCGGTGAGTGGCTGAGGACAGATTACACGCCGCAGAAAGGGCGGAAGGGTTTGCTTTGCCACGGCACTGTTTGCTGTTCGGGAAGTGTTGGATGCCGATAAGGTCCTTTTCATAGTCGAAAATCAATTTTAAAGCAACCTTGCGGGCAACGCAAATCCATTTATCTCTTCATTCGCATCTATTGAACATTCCCAACGAACAACCACGAAAACAAGGACAAACCACTGGCAACCACCCCACAGATTAACCCTCTATTAACCCCACACATTTAATTAATATTCACTCTTCCGATTTATAGGACAGATATTACAATTTTATTGCATCTTGCACTATTTTGCGAATGCAATTTTGTTACAAATGTTCTCTACACTTTCAACTGTTTTTTTTTTTTATTGCTATTGAATAAATATTTGAGTCTATAGTTAAACTGGTCGAGTAGAGCATCTTCTTCAGTTTTTAATTCTTAAACGTGATTAATAGATTGCGGATTTTTATGCATTTATGGCTCAGAAAATCTTCAAAAAACGTTATAATATAAAGTTCCACAGAATCGAATCCGACTTTTATTTATTCCAGATCTGCAATGGCCACTGCCACTACCAATTAGATTTTATTTGCTTCGACTTTCCTAAAATTTACCTAAAAAATTTGAAAATTGCATAAACATCCGGAGTCTAATGATTAGTTTGAACACATCTTCATGGAAATTCCTGTTAGTCTAACGCTGTGTAAAGAAAAATATCAAGACGCGTCGTGAGTTTTCTATACAATTAGGGATCGAATATAATTTTGGGGAGCGAATTGTTGAAGCTATTATTTAATTGATTTTGAGCTCGCTCCGCGCTCATTACGATAAATTAACCCGGCAATCCCGCTTATAAATCGTTGGAACTAATTGCCGCGTGTAACAGCCCCTAGAAGGCGCTTTGATTAAAGCTTGGTACCGAGGGTCCGGTGCATCTGGTGCCAAAACGAGTTTCCACGTTAAGCTCGAGCCTGCAATCGAGTTGCGCGAGATCGCATGCTAGTTGTCCGTATCGAATTTCTGCACGATCTTCGTAGTTTCGCGATATGTTAGAGAGTGACCACGTTACCGACAAAACTAGGCGAAACATGGTTTCACGTGCCTCGACTTCTCGTCCTTATACAAGGTGGTCCAACCAAAACGCACGATGTTACTTGTAAATAAAACAAAAAGTTTACAGAAAATTATCTTAATATTTTTTATTACGATAAAAGGATCCATGACAATTATGTATGAAACAAAATATCGGCCAAATGCTCGCCACGGCTTCGCTGGCATACTACTATCCGATGGTACATATTTTCAATGACTCTGAGACATAATTGAGGATCAATGTCGTTAATGTGCCGAATTATCTCATCCTTCTCATCCACACTATCGCGAACAACAGCAATGTTTTCCGCAGAACGAACTGGACGAGTATGCACCGATGTTTTCACATTTCCGACAGACCCGGTTTGCTGAAATTTCCGCACAATTCTCCCGATTGTGGACACATTTGGTCGATTATGTTGACCAAAAAAATCACGAAGTGCTCGAAATGCATTTCGCGATTTGAACGCCCATTTTCGTAAAAGGCCTCAACAATCTTAACGCGCTGCTCAATTGTGTACCTCTCCATGGTTGAATTTGCTAAACACAGAAACAAAGAAATGTCAAATTAAGTTAGGCAAAAAACTTGACGTTTAGGTGTGTCTTATAATTAACATCGTGCATTATGATTGGACCACCCTGTATAAGAGTAATTTTCGCTGGGAAAGGGCCCATTCGAAAGAGGAAGGTTCAATCTAGCGCGCGCTGGTCACGAGCTGACGAGATTATGCAGATATTTGGTAACATAAGCGTTAGAAGTAGGCCAACAAATTGACGATGTGTGTTCCGTGGAATCCAAGCATATTTATGCCATTGGATGAGTTTTCCGGATGAAATCGAATTGAGCTATATTTTGTCCTGATTTACTGTGAAATAAAGCCAACAACTTGAAGCACGTTTCTGAATTCATAATATCGATAATACAGGGCAAAAAACGTGACAAGTTTAGTTACAGACTTCAGACCCGTCGAATCAAGACCAAGACGGATCTTAACGGTAATTATACAGCAGTTACCGACCTGCTGACTTTGCAAAAGTCACGTGACTACCCTTGGCTCTTAACTACGCGACACTTGCGTGGAAAACGTTGCCGATTAGCCGGATCTCGAACGGTATTTACGAACTGGCCACTCTTCTCGATGGGAAGCGACATAAACCTCGGAAGAAGGAGAGTCTGTCGGCCTTTCGACGTTAGATTGATGGAGCTGGATTAGCTCGAGTACGGACCCTGGAAGCCGGGGATTTCCCTTGTCTAACCATTGGCTCAGGTCGATTCACCATAAGGCTTCCCGGACTCCCTTCTTTTCCCATTTGACTCTCATTCGCATGACTATTGAAAGATACAGCCCTCCGAGAACGGCCCTCTTCTTCGTGTCACTCACAATTACCTTTCCATCTCCGTTAGAATGCTCCGCGGTTGAAGCTAATCATTTTTCTTGCGTTCATACCCATTGGAAACCTAGGGATTGAAATTTCAGTCGCTTGGTCAAAAAGGAGCTAGACAATTTTCTTTCGTATATTTGAGCCGTTTATTTTGAAAGTGGCCTAAGTCCATTTATCTTAAAATCGAGATATTTAAGGGTTTGCGTTTCAATGAATTTAAAAATATACGTATAGGACATTAATGAGTCGCACTGCTTAAGTGTATCTAAGGGTGTTAAATTTATAGTTCCTATTAAAATAGTGGCAATTATTAAGTGAATAATATGCGTTTTCTTATCAAGAATGGAGTTAGGCCACTTTCAAAATTAACAACCAGATTCATTATAAAATTTGAAGGTGCCCAAGTCCATTCAACATAATTTAAGATGCTTCAAATTGAAAAAAAAACAATACTGAATTTATTTTACATATCCTTAAAACACTTCAGGAACATAATTTATGCGATTCAATTAACTACATAACGTGCAAAATTACAAACATAAATTTATTACAAAACAATTTACTACTCGGGATTTGAAGTAATCATGATGTTCCGGTGGTATATATCGTAATAGGTCCATCATGTCCTTGAATTTTGTTGTAATTTGTCTGATATTTTTATACAGTGGTTTCAATACAATATTTTCGAACTTTTTTCGTCTACCCCGACGTGGTAATAAATTCAGGACTTTAAAATTTTCATTCTTATTCATTGATGTCTTATAGAAAATTTTATACGGTTCATTTCTGACAAATATTAAATTTTAAGTTTTATATTAATTAAACGTACTGGTTATTCAACTAACGCAATTGTCCAAAAACTGAGGTTAAATTGTAAATACTAATTAATTAAAATTACCTTCATCACTACTTTCCGACATTATCAATAGTAAATATATTATCTTGATTATTTAAGTATAAATGGAGTTAGGCCACTTTCAAACTACACGGTTCGATTATTAAACTAACTCTGAAAACTTATGTGTCAAGAATTATCGTATTTGCTCGGATTATAAGCAACCTGAAATGCTTTACTGATAAATAACATAAAGTTGTACACGTAACCATGATAACCGGAAAAAACTGAAAAACGGAGTTAGGCCACTTTCAAAATAAACGGCTCATTTCTTTCAATTTCTTCAAGAGACTATGTTATTACTAGACTGCGGGTTTTTATGCATTTATAACAAAATCGAGTAGACAATATTTGAAATTGTAGGAAAATTTGACAAAAATTTCAAATGTCAATATACTGTTTCTCATCTATTAAAATTAGCACGCGAAGAAATAACATTCTACTTGGTTTCCATTTCTTGTAATCGGTGCAAACAATTTTTACTTTGCATAAAGATCCACAGTCTAGTTATTACAGTTGATAAATTCGTTCCCTATTTGTTAATGCCGTTCATTGAAATATCCTTAGCTCCGACATAATTCACCAAAACGATTGAATTAGTACCAAAAAAATTAGAGTTGTATTTTTATGCAACAAGTTCAGAGAAAATCATTTCTTTTCGCGCAAACGTGTGACGAAACTCGAATTAATTTTGTGCGCATTGTTCTTTAGGGCCCAGAGCTGAATATTTTCATTAACTGCGAGGACCGTGAGAAACGGTGATTTCATCGATGAATTCTTTGTTCAGTGTCCATTGTTATTATCGCTTCGGGAAGTTCCGACTTTAAAGCATGGGCGCAGAGTCGCTCGTATCTGTTTATCCATGGGATCTGCTTAATGCAACGGGAAACGAAGGGTGGTTTATACAGCGGGATACTTTATGGTTACCCTGCGACAGAAGGACAGTTCAATCTACCAAGGATTTACGAAGAGAACATTGAAATGTCCCGCTGCAGAATATGTTGCCTCTGTTAGGGAACTTCTGAAATTGCTGCGGTGTCTCGCAAACATGTTCTGCGGGCTTGTTCTTTTTCCAAAAACTATTCCTCTCCGATTACGCTAATATCACTAGATCCGATCTTGAATTATGCTATTCACAAACAAACAAAAAAAAATTCTCAATAATGAAATTCAGGATCTTCGTACCAGAAAAGAATAATTAACATATTGTTTGAAACACACGTGTATTTCTTTCGAGAGAAGAGATCAATACTGTAAGGAAAGTACGAATAGTTTATGCGTGAATGCGTTAGTTGTGCAAGAATTCTGCAAGTGCATGACACAATAAGAGTTAAGCATCGTCGAGGAGGAAGCCGAAGATGGAACGCCAGCGGAAAAGAAGAGGACGACGAAGTGAGATGGTGTCATCCCACCAAACAAGTGAGAGTGTGTCAATATAGGTCTATACTTTCAATTGTTTGATGAGGTGAAATCATTCTAATAAGTTCCGCGTTCTACGAGGACGTCGGAGAGCCGACGGTAGGTCGATACGACGCGACGGGAGCGCTGGGCAAAGAGGCGCTCGATAAAACGGTATCGAATCAATCAATGTCAATGTAGTAGAAGAGATTTCACTTGATTATAACAATTAGAGAGTCACCCTAGACGATTACGTTAGCGACCTGTCCGCTCTCAAAATTGATCTAACGATCGCACACCGTCGAGACTCTTTGTTGATCATTCTGATATACTGTCATACGAATTTATCTCGATCTCTACACAAAATACTACAATCGACTGCAAAAGTTTACGGCAGATTCACGCTTTTTCGTGGACAATTATCACCGAATTCAACGAACCTTTCACTGTCAATGCTCTCGATTAACCTTTCGATGTCGATCTTCGGGTCGACTACTCAATTTCTGAGCATTGAACTGAACAAATAGCCGTTACAATGACATATTTTAAAAATTCCTGAACCGTGAATTACCGTCAATTTCACAATTATGGAAAATGTCCGCCATCAGAGCTGTGTGCAATGGAGCCGACAAATGCATAAATTTTTGCAGTCTAAGGAATATTGCGAGGTTCGGATCGTTGCAGTGAAATGCAGGAATGACGAAATAAAACAAAGTGGATGAAGCTACAGCGATCCGAACCTTAATTACGTTTTCAATGAACTGTACAGTTGTTTGGTTCGAGTTTGATTAGAATATTGATTCAGCATGCGAAAGAGAAAAATGCACACGGCACGGATTCACGTGATTTGCTTCGATTGTCTGTGTTTCTGCTCGCAGACATCCTGCCACACAATGCTGAAGGTTTCCCAGCGACCAGGGAGTTCCTGATGAAGGTGGTGGACATCCTGCTCGATTTTATCAAGGCGACGAACGATCGAAACGCGAAGGTCCTCGACTTCCAGCATCCCTCTGACATGATGCGGCTGCTGGACCTCGAGATCCCGGACACCGGTCTGACTCTTCAGCAACTGCTCATCGATTGCTCCACCACCTTGAAGTATCAAGTGAAGACTGGTGAGTCTTTAATATCCTACGGAAGAAACGCAACAATCATGAAAATTAATACCGTGAGCGCTAGATCGTTCCAAACGATCCACTTCGAGCCTCTCGTTTTTCGAATTTCGGCAGCCGTATAGGTGGTCTTGTAGAAAATTATTTATTCAACAGCGGATTGACAAAAGTTAATAGATGTAATATAAAACAGTAGAAACATTAGGAGAATTTATAAACACAGTTATATTATTTTAAATCTATTAAATATATTGAAAGAGAAAATGAATTTCTATTTTTCAGAATTTTGACAATTTTTATTTTGCATAATGTTCCGCTGCTGTTTAATTATCACCGAATACATTTTTACATCTAATACATTGTACATTGAACTCCCGCGAAACGCGATCAAAAAATTGTTTACACAGACTATAATATATTTGCATGAAGATAGAAGTGAGACAATAACAGTCTTTTTAAACAATTCTCTTAATAATTACCGTACATTTACACTGCCATGTGAAATACATGTATACAGTCTTTTTGAACAATTTTCTTGTCTACTGTACTCTATTTTAATGGTAGATGTAATTTCGATTTTTTCGAATTTCTATGAAAAATAAAAATTGTTCGGATTAATTTCAAGGCATAGACTCTATATATAGACATTTAGTTCTCGTTTTAAGAATTTTGAGGTGTTGAAAATAGTGCAAATGTTTTTCATTGATTTATTGTTTTGCACTCGCATTTTGCATATAAAATGGACGGAAAACAAGGATGATATCTAACGGGGAATCGCTTAGCGCTGTTTTATCTTGTTTCCCTGTGCCTACGAGGGTGATAAGCCACATAATTTCATATTCAATTTAGCATACGCTCTAGAGGGCGGAGATAAGGTGACTAGAGACACTTCCAGTCTTTCCGTCCGCTTCAACCCCTAGAATATACACGTTGCCTCGTGATAAATGAGTGAGGGGATGCTGCTAACCAAAAAAAAGGAACTGAAAGATAACCTCTATGCGCGTTGTCCACGTCATACCGAAGATAGAGATCATGAAAATATTAATAACAGCGATAGCAATATATCAATATCGAATCAAGAGTTCCAAAATCTGGTTTAATGTAGCAGACAATTGTCAGACAAAATGTGATCATTACGCGCATCTTTATACAAAATAAAAATTGTTTGCATTAATTGCAGGACACAGAAACCAAATAGGATTTTATTTCTCTGTTTTCTCTTATTAAATTCTTTTAATTGTTTTCTACTGTTTCATATTACACTCATCCATTTTTATCATAAATAAATACAATCTAACTTAATTGTGAAATGTAGATTTTCGCGTTAGAACAAAAATTTATGGGGATTCTTGAATTACAGTTAACATAATGTGTAGAGTAGAAAATTACACTGTGACGTTCCGAAAAGTGGAAACTTCGGTAAATCGTTTATTGATAAAAAAAAGTGACATAAGTCAAAAAATGAAAATGTTACAGGAGAGCCATTTGAAATTTATACCTAAGATGGTTAATTTCTTTTTGTTTTGTATAGAACCAACTTAGAAATGTAAAATAATTTGTTGTTATTCAGATGCTGGGTTAATTGTCGTGTACATTAGTTATAAATATATTTCGAGTCGTGTCACTTTCCTTACGAATGAACGAAACATTCCGGGTAACTGACCAGAAATGAGTCCGTCCACTTTCTGGGTTCAAAATTGTCACCGAAGGCTCCTAAAATTTATTCGACTGCTCCATATTTTTTTACAAAGAGTAACACTAGGTCCAAAGCAAAATTGTCAGTCGGTTCCGGCAAGGGCGATCGAAATTTCGCGCTTAGATACTAATCTATGGGCCGGCCGCCAAGACCGAAGTATCACGGGCCACGGTGCGGCGAAAGTCAACCGCAAATCCCCCGCGAAAGTTCGTTATCTCGGTAGGATTCGATTACCAGGTTGAATAGATGCTAATGCACAATGGAGGAGGGCTAACCACTTAGGCCAGAAATCAGGCCTGTCTGGCTGGCTGCGATGCAGACGACCACCCTCTGTCGAAGGCCGCGTGCACGATATACGCCGCCGACGAAAACTCGTTATTAGATTATATACCACGGGACCCAGAGAGTATCGGACCGAGATCTCTCTCTCTCTCTCTCTCTCTCTCTCTCTCTCTCGGACCGTCTCTCGCAAAACCGTGAAAGCAGCTTCTGCTGTCCCCACCCTACCCGCGAATCAATTGATTGCAGATACGCTCGAAAATATTTTCGAGGGGATGCTTGATAAGAAACCGAGCGACGACGGTCACGTGAACTATGGCGTAATAAAAAGGAGGAGATACCCGGCGAAAGATAGCTGCGCCACACGGTGTTGAATAAGCGGCCCCGTTTTTTTGCTAAATGTTCTTCCCGTCGACCATACTGGTGTTTCACGATCGCTAACTTCTCGCAAACGATACCAAATGAAGTCAGATAAGTGGCAATTGTTAGTTAACCCTACACGGTTAACCCTACCCTGTACGTATGCTATGCCGGAGCAGAGTTGTGCAGAATTACAATCAAATTACTCCAGGAATTATAATTACAAAATAATTGAATTACGTTGTAATTCAGTCATATTGTAATTTATAATTCGGATAGCCGTTCAAATGAATTACAATGTAATTCGAAATTGCAATTGGAGTACAATTATAATCGCAGGAGTCGAATGTTAATAGATTTTTCTACCCTACTTAAATTCTTTGAAGATGAAAAATGCTAATATTTAATCAAAATTATAAATCCTGACGAAAAGGAATCATGTTATTTCTTCACTTCAGTCCAATTTTTCTACTTGTTTAATCTAGTTTGAAGTTTGCAGGCAGACGTTTTTATAAAGAATTTCGACGTGAATTGTGAATAGAATTTCGCGGTTTCCTTTCATATCGATAGTCGAAGACATTCGCGGAATTCTGATTGATTACGTTCGCGTTACTGACACCGATGATCGATCCTTTATGCGAGATCGACGTGTCTTCAATAGAAAGGCTCACGCAACGGTGAATTCGAATAGATAGAAGCTCTCCGTGACCTAAAATCACGAGAAAGCATTGTCTTCCTTTAGTAAGCGTCTTGCAGATATCGGAAATAAAGATGCTCCAGATCAATCGACCTGGAAAAGTCGGGTTAAATGGGAGGAAAGGCTGCTGCATCGTTCTTTTGGCGCGTGTGCATTATCGAAAAATAATTAATCGCGCGCCAGTGAACTCTCCGCGGAAACTTAAATTAATTCCGATGCCGGGGGAGGAACTTCCAGCCGCCGCTGCCGCCCTTGTTCCGAGATTATTAAATAACATCGGAACTTCTGAAGAGCAACATCTATAATGCGCCTTGAACTTCCTGACAACCGGAAATATTTAATGAAAATTACACTTCGAGCAACAAGATATGTCCTGAGAAAAAGGACCATTTTTATTTCCTCGCTTCGAATTTACTTAGTCTATTTATTTAATTCGGTGGTTGAGATTGATTCAAAATAGGCTTTAGAGTCTTTGGGATTATTTAATTAAAATTACACTTCACAGAACAAGTTAAGTCCTGATAAAACTCATTTTATATCAATATTTCATTCCATAGCTTTGGCTCATTCACATTATTAAAAATATTCTCATTGATACCAGGTGGAACATAAAATATTGTCAGCTCAAATCACAAGATAGAAGGCCTGGTTTAATTGAAAATTGGGTTGACAATCTGCGAAACTATTCTCCAGAGAATAAATATAGAATTCCGAGGCAGAGAATCAGAGAATAATTGCTAATAAAAGCTACACTCTTCACTTCCACAGCTTTGGCTCAGCTAAATGTTAAAAAATATTTACAAGGTCAGAAAATGAAAAATAAATTACTTGATGGAACAAGTTGCAAATGAGAAAGCTGAGATTGGTTGAAAATGAGGTCGCCAGTCATGTACAACATTTAATTAACATTATTCTTCAGAGAATAGTGAAATCTATGCAATGAACCTCAACAATATTGATTCAGTAAAATATAAGAAAATAATAACATAAAAGAAATGAAAAATTCTGACCGTTTAATTTGCAGTAGAGAAGGCCGAGATTCATCGACAAAACGGGGTCAACAAAGTTTTTTCGCAGTTTCGCGTTTTTCCGAAATCGCTGTTGTTCGGCGAAAAAGGAACAACGCAAGCCGGTGCCCGCCAACAAAAACCAACGTTGTAACGTTGGCGCACGTGGCACCGCCGCGCAGGGTGGTGAATTCAATAGGATCGGTGTAATTAAGAGCCATTTCTACACGATTTTCTCCCTCCCCGATAGGGTCGAGGGAAATAGTAAATAGGGGCGAGCGACGGGGATGCTCCGCACCGCTCGCCTATAGGGCGAAACCCTTCGCGGACTTTCGGGAACGAAAACCATCGAAGTACACCCACCGGAGGAATTTAAATTGGTATCGATAGCTGGCCGTGGAATGCAGAAATCGTTTCGTCACGGAATGTGCTGGCTGTTACGTCACGCGATCGGTATTCGAACCGATGAAAACGGCCGGAATCCAATCGCTAGAAATCACTGTCTCGATAGCTCCCAGCCAATACAAAACCGTGTAAAAAATTACCCGCCACTGGCAAATACATTACCCGCGATTAACAATTTTTTCATGCCTTTGTCTAAACGCATCGAGGCTTATCAATTTTTTAATACCTCTCTCAGTGCGAGTATTCAATTCAAGTAATTTTCGAGTTTGAGAAATTTCCTGTGAACACCTAAATATTAACCCAGACCGAATAAGTATATTTCAAAACCGAACATTGCCCTTGGAGAATGAACAACTTGTAAATAAATATAATAATTATACTGGAGATCTTTATGCATTTATATGGCTTTCGAAAATATTGAAAAAGTAGTAAAACATAAAATTCGACAGAATTTAGTAGAAATTTGATTTATTTCTACGAAGGCTACTACCACTGAAAATACGATTTTATTTGACTCTACTTTCTTAAAATTCGTCAACAAAAATTGCAAATTGCATGAACATCGTTGAATATATATATATATATATATATTATAATTATAAATAGACTACAGATGTTTATCCAATTTTTGTAGACAAAAAAGGAAATAGAATTAAGTGGTCCTATTTCCAAAAATCGTACTAAATTCTATTGAATTTTGTGTTATAGTATTTTTTGAACATTTTCGTAAGCCACTAATGCATGAAGATCCGCAGTCTAATTATAAAAATAATATATTATATGTTCAGAACTTCAAAAATTTTAAAAATCCATTGGAGTTTCATGTTTACTTTCAGAGAAAGAAATTCCACCCCGCTGTTCTGAATTTGTTGAAACAATCTACCAAAATGGAAATTTGCGAGATCCAACGGAACCACGAGTCTCCGTTTCGAATTGCAACAGTTACATGAAAATCCAGGATGATCCATCCGGTGGATCGTTCTAAAATATGATTCCGTTCTTTCGGAAGACGCAACAAGATGAATGATCGAAGATCGCGTTCTCTAATAACGCTTAAGTCTCGATCCAAGGCTACCGCTGTTGCATGCCGAATGTTTTTCTTGCTGGCGAGCGATATGATTGATTGCGCGGCATTAGCATTAAGCCCGGGTTACACACTTCTCTTCATACGAATCCCGAGGCAGCGTAATATATTATCGTGGCCTGCGCCGAGCAGGTTTCTCGGCCCCCTTTCTCTTTTCCACTCGGGGAAAACGGCAAATTAGTCGGAAAATGATACCCTCCGACGTTGTAATCGCTCGCTAGGGCGGCCCAGCGAGAGAAACAAATCGTGAAATCTATTCCAGCGTGCTCGCCAGCCTCTGCTTGCGGTTTCTTCTTCGATTAACACACGTTAATTGCGAAAAAAAAATTATTCCACGCGGTTCGCCGTGGAAAGCTCTCCAAATTCAACCTTTTGTAACTTGAACTGTTCTCGACGAGCCTGAGGTCCCGCTTCAATTAATACGCGTTAATTGCAAGAGAAAATCATTGCGCAAGCTATACTTCAAATTATTCACGTGGCTGTACAAAAATTTATGTGACTCGAATCCGACGAATGTCGAGTTCTAACTACAAAATCAATTCTTGAAAAGAATTGATATGCGAAGCAACGGTTGTCTAACTGTCAGGATTCTTTCGCAGCACTACTGTGAAATAAAAAAATACTATGGAAAAATGATCTCTACATTTCGAAGGATTTTAAATTTCAGGAGATGGTAAATTTGATTGATAAGATTGATAAGATAGAAGCTTTTGTTGAAAACCTAGGTCCAAACAGACCCAGCTGCCGTTGCCAACAGTTCGAGAGCAATCTCGTTCTGTGCAGAAGTGAAATGAAGGGCGAGGGAATTTTACGAGGAACCGTGATACACAGAGGTTTAAAAAGTTTGATTAAACTTTGGGGGTGGGGGTGGAGGGGATCAATTATCCTCGTGCACAGTATAATGCTTTAAGAGCTTTGTGGCCGGATGAAAGATGGGTTACGACAATGCTCGGCCGTTTTCGAGCCAGATAGGAAAAACAAACACGAGTGCAGCGCGCGCGGATCGAGATAAGCCGGACTGGTTGGCGAATTATGCAGATTTAAGGGTATGTTAATTCAACGCGGAGCTGCCGGGATTTTCCAGCTGGATCCCCTTAGATTCTTTCCCGTTGCCGCGGAGCAATGACAAAATAGAGTTTCGGTTGTTAAATCCAATGGATCGCGGAGGATTTCGTTTTCACGAATGATCTACCTCGCTCAAACCGATTTTCACCGACGATAGACATTCCATTAAGTGTGTGCAAAAGTTATCGTCTTTCTCGATGCGCTCATGCGTAATAAACTACACTGTAGAACCCCGATTATCCGTGCTAATCAGTGGTACTTCATTGTTTGGATAATAGAACAATTAGTTTCAGAGCTAAACCAGATCCTTTTTAAATTGTGTAATAAATCGTGTAGCATATGTAGTGGTTTAAATCGAATTATCTCTCTCTTTTTAATTTTAATTTTTAAAGGAAAACAAGTAATTTCATCTGACATGATTTTTTGAATCGAACAATTAGTTTCAGTGCTGAACCAAATCCTTTTTAAATAGTGCAATAAATAGTGTAGCATATGAAGTGGTTTAAATAGAATCATCTCTCCAATTTTAATTTGGATTTTTGATGGGAAACAAGTAATTTCATCTGACATGATTTTTTGAATAGAACAATTAATTTCAGTGCTGAACCAAATCCTTCTTAAATTGTGCAATAAATAGTGTAGCATATGAAGTGGTTTAAATAGAATCATCTCTCCAATTTTAATTTGGATTTTTGATGGGAAACAAGTAATTTCATCTGACATGATTTTTTGAATAGAACAATTAATTTCAGAGCTGAACCAAATCCTTTTTAAATTGTGCAATAAATCGTGTAGCATATGTAGTGGCTTAAATCGAATTATCTCTCTCTTTTTAATTTGAATTTTTAAAGGAAAACAAGTAATTTCACCTGACATGATTTTTTGAATCGAACAATTAGTTTCAGTGCTGAACCAAATCCTTTTTAAATTGTGCAATAAACCGTGTAGCACATGGAGTGGTTTAAATCGAATTATCTCTCTAATTTTAATTTGGATTTTTAAAGGAAGACAAGTAATTTCACGTAACATTCTTAGAACGTGAACCACATATACGGATTATTATTTCACGTGGCGTGATCAAAAATGAACGCCGGTGAAGAGGGTAAGTTTGAGCAATTTTGGGGGTCCGCTAGGTTCGCCAGGTATTTTTTCGCACAAAGTAGATAGGCTTAGCTCGCGCCGGTTGCTCGGAACAGTTTGTTTTCCCTGCTCCGTCGGTTTGAGAGCCTCTGCAAACAATCTAGTCGCGCAGCGACGCGTGTGACGCGCAAAATGCGGGCGCTTCGGACCATCGACCCTCCTCTACCCTTGGCTGAACCACGACCCCGACGAAAAGAACAGAAAATAGAAAGAAAGGCTGAGGGGGTTGGATGTCTTGTTGCGCACCCCGGACCGGACGCGTGCCACGATTCACAGACCAAAATAATTGCGAATAACACTGCGACAAACGGCTCCGATACCGCTGCCCGATATCACGTTTAGGGGCGGACTTTTATGTCGATCCTTCGGGCTGACTGTGCCCAGCCTGGACAGCTAAAGACGATGTAGCAAATTTCCTTTCGCTAGGAACATTATCTCTTTCACACTTTAAACAGTGAAAATATTAGAAAAATTTAATTCCTTCGTTATCAATTAATTTCATTTATTATTGCATTAAAGTGATTTGAAGCCGAAATCAATTTTTCTTTGTTTCCTGCAGTCTTGGTACATTTTTATATTGCATAAAAATCCGCAATCTAAATTACCAGTGACGATAATTGTCAGGAAATTTCAGATTGCAGGCTTGAAGCCTAACACCGTGAAAATGTTTGCTTTACATGTTTCATACACTACCGGCCATAAGTGTTTACCCACCCACATATTTTTTAACATTGTAGTCCACGGTTCTACGGTTCAGCTTCAATAACTTTGCTATTTCTCTGTTACTTTTTCCGATGCTATGATGGGACACTATTAGAGCGCGCGTTTCATCGATAATTCTTTTCTCCCTGACATTATTTGAAATTTTCGCAAAATTCTTTAGGCACCTGAAAATCAACTGTTTACTGTATGAAAGCTTAATGCAGTATGAAATGCAGTATGACATTTGAGAAGACTAAGATACCTGTATTACCTGCGTTCATATTCCCTACTGACCGTTATAAAAATTTCAGAAAAATGGGTTTCTTTACCTGAACTCCAAAATTGTCGTTTTTCATAAAAAGCTGTAAACTCATTTACAGTACTTGATTGTGTATGTACAGAATATTTTGGATGTTTTTTATTAGCCTTATAATTAGGATTTAATGCTACGGACATTTTCATAACAATAAAATACCTATTATTTGAATAGTAACGAAATTTGAAGGTGGGTAAACACTTATGGCCGGTAGTGTACATGAAGGATTGCGATTCACAAGGGACAGACAGAAGATTGGACATTAGTTAAAAAATCTCGAAGTTTAGTCTTCCGTTTAATTTGTTTCTAATATTCTTGCAAAGAATTTCAGCTACCTTTCGAGAATCGAGCCGACTTCTTCGATCGGAAAATCCTCGGGAACTAGCTCCAGATGGGCCAAGGGGAGTATTTAGCCCTCGAAAAGACCGGCGTCATACGTCAATCACTAAGTAATGCCGTGAGATTAAACCGTCTAGGCCGTCTACCACCCCCGGAAACACTGGTTCGCGTCACCCGCGCTGCGAAAAGCTACATATTAAGAGAATAGTGGTCTCGTGACGGTGGTGGGTAGTGGTGGATGGTAGTAGAGTTTTCAAGGATCCGACGTAGGTTATCAAAGGTTGCGTGGTTATCGAGCACCCGAGGGAAAAGGTCTTCCGCGGCCGGATATTCAATGGAGTGAATCCATCAATTCTCGGGATCAAGGGATCTACGTTATTTTAGAGAACGATAGGACAGAGGCTCGAAGGGTGCGATGGATGGAACCTTGCCGGAAATGCTGTATCGTGGAAAACATACAGTTTCATAACTACGTGACGTTCAAAAACTTCTAACATTCCTCGAAATTTACGAACGTTCGCAGGACAAATTCTACCAGATCTCTAAATATTAGGTCGCTCAGAAACGTACAAATTAAATGATTTGAAACGAGATGATCTAAGATCTGTTTGTAATATTACAAATTATTAAAAGTGGAAGGATTTTTGCTAATTTTAAGAATCTGTTTTCGGAATTTAAGAACTTCTCTTTAATCGTAACCAGCACAAATTGTAACTGGTACACGTTATAAAAATTACAAACCTGAACTTATTCAAAAGGTCTCGCAATTTTTATAGCGTGTGCTTGAACGAAGAAATGTATTTAATCATTTCTCATGCAATACAATTCCGTATAAATCCATTCAAGTTCTTATGGAATTATCTAGAGCTTCGCTTTCTTTTCTATATTCGGTGTGGATGAAAGAATAGTATTTCCTGCCCGATATACACTCCGCGACAAAAAGATAGATTACGCACATTATCTAATTTTGTTAATTACTCAGCAAGATCGGTATCATTTATTTGTATAATGTGCTATCTTTTTGTCGCGCAGTGTATGTCACTGGCTAGACCCGTGTTTTGGACATAAATCGAGTAAACACTGTATACCCCGGTATTCCCCATTATGAAAAATATTAACAGTGACAAAAACGAGGGGTGCAGATACTATCATTTCCGAAGTGAACGTTTTAGTTGAAATAGAAGCTCGGAGAGGGATTGTTTGAGACTCGGGAACGCAAACTGCGAAGGCTGTTGAAAATAGCGACGCACTCGGCGTCGGAAAAGAGCAGAATCCCGTTCGCTGGTTCCCCCATGGTTGCATCAGAAGGCAAGCTCCCATCGAACAGAAGCATTAACCCTGATCCTAGCGCGATGTTCAGCAGAGCGGATGACAACGTACTCAGCGAGCGGCTTAAAGCTCTCTTCCCGCTGCTTTCAGTCTGCGTGCCTTTAACGTCCATCTTCGGTGTCGGGAGCACGAGCACGGTCTATAATTTTTGGACACGTGCCACGTCAGCATTATTAATTACCCCGGGGCCGCTGGCAACGAGCCTCGAACAATCACTGTCGCGATACAATTAGCACGGTCTCGCGAATTTATACAAGGGAATAATTCATTACTGTTCGATTAACAATTAAAATTCTCCGTCCGGTTTCGGAATCGAGTGAATTTTTTACACGATGTTTATGGTTCTTTTGGTTTAGGAGTTCGTTGATTTTTTTGATGATTCCAGGCCACCCCCATTTCTTCAACCAACTTTCCTGCGGTCTCGATCTCGTTTCGATGGCTGGCGAATGGTTGACTGCGACGGCGAACACCAATATGTTCACTTACGAGATCGCGCCTGTGTTCATTCTGATGGAGCACGTTGTACTGCAGAAGATGAGGGAGCTGATTGGCTGGGGCGGCGGCGATTCTATTCTAGCTCCTGGAGGATCCATCAGCAATCTATACGCCTTCCTTGCTGCCAGACACAAGATGTTCCCTGCTTACAAAGAACGGGGACTCTCGGCCATCGGTGGACAGCTCGTCATGTTCACGTCTGACCAGGTACGGCCGAATCTACTTGATGACACACTCTACCACGAGAGTACGCTGCGCACTCATTCAGGATTTCCTTGCATGAAAACTACGAAGTCTTTCGCAGCCAAACATTCAGGACACATTCACGTACATTTCGATAACGTTCACGATTTTTTTCATTGAAGAGGAATAAATACTAATTGCGCTACAGGATCTTGCATTCAATCGTTTCCACAATTTTGGCCATTTCGTCTTGTGTAAACTAAAGCGCAAAAAGATTCTTCATTGGAATACATTTAACTATAACAAAAATCAGAATCAGAGAAAGAAGTTTATAGTTAAAAAATGACTGTTGGAAATTTCCTACAGGGAACAAGATTTAAATGAAATGTCTGATTACCACTGACCGTTTCTACTTACACGTTCACGAAAAATTCTCTTCTCTCTGTACAATTCTAACAGCAAGCCTGTAGGTACAAAAATTGATAAGTAGACGTGTGGATTACTTCTATAATTATTGTTCTTTCTCAAAGAAATTGTAAGAGATCCAGCAATTCGTGTTTTATTTTGCTCGATAGTGCCATTATTCCGTGAAATCGTGTGCCGCCGTTTGCGGGCTGGGAACAGACAACTGCGTGATGGTACCAAGCGACGAGCGAGGTCGCATGATCCCGTCGAAGCTCGAGGAGCTGATTTTGGAACGCAAGGCGAGAGGACACATCCCCTTCTTCGTGACCGCCACTGCGGGGACAACTGTAATCGGTGCTTTCGATCCTATCATGGAAATAGCTGACATCTGCGACAGGCATAAACTATGGCTTCATATCGACGTAAGAAAACCAACATAACCAATCCTCCCTCAATTAATCCATTCGATCTTTGGATATTCTAGAAACGTTTCTACATCTTAAAGTACCATTCTTCGCGTCAAAGTGCCATGCTATAACAAACACAGCCTATTCGTCGACCACTGTAATTAAAAAGAATCTAATTCTGGAAGTTTTTCTGTGCGTTGAGATACTGTCCTCTGTAGAAGATTGTAATTGCTTGTTTTTATAATAACTAAACTGCGGATCTTTATGCATTTATAGCTCGTGGAAATTTTCAAAAAGTGCTGGAATATCGAATTCGACGATTTTTATTTATTTTGGATCTACAAATGCTACTACCAATGAAAATCGGATTTGATTTGGCACCACTTTCTTAAAATTTGTTCAGAAAAATGGAAAATTTTATTAAAATCCGCAGTCTAATAATAACATATTATTTAACAATAATATCGACTTTTTTAACCATTTTCGTGATTTTCGCGAATCAGTTGAGGGGTGGAGAAGATTCTAAAGATCTCAATGACTGTGATAGGAGTACTTATAGGTTGTACAGTAACTATTAAAGGGCAAGACGGGGGTGGGTAGCATGTGTCGAAGCTACGAAGGGACAACAGAGATTTCCACTTAGCCAGACAGCTTATTCAAATCGGTTCGTCGTTCGAACGATAAATGCCAAACGCGTAAGAGCCTTAACGTTAATAATAAACGTGAGAAACGTGGCGCGCGCGCTTCGACCGGAGGCAGTTCGACGGGTGTAAACGGGAGGGTAAAATTCAGTGTATCCGGGCTTTGCAAGTCAACGCTTAACCAGCTTCTCTCTTTTTCAACGTTTACAGGCGGCTTGGGGTGGTGGACTGCTTCTCTCGAGGAAATACAGGCATCCTAGACTGACCGGCATCGAACGGTGAGTTTTAATTGTTTATAAATTCGACGGGAAACGCGGCACCCTCTTCTCGGTTCGCTGGAGATACCTCAACACATGTGTTCCGCGCAGGGGTGCCCTAATCCTCGCGCTTTATAGTTTATTGAGGCTTAGTTCGATGGAGTCACTCGGGGAAATAGGCTCGCTCGCGAACGGAAACCTTAGCGCGGTAAAATCGATAGGTCGTTCCAATGGAGCTTGGAAAAATTACTTTGCATCAGAATGAGTCGATGCCCTCGATCCGAGCATCATTCACGAGCATAGTGCCGTCAGAAAAGAGCTCCGTATCCATTTCTATACTGTAGAGGCCTGGGGACTTTCATTGTTCAACCCTCACGGCTCCCTTCAATTTTAAGGAACGAAGTCGAATTGTTATAAATTTGATTTCTGTCGTTTCTACGAAAATACTTAAAAATTTTAATTCTACTAAAAAAACTTTCAAATTATTCTATTAATTGAGAACCACTCAAATGCCACTTTCAAAGTACTGGAAAATTATTTTGCATATGGTTCTGTACCTGGTTAGCAATATAATGATTTATCCTATAGTAGGATGTATCTCCCAGTGAGTATAATAAACACAATGCGGATTTTTGTGCAAGAGAAAAATTGTCCAAGTTAATTCTAGGAAACAGAAGTTAAATAAAAATGTAATTCCTCGTCTAAGGTCCTCAAGGGGGAGCCTTGTGTAAATAGGCTGTTTTTCAAGAATTTGTTTTGAACGTTATAATGTAAACAAAAATATTTCTTATCAATTTTAATCCTTAATGTAAATGGTGCAATAGCAGCTTGAAAATGGCATCCTGGAAATGCGTCGTGCAGTGTACAGTGCACAAAAATGATCTGAAACAAAAAGATCAAAATGGAATCGTTAGCTAATACAAATGCACACAACATGACATTCTTCTTTTATTAAAATTTGCAAGATTGCAAAAATGGCGAAGTTTTGAAAAAAGAACGGAATTTCTATTACGACTTTTGTTAATAAATATGTTTTAAGTAAAAAATTAAAAAATCGGAGCTCATATTGTTATATTGTGGCCAATTATGTATAAAATATATATATACCGAATTTCATAAGGATCGAGTAATCAGTTCTTGATCTACGTTACACCTTGTGTGAAATTTTGCGTTTCGAGAAAAATGCGTTGAAAGTTTAAGTAACAGAAAAAGCGTGATAAAATCTTAATTCATTTTAACTTACCGCGTTTTTTTTTTTTTTTTGCTAATCTGCGATTTCAGGGCATTCCACAAAATGTTGTACTTCAGCCGTTTTTTTTTTCAAGAAGCACGACCTTTTCCGACGAGAGCCCCCACATACAAGGACATCTCTCATCACTTTCTAACTTCTTTTGTCGTATTCTTGATGAAAATTTCTATCGATTTGAAGAGAAAAAAGTCCTCAAGAATTTCAATTTACACAACGGTCCCCCCTCAATTCTTCTATCTTCACAGTTTTGCATTTGACCAATGCATTTTTGTTATAAATGCATAAAATCCGCAGTCTAAGGATCTTCTCTTCGATTCAACTGTCTATTGAAAAACGAAATCCAATCTGCATTAAACAACGTCTGAATATTGATAAAAATGGGCAAACGGGAATGCAAAATCCGTTGCGCGCAACATTGAATGCCCATTGGCGGCCACACAACCGGAAGGGATGGAGTCGGAATACCTGCAGGCGATTCGCGAACGGTGTTGTAATCCGTGGAATCGAGGGGCTGCGAAAGGAGTGACTCCTGTCCCAGACACATGCGAGCTTTCGCATACACGCCCTGACGTCTCTCCTCACCCTCTGGGTTTTGCAATGGGGGTCAGGGGTAGCCCCGACCAGCCCGTAGCTCAGATGGGGTTGGCGAGATTAATCCACGATTTGCATCCGGGCGCATCTGCTACCCCCATTCAGAGAACCGCGCGGACAGTCCCTGACCCGCAAAAACTGGCACGAGGCCTACCAAGAAAATCATTTCCTCTTCGAGAGCGACCAGCCAGACACGGCCAGCTATCAATGTGTCAACCGTTCTGCTTGGTGGAATTTATTCGTGCCCTCGCGGCGTGATTAATAATCGCGGATCAGAAAGGACTGATTGGAGTGGATAACAACACACGCGGAGGACTTTTGTCTCCGAGGCGAGCATTCAACGCGACTTTCTTTGTTATCTTCCCTATTCGGATCTGGTGAACCACGAATTTGGATATTCTTCGTGGCCTTCACTGTGTCTTCGTAATCAATTTTTTTTTATTTTTTATTTTACGAGTAAATATTGGGTCTGGGAAAAAGTTCGTGGGGTTTTCTTCGTAAAATTCAGCTGATTTTGTTATAGTGGAATTCTATTCTTTTATTATTGTTCCCCTCAGGGTTACAATCCTCGCTATAGGTTCACACCTAACCTATGCGTTCACCCATCTTTCGACGGGCCCCAAACCTACGTCGCTTAACCTCCACGATCACCATCCCACAACACCACCGGACGAGCCACCACTCGCCGGCTGATTTTGTTATAGTTTTGATTTGACATTATTATCAACAATGTTTCGCCATTTTTCGGGTAGAGCCATGATGCCATCGGTGAAGGACTTCTGTGGTTGAAAAACTTAATCAAGTGGTCTTCACAGGCTTCTCTTGAAAGCAACTTAATTCCATTGAGAGAGTTCTGCAGAGATCGAAACAAGTGATAGTCAGAGGGTGCTGGGTCTGGACTATACGGTGGATGCATTAAAACTTCCCAACCAAGCTCTCGCAATTTTTGACGGGTCATTAAAAAAGTGTGTGGTCGGAGGTTGTTATGGTGGAAGACAACACCTTTCCTATTATTCAATTCGGGCCGTTTTCTTTCAATTGCCTGGCATAATCTCTCTAGTCGTCCACAGTATAGTTGAGAATCAATCGTCTGACCAACTGGAAGTAGCTCATAGTGGACGATTCCCTTTCAGTCCCACCACACACACAGCATCGCCTTTTTCGGCGTCAATCCCGACTTTGCGAACGCTTGTGACGACTCACCATCCCTTGTTCACGATCTTTGACGCTTCCGATTGTCGTACGTGATCCATTTTTCATCACCGGTTATGACACGTTTCAGAAATAGTTCGATTTCATTGCGCTTCAGCAGCGCATCGCAGATGTTAATTCGCTCTATCATGTTTTTCGCACTCAACTCATGAGGAGCCCATACATCGAGCTTCTTTTTGTTGCCGACCAATGTCGACACTGTTGATAAGCTTATCTTGCTGGACTTTCTCAAGAATTTCATCAACTTTTTCAGTGATTGGACGACCAGGGCGTGACCCATCTTTCGCATCAAAATTATCAGACCGAAAGCGAGCGAACCATTTCCGCGCAGCAGATTTTGATAAAGTACCTCCACCGTACACAGCACAAATTTTTTCACAAGCCTGAGCAGCGTTCTTCTCTTTGTCGTAATAATATTGTAAAATATAGCGCAATTTTTCATTATTTTTCTCCATTTTCAAGCGCAAAAAACGTTCAAACCACTGCAACAATTTCGATGTTTATACATTCAAAGTAACGCTCGAAGTGTCACCTTTCCAACGAGCGTCTAGTGGTGTAGCTGCGATCTGTATTTCCAGAGTTATTTGCAATTCAAGTCATCTATCAGGAAAAACGCCACGAACTTTTTCCCAGACCCAATAGAATGAGTAAATTTTACCGTCTACTAGAGGATTTCCTCAGGCAAAATTAAAATACGTATAAAAAAAAAGAAAGGATAAAAGCTACCTTAATAATATTTTGATAAAAAGAGGAAACAATGAAATACCATGGTATAGATAAAAGAAAGAAAGGATAAAGGCTAGGGAATCTTTAATATTATTTTTATGGAAGCCGGCTGAAAATCTGAATGAAAGGAAAAGTTTCGTGAAAGAAAAATTCTGGAACCCTCGCGGGAGCATTTGAGGGCTCGAAAACCTTCAGTCTGTCCCCTTTCACCTCTCCGCCATTCTTCCGCTATCGAGCATACACACGCTTGTCGATTGTCGTTCCCTGCTGGCGCGGACTGTACCCGCGCCAGGACTTCCTTCCTGGAGGTCTTGATTAAAATGGCAAACGAAAAGTCCGAAGGACGAGCAACAGCTGGATCAGTTCCCTGGAGCGCATTTGCAGAACAGAACTCTCTCTCTCTCTCTCTCTCTCTCTCTTTCTCTCTCTCTTTCTCTCTCATCTATATCGACGCCCGCCGCCGCCGCATCGTCCGCCGTGCCTTCCGCGGGCCTGAAATAAAAGACCGTGCCTCGACAATGCCGGATTAAACTCGTACAAAGGGAACTGCTTCCCTCATTCTCTCGTTGTCTGTCTTCTCTGCTGTCTGCCTTCTCCTCCTCCTGCTCCCTCCGACAACGAACGCAGAGAGAGAGAGAGAGAGAGAGAGAGAAAGAGAGAAAGAGAAGGAACCGTGATTCTGTCGTCGTCGTCGTCGCGACAAAGTCAGAAATGATTACGCATAAAAGGTCCACCCCCGGAACGAGCAAGGTCTGCAGTCGGAAGTGAAGTTGAATGTATTCTTGTCTTCAGCATTGTACGCAGAATGTTCGGGAGGTCTCCCTTTGAAGGTGCATCCTCTTCGTCTAGGCCTCTGCGCCGCGTGGATTCTTCAACGCATCCAACCCCCCTTTGCATTCGTCAGAGTTGGTTCCGAAAGGAAATGGGTTTAATGGCAGTGTAGTGGATTGACATTGACACCTGTGACAGCCTCTTGTACCATCGAGAATTTTCTTTCCTGCGAGATTTGTTTACCTTTTCTTTTCCTAGGCATTTTTTTCGAGAACTTTTCCGAGTAGAAGTCTGATCGACTTTAAGGGTTGAAATTGCATCACTGTGGCTGGGATTTCAATTTTTGTTCTATTCAAACCCTCTCTGCATTTTTTTTCTATTTTTAACCTCTGTCGTAATGTCACGATGAGACTATGATTAAATAATTGTGCAATTTTATGGAAGATTAAATTATTTGAGGTTAGAGACCGCCAACTAACACCCATTTATTATTTTTTCTTTTAATATCTTGAAATTGCGGTTTTCGACGTTCATTGTGTTCAACGTCATTCTATTAGGAAGAAATATAACCGCTAGAATTAATTATTTTTGCTGTTTTATACTAATGGACTATTTGGAGTTGGGGGTAGTTAATTTTAATTTTTGTAATATCTAGTCTTAAAATTGTTCTATTCTCATCATCCTATTGGCAAAATATATAAGGACTAGGATTAATTAATTTTGCTGTTTCATACTAGTAGATTATTGGGAGTAGGCAGTAGCTAATTTTAATTTTTTCATTGTCTATATTCTCTGAATCTTTCTGTTGGCAAAAGGATATGATTTCGCCCACCGCGAATTAATTGTGAAATTTTGCGAACCAGTAAATTTTGGTGGAGCTAAAGGATGACTATTTAAAACTGTCGACGTGTGTTTATATTTGAATTTTAATGTAGACTCTAGTGCAGGCATGACGTTTTTAAGGTCAGCTCTTTTTCCGTCCACGGGCATCCACGGTTCTGAGGAGGGGGTGAGGATAATTAGCAACCCCCGTAATATATATTGCGCGGCTTTTGGGGTTGGCACCTAGGACGAATTTAAGAGTGAACGCAGGGGGTGCTGCACGCGCCAGCCCCAGCTGCGAATCGCATTAATCACCCCGAGCTTTCTCTGCAAACATTATGCATACTCTTAACACCGGCTTCTTTAACTAATAGAAAATCAGTACACCCTCTTTCAATCTACCGACACTCGCGATAAAACGTTGCTTCCACGTTAAATCCGCGTCTTCGTCATTGAATTAACATTTATTCAATCGCTCATAACGCAAATTAATTATATCGCTGGACAATGCAACGAACCTCAGCTGTTAAAATTAATTCTGACTGGTTTCATAATAATTAGACAAAAAAGAAAAAAATTATATAAAAATTGGAACCAAGCAAAAATTTCTTTACTTCTTTAATAACTTCTAATTGCTGAAAATAATACATACCCCTAAATTTTCTTAATCAATGTACTCTTTCAAATTGTAGTCCACTTATAATAATATTTTTGTCGATTCCCACACATTCTCCAGCTTTTGGAATTTCGAATATTGCCGTACATGGAAAATCCGGAGATGGTTCGTAGAAAATGTAGAAGAATGACAAATCCGTTGGACAAAATCTCACGGTTTAACAGACGCGGAGTAACGGGAACTTGGCGAAATGCTTGAAACGTGTTCAACAGCGTAAGCTCTCGAAAGTAAATACTATGGGAACACGGTGAACTCGGACGCTGAAGAGGATGCAGAGAAGTGACTAATGGCAAACGCCTGTCGCCGACACGAATCTCTTTTCCCGGGCCGCCTCGAGTGCCCTCCGCATCATCCGCAGTCAACAGACTGGAGAGACAGTGTCGCGATATATGTGTCAGTTGCCGAGTGTCGATAACGTTTGTCATAAAGCGGACAGCTGGTCGTCTGCTCTCTAGAAAACTGGTAAATGACGTGTTCGCAATGATACGGCTCGCCTGGGTGTCATTCGCGTCTCCCCTGCAATCACGACTGATGCCTGCGTACAACCGAAAGCTAAGAAACGTGATCGAACCGCAACCATTATTAGACCAAGTATATTTATGCCAAATAAAAATCTCATCGCTGACTCACTTTTACCATAAGTGGCATAAAATCAGCATAAAAATTGTTTGCACCAATTGCAAGCAACAGGAGCCAAATATAAATCCTTTTCTTCAATATTTTTTGAAGAAAAAGCCTAAAATCCTCAGCCTAATTATGAAAAAGACCGAGAACGTAATAAATGTTTTAAGAAAATTCACATTGATTTTTATCATTGCCTCCATTTCTGAAACAGAGAGCACGAGGGTTGAAGAAGAGCTGAATCAATACAAAGGGTATGAAATAAGAAGGGTTGAATTAATGGAGCCTTGGAAGCAAATAAAAATTGAAAAAATTTGGATACATCAGGAATGCTGTTTGATGGACACGAAGGACGACGGGTTAATGATATGCAGCACTTGTTGATCGGTTCAAATGCATCGCAAATTGGTGTCAAGTAGCGCACAGCTTCTCTCTGAAGAAGGATTAAGAAGGGTTAAGAGTTTTTACCGCAAGGGTGTGTCCAGAGGCGGAGGGTTCAATCCAACCCCGCGGATATATTAATAGCTGTTCTCTCGAGTTGATGGACCCCCATGGTTCGAAGGGAAGATAACTCATATTTTATCCCCTATTGGTCCCCGTGGGAGTGGATGAACGTTTGACGACCAGCTGGGCTCGATCGGCTTTTTCAGCCACCTTTAATCGGTTTTCGACAGGTTACCGATCAAATGGGTGAACAAGGAATCTGGTCTAACAATAGCGACTTGGAACCAATCACTGTAGCCCATTTACTAGCAACATGTCCGTCTGACTTAAGTATTATGTATGATTCTTTTAAACTCGATTGCGAAAAAACTTCATTAACACGAGAATCAATTTGGTAATAAGTGCGTGACATGAGGTTGATGGGTAATCGAGAACTTTTAAGCATTTTTTGGTGGTGTTTTACTGTTCACAGGGCTGACTCCGTCACCTGGAACCCCCACAAACTCATGGGAGCTCTGCTGCAGTGTTCGACGATCCACTTCAAGGAGGATGTAAGTCTTTAATTATTCTTTCTTTAATGCTACCTTTAACCCTTTGCACTCGAAGCTATTTTAAGTTCAAAACGAAACATTTCTTCTAACCTATAATATTTCCCTTTTACATATTTTCTTTTCGTGTTATACACATGAAAGTGGTACAATTGACTCGTACAATATTGAAGTGTTTAGTAATTTATTAAATACAAATAAAATTAATAATGTAAAAAATATTTTAAATAATGGTATAACAATTTTTAGTGGCGCCTTACAATCGCCATTCGAGTGCTAAGGGTTAACACTACATTCCTCGTGAAAAAGATAGCCCAGCCATGCTATCTTTAATTTCTCAATGACGCATGTAAAGTTTTACGTTTGTGACGTATAATCTCACAACATTGTGAGCTCAGAATATGCGGTTTGTTGAAGATAATTAAAAATATTATAAGGTTTAGTGTGCAACAAAAAAAAATTGTTTTATTTTAAGAACGAAATGATAGCACATGTACGATGAACGAAAAATTTTACATGCGTCATTGAGAAATTAAAGATAGCACACCTGGGCCATCTTTTAGACGAGGAGTGTATTTCTGTCACGGTTTTTGGATACCTATATCCACTTATTTTTTATGTGGAATCCAACCCCTTTTCAACTGTACCGCCAGTTAGCATTCGAAACAATAAATTCATTAAATAATTTCCATTTAATTCATCTTTGCAGTCTTTTAAAAATTGTAAAAGGCGATTTTCGACACTTTCGGTAGAAATAGTGTTAATTATCCTCGCCGAGGGTTGCAAACTGACGTGAAGGTGTGTGAAATAGAAATCTTGAGAATATTATAGAAACAGATATTAGAATATTTGCAAGGGTTCCAAGAATGCATGAACGAATGTAGGTATGTGACATAGTTGGTGAAGGGAGGGGTGCATAGTTGTTGACCAAACAGTGTTCACCGCATTTCACCTGTTCCGCGCGTGTTATGCATTCGCGAGGCTCGCGAGAATCGACAACGCAAGGATTCTGCAGGGAAATTCCAGCATCCCCGTAAGGGTGATGACACAACAGTGGCTGCATTCCGAGGGGTAGACGTACACGTCGGAACGCAGCACTGCAGGAATTTAATTAAACTAAGAGATAACATATGTTGCCGAGCGTACGACGGCTTGCCGGAGGGTCTGTCCCTCCCGACGACGCCTGCGCGGTTATTGCTGGCGCAGGATTTCCCCCTCGGATATTAAAATTCCGTGCACCGGCTGCCGCGAAACGTTTCGGGGGAGATCCTATTCTTTCGTCGTTCCTGATATCGTTATCCTCACACCCTCGGAAAAATCGTTTACGCTCGGCTCCTGGCCGCCTTGCCGCTCCAAACCCGTTCAGCGAACTAAAAACAAACCGTTGCGTAGCCTGTTCTATAAAGAATCGTTCTGGCCCACTAACAGCGGCAACAGTAATTTTTATGAATTTTTTCCTAGAAAGCTATCCACAATGTGAGAATGAATGTTCTTGGAGCGTGTAGAGGAAATTTTATTTCCCCGACAATTGAATTGAAAATCGTTCTGATTGTGTATAACAATTGCGAAGGCGATTAGTACGAATGCTTTCTAAAATCATTTTGATTTTCCAACAGTGGCAAAGTGATCTTCATAATTTTGTTTTCTACAAACTCTTTTAGGGCGTGTACATACACGCATAAGTTTTAGGACAGTAATCATATTCGTATTCAACTTTGTAAAAATGAAATAATCGTTGAACGACGCGAACAAATGTTTTCTTCTTTAAAAGGTTTACACGTCAAAGAAAAATCTTACTAAGAAGTAGAAAAACATATTTTCTTTTCATCGGAGAATCCACCACGTTTCTTTATTACAATGTCCACTGTTCTTGGCGTCCGCGTGATTAATTTTTTCGTACTTTCTGTTGTTATATTACTCCATTCTCGTTCCAAAATATTCCATAAATGCGTTTTCGAAGCAGGGCAAAAGTTCCGTAACCTTCTGTCCAGTTTATCCCTTGATTTTTCTATGGGGTTCAAATCTGGTGATTGGTGTGGCTATTTCATAATTTTTAATCAACTATTACATTGAAGTTGTAGTTATTGCTGAACATATGAGGATATTTATATTATGTATTACTTAATACAGTTAAAGGTTCATAATCTATACGAAATACCAGAGTTTTACTAAAAACCAGAGGTGTCCTAAGACTTATGAGCGGGAGTGTACGTGTTTAAGCTGCAAGAAAACATTTTTCATTCATCGGACAGAGCGATGATATTTTAAATAGAAGTCGAGCAGGTAGAGAATTTTTAGCGGAGACAGAAATCAGTCCAACGACGGCTGCCAAGACAAAGTTTTTACCGGGAACAATGACGGCGCCGCGAGTCAACAATGGCGTCCAGGTTGGCGGCACTCTCGTCCGCCATTTTGTAAATTCAATATCCCTCGGTTTCCCTCCTCCTGCGCATGAGTTGAGTACCATATCGACCCGGCCGGGTTCCGTTTGTTCTTGTTCGCGGCTGTCAATCAGAAAGTTTCCCGAACATGCCTCGAAACGCGCATTGTTCCATGGGAATTGAAAAACGCGTACCCCATGGCATAGTTGGTTCGTTTCCCTTTCCCTCGTTTTCGTCTCTCGTTCGCGGCCCATCCTAACGCTTTATGTTCCCCAGGGCCTGCTGATTAGCTGCAACCAAATGTCCGCCGAGTATTTGTTCATGACGGACAAGCTCTATGACGTCAAGTACGACACCGGCGATAAGGTGATTCAATGCGGACGTCATAATGACATCTTCAAACTGTGGCTGCAGTGGCGCGCTAAGGTAAACGCCCCTCGGGGGATCCGGATGAAACGGATAATGAACTCTCGACGGACATTTTCATATCTCTGGATTCCAGTCAGCCGAAATGACGCGGATTCCCGTTTATTCGATTCGCTGACATTTCAATAAACAAGAACAGATATTTGAGCCGTTTATTTTGAAAGTGTCCTAAGTCCATTTGTTAATTATTTCCGGTTGCCCGTGGTTACATGTACAACTTCAAGTTATCCATCAATGAAGCATTTGAGGTTACTTATATTCCGAGTAAATACGATAATTTTGGACACATCAGTTTTCAGAGTTAGTTCAATAATTGAGTCGTTTGTTTTGAAAGTGTCCTAAGTCCATTTGTCAATTATTTCCGGTTGCCCGTGGTTACATGTACAACTTCAAGTTATCTATCAATGAAGCATTTGAGGTTACTTATATTCCGAGAAAGTAGGATAATTTTGGACACATCAGTTTTCAGAGTTAGTTCAATAATTGAGTCGTTTGTTTTGAAAGTGTCCTAAGTCCATTTGTCAATTCTTTCCGGTTGCCCGTGGTTACATGTACAACTTCAAGTTATCTATCAATGAAGCATTTGAGGTTACTTATATTCCGAGAAAGTAGGATAATTTTGGACACATCAGTTTTCAGAGTTAGTTCAATAATTGAGTCGTTTGTTTTGAAAGTGGCTTAAGTCCATTTGTCATTTATGTGTGGATTTAAAGTAAAGTTACCACTGATTGATCGCGAGGACCACGAATTAAATTATTTAACATGATCTGTGAGATGAAGGATATGAAATGTGAAATTAAGTACGCGCAATTAAGACGTTATTAAACATCGTTACAGGGCACAGAAGGCTTCGAAAAACACATGGACCGACTGATGGAACTCACGGAATACATGGTCAGACAAATCAAGCAAATGCCGGACAGATATTACCTGATACTCGAACCGGAAATGGTGAATTGCTGTTTCTGGTACCTGCCAACGCGCGTTAGGAATATGCCACATGGTCCCGAGAGGATCAAGATCATAGCCGATGTGAGATTTATTTGATATTATCAAGAAACTATTCCTCAAAGTTTCTCGGTGTTATATAATCGATTGAAATATTAGTTATAGTAATAATATCCTAGCTGATGTGAAAGACATTTTTAAGTCATCAATCGTTTGGAGGATTTCAATTTTTCTCAATTTTTCTTCAATTATTTTTTCATTAATTTTATTTCTATTAACTTTAAAAATTGAAGTGGGAGATTACTTAATATTACGAGAACGCCGGTGTTGAATAAAAATGGTTATTTTTCGGCAGATCTGCCCGATCTTGAAGAGTCGCATGATGCAAACCGGGACTCTAATGGTCGGCTACCAGCCGGACGATCGTCGACCTAACTTCTTCAGGAATATCATCTCGAGCGCCGCGGTGACGGAAAAAGACGTGGACTTCCTGCTGTCCGAGATGGACCGGTTAGGCCACGACCTGTAAGAAACCTGCCTGCTATAGTTAGTAGCGTAATCAGCCGCGGTGTCGCGACGCCAAGTCAATCCTCCTGGTAATCAATATGTATACATAATAGAAGAAATCTGATCGGTGAGAACAGGAGAACCGCGGTCGCGTTTTCCATTACGCGTGTATGTACAAAAAAAATTTCCGGAGGCCAAAACACACAAAAAATTCGCGATCATGTTTAGCTAATTTAAGTGTCAGACGCGCTGGCTCTCTCCGACACACCTCGAACCGTTAATATTGTTAATCATTAACCGGTTTCCGGGCGAGTACATCGAATATATTGGCACTAACTATTGAATTTTTTGAAAGATATTTGAACAGTCTCGAAATAGGAAGATTTCTGACGTTTTTGAGGAGAATATATTTTCGACTAATAACTTAACCTGTTCAACGACTATAATACCGTTTTCCGGGCTAACAGAGAGAGAGGCGGTGTTTATTCGAATGTTTCGATCGTTTGGGAAATCTTTAAACGGTGTAAATCGAAGACGACGTTTTTGGGGGACGCTTTTGAGGGGAGAGAGTCGGTCAGCAAATCATCGTTCGTAGTACGGATAAACGCTTCTTCAACGTATTAAAAAAGCGAAAGCTACACTGATCGAAGGATACTCATAGCGTGTAAGGTTCTCTAGGTTTATAAGCACACAGCATATCCATGAAACGAAGGAGTCGGGTTTACAGAACTCTAGCGACGCTTCCGGCCGTAAATGTTACTAGCCTTCATTCCTCACAGCTGTACTGTTGTCACTAGAACAGAAAACGAAACAGAGCTGGGACGTAGAAGACGACGGGTATTGACGTGAGCCGAAGCAATAGTATAAATAGTCGAGCTTCGATAGGTCGTGTTCAGTTTCTGGTTGATCTTCGTTTAACGATCGAGGCACAGAGGACGAATGAAAGAGAGAGAGAGAGAGAGAGAGAGAGAGAGAGGCAAAAAATCGACAAGAGTGAGCAGCAAACAATTTTCTTTCAAAATCATCGTAGAACATTGGGCATATTCTATTTGTTCGTTTTTGCTCGTCTCAAAAGATGTGCGAAAGAAAATGCTTGATTTGTGAATCAATGAACGTGTTTCAGCGAGATCGTGTGAAGTAAATATTTGCAAGAGCAGGATCATAGAAATATCAAGTGTCGAAAGATGATAATTGATGGAGCAGCAGCGAATCAGAAACGAGACATAGGTACAAAATATTTTTACTTGGAACGGTACGCTACGGGGATAGTTACGATAGGTATAGCGATTAAAATTTGTTTTCGCATAGAGATCAGCCGATGCTGCGAGTTATTTTGTTGAAGAGACTAAACGGATTTGTTGTTTATTGATTGTTTGCGACGGTACAAGGAATACGACCCGCATCCATTACTATACAAAACAAAAAAAAAAGTATAAATGTATTTAATAACAAGAAAAAAAAAGTATAAATATATATAAAGAACAAAGCGTATATTATATATATAAAAATATATATATATATATTTAGTGTTGAGATTTTAAAGATACAAAACACAAACCCATGAAAGTACATGCTTTTTCAAGTATTCGCGCGAACGGTTGTCATTTAGTTCGTCGATTGTCTTCGTGATCATTGCAAAAACCGGTCCCCAGAACTTCAATCTCGTTCTCTTCGTACGACTTGTTAGTGTTACTTTCTCGGATAGTCTGTCTGTCACGCGTTTTCGTATTGCACGACACTGTTAGGACAACTTGGTCACCGCGTAGGCCTCCATTCACTCACGAGCGGACGAGATCGTTTCGATCGGAAACGGAATCGCTGAGAATATCGTTTTCTCCTTATTCTAGCGGAGGTTTTACAATGTTTTCGCCCGTAAACGATTTGAAACCAAAACCAAAAAAAAAAAAAAACGGAAAAAAAGAAAAACTGGAAATAGAGAAACGACGAAGAAATTTCAATCTGTTCGAGAACCGACCGACTCTTCTATAGCTCTCGAATCACTAGCCATCGAGTAAACAAATGATAAGTCGGAAGATGAGTCGTGAGTTACGGAGCAACTGTCTAGGTGTAAAGCACGCGGAGGTGCGTAAATGTATCTATTGTACTAAAAAATCTACGAATTTATCGTTTCCTTCTCCCGTCGACTGTCGACAACTCGAAAGAACCGAAGCCGAGAAACGGAAGGAACGAGACCGAAACCGAAAAAATTATATTAACATAAATTCAAAGGAAAGATTATAGTCCTGGGTAGCGTCGCCAGATAAGGGGAGGGAGCACGAATCAAGGGGAAAATGTTACTCCCTCTCGGCCAGTACCGGAACGCGGTCACGTGACGTAGAAGGGGACATTAGAGTGGGGGAAACGAGTCTTGATCTGGCGACTCTGTTCCTGGGAAGTGCAAAATATGGTAAAACGAAATTTGTTTAGTGAATGAAATGCGAATTGGGGTCTTCTGTTGCTACGATGGACGTTTAAAATTGCAAAAATAAATAAACGATTTCTCATTAGCTGATAATTGCGTGTTAAAGATCCATGGGCTGACGGCAAGGGAACGAAAGTCGAGCTCGAAAA
Source organism: Seladonia tumulorum (assembly GCA_913789895.3). NCBI lineage: Eukaryota > Metazoa > Arthropoda > Insecta > Hymenoptera > Halictidae > Seladonia > Seladonia tumulorum. Next base: position 30,476,471 of record OU565267.1, read on the forward strand.
AGAGAAAGAGATTCCTTAGACAATAAAGAACGGGGTGGGGGGATGAAAGATATTTTTGAAACGAAGAAGAATTCAAGATATATCCATCTGACCATAATACCGATACCTGCAAGAGACGCTCTATCGAACCGTTGTTGTTGATTGTCCACAATTTTATCGGCGTTACGAGTTTCTTTGTCTACAGTCGTGCTGCCCGCAAGATGGCCGACGAGCTTCGATATTCTACCGAAGCAAGATTGTGTCGGGAAAAGACGATATGTAGTTGCGATGGGAATGAGCGACGAGCCAGTCTCCAGTAGAGATATTCGAGCCCTTCGTTGTTTAGGGATCCGACGTCGTTCGCGAATATTATGCGTGATATATGCACGGCCGCCATGACAGTGCCGATATTCAAGACGGTTTTGTACATTGTTCTTGTGCCCATTTCCTCCGAGACCCGGCTTGAATGTTTGTAAATACGTTTTCGATATTTGTTGTCATCGGACTGCGAGTTTTATGCATTTATCACTAGCTCGAAATACTCTCTGAATAATCAATTAAGAAACGAAAATTTAATGAAAAGGAGATATCAATTTGCCATCGCGAAATCGTATGAAATCGTTAAACATTTTTCCAGAACCATGTCACGGCCGTCATTGTAAAAAGCGAGTCCCAGTTATGCGAAAATGTACTAAAAAATTGAAGTATGGTTTGGAAATGAGAAATTAAGGAAACCAGCATCTGAAATAATTTGTTGTTAATCGGAAGATGCGATCTGTGAATTTGGATGATCTGATATAAAATTTCTTATTAAATTGACGAATTGAGGAGTGAAATTGCATAAACATTTGCAGTCATCGTGCTTATAAGAATCGAATATGCATTGCGTGTGCATATTCGATTCTCGTGACGTTGTTGTTGTGTACGTTTTTTGTTCACTGCACAGTTTAACGTATCGTTCTGCACTCTGTTACTTCGACTGCACGTTTACCGTTAGTTGCACCACGCACCTTTATTAGACTGTTAATCTGTCGCACACCGTACTATAAGCGCACATGCACTGTTCGTTAGAAATGACTTCTATGTTTGCCAGTACATCGACGAAATCGGCACAAGCGTAATCCGCATTGGTCAATTCCTTTTCGTGTGACTTATCGAGAATGGTCCGGGGTGAGCGACCCTGACCTCATTATCGTTAATTATTAGTCTAAGTTGATACCGGAGCAAGGAGAACAACAACAAAGTCCCAAAAGTCTTCCAGAATGATGAGAGTTGTTTAAAGAATAAAAAACAAAAAATAAACAATTATAGTGAGCCCCCGCGATTGACGAGGGCCAGTTATCGTTATACATTGTACGTAACCGAGAGAAAAATCCGAAGAAAAAAGTACATTTATATATACATAGGTGAGAGAATTAATTATATATATATATATATATATAAAAATCTGTATATGTATGTGCCACGTGTGCGTAACAATATAGATCGGCGTCGAAAAGCGAGAAATAAATAGAGAGAAAGAGAGGGAGAGAGAGAGTGAGAGAGAGAATTGGAGTATGTGACGAAATAATAGTAGCTATGTTTGCTGGCACGTCGTGATCTTGTTGTACGACGAGTACCACCACCTATCAACCTAATTGACTTTATTATCCACTGTATATCAATGTCTAATAAACTGCTGTTATCCCGAATTGTCAATACTAACTGCGAAACTTTTATTTCCTTCGTTATATGAGCGAGCATATTGTTTCTATACATAATGAAGCAGCAAAAGGTGAAGGTATACAAACAATAGATGTGCAAATATCTGCCCACTATATAAAATTTAACGAAATCGAAGATAAACTTTGGAACCTCAAAGTAGACAATTGTTTAAAAAGGTGAATTACTGTAGATTGAATGTAGTAATTAAAGCAGAGAGATTAAAGTTAAAAGTGTTTAATTTTTGGCAAAGATTTTACAACGTTCAAGTGATAAGATGATTATTTAGATTCTAGATAAGTGCGATACTGCCTCACCTTCGTTGCTACCTATAAAAATTCTCGAAGCCGTTCTCCAATCACGAGCCAATACAATTAATTGACAATTCTCGGCGCTCTTAGCAAACAGTGCGAAAAAAACGTGGGAATAATTCAAAACGAGTTAGACTGGGGGCTCGTTCGTAAACAGGTGTATAAATTATCTCATGGAGGCCAGTCGGCCTTGACAAGCCTCTGAGGAATTATCAGGCGTGCTAACAAAATACATTTTAGTCGGCGACTTAGCTCAGTCGTTCCAAACAACTGTGATCATGAAGTCGTTCGTCGAGTATTCTCCAGATTGCGATTTCCCCATCGAGAATCTGCCGTATGGTGTCTTTTCGACGGAGAATAACGTGAGTAAACACTATCGTCGTAGATACCATAAACTTGTACATACATAATCGCGTAGTTGTCATCTGCATCGAGATCTATAGATCTCCCAAATACCACCGACACAGTTACATGTTCTGTTAACAGGTTATCTTAGTATTTGAGGAAAAACAATAACGATACGAAATAATGAAACATTACACAGGCTTGTGGAATTGTACCAAACAAATCGCCATCTGTTAGCAGTGAGCTAGAAATAAACGGCGCGTCTTATGAATCTGCGCAGTCTTTATTAGTTCAATTCGAATAATTACTAAACGAAATTTCACGATTTATAGTCTAGGTTTGGCTAAATCTCTGATATTTTGGTAATATTAACCAAGCCCCTAATTCTGTAATTTTCCATGGTACTCGAGTCTTCTAAGGAAAAAGTCAATAACTTCCATGTTTCAAAGTGTGCTATCGACTGTCGGTAACGATGGGATCTCTTCCAGCCGCAAAAGAGAATAGGCGTAGCGATTGGCAACCAGATATTGGACTTATCCGTTATCTCGGACCTTTTCGATGGACCACTGATGAAGAGCAAGCAGGATGTCTTCCGGCGTGATTGTCTCAACGACTTCATGGCTCTGGGACGACCCAGCTGGCTGGAAGCCAGAGCTAAACTCCAAAACTTATTATCAGCCAGTAACGAAACTTTGCAGGAACCGAACATTCGTTCGAAGTAAAACGAAAATCGTCTCGCAATTTATTCGAATAAATGCCCAATAAATTATCAATAAATTTTCTACAAAACACTACTCTCGTATCGCAGAGCGTTCGTCCTTCAAAGAGAGGCAACGATGCACCTGCCAGCAAAAATCGGCGATTACACAGACTTCTACTCTTCGATCCACCATGCTACCAACGTAGGAATCATGTTCCGTGGGAAAGAAAATGCTCTGATGCCAAATTGGTAATTTTTTCTCTCAACCACGAACGCGATTATTCAAGGCTAAACGGGGTTCAAACTGTAGGAAACATCTACCTGTCGCTTACCATGGGAGGGCGAGTTCTGTCGTTGTCTCTGGGACACCCATAAAACGACCTCGGGGCCAAACACTTCCGGTGGAGGGTGCAGACCCAGCTTTCGGACCATCCAGGTTGATGGACTTTGAATTAGAAGTTGCTTTCTTCGTTGGGGGACCGCCTACCAACTTGGGGGACACTGTCCCAGCGTCCGAAGCCTACGATCATATTTTCGGCATGGTCACCATGAACGACTGGAGCGGTAATGAGCGAAAAAAGTTTATGTAGAAGGAGAAAGTCATGGTATTTGGTAGACAAACTAATTATTTTTTGAGTATTTCTTTTTTATGTTATGGAACTTTTGTAGTATGTATCTTAAATTAATTGTCTTTAAAGTCTCGTTCAAAAATACTAATATTTATAAACACAGTAAACGATGAAGTCAAAGTCTTGACTTTGAAAACAGTGAAAACTGTGGAATGAAAAATGCTAATGGTTTCTTAATTTTCCCAAATGGTCAATTTTTTGAAATGGGGTCTTGATATTACAGAAGAAAGAAAAATTGCAAAAAAAGAGGGACCTATGAGTCACTCCAAAAATACTGTAATTAGAAGATTTCTAACTATAAATTCAGTTTCCACATTCAAAAAGTAGTAAAGATATGTTGCTGACCGAGAAAAGACTATCAAAATGTGAATGGAACTTCGATTCACCGAATAATTCTTTTATTATTAAAATTTTCCAGCGAGAGATATACAGAAGTGGGAATACGTTCCACTGGGTCCCTTCGGATCCAAGAATTTGGGGACCACCATATCCCCATGGGTAGTCACCATGGAAGCTCTGGAGGCCTTCAAAGTGCCCAACGTTCCTCAAGATCCGAAACCCTTCCCATATCTACAGCACAGTGAATCCTGTAACTTCGATATCAAATTGGAGGTTGCTATAAAAAGTAAGATCAATGTTTATTCGTACAGAATTCGTGGTACTATTTTGCCGGATAAAATGACTATGTTTTTTCCTGGTATAGCGCCACGTGGTTCCGTTACCACAATCTGTCGCAGCAACTACAAATACCAGTACTGGACACCCCAGCAGCAATTAGCTCACCATACCGTAACCGGATGCAATATCAATCCAGGTGACTTAATGGCTTCCGGTACGATAAGTGGCGAGGTGCGTCCGAAACGTTTGTTCGTTGACAGACCGACATTAATTTCGCCAACAATAGTCGTGCTAATTTCTAATGTTTCTGCTTACGCCTTTAGTCGCCGGATTCTTATGGTTCCATGCTCGAGCTATGTTGGAAACATAAAAACATCCCGTTAAAAGACGGGACAACCCGGAAGTTCCTGGAAGATGGCGACCTAGTCATCATTCGAGGTCTGTTCGCTAGTTTCGTTTCACAATTCCAGTCCGCGGACTATGATTTCATCGATAATTCTTGAAACGGTTCTCGTTTTCCAGGTTACTGTGTCGGTGACGGATATAGAATCGGATTCGGGCCGTGTTCGGGGAAATTGTTACCAGCCAACGAATGAATAAATCTCCCGTCTTATGTTGTATAAACAATCGAAATGATCAAATATGTTTTATACTGGTGAATATTATAATGGAACTGTAACAAAGTTTAATAAAGCGGCAAAGAGGAACATTTAGTTTACGATGTCCGATTTGTTAAGTTGTAATTCCAGGAAAATGAGATAAATAATTTTGTTGTTTAATGATTGCGTCGTACTGGGGCGTCAGGAGGTTATGCTATCGATTCGAATAATTTCCCTGGTGAATTCGATCAATAAGCAAGCCAGTTCAGGTGCAGGTGGAACGAGTAGCAAGGTAACATGGCTGCTATGCTGTTGAGGTGAGTCGGGCGGAGTAAACAAATTATATTCTATATATTCTGTTCAGAATAATTATATTCTGTACGTGGTGATTTGTACTTTGGTACGCCTGCTGTATAATTGTTGCGATTGGAAATGGAGCAACGTAGCGTGCATGGGAAACAATTAAACGTTTGATCAATAACAGGAATTATTAATACGCTGTTCTGTATTTCAAATCTGTGATTCATGAATGGAATCAATTGGCCAATGTGAATACGCGAGAGCACAGTGTTCTTATTATTTCAATATTTCTCATCTGAGAACTCGGAATTCTGCATTTAACATTCAAAACACTTAGTTTTGAGCACAAATTACGTATAGCAAAGTCCACAGACCGAGGAAGTTATAGTCTAGTTCGAACTTTGCTAATTATTTTATCAAACCGTTCTAAAATAAATAATTTTCTTAGAAAATTTATTATACAGATTCTGAAATACCTGTTCAACAAGAACGCTTTTTATAGAAGTTTTTAAGACATTGACATTGTTTTCCAAAAAAATCGATGATCTAGGAGTCTGCACAATTTGGAAACAGTGGACGGCGAGCCAACAGCCAAGTGGAACGTTCCCCTAAGCGACGGCAATCATGTGATAGAATTCGAGCATGGCACAGCGACAGGTCGTCGAGTGATTCGAGTGGACGGCAAAGAGTTGCTTCACAGAGACTGGATGTTTCATCTCGTTGGCGATGAAGTTTTCGTGTTCAATGACAATAAATTCGTGATCAGAGTCGACCCGATTCCAGGTGAGACTATTCAACGTCCCCTAAAAACCTACCTACACCGTACGAAATGAGTCATAAAAATTTGTTAAAAACAGGGTTAAAATATTCGTACACCCTATGGGTGAATGGGAAGAGCTACAAAAATTTTGTTCAATCACAGTCGAAAATTTTGAAAACCTGGCTGGCCAATGTTGGAAACGAAGAGTACAGGATTGTGTTAGGTAATTATTACCTAATTTCATGCTAACTTTTGATTAACTCATTTGCATCATAAGGAAATATGAAAAGAAGGCCTTTATCACCAAACATTTTTTTCTTTTTATTATATTTACGTACAAAAATGGCTACAAAGAACTTCATATTTCAGCATTACAAGAAAAAATAAATTGAGCGTATATACACGCTCCGGTGATAGTGACCAGGAAAATTGAGCGTATATACAGGGTATTTCACCTAACTTGACCACCTTAAATGTATCGCTTATTTTGTATACCCTGTATACGCTAATGATGCAAATGGGTCAAGCAGTCCAATTTTATATATCTTTTTTGTCCCAATTAATAAAATTGATTTTGTCATTTCTGAATGTTCATTGCCATTTTAATAAATAAAATAGAAATTACTGATAATATCTTTTTTCTTTGGTATGTTTTTCCACAATTTATTGAAAAATTAAATATTCTTTGAAATTGAAAACGCTTTTATTATGATTTAACAGGCTGAATGTAGTGATACTTAACACTGCGGTATTTTTTAACAGATAAACATACGCAGAATGTCTGGGTAAACGGCGACCAGATCGAGACGGAGGTAAGACCATTGTCTCCTCCCGTGATTGCCATAAGTGCTAATTGGAGTCACGATTTTCTAGAACGATTTCACCGACGATGGCGCGGAAATTCTTTTCGCGATAGGAGAAATACCAGCCTCGATTCGATCGCAGAGCTCGGGCAAAAAAGAGATTGGACTAACGTACACTTTGTACGTGAACGACGTGGAAATCGAGACAGAATCTCTGCAGGACGAATCCGAGGAATCGTAAACGAGTGTTTGGTCGCACTATTGCAATGTCACCGTCTTCACGTGCCACGAATATTTGTTACACTTTGTACATAACCGAATAAATCACGAGACAGTGAAATGACTCACCTATTGATTGCTCAGTCGTCTGAATTTAGCGAATCATAATTCACGAACATAACCTGGTTCTGCTGTTCACCTTCGAACTGACACTTTGCTGCTGGTTTTGTGGATTTTTAACGAAAGAAATTCTAAATTGATAGAAAATAAATTCAATATTGAAGTGAAAATTCGAAAAGCACACAATTCCCCAAATCTACATTTTATTTTTCTTTCTGATAGAAGAAGTATGTGATTTTCTGATATTGTTTATTAAGCATTGTGATTTTAGGCTTATAATTTAATCAGTTACCGTTGTATTTCGCTAGTTTGACTAGTGAAAAATGGCTCCCATGTCGATGCGAGGGAGTATATTCAGCATTGCGTCACGAATAACCCAAAAACAGGAAGAGGACATAGAATACGATTGTCTGTATCGATTACAGTGTTTGCTCTATATATGTCCCAAACGCCTAGCCGATAAAAGTCCCAGAACTGTCTCCACTGCTGCGGGGTGTCCCCTGAGGTGCCATGAACCTCCTGAAAAAAGAATCTCCTGGCCGATATATGTACCTAGCTAGACCTGTCTTTTGGACATATATCGAGAAAACACTGTACACTGTGCTTTAGGTTTCAAAGTGATTAAAAGTTTCTTCGATTCCAGCCATGACGTTCGAAGAATTGTTGCAGATGCAAGATGATATTCTGCAGAAAATTTGGTTACTAAATTTGGAGAACGACATTTACGAACGGTTCATCACACGAATTGATCCCGACATTATGAAGGGTAATTTTGTCACTTGCACTTTAAAAACAAATTCAAATTTTTCCATAAAAATCTGATTTCTTAGCTTCGCTGGTACCTTCTGACCAAATCAAAGTGTTAGCATTAGTTTAACGGAAAAATAATTCCCAAATTCTTTCGCGTCATTTTTTACACAGCATTTTACATTTATGTTGCAATAATGCTGTTTGTTCAAAATCATAGTTTTTCAAAGTTGTCATTTAAAATTGACCATGTTTCTTAGCGAGCCTAATCTTTGTAAAATATTCCCAAAGTTTCTACATAATTTTCGACGAAAGATATGAACCTATAACATGCTCGCATAATTCTAAGAATAAGAAAAAACAATACAGCAAAGTCACAAAGTCACAATTATCGGAGTCAATTTGTATATACCCTCTACAGTGTAGAGTGTAAACCACTACTAATCCAATAACAAAGCTTCTTTATTTTGCATTACTTTTTTATCGGATTTTCACCAACTTATTCGTGGCAGTTTTCTGATCGTAATAACACTAAACACGATATAATTTAAAGTGAATGTAGTGGTTTGAATTGACGGTATGTAGGTCCGCGTTTACACGCGCTGTTCTTTTCTACGTTCGGCGCGGTCTACAAGGAAATAGTAGCCCTACACGATCTATGTCACAGTACGGACCAGTGTCGCCAGATGAGGAGAGCGAGCACGAATTGAGGGGGAAAAATAACCGTCTCTCCGCCGATACCGGAGTATGCGCGATAGAAACGAAGCGCATCACGTGACCAGGCCGTGGCGGAAGCCACGCCTGCGAGGGGAATAGCGCGGTAGAAGGGGAAGTTAGAGAAGGGGAGCGAAGTCTTGATCTGACGACACTGGAACGGACCCGAGGATCGAGCTTAGATCAAGACTACTTCACTGTGTTTCGTGAAGGCATAGCGCAACTACTGGACAGGACCAGACATACAAGAAGAATAACGCGTATGATGTCGATGCGATCATCCCGTATGAGCTTCCGGGACAGTGTCATGACTATACCGGAAATACTAAGACGCAGAACGGTTAGCAGTCGCGGAAGCACGCCCAGCATGATCAGCGCAGTTTCCGGAAATAAAACACCGGTTGCGAGTGTGTTCCCCACATGGAAGGCCACTGACAGTTCTAAGTTAGCGAACCAATACTTCCAATTCGACTAATTAAATCCACGTTTCTAAAACTGAGACTAAGAACGCACACCAGAGTCTCAAACGACGGAAAACAATAAAGTTCAAACTTCTTAGCTACAGACAACAATTATCATAGAATTTGATTCGACAAGGTTCACCTTTGGGACTGTAGTTCACAAACGAAAAATGTTTAAACCGTCTTTGAAGATTTTCGACGACTTGATTAGCTGATACATGCAATTAGAAAATACACCCAAACAAAAACAATACATGTCTTCAGTTTTCCACGTGTCACGAAATTTTCTTAGACAAATAATGGCTGATGAAAGTAGAAGCTTTAAATTTCTCTAGACTAGAAAATAATGTTGAATAACGTTCAAATATTTCCACTGTATACAGTGAGTAACGAAAGTATTCGAACGCCCTTTAAATCAGTATAACTTTTTTTTTTTAAGTGAATCAAACGACCTGACTTTTTTGAGGAGTTAGAAGAATTGGTTTTCCAAATGATGTGTAAAAAAGATTTTGAAAAAATTGCAATTGGTAAGAATTACATGAGAAAATAAAAATGGCACTTTTCACAACTTTTTTATTTGAACCTGTAGTGAAAATTTAAAATATGCGTTTTGTAGATATATGTTAGTTATATACATGCTGCAAATTTCATTGAAATCGATTAATATACACACGAGCTACAACTAGTCAAAAGTGGTGAAAAGCGTAGATTTTCACGACTTTTGGCCAGTTTCTGCTGAAAATCCTCAGATTCTAACATATTTTGATACGTGCCATTTTTATCTGCGTCAGCCGATTTCGATGAAATGTTCAGTACGTGTATAACTAACAGAGATCTACAAAACGCATATTTTAAATTTTCACTACAGGTTCAAATAAAAAAGTTGTGAAAAGTGCCATTTTTATTTTCTCATGTAATTCTTACCAATTGCAATTTTTTCAAAATCTTTTTTACACATCATTTGGAAAACCAATTCTTCTAACTCCTCAAAAAAGTCAGGTCGTTTGATTCACTTAAAAAAAAAAGTTATACTGATTTAAAGGGCGTTCGAATACTTTCGTTACTCACTGTATATAATACATAGGAATTTATCTTTTAATCGTGTTACTAATTGATAGCATTGCTAACCGTATGACAGTATGTAGTTAAAATATATAACAATTACAATTATGTTTCGTTTTATAAACATGTGTGCAATTACACAGAGAAATACATGGTTTTTTACGCCTGCGAGAGGTGTACGAATACTTTTTACACTCACTGTATGTCTCATCCAAATCGATCAGAGTCACGGTAGCGCACCGGATAGTGATGGCGAGGAAAGAGGTGGAACTTACGACGAAGAGTTTGGACGATCTGAGGTTAAAGGTGCAGAAAAGAATTACGATAATGAGGGCGGAGATCGAGGAGCTCGAGATTCGCATAAGCGAGGTGCTGGAGGCGAAGCAGGAGTTTGAGGAGAACGTGGTGATCAAAGGCGTGGACCCCATCACCGGGAAGATTCCGGCCGAGAGGGTTGTTAGGTGATCACACATTCACCATGCACGTGCATCGTCACGTGAACTTGTTTGTTCACCCGTCGACTATCTCGCGAAGATACATCGACGAATGGCTGAGATCGGCGAACACGATAATAGGGAGGCTGAGGCTGAAGAGCGCGACCCATAGGATGCTGATCACGAAGACTAGACACCAGCTGGTCCAGAGGGAGGAGCTCGGCGAGGCGCTCCGCGCCGTTGACTTCGAACAATTGAGCATCCAGAACAAGGATTACGTAAGGATGATCGAGGAGAAGACGATCTACGTGCTCGACATGAAGAAAATCGCAGGTGCAGAATCATTAACACTAGATTTACGGGACCCGTCAAAATGACGGGTTCTGGTACCTCTTAATTCACAATTATCGAAATTGTAAGGATGCATGAAGAAGATATTATTCAACAAATTGGTTTCCTTGGGTATATATTGTAAAAGAAACGGCTATAAATTTGGATACATACATTTTTGTTATTTTTATAAAATAATGTAGAGTAGGCACATTTAGTGCCCCGTAAACCTAGTGTTAACGCTGTAACCACTCACCCGTCTATCTTAACAATTCGATAAACTACAATTCAGGAATTCGTCAACCTTTTAGCGATGTTATCAAATTATTCAATGAGTTATTCATCTCTGAAACAAAAATTGAGAAGTTACGGTTAGGGTACTACCTAAATTCGAACTACCCAGATAGCACTGGACGTCTTAAAGACGTCTGTTTTACGTCCATTTTTGGTCTGAACGTCTTACGTCCTGAAAAGACGTCTTTAAGTCGTCTTTAAGACGTTTCATTTCTTGACGTTTCAGTCATTCTAAACTGCTAGAGAAAAGCTTTACAAACTGTACACACGCAACACAATATAACGCAGTTTTCCATCCTTCGAATAGACGTTTATTTATTTAGGAAAGTTAAATAACTTAATTGTTAATTTAGTACTATTATAATATATTACATATATATTCGCAATAGAATTTAGCAATAAATATTGTTTAATAATAAAACTATACATTATATATCACAAATCCAAAATCCAAAATAATATATCAAAATAAATAGATAAATAAATAAATAAGTTAAATAAATAAATAAAGCATAAAATGTTAATGTTCGCGGATATGCTGAGAAACATTCTTTTAATTTATTTTTTTTATTTATAAATAAATAAATTAAATAAATAAAGCATAAAATATTAATGTTCGCGGATATGCTGAAAAACATTCTTTTAATTTATTTTTTTTATTTATAAATAAATAAATTAATTAATTAATTAAATAAATAAATAAAGCATAAAATGTTAATGTTCGCGGATATGCTGAAAAACATTCTTTTAATTTATTTTTTTTATTTATAAATAAATAAATAAATAAATAAAGCATAAAATGTTAATGTGCACGGATATGCTGAAAAACATTCTTTTAATTTATTTTTTTTTATTTATTTAATTTTCTTGTTATATCAAATATTCAATTTATATTTCTTGTACATGTACACTATATTCAAATTCAATATTTTTCTCACAAGAAAAAATGTGGCTTAAAAAATATTTTTCCAATATTTGACAAACATATCTATCTAATATTTTTGTGGTACTAGGGGTCTGTTTCGGGACGTCTTGAATACGTCTGTTTCGAGACGTCTTTAAGACGTCTCTGTGCTATCTGGGTAGTTAGGTTATTGATTCATGAAACAATGGTTCACGAGATACATTTTACAATTCTTTTCACAGCTGGTTGACTAGCTTAAGAGAAAAATATTTTACCGAGGGTCTTGAAATTTTGAACTGTATGAAATTGTCCTATTGTTGTTCGATGTCAGTCAGATGTTTAATTACTCGGTCTGATACAATTCTTTGTGCAGGTCACTATCATCTGAAGCTAACTCAGCACAAGCAGAAGTTGAGCGACCTGCTGCGATCTTTGAACGCGTTGAAGAAGGAAACTTCGGAGAGGGATAAACAGATTTACGAGCTGCACGTAGAGTTCAAACAAGTGGAACACGACGTGGCAAAAGTGGACAAAGAACTGGAAAATCTTGTGAATTATGTAGATAATCATTCTGTGAGTTATCACAGTTTCTATCGCCAAGGGTTTCTCAATGAACTTTCCAATAAATGTATAATCTAGGAACATCTTTTGTTACGAATAAACTGCGGATTTTATGCCTATTAGGACAAAAATGAGTAGATCAAATGAAAAACGGTAAAAACATTTAAGGCATTTATAAACACCATGTTGTAATATTTCCAACTCGTTAAATTTATTAAACAAAGAGATACATGTCTCCGTGACTCCTATATCTTGCAATTAATAAATAAAAATCCGCACTGAATTTTTAGCAAACAAATGCTACTAATAGGATTTGTGACAGCTAAAGCGTAAATTCACCCCCTTGATATTTTAATAATTTCTTCTAAGATTATTATATAAAAGGAGATTTTCAAGCTCCTTTTTAACCGAAAAAGATCATTAAAAAATTCTACTACAAGACCCACAATAATCAAAATGCTAAATAATTTGATTGCACACAACTTTGAATTACTCGAACAGAAAGAACTCACAAGCTTGCAATTTGCAGGTGCCAGACATTTTAGAGTTCGTGAAGCTGCAAGACGAAGTGCAGGGGTTGCGACAAAAGTACAAGCTTCTGGAAAGACGCAAATACGTCGAGCAAATAATATTCCAGGCGTCTTTGAAACAGATTTATAACAAAGCAAGCAGTTCTGAACTCGAACTTATAAGGTGAATACGAAAAAACGATGTTGTTCGTTTTTTTTTTTTTCATAAATATTTTATACGATTTTTATTTCAGACAAAGGAGGATGTCGGACACGGTGTACCCGATCGCTCCGTTCTCAGCGTGAGCTGATGGTGGTTTTGATATGATCCGACTGACGGCATCTGAAATCGTTTCCAGCCGTCGCACAAGTCTTCGCGAGGACGCAATTATATCTGTAAAAGAAAATTACGCGGCTTGGTACCGGCCCTGGTTACGCCACCGAGTAATTGGAGTTACGGTGCTTGTCTCGAAGACGAAGGAAACAATCGTACACTTTCCATGGTACTCGTACTTTCCGTGTGCTACAGATAATGTAAAACCACCTATCGAAAAATATAGTCGTAGGAGAAACGATGTAGCGACCATTCACTTACGAATTTGCTCAGAGAAGAACGTAACGATTCATAAGTAAACGTTCGTGTATGCAGCAAAGTGTTTTAAGAAAGTTCGCAATGCTGTTTCGAGAGAGATAATTAACTTGTGCATTCTTTTAAACTTAGAAAATTTTGTCCAATTGGAGAAGAGAGAATTTAGGATCTAGTCATTTATGAATTTATCGAGAACAGGACCTAATAATTTTAAACATTCTTCTGCACGTATAGAGTAAAATATCTTGTTATTTATGTATAAATGAGCCGTTTATTTTGAAAGTGGCCTAAGTCCATTTATCTTAAATTCGAGATATTTAAGGGTTTGCGTTTCAATGAATTTAAAAATATACGTATAGGACATTAATGAGTCGCACTGCTTAAGTGTATCTAAGAGGTTGTTAAATTTATAGTTCCTATTAAAATAGTGGCAATTATTAAGTGAATAATATGCGTTTTCTTATCAATAATGGAGTTAGGCCACTTTCAAAATTAACAACCAGATTCATTGTAAAATTTGAAGGTGCCCAAGTCCATTCAACATAATTTAAGATGCTTCAAATTGAAAAAAAAACAATACTGAATTTATTTTACATATCCTTAAAACACTTCAGGAACATAATTTATGCGATTTAATTAACTACATAACGTGCAAAATTACAAACATAAATTTATTACAAAACAATTTACTACTCATCTACATTTTGTGCGTGTAAAAGAGATTTGAAGTAATCATGATGTTCCGGTGGTATATATCGTAATAGGTCCATCATGTCCTTGAATTTTGTTGTTGTAATTTGTCTGATATTTTTATACAGTGGTGTCAATACAATATTTTCGAACTTTTTTGGTCTACCCCGCCGTGGTAATAAATTCAGGACTTTAAAATTTTCATTCTTATTCATTGATGTCTTATAGAAAATTTTATACGGTTCATTTCTGAGAAAGCGCATCCAACATATTTTTAGCCAGTTTATTGATTCTCCATTAGAATTTTTTACTCTTTTAAAAATTGCATCTTCTAATAATTTTGTTGATACAAAATCTTCTTGTCTCGTTTCATTTACAATAAAATTATTACCTTTCCGACACTTTTTCATAATCTTGTAATAATCTTGGGGAACGAACAGTAAATTATTTTTTTTTAATGACATTTCTACCACGTCAAAATCTCTATCATTTGGTAAAAACGAATGTCCTGATATTAAAAATTTGTGATCTATGGTTTCTACATTATTTTCCAAAGATTGGACAATTTTTAACCACATTAAAGCTATTTTAATGTTTCATTAAATTTTTAACATGTTTTAGGATGCATGAAACAATTTCTTGAGCACCTCTGGATGCAATAGTTTCATCCCAAACGTACATGTAAACATTATCGTTATGAAAATTGTGAATGCCTAAGTTTAGAACATACATATTGCGTTTGTAATATGCTACTAAGGTAGTCAACTTGGGATACGGTAATGCTTTTTGCAAGTCGAACGAGAAAGCAAAATAATAATTTGAATTACGCAATACTTGCTCCTGATCTTGTTTATACTAATTAATTAAGATTACCTTCATCACTACTTTCCGACATTATCAATAGTAAATATATTATCTTGATTATTTAAGTATAAATGGAGTTAGGCCACTTTCAAACTACACGGTTCGATTATTAAACTAACTCTGAAAACTTATGTGTCAAGAATTATCGTATTTGCTCGGATTATAAGCAACCTGAAATGCTTTACTGATAAATAACATAAAGTTGAACACGTAACCATGATAACCGGAAAAAACTGAAAAACGGAGTTAGGCCACTTTCAAAATAAACGGCTCAAATATCTTGTGATTGATGTTATTTTAAAAAGGATAATTGTAAAAGGCTAGTTGCGATTTTAAAAGGAATGAACAATGGAGAATTCTATGCAGTAGAAAAGAGAAACAATATAAATATTCAAAAATTCGAGGAAAATAAGTGTACGAGGTATTCTTATGTGCAGAAATATACGAAATGTTTAAACATGAGGAAATTAATATAAACTAAAATAAAATGAAAAACATATTGTTTAGCCAGGTCCCGAAAAAGTTGAACGAAACAAAAATCGTTGCTCGCGAGTCTCGCATGCAAAGTAAAGAATCTTTTGGAAGAGAAATAGCAAAGTTGCACCTAGCGACGGGCAACCTGCTTCGTGCAGTGACCCGATCCGCCATTTTGCCGGTTTCCGCAACCCCAATCTGACCCAGTTACCATCCTCTGGTGCCGCTCGCGTATATTTTGCTTTCGTAAACAGGATTCCTTTCCTCCGATGAACTATATTCACAGGCGGCGGCGGCGACAAGCGTGTTAAGAAACACAACCAACGAAGTCGAAGATGGGAGTCGATTTCGGCGTGTGCCGCGGTGTACGCTGGCTGGGTCACGCTTCACGCACCGGCGGTGCCTGTCCCTTCCTCTTTTCGCCCGTGGAATATCCGTCCCGGAAGACCATGTTTCTCTTTTCTGCGGCGATTCAGTTTTGCCGCGACGACAACATCGACGCGGCGGATGTTCGATCGGCGGCTACCGAATATCCCCAGTGACAGTCGAAAATCCGTTCGGGACGCTCCCTTTCGTTCAGCGAGCCTTTATCAGTGACAAAGCCGTCTCTAACGATCCGTGCTCCTATAATATGTGGAACGACAGGTTGAAATCCGCTCGTCACGAAAGTTGCAACGCCGATTCGGATTTCTGACCATTTTGTATTTCACGCGAACAGAATCGAGTTAACATCGTTGCTCGAGCATTCATAGTGGGTAACGTCGTTAGACTGTGGATTTTATGCATTTGTCATGAAAATGATTAGATCGAATGCGGAACAGTTAAATTATTCAACTCACTCGAGTTACTTGAAAAAATAAATAGACGTTTATGAAGATCATGCGTGTTGCAATTAATGCAATTTTATATTTTGCATGAAGATCCGCTGTCTAAGCAACTGTATCCGATGAATTTATATCTACCCTGAACCCAGAGAGGCTTGTTCATAGAATTTTCTATAATTGTGCAGTGCTGAAAAGAAGCAAAGAAATGAGAGTGTTTTGTTCCTTCAGATACAAGCGGCTGTAAGAGTGCTAAACTTGCGATATGAACTTACTATAATTTTGCTGTACTAAAAGGGAAGTTCGTTTATTTGCGATAATATCTGGAATTATATTTTGGTATAATATTTGGGTTTTTTTCTCATTTGGTATTACTACGCAAGAGATTGTCTTGTTGGTTTACGATTGAGGTTGCTATTGGTGTTGAAGGGTCCATTGAAAAGTTCTGTGCTATGGACCACCAATTTTTGAAAATTGTAAAATAATCACCGCGGTAGGTGCCCCGTTAAAATGATTCTCAAATACCATCGTTGATAGCGCACGAAGGGATTAGCAAATGCCCCGTTGCGCGAACATCCTGCAGTCGAGTTTCGATGACAAATAAAGCCGATCTCGGGAAAGTTCGTCGGCTTTCTCGTCGCGTTTGACCGATTTCCGTGTCCTCTTCGAAAGCAGCCAACATGACGACCGCGGGGAAATTGGTCCTAGCGATAACGATTTGTTCGCTCGCGAGAGGAAGCTTTCAGAAGTATTTGGAGGTAAGGAACCGAGAGAAACTGTTAAACGATTATTGTCTCTTCGATCGGCGTTAACGGTATTCGGTAGATGGATACGCTTCGGTACGAGCCTGCTTGTCCGATACGCTCGAAGGAACGTTTAGAGACGTTAGGCTCGATGTTGGATTTGTAATTCTAATTCGAAATCCACGTGCGTGGTACATATCTGGGCTAGTGGGAGCAATTTTTAATCGTTTTTAAGGGTATGAACGTGAACCTGGGAGATGCGCTCCAGTTTCTAAGGGAGTACGACAGCGAGGCTTCCTCGATGTGCACGAGGGTGATGACTGCGCAGTGGAACTTCGCTACCAATGTCACTGAAATCAGTCGAAAGAGGATGGTAATGTTAGCTGGCAGTGGCTCCAAGAGGCACGGTATCGCTTTTTAAAAAATTCTTGATATTTTGAGCTGTTATAATTCCGTAAGAAAGAGTTTTCCTAGGCGGTCACCCCCCATCTTTCGACGATCCCCAACCAACGCACAGTGGGGTATTTACACCAGAAAGTCGGAAAAAATTACTATTGCATGGAAACCATTTTCAAATGAAGCACAATATAATTGTAATGCAGAATATATAGGGTGGTCCACCTAAGTAAGGCCACCTAAATATCTCCTCTAATTTTGGGGTTACAAAAAATATTTTGAATGCTATTTGAATGGTTTGAGAAAACCATTCTATTGCAAAAAATTTTTTTTTCTTAGGCAATTTTTTCGGAGTTTACAAGGTTATCGATGTTTTTTTGCGTATAACTGTATAATTTTTTCTATTGCATCGTGTAGCTGATGTAAAAATACGTTCAGTTATGTATATTACATGACCTTGAAATGACCTTTGAGTTCAAAAATTAAATGGAAACGAAAAATTTTCTATCGAGGCTTTGAAGAGACAAAGACGTCGTTCAGGAATCTGTAAGTGTAAATAAACATGTTCACTATCACGAAACCCCATTATGAAATTTGTAATACTTTTTACGAACTTATTTTTCAAACTGTCATTGTAATAGATGCTCGAAATGGTGCCCCTCCACATCGATACATTTTTTGAAGCGTAGAAAAAGAGACCATCTGGCCCTTTCAAATGTTGTCGGATTAATTGCAGCACAAGTTGTTATTATTCTGTCTTTCATGTTCTCTGGCGTTGTTGGTTGTTCACAATAAACAACTTCTTTCAAAAATGTCCCCATAAGAAATGATCCATAGGCGTGAGATCTGGTGACCGCGGTAGCCACGCTACACGTCCAGTACGTCCAATCCAAGAATTTGATGGAGAGACACATGATACGGATGAAATTTTTGTTCATAAGGTATTCGTATTATGCTTGTTTTTGAAATACTGGTTACTCGTTCCAATTGTCGTGTACTAACATGCGGATTTTTTCGTCAACTTTTTTCATAATAAATCTCGTATTTAATTGGTTTGTAACATTATGGGTTCGCGGACGCTTCTTCGTATTGACACTACCACTTTCAAAACAATGTTTAACCACTTTTCCATACGTACTACACGATGGACAGTTGTGTTCAGGAAATTTTCCAACATTTTTCGAGACGTCTCAATCTGTAGCATTTTCGAAGTTTCCTACTGACTGTATCCTGCAAAAATATCTTCGAAGATAATGAACGATACGTTACGAAAGTGGAGGCTTCGTGCTTAAAACTTGATGCTTCGAGCTTCGAAATGAGCAAAGGTTTATTGCTGTACGCGTCCTTTTTACGAATTTATAACAGTTTAAGCATCAACAATTTTTCGAAACGTGGAAAAGTGTAACAACACCTTTTGGAACCAATATGTAGTCACGGATATTCTACTGAGTAAATTGTCTTTAATTGTTTTAGTTGGAGGAGCAGGCGTTGAAGCTAAAATTCGACAGGATATCCTGGAGGAAGGCTGTCGGCTTCGCTTGGAGCCGAATTCCTGATCCTTTGGCGAGAAGGGAGCTCAAGATGATCGCTATCAAAGGTCGGAATGCTCTAACTGACGACAAATTTAACGAGGTAAACGATTTTTATATTAATAAATGAAAGAAGATAGAGGAAAAGAAAAAGAATAATGCAGAAAAATAATTCTCTAATTTAATAATTCTCTGATTCTCTCATTTTAGTCTCGATTAATAGAGAAAATAAATTACAGATACACAGCCTAATTGCGGAGATGAAGGAGATATACGCAAGGACGAGAATGTGCCCGTACAGGACTGTCGGTGCAAATTGTGACCTGACCCTGGACCACGGTTCGCACGCCATTACCTAAAAATGAAATTTCTTGTTACAAGATATACACCATTAAATAATTTACAATTGTTCATTGCGTGTAACTACCGTGTACTTTACAGATGTCAATACAATAATGGCTCGGTCGAAGGACTATGACGAGCTGTTGTACTATTGGCATGCTTGGCACGAAGCAACTGGACCTCAACTGAAGAACAAATACATGAGATATGTTCAGCTTGCCAATCAAGCAGCTAGATTAAACGGTGGACAACGATCTCTCAGTTTACGATTAACAATAATATTACAATATGATTAACCATTGATATAGAATTGTTGTTTCACATTTTTCGAAAGCCAATATTGTCTCCAGGATTCGAGAATGCTGGGGACCAAATGAAAGAGCTCTTCGAGGACGAACACTTTCATCAGAACACAGCAGACATAATGTCAGCCATAATGCACCTCTACAAGAATCTCTTCACGTACGTCAGGAGTAAATTGTACGAAAGATACGGTGACAAAATAAGGAGGGATGGTCCACTTCCGGCACACGTTTTGGGAAATATGTGGGCACAGAATTGGGAGGACATCTACGACGTCCTTCAACCATTTCCAGCCAGCCGGAAGCTCGACGTTTCTCTGGACATGATGATTCAAGGATTCACATCTTTAAGGTAATCTTGTGCGAACAATGCTAACGCTCGTTTGAATGGATTTTCTGAACTGAAAATGTTTAAGGATGTTCCAAATAGCAGAGGAGTTTTTCACTTCTTTGGGAATGAAACCCATGCCACCTGAATTCTGGAGGTTCTCCATGTTCGAGAAGCCCATAGACAGGGAGGTGAAGTGTACCTCGAGTGCATGGGATTTTTGCAACAGAATAGATTACAGGTACTAATGTTCTTTGGTGAATTGTTTGGGAAAATATACGGAGGACATTTTCAGGATAAAACAATGCACGAGGGTTACCATGGATGATCTTTTATCGACTCATCATGAGATTGCTCGTTTGCAGTATTATTTACAGTACAGGGACCAGCCATTGTTATTCCGTAACGAAGCCATTCCAGGTAATCGATTTTAACACTAGATTTACGGGAGCCGTCAAAATGACGGGTTCTGGTACCTCTTAATTCACAATTATCGAAATTGTAAGGATGCATGAAGAAGATATTATTCAACAAATTGGTTTCTTTGGGTATATATTATAAAAGAAACGGCTATAAATTTGGATACATACATTTTTGTTATTTTTATAAAGTAATGTAGAATAGGCACATTTAGTGCCCCGTAAACCTAGTGTTAAATACGGTAAACAGATCTAAATTGAAATCAGTAAACATAGAGTAAAGGACCCAATTATTGTGGGTTTGCCAATTACTGTGCCTACATTAACTATACTCATTTTTATATTTACTGATTTTAATGAAGAAACTTTAAATATATGTATGATTAATGTAGACACAGTAACTGGTACCCTAACAGAATGATTGGGTCCCTTACCCTATATCTAAATGCGACATGTAAATCTGCATAGTAAAAAATTGTTCAATTGTTCGATGTTCACTCAGTGTGTCAACGTATGAACAAATATGGAACCATAATTTGTGAATTTAGGATTTTTCGAGGCAGTGAGCGACGCCATCGGGCTCTCCGTCTTCACCCCCCAACATTTAAGTAGACTTGGACTTCACAATAACTCTTGCGACGATTATGGCAGCAACATCAACTTCCTAATGCTGATGGCCCTTCGCAAAGTTGCCTACATGCCGTTCGCTTACATCGTCGATGAGGTTTCACCTATTTTGTGAATCAGATTTTTAATTCGCCGCTCTCGTCAGGGTCTTCTAAATGTTTCATTTTAATATTTAAAGTGGAGATGGCGTGTGTTTAGCGACGGTGTCGCCGATATGACGAACTATTGGTGGGAATTAAGATTACAATACCAAGGAATTGTGCCACCTGTACCCAGATCAGAAAGAGACTTTGATCCGGGCTCGAAATACCATGTTCCAGCAGATGCACTTTACGCTAAGTACGAAAATATTTTTCTGACGCTGAAAGACTGTCAACGAAATTCACAATGATTGATTCCATATCAAAAAGATGCGTAAAAATCTTTTCTTACTAACCCCCTATGATCAATTTTGTTCAAGTCTGAATGAAATGCTTATAACGTGGAAAGGTTTCTAAAAAATGCATACAATGTCGAGTTGAAAGTCAGCAAAATTGCAATAAAAATTAAAATTGCGATTCAAAGATTAATTAAGAAAATTGATCGATAAATAAATCTATTAAAATTTATTAACGACGCTGTGTTTCTTCCAGATACTTCGTTGGTATAGTACTACAGTTCCAATTGTACGAATCGTTATGCGAAATAGCAGGTCACACCGGCGATTTGTATACCTGCGACTTTTATAGGTCTCGAGAGGCGGGCAGACTGCTATCGTGGGTACAAAAATAGCCGATGATTATCTACGTTGGACATTTTGTAACGTGTTCTTTTGATTGTTTTAGCGACGTGTTGTCAATGGGTTCCTCCAGATCGTGGAAAGACGTCGTAAGACAAATGACAAGGGGCAGAACGAATAGAATGGACGCTGGAGCTATATTAAGGTACTTCGAACCCTTGAATCAATGGCTAAAAAGACAGAACGAAATGGAGCCAGTTGTCGGATGGATCACAAATCGCGAAGACACAGGTGAGCTCATAAATACTATCTTCGACGAAGGATAACCAGAGAGAAAATGAGAGTGCTCACGCTCGGGGTTTTAGTGTTCAAACTTTTCCTGCATCTTTTTAACCTGGAACAGAACCTGCATCACCTTTTTAGCCTGTATTAGAACCTGCATCATCTTTTTACCCTGTATTAGAACCTGCATCATCTTTTAGGCTGGATCAGAGCCTACATAGAAGAACCTCTTTTTACATAGAAATAGCATCCACACTGACATTATTTAAAATCCGCTGCTAATGACCCTGATAAGATGTTGTAGGTTCTGGTCGAGACTAAAATGATGATACAGGTTCTGGTTCAGGCTAAAAATTAAACTAGGAGGCAGCACTATACCGGGGACACTAAAATCCCGAGTGTGTGCACTCTCATTTCCTCTCTGGCATAACTTCTGAAATGCACCGATAATATCTTGCGATTAAAGGCTCCTTCCGATCTTTTCCAGCACTGTTTTTTCACTGGTACCAAAATGGAGCCCGGAGAATCACCTCGGACTTATTTATTCCACTGGCTTTAATCGTCGCGCAGCTTTCGATACGTTGATAAACAGAAGCGAAGTCCACAATAATAAAAACGTAACAATTTTGTATATAACACGGAGCTATGTAAATACATGAAATGTTTGATTAAATATCGCAGACGAGGTAGAACAATAGATCAAATTCAATACCGCTTTTCTTTTGCTTAGAAACCAGACAGACTAGTAGGGGTCAAAGGAGTTTCGAATGATCTCGGTGTAGATGAAACATATAGAATTATTTTCTGTAACTTCAGTAATTTTCTATCGACATTTCGTGAATTTTGTCACAGACGATGTATAGGAGTAGACCAATCACCCATTGTATTTTTCTGTCTCACGCTCAGGGGGCTCTAGAGCTGTCTAGAGCTGTCTAGAGCACCTTTACCATTTCGTGTCACACCCTACCGTATCAGTCAGAACCAGTATTATGGAACCAATATTCTACAACGGCGCTGTTGCTGATAGAAGTTTAAATCTCATGTCGGAGATTCTATAAATGATGAATGAAACAAAAGAATGTTGTGTCCTTTTAATTTCATTACGCCTGTTACGCGAGTGCATCGAAGGAGACGTTTCTACGTGGGAAAGTTTATATTCAGGTAAATCATATACATACATATACTTGTATAATGTACATGTATGTATAGCGAGCATCAAGAAGCACAAATTCACACACATGCAGAGGAATTTATATTAAAAACATTATTATGTATTTTTGCTAGTATTTAAATATATCATTATTAATGTTCCTTTTTTGGTAAATAATCCGCCTAATTCGATTCCCGGGGATGGCGGCCCACTATTCTGGCATCACTGGTCCAGTACCAGAGTAGGCAAGATTCGCTACCGAAACCGTTTTCCAAAAGAGTTTTAAATATTAATTTAGTCTTCGTTATTTTCCGATTTATAGCGAATTTAGATTTGTTTTTAATCAGAAAAACATCTCCAATCGGATGATAATAAGAAAGAAAATAATACAACTACGGTCTGAGTCAGTAGTAAAATAGATTGACATGTCGCAAAAAACGATCAACTACATAATTATTTATTAATTATATATTTATTGATATTTTGCAAGATTCTTGAAAGGCAAAATTTATGTTGTTTAAATGAAACATACATGAAAATGTATAGTAAATTTCAATTTATTTGCTTTTTCAAATTCAGTTACAAAATATATTCAAAATGTGTGTGTATTAATAGTGTTAAAAAATTATAGAAATGCGAATAATAATTATACGTATAAATAAAATGTATAAAATAAATGTATGCGCAAAGATATTCACGTTCAAGATTTATGAAAATTGTATTTCTATAATTTGAAAACGTTGTATCTAACATAATGACTGATGATAGTATATAACATAATGGCATCAAATAAAAAAATATAATTTGAACATATACTCGTAACATCAGATACATAACTCGTCAATCGGATTTGATCATTCTTGTAGATCTAGTTACAGCATTTATCGTTCGTCAGCGTAGAGGGTGTAAGAAAACCATTTGTTTACATGTGAGACAAGAAACCCCGTATGGTGATTGGTCTATTCCTATCCCTCGTCTGTGATATAACTCGTCAATCATATTTGATCATTCTTGTAGATCTAGGTCCAGCATTGGTATGGTGATTGGTCTATTCCTATCCCTCGTCTGTGGTAATACTGGACTACCATTGTCTACATTGGAGTTGACCAGGAGTCCTACAGTGCTACCCTGACCTGTCCTTGCCTTTCTTGAGCTTGACGAGGGGTCCTACAGAGCTACCGTTGCCTTCCTTGGGGTTGACCAGTGGCCTACAGACCTACCTTTGCTTGCCATTGCCTACCTTGGTGTTGACCAGGGGTCCTACAGAGCTACCCTGGACTACCCTTGCCTTTCTTGGGCTTGACGAGGGGTCCTAAAGTGCTACCGTTGTCTTCCTTGGGGTTGATCAGTGGCCTACAGACCTACCTTTGCTTGCCATTGCCTACCTTGGGGTTGACCAGGCACCCAAGGATTGGGCTTAGATCAAGACTTTACTGTAATACGTTACGGAACGATACATACATGAAACGGAATCGGTTCGAACAGGATTAAAGAATGAACACACAGGGAATAATTTTTCTATAATTCAGTTCGTGAAGGCATAATAAATATTTTATCAAGGAATAACGATATCTGTACAAGAACAGCGTGTAACATTATATTATATAATGTTCCACCCGTAACGAATATAAAATTACAACTGTACAATTCGAGAATAAATAGTTCCGCGATATATACATATACAATGTACATATATATATATACTCTGTTGAATAGTGATCTCAAGTAAAGCTACTAGGAAAGATTGTACTGTCCCTGACGGTGCAGCGTATTTGTTAAAAAAAAAAATACAGGAGAGGAGAGAAGTTGTCCTCGGACAGACTCTTGATCGTTTCTTATCATCTAACTACATCCGACGTAGAAAAAAAGGAGCTAAGTACTACCATAAGCGTGTCGTCGATCGATGTGATGCAATACGCGAAATCTTGCGTTTGTTTATATTAAAAAATAGACGCTTAACGATCTTCCGTTATTCGCGACTTACACTACCGATCACGTGTATGGGACTTATATATTTATATGAATTTAGCGAATTTATTGCAACATCGATTGCAATAAATTCAAAAATAGTATATCACGTCAATTTTCTTATTATCATTCTTCGATCTAGATTAGGATAATTTGAATTTTCGACTATTTGTCACGAATCACCGTTGACATTAATTTTCAAACAATTAAACCTCGTGTCGATTAACACGAGAGTCACTCTTTTTAGAAATTGCACAAAAGATCTATTTGTTTGAATAACTGAATAATGCATTCGATATGATACTGATTGTTTTGGCAAGAAGGCATTGGAATATCCCATACAGAGATACTGCGAGAATTGTCGATCACGGATTTCACTGTTTAGAAGAGAATGGCCCCATACTTTTGACCAGCACTGTAACAAAAATCGGCAGAATTGGAATTGAAATGAGAATTAAAAATACTTTATGTCGGTCCTCGAGGATAATCGTTTCCTTCAGTCGTCTCGTGTAACAAATCCAGTCGCATAATAACAATACTAAATTAATCTATCTGGTTCCTGACTTTCCATTGACCCCTTAGGAACATACACTATGAGCGAAGAGAAATATGCATTCATAATAATTAATAATAAACATGGATTGTCGAGTAGTCCACCCTCAGCACGTCAATTTTAAATCAGAAATTCTATAGTGAAACTTTGGAGAACTTCGATTGCAAGCACACGGAAATGCTTGGGAATTTAGTTATCGGTCTATTTTCTAATTAGCAACTTCAGAGAATTTTCATAGCGAAACTTTCGAAAATCTAACTTCTAAGCAAACAAAAATGTTCGTGGAACTACAGGCATCTATTTTCCGTCGATTTGTCTTAGCTTCAAATTAGCAAATTAAACAAATTTTTACAGTGATTTTTTTTAAATGAAATTAAACAAAAATGTTCCAGGAACTACCGGTATCTATTTTCCGTCGATTTGTCTTAGCTTCGAATGAGCAAATTAAACAAATTTTTACAGTGAAAGTTTCGAAAATGAAAGTAAACAAAAATCATTGAGGGTTTACCTAGTTCTATGTTCTATCGATTTATTTTATTGCGAACGAAAATAGTAATAAACTAATGAGACCAACAAAGTGCAAAGGGCACAAAAAAAATGTATGCCTAAAAGGAACAGGAAAAAATGAAATAGTCTTACGGCCATTTTTAGGAAACTTCAGGCAACTTGACGCGAAAACGTATTGGGGCCAACCTCGGTGGATGCTGAAATTGTTAACAAATTTTCATAGAAATCTGATATGACTCTCGCATTACAGTGTTTGCTCTATATATGTCCCAAATACCTAGCCGATCAAAGTCCCAGAGTGTAAGGTCGCGTGGATCAAAAAATAGTATGTCTTGGCCGATATACAGTCGGGGACAATATTAAGTGGACACTTTTAAAAATTGCATAACTTTTTTAAAATTGATCCAAATGACTTGATTTTTTTAAAGATGTTACACTGATTAGTTTGCTAGACAATGAGTAAACAAAAATTTCTTTAGATTGCAATTGGTTCGAATGATAAAAAAATGAAAAAATGATGATTTTTTAACTTTTTTATGTAAACCTATAATGATAATTTAAGAAATGCGTTTTTTAGATTCCGGTAACGTATATGCATACTGAAAATTTCATCGAAATCGGTCAACGTTGCTATGAGCTACAAACGTTTAAAAATGATCACATAAGGGCGAAATTCCCTGGCAAGGTCGAAAATCTTTGACTTTCACCCTTAAACTCTAATATTAAAAAGTTTGTAGCTCATTGCAACGTTGACCGATTTCGATGTCAGTATGCATATACGTTACCGGAATCTACAAAACGCATTTCTTAAATTATCTTTATAGGTTTACATAAAAAAGTTAAAAAATCATCATTTTTTCATTTTTTTATCATTCGAACCAATTGCAATCTAAAGAAATTTTTGTTTACTCATTGTCTAGCAAACAAATCAGTGTAACATCTTAAAAAAAATCAAGTCATTTGGATCAATTTTAAAAAAGTTATGCAATTTTTAAAAGTGTCCACTTAATATTGTCCCCGACTGTATATCCGTAGCTAGTGTTTTGGACATATATCGGGTAAACACTGTAATTAGAGCACCACGAAAAACACCGATCCAAACGGTTAGCTAAACCGTAACTGGACGAATACCTAATTAAGTAAACTGGCCAGCCCAATACGTCATGATTCTATACTTTCATCGTTTCGTTTGCACAGGACGTAGAATGTTATTGCACTCTAGACAATCTCTTGCCACGGGTCGGACATTGTAAATAAAAATAAATTGCTTCCGGATTGAACCACGCGGCGACGGAGACTCTATGTTTCTATTCGCATATAAATATCCTTACGAATTAGCGCATCGACTTAGATCAAATTAATGAATAGTCGCTGGGTGCGGACACTGCGACGGCAACTATTTTGTGTTGCGTTACTAATTAGACTGCGGATTGTGTATGCCAGAAAATGATCTGACAAATTTCAGGGTGCATCGTAGAAATAAATTCCTATTCGAGTTTTCTCGTTTTTAATTGCTTTTCGTAATTATTTGCTACGATTCGCATACAGGAAATGTTCATTTTGCATACAGAACCGCAGTCTGCTAATGATACTAGCGAGGATCGTGTCTTACATTGGCGTGCAAATTTTTTTAATCAAATAGACACTTCATTTTATATTCTAGAAGATGCTACGAAAAGATTTGTCACCGAAGACGCAACAAATAATAAGCACCGATTGTTTGTCACACTGGTTTCCCTTACTTGCTGTATTAATTAATATGTATTAAAATTTAAGGTAATCTTGCTGAAGTGATGTTTCGCACTTCGACTTTGATCAAATCGAAACATCTCTGCACATCGATGCACAGTATCGCAACATCGTCTTCATGAAGTAATTGCGCAGATAAATAAATAAGATTTTGGACGCAAGAGCAATCTTTTAAATGACAAAATATTCAAAGCATCGCATCGTGTCAGAATACACTGAATTCTCGATATATGTGAACAACACGGGTCTTGACCGCGACGTTTATCATCCAGGCCTTGGCGACATATATCGAGAAATCACTGTACTCACGGCCAGGTCAGCAGAAATATCTATCTGGTCGAGAAATTTGACACGCCATTGTAATTTTTAGAGCGACCCAGTCGCTCTGTCAAGTCGCCGAACAGCTAGCGTAAAAGGGTAAAAAAATATACTTGGAACTCGCGTGGGACGAGTCGGTCCCTCTTCAACTTTGTCTTCAGGAAATTCAGTCCCTCCCGCGGGACCTAAGTGCTCGCGCAAAATACAATTCTAATAAATGTCATGGTTACGGGAACATCGATGCTCGATCATTCCCCATGCTTTGCAAACTATTGCTCTCCTTTCTCGGTTTTGCAATCGTAGAACTCCGACATCTCTGTCGTAATTGCTCATGCAATCTTGGTCACGTGATTCCGGGGCTTTGAAAATCGTTATCGACACCATTCTGGTTCGAAATTGAACGAAATCGCATTCTTCTACGCTTAAATGCGGAACATTCGACTGAAGCGGCCATTTTTTACGGTAACATGATGGTAATGGAAGCTTTTGTACTCGGGAAATGTAATGCAACGTAGTTTTTGCTTCCTTAACTATTCTTAAATATTCTAGAATCGAATATAACAGGAATATTTCAAATTCATCGTAGAATAATAAACTAAAAGAGCTGCAGAGTAAGTTCACACGAATAAAAGTTATTTAACACTAGAACTACCGAACTTTGATTGTTCCTTTTGACAATTGCAGAAATAATGAAATGTTTCGAACACCTGATAAGACGTAATTCAAAATAGATAAAGTTGATGTAACAAATATTGTCTCAGAATTAATTTAAAACTGATATAGTTTATAACAATGTGGACAGTATAATACAATGAAGCGAATGCAACTATTGATTGTGGATTTGGAATTGTTGTGTGTCTTTGATTCATTCATTCAAGCACGCGTTATAGTTAACAATATTGTAAAGCTAGCGCACACGGTTGTTCTAGCGTTAATTTGCTTAGGCATTACTAGACATGGAAGAATATGTTGCAGATAGTCCCTTCATCGCCATCGGGCCATTAATCACTCAACCTTAAGTTCCCTACATGTATCAGTCTCAAAAATGGATTGAGCGAAAATGTACGAAATCAGTTCCACTATTTTCTGCTTCCCCAAGGAAAATCGCGCCGGTTATTGCATTATGGGTACATTTTCTGCACTGGATCCCGCGACTTCTCGATAAATTGACAATGTATATTAATCTCGTGAACCAGCGTATAATTCTAGAGCTTTCTCCACTTTGTACCCTCTATCTTTTCATTTCTGCTACCTTGTTCCTTATCTGAAACGCTGTAGAAAGGAAGACAACTCTATGGCGAACAGAAAATCTGAATGGCAGGAGCATTCAAAAATATTTATCTGGACTCTAAGAACTCAATAAAGTATAGAGTAGTAGTAGTAGTAGTAGTATTTTCTTACAGTTCAAAGACATCTTGAACAAATTTATTACCGTATTGTTGATAGGTTTCTGAAAAAAATTCGTAAAGTGAATTTTATATTTGTTATTCGCAAATCTCTCCTTAAGGGCCAAGACCTGCGAGGAAGAACCGAATTACTAATAATTGTAACTAATAGTTTTTGAGCTGCCTCTGTCAGTCGCCCAGCTCTAAGAATCATGACAAATATTTCCCATGAGCTCCGAGCACATTTGATTTCTCTTTACAGCGCGTGCGAAGTTTCCGATCTGGAAGTACAGTAATGCCTCGATATATGTGAGAACTTGGGGACCGATATGTTGCTATATCGTGCATAGATTGAACAAGTATTGAACAAGTGAATAGGATCTAATCATGTTAATCAGAAAAATTTATGAGTTTCGTAAACAAATAATTACAAACGAAAAAGCTTTGTCATTAGATTAGTATCGCCTCACCGATATACCGAGCTCATGGGCTTTTCAAAGATACACGTACAAACAGAGAGGAAACGAGAGTGCTCACGCTTGGTGTTTTAGTGTCCTCACTTTTACTGCATCATTGCTTAGCCTGGAACAGAATCTTCATCATCTTTTTAGCCTGGACCAGAACCTGTATCATCACTTTAGCCTGTATTAGAACCTGCATCATCTTTTAGGCTGGATCAGAGCCTCTTTTAACATAGAAGTAGCATCCACTCAAACATTACTTAAAATCCGCTACTAATGACGCTGATAAGATGTGGCAGGTTCTGGTCCAGGCTAAAAAGATGATACAGGTTCTGGTCCCGGCTAAAAAGATGATACAGGTTCTGGTCCAGGCTAAAAATTAGACTAGTAGGCAGCATTATATCGGGGACACTAAAATCCCGGTCGTGAGCACTCTCGTTTCCTCTCTGGTACAAATATCATATGCATCTTTTTCGCATGTATCGAGACACTGCCGTACTTTCCGGAAGCGATTTTCGTCGACCGCCGGGAACCAGCCGGCATACTAAACGCTGCTCTTCCTGTACGGACGTTTGGCATATTTTCCAAATATGCCTTCGGCGCGTCTGCGGAGGTACACCATCGATTTCTGTCTCGAAATCGCTCGTTGCCGGTGATATCAAAGAATCGACACGTCCTCGGAGTTTCTGCTCTCCGTCAGTTTATTGTTCCTCTCCCCGATCGGAATGGTTCCAGTGCTATTACTCGTCGTAGCCTGATCGACCACCATTCCAGGCTGAACGTTCACATACCTAGGACTCTCGTTTTCGTTGCGCTTGAAATTCTGAAGGCAGATTGCTGGTCCCGATTGGGTCGAGTTCGGCAACAACGGCTTGGAGCTTTCTATGTCGCAAACTATGTCGCCTAACAGACACTCTTGGTTCTTGTCGTTCTGACAGGTTATGTCTAGCAGAGGGGGGTTTGGAATTTCCATGGGACTGGACGTCGATGTCGACGAACGACTATTCTGTCGAGGTGGCCAGGATAACGAGAACTTCCGATTGTTCTCCGTTAATTGCATTTCGAATTGACCCGTGTGTTCGATCTGCACGCTCGACAGAGGAACGTCCAAACAGGGCGACAGAATGCGAGGATTCGTCGCCAGGAAGTCCACGATCTCAGGAGCCGTTGGCCTTTTGTGGTGGTCAGTCCTCCAGCAGGAGTATATCAAGTTCTCCCTAAAATGATTCACGTTTTCGTCACGATTTTTCTCAATTTTTTGAAGTTTTACACCTTTGCTTCGTGTCGAGGGTAGCATAATCTCATGTTAATAGTTTTTTTTTAGGTGGGCGCGTTTTCGGTTCCTCAAAATAAATTGTTTTCCATCGCAAATGTTGACCTTCAAAAAGCTCGAATGACTTTGAGTCATAGATTACTGTACGCATTTCAAAATGCCCTATTAGATAGTACACAGGCAAATCTTCAAACCCACAAAAAGAAAACTATTAACATGAGATTATGCCACCCTCGAAACCAAGCAAGTGACACATTATTTCCCATCGCCAGTAGCAACCGAGTTATTCAGGTGACCTGTTTTAAATGCCTCACTCGGTTTACGTATACTTTATCAGCTGCTAGGTAGCTAGGTTACTAATCAATAAGCTTCAAGCTTCAGTTAGAATGTTGCGGATGCTTACAGCTGTACTTTGACTCCCTTAGGAACGGTTAACGAGTTGCCAGCCTTTACATGAGCCAATACTTCGTTGTTGCTCATCCCCTGGAACGGGAAACTACCGAATGTGATAATCTCGTACAGCAGAACACCGTATGACCAGACATCTGAGGCTGGAGTGAAGACTCCGAGCCCTAACGACTCTGGCGCCATCCATCTTACTGGCAGCATTCCTGAAATCGAAGGTGTCAGTCGTGTCTGCGGTTATCGTTGCGTTACCAAGAGCAATTAATCTTGCTCGGTGAGTTTATCTCCGTACCTTTACGATTAAACTTGTAATAATCGTGCTCGTACATGGGCCTCGTCATACCGAAGTCTCCGAGTTTCACCATGCGTTGGGCGTTCACCAAACAATTGCGAGAAGCAACGTCCCTGGAAGTAATGACTGAAGATGAGACTCTGCATGTTTGAAGTCCACGTTCAATTAGAGGACTCTAATTAATTTCATTGCCTACCTGTGAACATACTTTAACTGCGCCAGGTAGCTAAGTGCCCTAGCCACGTCCAGCGCCATAGCAGTCAGCTTTTTATTCGAGATTTCATCGGAGTCCTCGTAACTTTGATCGTTCACAAGGTGTCTCCGTGCTAGCAGGTAGGTCTTCAAGTCTCCATAAAGCATGAACTCCATCACGGTTAGCACGGGTTCACCCTTTATGCAGACACCGAGGAGCTTGATGATGTTCTTGTGCTCGAACCTCTTCATCACCTCCACCTCGCTGAGGAAGTCCAGCTTTTCGTCGGTGGAGCTACCAACCTTCAAAGTCTTCACCGCCACAGCCAACCAGCCCTTTTCAGGGAAGAAAGCTTCACCACCGTATACCATGCCGAATGCGCCCTCTCCTAACTTTCTGTTGATCAACACTCTGTCACGAGGGATCTCCCACTTGTCCAAGTCTGGGCCGTCCCCTTGTATCAGGTCCAGGCCTAGAGATTTCATGTACATCTCGTGGTACTTCACCTTCTCCTCGTACCTGGGCACAATTGCAATTTTTAGATCGTGATTTCAGTCACTAATTTGTACAGCTATAACCCGAAAATGTCGAATACCCGATATAGTGATTTCTCTACATATGTCGCCAAGGCCTGGATGATAAACGTCGCGGAATTATTCCCACTACCGAATTATTCCAAACCGTAATATGATCGAGTATACCTATGTCTTCGAGAATCTACTAATTCGTTAAATTAATTAACCGCACAAGATAAAAAGTGGGAAGTTTCAAGTAAAGTACCTCTCGGATTCTTTGTGTATTAACTTAAAGAATATTCGTCAAAGGGTCTTACTTCCTCTTGATGATGATGAAGCCGATGATTACTATCATTGCCAGCACACCGATGCCTAGTATGTTCATGATCGCGAAGGCCACCTGGCAGGAAACGTTCAGGAAATCCGCGAAGCCTGCTATGACACACCTCTGGATTGATTCTGAACCATCGACGGGTACTTCGTTAGACAACCAAACAATGGCAGATTTATTTAGGTCCAGTCTACCACCCACTATTTCCTGTTTTTCCTCGGAGATGTTCGGATAGAAGTTACCGACCATTCGGGTTTCGTTGTTGATATATTGAACGACGTTGATCACCGAGTACCTCGATGGACCTCCTAAGAAATTGATTCTACCCGACACCTGCAGCATAAAATCAAATGCCAATCGTAATCAAGAGACTACGGATCTTGATGCAAAATAAAAGTTATTTTTGTCAATTGGAATTCGCAGGAATCAAACAAATAATAATCAATCGATATTATAATTTATAAGTAATTTTTAGGAATAGAAAAAAAATCGTCTCTCACTCACCCCATAGAAATCCATCTGGCTAATGATAGCAGTCATTCGATCGATAGTCTCCTGACTGTGGAGATCGAAGATATACGCCTCTTTCTCTTTGAGCAGCTGATCCATCGCATAAGCATAAGTCCACATCGCGTCGTAAGCGTAACCAGCGTAATTCGAGGGTGTCATCTTACGCCTTATACATTCCGCCTCATAATTATTACGCCATTCACGAACTGTGATATTTTCTTGCATGATAGCGTCATCCTGACCGAAATACGCGTGAGAGATTCCAAGGTAGCCGTTGATTGCTTTGCTCATCTGTAAGGTGGTACACGGGACATTCTCGCCTGATTCGTTATAGCGATCTGTGTCGTACCATTGGGGTCGTAACCATAATGGCAGGAACCATACGTAGCCCTTGAACAACAAACAATTCATTTAAACATTTGCTGTGTTTGATCAAAATCGGAATACAAGTAGTCTATTTTTATGAAATCTACTACACCGCGGATTTTATGAATCTGCGAGAAAAATTTGTTGGTCTAATATCTGTAAGTTTTAGGACAAATACAGTTTAGTACTTTTTATACCCGGAATACGCCAATCTATCGAAATCGAGCATACAAAATTGGACATTCCATTTAAAAGAACACAAAAGTGATATCTTCTCTACGCCTCCAGTTGCAAGAATATCATTTATACCATATTATGTAGTTTCTTAACTTCTGCAAGTAACATTTTCTCGTATTGTTTGAAATAACCAAGATATACAAGTGGACAGAGTTCGTGGGACACACTGTATGTCTATATAATATCCTGGCCGATACATGCCCCTGGCTAGACCTGTGTTTTGAACATATATCGAGTAAACTCTGTACATACAATTTTCAGGGATGGAACATGTTCTTGTGTTTCTCCCGTATTTCTTACAATTGATGAAGAAAATGATTCGCAGTCTAGTTATCGCTAACTACATATTTGAAATAACAGCAGGGTGAAGGAACGTCTGCATGTTTTTAGAAAAATAGAAAAATTGATGAATTACCTTTTCAGCTGTCATCTCGAGTCTGGATGCCTCGCACATCACCTGTCTGGCTACTTGATCGTTCACGTCAGCGATGATGATCCTCGCCTTCTTGTCCTTCAGATCTTGCAGATACTGCAATCCGAATCATTCCAGCATCAGATAGATCGCGTCGGACCGTGTCCAAGGACTACTTTTACTTCAGCAGAGATATTATCTTTCTCAATGCCGTAATAATAAATTTCTAAAACCTCCCTACCTTCGTCATCACTCCCGCCTCCCGTTCCCTCGGGAACTTGTAGTTCGAAACGAACGTGATATTATGGGTCCTCAGTATATCCTCCATATACGAGATATACTCCGTATACTTCTGTCCGTCTTCGGTCAGGGCAGCCACCCGTTTCCACCCGAGCGCCTTGAACAACTGCAGATAAACATGCTTATACTGTTTATTCTCCCCAATCGTTCTAAAGAAGTACGGATATCTTGATCTATCATTAAACGTAGACCCCTCGGCACTGTAACTGATCACAACAGTCTTGTAATGTTTCGAGACCCCGATCAGAGGCTCTACAGTCTCCGAACAAGCTGGACCGAGCACTCCGACCATCCTCTGATAAGACTTGCTGATCATGAAGTCGATAAAGGACTTGAGCACCATGTCCGACTTGCACTGTCCATTGTTGGCTACCATAGACATGACGTAATTATTGAGAACGGTGCCGTTCTTGTTGATGGCCTCTTTGGCCATGCTAGCGGCGACGTAGATCGAGTTTCCCGAATAGAAGGACCCACTGATCGGGAAAATCCCACCAACGTATAACATGTTCCGGTCTTTGTAAGGTAGCCATAACTTGGTGGCGTAGTCTATATTGTCCCTGAGCCATTCGCAGGCGATGTTCTCCTCGCTCCTGCTCCCGGACAGTCTGTTGTACCGATTGATCAGATCCTCGTACATCTCAGCCGTGAATCTTACAGCGTTGATCGCCTCGTAGGCCGATTTTGCAACAAACTCCAGCCTCGTCCAGACCAGTTTCGTCAGCCGGTTAGGCTCATAGCCGCAGCTAATCTCCGAGGGCATCGTGCCGCATCGCGGAAAAGCGATCGTCGCGAAATTCGTTGCATTCGGGACGAGGCTGCTCGGAGTCCAGTGCAGAAGCACCAAAGACCTGGAAAACATCGCGGTTGAAAACAAAAACGGGATCCGATATATATACGACGGCCAGACGCCCGTTGTTTTCGAGAGAGGAGCCGAAGCCGATAATAAAAAAGGCTGTAAAAACGGTGGAATATTTGGAGAATGTTTCCGCGAGCCGGTCTGTTTGCGCTTCGGCGCGAACGCTTGCGGAAGGGTATAATTATCCACGAGACGAGAAAGACGAGAAATTATACAGCGAGTGTAAAAAGTATTCGTTCACCTCTTATAGTTTTAGAAAATCATATATATTTCTTTATGTAATTGTACATTTCTTTATAAAAGAAAAACACAATTATTATATGTTTCAACTACAAAATGTGACATAAACAAATTAACGAAAAGTTAACGTTAATGAGATATTGAGCCGTTTATTTTGAAAGTGGCCTAACTCCGTTTTTCAGTTTTTTCCGGTTATCATGGTTACGTGTACAACTTTATGTTATTTATCAGTAAAGCATTTCAGGTTGCTTATAATCCGAGCAAATACGATAATTCTTGACACATAAGTTTTCAGAGTTAGTTTAATAATCGAACCGTGTAGTTTGAAAGTGGCCTAACTCCATTTATACTTAAATAATCAAGATAATATATTTACTATTGATAATGTCGGAAAGTAGTGATGAAGGTAATTTTAATTAATTAGTATTTACAATTTAACCTCAGTTTTTGGACAATTGCGTTAGTTGAATAACCAGTACGTTTAATTAATATAAAACTTAAAATTTAATATTAAATTTTAGAAATTATTTCACCCATGGAGAAGAACAGAACAAGACTATTATTTAGTTCAGATAGTGAAGAAGAAATAGTAAGTAATGATTTAAAAAAAAATCGAAAAAGAAACCGAATTATAGAACAATATTCATCTTCAGAGGATGAAGATATGAATGACAATAGAGAAAAAATTGATAAATCACACATCCAAAAAGTGCGAAAGATTAAACGGAATTCAGGAAAAAGATATTGCACTCAAACCGGAAATATTGTACCGGAAAAAATTTTCGAAAACAAAGATTGCCGTTGTCGGAATGCATGCACAAAAAATTACGATGAAAAAGAAAGAAAGAATATTTTTGAGAAGTTTTGGGGTTTTAGAAGATGCAGTTTTTAAAAGAGTAAAAAATTCTAATGGAGAATCAATAAACTGGCTAAAAATATGTTGGATGCGCTTTGTCAGAAATGAACCGTATAAATTTTTCTATAAGACATCAATGAATAAGAATGAAAATTTTACAGTCCTGAATTTATTACCACGTCGGGGTAGACCAACAAAGTTCGAAAATATTGTATTGACACCACTGTATAAAAATATCAGACAAATTACAACAACAAAATTCAAGGACATGATGGACCTATTACGATATATACCACCGGAACATCATGATTACTTCAAATCCCTTTTACACGCACAAAATGTAGATGAGTAGTAAATTGTTTTGTAATAAATTTATGTTTGTAATTTTGCACGTAATGTAGTTAATTGAATCGCATAAATTGTGTTCCTGAAGTGTTTTAAGGATATGTAAAATAAATTCAGAATTGTTTTTTTTTTCAATTTGAAGCATCTTAAATTATGTTGAATGGACTTGGGCACCTTCAAATTTTATAATGAATCTGGTTGTTAATTTTGAAAGTGGCCTAACTCCATTCTTGATAAGAAAACGCATATTATTCACTTAATAATTGCCACTATTTTAATAGGAACTATAAATTTAACACCCTTAGATACACTTAAGCAGTGCGACTCATTAATGTACTATACGTATATTTTTAAATTCATTGAAACGCAAACCCTTAAATATCTCGATTTTAAGATAAATGGACTTAGGCCACTTTCAAAATAAACGGCTCATATATTAAAAACAGTCTGAAGTCTCTCAAAATTAGCACGCAAAAAGTATTCGTACACGGTTTTTTCATGGTATTTTAAGCCTACGAGAGGTGTACGAATACTTTTTACACTCACTGTACGTCAGCCTTTAAGAGATCGGGTTCGAGGAGCTACACGAATCGTTTTTGACGACCTCGGCGTGATCGACGGTACGCCGAAGAAGTTTTTGAGAATTTTTTTCGTTTAAATCGATAGGAAGTTTCCTCGAGAATAAAATGAAAAAAGTTAGAAAGTGATCAGAGATATTCTCAGGTAATCGGGCTCTCGTCGGAAAGGCTCGTGCTTCTCGAAAAGAGGAAAAAATCCCTGAAGTACAACTTTTGACGAATATTCTAATATACAGAGTGTTAATTTTAACTCATTCATCTGAATTATTTCCGCTACCATTGAAACTAAAACAAATTGACTAAATATGATGTATACATGGTTTCCAGGTGTGCATCTGATGATGAGAAAAAAATAGTCTGAAGATCATTTTAACGATTTTAAGATAATTTAAGATAAGTTCAACGACCTACACACCATGACCTTGAAGGCGAAAAAATCAGTTTTAGTTTTCTCTTAGTTTGAATAGCAGCGGTGCTCTAATTTAGTTGTGCTCGAATTGAAATTAACACCCTATGGACTTTAATGTACATCTTTGCCGAAGGTTGTTAAACTTAGCTCAAACCATGAAACAGTATGATACAGTAAACATATTTTTGCAACAACATTGAAGCTAAAATTTATCAAGGTAATGATATTGGTAAAACATTTCTGAACCGTTGGTTACGAAAATCCAATTGTCCGAACGGTTAAGCAGATTTCAGGAAAGGGGCAGCGTGATGTAAGGCTGCACAAGGTTGCGTTCTTAATGGAAACGTCTTCCGGAATTTGACTTTGAACAGTTATCTAGACGATTATCGAATGCAACCTCTGATGCTCGTGTCAAGTAGACCACGCAGAAATTCATAGATTCCTACATGAATGCCTTGTCAGCCGTATTTTCCGATATTCATGCCCCTTATCGGTCTTCTAAGCGTTACGCAACCGATTTACCGATACATTGCATTTCTACAGAAGAATCACTGGCGCGCAAGAGTGTCACGTGCAGCATTCGTGTATCAAGGAAAATCGAAATCGAATTTGCTGCGAACGATCAAGGACGTTCGCGTCGAAAAGCTACCATAGCGCTTCGAAATGTCACTCTCCAAAAACGTACAGGCCACCATTTCATACTTCTAATCTAAAATAGCCTCCCGACCCTTCAGAAGTTTATGCGTAAAAGAGAAAACAAAAATCGATTCGTTTGATAACGCCACCCTCTGTCGCACCAAATTCATTTCATTGTTCTTGTCTAAAATAACCCCTTGACCCTTCCGGCATTTTCTGAGTTAAAGGGGACGAATGAAAATCGATTCACTTGGAAACGCCACCCTCTAAAGAATTACAGAACACCAAATTTATTTCACATTTCTAATCTAAAATAACCCCTTGACCCTTTCAGCCTTTGCGAGTAAAAGAGGACAAGTGAAAATCGATTCGCTTGTAAACGCCAATCTCTAGAAAATTAAATCACACCAAATTTATTTTATAATTCCAATCTATAATAATCCCTGGAGCCTTCGCAGTCCAATGCCTTCCCTCCCTCGGGTTAAAAACTTGCTACAAAATGACATAGTTAAATTATATCGCTGTGGTATTAACCATGCAACAAGACTCAGTAAAATTGATGTAAAAGTCAACGTCGAGTCCGGTACGACATAGGACCAAACATATGGTAATTAATAACCCTCAGTCCTTTTAACCCTTTGACTGCTAAAGGCGTATATATACGCCCTCACAAATCCATCAATATATACAAAAAGCGTATATATACGCCCTCACAAATCCATCAATATATACGAAAAGCGTATATATACGCCCTCACAAATCCATCAATATATACGAAAAGCGTATATATACGCCCTCTGTATTTTTTAATTATAACACTTTTATTACTGTTTTACCAACTGATTCAACATGGAATTTGTTGTCTTATGTAACATAGCAACTAAGTATTGGCAATTCTTTCAATATCGTTCAATCAATTGTCTTCGTATTACACTGCTCTTCTACGTACAGGGTGTAAAAAAAGGTTTGGTCTTGGCAAGCGTAGGCGTATTCTACATCTTCGGATCGATGAAGATCTGTAAAAAAAAGTTGCCGCAAAATTGTCCTTGATCTTGAATTTCAAGGTCAAATTTTTTTTTATTGCATTATATTCCACTCATCATGAGGATAAAAAGTGTCAAAGGAACCACGGGTCAAAACTTGACCGTTCTCATAAAAAATAATATTACAGTTATTACTAATAAAGTAAGCAGTTACTATTATTATTATTATTATTATTATTATTATTATTATTAATTACTAACGTAATTGATCACAATCAATATTACCTTTCAAGTCATGAAAGATGTTCATCTTCTATTTCTTCTTCTAAGCCAAAGAACCGATCCATTCTGATTAATATTTCTTAATAGCTGAGCTTGAATGCCAGCTTCAATATGGTCACCATTGTTTTGCAAACACGTCTCTAATCTGTTCTCCATATTGTTTCTAATTCGCTGATGTAAATTTGGTATATTTCGTAAATGTTGGAAGGCATTCTCTATTCGAATTTTGAATTCTTCCACAGTTATTATTTCCTGCCCCGATCTATTTGCTCTTTTACTGCTCCCCATGGATTTAGATCGGGTGATCGCGGAGGCCATATAAGGTAATATTGATTGTGATCAATTACGTTAGTAATTAATAATAATAATAATAATAATAATAGTAACTGCTTACTTTATTAGTAATAACTGTAATATTATTTTTTATGAGAACGGTCAAGTTTTGACTCGTGGTTCCTTTGACACTTTTTATCCTCATGATGAGTAAAATATAATGCAATAAAAAAAAATTTGACCTTGAAATTCAAGATCAAGGACAATTTTGCGGCAACTTTTTTTTACAGATCTTCATCGATCCGAAGATGTAGAATACGCCTACGCTTGCTAAGAGGAAACCTTTTTGTACACTCTGTACACGTAAAAACGCGCCGTCCATATAGATGGATTCGTCCGAGAGCGCGCCGCAGTCAAAGGGTTAACGATTGCACAGACAACAACACGAAGGACCATTTAGACAGTTGGTCGTAAAATGGAGGTAAAAGGGTTGAAGCATGTTTCGTCATACCTGCTGCCATACGGTGCCATCGATTCCTGCTCCCGCTGCAAATATTCTGTGGTCAGAGTCTCGGTCAGATTCTTCAGGTTAGGTCCGACCCAGATGACTCTCACGTAGAGCTTCATCTCGTCAATGTCGTTCTTGACGAAGCTGGTGACGTCGGGATGACTGGTGATCAACAGGGCGCAGGACTGGCGACCTTCACACCGTTCGGGAGTGTACATTCCTTGGCGGCAGAAGGTTTCGTTGCAGTAATACTCTCCGGTGATCGAGTTCATCGCATGATTCCTGATCAGGGACAACGTCCCCTCGTCAACGTCGAAACGAGCCGCAGTTTCAGGCCTGGTGAACGTCGCCCAGGATTCTCCTGGTCTGGAAAATGGCTCCGGAACGAGCCAACCGAAATGTCCTGGCGGAGCTATGGTCCCTAAGTCCTTCACGTCGGTGTAAAGGTTGTGCAAAGGTGTCGTGTCCTCCTGCGCTGGGATCCATGCTTCCATGTTGACCAGGGGCTGGATCGCTCTGTCGAACGAGATATACAAATACTTGAAAATTGCTGGAACATTATTAGTCGGCCAATATAAATTTTGAATGAATGTACGGTACAGAGGCAGCTGACCTCTCTGACGACTCTTGAATATTTACAGAGTTTGCGAACCAAAATCTAATCGGGAATTTGTGGAAACTGTATCGGAATATTTTACAGAATGACAAAATGGGAATGTAGTTTGGAAATATAAAATTGATCCTCGGTTGGATTCAGTGATCACAGTGGTCAAACTGTCTCCTTGTTTCATTACATTGACAATGGATAGTGGTCAAGTTGAAGTAATGTTGAATTTGAGAGAATAGAAAATTTTAAGTTGTTCATTCTGATTACATCGATAATAAATAATTAATTGCGGTCCGTTATGATGAAGACGATGTTTCATCCACTGCTACGTACTGCTCCACGCGCAAACCGATCGTGAGACGATTCAGTTACATAAATCTAATCGTTATGAAAGAATTCTGCGATCGGTTAAGTGACCACAATAGAGTTCGAGGTTTTTTTTTTATTAAACTGTTGCGGTTTCGCGATTGTATAACCGTCGTAAAATCGAAAAGCAAACGATCGCTTAAAGTGCTGAAATCGCGTCGATAACGTGTTTGAACGCGCGTCTGTCTATCGCTTTCCGTTTCTATTTGTTGCAAGCATCTGCGACGTTTGCTTTCTATCGATATGGTTATCTCCGAACCACCTATTTATGTGAAGCAATCGCAAAAAGGCAGATAACTCCGCAACATTGTCGCTGTTCATAAACATTTGCGCAAGCGAATGCAGCCGCGTTGTTTACACACATGCAATTCACAGATGGAGTATTCGAGTTTCTGATACGTGCATATCGAATCGAAAACGACAAACTGAACAGCGGTGCCGTACAATAAATGACAATAACGGTAAGAGAGATAGAGATAACATAATGTTAATGCATTACATGTCTTCCGCGCGAGGCGTGTCATTCATAATCACGTAAGTCGCGTTCGCCAGTCTGACGAATGTGTCTCCCAAGTTGAATTTATCATCGTTCTCAACGACGTTGACATTTCTGTATCCCAGCACCTCTGTCAAGAAGATCTTCATGATCTGCGACGACAACCTCTGGGTCACTCTGCGCGAGACTTCGAAGTTAATGTGCACCACCTGATTCTTCAAGTATGCCGTCCTCTTGTGTGTGATCTCTGGCAAAGAGAAACGATTTTTTAGTCGGGATAACACTTTTGAACGATCAACCAGGTCAGTCTTATCAGCGATTAGACTGTTAGCTAGCTGTGTTAGAACCCACCTTCGCGCATCGTCAGGCACTGATTCGCAGCAGAGACCCTCGTGATGAACATCAGAACCATAAGGCCCACGATTGATGCGATTTTCAGCATCTTTCACTTTCTTCTTCTCCTGAAAAGAAAAGAACGAGATTAGAAAAATATTAGAACTTAATATTGTACTTTGGTTGCGTTACGATTCGATTTTCGTACAACTTCTTGTTCTCTAATGTTTTTTGATAATTGAGTTAGACCTTGAAGCAATAACCGATCAAGTCCACTTTTTTCAGATTTTTCAGATTTTTTTCTGATCTAATACTTAATAGACTGCGATTCTTCATACGATTTGCTATTTTCATATTTAATTTCATGAAAATTGTAATAAGAGAAATATTTCCTTGTGGTACAAATAAAATGTAAATATTATTGCGTTGTATTAAGAACGCACGAAGATCCGAAGTTCATTGATAGTAATAGTAATGAAAAATAATGATCGTTCGATGTTCGTTCAAAATCTGTCAGATTTTTTCAAAATA
The DNA here is from genome assembly GCA_913789895.3 of Seladonia tumulorum. Lineage (NCBI taxonomy): Eukaryota > Metazoa > Arthropoda > Insecta > Hymenoptera > Halictidae > Seladonia > Seladonia tumulorum. The sequence continues at coordinate 30,519,922 of OU565267.1, forward strand.
ATGTTCATTACAGATTTGTCTGCAACTAAAGTGCTCATACTTTGCTCTCATATTTCCGGGAGAAATTATTTTTGGAGACCATTTTCCTATACATTTATATACATTGAATACAGGAATTTTTATATTTTACTGTACGCGTTCTAAATGCTCAAAGATCCACAGTATATTTTCTACATTTCGGCAGCCAAAATTTTATTACTTTTCATATTTGTACAGTAGAGTTAACACAAGAATTTTCTCACATTTTAAAAAATACACTCCAGAAATGCATCAAGTTCCGCAGTATGTATAGTTTCCATATTTTTGCTCTTAGAATTCTATTACGTTTCTTATTGGTACAGCAGAATTAATACAGGAATTTTCACATATTTAAAAAATTTACATACTTCATAAATGCCCCAGTTCCATAGTACAGTTTCCAAATTTTTGCTCTTAAAATTCCATTACGTTTCTTATTGGTACAGCAGAATTAATACAAGAATCTTCACATATTTAAAAAATGTATATACTTCATAAATGCCCCAGTTCCATAGTACAGTTTCCATATTTTTGCTCTTAAAATTCCATTACGTTTCTTATTGGTACAGCAGAATTAATACAGGAATTTTCATACATATTTTAAAAATTTATATACTTCATAAATGCCCCACTTCCATAGTACAGTTTCCATATTTTTGCTCTTAAAATTCCATTACGTTTCTTATTGGTACAGCAGAATTAATACAGGAATTTTCACATATTTAAAAAATTTATATACTTCATAAATGCCCCACTTCCATAGTACAGTTTCCATATTTTTGCTCTTAAAATTCCATTACGTTTCTTATTGGTACAGCAGAATTAATACAGGAATTTTCATACATATTTTAAAAATTAATACACTTCATAAATGCTCGAGTAAGTACATTTGCACAGTAGATTTTCCATATTCTGGTCCCAAAAATTTTATTGGTTTTCACATTAGCACAGCAGAGTTAATGGAAGAATTTTCTCACAATTTACAATTGTGAATTTACAATTTACAATCATCTGTACACGCCATAAATGCCCGAGGATCCACAATATATGTCCCGTATATACGGAAACAAATCACAAATATTCACAAATATAAATACAAATATAAAATTAAAATAAATACAAAAATAAAATTTTGTTACGTGTGCCGGTGAACGGCAGGAATGCGGAGACCATGCTAAACGCAACTATACTAAGCGCGACTTTCCCGTGGCTTATCAAAGAAAGGATGTATCTCCTAGCTACGCGAGAGACGAGGAAATTCCGGTACCTTTCGTGAGTCAACCCAACCAATAGAATTCAATATACCTACCTCAAGCCGGTATGGCGAACAATGTACAGGCACGCGTATAAATAACGACACAACATGCCACGAATGCAATCCGTCGCTGAACAGTCGATGATAAATTTAACAGCGGAACGTGTCCGCAGGAGGATGAGCAGTTTGGACAGGTGGGGCACGTGTCGCTAAAACAAGGGGGACGAAGGATCGCGAATAGATCGGTGTTTGCTTGCCACGACCATCCGTAAACAAGATAGGCGAACAACAGCACAGGAATCTTCAGCTCAGTTATGTGAACCTTTAATCTCGCTATCTTGGAAGACGTGGAGTCTCGTATTTTCCTGTTCGGAAATTATTTAACGACAACCTAAGTAATTTAATCCGAAATTTCAGAGTTGTCAGAGTTGTTCAATTGTTATACATTTTCTCCAAAATTTAGACCATGTTGAAATTAGAAAATATTTAATATTGAAATTAGAAAATATTTAATATAATCAGTAGATTACGGATTTTTATGCAAGATAGAAATGGTGTGTACTAATTTTAGGAAACAGGATTCAAATTCGTTTCCTCTATTAATATAATAATTTTGGTAAATCAAAACTAATACATGTTCAACACTAAACCGACTGAAAGCGTTAAAAATGACTATGATGAAAATGACAAGATTTAGTTTATTTAACCTTGACACAATTTTTATTATAATACGAGGTTAAACGAGAGAATTCCCGTTGAATGTATCTTTATAATTGTAAAATATAAACGATTGGAGTGCAGTGGAGTGAGTTTCGATCTCACCGCCGCACAGTGTACCGAACCATGGACAAAAATCGAAAAAGTCACTGCTTCATATCGATTTAAAACTATGTTCATACTATGTCAAAATGTCCAAATAAATCATTTTTTGAAAAAAAAATTCAAAAAGTTTAGTAGAAAATTAGTTACAAGCGAATTTGTAAGCGAATTTTACGAAGATCAAATAGTACCTCAGTTCATAGCGTAGCTTGTTCACGTTATATTATGATCCATAGACGATTATAAGAAATAATCTTTTCAGAAAATGACGGCTAAGGGTTGGCTAATTGTAGTTTATCGTCAAAAATTGTGTAATACATATATGTAATATAATAATTAACCTCAAATGAATCCATTCAGTTTCATTGGTTTCCCTAATCTTTGGAAGAGGAAAAAAAAAAAATTCCGCAAAGTTCCGCTGAGATTTTGATTGCGTTGTATTGGTAAGATAGTATACTTTGAATTGTATAAGTTTTAGCTGCAACTACCTGCGAAGCTCAGAGTTATTTAACAAAACATGTAGCAAAAACCGGTTAGCAAGCGAGTATGTGGGTATCCACTGGTAATGAATTAGCACAACTCTTATTTGTGTCGAGAAGGCAAATGTTATAATAGTTTAAAACAAAGTTTCAGTTTCGGAAGAACTGAACTAAGAATTCATGTACTGAAAACCAGCAATAAAAACAAATTTTGTTTATAAATATCGTTTTTCAATGTTCAAATAAATGACTATGTTTATAATAATATCATATTGAGATTGCTTTCAATATAAATAAAAAAAAAACCCACTTTGTTTCATATCTCTATCATAAACAGAACAAAAGTTATTGAATTTTGTCCAAAAAACAGGCATTTCGGTACACTGTGCGCCGCCTCGCATTTCATGTGTTAATTTTTGTCGGAAATGCATAGAATTCACAGTGGAGTAATAAACAACGAACGCGCAAATTTACATGACGATGTGCAAGGTGCGTGGTGTTCTAGTCTCGTGGAAACGAGGATCGCGTTGAAAGCGATTTGCGTAAGAGGTGTCGCCGAGAGTTCTGCCAGGTGAACGGAACTGTACATATATCGTGTGGAGGAAGAAGGATGGGCGAATATCTGCCAGCGACGACATTTGTTTACAACGATGAACGGGAGCACGAGCCGCGGACGTCGTCATCAGCGAAGGTGACAAGAAGCAACCGATCGGCCACGTGCTATTCTTAGCCATGGGCGGCGTCACCGTCGACGAGACGCACATTTGACTTTTCAACTCGCGTGCAAACCGTGGGCGAATGAACTGCGCCATTTACGAATCCGAACCAACACGCCGATTTCGGATTCGCGTTTATTTTCGATCGAGCACGCGACTCTTGCTCGTTCCCGCGATCCCGTCCCGCGCGAGTCAAATAGATCATTCACGGAACGGATCTATAACGCGTACGATCGCGCGTACTCCACCGGATTATCGGCCCGTTCCTGGAAACTATCGATTCCGCGCCGTCTCATTGGTCAGGAATTTTATTTTGACCGAGCGAACACGCTGATAATCGATGTTTGTGCTGCTTCCGATTCGCGAAAACAGATTTCCGAGCGCAGCTAGAAATCAGCAACTCGGAGTACAGTCACTCGCAATAATATTCCGACACTCTTACCCAGATAGCACAGAGACGTCTTAAAGACGTCTTTAAGACGTCTGTCGAAGACGTTCAGACGTCTATTAGACGTCTGAATGTCCTACGAACGTCTTCCGAACGGCTTCTGAACGTCTCTGGAACGTCTTTGTGAAAAAACTGTACGTCTTAAAGACGTCTCGAACAGACGTCTTTAAGACGTCACGAAACAGACGTATTCAAGACGTCCCGAAACAGACCCCTAGTAGCACAAAAATATTAGATAGATATGATTGTCAAATATTGAAAAATATTTTTGAAGCCACATTTTTTCTTATGAGAAAGATATTGAATTTGAATATTGTATACATGTACAAGAAATATAAATTGAATGTTTGTTATAACAAAAAAACTAAATAAATAAAAAAAATAAATTAAAAGAATGTTTTTCAGCATATCCGCGAACATTAACATTTTATGCTTTATTTATTTATTTAATTTATTTATTTATTTATAAATAAAAAAAAGTAAATTAAAAGAATGTTTTTCAGCATATCCGCGAACATTAGCATTTTATGCTTTATTTATTTATTTAACTTATTTATTTATTTATCTATTTAGTTTGATGTATTACTTTTCTGTGCACTTTTTTGTTGATGGAATATTCAGTTTGATAATCAATTACAGTTTGTAAAGGTTTTCTCTAGCAGTTTAGAATGACTGAAACGTCAAGAAATGAAACGTCTTAAAGACGACTCGTAAAAGACGTCTTAAAGACGTCTGAAATGAGACGTAAAAACGACGTCTTTTACGAGACGTCTTTAAGACGTCTTAAAGACGTCTTTTCAGGACGTAAGACGTTCAGACCAAAAATGGACGTAAAACAGACGTCTTTAAGACGTCGAGTGCTATCTGGGTAGAAGTTAATGACTACGATTTTTTTTTTTTTTTGAGAAGTTAGAACACTTAGTATAAAGTTTGAAAAAATTGCAACTGGTCGGTTTTTTACTACCTCTTTTATGTGGACCTATAATGAAAACTTAATAAATACCTTTTCGATACTTTTTCTTTTATATAAGTGTTTCTGGTTTTAGAAATGCGTATGAATTAGCTAATGATTCGGTTCTGCCGATTTCGTGACTGTAAAAGAAGCTGAAACCTGAACTGACAGTCTGTCGATGAATTGTGAAAATTGGCTAGCTAGGGACATATACAATACTTTGATCCACGCCAAGCGGCTAGGCATTTGGGACATACAGTGACTCCCACTAATATTCGGACGCTTTTAAAAATCGTATCACTTTGTTAATATTGGGTCACACGACTTGGATCTTTTTAAAGAAGTTAGCACAATTGGTTTGCTACATAAAGTGAAAAAAAATGTTACAAAAATTGCAACTGGTCAAAATTGCAGAGAAAATACCAAAAGTTGTATTTTACAATTTTTTTACGTGGACTTGTATTGAAAATTTAGAGAGTACGATTTCTAGATCTGTATGAATTGTACATATTCTGAGAATTTCATAAAAATCGATTACCGTTGCAATGAGCTACAGATGTTTCAAAATGATCACATAAAGGCGAAATTCCCTGACAAGACCAAAATTCTGCGCAGCTCATTGCAACGTCGACCGATTTAGAAGAAATATTCGGAATATGTATAATTGATACAGATGTACAAAACGAACTTTTTAAAGTTTTGATATAAGTCCGCGTAAAAAAGTTGCGAAATACAACTTTTAGTACTTTCTTTACAATTTTAATTTAACAGTTTTACACATTACGTGGCGAACCAACTGTTCTAACTTCTAAAAAAAATCAAAGTAGTATAGTCAAAGATTGACAAAGTTATGCGATTTTTAAGAGCATCCGAATATTAGTGTGAGTCACTCTATATAGAGTAAAAACTGTAGATTATTTTCTGGTAACACTTCGGATAATGGGAAAAATAATCAGATCAACGATCCCGAAACACCAATCTTATGAGTCAACTTCAAAATAACAATCTAAGAGTTTAAATTGTTCCTTAAAACCATTACAATCGGTAAGCATTTTCTCCGTATCACTCGAAACAGATATTAATCATTAAAGTACCTGGGACCGTCAAAGATTAGCTTCGTCGATCTCAGAAAACGTTTGTAAAGCGAATAAACTTTGACGCAACAGCCCTGACGTCACTTATCAAAAGTCAATCTAACCAAATGATCTCCGAACGTCAATTATTGTCAAGACCTTCCGATTCGTTCGTGCCTACGCATTGAAAATGATGTATTCGACGTCATTAATTTTCCTCTTCTCGTCGATCGAAGTTGAATTAATTCTGCCTTTTGTTTGAACGACCGGGACCGTTATTCACGATAACGATGAAGGAATATTTCTTATTTCAGACGCGCGACAACTCGTCGAAAGGTAATGGAGTTTCCAAAGTGCTAACAATAAAACGAGAAGTCAAAGATTCTTCCCAGAAGCCGCGACTGGTTTATGCGTTCCACGTGCTACACCTGCGTACGGTAAACTCGAAACCGACGCCGGTTCTTCCACATTGTGCGTCATCGAATGACGTTATCGCTCGGATAACCGGCACACGTTTGCGTGCGCCGAATAATTGATGAGAAACCTGCTGAAATGGACGAATTAATTCGGCTGGTACCTGGAAACATTTAAATTCCAGCCGACGGACATGGTATCACTTTCGGCGAAAGATCGATTACTTTCGATTATCCGGAAGTGAAACGACATAGTTGAACAATAGAATATCGTTCGATACGAAGTACCAAAAATTAAAATAGCAGTCAATAAATCACAGGGTCAGGAATTTCTTGCGAGTGTGGTGCATGCTGGCATTTAAAATGCTAACAACATAGAAACTGTACAGGGTGTCCCAAAAATGTTGTATTTCTTCCAAAAATTTAATTCCTGAGAAAATATTCTCCGCGGCTTAATTAAGGAGTTATTAACGAAAAACACGGACCAATCAGAGGGCGACAACAGCGGACCGATATCGGTTCGGCCAATGCCAACGCCACGCTCAGTGGGACCTACTACCGTGCCCGCACGCGTCCCCTCTTGTCGCGCCATGATTGGTCCTTGTTTTGTCGTTAGTAACTCCTTAACGAAGCCGTGGAGAATATTTTTGCAAAGGAAAAAGTTACTTCGACTGATCTCAGGAATCACCCATTTCAATGAAGTGCAACATTTTTTCTATAAATAGAAGGATGCAAGTCATCTAATCTTCTTAGAATAAGGAAAACTGAATTGTACGAGTTTGTGGTATGGTAAATGTAATCGAATTACATATCCGGAATGTTATCTGCGTTGCATGCACGTAGACTACATGCTTCCACGCCAATGCGTTAATGTCGTCCAGGTCAAGACCTGAAGTTTACAATTTCCACAATGGTACGCGTGCACTCTCGAGTCGCTAACACCTCGTCCGTCTTCATTAACATTATGAGAGTCGGCAGTACAGTGGCAGGGAAAAGAGACGAAGCAGACGTTGATCGCGGAAATACCCGTAGCGTAATGAACACGGTAAACTTTGGATTCCGACTTCGAAAACATCGATTCTCCCAGCTTCGCTGGCAAAAACGGGCAAAATTTCGCGTTTTTACGTGGGAAGACAAATTCCCTAGACGGTAGTTAAAAATGTGTCTAGAGTGACTGACTCACTCATAATTCCCACATGCCAAGCACTTCCCCCGACGATCGAGTCTTATGGAAATGGTAAACTTCGGATTTTGACCTGCGAGACACGCTGGTTGCAACGTGGAAGGAAGCTATGTACCGTTCGGTTTGTATATAAAAAGACTGTGAGATAATGATCCCAGAAAAAAAAAATAGTCTATTCCTGGTCGCACATGGCACAGCGAATGTTAGCAAAATGGTAAACATCGATGGATACTCGAGACTACGAGACAAGAAATTCCGGGAAAAAATGGCACACGCTTGGTTCCCATGCTCAACGACTGTAAATATTCTGAATAAACAAGTATTTTTATGGGGTTGCGTTATTCATGCGAATATTTCCAGAGTATAATGACACACATTTGGTTTTCATATTTTCAATCTACACGCATTTTATAACGCCAATAAAACTCATCGGAATATTCCGAGACAAGAATGGCGCACTCTTCGCTCCTATGTCCCATGCACTCCACATAATTTACAACATCCAGCGATATTAAATTTACAGTGGTATTAAAATTTACGTAAACATTTCACGAGAAAGAAGACAGCAAAAGATTTGCAATCGAATTATTAGCTGCATCCGAAAAATTATTCCACTGTGTTACTAAAATTTTGTGAAAATCAGGAGAGAACATATTTACTCTAGTGATTAAAAAATGTGTGAAATAAAAGAGAAATTTATTTTCATTAATCTGAACACAAGTGCTCTAAATACTCGATGGCTGCTTGGAGAATCATATTTTTTATGAAATTAGAAGACAAAAATTGGTTGATTTAGAGAGAATGTCGTGTGATCGAAATAAAAGTGAAGCGCTATTTGTTCTTATCAATGTCCGGTTTAGTTTGCTGTACGAATTCAAAGCTGCAATCTAATCAGAAGTATTCAAAATATTTGATGACTGCGCCGAGCGAGATACTAGAGTCGAATGTTTTTAAGATTAAAGTTCCTAAGAAAGATTTCGTAGACGTTTTAATCCAAGTTGCGCGAGGTCAGGGTCGATTAGGGAAGGGTCGAGCGAGGAATATCGACTCACCGTTTCGAGGTGGGCGACATACGGCGTAGCAGCGAGTAGCATCGATTGCCGAAGTGATCGCAGTTTATTGTTGTCGTGGAATTAAACCGGCTCGATCCATGACCCGTTTTATCGCCGATGAATAAAACATTATGGGAGGCTTGGCAACCGGTGGAAATAATTCGATTAACCTTTGTCGAATGCCAGAAGCTGTCTCTCTCTCCCTCTCTCTCTCTTCCTTTTATTTTCTCCACTCCACCCTGTTCGCAACGTTCCGCCGCGAAGAAAGTATTATTAAAAGAATTTATCGACCGATCCCATCCGCGACAGACACAACATCGCCCGATGTCGCTTATCTGCCGATGCCGCTTATCTGCTGATGTAGCGTAATTCAAAACGTACACCGTATTTGCTCTAGATTTTCCGTTCAGACCGATCGACAGTAGTGTCGCCAGATTAAGACTTGTTCCCCCACTCTAATTTCCCCTTCTACCGCGCTATTCCCCACCCTTCTGCCGCGGTCCGGTCACGTGACGGCGTTTGTCTCCGTCGGGCATACTCCAGTACTGGCAGAGAGAGAGAGATAGAGGGAGAGAGGGGCTAACTGTTTCCCCTTGATTCGTGCTCCCTCCCCTCATCCATCGACACTGGAGCAGATATGCAACGAGTTACATATTATCTGAGCGAGAGCATACTACCGATCACGTGCATCCAATTGGAAAAATGCTCAATTGCTCGTAATCATCTGTGCACTCGAGACATCTGCCCAATGGATGCGATATTTTAATTAGCGCTGATTCCCAACGTTTGACAGATTCCGAGAACAATAAATATCTGGTGACAATAACATTTTAGAGAAAACGAGCGACACATAAGTAATAATCTGCTCTAAGAAGACCATAATCTCACCATTCCCAGATAGCACCCGACGTCTTAAAGACGTCTGTTTTACGTCCATTTTTGGTCTGAACGTCTTACGTCCTGAAAAGACGTCTTTAAGACGTCTTAAAGACGTCTCGTAAAAGACGTTGTTTTTACGTCTCATTTCAGACGTCTTTAAGACGTCTTTTACGAGTCGTCTTTAAGACGTTTCATTCCTTGACGTTTCAGTCACTCTAAACTGCTAGAGAAAAGCTTTACAAACTGTAATTGCTTATCAAACTGAATATTCCATCAACAAAGGAGTGCACAGAAAAGTAATACATCAAAATAAATAGATAAATAAATAAATAAGTTAAATAAATAAATAAAGCATAAAATGTTAATGTTCGCGGATATGCTGAAAAACATTCTTTTAATTTATTTTTTTTTTATTTATTTAGTTTTTTTGTTATAACAAACATTCAATTTATATTTCTTGTACATGTATACAATATTCAAATTCAATATTTTTCTCATAAGAAAAAATGTGGCTTAAAAAATATTTTTCGGGACGTCTTGAATACGTCTGTTTCGAGACGTCTTAAAGACGTCTGTTCGAGATGTCTTAAAGACGTCGAACGGACGTCTTAAAGACGTCTTTAAGACGTACAGTTTTTTCACAAAGACGTTCCAGAGACGTTCAGAAGCCGTTCGGAAGACGTTCGTAGGACATTCAGACGTCTTGAAGACGTCTTTAAGACGTCTCTGTGCTATCTGGGTTGGATAAACAATTTCAGATGAATTGAATACCAGAAAACTTCTATTTGTGTTCCCTGCGATTGCTCCAAAAAATATTGACTCTGACGACGATAAAAACTGTTGGATAGTACTACATTGAACAAATTTCATTGAAAATTTCAATTTCACTGGTAATGTCGAAATAAATAATTGAACACTGTTGAAATAATTTGCGAAACCAGATTTAGCCCTTTAAAGGGGGCCGAGGTGTTAAGTCGTCTTATGTTATGTGTTCTCATGGTTCATAATTAAACGTTAGATTGTACGCACTTGTGTCAAAAATAAATAAAACGCAAAACAACAGAAATATATTTAAAGAGTCAAACAATATAGTTGACTACTGTATACTGCAATTAACGCAGTCTAGCTATTATTTAAGCTTAAAATTAATACGAAGAACGACGTGATGTATGCGATGGCCTAATACGATCTACATGTTTCAACTGGTTGGATAATGATCTTGGATTCGAGCTGTTCGAAGTCTGAGCTCGATCTTCGCCCGGCAAGAAGGCAGTAGCATGAAAACTGATAAATCTTCGTATAGCACCGGTTCGCCTAGTTTCTCCAAAAAGAAAAAAGCAGAGCCAAGCTTTATTTTAGCAGTGACAACGCTGGAAATAGCATTCGATTGTGTATCGGCTGAGAATAAAAAAACCAAAAAAAAAAAAACACGCGAGAGAAAAGGCGTAGCCGAGTCCTGTCGTCCGAGGTAGGAATTTCTATTTCTAATTCCCGGGGCGAAAACAGAGATCCACGGTGGAAGAGGAGAACATTCCGACGCCACTGGCCGCGCGAAGACACGCGCGCGCATATGCGAGCGAATAGATAAACGCGTTCATTAAGATTAGCATGCGACCCGGGACGGCGATACGCCGCAGGTTAATTGAACCAAGAAACGAGAAACAAAAAATTGGAAACACGCGCACAGGCCTGCCATAACTTTTACCCGGAAACAATCGTGGTCTTCCCCCGATCACGCAATTTTCCAACAACTCTCATCATTCTGCGACTTTGACTCCTCGACTGCCACGTCTTCTAAAAATATAAGACGAAATTGCCTGTCCAGAATAATAATTTTTGCACTGGGAAACACGGGACAGTTAAGAATATACTTCAAGAATCATAGAACGGAACACTATCTAAAATACTGATATTGAATCAATTCGAATCGAAGAAAAATTAATTTTAGATGGAAATGCAATCCCAAAACGAAAGAAAGAATTATTTTTGCAGAATTGAAATTTAATTTTTATACTGAGGAATCCGGTGACAATGAAATTGTACTTCAAGAATCACAGAAAAGAACGCAACCTAGAAAATTAATGTTAAAGTGATTCGTATCGAAGACAAATAAATTTTAAATCGAAGCGCAACCCCAAAACGAAAGAAAGTATTATTTTTGATGAATTGAAATTTAATTTTTATACTGAGGAATCCGGTGACAATGAAATTGTACTTCAAGAATCACAGAAAAGAACGCAACCTAGAAAATTAATGTTAAAGTGATTCGAATCGAAGACAAATCAATATTATATTTTAAGAATTATAGAAGGGTATGGCACCTACAATATTGTGAGGTTAAAGAAAAAGTGTGCTATCAAGACGACCAGATGGAGAACGATCAAAGTAAAGAAGGAAAAGAGGGATCGCGTATTTCCGACAGAGGAAAAGTCGAGAAAATGACGGGCTTCCGACGTCATCGACGATCCAGTTTGTGTGCAAAGCATTCTGGGAAGCATCGCCGGGCGCCCTTACGAGGTTACCGAGAATACTCGGCCCGAAGAGCTGTCGGAGAGCGATAAATCAAAGGTGAAGTTTACAATTCCCGAGCAGCGAAATGCCGAGACGTATATTGAGTCAATCTATCAACCTTCTATGTTCCGTTGACCGACGAATATTAACTGACTTTCCGGCTGACAGATAAAAGAAAAAAACCGTGTCTACATACTCGATAACATGCCTTTTAAAAACACACCTATATAGTAGCACAAAATATTGTATACACATTCATATAATATTAAAAAGAGATTCAATCATTTTTTAATATTCAAATATACATGCAATATTTATTTTATATTACGTAACAAATATTTCTTTTTAAATATTCAGGAAATATCTATGTGATGTTACGAGAAAAATATTTTTTTCTAAATATTAAATAAATCTACTTCATATTGGAAGTAGAATATTTTGGTAATTATTTACATTAGGGGCTTCCTCACCGATTTTGATGACCTTGAAATATGTTGTCAAGGTCATCATTATGAACAACTTTTTCCTATACATGTTACCGCCGCTCAACTTTAGTTTCCGAGATATTCGCAAAAAAGTTTTAACATCTCAAAAAGTGATCGGAGTAGGTATGGGTTAGAATTGAAGTTGCAAAATAAGAAAGAAAACCTTGCATCCAATATTCTACATGCGAATAATAAAATATAATACTAATGTACTGCAAACTACATTATAAACTACTAATGTAAAGTGTACTTACTTCTGAATCTTCTGTATCTCCATCGGATCCACAGCACACAATTATTGACTCACGAGAATAGGTCCGAATAATTGAACAACAATCACTAAACAACACTCACAACACACACACACACTACACACTTAACGAAATAGTGACAGCAGACGAGAAGATGTTACTCCGACCACGAATAAAATAATACTGCGATTTTAACCGTCCCCCTCCCACGGACGTGTGATACGAAAACAGGGAATTCCGGGAAATAGGGCCGGCGCCCCGCCATAATTTTTTTTACCTTGGTTTTGTATCTAGTGTTTATTGACGCTCAGCGTCTAACCTTCCTATGATAACCTGACCGTACCACCTGCGTGGAAGGGATCATTGTTCAAATCGCAGTATTATTTTGTTCGTGGTCGGAGTGAAATCTTCTTGTTCGTTGTCACAATTTTATAAAATGTGTTGTGTACGTGTGTTGTTTAGTGATTGTTGTTTAATTATTCGGATCCATTCTCGTGAGTCAACAATTGTGTGCTGTGGATCCGACGGAGGTACAGAAGATTCAGAAGTAAGTACACTTTACATTAGTATTTTATAATGTAAGATTAGTATTCGTATGTGGAACATTGGATACAAGGTTTTCTATCATATTTTGCAACGTATATTAACGATCATTAATGATTTGGTATACAGTATAATGAAATGTGGTTCAAATAAGATACTACTTTAAATGAAATATTTTTATTTTGATAACCACAAAGATAAAATGAAATATTTTTATTTTGTATTTCAAATATTTCCTTGCAATGAAAATAAGTTGAGCAAGTAGTTAATATTATAAATCATAATTTTTAACATGAGAAGCTATAATAGTTAGCAAAGTATTATGTGTAGTTTAATTACGAATATGTTACATGTTGATAAACAGACTACAATATCGTAATAACATTACAGACAACAAAATATCATAAAAATATAAGTTACAAGTAATACATATTCATAGTTTCTAATTTTTGTTATAATTTGAAACTTCTTAAATTTGAAAATTTTATTGAATGTTTTTTAAATATTGAATTTATATTTTTCAAATATTGAATTCACATTTTTTTAATATTTACTTTATATTTTTTAAATATCTAGTTTATATCCTCCGAGTATTTAGCTTATATTTTTGAAACATTCAATTTATATTTCTTGTACATGTATACAATATTCAGATCCAATATTTTTCTCATATGAAAAAATGTGGCTTAAAAAATATTTTTCCAATATTTGAAAAAAATATCTATCCAATATTTGTGTGCTACTAGGGACAGAAACATACACAGAATGTATGTAGATATCTGGCTCTAAATATGTTCAGAAAGTATCACACAAAACAGTCATCATGCCACGTTCAGCAAGACCACGTTGGTCGTCTTTTCCAAAATTCAACGAACGTCAACTATTTGTCCAACTGTTCAAACACCTCGCTAACAAGGAAAGAAAGGCGATCCATGTAAGTTACAAATTAACAACAAGGAATAAATTCCACAGAAAAAAGAAAACAAAAAGAATCTGTTACATAGAGCGAAGTCAAGCTTCGAATTCGAAAGAAATCGATAACGATCGTGGCAGGAGGAAAGGTGGGGTACGGCCGCGCGCCACATAATCGCGTTATCAAATGTTTTTCCTCGGGGAAATGCACCGGTTGTCGCACGCGAATTTATTGCCAGAGATAATCGACGATACGTACATATCGCCGTTGCGACAACGATTTCAGAATATTGTTCGTGAAGCGGCGCCGCGTTTTCGATCGACGAGGGAGAGACTACGACGTTTTACCGCTTGGGTCGCGTCGAAAACGTTTCGATTAGGTCGGTTCCACGCTGTTGACCGAGCCCCGATATCGTCACGGACACAATGACACGATAATGGCAATCAGTACCACGGGAGCGGGCGCGTTTCAATTTAATCGCTAATCCAATTACGGCGCCGATAGACCGTCCCGAGGTGGTTTGCGTCACTGCGGGGGTTGCACGCCATTGAGGACGGGCAATAAATATTCTAGCGGGTGGTCGGACGATTCTTCTGGATCACGGGATGCCTTTTATGGTGCATGGCTTGCGTTACAACCCTTTTCCGCATCGCATGTCCTCTATCGTTCGAGTCCGACTCTTTTTATTGGAGCTATTGTTAGACCTCCGAGTAAAACGTGTCGCCTCGCGAAACCGCCGACCGTTAGATGACTGCGGAAGTTTCTACTCGATTTGGAATTACACCAGCCGTTGTAATGTTAAATTAACGAGCTCGTTAACCCTTTAGTGCACGGTTTCAATTTTCGTTTAACCCTGTCAACCCTTTGCACTCGAAGCTATTTTAACTCCAAAAGGAAACATTTCTTCCGCGACCTAGAATATTTCCCTTCTATGTATTTTTTTTTTCATGTCTTGCATACGAAAATTTTTAGTAATTTATTAAATACAAACAAATTTAATAATGTGAAAAATATTTTGAATAACGACACAGCAATTTTTAGTGGCGCTTTACAGTAGCCATTCGAGTGCTAATGGTTAATAACTAGGCTGCGGGTCCTTGTGCAAAATACACATTTTCTCAGTTCATTGTGAGACATATCAGACAAAATTGAATTTTATCTTTCGTCCATTTTTGTGAGTTGAAAACAGTGTAATAATAAGACTGCGAATTTTATGCATTTATGACAGAAATAAATAGGTGTAATTCAAAACAGTAAAAAAATTAAAGGAATTCAACGATGTCGATAAGCCATTTTTAACATATAAACATTATTAATGAGCAGAATAAATGTTTCTTTAACTCCTATAGATTGCAACTGATGTATACAAATTTTATTTTGCATAAAGATCCGCAGTCTAGTAATAATATTCTCAAATTCTTTTAATGTCTCATTTTTGTGTAGTATAAGAAATGACTGTATTACGTCTCTAACAACACAACGCTTTATTAATTCACCTGAGACTGCAAAAAACGTCATAAAATCGAATTAAATATTTCCCGATTATTGGTTACAAAGTTTAATAACACATTTCCAAAGCGATATTCTTATCGAAAGAAGAAAAAAAGAACAGTTCTCAATTAACAAGAAACCGAGCCCCTCGAGTCAAGAAACGATCGGTGACCCCGATCACCGATTCTCATTCACGAAAGCCGATTCCTAAAATTCTCCGCTCCGACCCAGATAGCACTGGACGGCTTAAAGACGTCTGT
The DNA here is from genome assembly GCA_913789895.3 of Seladonia tumulorum. Lineage (NCBI taxonomy): Eukaryota > Metazoa > Arthropoda > Insecta > Hymenoptera > Halictidae > Seladonia > Seladonia tumulorum. Next base: position 30,535,663 of record OU565267.1, read on the forward strand.
TTTACGTCCATTTTTGGTCTGAACGTCTTACGTCCTGAAAAGACGTCTTTAAGACGTCTTAAAGACGTCTCGTAAAAGACGTCGTTTTTACGTCTCATTTCAGACGTCTTTAAGACGTCTTTTACGAGCCGTCTTTAAGACGTTTCATTTCTTGACGTTTCAGTCATTCTAAACTGCTAGAGAAAAGCTTTACAAACTGCACACACGCAACACAATATAACGCAGTTTTCCATTCTTCGAATAGACGTTTATTTATTTAGGAAAGTTAAATAACTAAATTGTTAATTTAGTACTATTATAATATATTACATATATATTCGCAATAGAATTTAGCAATAAATATTGTTTAATAATAAAACTATACATTATATATCACAAATCCAAAATCCAAAATAATATATCAAAATAAATAGATAAATAAATAAATAAGTTAAATAAATAAATAAAGCATAAAATGTTAATGTTCGCGGATATGCTGAAAAACATTCTTTTAATTTATTTTTTAATTTATAAATAAATAAATAAATAAATTAATTAATTAAATAAATAAATAAAGCATAAAATGTTAATTTTCGCGGATATGCTGAAAAACATTCTTTTAATTTATTTTTTTTATTTATAAATAAATAAATAAATAAATAAAGCATAAAATGTTAATGTGCGCGGATATGCTGAAAAACATTCTTTTATTTTATTTTTTTTTATTTATTTAATTTTTTTGTTATATCAAACATTCAATTTATATTTCTTGTACATGTATACAATATTCAAATTCAATATTTTTCTCACAAGAAAAAATGTGGCTTAAAAAATATTGTTCCAATATTTGACAAACATATCTATCTAATATTTTTGTGGTACTAGGGGTCTGTTTCGGGACGTCTTGAATACGTCTGTTCGAGACGTCTTAAAGACGTCGAACGGACGTCTTAAAGACGTCTTTAAGACGTACAGTTTTTTCACAAAGACGTTCCAGAGACGTTCAGAAGCCGTTCGGAAGCCGTTCGTAGGACATTCAGACGTCTAATAGACGTCTGAACGTCTTTGACAGACGTCTTAAAGACGTCTTTAAGACGTCTCTGTGCTATCTGGGGATTGCCCTAATCGAAACGCGCGTGACCGCGTAAACAGTGATTCGCCCGATCAAAGAGCCAATATCGATGTATCTACACGCCGCTAATACGTAACAACCGAGTAAAATTATCGATCGCGATGAACTTTGACACTGTTGCGCATCGATTGACCGGCTCTCGATCACGAACGCTTAATTAACATTTCGATATTGAAGCAGCGTGTGCCTCCGGTCGATACGATCAGAGAAACGTATTCAATCGCGAAAAAAGTAGTCGATCGAACATGCCAAACGGCTGTCGCTCAAACTAATCATATACCTGCTTGTCTTGCAAAATGTTTTTGTTCACGATAGAGTCGCATGCGATGATAAACGTACGAAGAAAATATTAATACGTTCGAACGTTGAAAATTTACATTTAAAAATTCGTGCACTTTCAAAAGGATAAAATAAAGGATAACTGCATTACGATTGTATTATAATATATGAAGAAGTTCGTTTAATTCAACATTTTTTTAAACTCAATTTATTCTTTTCATATTAAAAATAAGTTAAATTGATTTTTTTTTATTGACATTAATTGATTATACATTATTCCATAAGTGCGTCATTGCGGCTATATTTGCACTTTAACAATATAATAAAGAGTATATTCGATGGTGTCTAAAAAGTGACAAGATGTATTGTTAATGTTGTTGATTAATGCTTTTTGTACATTTGAAAATTGTAACACCAATGGATTTTCGTTATCTAATTTTTGAACTATTAAGAGCAAGTAAAATACGGTTGCAATTAATTTGTCGATCACCGCGTGCACAGAATGCTATCTTTCATTTTTTTTTTCTTTTTCAACAACGAAATTCGCGATCTTGATCGAACACCTTCTGCCGCGGGCGATACGAAGACAGAAAAAAAAGTAAGGAGGGCGAAACTATGAAATGATCGCCCGAGGATCGATGGAGGTCTACTTACGATCGATCCGGGAGTGGATTCATCGAACCGGACGCGGTTCACCTCGATCGGGTAACAATGCGTTGACTAGATAATGACATAGTCCTGCGGACCGTTAAAATGCATCGCGTCGTGTGACGTAGTTTACCACCGAAAGGCTTTTTGCACGATGCTACTACGGTCATGCACGTGTGCGCGTACGTGTGTACACGTACACACTGTACTAGCTCCAATCGCGCTGATAAAAGTACGCACGAAACTGCCTGTTGTCACTCGCGATTGACGTCACGATGACACTTGTTTGCCTCGGCAGCAGTGTGTACACTAATCGATAACGATGAACAGTCGTCCGGTGTGAAAATAGTCGTGGCCGATTTCTCAATGAAGAAATCTCTTTTCTCGATCATCTACCCACCCAACCCTGTACTACCTTCGGCTTCCCTTGAGGCTTATCTGCTAACATGAATTAGGAGACAGTGTGCTGTCTGCTGGAACAGTCGAAAACTCCACCTCATAAGTCAGATCATTTCCCAAAAAATCTTCATTGTGTTACTCATTTTTGGCATCAAAACACTCGATCTGCAACCTTCATTAGTAGCTAAGATTTACTATTTTTTTTCTTTTTTTTTTTATTGTACAGTTGTAACCTCCGATAAGAGGTTATTCTGCAGTCTGTATTACATACATAACCTTATACTAATGTGAAGGTAACGTAACAGGTACATATCAGTTGGAGTCGCTTAATTGGTACTGGATGTGATAGTAACATTATATACACAATCCACAATCTTTCAGGAAGGATCATAAGATCTTGCATAGAGCATTTGTAGGTCTGTGGAGTAAGTATATTACACGACATAGGAAGAAAAAAAGCCCGTAATCTCAGGTTATATATAAATTTCAATCTGTGAGTGTAGAGGACATTGATTACCACATTGATTTTAGCTAAAGAGAAGATAAGGTTTACTATATTATGTATCTCTCGTTCCTAGCATCAAATTATTTTTTAATAAACCCCGATCATGCTACTCATCCATCATATCTGAACTACAAATAAAAATTGTCTGCATTAGTTATGAAAAATATATAGACATTGATTTTCTTCAAACTGGAAACAATACAACAACAGTATAGTTAAATTCTTTAAGTGTTTCTACTGTTTTACATGTAATCTACTCTAAATGCATAAAACTCGTGATCTAATCGTAACTATGGAAATTCAAGTGCTGCACCCTTCGTCATCGTCTAGTTCCCTATGACTAACAGCGTTTTCCAACTTTCATTATGTTGCTCATTCGTGACCTCAAAACAACCAAAGTTCAACTATTGTACACGTTCAACTATCGTCACCTATCTAGTCATGACTAACACTATTTTCCAACCCACTGTCATCGTGTTACTCATATGCAGCATCCAGAATACCGAGTTCAGTTATTGCACTCTCGATTATCAGCCCCTACTTTCTCGCGACTAACATGATTTCCTAACCAATCATGATCGATAAGTGGATCTTTATGCAAAATAAAGATTGTCTAAGTCGAGTTGCAGAAACAGGAGTTACTTGGCAATGCATTTCCTCTTGTAATAATTTTAACAAGTCAATATAACAATAATTCTTCCAACGCGTCTACAAGTGCTCATCTACATTTTGTGGTGTCAGTACAATATTTTCGAACTTTCTTGGTCTACAAAACTTCAAACTTTGCATTCTCATCCACTGATATCTTATAGAAAATCTGATATGGTTCGTCTCTCAAAAAACGCATCCAACATATTTTTAATTTATTTAATGTATTGTTTCTCCGTTAGAATTCTTTACCATTTTAAAAATTGTATCCTGCAAAAATTTTGTTGATATGAAATCCCCTTGTTTCATATCTTGTTTCCTTTCCGGCACTTTTTGATAATGTCCTTCGGACGTTAGGCCACTTTCAAATTGATGGTTTTAATTATTGAACTGACTGCGAAAACTTATGGATCCAACATTGTCGTATACACTCTGAATATACTTAACCGCAAATGTTGTTTATGACAGCTAACTTGAAGTTGTACCTGTAATTACGGGCAACAAAAGATAAATGACAAATGAACTTAGGCCACTTTCAAAATAAACGGCTCAATTATTGAACTAACTCTGAAAACTTATGCGCCCGAAATTATCGTATTTATTCGGAATATAAGTAACCTCAAATGCTCTTTATTGATAGATAACTTGAAGTTGTATGTACACTACCGGCCATAAGTGTTTACCCACCTTCAAATTTCGTTACTATTCAAATAATAGGTATTTTATTGTTATGAAAATGTCCGTAGCATTAAATCCTAATTATAAGGCTAATAAAAAACATCCAAAATATTCTGTACATACACAATCAGGTACTGTAAATGAGTTTACAGCTTTTTATGAAAAACGACAATTTTGGAGTTCAGGTAAAGAAACCCATTTTTCTGAAATTTTTATAACGGTCAGTAGGGAATATGAACGCAGGTAATACAGGTATCTTAGTCTTCTCAAATTTCATACTGCATTTCATACTGCATTAAGCTTTCATACAGTAAACAGTTGATTTTCACGTGCCTAAAGAATTTTGCGAAAATTTCAAATAATGTCAGGGAGAAAAGAATTATCGATTGAAACGCGCGTTCTAATAGTGTCCCATCATAGCATCGGAAAAAGTAACAGAGAAATAGCAAAGTTATTGAAGCTGAACCGTAGAACCGTGGACTACAATGTTAAAAAATATGTGCGTGGGTAAACACTTATGGCCGGTAGTGTACATGTAACCACAGGTAACCGGAAATAATTGACAAATGGACTTGGGCCACTTTCAAAATAAACGGCACAATTAGTCTCATCCCTTATGCTTTCAAAGTGGACTTTGAGAGTGAAATAATGAATGTCTGCTGTAAATTAATTTTGCGCCGAGTACGAAGAGCAGAAAACTTTCAAATTTGGTTCTATGGTTGCCTGGCAGCCAAGGAACTGCTTCGATCGCCCCCGGCGGTGTGCGTCTATCGACTCGACCCAGACAGAGGGACACGAGAGAGAGAGAGAGAGAGAGAGAAATAGGTAGAGAGAGAGAGAGAGAGAGAGAGAGAGAGAAGCAGTGAGAGTAAGAGAGAGACGGCCGACACCGGAGCAGAGACGACGCAGGCGCTGTCCAAATTTGTTCAGTCAGTTTTCAACCAACCGGGACGAGACACTGTCAATAATCTCGAAATTCTTGCTGCGGTGGCAGCGACGGTGCTTCGAATCCTCGACGAAAACGCGACGCCGCGAGTGTCCAAGGTTAACAACGATAAATCGATCCGCGACCAGCCAGTCTCTCCGACGATAATGGAGCCTAAGAGGGAAACGTGCAAGAAGCAACGATGCTTGCCGAGACCAGGGAAAAAACAGACTTTACCGGTTAACAAAGTATGCGAGTTGAACATCCGTGGGCTCACTGACCGGTCGACGCTGTCAACGACTGCTGTCGCGGTAGACACTCTGGGCCCACCCTTAGCGCTACGAAGTTTCAATATTTTATTTCCCTGTCTACTAAACCGTAACTGTTAGCTCACTCGAATGGCTTTGACCCTTCCACTCAAACTGATCTTTCTCGTGCTTTTTTTCGAATAATTCGCAGCTGAAATCAGGAATTGTCAATTCTGGAAATGTTTGTATTATTTTAATGGCGCAGTCATTTGTCGATATATGTCGCAAATACTTGGCTGATAAAAGTCAGAGAATAGTAGTCACCTTTACGATATACATATGTCGCTGGCAAGACCCGCGTGAAACACTGTCCCTAGTAGCACAATAATATTAGATAGATATTTTTTTCAAATATTGGAAAAATATTTGTTAAGCCACATTTTTTCATATGAAAAAAATATTGGATCTGAATATTGTATACATGTAGAAGAAATATAAATTGAATGTTTACAAAGTATAAGCTAAATATTCAGAAGATATAAACTAGATATTTAAAAAATATAAAGTAAATATTTAAAAAATGTGAATTCAATATTTGAAAAATATAAATTCAATATTTGACACTAGAATGACCAAGCACTAAATGCAACTGGCATACATTGCCTTATAATAACAACAAAATAAGATTTGTTTAGATTTCGTATTAGTTTTGTTTAAATATCTACTTCGATAGAGAAGTTTATTAAACAATTTTCTTATGGAAACATATTTATAATTTCACTATCTCTAAAAGAAAAAATTAGGAGGAAGTCATTTTGACCCATCCGGTAGTTCTAGTGTTAAATAACATTCAATAAAATTTTCAAATTTAAGAATAAGTTATAACAAAAATTAGAAACTATGAATATGTATTACTTTCTGCGCACTGCTTCTTGAGGGAATATATAACGGGAAAAATATTTTTTTCATGATATTGAATAAATATTATATGTATATTAGGAAAAAATATTCTACTTCTAATATGAAATAAATATTCATTTAATATTTAGAAAAAAATATTTTTCTCGTAACATGAAATAGATATTTTCTGAATATTTAAAAAGAAATATTTGTTACTTAATATAAAATAAATATTGTATGTATATTTGAATATTAAAAAAAGATTGAATCTCTTTTTAATACTATATGAATGTGTATACAATATTTTGTGCTACTAGGGTGTATTTCATAGTAGGTAGCATTTTTCTCTCGCTGAATAATTTGTCCTCTTTTGAAAGTGAATTTTCTAGTAGCTTGTATAACAAGTGTTGCTCTTGTTATTTTTGAACATTTACACGTACATATATTAATAAATAAATAAATTTTCTGGTCTGTTTGCTTCCTTAAGTTTGCCGGGAGGAAACGCGAGGATACGTTATTAGCATGGATGAAAACTTGTGCTACGATATGCAGGACGTCTTCGCGATCTTCACATTGTCCCGATTCCGTTACTGTGCGATTCGAATTTTAGATATAGATCTAGGAAATTATCTTCTAATTAATCCTATTTTTTGTGACTATATTTGCATAGATAATTCTTCGCATAACGAAAGTAGACATGACACTGCAAATGAATGACCGTTTTATACAATTAATGCAACATTGTGTTGTGTCATTGGGTCGATCGATGATCTCGTTCCCTTGAGAAACATGCAGAACTGTGGAAATATAATCTAGGCTCTGTTCTAGAGATGATTGGCAAGATTGAAGACACGGTCGATACGCAAATTCATTTCTGAAAATATCCTACGCGAGAGCCTTCCTCTAACGGTCTGTGGAAAACCAGTTGAAAATAATTTATCAACGTTGCTCAGTAATTCTGAATTCTTAATATTTTCAACCGATTACCACCATCAATATTCATCCATCATTTCTTTCGTGCGCACAACGACCATAGATTGCTGCCTCGTGCCGCATATTATCGTATTATAATTCACCGTAGAGAGCTTTTAGTCACGAACAAAGTAGCAAATCGAGGGGGTTAAAGTTCCCCACGGTGCATGCTGACAGCAGTTAACCATTGATGGAATCTCGCAAACGCCACGATTGCCGCCTACCGACGAGGTCGAGCTCGAAAGTTTTAATGATCGCATCGAGACGTCGGAAGCTTGAAAACAACTGAATTACATTGTTGCATGAATCGACGTAATCGTTCGACTAGCGCGCTACCGCGTCATTGCCATCCATTTTCGCAATGTTGTTCGCACGATTCCTAATTCCTACGCTCGACTGCAAGTTAATTCACGGCTGACGCGTGTTTGTCGTCACGAGTTCTTGACGTCGGTTCGCAATTTTTTGGCAAAAACAAGAACAGCAAGGCTCGCTTGACGAGCAACAAAGCGGAAAACAACGAGTGCTTGCTCGTGAGTCATTGAGTTTGTTGGAGGATCTCATCGTAGGCGCCACAAATTAATCAAACATAATTGAACCTATTGTAAAAAACCGTCTGTCCACTCTTCGCTAGTCATCGAGACTAGATGTTGCACACCGACGACCAAGCGCAATTAAAACTGCATTCACGAACAAGTTTTTCCTCTTCCTCTTCCTCTTTCCTATAAATAAAGTCTAATTGCTCCAGACGTAACGCAGAAACCCATTCACTGTCGTCGCAAATATATTATTCGAGATTTCCCGATACCCGAGGCACGGAGCGACGATTTGAAAATATTTTTTTAACGATGCCTGAAATCTCGGAAAACGCTTTCAGGCTGCCGTTGACAATTTTACAATACAGAATCTTACTGTACAGAACATGTAGGAACGAAAGTGTGTCACTGCAAATAACTAATAAGTTTTGCTGCTAGAAAACTAAGCATTAAATGGCACCTTCGTAACCCTGCGACGTAATGGTCCCAAATCTTAAGGGGGGAACCTTGTGTAAATGGCCTGTTTTTCAAGAGGCCCATTTTTTTTTTTTGCAAAAGCAATGCGTCATTTATTAACGTTAGAACATCTCTGATCACTTTCTAACCTCTTCATCGTATTCCTCAGGAAATTTCCTATCGATTTAAACAAAAAAAAAATGTTCAAAAATTTCATTTTACACAAGGTTCCCCCCTTAAACGTAACGATGTACTAATATAATTCTTAGAAGGACATGCGTGAGGTTTTCTTCGTGCTATGGTATCGGTTTTATGGTTTGTTCGAGTTCGAAAGAGCAGTGGGAGAACTGTTTATGCCATTTTTCGGCGAATTGTCCCTACGGAATCGTTTCTGCGAATGACTTCTGGGCAAACGGGTTTAACAGAACCCTTCGTACCGTGAACAGGGGGCTTTTTATCAGTAGACAGCTAGCCAGCTGTTCAGAAAAAGGGGAACACCTGCAAACTATACTGGCGCGTTAATGCTCGCGTTGCAGCGTATCGATCTGGGCCACCCACGCGGCAGATAACGCGAAACGGAGATGAGATTGGAACGGTGCTTTGACTGTTCTCTTATCTTGTTTCTCCCGCGAATCGTAAATATCCGCGGCGCATAATATGTTATTGTGACACTGGCGATTAACCCTTTTGCACGCGACCATTTTCTTTTTTCTCGAACGCGACGCACACCTGGGCTGAATAAATGTTCACGGACGTGATTTACGGTACGAGGCTTGTTACGGTGTGTCACGGTTCTTATGGCCAATCGAAAATGTTTTCGATGCCTGCTGATTAACATTCAATTCGTCTCTCGAATTCGTCCTGAATCCCACCGGCGAAAACAACACGTTCAACTTCCTCGTTAACCCCTTAAGACCCCTTAAGATTTATCACAGGTACTTGAAAACCGTCCAAACAGCACGTGTTTCAATGCATCAATTCAATTCAATTTATTCAAATTCGTGCGCGTCCATTTTCCTTTACATACAGTCCGCGACAATACTATAAGGCACCACTTAAAACGAAATAATTATGTGTTATATGAAAGAACGTCATCGTCTTTCATACAGTGTGTTTTATGTGTTATTAGTTACTTATGGAGACGTCGTTTAACGCAGTGTTTTCGTTAGTATAGATAGATTCTACTGTGTTAAAACGTGAATAATTTTTATTCGCAAAAAAATCACGTGCTTTGTTAAAGCATTTAGCATTTTCGAATATGCTTAGGAAGATGGAATCAACTGTGCCTTAAAACACGTTATAAATGCTTATTGATAGTGCTTTTAACCTTTACTCTTTTGTAGAACACGTATTTGATAATCGAACGAAAATGGCACTCTCGTCAATATGTTCATTTTTCAATTCTTGATGGATGTGAAATGGTTCTCTCGAGTCGGCCAATTTTTATTCTAAATAACAACTATAGTCTTTACTCGATGTGTATCCCAAATACAGTGACAATGACTCACTGTCACGAGGGCCAAGTAGCATCACTGCCCTTTTCTATGTTCGGTATCAAAGAATATCTTCCTGCCGATATATGTCCCTGGATAGACCCGTATTGTGGACATATATCGAGTAAACACTGTATGTTGCTGAAAAACGTACAACAGGTACTTGAACAAAGTCGTACGTTGCTTCTATAAAATAATAATGAAAATCTAATCTGTATATTAAGATGATCAAGAGGATAAACCTTTCCACGCAACACGGGACGTAAGAAAGTTTGTAAAAATTGTCAATTCAATTGAACTTTATCGACATAGTTCATGCTAGATCTAGCTACAACGTAGTTGTCACTTATGCCCCGAGGCCTTTTAAAATTTGAAATGGAAATAAAGGAAAATTATACAAATAAATGAAGCTAGTTATGTGAAAAATGTTGGAGAAAAATTCCTTCGTACCTCGAGAAGTCCGACAGCAAATAAATGTAATTACTACAGGCGTCCATCAATAATACGTCGTTTTTTCTATGGGGTACCACTGTGTAACTTACTATTCAAACGTCTTGTCCTCTTTTCAATCGATTAACGCATCACGAGGTGCGCCAAACGATTCTGACATTCTCGAAGGGAGGCAACGACGTTATCAAAAATAATTGTTTATTCATACACGAAACTAATTATTTCTTTAACATTGACGATCCGTAGTTGGTCGTGAATATTCATCGGTATAATATGCTCGGGTTTGCTATATAATTACGCAGCTAGAAAAATCCAGTTCCGATAGATTGGATCGGACATGGAATATCGTCGGCGTGTCTTCGACGACGAGGCGAGCTCATGCGACGCTAAAACAAAAGGCTGTGTCTAAATGTGTCAACGCATTCCGCTTAATAACTCCCGAGGAATGCAAGGAATCGGTCGCGGCGTAAAAACCGCACGTAATCCAAACATCCAAGGATCGTCGCCGAGCTATCCTTGAGAACCGAACAGAAATTCAGCTCCCATGCACGCTCCTAAAAGGCCTAACAATCGAAAGTTAAGGCGGTTTGCTCCGTTAATGAGACTTCCCCGTCGATCTCGGGGGACCAGCCAACCATTATCCTTTTAATATTAAAAATATTCCTTTTCGCACGAGCGAGGGTCTAATTCGGTGTCCTCCTTCGCAAAACTTTCCAGCGCAAAGAAATCTTCCGAAGAAAAATAAAAACAGTTTAGTTGTACTTGAAATTGCAATACATTTGACTAATCTACAAAATCCACAAAATCCATCCGTATTTTCAAATGAACCACTGTATCGTCGGATCTTTATGCAAAATAAACATTTTCTACCGGAATTTCAGCAAACTGGCACGAAATGGAAATTTATTTTCTATTTAAAATTCTTCTAATATTCTATTCTTTTATTATTGTTCCCCTCAGGGTTACAATCCTCGCTATAGGTTCACACCTAACCTATGCGTTCACCCATCTTTCGACGGGCCCCAAACCAACGTCGCTTAACCTCCACGATCACCATTTCACAACACCACCGGACGAGCCACCACTCGCCGGCAATTCTTCTAATATTATTATTTTGAAGTGAACCATGTTTCATAATGCAGAAAATTGGCCTTCCAATTAAATAATGATAATAATAACAATCGTTCGTTTCACAAGCAGCAGTGTAGGAAAAGATCTGAATCGCTCAGAGTTTTCTAATCGAGTGGCCGCGAGATGCATTATTGAATAGGGGCAAGATATCGAATCCATTGCAGAGTTCAGAGGGTTAAAAGCTAATTAGATGTCTCCTGACCCGATCTGCGACTGCGGACCGTTAATCCGGTTGTTTACTGGTTTCGAATGGCGATCGGCTAGCACGCACCGAGGTGCGAGTCCGCGGCAATGAAGTCAAGGTTCTCTCGGTACAATTGCAACTTATTCCACGGAATTGCAGCGGCGATCGAGCCGCTCCGACCTGTAAACAAGTTTCATATTCATGCTGGCATCACGTGCTATCCGATGGGCCGATTATATCTACCTAGCGCGCGCCGGTAACGCACTCGCTGCCAGGGAAGAGTTCGATCATAAATCTTTCCGTCTACCGTAGAAGGAATTCGCCTAACGTTCGCCTATGTCGATCTCCAGGAATCGACAGTATCGATTTTTAAAAATAATACAAATTTAATAGACCGTACTGGAACATTTTAGACAAAAGCGAAGTCTACTTTTACACACATTTTCTATACGGTAGAACGTCCAATCAAGTCTTGATCTAACAAGGGAACATATTCACAAGTGCGAATTTCCGATTTTGATGAAACTTATGTGACATATAGTTCTTTGAAAAATATTTGACACGTATTTTTTTTTATCGGCAACCATCCACTTTGAAGGGGTGAAAACAGCCCTCAAAGTTGGGGGTCAAAACCATATTTTTTGAAATATCTCGGAAACCAGAGGTCGAAAAAATTTGAATTTTTTTTTAAATTGTGTGTTTTTCAATGAGAAATGTAGTCGCGCAAGAAAATTTTAACAAAAGTTTTTTGTTTAAACAATATATTAAAAATTTGATTTTTTTTTGCAGTTTCTCTTATTTATTGTTAGTTCATTTTAATGTAAACTTGGGTGTGTGATCTTTGATCAAAATTAGGGTTTACATGTTTCAGGATTTTTTTTTTTTTTGCCATTTAACAATAATTATGCATTATGGAAGATAGTCTTGCATCTGCCGTGCGTAGGAAGGAATTGTGGCTTGTTTTATCGAAATATAAGCATTTAGTATAAACGTGTATAGTATTTTAAACAATACCACTGGGTTATGTGTCGTTTATTGTTTTATTAGTAGCTAAAGAAGGTGGCGCAGGTAGCACCGTGACGCGGTGCTAATTACCGCGGCGGAGTAAGGGTACCGACTTTTATAGCCAATTCGCCTGTGAATTTCTGCAATCGTTGGGATTTCGGTCAAAATATACACACAATTAAAATAATCACACAATTTAAAAAAAAATTCAAATTTTTTCGACCTCTGGTTTCCGAGATATTTCAAAAAATATGGTTTTGACCCCCAACTTTGAGGGCTGTTTTCACCCCTTCAAAGTGGATGGTTGCCGACAAAAAAAAATACGTGTCAAATATTTTTCAAAGAACTATATGTCACATAAGTTTCATCAAAATCGGAAATTCGCACTTGAATATGTTCCCTTGTAAGTCGAACAGACCTACACGATCTTAGTCAGTTCGCCTATCCCCTCCGCCGGGGAGTATGTGTAAACTATTAATTCAATTACAAAACTTCTTTATTTTTAATTATTTTCTTTTTTATGGGACTTTCACCAACTTGGCATTTTTCTGATTAAACTGAAACACGATATAATTTCAACTGTCTTTAGTGGTTTGATTGACATTATGTAGTGCGTTTTCAAAATAGTAGCCCTCTACGATCTATGTCACAGCCAGTGTCACCAGATGAGGGGAGGGAGAACAAATTGCATTTATGAGAAACATGAGTAGGCGAGATTTGGAACAAAATAGAAAGATTAATTTGACAACGTCAACACTATATTTTGAACGTATCAGAATTATTAAAGACGAAAAGAGAATTTCATTTGGCAACTGTTTGCTGCAGTTGATGGTGTAGATTTTTATTTTACATAAAGTTCCGCTGTCTACTAATTAGGAAACCAGGGTTGTTTGGATAATAGAACAGTCAGGTGCTTACAATTAGTTACAGTGCTACGTTAAATCCTTAGTGGATTGTATAATAAGTCGTGTTGTATGTGGATCGTTTTAGACTGGACTGTTGGCACGTGGAATGTTTCCAAACAATGAAGCACGTATCCGTACAGTTTCTACTGTGTTTACACGCTGTCTAAATGGAATGTGAAACAACATTAGCTGCACGTGCAACGTGTTGGACAATAATCGAAACATTTCGAAGAATTTTCTCCGCGAAAAGAGTGAAAACAGTGTCATAAAGTGTTGTAAACAAGTTATGAAAATCCGACAAAAATTCAAGCGTCTCGAAAAACAATGAACGACAATAGGGCAAAGATCGATTGTAAAAGCTATTCAAAAGTGAGCTAACATCTTGTTGCCGCTAAAGAAACGGCACGTGTAATTTGTTGAAAGAGCAACGATGAATATTGCATTCGATTCTCGAGAAGGTGAGAGATGAAGCTAATTCAGATAATGATATACACTTGCGATAAACGTAACGTATAGCACAGCCTCTTAGGGTTACAAACAGTTGCTTAGCTAGTGTGCTGGACTAGGTCATCGTCGATGTCCTAATTCGAGCAATAAATCGCGTTGTGCACAGATCGTCTTAAATTGAACTGTTTGCGTGCGAAACGTACTGGTGCGATCGAAAAATCAAACAGAGGTTCATAGATAATTGAGAATTCATTGTGTATTTTGACACAGTTCGATGTTAATCTACGTGTCCAATCTATGTGTCTATGTGTCCAAACTAACTGCGAAAACTGATGGGTCCAAAATTGTCGTATATACTCTGAATATACTTAACCGCAAATGTTGTTTATGACAGCTAACTTGAAGTTGTACATGTAATTACGGGTAACAAAAGATAAATGACAAATGGACTTAGGCCACTTTCAACTAACTAACTAACTCTGAAAACTTATGTGTCCAAAATTATCGTATTTACTCGGAATATAAGTAACCTCAAATGCTTTATTGATAGATAACTTGAAGTTGTACATGTAACCACAGGTAACCGGAAATAATTGACCAAGAGTAGGCCACTTTCAAAATAAACACTTGATTCTTCGAAATCGTACAACAAATATTAAAAAGCACATGTGTTGGGAAGTATAGTTTTCTTCTTTTTTTCTTTTACTATGTCGTTTCATCGGTGCTTAACATTGTTAACGCTGCGAAGGAAGATGAAATATTCGGGGAAAACTTTATGTATCCGTTGCTAGAAGAACTTCTCTTACGGTTTGCCAACGCGTCATCGTCACACGCGCGAAAGGCGCGAGAGATATTTCCGATCGTTCGCGAAAAATATCCTTGAGTTCGGCCAACCCGTGCCGCGCCGCTAATTTGAGGCGTGTAAATATAATTAGAAGCTTTATTGCGAAGCGGCGCGGCGTGTCTCGTTCGAAATTCGTCCGCTGCGTAGGTAACTCGTATCGTTCTATTGCGAATGATCTCGGCGATGGTCTACGTTCGATTGCTAACGATTTTCATTCGTTAATCGCACCAGTAATGAAGACCGTGCCGCGAGCAAACGAGATTCCCATGCATAGTGGACCCAGAAGAAAAGAGAAGAAAGTCACGACGCTCTGATCAATAGCTGAATCAAGAGACTGCAGTTGCCAGAGCAAGTAAATCCATGATCGATGATCATCTGTGAGATTAAGATCGGATCGCGATTGAAGTTCGAGATAGCTTCATGGCACGATGAGATGTCAGTGAGCGGAGGTTAGAAAGCCGATGAGAGTCGGTCGGGAATGAATAAAAATTAATGATAAATGAGTATCGGATGCATTTATCACATCATTCGAAATAGATGATTTCGTTCAAACATATTCATGTTAATACTTTCTTCATATATTACGAGTAGACTGCAAGTTTTATGCATTCATGACAATAACAAGACAGTAAAAAGATCTAAAAATATCAGTTACTTCCAGCCAGAGATGTGCCAGAACTCGAAAATGTCGGGTCGGGTCGGGTCGGGACGAGAATTTTATTCGGAATCGGGACGGAATCTCGAAAATTTCGGAATTCCTAAGAATATTAGAGGTTCTCGAGCACATGCCCAAAAGTAATAGTAAAACTTATAACTTATAAACTTAGTTTCGATTGTGTCCGAATATTTCCGTGACATGAAAATGAGCGTGCTTTCCATTTTTCCGCTATTATTTATGTAATCGCTTATCGTAAATAAATACATATCTCTCATGTCTTTGTTAACTATACACTGCATAACCCAGATAGCACTCGACGTCTTAAAGACGTGTTCTACGTCCATTTTTGGTCTGAACGTCTTACGTCCTGAAAAGACGTCTGTAAGACGTCTTAAAGACGTCTCGTAAAAGACGTCGTTTTTACGTCTCATTTCAGACGTCTTTAAGACGTCTTTTACGAGTCGTCTTTAAGACGTTTCATTTCTTGACGTTTCAGTCATTCTAAACTGCTAGAGAAAACCTTTACAAACTGTAATTGATTATCAAACTGAATATTCCATCAACAAAAAAGTGCACAGAAAAGTAATACATCAAAATAAATAGATAAATAAATAAATAAGTTAAATAAATAAATAAAGATAAAATGTTAATGTTCGCGGATATGCTGAAAAACATTCTTTTAATTTATTTTTTTTTATTTATTTAGTTTTTTGTTATAACAAACATTCAATTTATATTTTTTGTACATGTATACAATATTCAAATTCAATATTTTTCTCATAAGAAAAAATGTGGCTTAAAAAATATTTTTCAATATTTGACAATCATATCTATCTAATATTTTTGTGCTACTAGGGGTCTGTTTCGGGACGTCTTGAATACGTCTGTTTCGTGACGTCTTAAAGACATCTGTTCGAGACGTCTTAAAGACGTCGAACGGACGTCTTAAACGTACGTCTTAAGACGTACAGTTTTTTCACAAAGACGTTCCAGAGACGTTCAGAAACCGTTCGGAAGACGTTCGTAGGACATTCAGACGTCTAATGGACGTCTGAACGTCTTCGACAGACGTCTTAAAGACGTCTTTAAGACGTCTCTGTGCTATCTGGGAATAACATGCGTGAAACCTCTTTTTGTTCTTATTGCATAAATTTCTGAAGTACGGTCTATATTAGTCAAAACTATAGCGGTGCCCGAATATTTTCGTGACCGACTGTATGTGGACCATTCTTGCACAAAGATTCGCAATCCAACGATTTCCTTGATGAAACACTTCGTGCCGGTGTCGACGATGCAGCTTACCAACGATCAATCGATGATCTCTCTTGGGGTTCGAGTGTGTGCACCTTGTACGGTATCGGAACCGCGCAAAAACGCTCGCGAATCGGAATTAGCAAGCGCACAGCCGCGCGTGCCAGGCGATTCGACCAATCGCGAGGTGTCAAGGCCAAGCGAGGAGTATAGTTCCCGCGTCGCAGGTGGGTGGATGTCATCGACCTGCTCCGTGCATGTGTCTGTGTCGTCGAGTGGAATGGCGTCCGCTCGCGACGCTGTCTTTGGGGCGTCCCGTCGCGTTGGCGTCGACACTCTCTTTCTCTCTATTGTGTGTCAGCGTTATGTTGCGTTCCGTTGCGTTCCGTTGCGTTGCGTTGCGTTGCGTAGCGTCAAGCGAAAACGCGGATCGCTCGAGCGAGAAGCCGGGACGGAAACGGGGTAAACGTCCGTGCACCGCTCGGCGTACTCGATTATGGCGAACCACGATCCCGAAACGGTCTGATGCAACCCGAGAGAGAGAAATATTTGGCACGCGACGCGGAAAACTCTGTCCCGCCGCGCCACGTAACTAACGGGATCGACGGATGAATAGAAGACACGGCCTACCGTGAACCAGAGAGCTCTTCGAAATGATCGCCCTGGAATCTGTCTAGGCTTCATCAAAATCGAGGAACACGCTTTAGCCACCTCAGACTAAAAGGCATTCTCAATACTCGTTCCTCAATTACTGAGAAAGGCACCATCAAGGGTACACATTATTTACCAAAAATTCTACAACCCAAATCAAACTCCCTGGTTTGCTCAAAATCTTGCTGACTATATGAAAAGGGGTTTTATATCCACAGTAAATCGTAGGGCCAATCATTGTAACCTCGCTGCCTCTCTGTATCGAGTAAATATTGTCAGCGATCCTAGTTGTAAGTATAATTATAGCTCCGAGGATTTAAATCATGTTCTATGGCAGTCTTTATGATTTCCAAACAACTAAATTAGTAAATAAGCTGCGCAAAATTAAGTTTTTTTCTACCATTAAAAGCGTTCCTTTTTTTTTTTTGTTAAACCTAATGTTAAAGCCTGCGAATATATCTTCCAGTTTTTAAACGACTGCAATCTTCATCTCTAGAGATTATGAAGATATCATTGTACAGTAACTGTAAGCCTACTGTATAATTGTTACAGCTGAAATAAACCAAATATGGTTTCAATGGCTCAATAAAAAAGAAACATGCTTCAGCTCTGTATACAATGAGACGAAAAAGATAAATAGATTTTTGTGGAAATTCAGATTCAAAGACATTCAATTTCTTCTATGTCATTCCAGAACAACTGTAGGGCCAGATTACCCTGTAGGACACTAGGCTTCATTGAAATTGGAAGCTAAGCGACGACAAGGGGACTTTATACATAAATAAAAAAATAAGCTCGTTTGTTGAAACCTTGGCAAGATTTATAAGGATTCGGCCTCTTTGCATCGATCTAGTTCGAACATGAGCTCAGATTGTCCTGGCTCCGTGAAAATCAAGAGCAACGAGGCCACGCCTACTTGGGTCACTTTCTACCCAGCCAGAAAAATAGATAGTTTTTTTTATCATTGGTTATATCAAACATTACATTATTCTTGAGTGACAGAAAAATTTCCTTATAAAGCAAATACGTTGGAAGAGCAACTTTCGTCTACAATAAAAGCAACAAAATTCAGCAGTCTTTCAGAAGTAGGCGGGGTTTCATTGTTCTGGGAGGAGCCAGAGCAGTACCCATTTAAAACAAACACTTTCCGCGAATATTTCGTATCTGTAACTTATACGTTTGTTGAACGATTCCGGTGTGTGACATGTAATTCATCTATTTCGGTTGTCTTAAAGAATATACAGTACAATCCCCAACACACGATGATTGCCAACTACGATGTGCAAAATTATGCAGAAACCGTTGCCCCAAATGATACTACTGTAACACCTACCTCGTCAAATAATGCATTTTGACTCAACAAACCCTGTGTCCGCTTATAATTCCACGGTTTAGGAATGAACGTTTTGCAACAGGGGCAGGTAGAAATGACAGATTTGACAGTAATCAAAAACAGACAGAGAAAGCTTAGAAAGAAGGGTGGGGGGAACAGAAATTTTTGCAAGAGTAGCTGTGAGAACATCGAAACGCTTAAAAGGGGTACCGGATGAACGAACAATTCGCCGGCTTTCGAAGCAGCGGCTATCGCAAGAGTGATGAAACCCGCGACCGCTAATCACCCATCCTCGAGAGAGCTCATTCCGGAACAATGGTCTGGTTTCTAGCCGGGATAATGAAGCCGGTAATAATTACCGGGAACCAGAGGGAAAAAGGCCGCCGCGGTCGTGGCGAATTTAACGATGATCGTTTCGCGGCCCGTCGCGTCGCGTTAATGAACAATCTCGTGCGTAGCCGGCAGCTATAATGAACGCGGCAGGGCTATAAAAAGTGCGTGTATTCGGGGCCTGCTTGTAATCAGCCAGCGAAAACATGTCCCGACGTCCCTGACACGCGAGCCACTAATCATGACGAAAGTGGCGTCCGAGAACGTATAACATACTATCGTAGCGTCAGCAATAGTACACATATAGAAATCAGATCTACGGACCCGGTAAACGTTGCGCCATTCGAACACATTTTGCGCGGCCGCGTCGCGACAATGACGGATGATCTACGTCATCGACGGTGCCGTCGATAAGGGTTGAAGGAAATTGCGCCTAACCTCCGACGTACCGCCCAATGATGCAAACTACAGCCGAATGACGGCAAGATTTGCCGGCTCGGCTGCTAATCTAATCTAAAAGATAACCGGTCGATACTTCGCGTACGGTTGACATCCAATTTGTCAGCTAGCCGGAACACTCCCCTAAATGGATTACGAACGACTTGTTTAGGGAGATTTCAGATTTACGAATCCTGACCCTGCTTCTCAAGCTGTTCCTAATTGAAAGGGACACAGACTGTACAGTATACAAAATATTTTGAAATTTTCGTATGTATTGCGTATGGGGAATATGTGTGGATAACGTGTATAAATTTCATCCCAGATAGCACCCGACGTCTTAAAGACGTCTGTTTTACGTCCATTTTTGGTCTGAACGTCTTACGTCCTGAAAAGACGTCTTTAAGACGTCTTAAAGACGTCGTTTTTACGTCTCATTTCAGACGTCTTTAAGACGTCTCACTTCAGACGTCTTTAAGACGTCTCACTTCAGACGTCTTTAAGACGTCTTTTACGAGTCGTCTTTAAGACGTTTCATTTCTTGACGTTTCAGTCATTCTAAACTGCTAGAGAAAAGCTTTACAAACTGTACACACGCAACACAATATAACGCAGTTTTCCATCCTTCGAATAGACGTTTATTTATTTAGGAAAGTTAAATAACTAAATTGTTAATTTACTACTATTAGAATATATTACATATATATTCGCAATAGAATTTAGCAATAAATATTGTTTAACCGTTTGAGTCCCAAGCAGCGCGATCGCGCTGTTGAGATTTTATGTCGAGAAAACCCAGCACATTTCGAGCATTGTGGACAACTGACGGTGGTTTACCGATTGTCGAAGTCGCGCGGTCAGATTTACTGACGCAAGAACATCACACAGCAACTTTTAATGTGAATAGTACATTTTACAATAGGTAGAATAATACTATAATAATGCAATAATAAACTACAAAATAAAAATTCTCATTCAGAGAAAGCGCGGTTGCGCTGTTTGGGATTCTTCGACAGTGTTTTTTCAATACCCCCTGGGACTCAAACGGTTAATAATAAAAATATACATTATATATCACAAATCCAAAATCCAAAATAATATATCAAAATAAATAGATAAATAAATAAATAAAGCATAAAATGTTAATGTTCGCGGATATGCTGAAAAACATTCTTTTAATTTATTTTTTTTATTTATAAATAAATAAATAAAGCATAAAATGTTAATGTTCGCGGATATGCTGGAAAACATTCTTTTAATTTATTTTTTTTGTTAGAACAAACATTCAATTTATATTTCTTGTACATGTATACAATATTCAAATTCAATATTTTTCTTATAACAAAAAATGTGGCTTAAAAAATATTTTTCAATATTTGACAATCATATCTATCTAATATTTTTGTGCTACTAGGGGTCTGTTTCGGGACGTCTTGAATACGTCTGTTTCGAGACGTCTTAAAGACGTCTGTTGGAGACGTCTTAAAGACGTCTTTAAGACGTACAGTTTTTTCACAAAGACGTTCCAGAGACGTTCAGAAGCCGTTCGGAAGACGTTCGTAGGACATTCAGACGTCTAATAGACGTCTGAACGTCTTCGACAGACGTCTTAAAGACGTCTTTAAGACGTCTCTGTGCTATCTGGGATTGAAATCATATAACACATATTCGAGTTGGAAAAACTCTATTAGACTTAATAACACATCGTAAGTCACAAAAGTATTCGAACCGTAAGAGCAATCGTCGTGTTAGTAACATTTCTAAGCACCGGCGAATGTAAACAAACATTGCTCAGTTTATACGCGCGGCCAGTCTGAGAGAAATACTGTTCAAAACTCGCGTCGCAATTTATATAAATTCGTTCGAATACTTTCGTGAGCCTGTGTATATAGAATAAACACTGTATGTATAAAAGAAACTTTACAGAGACACCTTTCTCCTATCAAGATTTTTAACAGGTTGCATACAAAATAAAAAACGTCTGTATTAGTTTCAAGCTACAGTAGCCACATAGACGTTCATTTCTTTTTTTAATGATCATAACAAGCTGGAAATTATGCAATAATATTTTCAAATTCTTCAAATGTTTTTACATAAAATCCGCGGAAGACACGGATTCTGTGCATTTTACGGAAATTCATTCAGTCAAGTGTTCAATAGACTGAAAGATAATGATGTTTTTTATATTTGTTTTCTTGAGAAACTGCCGTCGGTATTGGCATAACAAATCGCACTCCTCTTAACGTTTACACGTTCAATTTTCACGCACGTTCGAATGCTTCACGGACATGTTTCACCAACGCAGATGAAGACAGTAATTTTTTTTTAGATACGACTAATTTTAAAAGGATAAGTCTATTAATATTCATGACACGTCCAGAATCTTTACTATTTTATCTCAAACAATCAGGGCTTACCAAATGAACATACTTTGTAATAAATCCTACATTTGTTTACCTACTTTGAACTTACGTGTACTAATGGATGTGGCATCCATTTATATGATTCGTGAATACAGTGAATTCTCGACATATGATGTTGTTTATCCTACATGCGTCATCGTTCATTACACATGTAAATATCATCGGAATTATATCATTGCTGGTATCGTTTTCATTAGAAAAAATGCCACGAATACGTTGATGAAAGTCCCATAAAAAAGTAATGACCAGGTCTCTCGAGCTTCTTGGCTCTTCACCAGGTATACCATAATATAGTGGGGATATTTCCGCGATGTTTATCATCCAGGTCCCGGCGACATATATCGAGAATTTACTGTAATGTTCTCGACAATTTCACGAGAACGTGTGAAGTTCTGTGCACAACTGGAACGAATGAACGAAACACAGTTCCCCTACCGCGAAACTGCGACTCGCCCGTTCGAGAGACTCGACAAAATGGTGGTCTGTGTTCGTCGAAAACAAACTGATCGGCGCGCGGCGTACCAAAACCATCCGTTCGCTTTCACTCGACCGAAATCGTTTTTGACGCGAGAACATCAAAGCAATGCGTTCCGAGCGACCTACTAAATGTCTCGATTTCGTCAAGGCTCGCAATCGCGGCGGCGGCTGCCGTCTGACGATCCGGAAAAATTAGCAGATTTATTAGTTCATCGTTCGCGGTGCGCCGTACTACGCACCATAGATAACTAGACTAACAGCACCTGCATATATCTCGACAAACCGGAAACTGCAAGTCACCTCAACTGAGACGATAATCCGCTTCCTGAGGAGTCGGTTTCGCCAGTTCGGATTTCAAAGTCAGAAGTCCCAGTTAAATAGGCAAACAGTCTGATGCAACAACAACGGCAATATATGTATGTACACGTTCTCGAAGAAAACAGTGACACGTGCGTTTCTGTGAGACAGGTGCCTCGACAGCGACAGTGGAAAATGTCGTTCATACACAGACATCGCATTCTGGGTCATCGCAATTCAATATTTTCGAGTCCTTGTTGTCCTAGGCAACTATGGTCTATAGAGAATCAATCGTGTCGCTTTGTGCATTACAAGCGTGCAATTAAAACCCGGTATACACACATGAATGCTAATCTCTTGTCTGCGACTCTTTACGCAAATCACGAGTTATATCATTAAAATCGAAATCGAAATTGTTTTCTAGAAGAAACCATTTCTGGTAACAACTCGATGAAAATACTAACATTCATGAAAATATTCTTGATATTTAATATTTTTCTGACTAGTTCGCACACTGTGCGACTCGTGGAAAACGGCTCACTGAAAACTGCGCGATTCCGAACTAAATTCGACGACGTACATCGTGTTTGTTGGCGCCTGCACAGCAGCAGATCCGTGTCATTTCCGGGCACGAGAACGTCTCCCTAGCGGTGGGGATTCTTCGTTGAAAAATAGCTCCGTCATTAGCGTGATCATCATCGTCGGGTGAGTCACTGAACGCCACGATCACGCCCTCCTGCATCTGACGCCCGGGAATGCCCGTTATCCTCCTACCGATCATATACAGTAAGGAGCGAAACTGAACCAATAACCACAAGTTTTGTATAAATCATTATTATTATTTATTACTAGGAATATAGAAGAATAACAAAAAATCAACATTATAATTATTTTTATCATAGTTAAAAGTAACTTAAGAATTTTTTTCAATAATTAATGTCTCCTCGTTTAGCAATGGCAACAAAAATAGACTGACTCGGTTTTGCACCATGTCCAATACTTGGCAATATTTAATATATCATTTATTTTTAATATTTCGTCCACAACCCTTGCGCTTGTAAAACTGCACTAATTCGCTTTGGCATACTTTCTACTAATTTTTTGCAATAATCCGGAGATATTTGTCCCACTGTTCTTGAATTCTATCATACAAATCTGTGATTGATGTTGGTTGGGAGTCATGCGAATCCCGAAGTCGTCTTTTTAGTAAACCCCATAGATTCTCTATGGGGTTGAGGTCGGGGCTTTGTGCAGGCCAATCCAGAACAGAAAATTTTTTAGTACAGAGCCAATTTTTTACACTTTTAGCAGTGTGCTTAGGGTCTCGGTCATGCATGAAAATTACATTCTTTTCTTCAAAGGGCATATTTTCAACAGCATCTATCAGATGATCTTGTAAAATATCCTTGTACATGTACTGATTCATGATGCCATTAACTCGGTGCAGTGATCCAACACCAAATGCTGTTAGGCACCCCCAGAACATTAGGGATCCGCCTCCATGCTTTAACGTTTGTTTCACATGTCGTGATTTAAGCCTTTCATTTTTACGAATCCAGCACCAAGACATGCCATCTGAACAAATTCTGTTAATTTTGGTCTCGTCTGACCAAATAACCCGTTCCCAGTCCGTAGTTGTCCAGTTTTGATATTTTCTAGCAAATTCCAAACGACGTTTAATAGTTTCTTTCGATAACATTGGCTTCTGTCTTTTCTTAATGCTTCTAAACTCAGCTCATTTGAGGGTTCTTCGTGCTGTTCACTGACTTATTTGTATATTCGTATCTCCTTTTAATAATTTTGAAGCCATAATGGAACTTGAAGCTTCACCAGATGTGACAAACCGTATAATCCTTCGTTCATCCTGCGGTGATAATATTTTTGGTCTTCCTCCAACATTTAATAATATACTTTTACAGTATTTTTTTCTTATTCTCTGCACTGTCGATTGTTCGATGAGTAATCAATGTTGGGGCTCCATAGCCGGTTCTTTACCGACCACGATTAAAATCGACCGAGGAGAAAAGATCGGTGTGTTCCGTGCCAAGACAAAACAAATATTTCAGTATAACCAAACATCTGGGTGGCAGACTTCGGCCTACCTCCAGTCTGCCACGTTTCTAATGCACTAGCATTTATGGTAGCGGCCCGGGACAAAATTTACAACATCTTACCGGGCCCAGGTTTATAACGCCTTTCCGGACTCATCGAGTGAGGGTACCACGCGGCCATCTCGGCACAAGGTTACCCTCCCTTTGGCAATGGTAGGCGTCAACGAAGATCAATGACAATGATTGACCAATGACAAACAAATTAGAAGACAGAGATTCTTAGACCCTAACCACAGCGAGACTAGCTACAAGGAGAGAAGAGACGACAAGACCAGTCCACCAACTAGCCTCAAACAAACAAGTATAGCTCCGAACAACCGTAGAGTCGTAGCCCACCATCAAATTCGCGTATTTCTTTTTATTTCTTCGGTTCTGTTAATGTCAGAGTCGAAAGTGCAAACCGACACGGACAAGAGTGTCCTTTGCACCATCTGCACAATTCAAAAAGTGCACGACTAAACACGGTGTATAACGAAGATCTGGAAAATTCGAAACGTCGAAATGAACGGTCCATTGGCTCAGTGAAGCGCGCAGTGGGCGTGGCTTTGTCGCTCTCGGAGCGAATAGTGGCCCCTGGGACAAATCTCTGATCCTACGCAAACGACGAATCGTCGTCGGAGCGGAACGGCCGATCGAGCTGCATACTGACCACGTAACGAATGAAAGAGATCTTTGATCGCGGAACCGTATCGCGAGATCACGGCGTCGCAGATCGAGGGATTTATGCAAACCGCGCGTGCAAACAACTCCCGTGTCGGAAAATCCGTGACGGTGACGTAACGACGCGGATTCAAACAGAACTCCGTGGTGGCAGATAAGGCAAACCGATTTCCCGACAGTAGGCTGGAGGAATCTGGAGGCGGGAACCAGCATTCCATGCGCCCAGAACTGACTCATCCATGACGTCTCGCAACCCAGATCCGATTTTATCCGTGTGACGGTGCCACGCACGTCGACGGGAATATACCCGCGACCTGAGGAAACAATTTCAAGCACTGTGAACGCCGCTGGTTTCCAACCACCCGTGACCTTGACCGACGAGAAAATTGTTTTATCCCGCGCAGAGCCGCGACTCGAGGCGCGTAATTCTCCTCGGGGACGTTGATTAACGCTACAACTACCAGACGAGACGATCGACCCATTTTACCATTTTTAGTTTGCAGTCGCTGCTACCTAGCAAGCACCTTGAATTGTTCTCTCTCTTTGTCTCGATTCGTGAATTTGTTGAATGCAAACAATGATATACCCAGATAGCACTGGACGTTTTAAAGACGTCTGTTTTACGTCCATTTTTGGTCTGAACGTCTTACGTCCTGAAAAGACGTCTTTAAGACGTCTTAAAGACGTCTCGTAAAAGATGTCGTTTTTACGTCTCATTTCAGACGTCTTTAAGGCGTCTTTTACGAGTCGTCTTTAAGACGTTTCATTTCTTGACGTTTCAGTCATTCTATACTGCTAGAGAAAAGCTTTACAAACTGTACACACGCAACACAATATAACGCAGTTTTCCATCCTTCGAATAGACGTTTATTTATTTAGGAAAGTTAAATAACTAAATTGTTAATTTAGTACTATTATAATATATTACATATATATTCGCAATAGAATTTAGCAATAAATATTGTTTAATAATAAAACTATACATTATATATCACAAATCCAAAATCCAAAATAATATATCAAAATAAATAGATAAATAAATAAATAAGTTAAATAAATAAATAAAGCATAAAATGTCAATGTTTTTTCGCGGATGTGCTGAAAAACATTCTTTTAATTTATTATTTTTATTTATAAATAAATAAATAAATTAATTAATTAATTAAATAAATAAATAAAGCATAAAATGTCAATGTTCGCGGATATGCTGAAAAACATTCTTTTAATTTATTTTTTTATTTATAAATAAATAAATAAATAAATAAAGCATAAAATGTTAATGTGCGCGGATATGCTGAAAAACATTCTTTTAATTTATTTTTTTTATTTATTTAGTTTTTTTGTTATAACAAACATTCAATTTATATTTCTTGTACATGTATACAATATTCAAATTCAATATTTTTCTCACAAGAAAAAATGTGGCTTAAAAAATATTTTTCAATATTTGACAATCATATCTATCTAATATTTTTGTGCTACTAGGAGTCTGTTTCGGGACGTCTTGAATACGTCTGTTTCGAGACGTCTTAAAGACGTCTTTGAGACGTACAGTTTTTTCACAAAGACGTTCCAGAGACGTTCAGAAGCCGTTCGGAAGCCGTTCGTCTAATAGACGTCTGAACGTCTTCGACAGACGTCTTAAAGACGTCTTTAAGACGTCTCTGTGCTATCTGGGTATTAGGTTGGCAAGAAAGTAATTTCGGTATTTTTAGGTGAAATAAAATCCAATTTTTTATCAAAGCAATGAACTTTAATCAATAAAATATTTTCCATTTTATTCTATGATCTTCTCCCATCTTTCTGGTAGCTTCCTAATTACGCGCTCATAACACTTCTAATCCTTTTCGGTGAAAAACTGATCCAAGTGCGATTTCAGATCATCATCATTAGTGAATGTTCTACCATTCAAAGAGTTTTGTAAACTTCGGATTAAATGATAATCTGATGGTGCAATGTCAAGGCTATATGGTGGATGTGACATCACTTCCCAACCAAGCTCCAGTAACTTTTCACGTGTTACCAAAGATGTGTGTAACCTAGCGTTATCATGGTGGAACACGATTCCTTTGCGATTTGCCAATTTTGGTCGTTTTTCTTTGATTGTTATGTCCAACTTTGTTAGTTGTCGACAATAAACATCTGAATTGATGGTTTTGTTCGTTGGGAGCAGCTCAAAATACACAATACCTTTGTATGTAATCCCACCAAATTGACAACATGATCTTCTTTTGGTGCAATTCAGCTTTCGGTGTGGTTTGGGCTGATTCATTGCGCTTGGACCATGTTCAAATTGACACAGAACTCTAATAATTTTAATCAAAATTACGTGTAATTCGCTTCAAAAGTAACATAAAAGATGCAGTTATGAAATGTCAGAAAGAAAATAAACGCAACGTTAACAGAAGTCACTGAAACAAAACGTAACGCCAGGTATTAGTGAAAACCGAAATTACTTTCTTGCCTACCTAATACCTTATTTCACAAAGAACTCACGAATCTCTGATACACCGGATAAAAGATTTGCATTGATTTATCGTGGGAACCTCGAATTAATTTGTACGGCTAATGAAGCATTCACCTTTTATCCAGACTGTTCCGCCACAAACGCTTACGAACGCGTAAAAAAAAAAAGCGGGACAAGCAATATCGACATGGCAGAAATTGAATCGCAATCGACGCGGACGTGCCCGTGCTGTACGAATAAAACCGTGATAAGCAAAACGCTTTTACCCGTTTTGATTTTACAATGCGTATCGACTGCTGTTATAGACCGTGATCTCGTAAACAAATACATGAGATCGCGAAGCAACGTAAGAGCAACAAATATATCATAAAACAGGCGAATTGTTGCCGGGATAGAAGAGTTAAACGAAAGAAGAAATTGCCGGTGATATTCTCCGTGGAATGAATTATTGATCGAACCGATCGACGAGAACCAACTGCGCACAGGGACAGATTAGTAGAATCAGTGGAACAAGACTACGAGAAAAATAAAAGATATTGAAATGTTTTCCTGTTTGGCGCTCGGCTGGTCGATACATAATTTATTTTGCTGTTACGAGGCACGGCTCTGAAATTGGTAATTACCGGATTTCATTAAAACATCACGACAGCAGGATCGTATTACGGAATGACACGACAAGCGTTACCTCGGGCGAAAACAAGAAATTCAGAGGCGAAATTAAAGAATCGGGAGAAGGGATACAGAGAGAGAGAGAGAGAGAGAGAGAGAGAGAGAGAGAGAGAGAAATAAAAACACAAAACTACGTTCGCAAACAAGAAACGCGATGTCAACGACAGGCGAGGTTCCCGTGGAAGCAGACACACGACAAGCCAGCCGCATAAGAGCAGCTCGCTCGAGCAAACAAGTTTTTTCGCAAATCATTGACTGCACAACTGCAGCTGACTCGGATCTAGCCGGTGCGCGCCGTGACAATGACTATCGTGCAGGCAAGGTCGGTCTATTGGAGTAGACAGACAGAAACGATTTGCAACGGAATACCGACTTGTATGAGGAGTTCAAGAGTAATGCGCATATACAAACCAAAAAGATTATAAAAGAGCAAGGCTTGACGAAAGGGAAAATAATTTTCGACCAATATTATACTGGAAGGGCTAAGCCATGGTTCAAACACGAACGGCTCTCACGAGAATTTATTGAATTTATTGTTTATTTGTTGTATTGTTAATCGGTGCAGATTATAGTCTTAATCATTATAGTCTTAATGCGTCTCTATTTCGTGTAGGAATTATTAGTGACCCGAAATGCGACTGCGGACACAGTAGTCAGGATGTTAACCATATGGTTTGGCAATGTAGCCTCTTCGATCTACAGCGATCTAGGCTAATTCAACAGTTGCGTGAAATTAAGCTTCAGTTGCCCTTATGCTTGGAAATGTTGGTTGCCCGACCCAATATTGGGCCTTGTCTTCTTACTTTTAAGTTCTTGGAAAAATGTAAGCTGCGAATTTGATTTATAATTTAGTGTGGACTGTGTATGTGTGAATGTATTGTATGTATGTATACTGTAGTTACAGTAACAAGTTGTTTCAGTGCAGTAGAAATCTTGACTGAGATCTGAAATGCTTAAATAAAAAAAAAAAGATTTGCAATGGAAAAGAAGCGGCACAGAGGTGGAGAGGGGGGAGCGTAAGGCCGTGCATGCTGATACACCAAGAAAACGCGTTTTTCTCACGAGTCGAATTTTATTAAACAGAACTACCGCGTTCAATAGCGAGCCGAGAACCATGAATCCGTCTTATTTGTACCAGTCGACGTGAAAGTAACCATGGAACTGTTGAACGTTTCATTATTCTCATTCGCATAATCATTTCCTCGTCCATTCTCTTTCCTTCTTCTATTTTAAGAACGCTGTGCTTCTTCGAAGCCGCGCGATCATTATAATATGTCGTCCCGCATCGATTTTAGACTATCACTTTAAAATAATAATATACTTACAATTTATATATTTTTAAATTACAATTTAAAAAAAATTGTTTCTTTTTATATATATATTTTTCGAGGTCAACGTCTTGGAACTTTTTGAGAAGCTAGGTTTGGTTTACCGAATGACGCGAATTTTATATATTTTTGAATCTGTCCAAGTTTTAAACAATTTTTGATACCCGTTCGACTACTTCTTCGTCTTCCTTTCTCGTGAATTTCGATGTTTTTCTCCAGCACAAACGAAACCCGACGGCCGAGATTCCGTTGCGCGTGCAATTAAGACCACGATACGACTGCAAATATGTTAACGATCTTAGCAAAGAAGGACTTATGCTAACAACAACACGAGGCACTGGAACACAACGTCGGAGGCGAGATAAAATGTAAAATATCTGCTGTTCGAACAATTATCGGCGGTCAATGAATTTTAAGCGGTGAAGGCATGAGTGGATGTTTAAATTTTTAAAGAATCGTCGTCGCGCGTGGCTGAATAAAAATGCTCGAGCCATTCAACCATTTTCCCTCGGCGAGTGTGTGGACATAATAAACGAGCAAATATTTTTGCGCGACGGTGTGAATGTTGGCACGGTATCACATGAATATGCGAACGACAAGCACGAGCAGTCAAACTGTAAAATCATTTTATTGGTCTCCGATGCGTTTGTTACAATAATAAACAATGGGATCAACTTTCTCGAACAATGGATCCGCCGAGAGAAACGCCGAAGGCGAGATACGAATCAAGTAAAAAAATCTTCGATAAGTTCGACAGAGTCCAGAAATAATTTATATCTAGTTGCTGTCCTGATAACTGACAAATCGACCGGGTATTTTCGTATCTTTCGGAGGCGCGCGAAATCGTGTTTGACTGACAGATAGGGGACCATAGTGAGCTGCAGCCACGCGTCCCAGCTATCGGCCGAAAAATGTTTACTCGCGGAAGAGACACACAGGCTGTCTTGCACTTGAAACGTCTTTGTTCGCCGCGGGATCTTATCGATCATCTGCGGACTCGATAAACATTCTTGTTTTGCAGTCTATCTGGAGCCAGCCAACACAAATTCGGATTACGTGGACGGCAGCCTCGGGCCTCAATAAAACGCGACCTCGATGTTTTCGAATTTACGAGAAATTCCTCAATTTTTTGATTGGATAACGGACCCAATCACTGTGGGGATACCAATTACTGTGCCTGCGTTAACCCTTTGCACTCCAAACCATTTCAACTCTAAAACGAAACATTTCTCCCAACCTAGAATATTTCCCTTATATATATATTTTTATGCTGATGCAATTTACTCTTACAGTAAATTGAATAATGTAACAAATATTTTCAATAATGATACAGGAATTTTTAG
Source organism: Seladonia tumulorum (assembly GCA_913789895.3). Classification (NCBI taxonomy): domain Eukaryota; kingdom Metazoa; phylum Arthropoda; class Insecta; order Hymenoptera; family Halictidae; genus Seladonia; species Seladonia tumulorum. The sequence goes on from OU565267.1 coordinate 30,566,860, forward strand.
TGGCGCCTTACAGTCGCCATTCGACTTCTAATATATGAGCCGTTTATTTTGAAAGTGGCCTAAGTCCATTTATCTTAAAATCGAGATATTTAAGGGTTTGCGTTTCAATGAATTTAAAAATATACGTATAGGACATTAATGAGTCGCACTGCTTAAGTGTATCTAAGGGTGTTAAATTTATAGTTCCTATTAAAATAGTGGCAATTATTAATAATAAGTTATTAATAGTGGCAAGAATGGAGTTAGGCCACTTATTTATTAACAATAAAATTTGAAGGTGCCCAAGTCCATTCAACATAATTTAAGATGCTTCAAATTGAAAAAAAACAATACTGAATTTATTTTACATATCCTTAAAACACTTCAGGAACATAATTTATGCGATTCAATTAACTACATAACGTGCAAAATTACAAACATAAATTTATTACAAAACAATTTACTACTCATCTACATTTTGTGTGTGTAAAAGGGATTTGAAGTAATCATGATGTTCCGGTGGTATATATCGTAATAGGTCCATCATGTCCTTGAATTTTGTTGTTGTAATTTGTCTGATATTTTTACACAGTGGTGTCAATACAATATTTTCGAACTTTGTTGGTCTACCCCGACGTGGTAATAAATTCAGGACTTTAAAATTTTCATTCTTATTCATTGATGTCTTATAGAAAATTTTATACGGTTCATTTCTGCATCCAACATATTTTTAGCCAGTTTATTGACTCTCCATTAGAATTTTTTAGTTTTTTAAAAATTGCATTTTCTAATAATTTTGTTGATACAAAATCTTCTTGTCTCATTTCATTTACAATAAAATTATTACCTTTCCGACACTTTTTCATAATCTTGTAATAATCTTGGGGAACCAACAGATAATCTTCGGTTTCTTTTTCGATTTTTTTTTAAATCATTACTTACTATTTCTTCTTCACTATCTGAACTAAATAATAGTCTTGTTCTGTTCTTCCCCATGGGTGAAATAATTTCTAAAATTTAATATTAAATTTTATGTTTTATATTAATTAAACGTACTGGTTATTCAACTAACGCAATTGTCCAAAAACTGAGGTTAAATTGTAAATACTAATTAATTAAAATTACCTTCATCACTACTTTCCGACATTATCAATAGTAAATATATTATCTTGATTATTTAAGTATAAATGGAGTTAGGCCACTTTCAAAATAAACGGCTCATATCTCTTTTATTCGTTACTCTTTAAAAATACGTATAATTGATATAGGCACAGTAATTGGGTCTGTGATTTTCGTCTACAAATTTTGTGAGAATATAAACGATTATTACAGGAAAGACTGTCTTTTTTCAATATATGTCACGAAGCTTGAGACTCCTCAAGAATAATAGTCTCAAAGTGGATCAAAGAATAATAGTCTCCTGAACGATATATGTCGCTGGCAAGACCCGTGCTGTTGACATATATCGAGAAAACGCTGTATAGGTGAAAGTAAAGGGTATTTCGAGGCATTGCAGTGTCTATGTTGATTACTGATTAACAAGTTCTATTCATCGGCTCGAAAAAATTTCTGACCAGTTTGGCCGGTTGCAACGAGAAGAGTCAAAAGTCGCAGACATGGTTGAACATGCGCCTATATTTCAGGAAGAGCAAACGATCGTCATCCGTCTGTGACTGTCTAATAGCCCAATCTGCGGGGCGATAAATTCTCGTTAGCTCTTCTGCGCCGGGTCCAAACAATCATTGCACAAAAATAGAACCGTCTAGCCTCGGAACCACGGGAAAGTCAACATTCCCGCGCTGCCGGTGCAATTAAAAACAACCGTCTAGTGGGTACTCACTTCATCGCGTGGAAACGGAGTTCGAGGTCCCCCGCCTATTCTGCTTTCCGCCTATTCTCGACCAAGGCAGCCCATCGAAGACTCAAGAATGTGTGACGAGCCTGCATTCACACCTACGAGCTGGTTCGGCTGCGTGTAGTGCGAACATCACACGCCTGAGCCGCGTTATCAATGGAACGTCAAGTACCTGCACACCGGTCTTCCATGGAACACCGTGTGCCGTTCGATTCCAGGATTCGATGACATTTATCTAATCGATTCTTCGGAAACCTCCTTCTTTTTAAATCACTGCAGGCCAAATACCGATCAGTTACCAGCAATTCGCCATCAATTCTCAAAATCTTCTTTCAATTTTCGGGGATGGAATCGAATTCAAATTTGTCAGTGGTTTTCACGGTTCGATGGTGTTTGCCTAAGCGGCAGTTTCTCCACTGATAAATCACTGCTATCCTTGTTCCATGGCCTCCGAAAGGATTTCAATTTTAGGGGATGAAGGTACCCGGAGTGTCGACGATTTCCAAGATTCGATGGTACTTCGACTGTAGAAATTTCAATGTCGAATACTCAGAATTACTCAAATTACATTACCGTCTTCATAATCTTCTTTCAAAATTTCCCGGGGGTGAAACCACCCCAAGTGTCAACAATTTGTAGAATTCGATGGTGTTCATTTATTCGACAGTTTAGATACTGACGGCAATTTCTATTCTGTCTATACTGCAATCTTCTTCCAATTTTAAGGGATGGAACGACCCCAAGAATGTCAACGATTTCCAAGATTGAATGGTATGTATTTATTTATTCGGCACTAGAGGCACTGTTGCTGATCTCTTTCACTGCCTCTATTCTATAATCTTCTCCAACACTTTAAGGGATGAAGCTACCCTACGGTTACCAAAACTGTGTCAAGGACTCAGTGGTATTTACTCGTCACTTCGGACAGCTTCTTTCTCGATCACAAAAGTCCAAATCGTGATAAATTACACAGAGAACTGCACACCTCCGTTTCTATAAGCTTCTCTCAAAAGCACAAGGGATGAAACTACCCCAAATATGCCAACAATTTACACATATCTTACTAACACTTCTGACAATTTCTTTCTAACATCACGAAGGTCTGAATCGTGACAATTTAACTCGCCACTTTCTTTGCAATATTTTTCCAACATTCAGGGATGAAGTTACCCCAAAGATCGTCAACAATTTTCGCGAACCAATGACACTGTTTAAACGATTTATTATTCAGAGTTCACCGCAGCCTTTAATCTTGTCTAGATTTTAGGGGATGAAGCGCTACCTTAAAGTCTTCACTCCGCGTTCGCTTGCAGCCGGAAGTGGAAGCGCGTGGTTTTTCCGCGACGAAACGCGTCGATCGAGCGGGAACGATCGTAAGACGGAGCGGAATAGACGATCGAGGATCTAGAAGCCGCGAAACCACTCCTCCGAAGCGTTCACCGCGCGGCTGTTGGCGCAACACTGAACAACTGCGTATCGGTCGTAACTAACGGCGCCTCGGCGCGCGCGATCATTCGCGCAGTCGCGTGATCGCCTACACGCCGGATCGGTCGCCTGTTTGCCGCCGGAATTAGACAAAAGAGAGGCGCAGGCACCGTCGACGGGAAACGTGATTAGGTCAACGGAGGTTCAATTTCACGGCAATGTTTCTCCCCCGACGCGCAATCGACCGCCAACCCTTCCGCTTTTCTCTAGAAACTTGTCTCCGACAGCAAGCTGTTCTGACCTGGTCTTTTATTAGGCAGAGGCAAGAAAGTAATTTCGGTTTTCACCGGTTTGAACCTGGCGTTATGTTTTGTTTGATTGAGCTCTGTTAACGTTGTGTTTGTTTTCTTTCTGAGATTTCATAACTGCATCTTTCAGGTTACTTTTGAAGCAACCCAGATAGCACTGGACGTCTTAAAGACGTCTGTTTTACGTCCATTTTTGGTCTGAACGTCTTACGTCCTGAAAAGACGTCTTTAAGACGTCTTAAAGACGTCTCGTAAAAGACGTCGTTTTTACGTCTCATTTCAGACGTCTTTAAGATGTCTGTTACGAGTCGTCTTTAAGACGTTTCATTTCTTGACGTTTCAGTCATTCTAAACTGCTAGAGAAAACCTTTACAAACTGTACACACGCAACACAATATAACGCAGTTTTCCATCCTTCGAATAGACGTTTATTTATTTAGGAAAGTTAAATAACTAAATTGTTAATTTAGTACTATTATAATATATTACATATATATTCGCAATAGAATTTAGCAATAAATATTGTTTAATAATAAAACTATACATTATATATCACAAATCCAAAATCCAAAATAATATATCGAAATAAATAGATAAATAAATAAATAAGTTAAATAAATAAATAAAGCATAAAATGTTCATGTTCGCGGATATGCTGAAAAACCTTCTTTTAATTTATTTTTTTTATTTATAAATAAATAAATAAATAAATTAATTAATTAAATAAATAAATAAAGCATAAAATGTCAATGTTCGCAGATATGCTGGAAAACATTCTTTTAATTAATTTTTTTTATTTATAAATAAATAAATAAATTAATTAAATAAATAAATAAAGCATAAAATGTTAATGTGCGCGGATATGCTGAAGAACATTCTTTTAATTTATTTTTTTTTATTTATTTAATTTTTTTGTTATATCAAACATTCAATTTATATTTCTTGTACATGTATACAATATTCAAATTCAATATTTTTCTCACAAGAAAAAATGTGGTTTAAAAAATATTTTTCCAATATTTGACAAACATATCTATCTAATATTTTTGTGGTACTAGGGGTCTGTTTCGGGACGTCTTGAATACGTCTGTTTCGAGACGTATAACGGATGTTTTAAAGACGTCGAACGGATGTCTTAAAGACGTCTTTAAGACGTACAGTTTTTTCACAAAGACGTTCCAGAGACGTTCAGAAGCCGTTCGGAAGCCGTTCGTAGGACATTCAGACGTCTAATAGACGTCTGAACGTCTTTAAGACGTCTCTGTGCTATCTGGGAAATTACGCGTAATTTTGATTAAAATTGTTAGTTCTGTGTCAATTTGAACACGGAGTGCAAAAACGAACATTATAGGCACATTGCTTAACAGAACGCACGTGCCAGAATTGTTTTAAAAAATTCCGTTCTGGAAATTTCTCAGTTGAAGACGACCAACGTTCTGGTCCAACTTCTTGAAAATCGTTCCAAGTTTCGGCGTAATGAAAGCCTGCAGCAACAAAGGCGTATAATCGAATGTTTTTTCTTTTTTCTTTTTTTTTGCGGCATACATTATCTGCAGGCGAAGTATTATTTTGCTAAAATTGTTTTCCTCTTTCGTCATCCTCCATTGTTTATCGAACGAAGGGGATCTTTTGTTTCGAAATTGAGTTGGAATCGGCGGAAGATTAAAACGGACGCGGTCTCGTTGTTATTGCTTGTTCTTTCTTCTCGTTCGAAAACAATGTACGATCTGCGAAAATTATTGCGCGCGAACTATTGGAAATTAACGAAGATCGTACAGCACCAGCGTGTAATCCAACCGGGGCTTGCGAAACTGATTGACGTAGGCTGGCTGCTATGCTAAAAGATATCGAATCCGTATGATATTGGAGCAAATGTTGAAATACTTTCGTCAGAAAAATTCGCGGATGTATAATTTCTTTCTGAAAGTAATCGAACGTGCAGTTCATGCAACGAGGAGCGATAGAAAAATAATTTTAACAATCGCTGTCGTTCCCTTTCAAACCCGATCTCTATGCATTCAGAATTTTGCACCTTTAACATTTTCACAAAGACCTCAATGTGATATGACGTTGTTCGAAAGAGAAAGGAGGGAAAAACGAAGGAATAGTAAAGTGTGCAATAAATAGGGTAGATATGTTAGATAAGGTAATTAGGATTAGAAAGAAGGAGTGAACGTAGGGTGAAAGTGTAGAACGCTTAGGTTAAATGAGATCGGCTTAGGTGAGTCTGACCTAGTTTAGGTTATCCTACAATTTTATCGCGTTTCTGGTACTCAAGGTTATCTGAAGGTCATGACATAAACATATTCAAATGCATTTTCTCAGCCGCTAGAAGACGGAATAAAAAGAAATATAAGCTTTCCTGATAAGAAATTACGACGACCTTCAAAAAACCGGACAAAAAAATTTTTCTTCTATGACGTTTCTCCTTCGATACCATTTAAACTATGCCGTAAATATTTTTTGTTCCATTAAAAGTAAAGGAAACATTTAGATGGCCACCTTCAGCTGAGACACTCTGTGTCGTAAAACCACGTCCGATGAATAAATATAAAGACTGTTATTGCAGAAGCGATTCTTCAGTGTGGTTTCATCCAAAATTTGATTTATTAATGTAACACCGACCCAAACTTTTAGAGATTTCCTACAGGTGCCAGTCTGCAAAAATAATTATAACCGAGGGAAGATTCCGCCTGTTTATCGTTCTTCGCAGCCACTAAACTCGTGAAAAAACATCGCTCCGCGAAAATAGGTTAATTCATCGCCCGTAAAAATACCGATGACCTTTTCTCCTCTTGCTCGCGGTACCATTCAGCGTTCTTTTATTACCTGAAATATCTTTCCCTATCGGTCACCACAACGGGAACAATTAACCCGCCCCATACCAGCCGGCCAATCCTACTGAATCGCAGAGTGGAACAACAACAATGTCGTCACGAATTGTTCGAACGCGATACGCGGTATTAATACCTCCCGATGCGTGATAGTATTTAGCCTGAAAGCCACCTCCGCTTATTATATCTCTTTGTATTAACCTTGAGGAGAACGGATCGACTCCACCCCGTGTGCACGCGCCACATACCAAATGAAAATGACATTTCCCCACCCATCCTCGCGGCGATCAATCTCCGTTGCTATAGTCGCTACCAGCGAACAACGCGTGTGTGCCCGATTAACATTCAATTCGTCTCTCGAATTTGTCCTGAATCCAACCGGCGAAAACAACACGTTCAATTCCCTCGTTAACCCCTTAAGACCCCTTAAGATTTATCACGGATACTTGAAGACCATCCAGCAGCACATGTTTCAATGCATCAATTCAATTCAATTTATTCAAATTCGTGCGCGTCCATTTTCCTTTACATACAGTCTCCGCGATAATACTATAAGACATCACTTAAAACGAAATAATTAAGTGTTATATGAAAGAACTTCATCGTCTTTCATACAGAGTGTTATTAGTAGACATCGGATGTTTATGCAATTTCCAATTTTTATAGAAACATTTTAAGAAAGTGGAATGAAATAAAATCCTATTTTTAATGGGGACAGCCATTGTATTGGGTTGGCAACTAATTGCCGATTTGTTCAATGAAATAAAAGAGTTTTTTGTTTTACTTGGATTGAACTTTAATCTATGATGTATTTTCCATTTTTTTCTATGACCTTTTGCCATCTTTCTGACAACTTGAAAATTCCACGCTCGTAGAAAGTCTGATCCTTTTCGGCCAAAAACTGAGTCAAGTTATAGTTTCATCTATAACTGAAATCGGCAATTACTTAGTTGCCAACCCAATAGATCCAAAGCAAATGAAAATCGTGTTAAATTCTCTCGAATTTTATATTATAGCATTTTTTGAACATTTCCAGAAGCCATAAATGCATAAAGATCCGCTGTCTAGTTATTAGTTACTTCTGGAGACGTCGTTTAACGCAGTGTTTTCGTTAGTATTTCTGAGAATTTAAAAGTAACGCCAACTTACCTTTTATTAACTGCGACAAAACTATACGACAGATAATGTTTTTGTAAAAAATTAACACGTACAGCATATTTTTATCGGTTATTAATATTTTCTGTTGCCACCATTATTTTTTCTGACATGTAACATTCTTTTTGGGATAGATTTATACAAGTTTTTAATCGTTTTTTGCTTATTTTTCTTCCATACCATTTCAACGCAGTTTTTCTTTAACGTTAATGTAGAGTTCGATGCATGTCGTAAAATATTCCGTCTGTCTTGTGCAGTTGTCAACTTTAGACGGCCTCCTGGATTCTTTTTACCATAGTTTTCACTATTTTTTAAATAATTATAAACTACACAACGGCCTCTTGCAAGAATTTCAGAAATTTTTGCCACTGAATGATTGTCATTTCGCAAATTATTGATAATTTTAATCTGTTTCATTTAATTTTTTTTCTCATGGCATTTTGTACAAACACAAATATTGCAAGTTGATTAATATTTCCTCAGACGTCCCCAGAGGTAAATAATAACACTCTGCATGAAAGACGATGAAATTGTTTCATATAATACATAATTATTTCGTTTTAAGTGATGTCTTATAATATTGTCGCGGACTGTATCTCTGAACCTTAACTCTTTGAAATCAATGATCTCTTTATTGGGCGTAATAGGTAATGTGTTGATCTGATTAGTAGAGGATTAGGATTTAGAAGGATGTTTCCAACTCTGGATCAAAATGGACCCAACTTCCTTCATCCGAGGATTACTAAAATTGTACTTGTTGAAGGTTCACATATTTTCATACATTCAATATTTGGGTGTATTTGGCTTTTCGTACTAATATTTTTGGAAGGTGAATGAAATGTATTTAATGTACTCAAATTTTGTTGCATACCTACCGTCAGTACTTTATGCATTTTTCCCAATTTTTGCAAGCTACAAAGTGATATACAGGATGTCCCAAAAATGTTGTACTTCCTTGAAGGAGGTGATTCCCGAAGTCATTTGAAATAACTTTTTGCTTTGTGAAAATGTCCTCCATGGTTTTGTTTTCTAGTTATCAACGAAAAACAGTTTTTTGTTAATAACTCGAAAACAAAAGCCCCAGAGAACATTTTCGCAAATGAAAAAATTATTTCAAATCACAAAAGATTCAAGGCTGTAATTATGTTTGGATTTAAGCTTTGGATTATTTAGATTTATTCGTTTTTTGCACTAATATTTTTAGAGGATAAATTATACCACAAATGTTTTATAGATTTTCTAAAATTCTTGCAAGCAACAGACTGATGTATAAAAAATTAAGGCTACCGTTAATGTTCAATTCTCATTCTCATTGTTCACAACAACAATTCTCATTGTTCTTGCTTAGATTGCTTGTTTCACTTGCGTAGAATGTGTACTTCAGAAACGCGGTTCAAGAGGAAAAAGCACAGATATCGCGTGAGCATGATGACACTTCAACTTTCCGCGTCGTTTCATGGCATTTCGTCAGAAATTCTACGTATTCTGTGTCCATGTTAACATTTTAATCCTGCTGCGATCTTCAGTTAAACTATGTTTTCGAAATTTAAGAAGTATATTAGTGACAATCTTTTCATACTATTCTCAAAAAGAAAGTCATCGAAAATGATTTCATCTTTGGAAAATTCAGACTGTGAATAGGTCTAAAAGTATCACACAATCTTAATACTTTAATTACGAGCAGCGATTCAACAGTTTTTTTCAAAATCAATGCCTGTAACAAAAATTGTAGGACAAGAATGCAACCCTTATACCACGGTTCAATTTCTAGTATGTAAATTGAATGAATATCTATTTCATAAAAAAAAAACGAAGAAATTAATGGAGCCTACAATAAGTACCTTCCAAAATCACAAAATTTTTTAAGTAATTGTTTAAAAAAATCGATGAATAAAGCTGCAAATCGTTCTAACAACGAGTTTTATAAAATATCTGCTGTCGTAGGATTAAAGGCAGCAAAACATACAGTCGCGTCGGAAAGTAAGTTAACATTTGGTGATATGTAGGCAATTAATATGATGAATAAAATCAAGTTATTGTATTGTTTTTATTTAGGAGGTGTAAGGAAATAAACAAATATGTTAGTAAAACATATATTATCATTATTAAAGATTAAAGACATGTCATATTCATTTGCCTGCATATACCACTCGTTAACTTACTTTCCGACTCGACTGTAATTGTGTCGCAAGAAGACACCGAAAACACAGCAGACACTAAAGTAAATGAACAAAATTAAGGGATTACCGTCCCAGAATTTGGACTTTGATAGCGCCTCATCTTCATCCCCACCACCCCTTAGCGTATCCAATGATATCGCTCTCTGTTTCCAGCCACGAGACGTCATCGAATTGTCAGTTAATAAAATGTATCGTCTACTATTCGATAGCGTCTCGCTAACTAACGCGGTTCACCGATTTTGCAAGCGGATCGTGACGTCGGCAGGCAGCGCGGGTGGCAGTGATTTATTCGGCCGGGTGGAGGGAAATTAAAAGACGCCGTTTCCAGGGGTCACGTGATCCCTTATCGGGACGCATTGCCGTTGATGACGCGCTGTCGATGCGATAACATGTCGTGTCTAAAAATTGCGTCGCAGTTTTGAAGGGGGGGGGGGACACGCCGGACTCGTACGATGCAGAAAAATTTTCGTACGTTCAGGATTGAGCGTTATCGCCGACGCGTATCTGTCAGAGTTTTAATGTGGCTGAAACTCGTTATCGCGAGCTGACTCGATCAACGTTCTCTCCCATGGAATGCCAGATTAAACGGGAATCATCGTGAAGATATTAATCGATGACCATGGACAGCACTGGAAGCTGCGAGTACAGTAAAGTCTTGATCTAAGACGCACGGAGCTGCACGATCTTAGTCAACTCGCATGCTCCCTTCATTGGGGAAATACAAGAAGCAGTGTAAACGTGTCGCGTAACATGTCGTGTCTTTATTTTCCATTATTTCTTTACGGGACTTTCACCAATGTAGGAAATTAATAGGATAGGATTGTTTGGAATGACTGTGGGCGCGTTTGCATTCGGTGTGTATGTGTGTATGATTGTGTGTGAAGATGGTAACAGCTCGGTGACGAGAAGACTCGTGTGTTTTGTCGTTGCCGGGTGAATTATTTAATTATAAAAGAAGTGAGTCGTAGTTACTTACCAGCGAACCGGCTAGCAATAAACACGTATCCGCACACGCGCCTGGATTTATATTAAACAAAACGAATAAATATAGTTAATAGGAAAGGAGATAATCCTGATTGTTTGAATTCCCTCCTTCCCCTATACCAACTTATTTGTGGCATTTTTCTGATTAAAATGACACTAAACACTATATAATTTGAACTGTATTTAGTGATTTAATTGACGTTTACTCTATGCATGTCCCAAATGCCTGGCCAATAAAAGTCCCAGGTCTCTAAATCTTCGCTGTCCTTTTCTACGTTCGGCGTGGATCAAAGAATAGTACTCCTGACCGATATATGTCTCTGGCTAGACCCGTGTTTTGGACATATATCGAGTAAATACTGTATGTAGTGCGCCTTCTATGACCTTTCCTACGTTCGGCGAGGTCGACGCGGTCACAACAAAATGGTAGCTGTTCACGATCTATTATGTCACAGCACGGACTCGAGGATTGAGCTTAGATCAAGACTTTACTGCAACTTACATTTCCTTGCTCAAAATTGTGACAGGGTTTCTTCAGACAGGTTTAGAAAGCAGTAACTTAAACGCTTCAGGTTCAAACATTGTTTATTGTTGGTTTATGCTGTACGTTTATTGATCACGTTCACACACAAAAACCGTGTAAATGAATTATTATATGCCCTACAAGCTCAGGCAACAGTGTCGATCATGGGATAGTGTTCGCCAGAGCAATATCGGAGAGCTCAGGGCAACAAACGGTCAGCTGGATTTAGACATGACTGCCCACTTAGATTTTCTAACCGTTTGGAACAACAAACAGTCAGAGCGATTGTAAACATTCGGGGCAACATACGGTCACCTATAAGGTCACTTATAAGTGACCGTTTATTGCCCAGAATTTTTATTTAGCGCCAAGTAAAGATAGTCATACGAGTGCATATAAATATTTTACAAAATCAACGAATTACGAATAGAAAGAAGAACATTTATATGCATCATAAGTACGTGGAATTCGTTTATTATACCGTGTTGCATACTATTACCATTCAGCACAGCTACGAATCATTACAGGTATCTGCGCATGATCGCACACGTGAGACTGTGAAAGCATCGATCAGGCAAAACCTACCGCTTAAAATTGCATAATTTTCAGAAAGTGCGTCGATCGTAGCGTTAACAGTATCAAGAACTGTAGTAAATGCACATCGAGCTCATTGCAAATTGGTGAAGTATCATAAAGTACATAAAAATTCCACTCAGAACCTGTAAACAAATCACTGTGGTTACACCTAAAATTTAATTGGCACTACCCCTTGGATCGAATTGAAGTTTAAATTTGATAATTTCAAAAATGAAGGTAGACAGTTTCTATTCGGTAAAATTTTAACAAAAGAAGACGTAACAAAATTTTATTAAAATTCTCTGCCATTAAAACCCTCTGTCCTAATATTGAGATCCTCTTACCTGCGATAGAAGCTTCCCATTAATCTTAAAAGCACATGTTGTGATTGTATTATCTCTATGCACAACTTGCAGAGCGAAATATTTCAACTGCAACAGTGTAATCGTTAATCTCTCAATGAATACATACAAAGAGACTATGCATTTTTATGGAAAATAAAAAGTGTCTGCATTGATTGCAAGACATAGAAGCTTAATGGACATTTATTTCTTTGCTACGAGATTATAATCAGATGACCATAACACAAGTACATGCTTATTCCGTTTTACTATAAAGAGATCCTCAGTCTCTAATTACGATAATTGCCACTTACCTCACGCTTGACGGTGTCATCAATGCAATTATTAGCCAGTTCATGAATCGTGGTATTAATCTCCGCCGCAAGACTCATCGCAGTCTCACAGACCCACACCAAAATCACAAACTGCGACAATCTTAAGACCCCGTATGATACGAACTCGTAAAAAAAAATGTTTTTATCCAGTTTATCTATATAGTAGATCAACAGCATAGTAATATAGAGATTAAAGGTGACCAAAATAAATGTGCCAACCGTAAAAGCAATGTTCACCAAGCGAGACGATTTGTTCAGCTGCTGGACTGCGTCGCTGATATTTTCGTGCATCTCTTCGTAATATTTCACCTTCATCAACAACATGGCAGCCTGTCTACGTGACTGATGCTCCTCTGTCAATTCCAATTGACGATTCTCCGAAGGTTCTTGCAACCGTATCAAACTTTCGTTAATTTTCTTGAAGCATGCTGCCGAAACCCACACGCACATCAAGTAAAACAAGACTGCCTCGGACGACGCTAACACAATGAACAAGTTAACGTAACGTCGTAACAAAGGTATATTCTGCTTGTTCATATGATACATCGGCACATATATTAAGTGGAAAACGATGTTCAGAATGTGCGTCGTGTGTAGAAACTTTGCCATGTCGTTGAAATCCTGCGGCGATAAAATCCGCGATACTTCGGACACCCTTTGGAACACGAACAACCTCGAGTAGTATGTCAGGAACATTATAATTGGTATAGATCCGTCCAACAGAGCGAAAAAGTTCTCGGGCAACGTTGCCAGGAAGTTGCTTTCCGGGGTTGAAAAGTTGACGCAGTACAACACGTAGATTTGGAGAGTCAAATAGAAACAGGCCGTAATCGTTGCAAATGCGAGTCGTATCTTGGAGATCACGTACTTTCCATTTTTATATTCGTACGGAAAAAATCCAAACAACTTCGCGCTACATACGCTGGGATACACCAGAGATTCGAAATCCCATGCGCGAAACGGTAGCCATCGCTTGTGGCCCTTGGAGTTTCTCGTCGAACGACTGATCATTGCTCAATGATTTTTTATTTACCGGTGACGCGGACGATTCGTTTCAAATTCAAGTCAATTAGTTACATGCAACACAGACACTATGAGACAGTTGTCGCTTTCTTGTTGCAGATCAACAACTCGTGCGCAACACACAATTGTACGTAGTACTGCACATTCCTTTCTTACGGTTCGATAGTTTATTGTTTACAAGTGAGAAAAGCTCTTCATATTTCTTTTCCACCTCCAGCTCGAGCGAATGTGCCTCGAAGACTAAATGGTTAGCAGGTACTTCCTTGATGAACGACATTTCTAGTGACATATAATTTCTTAAAATGATAATCTAAAAGTTGAATGTCATAATGCAACGTGGAAATGAAATGGCGCTTGCAAAAAATTGAGGACAATGAAACAGTTATTTCCGTTTTAGATCTAGATGTTTATTTGTTATTGCGCAGCGGATTTTATAAGTTTCTGAGGGTGAATCGATGGGATATGGAACTGCAAGAATTCAATCTTTATTGAAAATAGCAAATGCAACATTTCTATTCATTGTTATATTATTACTACTTACTTTACGTTTATTGATCACATTCACACAAAAACGAAACGTGCGAATGAACTATTAAAAGTTCTACAGACTCAGGAAACAGGAAACAGTGTTGATCGTGCGAACTATTGATCAGGGCAATTGGCGCCAAGTATAAATTGGAAAAGTATCATGGTGTACATCAAAACTGCACCTAAAAACTGCAAAAAATTTCTTTTTAGAATTATTCTTAGTGATTTTAATCCCGCTGTGATTTCGGGGTCCTTTCCGACCCACTCACATTTTCATTTCTTCTGTTAATACTGTACATTGCAGTCCTTTGTAATACAGAACAATTATTGATTAAGTTATTAATCAGTTTCCAGTAGATCAAATGATAACGCTACTATGGCTTAATATAAACATTAAAAAGGAAATGCGAAGATTTCGGAATATCAATAATTAAAAGTTAAATATAAACATATTACAAAATCAATGAATTACAAATATAAGGGATTCAGAGAAGTCTAAAAGCATTGCTACACTTACTTCAAATGTACCGCAAGAAAATTAATGACCGCAGGTAACTTAACTGCTTAACATCAATTATGGAAAGAGCTTTTACTATGTGTGAGTTCAGATAATTAATTTATGTGAGAAAATTTCAAGAGGAAAATACTAAAAAGGGTTCAGTTTACGATCATTACAATTTTGAGGCTTACCTGCGATAGAAGTTTCGCATTTACCGTAAACGCTTTTGCAGAGAATTTAACGTCCCAATGCCGAACTTGCCGTGCAAAATTCCTCAACTGCAATAGTGTAACGGTTAGTCTCTCTGAAAATAATTAGTATAATGCTGTTACATTATACTAATGATTAAATTGCGGATCTTCGCGCATTTATGGAATGTGCAAATAACGAGAGGCCGTTTAATAGGACTTTCTACTAAACATACAAAAAATGTGCTTTCAAATAATAAATGTAAACAAACTTATTAGATTACGCTTTGCCATTGAAAAGTTAAATAACCAGTTCAAATTCTCTTGAAACTATTATTTAAGGGAAAATTTTTAACCTTTAAGTGGCACAGTGTTTACTTGGATTACGAAGTATCGTACTACACCTTTTCTAAAATACTGTATAAATTATCTCAGACTTCATATATCGTGCAATACAGTAGCGAAAAATAGTGTACCGAAATTTTGTTCAGGTCACAAGGGACTCCAATATACCCAGAGACCACATAGTACTTTTATATTATTTTTACCTAAAAGTATTTCCACTAAGCGAAGGGACATCTTCACTTGAGTCTACATATCTTACTTAAAGATTTTTCACGAGAACAGGAATTCGAACAAAGATCCGCAAGATAGTTGCATTTACAAATTACCTCTCGCCTGACAGTGGAATCGTTGCAATCGGCAGCAACTTCATGAATTGTGGTCATGATTCCCTTCGCTTCGGTGGTCGCCGTCTCGCAAACGTAGATCAAGAGCAAAAATTTCGCTCCCATATACATCGCAGACAAAGAAGATATTAGTCGATTTTCGAAGTCATACGTGTCTGGTAATTCGTTCTTTGACACCCATTGAAAGGAAAAGTAAAGATCTAACGTGATCGTAGTAAACGTGGTTGTCGTAAAAATTATAATCGTCTCGCGAAACGCATTATTCAGCATTTCGACGGTGTCGCAGATTTCCTGGTGCAATCCTTCGTAATGTTTCACCTCCATCAACAGCAGAATTCTCTGCCCATTCGACAGAGACTTTGTTAAGGGTTTGTTCAACTGTTTCAAATGTTCATTTACTTTCTTGAAACAAGCGCCTAGAAGCCGTACGCAATTTACGTAGAACATTTGTCCTGCAATCGACGCTCCTCCTAAGTACGTGGCCCCGAAACGTTGTACCGGCAACGTGTCCCATTCAGTAGCAAAGTATAGGAGAAACACAATATGGTAAATGATGAAAACGATATCTTTTATGTGAACAAACTTTGCCAAATCGTTGAAGTCCCGGCACGTCAACATGCGCGTGAGTGTCAACATCTTCTGAAGCACATTCAGTCTGCTGTACGTCGTAGCATACGTCATCAAAATTAAGATGGCTAACATCAGAAAGAAGAGGTACACCTGAAGATACCTCAATCGGCTGCGATATATTCCCATATGATTCACTGCGTATGTTCCGTACACTAGAATGGCTGTATATGCGAAGACCAAGATTGTCGAGACAGCGAATCGTGTCTTCGAAAATAGGTATGTTTGTGATTTATACTTGAAAGGAAATAATCCAACAATAGACGAACAGGTAATGTTAAGATACATGAGTGACTGCATGTCTTTGGCACGCAATGGGCGCCATGAATCGGGGTCCTTTATCATTCTTGTTGCACGTCCAGGCATAGTTCTGCAGTTTTAACAGTAGCACGAATTTTATGCGAAAGAAGGCAATTTCATTATAACAGCTGGTTCTAGTGATCGCAACTGACGAACTGGCTTGTTGTCATCTATTTTCTGCATAAACGCCAATAGTAACGTTGACTTGAATTAATGAATCGACGATTACTTTCGAGATTAAAAGTGAAGTTGGAATTATTTTGTAATTTTATTGCGGAAGTTTAATGTCTGCTTAGCATGTTACATCTTCTTATAGATAATTGAAAGTAATGAAACTGCCATTTTTTTGTTTAGACCTAGATGTTTATCCGTTACTACATTGCGGATGTTACGCGTTTCCGACATGAGTGCATACGATATTAAACTGCAATAACGAGTGAGCAATTTAATCCTGAATTGGAAATGAAAATTGCAACGACTGAGCTAACATTCGTTTGTATAGAAATGGTAAATGAAAATCAATTTTACTGATAAAACATGTGGGTATATTATAAAAAGTTTGAATCTTCAAGTAACTACATGAACAATCACAGTTCACGCAAGGATTAAAAATATTCGCATATTAGATTACTAATAAAAAAGAAAAAACGATCAAAAAAAGAAAGAAACTGTTTATCCAATTAGTAAGATCAAACATTCTGATTCTCCATAAGCACGTAGATTTCGTTTATTATACTGCGCTGCGTACTGTTTCCAATCAACCGAGCCACAAACAATTACAGGTATCCTTGGATAAATGTACTCGTGAGGCTGTCAAGGCATGGATCAGGCGAACCTACCGCTTAAAATTTCATAAGTTTAGGAAAGTGCGTCGATTGCGATAGTAACAGTTAGTTAGAACAACTGGTGTTCATTGAAAATTGAAAGAGTATCATAAGGTACATGAATACTCCGCTCAGGACCTGCAAATAAATCCCTGTGGATATAGTCTGTATAGACATATACACAGGCTCACGAAAGTATTCGAACAAAACAGTATAATTTGCTTTAAATTGGACCAATCTACCTGACTTTGTCTTGAGCAATCAGAAGAATTGTTTTACCGAATGAAGTGCAAAAAAGATTTTGAAACACTTGCAATTGCTAGGAATTGTAAGAGCAAATAAAAAAAGCACTTTACAAAACAAATTTAAAAAATGATTTATACTGTTTTAAAGGGCGTACGAATACTTTCGTGAGCCAGTCTACGTACATTATGACAGACCCACTAATGATATCATCTTACCTGCGACAGAAGCTTCCCATTTATCTTAAAAGCCTTCGCGGTAAATGCGTTATCTCTATGTACAACTTGCAGCGCAAAATACGTCAACTGCAACAGTGTAATCGTTAATCTCTCAATGAATACTTATAAGCAGACTATGCATTTTTATGAAAAATAAAAACTGTCTGCATCGATTGGAAAACACAGAAGCAACATGCAAATTTATTTCTATTCTAAATAATTATAATCCGAAGACGTCGACACAAGTCCATTCTTTTCATTATTGAAAATAAGAAATTATAGAAATATTAAAAATAAGCAATTACCTCACGCTTGACGGTGTCATCCGTGCAGTTATTAGCAAGATCATAAATCGTGGTATTAATCTCCGTTGCATGGCCCGTCGTAGTCTCGCAGACCCAAATCAGCAACGCGAAACTTGCGAACCTTAAGACTACATATGAAAAGTACTCGTACTGCAAATAGACGTCTGTAGGCAGTCCTCTTGCATTACGGATCGCCTGCATGTAGGTATACAAATCTAACGTAACCAGAACGAACGTGGACATCGTCAAAATAATGTTATTCGAAAGAGACGATTTGTTTAGTTGCTCGACAGCGTCGCTGATTTTTTCGTGCACATCTTCGTAATATTTCACCTCCATCAACAACATGGCGCCCTGTCTACGTGGGTACTGCTCCTCTGTCAATTCCGATTTACAATTCGTCGGAGGTTCTGTCAACCGTTTCAGACATTCGTTGACTTTCTTGCAGCATGCACCCAAAACGCATACGCAGATCAAGTAAAAAAAGACTGCCTCGATCGATGCTATCACAATGAATAAGTTAATGTATCGTCGTGCAAGAGGTATATTCTGTTTGTTCACATAATAAATCGGCACATTTATTAAGTAGAAAACAATGTTCAGAATATGCGTCGTGTGTAGAAATTTTGCCATGTCATTGAAATCCTGCGGCGATAAAATCCGCGATACTTCGGACACCTTTCGGAACACGAACAACCTCGAGTAGAATGTCAGGAACATTAAAAATGGTATAGATCCGTGAAACAGAGCGAAGAAGTTCTCGGCCATCGTTTCCTGGATGCTGTCGTTCGGGTTTGAGATGTTGATGGAGTACAACACGTAGATTTGGAGAGTCAAATAGAAACAGGCCGTAATCGTTGCAAATGCGAGTCGTATCTTGGAGATCGCGTACTTTCCATTTTTATATTCGTACGGAAAAAATCCAAACAACTTCGCGCTACATACGCTGGGATACACCAGAGATTCGAAGTCCCATGCGCGAAACGGTAGCCATCGCTTCTGGCCCTTGGAGTTTCTCGTCGAACGACTGATCATTGCTCAATGATTTTTTATTTATCGGTGACACGGACGATTCGTTTCAGATTCAGGCCAATTAGTTACATGCAACACAGACACTACGAGACAGTTGTCGCTTTCTTGTTGCAGATCAACAACTCGTGCGCAACACACAATTATACGTAGTACTGCACATTTCTTTCTTACGGATCGATAATTTATTGTTTACAAGTGACAGAGGCTCTTCACATTTCTTTTCCACCTCCAGCTCGAACGAACGTGGCTCGAAGACTAAATGGTTAGCAGGTACTTGCTTGATGAACGACATTTCTAGTGACATATAATTTCTTAAAATGATAATCTAAAAGTTGAATGTCATAATGCAACGTAGAAATGAAATGACGCTTGCGGAAAATTGAGGACAAATAAGACAGCAATTTTCTTTTTAGATCTAGATGTGTATTTGTTATTACAATGTGAATTTTATGAGCTTCTGGTAGTGAATGGAAGAAATATTGGACTGCTAAACTGTCAGAGCAGTTCACCCCGTAATTGGAAATGAAAATTGCAATAACTGAGCTAACATTCATTTGTATCGAACTGGCAAATGAAATTCAATTTTACCGATAAGATAAATGGGTATATTATAAAAAATTAGAATCTTCAAGTAATTACATGAACAATGATAATTCACGTAAGGATTAATAATACTAGCATACTAGTTTGCAATTGAAAAAGAAACAATTAAGAAAGGAAGGAAACTATTTATTCAATTCGTGTTTGCTACAACTGAGATAAAACATTTTTAATCATCATAAGCATGTAGTGATCGTTTATTAGACTGTGGTGCATACTGTTATCAATTAGCCCAGCTACGAACTATTATAGGTATCTGCGCATGAACGCTTCCGTGAGGCTGCCAAAGCATCGATCAACTGAACCGGCCACTCAAAACTGCATACATTTAGGAAAGTGCACGCACCGCGGCGCTGACAGTTAGTTAGTGCAATTGGAGCTCATCAAGAATTGGGAGAGTATCATAAGGTACATGAAAACTCCATTCAGAACCTGAAATTAAATTACTGTGGTTATAGATTGTATGTATAAACATATACTATGACTGACTCAATAATGCGATCATCTAACCTGAAACAGAAGCTTCCCATTTATCTTAAAAGCCCTCGCGGTAAATGCGTTATCTCTATGTACAACTTGCAGCGCAAAATACGTCAACTGCAACAGTGTAATCGTTAATCTCTCAATGAATACTTATAAGCAGACTATGCATTTTTATGGAAAATAAAAACTGTCTGCATCGATTGGAAAACACAGAAGCAACATGCAAATTTATTTCTATTCTAAATAATTATAATCCGAAGACGTCGACACAAGTCCATTCTTTTCATTATTGCAAATAAGAAATTATAGAAATATTAAAAATAAGCAATTACCTCACGCTTGACGGTGTCATCCGTGCAGTTATTAGCAAGATCATAAATCGTGGTATTAATCTCCGTTGCATGGCCCGTCGTAGTCTCGCAGACCCAAATCAGCAACGCGAAACTTGCGAACCTTAAGACTACATATGAAAAGTACTCGTACTGCAAATAGACGTCTGTAGGCAGTCCTCTTGCATTACGGATCGCCTGCATGTAGGAATACAAATCTAACGTAACCACAACGAACGTGGACATCGTAAAAATAATGTTATTCGAGAGAGACGATTTGTTTAGTTGCTCGACAGCGTCGCTGATTTTTTCGTGCACATCTTCGTAATATTTCACCTCCATCAACAACATGGCGCCCTGTCTACGTGGGTACTGCTCCTCTGTCAATTCCGATTGACAATTCGTCGGAGGTTCTGTCAACCGTTTCAGACATTCGTTGACTTTTTTGCAGCATGCACCCAAAACGCATACGCAGATCAAGTAAAAAAAGACTGCCTCGATCGATGCTATCACAATGAATAAGTCAATGTATCGTCGTGCAAGAGGTATATTCTGTTTGTTCATATAATACATCGGCACATTTATTAAGTAGAAAACAATGTTCAGAATATGCGTCGTGTGTAGAAATTTTGCCATGTCATTGAAATCCTGAGGCGATAAAATCCGCGATACTTCGGACACCTTTTGGAACACGAACAACCTCGAGTAGAATGTCAGGAACATTAGAAATGGTATAGATCCGTGAAACAGAGAGAAGAAGTTCTCGGACATCGTTTCCTGGATGCTGTCGTTCGGGTTTGAGATGTTGATGGAGTACAACATGTAGATTTGGAGAGTCAAATAGAAACAGGCCGTAATCGTTGCAAATGCGAGTCGTATCTTGGAGATCGCGTACTTTCCATTTTTATATTCGTACGGAAAAAATCCAAACAACTTCGCGCTACATACGCTGGGATACACCAGAGATTCGAAGTCCCATGCGCGAAACGGTAGCCATCGCTTCTGGCCCTTGGAGTTTCTCGTCGAACGACTGATCATTGCTCAATGATTTTTTATTTATCGGTGACACGGACGATTCGTTTCAGATTCAGGCCAATTAGTTATATGCAACACAGACACTACGAGACAGTTGTCGCTTTCTTGTTGCAGATCAACAACTCGTGCGCAACACACAATTGTACGTAGTACTGCACATTTCTTTCTTACGGATCGATAGTTTATTGTTTACAAGTGACAGAGGCTCTTCACATTTCTTTTCCACCTCCAGCTCGAACGAACGTGGCTCGAAGACTAAATGGTTAGCAGGTACTTCCTTGATGAACGACATTTCTAGTGACATATAATTTCTTAAAATGATAATCTAAAAGTTGAATGTCATAATGCAACGTAGAAATGAAATGACGCTTGCGGAAAATTGAGGACAAATAAGACAGCAATTTTCTTTTTAGATCTAGATGTGTATTTGTTATTACAATGTGAATTTTATGAGCTTCTGGTAGTGAATGGAAGAAATATTGGACTGCTAAACTGTCAGAGCAATTCACCCCGTAATTGGAAATGAAAATTGCAACATTCATGCTAACATTCATTTGTATCGAACTGGCAAATGAAATTCAATTTTACCGATAAGATAAATGGGTATATTATAAGAAATTAGAATCTTCAAGTAATTACATGAACAATGATAATTCACGTAAGGATTAATAATACTAGCATACTAGTTTGCAATTGAAAAAGAAACAATTACGAAAGGAAGGAAACTATTTATTCAATTCGTGTTTGCTACAACTGAGATAAAACATTTTTAATCATCATAAGCATGTAGTGATCGTTTATTAGACTGTGGTGCATACTGTTATTAATTAGCCCAGCTACGAACTATTATAGGTATCTGCGCATGAACGCTTCCGTGAGGCTGCCAAAGCATCGATCAACTGAACCGGCCACTCAAAACTGCATACATTTAGGAAAGTGCACGCACCGCGGCGCTGACAGTTAGTTAGTGCAATTGGAGCTCATCAAGAATTGGGAGAGTATCATAAGGTACATGAAAACTCCATTCAGAACCTGAAATTAAATTACTGTGGTTATAGATTGTATGTATAGACATACACTATGACTGACTCAATAATGCGATCATCTAACCTGCGACAGAAGCTTCCCATTTATCTTAAAAGCTATCGCGGTAATTGCATTGTCTCTATGGACAACTTGCAAAGCAAAATACGTCAACTGCAACAGCATAATCGTTAATATTACAATGAATATGGATCGGTGGACTACGGATTTATATGCAAAATACAAATTGTTTTCATTGATTGCAAGACATAGGGTAATTTCGGGAGAGATGCACCAGATTTTCTTGTCTGATTAGAAAAAATTTATTGCAAATAACTGAAAGTATAGGCAGGCATAGTTTAATTATTTATTTAAATCTCCTTGATAATATATAAAGTTGAATGAGTAAAACTTTCACTTTAATATATTAATATGTTGTTTAAAAAAGTTCGAAAAAGTGCATCTCTCCTTAGAGCCTGGGGTTAGATGCACTCCTGATTAGGGATAGGCGTACTCCTTTTGTTTATACCTTCAACTCCCTACTTGTATTCTTTTTTTTTCTCTACCACAAATTATACAAAGGAGAATGCATGTTTCAAGGAAACATTTGAGGCATTCTAAACAAGAAATCCAGTCTACTTTAGATGTGGTTGATTAGTAATCTTCTCAACATTCAATACAATAATTATTAGAATCACCATTTTCATTACATAATTACAGAGCAAAAAATATAATAAAAACCAGCCTCAGTTTTAATTTGTCGTTTTTTAATTAATTAAAAAATCGATTCTTCATTTTTTAAAACAACCACTGCCTAATGCAATCACATACAGAATTAACTTAATTAATTAATTACATTAGAATATTTCATTGACGATCTTTTCGCTTTCACTGTTTGCGAGCAACTGTTTTATAGATTTGTCGCGGCCAACAAAAGGTCAAGCTTTTGTAGCTTTCAAGTTGATAGAAATTCTAACAAAAACAGTGCGTGGAACGACGTCCCCAAAGGTAAATAACACTCTGCATGAAAGACGATGAAATTGTTTCATATAATACATAATTATTTCGTTTCAAGTGATGTCTTATAATATTGTCGCGGACTGTACTCCGTTTTGCTATGAAAATAGGAATTTGCATAGAGATCCTCAGTCCAATAAGGATTACCAATTACCTCACGCTTGACGGTGTCATCCGTGCAATTATTAGCAAGATCATGAATCGTGGTATTAATCTCCGTTGCGTGGCCCGTCGCGGTCTCGCAGACCCAAATCAGAACCGCAAACCTTCCGAACCGTAAGAGCACGGATGAAACTAACTCAAACTGCAAATAGCCGTCCATAGACAGTCTATCTGTATTGAAGAATTGCACCATACTCTGATATAGATCTAACGTAACCATAACAAACGTGGCAGTCGTGAAAATAATGTGAATCGAGCGAGACGATTTATTCAGTTGGTCGAGAGCGTCGCTGATATTTTCGTGCATCTCTTCGTAATATTTCACCTTCATCAACAACATAGCACCTTTTCTACGTGACAGACGCTCCTCTGTCAATTCCGATTGACGATCGGTCCAACCTTCGCGTAACCGCTTCAGACTTTCATTCAATTTTTTGAAACACGACCCCAAAACGCAAGAACAGCTCATGTAGAAAACCATTCCCTCGGCTGATGCTGTCGCAATGAACAAGTCAATGCAACGTCTTACCATAGGGAGAGTCAGCTTGTCTTTGTTCAATATTGGCACGTATAGAATGTGGCAAAGGAAGTTCAGAATGTGTATCAGGTGTAGAAACGTTGCCATGTCGTTGAAATCTTGCGGCGATAAAATCCTCGAAACCTTGATCACCTTTTGCAACATGAACAATCTCGAGTACGATGTCAAAAACATCAACACCGGTAGAGTTCCTTCCAACAGAGCGAAGAAGTTGTCGGCCATCGTTTCCTGGATGCTGTCGTTCGGGTTTGAATAGTTGACGCAGTTCAACACGTAGATTTGAAAAGACAAATGAAAACAGGCCGTAATCGTTGCAAATGCGAGTCGCATCTTGGAGATCACGTACTCTTCATTTTTATATTCGTACGGAAAAAATCCAAACAACTTCGCGCTAAATACGCAGGGATACATCAGAGATTCGAAGTCCCATGCGCGAAACGGTAGCCATCGCTTCTGGCCCTTGGAGTTTCTCGTCGAACGACTGATCATTGCTCAATGGTTTTTTATTTATCGGTGACACGGACGATTCGTTTCAGGTTCAGGTCAATTAGTTATATGCAACACAGACACTATGAGACAGTTGTCGCTTTCTTGTTGCAGATCAACAACTCGTGCGCAACACACAATTGTACGTAGTACTGCACATTCCTTTCTTACGGTTCGATAGTTTATTGTTTGCAAGTGACAAAAGCTCTTCACATTTCTTTTCCACCTCCAGCTCGAGCGAATGTGCCTCGAAGACTAAATGGTTAGCAGGTACTTGCTTGATAAACGACATTTCTAGTGACATATAATTTCTTAAAATGATAATCTAAAAGTTGAATGTCATAATGCAACGTAGAAATGAAATGACGCTTGCGGAAAATTGAGGACAAATAAAACAGCATTTTTCTTTTTAGATCTAGATGTGTATATGTTATTACAATGTGAATTTTATGAGCTTCTGGTAGTGAATGGAAAAAATATTGGACTTCTAAACTGTCAGAGCAGTTCACCCCGTAATTGGAAATGAAAATTGCAATAACTGAGCTAACATTCATTTGTATCGAAATGGAAAATGAAATTCAATTTTACCGACAAGATAAATGGGTATATTATAAAAATAAACGCGTGAAAAACCACGCGCGACAGAAGTGAAACTACTTGCAGTCTAGTAATGTTTAGAAGTAAATAAACAAGATCAGGAACAACTAATACAGAAAAACAAGATCAGGAACAACTAATACAACAAAATTATGAAGTGAAAACAAGATCAAGAACAACTAATACAAAAAAAATCATAGAAAAAGTTTAATTTCAAAAATAATGAACGATCAAAATTTGTGACACAAAGAAGGAGAGCGTATGCTCATTATTATTTTTGAACTATGTCTCTTTCTTTCCCATACGCTCTCGTTTTTTTTTGTATTAGTTGTTCTTGATCTTGTTTTCACTTCATAATTTTTTTGTATTAGTTGTTCCTGATCTTGTTTTTTTTTTGTATTAGTTGTTCCTGATCTTGTTTTTTTTGTATTAGTTGTTCCTGATCTTGTTTATTTACTTCTAAACATTACTAGACTGCAAGTAGTTTCACTTCTGTCGCGCGTGGTTTTTCACGCGTTTATTTTTTTTAGCCAATATTTCCATAGTAGAGCTGGGGAAAATAATATTTTAAAAAATACTAAATAGTATTTTTTGTTTCGTCAAATGATGCCCACCTCTGGTCTATAGGTTCCTGTAATTCTTGTGGTGCATTGACTGCATTCAATAATGCCTTCTTCCGCGCCCTGTACTTTCGCATCCGCAGAGTGGAATTTTTTGGCATGTTTAATGACTATCTCCAGCTGAATAAAAAAAAAGTATTTCTAACCTTTTCGTTTGATCCTATTACCGTAATTTCTACACGTCTTCCGCGATTGGCCGAATCGCTCGACGAAGACAGCAAACGAGCGTAATGAGTGTGACTGCAACAGAGCGATGTCGCGTGGCGACGCGACGCTGAGCTCAGAACATTGCATTATTTTTTGTGTAAACAAGTATTTCTAATCTTTTCGTTTGATCCTACTACCGTAATTTTTACTAAAATCCTATCGCTGCAGCATTTTATTCATTGCTATATATACCAAAAATGTTCTATAATATTCTAATATCGTTGGTTGTAAAAACGGTTGAGGAGTTGGACTACCAAGCGGTAGACCGGGGTTCGAATCTCCGTTTAAAATTTCGCGCCACTTTCCGACTTCCGTAACATCGATTCCGTCACATCGTTTCCGTCACATCAGAAAATCGTAACCCTCAGCAAAGAAGTTTCACTTCAAAATTAGAATCTTCAAGTAATTACATGAACAATGATAATTCACCTAAGGATTAATAATACTATCATACTAGTTTGCAATTGAAAAAGAAACAATTAAGAAAGGAAAGAAACTATTTATTCAATTCGTGTTTGCTACAACTGAGATAAAACATTTTTAATCATCATAAGCATGTAGTGATCGTTTATTAGACTGTGGTGCATACTGTTATCAATTAGCCCAGCTACGAACTATTATAGGTATCTGCGCATGAACGCGTCCGTGAGGCTGCCAAAGCATCGATCAACTGAACCGGCCACTCAAAACTGCATACATTTAGGAAAGTGCACGCACCTCGGCGCTGACAGTTAGTTAGTGCAATTGGACATCATCAAGAATTGGAAGAGTATCATAAGGTACATGAAAACTCCATTCAGAACCTGAAATTAAATTACTGTGGTTATAGATTGTATGTATAGACATACACTATGACTGACTCAATAATGCGATCATCTAACCTGCGACAGAAGCTTCCCATTTATCTTAAAAGCTATCGCGGTAATTGCATTGTCTCTATGGACAACTTGCAAAGCAAAATACGTCAACTGCAACAGCATAATCGTTAATATTACAATGAATATGGATCGGTGGACTACGGATTTATACGCAAAATACAAATTGTTTTCATTGATTGCAAGACATAGGGTAATTTCGGGAGAGATGCACCAGATTTTCTTGTCTGATTAGAAAAAATTTATTGCAAATAACTGAAAGTATAGGCAGGCATAGTTTAATTATTTATTTAAATCTCCTTGATAATGTATAAAGTTGAATGAGTAGAACTTTCACTTTAATATATTAATATGATGTTTAAAAAAGTTCGAAAAAGTGCATCTCTCCCTAGGGCCTGGGGTTACATGCACTCCTGATTAGGGATAGGCGTACTCCTTTTGTTTATACCTTCCTCTCCCTACTTGTATTCTTTTATTTTTCTCTACCACAAATTATACAAAGGAGAATGCATGTTTCAAGGAGCCATTTGAGGCATTTTAAACAAGAAATCCAGTCTACTTTAGATGTGGTTGATTAGTAATCTTCTAAACATTCGACACAATAATTATTAGAATCTCCATTTTAATTACATAATTACAGAGCAAAAAATATAAAAAAACCAGTCTCAGGTTTAATTTGTCGTTTTTTAATTAATTAAAAAATCGATTCGTCATTTTTTAAAACAACCACTGCCTAGTGAAATTACATACAGAATTAACTTAATTAATTAATTACATTAGAATATATTGTTACGAGTATCGATATGTCACGATAGCGAGACATCGCGCCGAATGGTCTTCGTTGCAGCGTCGTCTTAGTGACGACGATACAACGGAGACATGTGAGTCGGTTTACGAACGTCATTGAGAGAAGACACAAAGCTAAGTACTCCTCCTCTGTTGAATAAAGATCTATTGGTATTTCATATTGTTTATTTACTGAAGATGCCTCGAACCCGTAACAATATCATTGACGATCTTTTCGCTTTCACTGTTTGCGAGCAACTGTCTTATAGATTTGTCGCGGCCAACAAAAGGTCAAGCTTTTGTAGCTTTCAAGTTGATAGAAATTCTAACGAAAACAGTGCGTGGAACGACGTCCCCAGAAGTAAATAATAACACTCTGCATGAAAGACGATGAAGTTCTTTCATATAACCCATAATTATTTCGTTTTAAATGATGTCTTATAGTATTGTCGCGGACTGTACTCCGTTTTGCTATGAAAATTGGAATTTGCATAGAGATCCTCAGTCCAATAACGATTACCAATTACCTCACGCTTGACGGTGTCATCCGTGCAATTATTAGCAAGATCATGAATCGTGGTATTAATCTCCGTTGCGTGGCCCGTCGCGGTCTCGCAGACCCAAATCAGAACCGCAAACCTTCCGAACCGTAAGAGCACGAATGAAACTAACTCAAACTGCAAATAGCCGTCCATAGACAGTCTATCTGTATTGAAGAATTGCACCATACTCCGATATAGATCTAACGTAACCATAACAAACGTGGCAGTCGTGAAAATAATGTGAATCGAGCGAGACGATTTATTCAGTTGGTCGAGAGCGTCGCTGATATTTTCGTGCATCTCTTCGTAATATTTCACCTTCATCAACAACATGGCACCTTTTCTACGTGACAGACGCTCCTCTGTCAATTCCGATTGACGATCGGTCGAACCTTCGCGTAACCCCTTCAGACTTTCGTTCAATTTCTTGAAACACGACCCCAAAACGCAAGAACAGCTCATGTAGAAACCCATTCCCTCGGCTGATGCTGTCGCAATGACCAAGTCAATGCAACGTCTTACCATAGGGACATTCAGCTTGTCTGTGTTAAATATTGGCACGTATAGAATGTGGCAAAGGAAGTTCAGAATGTGTATCAGGTGTAGAAACGTTGCCATGTCGTTGAAATCCTGCGGCGATAAAATCCTCGAAACCTTGAACACCTTTTGCAACATGAACAATCTCGAGTACGATGTCAAAAACATCAACACCGGTAGAGTTCCGTCCAACAGAGCGAAGAAGTTCTCGGCCATCGTTTCCTGGATGCTGTCGTTCGGGTTTGAAAAGTTGACGCAGTACAACACGTAGATTTGAAAAGACAAATGAAAACAGGCCGTAATCGTTGCAAATGCGAGTCGCATCTTAGAGATCACGTACTCTTCATTTTTATATTCGTACGGAAAAAATCCAAACAACTTCGCGCTACATACGCTGGGATACACCAGAGATTCGAAGTCCCATGCGCGAAACGGTAGCCATCGCTTCTGGCTCTTGGAGTTTCTCGTCGAACGACTGATCATTGCTCAATGGTTTTTTATTTATCGGTGACACGGACGATTCGTTTCAGGTTCAGGTCAATTAGTTATATGCAACACAGACACTGTGAGACAGTTGTCGCTTTCTTGTTGCAGATCAGCAACTCGTGCGCAACACGCAATTGTACGTAGTACTGCACATTCCTTTCTTACGGTTCGATAGTTTATTGTTTGCAAGTGACAAAAGCTCTGCACATTTCTTTTCCACCTCCAGCTCGAGCGAATGTGCCTCGAAGACTAAATGGTTAGCAGGTACTTGCTTGATAAACGACATTTCTAGTGACATATAATTTCTTAAAGTGATAATCTAAAAATTGAATGTCATAATGTAACGTTGACTTGAATTAATGAATCGACGATTATTTCCGAATTAATCGAGATTAAAAGTGATGTTGGAATTATTTTGTAATTTTATTGCGGAAGTTTAATGTATATTTAACACGTTACTCCTTCTTATACAGAAGTGGAAGTAATGAAACTGCCATTTTTTGTTTAGACCTAAGTAGATGTTTATCCGTTACTACACTGCGGATGTTACACATTTCTGATATGTGTGCATAAGTTATTGAAGTGCAGAAGTGAGTATGCAATTTAATCCTTAATCGCAAATAAAAATTGCAACCGCTGAGCTCATGATTCATTTCCGTGGAATTGGAAAATGAAATTCAATTTCACTATTCAGAAATGTTGGAACGTAATAAAAAGTTTTCAAATAGTTACACAAACAATGATAGTCCACGTGGTGATTAACAATGTTAGCATACTAGTTTGGTATTAAAAAAAAGAAGGAAAAAACTGTTTATTCAATTAGTGTTTGCTACAAGTGAGATAAAACATTTTTATTCATTATAAGCGTGTGGTGATCTTTATAACACCGTGTTGCATACTGTTATCACTAGACATCGGATTTTATGCATTTATTACAAAAATGAATAGGTGTAATTTAAAACAGTAAGAACATTAGAAAAATTTAGAAATACTGTTACATTATTTTCAACCTATTAAACATATTAGGAAAGAAAATAAATTTCTATTTCGTTCCAGTTTCTTGCAATTTTGGTAGAAAATTTTCATTTTGCATAAAGATCCGCTGTCTAGTTATCACTTAGCCCGGCCAAGTACTATTACAGGTATCTGCGCATGAACGCTCCCGTGATGCTGCCAAAGCATCGATCAACTGAACAGGCCACTCAAAATTGCATACGTTTGGGAAAGTGCACGCACCGCGGCGCTGACAGTTAGTTAGTGCAATTAGAGCTCATCGAAAATTGGAAGAGTACCGCAATGTACATTAAAACTCCATTCAGAACCTGAAATTAAATTACTGTGGTTATAGACTGTATGTATAGACATACACTATGACTACCTCAATAATGCGATTATCTTACCTGCGACAAAAGCTTCCTATTTATCTTAAAAGCTCCCGTGGTAATTGCATTATCTCTATGGAGAATTTGCAAAGCAAAACTCTTCAACTGCAACAGTGTAATCGTTAATATCACAGTGAATATTTATCAGTGGACTACGGATTTTTATGCAAAATAAAAATTGTCTGCATTGATTGCAAGCGTCGGAAGATGAATGCTAGGCAATTTCGGGAGAGATGCCCCAACATTGTATTTTGCCTCTCCCTCAATTTAGAGACTGACGCAGTATCAATGTATCCACGTGTACTAGCTAGTCGTTTTTATAAGAGATGAAATATCCTGTTTTTAATTAATTAGAAAGCGATAAATTGAAACTTAGACTTGTTCTTTGCTACACTATTTGTTAATATCTTACACTCTAATCAATTATTTATTGCTGCGTAATTTGATAATTAAAATGGAGATGCTTCATTTTTGACAAAAACGATTGCATAGCAGACTCGAATTATTCCTGTACTAACCGTTTAGAAAATTATTATTCAGCCAGATCGAAGATTTAGATTGGATTTATTGTTAAGAATGCCTCAAATGACTCCATTCAATGGAGTCTTAAAATAAAAATAACAATTATTTGATGAAATAACAATTATTTCCAATAAAATTTTTATAAACAGAAAACAAAATGTGGTGCATCCCTCCAAAAAATACCGTACATTTATTCTTTCTCTAAATAATTGTAATCAGATGACGATAACACAAAAGCATGCTTAATGCGTTTTACTATGAAAAAAAAAGGATTTTGAATAAAGATCCTCAGTCTAAGTACGATGAAAAATTACTTCACGCTTGACGGTGTCGTCCGTGCAATTGTCAGCAAGATCATATATCGTGGTATTAAACTCCGTCGCATAGCCCGTCGTAGTATGGCAGTGCCAAACCAACAACGCGAACCTAGTTAATCATAAGAAGACATATGAAAAATACTCCAACTGCGAAAAGCTGTCCATAAACAGTCCACCTGCATCGACGATCTCCTGCAGGAGGATATTCAGATTGAACGTAACCAAAGCAAATGTGCCAGCCGTAAAGGTGATGTAAATCCATCGAGACGACTCATTCAGTTGTTCGATGGCGTCGCTAATTTCTCCGTGCAACTCTTCCTGATATTTCACCGTAATCAGCAACATGGAACCTTGTCTACGTGACAGATGCTCCTCTGTCGGTTGTCGATTGGTCGGAGATTCTCTCAACCGTTTCAGACATTCGTTGACCTTCTTGAAGCATGCTCCCAAAATGCACACGCAGTCCAAGTAGAACAGGATTCCCTCGGATGATGCTAATGCAATGAAAATGTGAACGCAACGTCGTCCAAAAGAGATATTCACATCGTACAGGTAATATACCGATAGGAATAGCATGTGGTTAATGATGTTGAAAATGTGCGTGAGGTGTAGATATTTCGCCATGTCGTTGAAATCCTGCGGCGATAAAATCCGCGAAACCTTCGACACCCTTTCGAACACGAACAACCTCGAGTAGGATGTCAGGAACATTATAATTGGCACAGATCCGTCCATCAAACCGAAGAAGTTAAAGCCTATTGAAAACAAGAAGGTGTCATTCTGGTCTGAGATGTTGTTGAAATATAACGAGTAGGTTTGGAAAGCCAAATGCAGACAGGCCATAAACGCTGCAAATGCGAGTCGTATCTTGGAGATCACGTATTCTTGATTTTTATATTTGTACGGAAAAAATCCAAATAACTTCAAGCAAAATACGCTGGGATACATCAGAGATTCGAAGTCCCATGCGTGACACGGCAGCCATCGCTTGTTGTGGCCCTTGGAATTCCTAGTTCTCGTCGAATGGCTGATCATTGCTGAATAATTTTTAATTTATCAGTATCACGAGTGAGTCTAAGTACTCCCAGTTGCTTCCTTATACCGTAACAACTTGTAGTTTAAAATTAACACAGACACTATGAGACAGTTGTCACTTTTTTCTTGCAGATCAACAATTCAGGTGCAACACACGATTGTACTGTCCATATCTTTCTCACGGTTCGATAATTTATTGTTTATAAATGACACATACTCTTCACATTTCTTTTCTACCGCCATACAATCAGGACAAATGGCCTATTTTTTGAGCACTTCTCTAAATTTGGTCATTAATATATGCAGGAGAAGGCCACCTAAATATCTCTTCAGCTTATTGTACAAAATGTATTTCTAACGTAATGTGCATGGTGTCAATGGATCAAATATTTGGTAAAGGGCATTTTTTGGTGTTATCAAGGTCATCGGTGTTTTTTGATTCATTTACTAATTTTTTTTTTATCGCCACGTGTAACTGACCGAAAAATACATTCAATAACATCACCTTGAAATGACCTTGACCTGAAGAGATGTTTAGGTGGCCTTGCTTAAAAGGACCACCATGTACATTTAGGTAATTCTTCACATAAAATGAAATTCACCAATATAATTAATAAATTCAACAAAAAATTAACAAATTTTCCACAATAGATACTAAAGGAAAGGTATAGGCACTTGTTAAAAAGTTTATAAAATTACGGCTAGCAGTTACTTGCAAACAAAACTATAAAATTTTTAAACTAAACTCAGGACATATTTTGCCGTTTTTGTTACATGTTAATTTGAAGTTTTATGTGTAATTAATAAATAAAACCAGCATTAAAAATTTATACAAAAAATAAATCTACTTTATTAAATGTAAAAAGAATGCATATACCTTGGCGAGCACTTTCCATTACACAGAAGTATTATTGCAACACTCGTCTACAATTAATGTAATATTTTTCGATTTTTGGCGCGCTGGAGAGAGTGCGGCTATGGCAAAATTCTTTACAAAAATCTAAAGGTTACGTAATGTACATGGAATGGTGATTATTCACAAAAAATGAAATTTAACAACAAAATTAGTAAATAAAGAAAAATTTAACAATATTTATACATAAAAATTTATCGTACACCGTGATATACACATTTGTGCTTGTCCGCACTGTGCATCAGCTCGAACGAACGTCTCTAGAAAACTAAATGGTTAGCAGGAGCAGGTACTTTGTTGATGAACGGCATTTGTAGTGACTTATAACTTCTTAAGATAATAATCTAAAAGTTGAAAATCATAATTTAACATGGAAATGAAATGGCACTTGCCAGCAATTCAGGACAATAAAACAGCAATCTCCTTTTTAGATCTAGATGTTTATTTGTTACTTCGCTGCGGGTTTTATGCGCGTCTGATAGTGAATCGACGAAATACGTGACTGCAAAAATGTCAGAGGAATGTAAGCCTTCATTACAAGTAATAAATGTTCAATACGCATTCGTTTTTATCGATCTGGCAAATGAAAGTAGATTTTACTATTTAAAAATGTGGGAACGTAATAGCAAGCATAACTTTTCGAACAGTTAACACATAAAGATTGAAAATACTGGCTTCCTGACTTGCTGTTAAAAAAGAGTTACGGAAGGAGACAAATATCTATTTAATTATTGTTTGTTACAACTATGGTAGAACATTTATGTCTACCATAAAAAACCGCAGTCTGTTTATCATATTACATACTATGTTACGTGCTGCTACCAATTAGCATGGCCACGAACTATTACAGATTTCTGTGCATAATAGAAGATGAACATCTTTCATGACTTGAAAGGTAATATTGATTGTGATCAATTACGTTAGTAATTAATAATAATAATAATAATAGTAATAATAGTAACTGCTTACTTTATTAGTAATAACTGTAATATTATTTTTTATGAGAACGGACAAGTTTTGACCCGTGGTTTCTTTGACACTTTTTATCCTCATGATGAGTAGAATGCAATGCAATAAAAAAAAATTTGACCTTGAAATTCAAGGTCAAGGACAATTTTGCGGCAACTTTTTTTTACAGATCTTCATCGATCCGAAGATGTAGAATACGCCTACGCTTGGCAAAACCAAACCTTTTTTTACACCCTGTACACGCAGTTCAAGTAGAACAACACTCCCTCGGTCGATGCCGTCGCAATGACCACGTATATGCAACGTCGTACCAAAAATTCAGTCAGCTCTTCAGCGTACAACAGCGGTGCATACAGCAGTTGGAAAAGGAAGTTCAGAATGTGCGTCAGATGTAGAAATCTCGCCATGTCGTTGAAATCCTGCGGGGATAAAATCTGCGAAACTTTCGACACCCT
The DNA here is from genome assembly GCA_913789895.3 of Seladonia tumulorum. Lineage (NCBI taxonomy): Eukaryota > Metazoa > Arthropoda > Insecta > Hymenoptera > Halictidae > Seladonia > Seladonia tumulorum. Next base: position 30,601,747 of record OU565267.1, read on the forward strand.
TTGCAACATGAACGATCTTGAGTAGCATGTCAGGAACATTAACATTGGTATAGATCCGTCCAACAAAGCGAAGAAGTTCTCAGCCATCGTTTCCTGGATGCTGTAATTCGAGTCTAAGCAGTTGACGGAGTACAACACGTAGATTTGAAGAGACAAATGAAAACAGGCCGCAAACGCTGCAAATAACAGCCGCATCTTGGAAATTACGTACTCTTAATTTTTATATTTGTACGGAAAAAATCCAAACAACTTCGCGCAAAATACGCTGGGACACATCAGAGATTCGAAGTCCCATGCGCGACACGGCACCCACCGCTTGTGGCCCTTGGAATTTCCACTTCTCTTCGAATGACTGATCATTATTCAATGATTTTTAATTCATCATTAACACCGACGGCCGAAATACTCCACGTTGCTTTCCTACAGCTGAAGAATGTATAATTTACATGAAACACAGATTCTAAGCGGTAGGGCACATTTGTTTCTCCGATATGTTGTTGTTTATAAGTAGCAACGACGTATTTACACATTTCTCCACATTTCTTTCGTAGAGCCGGCTCGACTGAAGGTTTCTCAGAAACTGAATGATCAGCAGCTACTGTTTCCATAAACGACGTTTGAAATGACATATCGTTTCTAAAAAGGTCATCTATGTAACGTGAAAATGAAATGCATAGGTGATGCTATCGAAGAACACTTCCTAATGAACTACCTAGAAATTCTAGTATACTATACCGTTTGCAATCGTCGATATGACTGGCAATTAGTTATTCGATTAGCTACCTAAACAACTCAAACACAGATTCGACGATAAATAGGGTCACACCATCACCATCGGCGATTTTGTTCGAATTAAAATATGTTGTAGTCCATGTGAAATTGGAGGGGGGGGGGAAGGTTAAGTCATTATTTGCCGGTATAGAATTTGTTTAAAATCCCACATAAGATCCCATGGACTACAACATATTTCAATTAAAACAAAATCGCCGATGGTAAATTTGGCATGGAATGGTAGAATAAAATAGTTAAAACAGTTTCGTTGGTTCCATGCGAAGGACAAAACCTATTCTTCATAGGCAGGCAATTTTCTCATGAACAAACCGTTTCTTCTTAGGTTGCTTATTAAAATAATTTAAAAATCATTTTCATTGTTTCGGATTTTTTCGTTACAACGTGACGTTTATTTATCGCAGTATGTTATACACTGTTTTCTAGAATCATTTGACACTACATTCGAAAACAACTTAACACTTAATCATCCAAATGCCCGTCGCCAGGATTGCAGGCGGCGTTGTTTAATTTGAATTGGAAAAGTATCAGAATGTACATTATAATTCCGGATGTGATCTAGAAACCAACGTGGACATACAGATTAATTTTCTACGGCTTTATTGCCTCGCATAATCAATCAGTATACTGACATTACTTTCTCGCTAATGATCTCGTCTTACCTGCGATAACAATCTCCCGTCCATCACGACTGCTTTTGCGGAGAACGTGTTATCCCGATGCAACACTTGCAGAGCGAAATATCTCAGCTAGAACATTGCAGCTGTTAATCGTTCGATCTTTTCCTAATTACCGGATACTATTCAAATCACGCTCATGTAAATACTGTCGTCATCAGACTGCAGAACTGTATGCGAATTGCCACTTTCGTACTACAAACTTTCTAGCATTTGGTCGTTTTGTGCACGTTGTATATAAAGAGTGTGGTTTTGATTTTATCAACATATTGATATTATCAGACAACCTATCATTCCACAAACGCATATAGATCCCCAGTCATCATTAATGACGTCCGGCGACACCACAGTGGTGACTTTCGCAAACTATCGCTTGGCGGCCGGCGACACCACAGTGGTGACTTTCGCAAACTATCGCTTGGCGGCCGGCGACAGCAAAAAAAAATCACATTGTTGTAGTGCGTATGGTACCGCTCAGAGGCCGGCGGCAGCAAAAAAAGTCAGAAAAAAATAAGTAAGTAAGTAAGTTCATTAATCGGAATTAATGCTGCCGGCGCCAAGCGAAGAAATGTTTACGAAACGTGCGGACGCCAAAGTGTTAATTACCTCACGCCTGATCGTGTTGTCAGTGCAGGTGCTGAGAATCTCGTGGATCGTAGTGCCAATTTCCATAGCCCGATTCTTGGTAGACTCACAGACCCAAACCATCGTGGAAAATTTCATCGTATAGAAGATCGCTGCTCCAAGGTATGGAATATACCACAGCCGTTTGTGCTTAGTCATCCTAACTCCGCCACCGAACCATAAAATGGCGAAGTACAGGTTGAACGTGACCACGGTAAACGTAATAGCCGCAGCGACAATGATTCGCAGAAGAAACGATCTATTCAAGCACCGAATGACATCGCTGGTGTCCTGGTGCAGCTGTTCATAGTGTTTCAGCTTCCTCAGCAACAGGAAGCTTTGTCCTCGTCGCGGAGACACTCTTGACAACGATGGTTGCGCCTGTACGTTCAGCTGCTTCAGGTTCTCATTGATCTTGATGAAGCAGGATCTGATGACGTACACGCAATTCACGTAGTTCATGTCCATGGCGAAGTACACGACCAACACGTACAAAATCGTCAAAGAGGACACGGTGGTGAGGTTGAATCCAGAGATACAGTTCGGTACGTGTACCAGAATTCCAGTCAGACCAAAGATGTCCTTCGTATGTACGAACTTCGCCATTTCATTGAAATCTTGCTGCGACAGCATCCGCGAAAGTTTCGTCAATTGGTCCAGCAAATTGAACCTTTGGTACGACAAAGCGTACGTCACCAACACCATGAATCCTTCAGATATCAAGAAGAAGTTCATGTCTATCACCTCGACCGTGGTGTTGTGTATGTGTATGTTCACGTTATAGAGCGACAAGGCTATGGCAAATATGTAGATTATTTGCGTGATCACTGAAACAACGAATCGCGTTTTCGAGAACACGTATTCTCGAGCATTGCACCTGAACGGGAAAAATCCAAGAAACAGAGATAGCAGGATGTTAGGGTACATCAACGACGCGATGTCCGTCGCTCGCCATGGTCGCCATGACTTGCGACTTTTCGTGCCCTCGATCCTGATCGTGCTTATAAACATTGTAGATTAAATTCTGATCGAAAAGTGTTTCCGAGATCTATGCGTGTTGCACTACTTTTCTACGAAGAACAGGTCCTGCGACTGATACACTGTACTTGCCGGCAGACATTCGTTTTAGAACCAGACGCAAACAAGTTCAGTCATTATGCGATGAACGTTTGAATAAGTAACGCGAAGTTCACATTCGAATAGACAGCGACGATGTTATCGAACGCTTTTAGCGGGATGAGATGCCTCTAGTGCGCATAATTCTGTAATTGATTTCGAAGCGATACAGTCTGTTTACACGGAGCTTCTTCAGCACGTTTTCATGAGAAGGAATTGTATCAGTATCAGCACGTAGGTCGTGATGATCCCCACCACCTGTAAATAAAGGGTGTAAGAGGATTTTTTTTTTTTTAACAATCGCTGGACGGAATTTACCTTTGTTAGGAGAGTCACGTCTAGCACTAGCCCTTTCGCTGTGATCGCGTGGTTTTGCTGAAGAACTTGCATGGAGAACAGGTTCAACTATGTTTCCGAAAATAGAAACAGAAATTCGATCAGTTCGCAAAGAGGCTTCAAGTAGGTGCATATTACTTAATGTTAAACAACTTTCTTTGAAAAGCAACGCCAGTTTAAGATATTTGTAATAACTCGTATGACTTCTATACCCCTAAGCATTCAATTATAGACAGAATGACACAACCATCGCACTGAAAACTGATGAATTCCCAGGAGAGAAGAAAAGGTTATTTACCATGCGTATATCTCCGTAAGAAAATTTTTAAAAAAAGAATCCGACTATAGCACATTATGCACTCACTATTAGGCTATACAAATATTATTTGTAATTTATAAAAATCGAAAATTTATAAAGTATATTATTATATTATGTCGTGAGGATAATTCCGCTAACCCAGAAGCCTCGGCGACTTATAAGTCCAGGATTCACTGAACGTTCTTCAAAACGTTATCTAAATCCAGTAAAAGTCTAAAAAATTTCTATCCAATCGTTTGTTTATTTGAAATTCCGAAAACGTATTACCCCCGTTACGAAACAACGAGAAGAAAATGGCTGTTCCCGTCCAAACTCTATTTCGCCGTACCTCCGAGGAAATTTGTTCGTCATAAGTGATGACTAGAATCCGATGAATATTGGTGCCAATGTTCTTCACCTGTTCCTTCATTTTCTCGCAGACCACAGCCATCCCAATCAATACCATACAATTATAAATGAGATACTCCATGTTCTCCGACCACACGTGTACAATCTTGCCGTCGACAGTATTATGTACCAAATAAGAGTACAAATTGAAAGTGATATCCATGATATTCAACGCGATGATAACGATGATCTCCAAACCAAAAGATTCGTTCGTCGCATCGATGATACTACTGAACTCTATGTGCTGTCTTCTAAGCATCTTCAGCTCCGAGAGCAACGCTGGATTCTTCTGGGAATGATACACCCTTCTGAGTAGATGAGGTTCGTCGGTAGCTAGACCTATCTTCAATTTCTCCAGAGACGTGTTAATCTTTCGGAAACAACTTTTCAACACGTACAAACAATTTATAAACATTGTAGTCATCATCATGGTTGCGAGAAATATGTATAAACCGATTAAGTAGGCTAAGGAATTCCAGAAGTCTCTGCCAATGTAACGAATGTAAGTAAACATCAAGCAGACTTTCGCGCTGTCGATGGCGAACATCCATTTAGACATGATGCAGAATTCTTCAGCTGGTAACACGCGAGACGCAGTCGAAACCATTCGAAGCACATGCAATTTCGATCGGGATGACACGAAGCTTGCCCAGAGACCGACGAGACCGAAGGTGTAGATACCAATGTAATGTAGGGTGGTAGATTCTTTCCATATCCCTTCTATAAACGCCATCTTGCAAACAATGAAGGGACAGAGAAGGGTAATGTTTACCATCGCTAACAACGACGTAATGAAGTTCTTCTTGACAAGCTTGTACGAAGACAGGTCAGTATTGTAGGGGAATAATCCGAGCGCCGAGACGATGGAGGTGTATGGCCACATCAGCGTAACGAAATCCGAGTTGTACAACGATTTCCGGATTTTGTAGTGCAAAACCTTCAGGTATCTTCTTAATGAGTCCAACATGTTTCTGTTTTAATCAAAATAGTTGTCTGCGATCTCTTACTTCGTTGTGTTGAAGCTCGTTTCTAGGAGAGTTTTCGATTTGCACCGTTTGCGACGATCGAACGTCTGAGACTAAGTACGTATTTGATACTCGAGGTAGCAAGAGAATAATATTGGTAATGTACAATCGATCAGTTTGCTACTCCACTACACTTTGCCATTTTTTAACGAGATTAATTGATCTGTATGCGCTTCGCAATGTAAAAACACTTTGTGTAATTTGATGGACACTTAGGATATCTGCAATGGTCACGACATTATCTTACTTATGAACAGCATCTTTCGACATGACATTTTTCATGGTTGCGTTAATCGTTCCTTTATAAGCCTGCGTATAGTGTTCTGTTACTATTTATGTGCATAGTGTTGATGAAATTTTCGATGAGAAAGAGGATATATGGTGGCATCACGGTCCACCATGCCGAAATTTGAAGGGAATATTTCTGTGGCTGCAAGGAGAAACGCCGGATGTCAGAATTTCCAGAAAATTAAGTTTACGCATTCATTGGGTTTTATAATGTGGGATTTACGTATTTAACAGAAAAAAGTCATGGAATAAAATTGAATAGGCTGAAAAAATAATGCAATTAACCGAGGTCTTATGTTCAATTCATACGGACAAGGCAAAACAACGTAAGTCCTCGATATTTTGTGATTACGGCAATTACTCGTATCTTCCTGTTGTGCTATATTTTTTTTCTATTTTTATTAATCTGTTTATAATAAATCTTTTTTGTATAAAATAAAACGAGTAGAATTGTATTTTATATTTCAAAAACAAGCAATGTGTACATCACTTTATGTAGATTATACAATTATACTACAATTCCACAGCCAGGGTGGTTTATTCTATAGGAAACCAGTTTAGTACTGTAGAACAATTGAAAAACTGCGTTGAAATGGTATGGAAGAAAATTAAGTAAAAAACAATTAAAAACTTGTATAAATCTATTCCAAAAAGAATGTAAAAAATCAGAAAAAATAAAGGTGGCAACACAAAATATTAATAACCGATAAGAATAAGCTGTACGTGTTAATTTTTTACAAAAACATTACCTGACTTATAGTTTTGTCGCAGTTAATAAAAGGTAAGTTGGTGTTACATTGAAATTCTCAGAAATACTAACGAAAACACTGCGTTAAACGACGTCTCCAGAAGTAAATAATAACACTCTGTATGAAAGACGATGAAGTTCTTTCATATAACACATTAATAATCACAATAACTGTGTTACCATACAAAATTGTCGCAGGACCGTGAAAATTTAAATAGCAAATTAAAAAAAAGTAAATTTTATTTGAAACGAACCACGTGATAACTCCCACAGGAAATAATTAAACTTAATGCAGTCTCGCAGACCCAAATCGGCACCGCGGACTAGGAATGCATACGAACAATATTCACACTGCAAATACATGTTCACAGACAGTCTACTTGCATCGATGATGTTATCAAACCCTTTTAGTGGAATGAGACGACTCTAGTGCGCATAATTCTCTAGCTGATTTCGAAGTGATACAGTCTGTTTTCCCAGAATATCTTTAGCAAGTTTTCAGGAAGAGGAATTGTATCAGTATCAGCAGGTAAGTCGTGATGACACCCACTACCTGTAAATGAAGAGAGTAAGAGGATGTATTCTTAAATAAAGGCTTCATGTAAGTTACCTTTGTTAGGAGAGTCACGTCTATCACTAGCCCTTTTGCTGTGATCGTGTGGTTTTGCTGAAGAACTTGCATGGAGAATAGCTCCAACTTTGTTTCCGAAAACAGAAACAAAAATTGTATCATATATACGCCTTCGAACCTACCGATATCACTTCATGCTAAAGCCGATAGGCTTGTTTCATTTCTCTAAGAAAGTGTTTCTGTTTTTCAAAAGTTTAAGAAGTATTGCATCCAAGAAAGCGTGATAAAGATAATAATATTGGCTGCTAACATCCCAACAACGGAAAACGAAGCTGCCAAATCCAAAAGGAGGAGGTCCTCAAACAAATTCAAACAATTTATTAAAAAATCAACTTTCAACATTGGAATTTTTTCGTAAATGTTCTTCAAAACTATATCCAAGTATAGTAAAAAGTATCAAAAATTCCCGTCTAGTTATGTGTCCTGAACAGTACTATCCCTTAAAGAACAATGAAAATGGCTGTTCCCCTTCAAACTCTGATTAATCTTACCTCCGAGGAAATTTGCTCATCATAAGTGATAACTAGAATCCGGTGAATATTGGTGCCGATATCCTTCACCTGGTCCTTCACCATCTCGCAGACCACAGCCAACGCAATCAATCCCAGAAAATGATAAATGAGATACTCCATCTTCATCGACCACACATGTACAATCTTGCCATCAACAGTATTATGTACTAAATAAGAGTACAAATTAAACGTGATATCCATGACAGAAAACGCGATGATGATGCTGATCTCCAAACCATAAGTTTCATTCGTCGCATCGATAATCCTGCTGAACTTCAAATGCTGCCTCCTAAGCATCTTCAGCTCTGAGAGCAACGCAAAATTATTCTGCGAATGATACACCCTTCTGAGCAGATGAGGTTCATCAGTAGCTACACTCGTTTTCAATTTCTCTAGAGACGCGTTAATCTTCCGAAAGCAACTGTTCAACACGTACAAACAATTTATAAACAGTGTAGTTATCACCATAGCTACGAAGAACAAGTAGAAGGCAGTTATGGAGAATATGGTCCACCACAAGCCACTACTAAAGTCACAAATGAACGTAAAGAACAGGCAGGCTTTCACAATGTCGAGAGCATACATCGATTTGGCCATGCTGCAGAATTCTTCAGATGATAACACACGAGATGCAGTCGAAATCATTCGGAGCAGATGCAACTTCGATCGAGACGACACGAAGCTTGCCCAGAGACCGAAGACACCGAAGATGTAGACATTAATGCATTGTAACGTTACAGAAGATTCCACTGTAAACTTTATCTTATAAATTACGAAGGGACATAGAAGCGTAATGTTTATCATCACTAACATGGACGTAATGTAACTCATCTTGGCAAGCTTGTAGGAGGACAGGTCAGTATTGTAGGGGAATAATCCGAGCACGGAAACGATGGAAATGTATGGCCTCATCAGCCTAACGAAGTCCGAGATGTAAAGCGATTTCCAGATTTTGTAGTACAACACCTCCAGGTATCTTCTTAATGAGTCCAACATTTTTCTGTTTGGTGTCTCTAATTAAAATGGTTGTTTTCAATTACTCACTTTGTGCTGTTGAAGCTCGTTTAAACGGGAGACTATAGTTTTCGATTCATACCGTTTGCGACCATCGAACGTCTAAGACTGAGCACGTTATGTGATACTAAAGGTAGCAAGAGAATAGTAATCTTAATGTACGATCGGTTTGCAACTCCGCAATACTTCACCTTTTTGAACGAGATTAATTGATCTGTATGCACTTAAAAATGTAGGAACACTTTGTGTAATTTGATGGATACTTAGCATATCTGCAATGGCCACGACATTATCTTAATTACGTCCAGCGTCTTACGACATGACATTTTTCATAGGTGTGTTCATTATTCCATAATAAGCCTCCTGTTATACTATTCTGTAACGATCAGTTGACCATTTCGAAATTTAAGGGAACATTTGTCTTAATAGTCATGGAAACATTAATAATCCTAATGTCTGCGTTAACAAACAAAATTGTCATGGACAGTGAAGATTTAAATAGACAATTCGAAGGAAAGTGTATTTTATTTAAAATGTAACACCTGATAATTCCCACTAGAAATTGTTAACCCTATGACAGCAGCCTTAAGAATGCAAACGACCAGTACTCGCACTGCAAACACATGTTCACAGTTTACTTGCATTGACGATATGTATTCTGCATGGAAGATATTATCGAACCCTCTTAGTGGCATGAAATGTCTTTAGTGCACATAACACTGTAATTGTAAAATAATACTGTAGTTTTCACAAAGTTTCTTCAACACGTTTTCATGAGACGAAATTGTATCAGTATCAGCAGGTAAGTTGTAACGATCCCCACTACCTGTAAATGAAGGGTGTAAGAGAATTTTTTCTAAAACAATGGCTGGACGGAATTTACCTTTGTCAGGAGAGTCACATCTAGCACTAGACCTTTTGCTGTGATCGTGTGGTTTTGCTGAAGAACTTGTATGGAGAATAGCTCCAACTACGTTTCCGAAAATAGAAACAAAAGTTTGATCAGTTGTACGCCCTTGTGCTTACTGATATCATTTTATCCTAACAAAGGTGGACTTTATTCTTTGCTGTAAGGTTTTCCAAACCTTTTCTGTAATGGAACACATGGCAAACACGGTAATTTTAACGGAATACTTAACTTATTCTTTAAGTTGGGTAATTCCTACTAACAAAAATTTAAAAAACAATGTTATTATAACACATTATTAGTATAGTAATTATTTTCAAATATAATATAAACACGAAAATATGAATAAATAAAGAACTTAATGACTTTGCTGATTTTGAGTACTTGTATTGCATATCTTCTTGATATCAGTCACCCTTCCAAATTGTCGCGGAACATTGTTTGGAAAACCCTGCATTAAGAAAAGTCACAGTTTTTCAAAATTTTAAGAAATATAACATAGAAGAAAAAGTGATAAAAATGTCAATATCATAATTCTGACCGCACTCCACAGCAAATATTCGACACAAATACCTCAACAACGGAAAACGAAGCAGCCAAATCCAAAAGGAGAAGGTCCTCAAACAAATTCAAACAATTTATTAAAAAATCAACTTTCAACATTGGAATTTTTTCGTAAATGTTCTTCAAAATTATATCCAAGTATAGTAAAAAGTATCAAAAATTCCCGTCTAGTTATGTCTATCCTAAACAGTACTATCCCTTAAAGAACAATGAAAATGGCTGTTCCCCTTCAAACTCTGATTAATCTTACCTCCGAGGAAATTTGCTCATCATAAGTGATAACTAGAATCCGGTGAATATTTGATCCAATATCTTTCACCTGGTCCTTCACCATCTCGCAGACCACAGCCAACGCAATCAATCCCAGAAAATGATAAATGAGATACTCCATGTTCTCCGACCACACATGTACAATCTTGCCATCAACAGTATTATGTACTAAATAACAGTACAAATTAAACGTGATATCCATGACAGAAAACGCGATGATGACGATGATCTCCAAACCATAAGTTTCATTCGTCGCATCGATAATCCTGCTGAACTCCAAATGCTGCCTCCTAAGGATCTTTAGCTCCGAGAGCAACGCAGAATTCTTCTGCGAATGATACACCCTTCTGAGCAGATGAGGTTCGTCACTAGTTACACTCATCTTCAATTTCTCTAGAGAAGTGTTAATTTTCCGAAAACAGAGGTGCATCACGTATAAACAATTTACGAACAGTGTAGCGTTTACCGTGAATATGAAGAATATATATAAGCATATTGAGGAGTATACGGTCCACTGTAAGCCACCGCGAATGTTACAAATGTAAGTAAACATCAGGCAGACTTTCGCGCTGTCGATAGCGAACATCCATTTAGACATGATGCAGAATTCTTCAGCTGGTAACACGCTAGACGCAGTCGATAACATTCGCAGCAGATGCAATTTCGATCGGGATGACACGAAGCTTGCCCAGAGACCGACGAGACCGAAGGTGTAGATACCAATGTAATGTAGCGTGAGATATGATTCTTTCCATATACCCTCTATAAACTTCATCTTATATATTGTGAAGGGACATAGAAACGTAATGTTTATCATCACTAACATGGACGTAATGAAATTCTTCTTGCTAAGCTTGTACGAAGACAGGTCAGTATTGTAGGGAAAGAATCCGAACGCGGAGATGATGGAGGTGTATGGTCGCATCAGCGCTACGAAGTCGGAGATGTATAACCATTTCCGTATTTTGTAGTACAACACCTTTAGGTATCTTCTTAATGAGTCAAACATTTTTCTATCTGGTCTGTCTAATTGAAATGGTTGTTTTCAATTTCTTTCTTGGTGGTGTCGAAGTTCGTTTCAACGGGAGATTACAGTTTTCGATTCGCACCGTTTGCGAACAACGAACGTCCAAGACTAAACACGTATAGATATTGAAGGTAGTAAGAGAATAACAAAATAATGTACGATCAGTTCGCTTCGCCACTGCATTTCACCTTTTTGAGCGTGATTAATTGAACTATATGCGCTTCACAACGTAGGAACACTTTGTATAATTTGATGGACACCCAGCATATCTGCAACGTCCACGACATTATCTTACTCATGTACCGCGTCGTACGACATGACATTTTTCATAGATGCGTACATCTTTCCCTAATAAGCCAGGTTATGCTATTCTGTAACGATATGTATTCATAGTGTTAATGCAATTTTAGCTTCGAAAAGCTGTACAGTACTGCACTGGTCACCATGTCGAAATTTAAGGGACATTTGTCTTCGTAGCGACGAAAACATTAATGATCCTAATGACAGCGTTAACGAATAGAATTGTCATAGGGCTACGAAAACTTAAATAGACAATTCGAAGGAAAGTGTATTTTATTTAAAATTAAACACCTGATAATTCCCCCTAGGAATTGTTAACCTCATGACAGTCTCGCAAATCCAAATCATTTTCGCGGACTAGTAATGCATACGAACAATACTGGCACTGCAAATGCATATTCACAGACAGTTTACTTGCATCGACGATGTTATCGAATCCTTTTAGTGGGATGAGATGTCTCTAGTGCGCATAATTTTGTAATTGATTTCCAAACGATGCAGTCCGTTTTCTCACAGTTTCTTCAGCACGTTTTCATAAGGAGAAATTGTATCAGAATCAGCAGGTAAGTTGTAACGATCCCCACTACCTGTAAATGAAGGGTGTAAGAGAATTTTTTTTAACAATGGCTGGACGGAATTTACCTTTGTCAGGAGAGTTACATCCAGCACTATCCCTCTTGTCGTGATCGTGTGGTTTTGCTGAAGAACTTGCATGGAGAATAGCTCCAACTACGTTTCCGAAAATAGAAACAAAAGTTTGATCAGTTGTACGCCCTTGTGCTTACTGATATCATTTTATCCTAACGAAGGTGGACTTTATTCTTTACTTTAATAACATGTTACAATTTTCCAAAATTTTAAGAAGTATTACATCGATGAAAAAGTAATAAAGGTGTTAATATAAAATTGGAAATTATTCGTACATTTTCTGCAAAACTTTATCTAAATATAGTAAAACTCTCAAAAATTCCTATCTATATAGTCGTGTGTTTGTTTAAATTGTCTATTATAAATAGTACTATCTCTTAAAACACAACGAAATACATAGCTGTTCCCCAGCAAACTCTGTTTCTTTTTACCTCGGTGGAAATTTGTTCGTCATAAGTGATAACTAGAATCCGATGAATATTGGTGCCAATGTCCTTCTCCTGGTCCTTCACCTTCTCGCAGACCACAGCCAACGAAATCAATACCAGACTATTAAAAACGACATACATAATATTCCACGACCACGGATTCACGATCTTGCCATCATCAGTATTCTGTGCCAAATACAAGTATAGATTAAAAGTCGCATCCATGACACATAACGCGACGATAACGATGATCTCCAAACCAAAAGTTTCATTCATGGCATCGATGATACTGCTGAACTCTATGTGCTGTCTTCTAAGCATCTTCAGCTCTGAGAGCAACGCAGGATTCTTCTGGGAATGATACACCCTTCGGAGCAGATGAGGTTCGTCGGTAGCTAGACTCATCTTCAATTTCTCCAGAGACGTGTTAATTTTCCGAAAACACAAGTGCATCACGTATAAACAATTTACAAACAGTGTGCACAACGCCATAGCCACTAGGAATATGTAGATAGCTATCAAAGAGGACACGAGCATCCATAGTCCTTCTCCCATGTCAAAAAAGAAGGTTATACATACGCAGACTTTCACAATGTCTATAGTGAACATCCATTTAGCCGTCCTGCAATATACTTCGCGTGATAAGACGCGGGATGCAGTCGAAATCATTCGAAGCAGATACAGTTTCGATCGGGATGACAGGAAGATGGCCCAGAGGCCGACGAGGCCGAAGGTGTAGACGCTAATCAAATATATCATGCCAGAAGATTCTTTCCATAGCCCCTCTATGAACTTAATGTTATAAATTATGAAGGGACATAGAAGCGTGATGTGTATCATTTTTATCGCAGATCCAATGAAACTCATCTTGGCAAGCTTAGTCGAAGACAGTTTGGTATCGTAAGGGAAGTATCCGAGGGCGGAGATGACGTAGATGTATGGCTGCATTAGCGTTACGAAGTCAGAGACGTAAAACAATTTCCGGATTTTGTGATACAAAACCTTCACGCATTGTCTCACTGAATTCAGCATTTTTCTATTCAGTCTGGTTGCATAAAATTTTGTTCTTATTAATCCCCTCGTTGTTGCTCAATCAGGGGATCTGCAATTTTCGTATGCACCGTTTGCGACCACTGAATGTTTATGACTGCACAAGTACCTGACATTCAAGGTAGCAAGAGAATAATATTGCTAATGTACGATCGTTTTGCGACTCAACTATACCTTTTTTTAGAGTCTAATTGAGTTGTATGCGTTTGACAATAGAGAAACACTTTGCATAATTTGATGGTCATTTTTCGTATCCGCAGTGACGGCTGCATTATGTTAATTGTGTAAAACCTCTTTTGATATGACACTTTTTGTGGTTGCGTTTATCTCTTCTTTATAAGCCTTCTATTGCTGTTTCATAACTATTTGTTTTTATAGTTGTAATAACTATTTGTTTATGTAATGTAATAATAAATTATGTGTAAACCATCTTATCGATGTTTATATAGTTAACAATTATTTTTGTCATAAAATTATGTCAATGGGTGAAACAGCTCTTCATCCTCATTGGGATGAAGAGAAAAATTCCAGGAGACGTGTATTTTATTTAAGATAAAGAAATAGAAATTTCAGAACTATTCATTAATTTTGTGGCTTTTTATGTAAAAGTGTACAATCACCATTTTTATTGAATAATGAGGAGTTTGAAGAAGACTTATTATTAATAAGTCCTTGTAAGCTTCCCATTTTACTGCACGATTTGTTTAGTTTTACAAATAAAATGCCGACAATCTGGGTTACAATAATATTTGCTGTTTGCGAAAACTCTTGCGGTGTTGTACTAAAAATGTGTTTAAACTAAACGCTATCATTATTTTCTGTATCGCGATCATTGCGCGCTTGACGTCAGCCTGCGTCGCATGCAGCTTGTATTATCAACTTCCTATTGCTCAGAGTTGTTAATAGATATAGTGTTTTTTTTAGTGATATCATAGCTTACCATTTTTCATTTCCAGTAAATCGCATATTCCAGGACATAACCATCAGTGACTTTAAGAATGCATTTATAACTGCATTTATAGAAAAACGTTTCTTCATATTATAAATTGATGTACATCTTCAACATTGATGTGAGTAGTTAAACGACACGCAATAAAATAAATAAATAAAATTTCCTTCCGGTTTTAGAAAATTTCTCCTTTTTATACATACTTAATTTTAATATTGAGAAATATATTGAGTTCTGATCCGTTAGGTACAGTACTATCGCTTGTGCAAAAAGTGACAAATCCCGGGCTTGAGCACCCCCATTTGCTAAATTCCTCTCTGTTTTTATTGCAAAATCATCAAATTGCCAATAAAATAATGAAAATGGATAATTAAAAACAATAATGACTATTTATTGGATGAAATAAATTGTTTTTAAGAAAATAATATAATCTATTCACAGAAAACCCTTTGATAACTCTCTGCACTCAACTACTGCAATAATTTATTGGTATCGCAGTTTCAGGAAGAATAGTTCATTATTTAAAAATAATTAAGTTCATAGTATATCTGAGCTTTTTTCTGAGTAATTACATTTTATCCAGCTACATTTCATCCAGCATTCAAACGCAAACTTTCAATGACAGTTGCAACAAAGTACTTACACCACAGACGTCTGTGTTTACACGCAGTGATGGTATATTGGATGCGTTTTTCGCGCATGCGCGTTCAGAGGCAGTAACGTATCTATATTGTGAAGAAAGTAAGGGGACACTATTATTGGCGGGAAAGTACCGGGAGAGTCCAAGATGAAAAGAGGCGATGAGACAAGCATGCTATAAATTTTTGGTTAATTATTATTAATATTTCAGTGATGTACAAATGTTATACACATCCATCTTTGCAAATCATAACAAATTTTGCGAAATTATGCGGGGTGACCAAGACACCGGATTTTAGCCAAATTTTTTACTTTACTCATGCTGAAATCGTCGCGCATGCATAAAAAACCCGTCCGATGCAGTGATGACATAGGAGCCAAATTTTGTGACGATTTTATCCTCAGTGAAGTAAAATTCTGGATAAAATCGAAACATATGAGAAAAAAAAGTTCCAGAATTCGAATCCCGAACACAGTCACACTACCTTTTCCTCATAATATAGATGCGTCACTGTTTTGGACGCACATGCGCGAGAGAACTTTGGCCGATATTTTATCATTGGTCCAATATCCCATCCCATCACTGTGTATTTACTGCAAACACGTTGTGTTTCTGTATTCCGTATTCGAGATTAAACTTTACTGTATTAAAAAGTGACGTACACAAAACAACAACAACAACATGAGCGATAGCCTCATTGACAAAGGAATCATCACTTATATTTACTTAGAAAACTTTGTGTAAGTACACCACTTAAATACTTCTATTAATTTTGGTGATATAGCTGGGTATTTTATGATAAATAATCAGCGGAGATTTTTCATAAATTTTGTCCGGGGATTATTTTATGAAAATTATGATAAAGGAAATATGTATTTCGTTTGTTAAAGACTTTATTAAGTTTGAACATAAAGAAAAAGCTAATTCATCTTTGTTAAATTGTATTCTATGGTTTAATAATGAATATTTATTGCAGGACGTATCATAAAGTTGCTATAAAGCCTGGCAGGAACTTAAATGTAATTATTGGACCTAATGGCACTGGGAAGTCAACAATTGTTTGTGCCATTGTTCTTGGCTTGGGAGGTAAGCCAAGTACAATTGGCCGTGCTGTTCATGTTGCGGATTATGTGAAAACTGGCTGTGAACAAGCTAAAATAAAAATCCATCTCAAAAATGGGAGGAAGAGAGATACTGTTATTACCAGAGTATTTAATATACAGGGAAAGTCTTCCTGGTTTCTCAATGAAAAACCATCAAACATAAAAGAAATACAAGATTTAACAAAAAGTTTTGATATCCAGGTATAATTCTACATTTAACTATTATTGATTCAATTAGAAACCGTATATGCCTATTCTATTTTACAGATAGATAATCTTTGCCAATTTCTTCCTCAAGACAAAGTACAAGATTTCTCCAAGATGAATGCACAAGAGCTGTTAGAAAATACAGAGAGATCGGTCGGTGATCCTATAATTCTAGAACGTCACAAACAATTGATTCAACATAGAACACATCATAAAAATTTTGAATCGGAAATGGCCAGTAAAACGAAGTTACTAGAATCAAAGACTCAAATACACGAGAGTTTGAAGGAAGTGGTTAGTGGTATTAAAGAGAGAAAAATGATAAAGAAAAAGATTGTATCTCTAAAACAAAAAAAAGCATGGTTATTATATGATCAGAAACGAAGAGAACTGCTTAAGGTAATAGTAGTCAGAACTAGTATTTGCCAAGATAAATAATATTAAATATCATACGATTAACTACTTTATAATATTTAATACTAAATATGCTTTGGCAGCTGAAAAAGAAAAAGGTGAGTGCAGCAGCAGAAGTGACAACTTTAGAGGCTGAAATGAAACCACTGAATGAACTAATAGAAAGGTTAAAAGCGGAAATTAGAGTACTTCAGAATACCAAAGCAAATCATGTGAGTTTTTAAATATTAAGTCTGAGGATTTTAAAGACTATCTGAAATATAATTTAATTGCAGAATAATACAGTCAGTACTAAAACCATAAAGCTCGAAAGAATAATGAACATTATTATGGAACATGAAAATAAAGTGAAGGAATGCGAAGCTATTTGCAGACAGAGAATCCAAACTGAGGAAACTCGTGACCACGATATTGAGGTTGAACAACAACAGAAAAATAAGTTGGATAGTGATTTGACTCTGATATTAAACGATATAGGATCTGGTTAATATTTTTTTCGACAATATTACATATCACGAAAAATAAAAGAGATATTCGAAATGCTTAAGTTACAAGCGACACCCTGTACAATTTCACACTTTTCAGAGGAGACTATAAAAAGACAAGGAGAGGAAACCTTAAGAACCATAGAAAAACAAAGAAGCATAATTGATGCTTTAACAAATCAAAATTCGGAACTGAAGAGCAAAGAAGAGCAGTTGAACCTTGGAATCAGAGGTAAGTGGTTTATCTATAACAATTATATCTTACTATGAACTATATACATTTAATTACAACTCACAGCTCAAGAGACAGAACAACAACTCCTTAACGTCGAAGCCAGGCGACTCCAGCTTTTAAGGGAAAGAAGTATTGACACATACAAGGCGGTACATTGGTTAAGAGAAAATCGTGATAGATTCTCCGGAATAATACACGAACCTATGTTGCTCAATATAAACGTGAAAGATGCATCATATTCCAAATATTTGGAAAATATTATAAAATCTCGTGATCTGATTGCATTTGTTTGTGAGAATAAACGCGACATGAATTTGTTGTTACATTATCTACGAGATGAGCAAAAACTGCAGGTGAATGCTGTATATTCCGACCCTAAGAGACATGTTTCAATGGAACCGTATATACCTTTGGCGAGTATTACACAATACGGTTTTACTCATTACTTGGTATCGCTGTTTGATGCACCGAGTACGATCATGAAATATTTAGTAACTATGTATAATTTAAACAACATCCCCATAGGAAGTAATGCTGTTGAAGACAGTATTGATTATGTACCTCACAATATTCGTTGCTATTTGAGTCGTAAGTGGAAAATATATTTTTTCATTTTTTTTTTAAGTTAAATATTTCTGATTTACTACAATTTTCATTTTCCAGGTTCGAATATATATTCAGTGAACAGGTCCAAATATACAGGGCAAAAATCTACTGGAATGCAACTAGTGCGTGGTACAGGAATGTTATCTATTGTGTTAGAGAAATCAAAATTAGAAAAGATTGAAGAAACGTTGGTGTTACATTGCAATAGATTGATTAAAGTGTAATTTAACCATTTACAATTTATGTATCATTTTTTCAGGTTACGAAAGCTGAAAGACAATAAAAACACAATTTGCAACAAAATAAACCAAATTCAAGAGCAGATTTGCGAACAGAACAAGGAACTGGATAAACACAGAGCCAGTAGAAACAAACTCCAGCAACATCTTCAACAAATACTAGCTTTAAAATCTCGAATAACTGTGATAGAAAGGAAGATTACGAATTTGCAAAATGAACGGACCAGTATCGACAAAATTAAGGAATCTACTACGAACGAAATAAAGGTTTTACCTGTGGTTCATTGAATTTGAAATAAATTTGTTTACGTCATAATACTTATCCATAAATTTCTCAGGTGCTTTTAAATAAGCAAGTACACTTTTATAAAACATACAATGATGAACTAGAGGAATGCTTCAAGTCCATTATAACGAGCGAAGAAATAGAATTGGCAATAAAACTACAAAACCGTACTTTGAATTCGAAAATGAGCGAGTCTCAGGATCAGAGGGACAACCTGAAAGCAGCGGAGGAAAACGTGAGGCAACTCAATATAGAAATGCAACCCATGAAAAACGAAGTGCAGAAAATGTACAATGATGCATTAGAAACCACTAATGGCATTAACCCATCCGATGCGTCTTTTGCACCAATAAACAAAGTTTTTAGTAAATTACCGCCAACTATAGAGGAGATCAACAATGAACTAAACATAGCACAAGCGAAAGTCTTTTGTATAACAAATAATATGGATGGTGAATCTGTGAGTATCATAATTCCTATACTTCTCGGGCACAGCCACAGTTTTCAAGGTTTTTGTGTTCATTACAAACATTTCCATAAAATTCGATGTTCAATAAAAGTGGAAAATTATAATTCAAAACATTGTTGATTTAATGAACAATTATTCTGTTTTAAATTGTAAGTGCTTGAATTTGATCTGTGCTAGGTATTACGCGACTACGACAATGTAGAAAAGGAAATCAACTATTTAAAAGAGTTCATTCAAAAGAAGACACACGAAATGGAAGTAACAACGAGACAAATAGATCAATTGCGAGAGGAATGGCTGACTCCCTTGTCAAAAATCGTGGATAAAATAAACGAGAACTTCAGCTCGTACTTCTCAGCGATGGGCTGCACCGGTGAAGTCGTACTAGCAGCAGCTGAAAACGCTGTAAGTCATCGCGGAATGGAACCAGGTCACGCACTTATTAATAAAGAACTTGTAAGGAGAGTAATGTTTCGCTTGTAGATGGACTTCGATCAATATGGCCTGAAAATCCGAGTGAAATTCAGAGACACCGACCAGTTGCAAGAATTGACGAGACACCACCAAAGTGGGGGCGAAAGGGCTGTGACCACTGCCATTTACATGATTTCACTTCAGGAACTTTCGAGAGTACCTTTCCGATGTGTCGACGAAATTAATCAGGGTATGGACGCAGCGAACGAACGACGAGTATTTAACTTACTTGTGAAGATGACTGGGAGACCAAACAGCTCTCAGTATTTCTTACTCACACCAAAAGTTAGTATAAATTAATTATTGTTCTAGCACAAACTTAATTCTGGACCCTAGAATCAATGTGTTAGGTCCACTTTTTTAAAAGACTGATACTTTATATGTCTTCAAATTTTTCATTCTTTCAGTAAAATATATTTCATTCGAAATTGTTTGGTTTTCAACTCTTAGCATTCGGAACTCTTTTATAGTGTACTTTTTAGAAAAACAAGTTCGATACAATGATTTAATTTTTAGACAATGAAATAGTGCATTTTGCATCTACGTTAAAATTAAGTATAATGTTTCTGAAGTTTGACTTTCTGTTCCACTGTAAAGTTTGAAAAAATGACCACAATACAAGCAGTATGATACATACTCCTTACAATTTAACAGGTTACAATTTAACGTGATATTTTACTCTAGAAGATGATATTTCTCTTCAATTATATTAATAAGAATATAAATTATTAATTTTGATAATAATTGAACGGTAATTCTCAGATTTCTTAAAGACATAATCTGAGAAATGTATGTTTAAACCTCAATTCTATACAAAATGCAAAAGAAATTTATTTTCCAGAGTAGAATATCTCTTTCCCAAGGGAATACAAAGTAGTGGAGAATATTAATTCATAATGTTTAATTTTATTCAGCTGCTACCTGATCTACAGTATTCAGACACTGTGACAGTGCACTGTGTATTTAATGGACCATTCATGATCAGTCATATGGACTTCGATACAGAGGAGTACTGTGAACATGTTGTTAGAACATTGGAAAAATAAAATGGCTAGCCATTGTTTGTTGTTCATACATATTACACAGCAACGTGTGTGTACAACAGAGTTATAGAGTTTTATTAGACATATTTATATATTTTTGCAAACTATAAATATACGTATTTTGTCAATACCTCCCTGTGTCAGCATGTTAGTTACATTAGCAATTGCATTTACTTCCTTCCTTTCTTTTTCTTCTTCTTCTGGGCTTCTGGCCAAGGAAATCCTCTACACTTCAGAACATCCATTATATTATGGCAAGTGTAGTACGCATTTTCCATAGCCTCGTCGTTAAAAATGTCCATACTGAATTTTGCTCTTCCTCCACTTTTTCTTGACTTTTTCGCTCCCTTGCTCTTACCACCGTCATTGTTTTTACCGTTTTTACCATTTTTTCCATTTTTACCATTGGCTTTGGAACCTTTCTTTTTATTCTTTCCTCGCATACCGCTTTACTTAAATGTCTGAAACCTTATTCCAACTTGATTTGTGGAAGAAGATTAGTCGCTTTATACGTTCAACTTATTTACGACTGACTTATATAGAACGAAAAAAATGAAGTTTCTTGTGCCAATGCACTTGTACTCAAATGGTTGCTACCATTGATGGCGGAATCAATAATGGTTGCTACAATTGTAAGTTATATCAATAATTTAAATTTCTTTCTCATGACAAGGCGGGAATTTAAATGCGCGGATTACGATTTTTTGTACACCGTATATTCAAAAGTTTCGCGATTGTCTTATCTAAAAATCGTTACGAAATTACTAATGAACTTCGTTAAATTTTATGCAATTTTATTTCCGCTGTACTAGTGAATCTACTTTACCAATAATAGCACTAAATACCTCATCGATATTAATAAGAACTATATTTGCATATTTAGTTAATATTAATACAGTTATTAATAGATTTAAATAATTAGATTATCAAATATAATGTTACTAAGCTGTGATAAATATATATCATTAGCAATTTACTGAATATTGTTTAATGATAATATAGTAATTTATATTCTGTGTATCACAGTGTTGTTAAAAATTGTAACAGTCGACATACTTTCGAGCAACCGTGTACACGACAGTAGATGTTATGACACGGTATACTTACGTTGAAATTGAATTAAAGTTCGAAGTCCCGGTTTCACTGTAAACCCTTCCATTATTAGGGCGTAATACAATTACGATAAACCAGGAAACTGTCGTTGTCGATCGCAACAATCAACCTTTATCGATTTCACCGGAAGTGCCGTGTTAGAGACGGAAATGCGAGTTCGTAATATTTTTGCGGCGAATGAAAACATTTTGAGCAACGTGGAACAACGTAAAGTGTAGAAGAAACATTGATAGCGATATGCACGAGCGATGACCTCTTGGATGTTGCTCCATAAAATTAACAATCGAAATGTTTAGTATCGATCCGAGGAAAGAAAATGCGGTTTGCCGATGACTTAGGGTACGGTTATAGTGAAGCGGTGAAGATCGAGGATAGCAGCGAGGTGAACATCGCGGAAAAATCAAACAAATGTAATCAAATGCAACTGTATATAGTGGAGCGGTAACAAGAGCGGCGAGCAAGGCGGTATATAATAGCCGGTGCACATAGAAACAAAACACGCACCATATCGCTTTGCTCACCGCACAGCTCTTTTCTCCGCTACGCTCTCCTCGCCGCTCCACTATAACTCCGTACTTATCGATTGCGAGAGAAAAATTTAACGATTCAGACTCGAACAACGCCCTCGGACATTCCTCGAAATGTTTGGCTCGAAATTGTAGGTCATCGACACGACGATGCTACCAACACATATATCATGTTTCTTTTCGTGAAGTATCCGCAGGCTTAAAAACGCTTTACCGTGCCAAATTTCGAAGTATTCCACGTGTACGTTGTTAATTTATTACTTTCATCAAATTCGACGTGGTAAATAGTAATATAAGCAAGGGACTGCAGGATTAAAAAGATTGCTTTTTTCTTTTCTTGAGAGTTTAGCCATGACCTTAAAAACAGATACGAACTTTAATTGACCCGACCATGACATGATTCTACAGAAAATTCGCCGTTTTTAAATTACGCAGACCAGTTACTTTATTTATCTTACAGATAAGACTTAACAGATTCACAATAATCTCATTTAGAATACGTATGTACATATCTCCAGTTTGATGTTTTCTCGCGAATGCTTTAAAGGGAACGCCCAACTTTTGCAATTAAGACCGTAAATTTTTATATTAAAAAACTATAATTAATAATAAAATTTATATTTATGTATAAATATACAAATATAAGTTTTAAAAACTTTTGATGTTTTGAAGTTTCTACTGAAAATTTCCGCTGAACGACACAGTGAAAATGATAAAAACTGGTACACTTGAAAAATGGCTATCTCAAGTGATTCAACACTTGAACTATCAGAAGGGCAAAACTGTGCCATTTCAGATGTTCAGTTATACAATTGTTAAAGACATAAACGTACTTATTATTAATTTACTTGGCGGTAAATATTTGTTGAAAATTATAGATACGATTAGTGATTCGAACATTTTTAAAAAACGGAAAAATGCATTTTTTTTTGTTAAGCAAAAATTATAAAGCAGTTTAAGTAAGATGACAAACATTTCTGTAATGATTAGGGACGATCGAACCCTTCTTTAAACTTTGTGTTAACACCTGAGTACCCTGGTAGCCACTTTCAAGTTGTATTTGAATTTTTATCAATTTTGTTCTCAACAACTCCGTATCATTTTGAATGTTTCATTTAAAATGTGCTTCTCAAAAAACGTTTTACTAATTATATTCAAATAGCTGAATACGTTATATAATACTTATCTAACCATAAGTCAAAGCACAATGACAACTCTCAAATATAGTCAATTGTCAATTTAAAAATGCCAATAATTTATACTCGGAGTCTATAATAATTCATGTATGAGTCCAAAAGGTAAAAAATTCCGATATAATATATTTTAACCCTGTATCTGGAACAAGAACAAATATTTGATACAAAAGAATAAGACACAAAACTGCCATGTCCTTAAATTATCAAAAACAATATTTATAGAAATATAAAAAGTAATAATGAAAAAAGTCATTTTTAGTTTCTCCAAAGTTAGATACAGGGTTAAAGAAATGTTTATTTTGTTTCAGCTCCTTGCAATGGAAGCAGACAATATTTATTTTACTCCAACTCCATGCAATTTAACCAGATAGTGGTTATTTTGTCCCTGCTCCTTGCAATTTAAGCAGACAATTTTTAATTGAATCCTGTACCTTGCAACTTAAGCTGAAAATTTTTAGTCACACAATTTTTATTTTGTCCCTGATCTCTACAGTTTAAGCAAACAATTCTTACTTTAATCCTGCTCTGTACACTGTCCCTGCCTTTTGTAATACAAGCAAACGATTTTTATTTTGCTCCCGCTCACTTAAAGTTTCCGTAAGTATTTTTTTAATTAGCCGAAACACCAAATCCGTCGGCAAATATTCGATTCAATCGACTATCAAGATCGCAGCAAAACCATTGACTTTGACCGTTCTGCATTACCACCACGATGCCCACATGTCAGATTAGAATTGACAGTGCCGAAGGAGAGGGTAACGAAAGTCTTGTCCAGCAAATTGCGGTGTATTCCAGTGTATTCGGAAAACTAGTAAGTGCGAGTGCCGCGTGTTCGTGGCCTGTATTCGAGTCTCGGCTGTTATCAGGTCACCTGTATCCTAAACGAGGAAGAACAAGATTGTCTAAAAATCTCGCTTCTGATCGTGCACGTCTTTTCCCCCATCAGCCTCTCTCTATATCTCTGTCTCCGTCGCCCCGTGATTCTCTCCCTTTCTGGCTGTTGGTATTGAAATTTCGAACGGTGCGGACAGATGGAGGTTCCGCGAACGTAACTATTGATAGGCACGCGCAAATCGACCGTCAAGAAGTGCCGGTAAAACACACGCGAAACAGTCGCGCACAGTCTTCGTCACGAGTGGATCGTCGGCAAGCCACGGCGACAAGTAAACCGGACCTCTTTCGCGATCCTCGGGTACACATTGGACCAGTTCTTCGGCTTTGTTCGTCGATTTTCTAACGTCTACCATCGTAGACCTGTGACAACCGGGAGACAACGTTATTTTATTGAAGACCAATCGACCAACAACTGGGAAATATGTCCACGGCATTGCTTGCCGTGTTCGCCGTGATTCTGTGCATCCTGTTCAGAATACTGAACGTAAACAGTTCACCGCAACGGCCACTGATCCTTTGCAAGGACCAAACCTTCCTCACGACCATCCTCAAAATCGCACCGGTCATCGCAGAGCCGTAAGTTCGACAAACATCATTCTATCCCGTCATGAAATCCCGGTCGGCCGCGTCAAGTCATCGCGAATTCCGAAACTTCAAGATCGCATCGAGCCATGAAAAGTGAGGTTAGGTCACACCTGGGACGCCTGTGGTTTCCCATGTAGATGCAACGATGCTTCTCGCTGCATCGGCGCCGGAGATTCCGATTTATCTTAGTGCTAGGTGCGTTTAGGTAAAGGGTCTCGGGGTTTTGTTTCGTGGATCAATAACATAGAGAATTCGTGAAACGCGCTGAAACGTTTGCCAGGTAAAAGGCGTACCTCCGACGATGGTCCGGCATCGGTGTGATCTAGTTTTCATTAATAGGCGATGGACCCCCGTGTCAGTCTTTCTAATTACGTCATTAGAAAGCCCTTGAACGTACCAACTCGAATGACAATCGAATCCTTTAAATTCACCACAATCGTGCATATTAAAATTAATTTTTTAGCTGTAATTTATAGAGAAAATATAATGTTCATTACTTACAACAATCGGTTCTATGTAATGTTATAAATAGCCGTACGAAAATAGGTTTTCTCGATCAGTCTATGGTGGAACTTAATTAGTCATACTAATCGTCGGTCACGTGACCGCCACAAATTTCCTCGTGCGTTTTGTCGAGTGAATTTTAAAAGCTATGCATGTGCTGTTTCGAAGTTGCAAACCGGCGAATTGTAATACGATTACCGATTCAAGGAAACGATCGCGGTCGACAACAAATATAGTGATCGATGTTCTGTCATTTCGGGGACAGCATAATAATTTCCTCCGATTAGCTGTGACCTCACCGGACAACCACTTTGGTGTGGCTGCATCATGATTATCGACAGATGACTAATACGCTATCTTCTAATGCAATGAACCATTTAACGATACGAGTTTTTTTTTTTAGCGGTACTTAATTATAACACACCGCGGCGGAATGCCAGTTTTAGATAATACCAACAATGCCCGCTGCAATTATCCTCGAGTACAATTATCGAGGGGGGCTTAAGAAGTAATGCGTTGTTAAATAACCTGTATGAAAAAATGTATCAGGTAAACAAAACTCTTTTTACTGTCTTTTGCAAAAACTGTTAGATGGAAAAAACCAGCGTCTAGACAAAAAGTGTATGTACTGCGGAGGAAGACAAAAAAGGTCTTTTATAAATTCTCGCGTAAACGTTTTGTAATTTAACTGTAATATTTGTACAGGTGTTTGTTTTTTTTTTCTTTACATAAAATTGTTTTATAGACTCTCCCGAAACGTATTATATCGCTTAACAGTATGTAATGAATACATAAATATGTTTAAATAATTGTTAAAGCGAAGAATGTAACCAAGATACGCTATCTTTCATTGATGCTTTTTAATTTACTCCAAAAGATAACAATGTAGGGTAAAATCTAATGACATCGTGCCAAACACGTTAGCAGAAAGTACAAATCTATTTTTTATATAAAAAAAATGTAAACATGTAAATTAAGTAATTTGTTTCTTTGTAAAGCGATGGAGTTTAAAAATATGAAAATTGGATGTTCACGAAATTATTCAATTATCTCCTGACGTTGAGGTCATTTTCTAAGGATAACTTATATCGTCACGTTCATTCGAAGTATTAATAAAAATTGTTCCGTTATTTCGATATATTACTCAATCAGTTTTTATAATTTTTGGTAAAATGATAAGAGCCTTTATCGTTATATTTTCTTGACACATCGTTAATTCTGCTATAAAATTTGTTTAACAAGCATGCCTTGTTTTTTTCCACATTTAATTCACGAAACATTTTTGTAATTCTTAGTAAAATGATTATTTTCTTACAATACAGTTAGCTCTGCTGTGAGATTTTTTAAAATAAATTTTCCCCATTTCTTCTACTTTTAGTTTACGAACCTTAACTTCGTCTCAAGATGTGTAAATGAGAAAAGAAGAAATTAAAAAAATGATAAACGTATTGATATACAGTCAAACCTGTCTTTGTGCGGTCCTTTTCCATGCGATTTTTTTGTGCAATTTTTTTTTGGGGGGGTATACGAATGCCAACGGTGTTGGCATTATAACACCCTTGTAATGCTCTCATCACAAGAAGATGCGCGTTTTCTCCACGTTTAACATGAGTAATTACATTTTTTTTTAATGTTTCCATGTGTAATTTAATTATTTATTTTGTTAGGAAAGCACTTTTTGGCTATTTCGTAAATCTTTAACATATTTTCTAAGTGAGACTTTCTTTATGCGGTCCCACTCCACCGCATAAAAAAAAATGTTCCTTAATATGTTGTAAACAATTATTTATTATAATTATTTATGAAGTTTCTGAATATTTTTTTTTTGTGCTGTTTAATTTATGCGGTCATCATCTACCGCACAAAAAAAAGGTTTGACTGTATTCGAAACGTTGCTTTCCAGACGACCACACAGACACGTTTTTTTTTTCACGAAAGTACACAGGAGACGTGCGAAAGCGAGTTGTAGAGTATTTTAAAAATAAAATGAAGCTGCCAATTGCAGTGTGTGTCCTCCTAAATCAAACAAAACTTTGGAGAGCTCAGAGAAACAAGACGCTCCTTCGTGTCTCCATAAGAATCTACATCGGATCATTTGGTAATTTAAGCAAAATATCCAAAAAAGAAAAACATGCGATATTATTATTACAAAATGAAACCCACTTGCGTTGAGGATTCGATCAATTCCAAAGGCACCATCTATTTGTGCTGCAGTACCGAGATGTCTAAAGATAACGACACTCGAGACCGATAAATGGCTAATGAAACGATAACAATTGGAGATTTCGATGCTACAATAATTCCGCAGAATTTATCCGAGATGCGATGACTCGTTTTGGGCCGGGACGGTTTTAATGCCACGCGAATCGCTATTGAATAATAACTGACGATCATTCAGCTGGTGCATGTCTATACAAAGACTTCCTGCAGTCTATCGAGTGAACGTGTTTCCTAGCAATCTCGTTGCTTTCGCTTTTACTTCCGCCCGAAGAATGAAATTCCTCCTCGTAATTATGCGTGTCACAACGAAATCGTTCAATGCAACCTTATCATTTCAGGAACGATTGCCGCATCACGATCTTCGATCGTTCTTCTCTACAAAAAATGTCTGCCGAGCAGAACGAAAATCAATCACTGCCGGGCACGCATTGTTTCTCCCGCAATTATACAATGTCGAATCAAGATTTTATCGTCACAATTTTCTTTTATCGTGGTCGGTTCGTTCCACTTCGCTCGAAAGTCGTTTAACAACCATTGCAAACACTACTTGCACTGTAAACTGAAATCGGTTTCTTCCTCAAACCAACATACTAATGAAGTAGTGTAGGGTGAGGGACCCAATTACTGTGCCCATATTAATTATTCTTATTTTTAAAGCATAATTAATATTTAAAAAAGAGATATTCAATCTTTTCATTAAAATTAGTTAATATGTTATGTACCTCATTTCTAATATTCATTATGCTTAAAAACTATGAATAATTAATGTAGGCATAGTAATTGGGTACCTTGTAAAAGTTCCTTAAATTTTTCTCATTCGGTGCTACTAATCCTGATTATTAGACTGCGAAACTGTATCTGAAATGAATATTTCATTCTGCATTAACCTCGTGATAGACACAGCTAAGCATTATTTAACACTATCAGCTCGGGTCAGATTGACTGTTCCCAGATTGTTTACTGCAAAATTGTTAGAATTGCGAACATACGCCACAATAAAAATAGCAGAATGTATAGATAAACTTAGACTTGCCATTTTCATAAAGCAACAAATGTTGGTCACTTTTTGTGCTCGGTAGATTTAGCGTTAAACTAAATATTCTGAATAAAACCTATGAAATTTCATTCGCAATGATGACTAAAATAAAACGTGAGAAATTTGTTATTTCTGTGTCGAATAAATGCAAGAATTATTACTGTAAAATAAAATTCCAGTTTGTTACATCGCAGATTGATAGTGTTTCAAAAAATGGTGCTCGTACTTTAATCGCGTTCGGTTTTCTTAACGTTTCTTACGTCACTTGAAAAGCGATTTTATTTAGTCTTCGACAATCCGTTTCCTGTCCGTGGAAAAAATACTACGCTTTGCCAACAACGAACGGCACGCGAGCCATTATCAGAACGCAGTAGGAAAAAGGAAAACAAGCTGAATGTCCACTTGTGATCGATTACGGCCTGGCCATGACTGTTGCTCGCTATAGCGTTATTAAAAGTAGACGCGGTTTTTGCATCGAACGTAAAACTGGCTGAGGAAGCTTTACGGAGCCTGATAAGAACGGGATCCAATTACTGTGGGGGTACCAATCACTGTGCCTATATTAATTATACTTATTTTTAAAGCATAATGAATATTAAAAAACAGTTACACGTGGCATATATATTAACTGATTTTAATGAAAAAAATGTAATAGCTCTTCTTTAATATTCATTATCCTTTAAAAATAAGTATAATTCGCACAGTAATTGGGTCCCTTACCCTAGTATGACGTTGCCAATTTCATACTCTCTCTGCGCTACCTCGTGTGAAATTTTTCCTCCTTTTTTGTCGGCGGAGATAACAAATTTTCAAGTACCGAACAAATAGATTGACAATTCGCGAGCACCGACAAATTTCACCTTCTTCGAGCAACGAGCCGTGCACGCCAGCGAATTTCACTCGATCCATAACATTGTAAAATATATTATTCATGGTGCTAACCCGACTTTACCACCGGGCTTCTCCGATGAGCGTGCAGCTCCGCTTTGTTGCCTTGAGCAAAATGAAAAGTTATAGTGCTTCTGGAACATCACATATTTCTACGAAAATAAATTTTCCGTTCAAGCAGCAGACATTATTTCAAGTCGTAAAAAATGCAACGAAAAATGCACAAGAAACATTCCATGAACCATTGATTTCTCATTATGTAATGCGAATCTTTATGCGAAATAAATATTCCCTGCATGAATTTGTAAGAGACAGGAGTCAAATAAACATTACATTCATCCCTTCATAATTTTCGAGAAGCTTTCTATTGCTCGTAGATTTATCGTCGATAAAACTGTGGATCTTGGTAGAAAATAAATTTACAGGAACCGTAGGAGTGATAATTTTAAAGAAGTTTTCTATTGCTCGTAGATTTATTAAAAATTCAATTGTAAGAGGGTGATCATCTTCAATCATTTCACTTCTTTTTTCTGTCTTAAATGGCGTCTATTTTCCGTCGTGAATACATAAAATTCGCAATTTCGTTATTAACGATGCTTCAAAGTTCATATAATAAACTCCAATCTTTGATTACTTTTGCAATAGAATCTTGCGAAACCTCGTTTTATATAACTACGTATTTACTTTCTGTGCTTAGAACTATTTCAATTGTATGTCCCGTTTCGCACACTTTCCCGGATCGAATATTCTTGTACAGTCAACTAGTATCCATTTCTGCTGCTTAATCAAGTCGCGACTTCGTGACAACGTTCGCTAGCGTCTTAATTAAGCGGAAGGATGGAACGGGGAAATCGGACGCGTACGTAAGGAGTAATTTAGCGGTGGCAGTGAAGAAAAAGAGTTTTGTGAAAAATTCAGGCCGAGTATCGACCGCGTATCGATGCGCGTGCGAAACTAGCGGTAATATAAAATTCGAATGTCGCGAACTTTCCCGGGCTTTCGATCAAAGGGGATAGCAATAAAGTTGGTGGAAAGACAAAGCTTTAGAACAGAAACCAGAGCACCAGAGTGTTGCGAAATTCGAAAACATGCAGCGTGCTGTGATTATTTCCGGTAACAGTGCACTGCGATTGATTAGGATGCAAGGAACGCGGAGATTGTCACGATATTTGCGAAGAGCAAGCATTCTCAGAGCACGTGGCAAATTTTCTGACGTTGTTGCACAAGAGAACAATTTTCCGACTGATTAATCGGTTGTTGTGCAATTGCGATCAACGTTGCAATCCTCGGTGCATCCTACTTTCGTGAAATAAAGCGGATTTCTAACAGGATGATTTGTCAAACCTGCTACAAAGTTTATCCACCGGAAATGTCGTATTGATAGCTGTCTGAATCACTATGCTGCGCGAAGAAGCTTCGAAATTTTAGGATAAATTGTAATTTTCAACGGAATTGTTAGGCTGAATTTACGACTAAAATATTGACGTTCCTGCTGGAAAATTTAGTCAAATGAATACATAGTTGCGAATTACAGATTTCTAGAAGCTGTTGAATAATCGCCAGACTGTGAATCTTTAAGAAAAATATGAAGTTTCTGCATGCATTGTAGGAAATTGAAATTACGTAGAAAGCTGTTAGTTTTTCATTATCTAAACGACTTGATAATAATCAGACTGTGGATTTTCACATTATGCATGACCTACAAGTAAGTAAAATTTAAAACAGGAGAGAGATTAGAATGAAATTAATTGAAATTATTAAAACAAAAGGATGCTTTATTTCACACTTGTTTTTTGCAGTTGATAGAAAAAACTGTTATTTTGTATAAAGCTCTGCAGGCTAATAATGGCACAGCAATATTCTGAAATTCTTCTTGTGTTTTTACTGTCTTGAAATTCATTCGCATTTCAGCCAAAAATGCATAAAATTTGCAATCTAGTAGCGGGTTAATCGTATCGATATGATTCCTTTTATAATTCATCGTATGTAAATTCACCGTACATTTTTTCTAATTGTACAAAAGGCTCCTTAGATGAAGGTTAAACAAAATCATCTCATCACCATTAATAAGTTCCCAGGTGCCGTCTGCTATCGACTTAGACAAAAACATCCTGTGGCATACTTCCGTTCCACCTGCTTGAGAAGTTATAGCAAAATTTGCGTAAAAATTATGCGAAACTCAGCCCAATTCCGATTCTGTAATAGAATATTTTGCACCGCGATTCCTCGCCATGAGTCGGAAGACCGGAAGTCCTCGACATCGCGAGACTATGGAGTCCAGATTCGACCACCGATTGCTCTCAACAAACTGTATTTCATTTTAAACATATTCTGCCGAGACAAATTGGCTGAAACTCGTGTTGAACGCGTTTTTCTGTCCAGTTAGTCGTTACCCTATACTTCATACACGCTTAACTTGTAAAACAAGAGAACCCATGATTAGGATGCATAAAATAAGCATAACAGTGGCATATTTGCAGAGAAAACTCGTAAATCAAGCGGACTCTATTAAAATATAAATTAAACCAGTTCGAAAACAGAAGAGTCGTTTACGAGCGGTTCGGTTCGTTTTTACGGAGCAGAAACTATCACTTGGGCGCAAAAATTATGACCGAATTCCTTTACTTTGTGTTTTGCAAAATATTACTGCTCGTCGAGCATTGGGAAAATTATTTTATACGATTCAGCCTTTTTTTACATAAGCTGTGATATACATAACGTATCTTTACCAATCAAAGTTGACAACCGTTTGATAATGAAATGTTTTAAGCAAGATCTGTTTGATGATGAGCATACTGCACAGAGTCATAATTAATTCATAAATAAGGCTTCAATTTAGTTTTAATTTAAATGATACTCAGAGTGCTGTCTTGCTTAGTTTTTCTGAGATATTTGAGAAACGAAGTTTATCAGGAACTTACACAGGTCCCTCTCTCTGATCGTCTAAAATCGTTGACGTTAAAAATACACAAAAACATATCGATGCATATTAACTTTTAAAAGTTCCAAAAATCTGATTATTATCGTACACTACGCTCGGTACTAAACAACTTTTGCTTGCATCATTCTTTTACAACAGCTTTAAGATACATTTTTGTGAGCTGTAGTTAACCTGTTGTACTATAACATTGAGTCAGACTCGCGATGAAGATTTCGGATACTGATAAAAATTTCGAAATAAAATTCAAAACATTCAAAAATGTACTTTTTTCAACTGTATGATGCCGGGCCGTGAAAGTCTCAAATCTCTGATACAGAACTAACAATTTTAATCAAAATTACGTGTAATTTGCTTCAAAAGTAACCTAAAAGAAGCAGTTATGAAATGTCAGAATGAAAACAAAAACGCAACGTAAACAGAAG
The DNA here is from genome assembly GCA_913789895.3 of Seladonia tumulorum. Taxonomy (NCBI): domain Eukaryota; kingdom Metazoa; phylum Arthropoda; class Insecta; order Hymenoptera; family Halictidae; genus Seladonia; species Seladonia tumulorum. The sequence goes on from OU565267.1 coordinate 30,634,883, forward strand.
TCAATCAAACAAAACATAACGCCAGGTATTAGTGAAAACCGAAATTACTTTCTCGCCTACCTAATATTTATTTGTAAAGAAAAGAATTCGGCCACTAGCTTAGTTAACAACGGTTTGGCTTTTAACAGTTTGCGAAAAATATGTGCCCTCGTTTCGGGCGCAGTGTTCTGCGGTTCGACGGTTGGAAAAATGGAAAAGGTTTTAGACGGTCCACGCGCCGAAGAAGTTCGCCTGGAAAAAGTGGAAACGACCGATTTCTCCTTTTGCGCGACAACGCAAAAGCACATTTCACGCGTGTCTCACCGGGTAATGCCCGGGTGATTCGGATTCCTATGCTCCACTGATCTACTGGCGATTGTTTGCGGGTCTGCAATAATGTGGTTTAATAATCCGTTGCTGACGGTGTTGCTATTCCGCGACGGAACGGCCACGGTTAACGACGCAAAAATTATAGAACTTCTGCGAAAGAAGAGACACACTTTCGCGCGGCGAATCCACGTTTCGAGATACAATGGACGACCCTGCAACTCTGAAACCAGTCCAGACCTCTGAAAAAGCTAATTGCCGGACTAGGAAGTGTGTCGAGTAATTTGCATGCGACAATCTGTTCCGGTGTTTTCTACACTCGAAGGGATGTCGAGGTTGATTGACTTCGTTCTTACGAGACCGCAAGATTTAATATCTTTTCACTGGATACTGGATCGGGTCTGGTTTACAATTTATGGTCAGTTAATTTTGTGCCCGGTAGGTGACTATGGTTTATGATAGCTGTAATTCATAGCTGGAGATTGCTTAATCAATTTTCCAATAGCAGTGGTACTTTCGACAGGAAACGTACGAATCATCTCCAGCGGCGTAATTAAATATTTTCTGGGGAGATTTTTCAATTATTGAGAATCGTATTAACCTCTTTACAAATTTAATAATATTTAATGGAACCAAAGAGATGTCGTGTGTTAATATTTGTGGTTACTATTAAACAATATTTTACCTCTAAGTGTTCATTGAGACGTCTTTGTACGTCAATTGTCTTCTGATGTTCAATGATATTTTGAGATTTTTATAATATCAATAAAATGTTATAGAACCGAAATTATGTGACCGACAATGATGGGTCTAATACTAAATAAACATTAGAAGCTTGAAGTCTTTTTTTTTTAAGTATGCTCCATTCGCTTCAACACGCTCCTGCCAGTGAGTTTTACATAGCCTAAATTCTATTTTGAAAAAATCACTGACCTTTTGCGTCAATCAACTCAAAGTTTAAAATCTAGATTTGTGTGTGAACACTGCCTTCGTTTCAGAAGTGTCTACACCACAAAAATAGTTCTAAGTGTTTAAGAATGATAATTTGTTGGGGATAGGATGGTTGTATAGCACGCACATAGCAAAATTCCGTACTGTAATTATTCATAGTCAATCAATACCAACTGCACTGCAAATGTTTCTCTTTCCAAAGATGACGGCCATGCAACCTACAAACAAAACCAGCTTCAAATTTAGCAAACTTCTCCTATGTTACCGTTTGCGTGTTACCCCTTCGTTCAACATTCATTTGATTATAGAAGCTAATCAGAAATGGTTCATCTCTATTAATAAAGTGAAACAAATGAGAACGGTCAAGTACCCACTTTGTCTATATAAACTATAAGCGATAACGTGAGTACACCTTGTTAAATTATTACATAACGGCATTAATGAACCGCAATTTCAACTGCGTTTTTATTGGAACATTATTTTTAGAAAGATGATTAACCGGCGTAAACGAATTCATTTCAACGTTGTAGAAATATTCTTCCAGATTATGAACGGATTGTCTCATCCTTAATTGTCTTGACTTGTGAATAAAAGATAGGCAAGAATAGCAGTGAAGAATGGCGAAATTTTTGAATAATGAATTTCGAGCTAACTACTATTATTAATGTAGGAATATGAGTGTATGCATGTTGTGTGTGTATGTGTGTGTGCCCGCGCGGTCGGGCTGCGACAAGAGGGCACTGATACGACGTAAATGTTTTGAAGTTGCGTAGCAATAAACATTAACATCGAAATAACACATACGTTTTTGTCAACGGACGTGTTTTTGTTCAGTCGCGCCGGAGAGATCGATCGAGCGAGTCGGAGCGAGAGTTGGTTGTTGATATAAAATATAGCATTGTACAGCAAAATCGTTAATAAATTATTATATCCGTTACGCTTCACCTAAACGTGTAGGAGTTACTGAAAATATTCCTACAAATTGGGGGCTCGTCCGGGATTTAGAGAGAGAGGTGTCCGCGTAATCGGGTACGGAGTTTTGTGCGAGTGAAGACTGGAGAAGTGATTGTGAACCACGAAGCATGGAAGTGACAATGTTTACGGTAGTTGAGTTAAAGGAAAAGTTGAAAGAGATGGGTTTGGCAACAACTGGTAACAAGCCGGAACTATTAGCACGATTAACAGGTGCGGATCCGTCCGAGTCATGGGCACAGGATCTGTTGACGGCCCGGAAAACGAATTCAGAATTATTCCAAGACGCTGAAAACGATGTAGATCGTTCGCGAGAAACGGAAATGCTGGAAAGAGAGGTGGCTTTGTTCCGGCAACAGGCCGAAGTCAATAGACAGGCCAAAGAATTGGCCGAGCGGGAAGCAGCCATCCTGAGACGAGAGCTGGAAATAGTACGTCGTGCTCAGCAGACGCCTCTGCCTGAGGCCACGCGAATTCTTGACAATCAGGTGACACCGTCGTTCAGCAATGATTTTCTTCAGGGTGGCCTGAATGTAAAGCTCGTCGCTGACCTTCTCAATAATTATAGCGGGGAATTGGGCGAGTACGAGAACTGGGAGGAACAATTGCGGCTGCTCGTCCGGACGTATAACTTGAAGGACGAAGAAACAAAAGTGCTGATTGCCATGAGGTTAAAGGGAAAAGCACTTCGGTGGTTACACTCGAGGCCAATGCATCTAACATTGTCCGTGGAGGCGTTATTATGTGAGCTAAAGGCGATGTACCGACATTCCCCTGGAATAATCGCAATGAAAAGACAGTTTGAAGAACGTACGTGGAAAAGAGGGGAGACGTTCCATGAGTATGTACATGAGAAGATAATTCTGGGAAACCGGATAACTATCCCAGAAGCCGAGATGATAGAATACCTCGTCGAAGGAATTCCTGACACACAATTGCGGGACCAAACGCGGTTACACCGCTTTAAAACAAGGACGGACCTGCTGGCAGCTTTCGAGGGCATCCTACTGCGAGGGCCGCCGCCTCGCCCAGTACCACCTCAAGACAGAAGGGGCCAGTGGACTACAACTGGAGAAGGAGCAACAGGGACTCGAAGACAGACGTACAATGGGAACAACGACAGGCGCCGTTGTCATTATTGTAACGCGCCGGACCATCTGGGTTACGATTGTCCATCAAGAAATGCAGGCCCAAGATGCTTCCGGTGTAACGAGCGCGGGCATTTGGCGGTTCGCTGTCCGAAGGCGCAAACTCCACCTGAGCGTGTCAACCTGATCGAGGAGACATCATGGAGGAAGTGCACAAAAGAGGTAAACATAAATGGACAAACTGTGACCGCGTTAATCGACACGGGAAGCGATATTTCTTTGATGCGCGCCGAACAATACGTGAAGTTAGGTTTGCCGCGATTAGAAGAAGCAGAGTGTAAATTTCGCGGAATAGGGTCAAAGGAAAATGTTCCGTTGGGAAAATGTCACGTTCAGGGGCTTATTGACGGCAATGCTTATACGATTACCGTTCACGTAGTGTCAGACACCGTAATGGATTACAAATTATTGTTGGGCACTGACTTTCTAAATAAAACAAAAGTAATAATGGGTCGCGGGAATATTTCTATCCAGCCGGTTTGCCCGATTCGCGACGCTGTTGTCGAAATATGCCTCATAGACGTAGACACCAGCAATAAAGTAGATTTAAGCGATATACCTATCGAGTATCGGCAGCCCGTTCGAGAATTAGTAACCGAGTATGAACCTCGGGGAATTAAGGAAGTCCCTGTAAAAATGTCCATCATTGTTAAAGACGAGGAACCCGTATATCAAAGACCGCGAAGATTGTCTATTAGCGAGCGAGAAACTGTAAACGCGTATATCCAGGAATGGTTAGATCAGGAGATAGTCCAACCGTCGATATCAGAATACGCGAGTCCGGTAGTATTAGTAAAAAAGAAGAACGGTGATACGAGACTGTGCGTCGATTACAGGAAATTGAATGCGAAGATTGTGAAGGACCGGTACCCACTGCCACTGATTGAAGACCAGTTGGACCAGCTCCAGAATGCCAAATATTATAGCACATTAGACTTGAAAAACGGATTTTTCCACGTAGAAGTAGATAAAGCTAGCTGTAAATACACGTCATTTATAGTACCTGATGGACAGTTTGAATTTTTAAGAGTACCGTTTGGACTTTGTAACTCCCCGTCGGTTTTTCAACGGTATATAAACGTTGCATTCAGGGATTTAATACGCGACAAAACCGTATTAACTTATATGGACGACTTAATCATTCCCTCTGCGGATCGTAGTTCCGGTTTAGAAAAACTCGGGAGAACGTTGCGTGTCGCAAGCGAATTAGGGTTACAAATCAACTGGGGAAAGTGCAATTTCTTGAAGGACAGGGTAGAATATCTCGGGCATGAAATATGCGGGGGAAAGATTCACCCGTCACAGCACAAAACCGAGGCTATTCGAAAATTCGCGCGGCCGACCAACCTTCGCCACGTACAAAGCTTTCTGGGGTTAACTGGATACTTCAGAAAATTCGTTCCTCAGTATTCCCTAATCGCGAGACCATTAACTGAATTGTTAAAGACCAACGTAAAATTTATATTTGGCGAGCGGGAGGAAAATGCATTTTCGACATTGAAAGAAGTGCTGTGCGACAAGCCGATCCTTAAATTATATAGAATCAATGCGGAAACAGAAGTACATACCGATGCGTGCATGTATGGTTACGGTGTGATACTATTACAAAAAGACTCTGAGGACAATAAATTTCACCCAATCTATTATGCAAGCGGAAAAACGACAACAGCCGAACAAAAATATACCAGTTATGAACTAGAGGTATTAGCCGTTGTAAAGGCACTTAAAAAATTCAGAGTGTACTTATTAGGGATCCCGTTTAAGATTGTAACGGACTGTCGCGCTTTCACGTTAACAATGAATAAGAGAGATCTATGTGTTAGGGTGGCGCGTTGGGCTCTTCTTTTGGAAGAGTTTAATTATACCATAGAACATAGGCCAGGTAGTCGCATGCCTCACGTGGACGCGCTGAGTAGGCGACCTTTGCCACAAGTCATGCTAGTTGACGAATGCCGCGGTGGTTTTACCGAAAGAATGCGAAGAGCCCAACAGTCAGACCCAGATGTAAAGAGGATATTAGATTCGGTCCCGAGCGGTAATACGAGCGGATTCGTAATAAAGGGAGGGCTTCTGTGTAAGGAGCTGGACGATGGTTTGCGTCTGGTGATTCCGAAAGCTATGGCGACGCAAATCATTCGCAATGCACATGAGACCGGTCACTTTTCTGTAGCGAAAACCGAGGCTTTGCTGGATCGCGACTATTGGATTCCAGGCGCAAAACTGAAAATAGAAAAAGTCATCAGGAATTGCGTTCCCTGTATTCTTGGCGAGAGGAAACACGGAAAATCAGAGGGGTATTTATGTCCATTAGACAAGGGTGAAGTGCCACTCGATACGTATCATATTGACCACTTGGGTCCTATGGCCTCTACGAGAAAAAATTATAAACACATACTCGTAGTCGTAGATTCCTTCTCGAAATTCGTCTGGCTGTACGCGACCAAGAGTACAAGTTCGGCGGAGGTAATCGCGAGACTCCGCAAACAATCATATATTTTCGGAAATCCGCGTCGCATAATTTCGGACCGCGGAACAGCGTTTACATCTAAAGAATTCGCGGATTATTGCACGGATCAAAAGATCGAACATAGCCTAATAACCACCGGTATACCGCGTGCCAACGGTCAAGTCGAACGCGTTAATAGAACGTTAATCCCGCTGCTCACCAAGTTATCCGAGCCAAAAAAGGAAGAGTGGTTTAAATACTTAGAGCTCGCGCAAGAATACATGAATATTACGCTTCATCGCAGCATAGGTATGTCACCTTTTCATTTACTCTTCGGAACACAGCCGCGTTTTCGAGAGAATCCTCAAATTCGAGAACTAATAGAGAAGGAAGCGGTCACTACGTTCCAGGAGAATCGCGACGAGATAAGGGAACACGCGTTACAAACTCTCGCCAAGATCCAGAGAGAAAACAAAAAGAATTACGACAAACGACGAGTGAATCCAATTGTCTATTCGGCAGATGATTTGGTTGCGATAAAACGGACACAACAAGCGCCGGGCATGAAATTTGCGAACAAGTTCTTGGGGCCTTACCGAGTAATTAAAGTTTTACGTAATAACAGATATGTAGTGCGCAAAGTAGGCGAATGCGAGGGCCCACAAGAAACTTCGACAGCGGCGGATTATATGAAGCCATGGGTGAATGAACAAAATGACCTCACAAGTGAGGAAGAATTATAATCAATGACCTTCGAGGGCGAATGTCCGGGTAGAATGGCCGAGTGTAAGAATGCGAGTGTATACATGTTGTGTGTGTATGTGAGTAATCAATGACCTTCGAGGGCGAATGTCCGGGTAGGATGGCCGAGTGTAGGAATATGAGTGTATGCATGTTGTGTGTGTATGTGTGTGTGCCCGCGCGGTCGGGCTGCGACAAGAGGGCACTGATACGACGTAAATGTTTTGAAGTTGCGTAGCAATAAACATTAACATCGAAATAACACATACGTTTTTGTCAACGGACGTGTTTTTGTTCAGTCGCGCCGGAGAGATCGATCGAGCGAGTCGGAGCGAGAGTTGGTTGTTGATATAAAATATAGCATTGTACAGCAAAATCGTTAATAAATTATTATATCCGTTACGCTTCACCTAAACGTGTAGGAGTTACTGAAAATATTCCTACATTAACGAAGAATAACAATTTGGAGAAGTGTGGAAAAATTATACTATCGTTTCTTGACGGTGAAAACCCTTAAAAGTGTAATAGTGATAATCTATCGTTGATAAGATAATTGTTCCACGTAAATACTAATGTCAACACTAAATTTTCAGCAACACAGTAATTATAGTTAATCAGCGCGACTTCGAAAATGTTATAGTGTCTGGTGTTATGATTGTCAGGGTCGCACAAGGTCAGACATTAAAGACATGCCGTTTATAATAGATAAGAACGTTCACAACGCGTAGGACATGACTCACACGTCAGGAATACGATGGCATAATGTTTACCTTACGCATTACAAGCTCACTTTATGTACGTATCAAATAGTAACAATACGCAGACATATACTAGAATCAACTGTTTTAAACAATCCGAAATATTAATAGTATTCGAAGATGCATTTCCTTGCGAATTAATCATGGAACGACAACTCGAGGTTCATAATAACATTATGAAATTTTAATCTGGTTCACAGACGAGGAATTGAAAGACGACAATTATAGAGTGAACCATTTTAGCAAATCAGCAGTTTATTCCTATAATTTATTACTGTTTATAGAAGAATATATATGGGAAGAATGTCAATAGAATTTTTAGTGGATGTTAAAGAATATTTTAAATACCAAGATTTTACTTAATTATACCTATTTTTAAAGTATAATGAATATTAAAAAAGAGGTGTATAACATATATATTAACTGATTTAAATTAAAAAAATTTAATATCTCTTTTTTAACATTTTTTTGGTCCTTTACCCTACTGGTCTCACGATGCAGTGTTAAAAGACGTAATACTTACGTATCTTAATTTCCATATTTCAGATACACGCCGACAAGATTATGGGGTTTTAGTGGTCATGTGCAGACCATAGTCCACAGTATTATCGGTCGCGTTCGTTGCCCTTGGCCGATTGGCGAACGGGTCTACATGGGACTTCCGGATGATACTACTCTCACCTACGATCTATATCAACCGCTGACCAATGATTATGAAGGTCAGTTCTCTTACTGAAAGAATGGTTGAACGCGCATATTGCAATTTGTATAGTTGATGCACTTATTGCATCGGACGAGTGCAAAAGTGTTAATGAGCTTTCTCAAACAAGTAGATTCCATTAAATTGCCCAGAATTATTTAATAAATAAAAATTATTAAAAATCTTCCTATTTTACATCACATGTCTATCCACAAATATACTATGAATACTGTAAATAATCTATAGATGTACTGACATATTTTAAGGATGAGGTCTCTAGAGAATTTTTCTACAGTAAAAAATCTAATCTAGCAATTTTGTTTGAGATTATTACTACAATGAAAGTTATAGATTAATAATATCGATTAAAAAGGTATTACATAATTTTAAATTGAAAATACTGTATCTCGTTTCACCAAGAACAGCTCCAGAAATGAAAAAGAAAACAATTGCAACTATTTAAAAGAATCTCATTATTTTCAACCGTCCATCAAAACGTTCGCGCTTTCAAAGCAGCAAATTGAAGGTAACCTGTGGCGTCCGTTTGCATGAAATATATTGACACATATTTCACGATCATTGGGTCCGTTCTTTGGTGAATAGACTGAATGATCAATTCCTTATGCAACCGCGCTATTGAACGTTCTGCAACATAGTTTTCTGTTACCGCAGACGATGTTACCATCGCCATTTGTCCCGGTATCTGCAACAGCTCCGAGAGCGTTTACATCAGAACATTCGTGCACTTTGTCCAGTGCCATGGGTATCGATGCGCTGTACTCAATCATGTTGGGGCCCTTCCCAGCGTAAAGGTCACGGCACCACGAATTTTTACGTACGGTAGGTGAACGTCCTGTCTACGGATCATCATTTCTATGTTTAACCTTCGCTGATGTCACTGGCTACTTTCTAGTCCAATTTGCCACACGGACCGCTCGAGCTACATGAACTCTCATCCGTTCCTCTTTGTCGATTTGACACATTTTCTTGTGTGCTGTCACGGTTCATATGGCTGGTCGGTGTTCTCTAACGATTTCATTATACTCACGAGTTGACCAGCAATTTTATTACAATCTGTGCCCGATTCATATTGCTTTGTATAATAGTAACGACCCGGATTTTATACATAGACATTTATCTCTTTTCTTGGTAATTCTAGTGTTTCAGACTTTTTATTTTAGATGTTTAAAATGTCTTTACTATTTTTTGTGTGGTCTTTTGCCGTAAATGCATAAAATCTGCAGTCTACTATTAGCAAGACGAATAAATTGTTTCAGTCATATAAGATTGATGCATTTATTAAAGCAATATATTTTAAGCGATCTGAAATGAAATGTAAAATATTATATTAAATAATATTTAAAGTGCAAATATTCACAAACATTTAAAATGCTTTAAATATTCGCAGACGTTTAAAATGCTTTAAATATTCGCAGACATTTAAAATGCTTTAAATATTCATAGTCATGTAAAATTGATGTAGTAACGAAACTGCTAATTAAAATTAAAAAATTTTCCATTGGTCAACGAAATGAATATGTATTCATCCAGCCACCAATTTTTTTTCTGCCTAAGAAGTTCTTGTATTTTCAGTGGGAGTTGTAAAATTTAGCGTCCACGTTTTCATTAGATCAATTTCACACGACTGCGTCAACTCGACACCGAGGATCAAATTAAGTTTGGATAATGAGGGGGGTGCGAGCGAGGGTTAAATATTCAAGGGTCTCGTCGCAGCCCGATAGCGAGGGTGTGCGTTAATTGAATCTGTAATGAACTTTCTGCAGGGCACACCGAGGACTATCACGTGATGCTACAGAGCCTGATTGAGAAACACCCGAGCACGAAGATCGTGTGCATTGGGTTCAGCTTGGGCGGCAACCTGGTGACCAAGTATTTAGGCGAACGGGGCTCGAATAAGTTGACGAACATAATCGGTGGTATATCTATTTGTCAGGGATACAACGCCCTCGAGTGAGTACAATATTCTTCCGGCAGAAATATTCCCCTAAATAATCCCGATCACTCTGTTTGAGGACAAAGACGAAGCTCAGAGCAAGATTAATACGGTCGACATTTTGTTTCGGAGCTGCTGCTGGACTCGCAGCATTCTTGATTTAGCACTGACTATAGTAGAACAGTGCTGACATATGAAGAATCAGTGAATATTGTGATGTCCGTTCCACTTTTGACTCATCGAGCACACAGATTTGCTTTTTTTCCTCGAGATTGTAAAATCGTTGATTGTTCTATGTGAAATTTGGAGCATCGCGTATGCCAACAGCGAACGACGTGTTATGCTCAGGATGTCGTTTCAGGATTTTCATTTCATCAGTTTTGTGACTGTTCGATTATCGACACGTTCACAGTTCACTGGCACGTATGTGGGTCATTAGACTGCTGATCTGTGTGCATTTGTCGCGTGTAAATTTATGAAAACCGAAGGACCGTGTTCATTGAAATGAATAACTCTTTAACTCGATTTTTGTGAAAAGAAAATTTCAAATTGACGGGCAGAGTTCTTTTATTCCAATTTCTATGAACTGAACTGTGATAAAGGGGATTTGCATAATAATCTGCAGTCATGACGTTGCATAGCATGCAGTTCTTTGAAGGCTGTTTTTGCTCTCTAAGAACTGTTTTCTTTCGAGTTTGAACTTAGATGTCTAAACAGTGAACGTGTTAAAGCAATTAAAAAAAAAAAGACTCGACGTAAATCGGACAAAAATGTATGTTCGGCTTTTTGTGCAGAGGTACGAAGTTCCTACTCAACTGGCAAAACTTCCGGCGCTTTTACCTCTACATAATGTCGGAGTCGGTGAAAAGTATTATCCTTAAGCATAAGCACGTATTACTATCCGAGGAAGTTAAGCAGAAGTACAACTTGAACGAACGTGACATCATTTCCGCGGCGACGCTGCCGGAACTTGACGAAGCGTACACGAGAAAGGTAAAGTTCGTTTGAAAATGACACAGACAAAGAAAAGAGAACATACGTCTTTATATTTTTCTGTGGCATCATCGGCCTGCACCAGTGCGCGCATATTTTATTCGACCCGTCCGGAAAGCGAGCACGTAGAATTAACTCTTATTGTTCACGAAACAGGTGCACAATTTCAGATCCGTGTCGGAAATGTACAAATGGAGTAGCTCTATTTTTTACCTCGACAACATCACAACACCCATGGTGTTTATCAACGCGTTGGACGACCCTATTGTACCTGAGAAATTGCTGGAGCCTATGAAGGAGCATGCCAGTAAGTGATCATTCAAATTCACTGCCAGAGATCATTATGGTTGTGTCCGAGGACCTGACCTTGATGGACCTTGCCGGATGTAGGTCATTGGCGTAGTTCCGTTACCAGAGAAACTTTACAGACCGGTCACGTCGATCATGCTATCCATCTTAGAATATTTTATAATTTTTCTGTAATATTTGCATGACAAACACCATTCGTTTAAACCTTCAACAAGTGGTCTATTTACATACACGTTTTCGAGACTATAGTTACGATAATGATAAGATATTTCTGACGAGTTATGCGACAGTAGTTGTGTTTATTGTACATTTACTTCATAAGCGAAACGCTTATAATTTGCATTATTGTTTTTTGCTTGCAGCTACAATTTTTCCATTGCATATCAATACATTGGTGCATTGGGTTGTGTTAGGCTCCACTATGTTAATAAATGCAAAGAAGTTGTTGAAGATAACGTATTTATGTTACGACCCAAAGCATTAACACAATATGTATATTTTGAAGGTACAATTTTTAAAGTTGAAAATATTGCAAAGAAAGTAGAGTTGCAAGTGATTTACGGATCCCTTTAGATTGAACTGTTTAAAGCATGCATTGAAATAATGAAAAATTTTGATATCCGTTCGGATAATTGAGGTTCTACTGAATCGTGAATTAAACAAGTGAATATGATCCAAATTGCATCGTGCTTGGTCTCAAATGTCACAAACATGTTGCTAAAAATTTCATAAAGAAATAACTGAAAACAAACAATTTTTTTCACGAAATTAGTATTGTATTACTTCTGAACGCTTCAGGGTTGCACATTTTACGGTGGTGGGGATAAATTTTGCACAAAATCAGCAAAAAATGTATCAAATATTGATATGGAGATTGACGATAATTCCTTTGTTCCAGAAAAACACCCCAACACAATATACATAGAACTGGCTCATGGGGGCCATCTAGGGTTCTACGAAGGTGGGCTGCTCTACCCAAACCCCATAACCTGGTTGGACCGTACTCTGGTGTCTCTCGTGGGCTCCCTGACACTAGCCCACGCGGACAAGTCTCTGAAAGCCACTTAACCGTATTTACAGTCATTGTCACGCTCACCTTGTAAGTAAATCATTCTGGACGGGCGGCGCGACCGGCGCCGCTCATGTTCGTTGACCTAAACGTGACCATAACTCGCGTTCGATTCCGCTTCAAGCCCCCGAAATGCTGGTCCTGTGTACGCGTCGAGCGCAGAAACGATCGTACGAGATCGCCAAAAACCACTGGCTCGGATCTTCCGAGGAGTTATTTTTTGTAATCGCGAGATTTAGCTTCGCGATGCGACAACAGAAGTTCAGTTTAAAGAGAGGAGAAGGCGTGAAGGACCGAATTTTCTCAACAGAATCGTCGCCGGGCTTCGACCGGAAGTGAACGCCGCGGGACACACTGAAACAGCAGAACAGTGGCACAACGATTTAGATAGGAATTTCTTTCTTCTCAATGTCCTACGCATTGACGCTTTTTTACTCAGGGATCATCGATAGGGCAATTTGATAAGAAAATGTTCGACAAAAAAAAAACGAAACAGGGAACCGGAGAGGTGCAATATCAAAACGAATCCGGACTCTGTTTCCTTGCGACCGTGTCAGAGAAAGTTTGATGACTTTGCTGGTCAAATTTAACTTCCATTTCCTTGGTAGCAGTTCCCTTCTTCGCGTTAATACAGTTCTGCAATACCTTAACTGGTTGTCGTTGCCCTTTGAATTTCGATTTCACCATTGGAGACAAGAAGAAGTTACAAAGAACAGTCATACTGAAGCAGTTGGAACGCCTCTGTGACAGATCTTTGCAATTTGACAGAAAATTCAACACCCTCCGTTTCGAACACAACTCTATCAAATCGTTTATAACTAGACTGCAGATCTTTACCCAAAATACAAATGCTCTGCAACAATTGCAAGAGACAGGAGTCGGATAGACTTTCCTTTTCAACGATGCTAACAAAAAAATGGAATATTGATATTCTTCAATTATTACGATTTTTCTACTGTATAAAATCCGATGTCTATTTACAACACACATGGAGGCATTCGCAGTTCTATGAAATTTGAGAAACTGACGCACAAGGGTACAGAGAAGCGATCAGCAAAGTCATCGAGCTTTATCTTACACTTTCGTAGGGAAAGGGTCCCGGTTTCTTTCCGATCACACCTCGTAGTCTATCCGTAGCAGACAAACGGAACACCCCCGTGTAGATTTTTGGTATAGCTCGCGAGCGATTGGTTCTCGGACAAATTTTTGATAAAGGACCACTAGGACCTTACTTAACGCAATTTCATACATTAGTCGGATATATATTATATTTTTTAATCACGGCGCTGTTCCGCGCGAACGGATTAAAGCGAAACCAACCGTGGGACAAGCGCAGAAGCTTGTCGCGACTCACGACGAATCGACGTCGAAGTCCATTCGATGAAGGAGAAAACTTGTGTTTACATATCCTGTGTTCGACGATACGGGGCTAAATAGTAGTACTTAGCATGCGACGCGCCGTGACGCGCTACGAACCTCGTTCACACAGGAATTAACATGAAGAGTATATTTTTTCTATGGACGAAAGTTAGCGGGTAGTCCAATTCGATTAGATTCTGGGACGTTCTGGTCTCTCTCTCTCTCTCGCATTCTCCTCATTTCCCCGTTGACGAGGTTCACGCTGGTCGGCCGCGATGAAAAAGAAACTATTCTTTTATCGAACGTCGACGTTTCATTTCCGGGATCGAGACGATAAAGTATTATCGTATCGCGTAGCGGGTAAAACCTTTCGATTCAATTATTTATGCGACTTCGAGGAGCGATATTTTCACAGGAATGATTCATTTCGTACGGAAAAGTATGGTTCAATTGTACTATCGAAAGGATGAGTTTTCATTAATGTAGATAAGGGAAATCGTTGTAATTTTGACAACTTAATTGAAAAAAAAATACGTGAATCATCGTAACTCTAGCTCTGTCTATAATCGTTTACCATGCAAACATTCATCTCCATAAAACAATGTAAGACAATAAATATCATTACATACACACACACGCGCGCGCGCGCACGCACGCGCACACACACACACACACACACACACGAACGCGAGATCCACTACCGAAGCATATTTGATTACTTAAGTAACTTTAAGGATCATTTTCTAAATTAATAATTATTTATTCTTAGTGTTACTTCGATGGGTGCAGCTATTAATCGTTAAGTGTCTAATAGCGGTACTTTTATTATAAATATAAATATTTTTTCAAGCTGTCAGTGTATATTCGTACCAATAAAATTGAAAAGAATTTTGTATGCGTGGTATGAAGCAAGTATTCGACGTATACTTAACCGATAAGTGGAATGAATAATTAGATTGTCGGGAATCATCGGGTGGATGATTCGCGCGCGTTCGTTGAATTTAGGAACCTTTTTTACAATTCACATGCCGCGTTATCGGCGTTTCGAAGAAAATATCTGCTCAAGATAAATCTCAACAATCTAGGTCCTATCGGAGCATTCCATAAATTTTTGATAACTGCAAAACACAATCGCGTGCGAAAGTTACGAGTCATGTGCAATTCAAAGCATTTATTATTTAGACACTGCGCACATGAGTTCTGCACATTGTAGAACAACTTAACGCTGCTGTTACTTGTCAGTAATTAATTGCTCAAAATGTTGGTAAACATTTTTAGTTTTCCTTTAAATGATAATTTCAGGAGAAATTATTCTTTACCCAAAATATTACGATCAAAATCGTAACTGTACATATGTTGAAAGAATTGTTTTAGGGTTTTTTAAAAACTACACAAATATAATATAAGAGTCAACGATATTTAAAAAAAAAAATACTTTTATTTTGTTTCAACTAAAAAAAAAAAATACACTGTTTATCGTTATGTGAAAATTGCACAATAATTTACCAAGACGAAGCATTGGAATACGTTTTAGTTGTTCTGTATTCAACTCTTGTTATTCTCTTTGCAAAAAAAGATACGTATTCACTTGTATTTCGACATTTACTGTATACCTACATGTGGAATTTTATCATTAATTTACCATTATGGTTGCACACTAATTTTCAAGTATATGAATATTTAGTATTTATTCTCGACATTCAAGGACAACGACTGCCAATAGATAAAGCATTAATGTTTCGCATCCGCGAAGGTCTCGAGCGTTAATTAAGTAGAAGCATGAAATGCTTCCATTGTGACGCACGCGAAAATTTATGGAATGATTTGGTACTGTGCAGGTTGATCGAATGATCGAGCGAAATCGAGAGACCGCGTTTACATGTACTTACAACGGCGACCAGCTATGTGGTTATGTAAACAAAAGGTGCTTGTAGCAGAAAGTGCCTTAGATTAAGTACTGCCAGTACAGGGATCAAGATTTCCAGAAACGATCTCTACAGACCGTTTCCTACGGAAATCGAGATCTTGCCTGTACGCAACAGTTTCCTCTTCGGCAAACCGAGTTTAGAAGATTTCGATCGGTAGGTGTTTTCTATTGAGTCGATCGTGAATATTGTTGATGTGTCACCCGCGTAGCTAAAGCGAGACTCGGTTACGATAATTTATTACCGTTGTTACGAGCGTTTTTATATTCTGTCCGACGAATTCCTATTTGTTACATCCGAGTAGTTGCGTTTCTGTAACAAATAATTTGTCAACACTGGGAAATAAACATTCTTTTTCGCAGAGTTGTGCGTCTCTCCATGATTGTACAAAGACTGGTTGTTCTGTTTTATGTAATTTATTTTCAACAATAAATTTATTTAAAATAACGATCTTATTTTAAATAAATTGTCCGAGCGGATACACCTAGCGCAAGCACGTCGCGCTCTCGCGTGCAGAAAACTGATTCGAATAAAGAGTAATAATTTAAAAAACACACAGGTGTGATGTTATCGTGACTTTCGCTTGCGCGGATTAACGACCACGATTTCTGTACTCGAGTGCAAACATGTCATTAGACCTGTCCACGTAGCGATTCATTATACATACTCTCTGTTAATCGCATCGCATGTATGTACCGCGGAATTATTATCACGCGACACCTTTCGCGACATTTCGACGATTTACGTAATCCGTCGAGTTCCTGCAATTTCAGGATTCCCGTCCTGCAATTACGAACAGCGCTGAATCACAGAAAAATCTTCGACTACAATTTTGAGGACAATGAAGAGTAAGTCTAGATTAGTAGAAGGATAATAACATGAGAAACCGAGTCTATTTAAACGCAAAATCAAAATTTCCTTTTAAGATGCATATCTAACTCAGCAACTGACGATGCTATTTCCCTAGGTCAACAATATACGGAACAAAAGCTGCTTATCATTCGATCGTTGACGTTAACGTGACGCTATCAAATAAAAACAAACTTCCTGATCGACGCTGGGGGACACTGAACAGCGTAATTAAATTTCCTGGCTCGAAATTGGACATGTAGAGGAACCAATCGCCGACAAGGATCACTGTCGAACGCGCTGATAGCGAGCGAACGCGTCTGTCGAACGTCTCTTGGAAAGTACACGGCTCTCGATGGAAACGATCAGTCAGTCTGACGCGAACTGTCTAGACGATCGGATCGCGATCGCGAACAGACCCGGTGATTCAGCCCCGAGATCGAAAATCGAGGAACGTCTATCATGAACCTGGTGATTTTCTCGCTGGCAATCTACTGTCTGGCCGGCACGAGTCTCGCGATGCCGCAGATCAATTACACAACGCTCCGCGAACTGATATTGGAGTACGAGCAGCGATTGATGATAGGCGCCACTCTGACCTTGAATGACCTCGAGCGAGCCGCCAACGACATCCTGATGAAGGAGAAGTGGAATGAGCTGGAGGCCGGTGCGTTTCTTGTAAAAACTCTAAGCGACGCTCTGTAAGATCGATGGAAATTGCGCTCGCACGGAAACCTGTTTTGATCCACGTGGTCTACATCAATCGAGCCTTTGTTAGCACGATTAGCAGCGAACAAAGAGCTCTTTTGTCGCGGCGAGATTTTAATTTTCGCGGCGAGTCGTTCCATCTGGGAGAGGAATTTTTAGAGCGTGATTCATTGACGGCGTTCGAGTCTATTTTGAAAGCGTTTTTAAGCGCTTTCCGAGCCAAGACTCCGTAGATTCGCGATATGGTAGAGTGACCACGTTACCGACATAAATAGGCCAAAAATGGTTTTACGTGCCTCAGATTTTTGTCCTTGTATGAGAATATTTATCGCTGGGAAAGGGCTCATTCCAAAGTGGAAGGGATTATGCAGATATTTGGTAATATAAGCGTAAGAAGCAGCCCAAAAATTGACGATGTGCATGCCCTGGAATCCAACCATTTTTATGCTATTGGATGAGTTTTCTCGATGAAGTAGCGGGCGCTAGAAAATATCTTCAGCTACTGTGTCAGTGTCGGAATTCATAATATCGATAATACAGAGCAAAAAATGTGACAAGTTTAGTTACAGACTTAAAACCCGTCGGATCAAGGCCAAGACGGATTGCAAGTCAGTGTCTGAAGGCTGTGCATGGAAATTATACAGTAGCTACCGACCTGCTAACTCTGCAAAAGTCACGTGACCACCCTTGACCCTTAAACCCTTCGGCTGTCAGGCTCGTTTACGCGGTATGTGCGAAGACTGCTAGGGCCGCTTCTTTATAAATTGCTTTGTAAAGAAGAATATTTTCTAGAGGAAAGTTTTAGTATTCATTCTTTTCAAACTTACAAAATATGGAGTACAATTTTAGTCTATAATAAGTAATATAAACTTTTGTAATTATATTATTTAAAAATTACGCATGGAAAATTATTTTCTGTAGTAATATCCCTTACATTTGATATTGTTTTAGAAAGTGAAAGCAAATATTTAATTGTGCAACATTTTCAAGAGTACGTTTGTGCTGTGGTAAGCATGCGCTATGAAGGCCCTTCACGCATAGTGAACACATCTCGTCTGAGAAAAGAGATAATCTGAATGTCAACAAACGCAACCGTGTTGCATCGGCCCGCTGACAGCCAAAGGGTTAAACCCGTTGAGAATGAGTTGAGCAGCTTGAAGAAAGTACTGTTTGGTCTGTTAAAAGTTTAGACGTGCTTTTGGCTTTTGTTTGTTGAAAGTTCGTTTGTTAGGTTTCGGAAAGATTTGAAATTTATTTTGTGTACCAAGTAGCTTCAACGGAGTTGATCACAGTTTTATGAATGAGAATTATCAATTAGATTCATGGAACATTCATTAAAGTGAAGAGTATGAATTACTGTGTATGCACAGTAGTGTATGGGCTTTCCAGAAAAATATATTTTTTTTTTTTGGATGTATAAAGTAGATTCAACTAGCTTTTACACACAGCACCTGCGATCCTTCTGCGGACAAATATTGAGTTTCGATTCAAAGGTACATTTGTACCTATAGACGGTGTAAAATCATTGCAAAAATTACCACAGACGAATATGATGGCTGGTACAAGCCACCTGCGCGACACTCTTGACTTCAAATGCAACAGTCTACTAATACTTCCTGATTAACTTTTTCCAACAGCGATAGAAATTCAAATTAATCAAGTGCTGCAATGTAGTCGTTTCTTTTGGCATTGACGTCACGTTCAACACAAGAAGAAGTTCATATTTGTTGGACTGCGTATTTAGTAAAGAAATTATTGAACTTCTGTCAGTTACAACTTGGTAATTAAACAAGCTTATGAATAAGCTTGTCCAGTAGCGAAATTGTTAAGTTCGCTTCACTTAAATTGATCATATATGTCCTGCGAGTCTGCATTTTTTCTAATCTTAGGCTTCAAGAACCCGAAGAAGTTCGCTCCAAGCCGAAACTTTATAACCGCAAAGAAGGACATCGAGGAGTCCAAGGTGTTTAAATTTATCCGTAAAATGCCAAAAGGCGCAGTCTTGCATGCTCATGACACAGCCCTGGCTACAACCGATTACATGTACCACAACGTCACTTTTCGCGACGATTTGTACCTCTGCGAAACGAACGGGAACTTCAAATTAAAGTTCTTCAAGAAACCAGACGACGAATGCGAATGGGAGTTGCTGAAGAACGTGCGTCGGCATCCCTTACGCGCCCCAAAGGTGAACGGAAAGATCAGAGAGAAATTGTCTATGCATTGCGAAAAGCCGGAGGAGACTTATTCGGACCTTGACAAGGCCTGGGCAAAATTTTCCGACATTTTTGCATTTGTTCATCCGTTAGTCGCCTTCAAGCCTGTTTGCGAAGAGTATTTTATGATGGTTCTGCAACAACTTTATGAGGACAATGTTATGTACTTGGAGGTACGATCTACTTTGCCTACTTTATACGATTTTGATGGGACTGAGTACTCACCGAAGGATATCGTTGGAGTATACAAGAATGTTTCTGAAAGGCTAGTATTCGCTACCTCTCTTATTCGTTTTTATAGTAACACTTTACTTACCGGCAATTTGCCAATAGTTTTTTTTAACTACAGAACAGTTCAGCAGACACAGTATAATGTAATGTAACAACTACTTCTGAAGTTATTATTTAAAAGAAAATTGTCAAACTTTTTTTGTATACTCGGTGTTTATACGCTCAGTCGTTCAAATGTTTATTAACAGGCTTCCGGTAGGTAAAGCGTTCATTGGTCGTTGTTTGACACGAGAAATAAAGTGCGCTTCATTTATTTTTATGCAAAATACGAGGTAGTGATAGTTGTGTTAATACTTGTAACTAATTTGATGATGGTATAACAAGTATTTCGAAAATTGTGCATCCACTAACGAAGAGAGAACAAATAGAATCTTTCAAGCTGACGAAGGGATAGAAAAAAATAAGACTTTCGACTCTTAAGTAGTGTAACTGTCGTTGTTATCTACGAAATATCGATAAGGTCTATACTCGTCGAACATTTCGTTATCGCTTTGGGTATAGGTTTGAAGAGATATCGCTGCCATAAATAAAAAAAGAATTGTTGACTCGATGGTTCGAAATCTCGAGTACACATTCTGTATCACAGACAAATATTTGATCCTTCGTTCTCACAGATTTAAAAAGGATCACCCAGACTTTGTTGGAGTGAAGCTGATCTACGCGCCTTACAGATTAGCCGATCACAAACAGGCAGAAGAATATATCAAGACACTAAAAGAGTTACAGGACCAGTATCCGAGCTTTATAGCAGGTTTTGATTTAGTTGGACAAGAGGATAAAGGAAAAACGCTACAGTATTTCTCAAACATTCTAGAGAAAGTTGCAGAGAATACGAGTTTCTTCTTCCATGCGGGCGAAACTAATTGGTTTGGTTCCTCCACGGATGAGAATCTTGTTGACGCCATTTTATTGAACACAAAACGCATAGGCCATGGGTAAGTAGCATACAATAATTATGATTGATCAATATGTGGATTATGTATCTTTAAATGATATCGAACGCGAGGTTCCGCAAGAATCAGACTCATAATTAACTTTTAGTCGGCCGAAAAATGTATGGATTACTTTAGCAAAATAGAAAGTGAATAAAAATTTGTCTACTTTAATTCGCATTTTAGTATTCGATTGATTAGAATTGACAACTAATTTTGGAAAAAATAAAATCAATTTGTGGATTTCAGCAAAAAAAAAAAAAAAAAATTACAATTTGCAAAGATCTATTTTAGATTGACCGACACGACGTTATATGAAAACGTTAAAAATTCAATATGATATTTTACCTGAGAATTTGCTAAGCGTTCTAGCATATTATGAATAGCTCTGTCGCTTACTAAAAAGGAGAGAATGTACTGCGATCGCGTGCTCGATGATAATTGAATCTATTCGTGTTTCATTGACAAGGATTCATGAGCTCAGTGAATAGTTAATTATGAACTGATTCATCGTACAGAGAACTGCTACAGTTACCTATGAAGAATTATGAGCAGTGATCTCGAACTCTAGATGTTGAAATAGAGATCCCGGACCTGTTATAAGCACTAGTTTAATTCTATTTAAATGAATTCTGGAACAATAGCCGATATTCTTATATTTTTCCAGAATCTATTGGCTAAGAAATTAATCAGCGTCAATAAAACACTTTAGAATCTTCATCTAGACAGTTCAATTAATATCGAATGTTCTAATCTAATCTGGAATGAATGTAAACTTTTATGATCGACTGTGTACATTAGATACAATTAAATGTATCGTTCATAAAAATATAAAAGAACATCGATACGTAAGAATTAAGATAGATGCAGCTATGACTGTTACAAAATTCTTAATAATCTCTACCTCGCGAGAGTTTATAAAAAAATTTCTAAAAAATGTCTCAATAGGTACGCACTAGTTAATCATCCCTTCCTCCTCGAAATGACGAAGCAGATGGACATCGCGATTGAAGTGAATCCCATTTCGAATCAAGTTTTAAAACTAGTCGACGACTTGAGAAACCACGCAGCCAGGCGATTGTTTGCCGAAGGATACCCAGTGGTGATCTCTAATGACGATCCAGGATTTTGGGGAGCCAGAGCTTTGAGCTACGACTTCTACGAAGCTTTTATGGCGATCATGTCCGCGCACGCGGACTTGAAAGCGCTCAAGCAGCTGGCAATCAATTCTCTCGTCTACAGTAGCTTGGATGCTGAGGACAAAAAAGCTGCACTGTCACTTTGGGAGCACAAATGGCAAAATTACATGAACGATATAACACAATGAAACCACTAGGCATCGTCCACACATGCGCGCGTCTATTTCTGTACACGTGGAAACAATGGCTGGCTATCATTTTTATACTGCATATCACGAAATTCCTACACGTCATTCAGCTGATTTTCCATTTAATTACTGCAAAATAAAGATCATCATAGATAGAACCGGTTCGCGTAATTTATTTCGTTTAAGGAAATTACGCAGTCTGCCTCAACCGTGTGCCATCCATACGAATATATCTTAAAGTCATTTAAATGCACTTCGGTGCAATATTGCAAGTTCGATGTGGCTTCCTACAGCTGTGACGCGTGAAAATATTCATTTGAAGAATTATTACGTTGCAACGTTGGATAGACTCATCGCAACGCAGACGAGATTCTGTAACAACATGTATTATATCGCATTCACGAAAATAAATTTTTATTTATTTATTTTATTAACTGATTAATCTCTACCATCCTTCGACTAGTTTGACTGATCTACTGAGAGTTAGGAAACTATGAAAAACACGGATCGTTATTCACTTTTCTTAAGTTTTAGATAAAATTGTGAATTTTTAATCTTTTGACCACGACCCCGCCATGAACGTGCTAAAAAATAAAAAATTCTATTGAGAATATAATAGGCTTCCTAACGGCAGAAACAATTTCTTTCTCGATCCCAATTTCGATAAAATAACTCCAATTTTAACACTTTCGCTGCGGACGAAAATAAGTATGCTTTCGCCGGGAGCTGAAATTAAGATATTTTTTTTAAATGAAATTTTCAGTCCGTAAAATAAAAACCTGATTTTTTTTTTTCAAAACAAAAACAATAATTCATGATGTTCAACCTAACAAAAGGTTAGGTTAGGTTAGAAAAACATATATATATATACATGTATATTTTGAAAAACATATATTTGGGGTAAGTATAACTTATTTTATGTATAATATGCCATGGCATGGGCTCGGTTGGACGCGCATGTGCGTCGTCCGCAGCGAGAGTGTTAACTGTAATTTAATAAAAGAATAATCGCTCTATCTCATTTCTATCAAAAGTTCTTTGATTTTGACACAAACTTCGTCACTTTGTCCCATTATACGCCGTAACGTTAGGACAGATGCGCTCCAAACGATAGTCCAATTGGCGAGCATACACTCCACGAGCTGGCCACTTTTAGTAAACAATACAAGATCATTTTAACCAATTGAAAACCGAAAAATTTCAAAGAGTTAAAGGAGCGTGATGTTTCAATTACAAAGTACAGATTAATGTGATGGAATCGCCAGCATAGTGGCCTGTGATCGGTCGAAATTCAAACCGACAGTTTCAATTGCTCGAACCTGATTGCGAAACTTTACTACATCCTCGAAGACAGAACATTTCTTATATTATCAAACAAACTCTACTTTATTATAGTAGAATAATATATTCATTCACAAATATACTACTATTTATTCAAGGCGAGAATTATACATTCTGCAAACAAATTAAATTAATCTACATCAAAAACAACTTAAATTTCCAGTTATTTTTTTTTTCATGTGACTAATAATACCCAATATATCATTGTAGCGAGATACGAAATCTCACTACAAACGTGAAAGAAAATAATACAACTACGGTCTGAGTCAGTAGTAAAACAGATTGACATGTCGCAAAAAACGATCAACTACATAATTATTTATTAATTATTTGTTTATTGATATTTTGCAAGATTCTTTAATTTATGTTGTTTAAATGAAACATACATGAAAATGTATAGTAAATTTCAATTTATTTGCTTTTTCAAATTCAGTTACAAAATATATTCAAAATGGGTGCGTATTAATAGTGTTAAAAAATTATAGAAATGCGAATAATAATTATACGTATAAATAAAATGTATAAAATAAATGTATGCGCAAAGATATTCACGTTCAAGATTTATGAAAATTGTATTTCTATAATTTGAAAACGTTGTATCTATATTTATTAATATTGTATTGATACGGATAATTGCAGATATATAACATAATGATATCAATTAAAAAAATATAATTTGAACATATAGTCAGAGAGGAAGGGAGAGTGCTCATGGCCGGGTTTTCGTGATCCCACTTTTTGGAGCTCGCCGTTTCTAGCATGGCACAGAACCTGGGCCGTCTTTTCTGGATCAGAACCCCGGCCGTCTTTTAGCATAACACAGAACCTGGGCACAAACGATATCTCGTCGGTGCTACTGGTTGTAGATTCACCGGATGTAGGTAAATACCTAGGTTAGGTAAATAGGTTACAAGAATATTACGTTACAAGTTACAAGTAAAATTGATTTACATATTTTTACATAACTGCAGTGGTTAAAATATGCTGTACAATCAGTTTTAGCAACTATCGATAAAGAAATAACGAACTATAGATTGCCTGTGAAATCGATATTCATTCGTCCCTATTTCGATTCTGAGAACAATTGATTATCATAAAACATACATTTTTCTACAGATTCGCCAATGTTCTATTATAATTGGTACTGTTTATTATTAATGTATAAACTAAAAGCAATTGGATTTGATCTTTATTCAGCACATGCATGTATGTAATAACTATTAGCTCTTCGGCAGTAGTTGTGCAAGTTTCAACGTCTATAGTACTTAAGAGTTAAGTGTGTTTAACATGGGTATTACAAGGGAGCAAATGAAACTTACTCTAGGAAACTTTAAGATATAGCTACCTTATACAATTGTAATCGTTGGACGAAGATTAATTGAAGACACAACAAGACAAGGTAGAAAATCTAAATAAACTTTATCATATTTTTAAGTTAAAACAAGTTGTCACAAACCACATGTGTATATTTAACCTATATTCTGTATATAAATACAATTCAGTATGATTATTTGTCAACAGAATATATAAAGGAAATGTTTGAAATGCTCGTGTGAAATATTTTTTAAAAATATTTATAAGAACAATGACAATTCCAATCTCATAGTATTTCTCGTTATTGAACGATGCAATAAATTCTTCTTTATTGTATTCATCTTATAATTTGCAATTGAAAGTTTTTCGGATCCACTACAAAATTTCGTTGAGATAATGTCATTTATAAAGACAAAAGGCATGCTTGGCAGGCTTGTCATTTTTTTTTGTCGTTTATTTTTCTTTTTAATTTTTTTTTATGTCTGTAAAGTCTTGATCTAAGCCAAACGAAGCTACACGATCTTAGTCAGTTCGCCTATCCTCTCCACTGAGGGGGGGGGGGGGCATGCATTGTCATTTTCTTGTCTACGCGTTACAATGATCAACGCTTGGCAAGTTTGCGACTGAGATTATTGCAAAGACACCGCGACCACCCGTTTCACCAATGATATTTGAATAAGGGCGCCCTTGTGATAGACATGCAGATTTCTGTTTTGCAGCCACCATAGGTGACTTCATTGTCTATGCAGCAACTTCCGCCGTCGAAAGTTTAATTCTATGAAACTTTAGCCGCCGGAGTCGGCCTTCTCCGGATCCCAGGGAGTTATCTCCGTGGATTCAGGGAGGAATTAAATTTGCGATTATAAGTGTTCGGCCAAACGAACATTTCGTTAAACTGAAGAACTCGATAAGATTGTTTCCGGTTCGTTCTGTATCATTCTTTTCACGCGATCACGCGGAATTCTTGGAAAAGACGTTGAGCCTTCGGAAAAATTCTATTAACTTCAAGGACCTATCATCTTCCCTTTCACTACTCCCTCCAGAAAATTCTGATAGAACTAACTTTGTATCGAATCGAAACAATTACCGGTCAAGATAACTGCGAGCATTGCAAGTACGAAGTTCCTTGTCGAGTGTCTTTCTACGTTAGGAATGCCGATTTCGATAATCAATGAAACGCTTTCTATTAAAAGTATATGCGTAGACACATGAAGGTTAAATTTGTTTTTTAATGAAATCATCAGTTCCGTTTGAAAAAATATTGATCTGTTAATATTATGATTCGAAGCAGCTGCGATAACTCTGAGAGTAATCATTTCAGTGCAAGTCGCTTGGGATGAAATTTTTTTTGGTTTTATCAGATAACATTTATCATTTGTTCGGTTTGTATTTATCGTTTGCATTTATCGAAATTTCAACGTCATCTTTAATTTTTTAAACGGAAGTTAAATTGATACAGGTAGAATAGGAAGTTCAGGTAGTCGACAATATAAAAGATATAAGTAATCGAAGCAATCTTTTTTTTCAATGCGTTATTATACTTTATATAATACAGTACAAATTACATATAAATAATCGTTGGCCAGTGCGCAAGTAGTTTTTAAACCTATACTGTTTTTTTTTTAATATTAAGCTCACAGGCATTCAGAAACGAGTAGGTTATGTTACATATTTCCGCCGTAGGTCTGGAGAGTAGGGCATTGCATGAAATCGAAGCTATCGATTTAGAATTATCGCTGTAGTGTAGCTGTTAATTGTTAATCTCCGGTTAGTTCTCTCTAATTTTTATAATACAAAATTTTTTAACTATGTGGACGTAACAAGCGTCGGCCCGTAATATCCAGACTGTAATAACTCACAGGCTCCCAGCCACGCATACCTACCAATTGTACAGTAACTTCGGGTTAAATCGTGGCTCTACCCACCGAGGAATATTACGTGTCCGACTTAAAACGCATGCAGCTACTATGGATTCATTACGCTCGACTTGTTCCGTGCATCGAATGTAATCTGGGGTTTTACCCGTCATAACGGAGCTCGCTACTCCGTTTCCATTTTTTTCCCTTCTTTTTTATGGTAAACTACGACGATTGTTCTTTCATTAGCAAATTGAAGCTCAGCACACGCGACGTCATCCTATTCATTATTCAATATAAGAAGTGAAGTGTGGTGGAAAAGTTTCGTATCATCAGAAAACATGCAACGAGTGACGTCTATTCACGTGATTTTGTTTCCATTTTTAACTATAAATGACTTAAGTTACAAACAAATATCTGTTCAGAAGACGAAATCAGCACGTCGAGTATGTTCTATAATTTCTAGGTGTAAAGTTAATATTACAATGAAATAACGCTTTCATTTCTTTTTAATTCACATTCATTCTTTAGTAAACAAATTAAAATTTAAAATGGTCTCGCAATTTTTTAGCCACCTTGTGCATATATTTTTCTTTCGTACTTTTGTTATATATCATATACCGCACTATTCTTGCATACCACTTTGTTATACATATATATTATATATGTATATCATGTTGCATGTAAAACATTGACATATAATTGTGGGTTAGCCGCGCAACGTTTTATAAATTTTACCCGTTCATATTACTTTGATTAATTGCGATAGCATCGGTAGTTTTACAAAGCAATGTTCAATTGTTAATTTTCTGTAATGTATCGCTGCGACGGTGTGATCAATCAATCTTTTCACTACACAGTATTTTGATACTTTAGAAGCCATGCATCACGAGATGATTTTCCGCATCGTTTAACTCCCATCTCTCTACCACAATTACATTTGACATAGTATACAATTACATGGTATTATACGAATATTTGGATTCGAATATAATTGATAAAGAGCCAGTCAATTAACATGTCAAATGAAAGTAATAATAATAATCGCTAATTACTCGAATGGTATTTTTATGTTTGTACTTCAAAATTTGAGACATTACATATCATGTTTTAATTCGTATATTTATGAATACGAACAAACTGTGATTAAATAAAATTTACACAAATATGTAAAGTAAACATGAGCAAGGCATATACAGTTTTCGATTCACAGCATCGTTTTATTATTTTGATTCGTACATTATAATCGACTGAAAAATATCTAGTAAAGGAAACACATTTTGAATGTGTTCTCATTTTACAGCTTCCTACAAGTATGAAATTGTATCAATATCAATGTATAGAGCAGCAGTACGAACAGCAGAGTGCTGTTCCTTTCTATTAGAAGGGGTTTATTAGAGGAAAAGAAGGACAGAAAAATTAATCAGCGAGAACGAAAATCTCGTGCCAAGAAAAACTGTCTCAGTCATCGAGCCATTATTACATACCACAAAGATTAAGGAAGATGTACTAAGGGTAATGGCCCGTTTACATCGCAGGAACGAGCGCCGCGGAAAATCGATATCATTCACACCGAGGCTGTGGGAAACTATGGGATGGACCTGTAACCGCGATTTCTTAGCTGTTGGCGAAACGATCGTGCTCGGCGATAGAATGCATGCAAATTTACGACGAGCCTGGTACTAGAAACGTTTCAGCTAACTTTATTAACGTATTCCATTAACTGGAAAATGAATTTCGCGAATTTATAGTATTCACAAACACATATTAAACGAACCACAATTAAACGAAGAATTTGATTAAAACTTGAAACAGTTTTCATATTACTGTCGCGATAGTTAATCCTGAGGTCTAATGATATGTGGGTATAAATGAGATTTATCTACGTCGTCAAACAAGTATTTAAAATACTAAAAATAGGATCTAAAATGTGTTATCGACTCTGATTGAAATTGTGTTACAGGATATTGGATGAAATTATTACTTCGAACTTCACTGAACTCATTCGATTGAGAATAGTGTTCTGACCACGAGCATCTCTAGAATTTTGTGTCTATTTACTCGATAAGCAATAAAGTTGGATTTCTCGGCGAAAGAAATATGGGAACGTTGGTTACAGTGAACAAGAGAGAAATGCCAATATTAACCTTGTGATCAAGAAAAGATAGTGTCTTGAGAGAGGCAGAAAATTTGAAATTTTCTTTTAAGGAAGAAGACTAATAAATATATTAATTTGTCATGGTGTTATTCAATGTTATATAATTAATTACATACTGTGGTAGAGTGATATGGAAACGTGAACGTTGTAATTGATTGAGTAGCAAAATTTAATATAATTACATTATTTACGAAATATAATTACGAAATGTACGAGATTCAAAAGTAAAAATTAAATTTTGTATATGATAATGTATCATGATACTATTTTACCCAATATGGTGTTGAAAGTTACCAAAGATATAGCTTTTCTCATACATAAATTGTTCATACATATGTCCTCTGTTTCCTAGTCTGTGCAGTGTCAATACATATTCAGAAGCATACTGTACTGTTAACACTAAATAGAGTATTAGGAACAGCTGGTATATGTGGTTTTAAAGAAATTAACATTATTGAATTTATTTCGGTTTCGTCCTATTCTGATTACAATTTATACTCGAATAATGCAATCTATTGAATTATTTTCCACGAAAGCATCTTTGTAATTTCAATAACTGTAAGAGAAGGAGTCGGTTATTTGGTGTTGGTAGTTCTAATGAAGCGATTCTGACAATATACTAGATTTTTAACGCAAATGACAGATCAATGCTTAGAGTCATTTGAAATTAATCAAATCAATCATTCAAATTAATCGTCATTTCTAACTCTGTCAGATAAAACTTTCGCTCGGTTGTCCCTCTAATTCCAATGCACGC
This sequence comes from Seladonia tumulorum, assembly GCA_913789895.3. Lineage (NCBI taxonomy): Eukaryota > Metazoa > Arthropoda > Insecta > Hymenoptera > Halictidae > Seladonia > Seladonia tumulorum. Next base: position 30,664,263 of record OU565267.1, read on the forward strand.
TTTTCACGTCCTCCTCGTTGCTTAAGCTCAATTGCCTTGCTGGCAATCGTTTACGAGCCCTTTCTTGTCAATGGACCGAGGAAAATCACCGAAGGAGGAAAAGGCGGCAAACCAGTTGATAGCCCTTCACGGCAACGACCTGCATGGACAATTGTTTCCGTGGTTATCAGCTTTCCTCGAAGGCAACCGAGATTCCGGTGATTCAGTCTAACGTGTCATCGATTCACTTAATCGCAGCAATTAGACACGCATTTCTTAAATTTGTTTTCATTGAAAATCTTTGGCAACTAGTTAATGCCACCAATAGTTGGTATAGAAAACATATTCTATATTTGCTACAGTCTAGATATTTTCCCTATTTTTTTTATTGTATTTACTATTTCTATTTTTATATTTTATATATTTCTATATTCTTACATTTACTAAATTTTCTATGTTCCTACACTTCTTATATTTTCATATATTTTCTATATTTCTATATGTTGTATATTTCCACATGATACATATTTTCTATACTTCTGTCTTCTATATTTCCAATTTTTTTGCTGTCCCAAATTATTTTCCACATGCATAAATATTTCTATCTAAACCGAGCCAAGCATTTCCAACAATGTTTAGACCAGGAAAACATGCCGGCCATTCCAAAAGCTTCTGAAATAAATTATTGTACAGAACATTGCTTCCTGTTTGCATTTCTGTCCACAATTCTGGTAAACAATGAACCACGAATGCGATTTCTGTTTACATATAATGGGGTGAACAACGTATGGCGCAACCAAAATATATATATTTCCATGTAAATAAAGTGAACATGTATTTTAGCAATAATTTTATTAGGACGGCTGTGCGGAAAATGCATTTATTTTTTAATTTGAGTGATTAAGCTTCCATTTAAGAATTCATTGATTTAGTATGAAATCGCACATTTATTTCAAGTTCCCTCGAGCACCTATTGACGACATTTATTTCTCTCCTTAACACATTGTTGTCGGGACACGGATAAATCCGTTTTTTTTTTAGACTAGTGGTGGTTTGTGGGGCACCTAAAAATTCGTTTTTCATTATCTGCTGGTGGAAGTTGGGTCCCGTATTTATACCAGTTTTCTAACGACGGATTATGTTACCATCGTCCTTGTGACAGTTCCACAACACACATACTTGTTATGTCAACATACTACTTTTGTTATTTTACAGTTCCGTGGCGGCTAAAATATCGTCCGCGCGCGAAATATCCCGCAAACAACGTGTTAATTATTTACCCAGTTGAAGATAATACAACAATATTCTCAAATTCATTAAATATTTTCACCGTTCTGCATTCAATCCACTCACGGTTCTGATAAGTGCATGAAATCCACAATCTACATCAATCAGTATCAGTATTGATTGATGGAATACAAGAAACAACGTTTTAACACTAGATTGCCTAAGCAAGTCATTTTGACTGCTTTAAATTATTTTTTTTCGAACTGAAATACATTTTTTTTATTGCTAATACTTATTAATAACTTGTTATATGACTGTAAGTGATATAAAATAGTGATATATAAAATATATTAAAAATTACTGTTAAACAAATTTCTTTGCGCATTAGTTATTTTTTCACAATGCAGTCATTTTGACTGCTTTCAGACAATATAGGTATATACTAAGCTCCCGTCTTTCTAGTGTTAAAAGGAAAAGGATGATACGCTAACACTTTTGCATTCGCGATATTACTGAAATCTGTAATAATTCTAACTGTAACGATAAAAATGAATAAAAACGGTAAACGAGCTATCGTACTGTTCCGGACTGTGTATCGTAGCTCGCGGCACACCCGGTATATATCTCAGGAGGAGCAGCAGAATCACAGTAAAAATTCAGGGGACATTATGAAGCATCGTTACAGGATTAATCGCGAACTCTCGAGAGCACGGCAATCTGGCATTAATGCAGGAGCTTTCACGCGAAGCCCCCGGCGCCATTACGTTGAATAAGTGATCAAGGGCTTGCCTAAATCTCCAACATGAAAATTGCATTCCAACTAAAACCATCGTCAGACATCTCTATTGACCGAAGTTCACGCATCCTGTCGGTATGCTTGAAGCACGCTATCGAGATTATACCGATCGGCTGCCGCGTCATCGAAACCAGCTGCTGGGACCAGTGTTTTCGGTACTGAGTAATTAGATGCTCGTAGACAATAACGGTCTTTGGTCACACGCATAATAACCTTGTGCGATTCGGTGACAGATGGCGTCGAATTCATTAGTTAAATTGGACGTTGTTGGACGCGCGTTTGTTCGCTGGTAGTAGACTCAACAGCTTTACAAAACCAGTACCTCAAGTGTCAATCTATGTTCTTGAGTAATTGTATGTGATCACTAGACATCGGATGTTTATGCAATTTCCAATTTTTATAGAAACATTTTAAGAAAGTGGAATGAAATAAAATTTTATTTTTAATGGGGACAGCCTTTGTAGATCCAAAGCAAATAAAAATCGTGTTAAATTCTCTCGAATTTTATATTATAGCATTTTTTTAACATTTCCATAAGCCATAAATGCATAAAGATCCGATGTCTAGTGATCACGCTAAGACGAGTGAGACAGGTTCGGCGTTTGTTTAGTACCCCGAACAATAGCGAACAACAGTGCGGTTCACGGCGTGGTCCACTTCGTCTTTGAACTTGGTCTGCGCGGTGCGGCGTGGCGCGGGCAGCTTCATTTTCGATAACTATCGTTAGGGTAGCGTTCCAATAACGGCGGCGTTCGTTGAAATGGAATGATCACTTTCTTTCAGCGTTATCACTCCATGGCCGACGGTTTTCTAGGCGGCTTTCGAAACTCCGGTGTACACGTTGGCCCGGCTTTTGCGACTCAACGTAAAAGGATAGGTACCAGCCTGTGCTTGGAAACACCTTTCACATCGGATTGATCGAACGGATCTGGAGCAGAATGTTGTACGTGTTACATGCTAGCACGGCCGAGCATACGTACCGTACTATCCCCGGGCCTTCGTGGTCTCTTCGTTACCGTGCGTTGCTTGTGCTCTCACGGTTTGTCGAGACGATCTAGCCGATACCCACGTTACAACTAACGAGACCAACGCGAAAACCAGTCTCAAATGATCCACACAGCTGGGGTGTACGCTTTACTTTTATTATTGCAAATAGCCTAAACGGTAAACCGTCAGATTAATCAGATTGATCATTTAGGAACGCTGTCTACGGACATTTTTCAAGTTCCTTTCACCGATTTTACCTGCCACCTCACACTAAAAGGCATTCTCGATACTCGTTCCTCAATTACTGAGCAAGGCACCATCAAGGGTACACATTATTTCCAAAAATTCTACAACCCAAATCAATGATTATTAAAGTATAATTGTTAAAGCTGAAATAAACCAAAAATGGTTTCAGTGGCTCAGTAAAAAAAAAAAATGCGAACATTTTCTGTACAAGAAACCCTCTCTCAATACCGCCATAAAGCACATTTCTCCCTTAATTGTTTCGTAATTAATCTTGAGAGAGTGGGGGTCGTTTTTGTTGCATACTTGAAACATTTTTATACCGTTTCGATCGCTGTGCATGGTCGCATCCGTCGTTATTTGTTGCTAGTTCCTTCGGAACGACACTAAATCACCGCCGGTGTAATATTTACGATCGCGGCGAGCCTATAATTGATACGAAGTTTCAGGTAGAAATGATATTTCTTGCAGCGAGACCTGTTCCCAGCCATAATTGTTTGCGCCCGGTCCACGAGTTATTGAACTCTCGCAAGAGTCGGCTAGTGTTGCCAAACTGCAACACATTGATAGCGAGGCGTAATCTGTTCCTGTTTACAGAAATTTATCGGCGCGAAATTCGGTGCCAACTATGCAGCGCAACGCGTAGGCTCTCTATAGCGACCCGAAAACCCCCGGGTGTGTTACCGGGTCGTGATCGTGTAGCCTCACGTTATTAAAACACGGACAATTTCATAGAGCCGAACAACAGCGCGACAACATGCCGACAGAACCTTTTAAAGTTCCACTCGTTCCGTATGAATGGTAAACGAGCATTGAAAATTTTCGCGATACCAATTGAATGCTCCAGCCTCAACGCGGCATTCAACTCTATCATTCGCACGAAAAATGCATATCGGATCGTTCACGCCTAACTTGTCTACAGTTTGAAAATAAATCTGTAAAAGATTGCGGGGTACGTATCGGAGTCTCTATTTTGATATGTGAGCCGTTTATTTTGAAAGTGGCCTAAGACCATTTGTCAATTATTTCCCGTTACCTGTGGTTACATGTACAGGGTGTAAAAAAAGGTTTGGTTTTGGCAAGCGTAGGCGTATTCTACATCTTCGGATCGATGAAGATCTGTAAAAAAAAGTTGCCGCAAAATTGTCCTTGACCTTGAATTTCAAGGTCAAATTTTTTTTTTTATTGCATTGTATTCTACTCATCACGAGGATAAAAAGTGTCAAAGGAACCACGGGTCAAAACTTGACCGTTCTCATAAAAAATAATATTACAGTTATTACTAATAAAGTAAGCAATTACTATTATTATTATTAATTACTAACGTAATTGATCACAATCGATATTACCTTTCAAGTCATGAAAGATGTTCATCTTCTATTTCTTCTTCTAAGCCAAAGAACCGATTCCAGCGAAACACGAGAAAACTCGTGAGCGGTCCTTAATGTGTTAAGAAATATTATTCAGAATGGATCGGTTCTTTGGCTTAGAAGAAGAAATAGAAGATGAACATCTTTCATGACTTGAAAGGTAATATTGATTGTGATCAATTACGTTAGTAATTAATAATAATAATAGTAATTGCTTACTTTATTAGTAATAACTGTAATATTATTTTTTATGAGAACGGTCAAGTTTTGACCCGTGGTTCCTTTGACACTTTTTATCCTCATGATGAGTAGAATACAATGCAATGAAAAAAAATTTGACCTTGAAATTCAAGGTCAAGGACAATTTTGCGGCAACTTTTTTTTACAGATCTTCATCGATCCGAAGATGTAGAATACGCCTACGCTTGCCAAAACCAAACCTTTTTTTACACCCTGTACATACAGTGAACCCCCTTTGAAACACGGTTCCCACTAGCCTCGTGGAACACGAGTGTTTTCATCACACTGTTTCGCTGACATAAACAGAGAGTTTACCGTTTTTCTTTTTCGATAAGAGTTTAACCAGAGTTTGGTAACTGTACCGATTTATGAGTTTATTTCGTGATTTTTTAAACCTGTTTGCGAAGGTTAATGTGACCTCTTAAAAATTCGCTAAACATTGAGGAATTGAAACGACGATTTTGATACTGTGGGTCAAAATAGACCCGGGCACCGTCGACGGAGATGTGTTCCCTTGTGTATTACTTTGCAGTCTACTGTAGAATAATTTAATTTGTTTTAGAAACTTCGATAGTATCGTGACTTTTTGTTATTTTCGAAAGTGTCCTGGATGAGAGGTGTCAATACGGTCAGTTTCACACATGACCAACAAATTTTTAAAATCGTAAATTAAACAAATTGAAATAATTAAATATTTGGGAGCTGCGGTTTTAAATATCTGACGCAGCTCGCATGTATACGCGCTCTACAGTTACCGAAGAATCAATAACTATTGAAAAGGGATTTCTTTTTTAATTTCCTGTTCCGCGAATGAGCCTAGCAACTATTGACAATTCTGGTAACGGTAAAGACGTCAGTTATTGGGTTCCTTCGCACTCGTGGCATTTCCAGTTCTATAAAAATTTCAAACTGCGTTACCACCACCGCTTCTGAGCACTTCCTTTTTCTCCGCGGGAGTTCTTGCACTCGGAAAGAGACACATTTATCTGCAGTGGTCGTTCATAACTTCGTGTAGTCGGAGGGATACATTATTTAATAAATACTGACCTTTTGTGTTAATTTGCAACTACATAGCTAAATTACTAATTGAGCAATATACGTTCAACATACGGTAATTGAATTATTATACGAGTAGCAATAGAACAAGTAGATTACTTATAACGGTCACAAATATTAATTACGAATTATACTTAGAATGACTGGATTGATGGTCCAGCTCATAACGGAGTGACTCTAAGTTAACCTTTTCAACTCGAAGCCACTTTAAATGCAGAAATAGCAGGGTAATTGTAAATTAACCTTTTGCACTCGATGCTATTTCGATTCCAAAATTCGGATGTCTTATCCGATCAATTTTCAATACCATATGAGGTATTTACTTGTACCACGCCTGAACCAGTATGGAGTTTGAAAGATTTGAATTCCAAAGAAATTTGCAATTAATTAACAGTAAGAACCACGAACTAATTTGTACACCTAATATTAAACGCAAACACATTTAGCAATTTGGGAATTGTTTTGCATTATGGCACAGTCATTTTCAGCGATGTCTCAGAGGGGATAGTCGAGTGCAAAGAGTTAACAAGATTCGAAAATGTGAAGTGAAATTTTATCACACAACTGGGGACAATAATGTTGACAATCCTAACTATCACCGTTATTTTTAGGGATATGGGAAAACTTCGTTCATAAAAGTTGTTCGGTATCGAGGGGGCCATAACATACCAGTAATAATTCTTTCGCGGTTTAAGTCTTACAATGAATTAGTTTTATGGAGACTCAAGGTCAGCTCCGTGCATTTTCGAATAGTATTTCCTACCTATTTCTATATTTTCAACAAAACAATCGGTTTAATGTATTGTTATTTGAGGTTTACTGTTAATTTATTATGGAAGGTGTTAACGTCATTTGTCTAATATATATCATGATTCTGTTTTATGAAATATCGCAAAAAGTAGTGGTAAAAGATCTGAAAAAAATCCAAAGAAATTATTACTTTTTTAAGTTTCCAAAAATAACGAGGATAATTAAACTGATAAAAGGTACTTTTCATTAAGTACAAAGCGCCATTTCCAGGAAAATGAACTTTGAATGTTCGTTGGACAGGCGTGCTATTAAACTGGCCTTGGATAATACATTTATTATAATACGTTCGCTATGTACCATTTTCACTTATTAAGAACAGAAACGTGTGCGTAACTGTTACACTTTCGAAAACGATTTTCTAAAAAAAAAAATCATATTTACCACAATTCTATTCTGGGTGAACACAGCATAATTTTTCATTTATTTGGTAAAATATACTATCAAGTGTACAATTTATTATGAATAAGATACGATTAAAGTGGTAATAAAATTGCTACAACTCTTATTAGATGTTTTACATCACCAATGCCAGCATTTTGAGAAAATCAACGTACAAATGGACAATATAGAAAAATAATACATACATCTTGCTTTCATATTTGCATATAATAAAATTTCCTTACTGTGTTTGTTATGTTTTTGTTACAAAATGTTTGGCATGTTTTTCCTCGAATCAAGAAATATAAAACAAAAATTGTTCACGACAGAAATTTTAGTACATTAATTTACCAAATGAGGAAAAAATAGCTATTTGATTCTGATCCACGGTTGGGTCAAAAGCGCAACGCGGATTAAATACAATACTCGTGATGTGCAACGTGTTAATTATGGATGGATCTGCAATCTGCATACAGGAAATATGCTACAGAAGTATCTACCGTGCACAGCAACAATATTGAAACGCCGGGCTGGACGTACGTTCGAAAATTTAATTAACAATTGATAGTGTTCCTGCACGATACGATAATACGTAACCCAACGGGGTCTACTATAACGTAGACTGCAATTAACGAGAGCGTGGAGTCAGAAAATTATGCTCGGTAGGCTCGGGCCGCGAGAATATGGAAAGCGTCTCGGAAGAAATTATGGAATCCGCAAGCATTTTGCACGAATCTCACATAAATAATTTGCCGCGCGTTCGCCGTGAATATACAGACTGTATAAAGCTTTCGTTATTGCGGCTTCCACCGTTAAATCCAACCGACCATCCGCGGCACGTTGCATTTAAGAACAGCACAAGACGCGCACTAATCTTCACGTTCCCCTTCTCAACCATAGGATTTTGAAGGAAGAAAATTCTGCGCCATATTATCGTACGGCATGCAAGCCAGGTACCCTCCTTGAATTACGAGTGGGGGCTCTGTTTAAAAAAGCCTCGCGGAGATTCTCTATCCTATTTTAAATGTCTGAACTTCACAGCCAAAAAAAAAAGAAACTCCACAAATTTATCCCTGGATCCACTGCTGTCGGTATTATCCCGACTGTAGCCTCCTTTAACTCGGAAATACTTCAGAAATCGAGGGTATATAACCTTTAGTGTAAAGTAGAGGTCACCTAACGCTAACATTTTATTGACCCTCGGACGGCAAACTGTTCTTCTAATTGGTAATTATGTATTTACATTAGGGGCTTCCTCACCGATTTTAATGACCTTGAAATATGTTGTCAAGGTCATCATTCTGAACAACTTTTTCCTATACATGTTACCGCCGCTCAGCTTTAGTTTCCGAGATATTCACAAAAAAGTTTCAACATCTCAAAAAGTGATCGGAGTAGGTGTGGGTTAGATTTTAATGTAAATAATTACCTTATAATTATACAGGCAGTCCGAAAATGCTGTACTTCCTTGATCATTTGAAGTAACTTTGTCCTGTACTAAAGTGTTCTCCGTGGCTTTGTTCAGGAGTTATTAACAAAAAACCCGGACCAATCAGAGTGCAGCTACAACGGACGAATTCCGGTTCGACCAATGCCATCGTGACGCGCTCAGCGGGACTTGACGCCGAGTCAGATCGTAGAAATTGAACGAAAAATAGTGGGGGAAATGCTACAGTCAGAACCTGAGTGACGTCACGAAGCTATAGTGTTGTCTAACCCAGACAGTGACGTCACGATTTGTGCTGAGAATCGGGATCTTCGCGATACTACAGTGCGAATCGTGACGTCACAAGTTGGTTGTTCTAGTGTTAATTTTTTGGGTTATTCAACTTACTCGTGTTAACGAGGAAAAATGAATATGATTAGATGTTGATTATTAGACACATATTTGCATGTTTTCTGAACTATTTTATAAACCATGAATGCATTGAGACCTACAATCCAGTAATAACCATAATCTCTGGCATGCTGGCATAGCATTTGCCCTCTGCAACACGAAACGGGAAACATAACGATCGAAGTGACAATTACTATTATTCCTTCTACAATATCATGCCTCGGTGATCAATATTTTCAGTGACATTTTGGCCGAGGGAAGCCAAAATTGTCCCGTGGAACAAGGTGTTGAACGCAACTGAGCGCATAATGTGCCGTCGCATACACATCGAAGCTGTCCGGACACATTCCAACTTCCGATTAGTAGAATACCTGTCATCACGGCGTTCTGTGAATTCAGAAATCAGAATAGCCCTGGGCGCCTTTTGTGCGTCTATGATGTGCCGGACAAGTAGTATAGTATTATGTGCTATGTACTGTATGTGACGTGGGGTCGAAACCAGCGAGCGTACTGTCGCTCACGCGAAATCGCTTCTCCTCTGACCTTTCGTCGTGCTTGTAGTTGTTGCTTGGCCGAGTCGCTTGTATTTACATTTACTTGCTGGGCAAGTCGTTAGATCGTTGAAACGTTTCTTCACATCTAGTTTACAGTCCGCGACAACACTATAAGACATCACTTAAAACGAACTAATTATGTGTTATACGAAAGAACTTGGCCGTACTTTCATACAGATTGTTATTAGTTACTTCTGGAGACGTCGTTTAACGCAGTGTTTTCGTTAGTATTTTTAACCAATTTATTGTTTCTCCGTTAGAATTCTTTACCATTTTAAAAATTGTATCCTCTAAAAATTGTTGTTCATATGAAATCCTCTTGTTTCATATCATTTAGAATAAAGTTATTTCCTTTCCGGCACTTTTTGATAATGTCCTTCGGACGTTATGCCACTTTCAAAATGATGGTTTTAATTATTGAAATAACTGCGAAAACTTATGGGTCCAAAATTGTCGTATATATACTTAACCCCAAATGTTGTTTATGACAGCTAACTTGAAGTTGTACACATAATTAAGGTATAGGCACCAGTAGTTGACCATTTGATAGAAAAACATAAAAAATAAGGTTTGAAATGTTCTTATGGTTTTGAAATTTAAACAACAGACGGCATGGCATCCGAGGTTCACTTTCATCAAAACTGCACTTATAAGTGAGCTTATAAAAACATTATTTTTTATGTTTTTCTATAAAATGGTCAACTACTGGCGCCTTTACCTTACGGACAACAAAAAATAAATGACAAATGGACTTAGGCCACTTTCAAAATAAACGGCTCAATTATTGAATTAACTCTGAAGAAACTTATGTGTCCAAAATTATCGTATTTACACTCCGCGACAGAAAGATGGCACGCCACGAAAATTCAATGTTTTCATCATTTGGACATAATAATTCTAGCCTTTCTTGGTACTTATACATTTTTATTGCAAAATAAACTACATTACAAACAATAAAATTAAAGAAAATGTCCGTTTGTTTATGGAAACAAAAAATAACAAAAAATCGGTACGACAAAATGATGGCACATATACAAAAAAATACTTGGTTTACGTACATAAAATATATAACATTATGTTTAATATTTTGTGTGGCCTCCCTTATTTGCTAGAACAGCCTACATACATTTCGGAAGTGACTTAAAGAGTTTTTTAATATATTTTGGCCGTATTTTTGTCCATTTTTGTTCTATGCACGTTTTTAAATGTGCAGGGCTTTGGAATCGTCTTCCGCCTACATAAACATGCCTTGCTAGTTGTGCCCAACAATTTTCAATTATGTTGAGATCTGGTGATCTCGCTGGCCACGTAAAGACACTAATTTTGTTTTGCTCAAAGTACTGCTTAACGCATTTCGCAGTATGCACACTTGCATTATCCTGCTGAAATATACAATTTTCCCCGGAAATTGTCTGTCCAAATTTAGTTAATTGTTCGTCTATCAAATCTATATAAATTTTGCTGTTCATAGTTTTGTTTATTTTTACTTCGGTCACTCCTCGATACCCAATTCCGGCCCAAAGCATTACTCCTCCGCCATTCATGAGTCTGCGGCTGAATATCCTTTCTTCTTTTCACAGGTCGTGAAAATAGTGTGCGAAACCATCCGGCCCATCTAGATTAAATCTTTTTTCATCACTAAAAATAACACGACGCCACTTTTTTCTCCAATGTATATGCTCTTGAGCAAATTTCAAACGCTCTGATTTATGCTGAGCGGTTAAAGGTGGTTTTTTTTTCAATTCCATTCGAACTAAGTGCGGACATTCTTTTATTATCCTTTGCACATTACGCATATTTGTGTGTACGCCAGCTGCTTTAGCAATTTGTCGTGATGTTCCCGAAGAATTCGAAGCTTCTTTTAAAATTGCACGTTTTCCGCGATTGCTTACTGCTTTCGGTCGACCGGAACTCTTTTTTGTACCGTATGTTTTGGGATTTTTTAATAAATTATACACCACTTTTCTGCTCCGATGTATAATACGTGCGATTTTCGAAACTGAGTAATTCTCTTTACGCAATGTCAAAATTGTTTTTATTTCAGCCTCGGATAAAGATTTTCCACTACCCATAGTGTAGTTTCAATAGAGGATAATAAGAAACACACACAATATTTAATGCACAGTAACACAGTATACGATATAAACAGTCTGACGGTCTAGTGTCGACTGCAGAGAAAGAATTTTAAGACTGTGCCATCATTTTGTCGCGTCGGTGACCCCCGATGTTTACATTTAGACTAGAATCCGTAACCTGCGCTTAAATCCGCCGGTGTAAGTAGCCTCGAAGATCCACCGAAATACATACACGGAGAGAAACAAATCAAATTTTATCACAGTTTTCAGGAATAGCAATATTTACGGGTGTGCCATCTTTTTGTCGCGGAGTGTACTCGGAATATAAGTAACCTCAAATGCTTTATTGATAGATAACTTGAAGTTGTATGTACCTAGACAAAAAGGACTTCGCAACCGTCCGGTAGCATCAGTGATTCGAATATCATCAGCAATCAACACCGAAATCGCCAAGGAAAATCAGCAAACAGAAAGCGAAGAGTGTACACATGATGGAATCGCGTCGCGTCGAGTTGAACACCGACTACCGATAGGGGCTCGCATAAACGTTTCCTGTCGCGTCCACTCGAACAAGAATTCCCGGGATTCTTGCCGAACACAGGACTCCCTGCGATGATACCTTCAAAGATCGTATCGCGGCGGAGGATTCTATAGCAGCTGACCCTAGTAGGAGACAAGGAGAGACCCGCGGGTGCATTCCTGCATCGCTGCACCGGACCAGTCGGCCCTTGAACGCGAGAAGTAGAAGTGGTCTGCGCGTAACCCGTCCGCGCCTGGTGCACGGCAACCCGGGCGCATGCGTGCATCCGGAACGGTCCCCCGCAGAATCACTTCGCGCCGCGACGCCAAGCGGCAACCCGCATCCGTGTATACGCGGCTGGTCCATGTGCGTTCAACGTCGTCGCGTGGGACGTCGACGACGAGGACGACGAAGACGCGTCTCTCAGTACAGTGCACTATCGCGCGTGTTCTCATCAGCCTAACCGCTGACTCGGTACCAATCCCAAAGGATACACGACCCTTAAACTAAAAGAAGAAAAGAGTAAAAACGGATAATTGCACAAGTGTTCTCGCTTATCTCGTGTTTCGTGGCTCATCCTGCCTAGGGATGAATCAGAGGTGAAAAAAAAAAAAAAATGCGACAGACAAACGATAGAAGGGTGATCGCGATGATCACGGATTCGCGTGAGATTCAGGAAACCCGGGAGCGTGGTTATCGCCGCGGTTGCAGCGGATTACGGTTCGGCTTCGACGCGACGCAACGGCCTGCTTGAGAATCTTGGTGTGGGTACTTTACGGTGTGTGTTGATGCTTGGCGGTCTTAGCCGTCCATCGGGAACCGATCCGCGGGATTTCACGCGCGATTTATCGTTTCACGCTGGATCGAACCCCAGGATTCTTTGGCGGATTCCGTCGTGGGCTGGATCATCCGGTAATCCTAGAGAGTGTGCGACGATACGTGGAAAACTTGATCTCGGTAGTGGACGTGTCGCGGTCGTCGTCCGATCTCGATTCCCATTGAAACCCCATCGGCGAGCGTCGGTTTCTGCGACCGCGGAATGATGATCATCGGTTGAACCGCGCGCGCGCGAGAATGTTTTAGATGGTACGGTGTTTGCGATCGGGAAATTGTGGTAACTGGAGCAAGTTGCATAATACCGTATAGTGTTGTAACTAGAGTAGCGCGTTACCCGGGGGTGAAGGGCCGCGGAAAGGCCGCGGGTCGAAACACCGATTTTAAAGCTGAATTAACCTGATCCGGCGTCGTTTCGGTTTTCGGTTCTCGGGAGCGGTGTGTGCGCCGCGCTGACCAGAAACGGTCCAACGTGGGAAACGATCGACGGTGATACAAACGTGTGAACCAAGTGTTAAAAATGTGGTGTCGTTGGCTAGCCGTTCTGATACTCGCTGGTTTTCTACTGGTTATCGAAGGGATCGCGGTCAGCCAAGGTACGTGCGATCAGACCCACAGCATTCTTAAAACATTCCCCAGACGTGCCCACTCGAACGCGTTCAATTACCCAGGGGCGAGCTCGCCCTCGAGGATCGCGCGCGCGGTTAGAACCACCATCGGTTCCTCGAGATGCATTCGCATGCATCGCCTACTTTTCAAGAAGTTCGCGTTACGCTCGCCACTTTGCTCAAGAACCTTGCGAATTCAATCGAAATTCTCGCCGGTTCGACGAGTCTGCCCGTAGACGCGCGTCCACCAATTTCGACGACGCTGCATTAATAAGTCTCGATCGAGTGGCCGACAGTTTTTCGAAATTACACTTTTGGATTTGGAACGTTATACTTTTGTCACGGCTATGTGTCGCAATGCAGTTCTAAAAGTGATTTTTTAAGTTTTCAAGATTCTTCGAGAGAGTTCGTATTTTATTCTCCTTTGTGCCAATCGGAAAGCGCGCGTTGCAGATATCTCGTAGGATGTAAGGATAACAAATAAGAGATTTGTCAAATAATCTTCGTATTCAGAATATTTCTTTAGATCCAACTTACATGGTTAAAACAACGTTCGTTTAAGTTAGATGAAAGTTCTCAACATCTAAAAGATTATTTGTAGGGTCTTTCCTGTTTTTTGGAATATATGTTACTTAATAATTTTCGAAACACGAAGTAGAGAAGAGACACTTAAAACGAGTCTTCTACTATTTACATTTTTTTCTTTCGCCCAATTTCTGTGGCAGTTTTTCGCGTTCAAATCTCTAATGACCCGAAGCGGACACAATTCAGAGCAGAGTTCACGTTTGAAACGGAAAACAAAGAGGCCTACGTAGTATGACAAGGGGCGAGTGCCTGAAAAATTCTTTCACAGACGGTTTCTCGGAAACTAGTTCTAAAAAATGGACGACTATCCAGTTACTCCTTAAGGAGCAACATAAAGTTTTGAATCACCGTGCTCTCCGTATAAAGACTCGATATAGTGATTTCATTCGTTTCGATGCAATAAGTGCCAATTTGTTGCAACAAATTCTCTTACGCAACTAAACAGGAGACTAATTATTATCAAATATGCTATAGATGCTCGGTTGAAACAGTTCTAATGATAATCTCAAATTTACCATCTACTGTTACCATATACTGTTCTCAATAATGAATAGTAAATATACCTTCGTCAATATTAATCGTAGTTAGTATACATTCCCAGCTATGTCATACGAAGTATATCTACAACATTTAGTCACATGATTATACGTTTATGTGTGCTGTTTACCATCTTGTTTCTGTATTTGCTGTATCATTTTTACAAATTTGCTAAATCATCTCTAATAATTTTCTACCAATTCGCAACTAGACTACGGATTTTATGCATTTATGACAGTATCGAGTGGGTGATCAAACTTTTTTTTTTTAATTGTGTCTACGTATTTTTTGGGGTAGTAAGTGCACGGTCTTTCTGAACAATTGTTTATACTTACTACCGAATATAACATGTTTACAGTCTTTTTAAACAGTTTTTTGGTCGCGTCATATGGGAGAGTATTCCAGCAGGAATATTAAAAGAATTGGGTCAATATATTATTTTCAATCTGTTATTCTAAAGGAGACAATATTTTTGGCAATATTCGTGCAGAAGACTTTCATTTCGCACAAAGATCCATAGTAATAATAATCATCATTTCGAAGGAATTAGAGGTCGAAAGAAATGATTGTTCCTCTTCTTTGTCACTTTGCAAAGTGAACGGAAAACGCGTGTTATATGGATTGCAATTGTGAACGCAAAGAATCGTTATAGAGTTTGTCGGAATTGTCGGTATCCCTAATTGGCAATTCGACTAGTTTCATGAACCTAGCAATGCTAATGACAGCTTTCGCCGGCGCGTTAACTACTTTGACTTTCATGCTTAGTGCTCCATTCTGATTCACGCGGTAATAACTTCGCAACCATAACAGATAGTACAATTAATTTCAACACTTTAACAACTTCATGCAGAAGCATATAGGACATGCATTAGGACGCATCATTCACCTCCACGTCTCCATACTCCCGCATAATGCGGCAGCTCGCAGGCCCAAGTGTCTCACTTCAGCAGTTTATGAAGCACTTTAGAAGCGAACGAACCGAGACTTAAGTTTCGAAACGAGAAATTTCTGCTTAGTATGTATTACATGCGCCGATGACTAATTCATTATTTCTTAATAACATAATAATTTAATTCCGAGAATACGTGCCCCTAAATTTTTGCTCTCGCTTTCTCCTCGTGTTTCCTCCAAACCGTTATTTATCGTATAGTACAAGATTACTGAAAAAAACTTTTTTCCTCCGCAAAATATAAAGTACTAAAATATAGTGTTGTTTCCTATCTTGAAAACTCATTGCTAGAGGAGAGAAAATGTGTCTTTACTCTCGCGAAGATTTTGTAGAATAGGAATTCAAACTTCCGGAGTCTAAGCGGAGCTAATGAACTCAAGAAATAATGTATCGCCTATTAGCAGTTAAATACATATTGAATAGACCGCGAAAATTCGGTCACCTGTTCGAGGCAGATCCTGTGCTCCGTCGATGTCTTCCATCTTCCACATTAATATCGAATTCTGACGCATTAACACCGGGAAGAACGTGTTGTCGTGAATGATGGCTCTAAGGGAGTGCGCGCGCACGAGCTCGGCCCGAAGCGTTTCGAAATTTAACAGGCCTGCGACCCCTGCGCTTGTAACGTTTTACGGAGTATGCGTGCTAATTGCATAATTAAAAGTCACTGCGGTCGGATGTCCATTCGACGGAAAATGCAATGTCCGGGGCAACAGTGACACGGCCGTGGCAAAGCAAATAATCACCGCCTCTCGTAATTGTGCAATCACAGGAACGCGGCTGCTCAAGTGGCAAGAAACGAAATTTCATGGGGACAACTGACCCCACGCGTAAACGTTCACGATCATTCACAATGGAACAGAACATGATCGATTCGTGATCGTTTTACACCAGCATCGTACGAGTACCACAAAACGAATTTAGTGCGGGCGAAATGTATTTAACTATTAAACTGCCCGTCTTTGTGCAAGATAAAAATGCTCTGCACCATGTTCTTCGTCCAAAGAATAGGATTTACATTTTCTTCCTTTACGAGCTTCGAGAGATTGACAATAATGTAAGAATATTTTTAAATACATATGATCAAAATGCTCCTGTAATTTCGTTCAGTATTTTTATGGTTATTTACCTCTGTCTAGTTTGTAATGATTTTTTGTTTTTCCACTTGAATTTAATTCATTATTTTCGAAGCACTATGCGCAACAACTTTGTCAGATATGTCGTTCCACTGTTTCCTCGAAATGCCAAATGCGTTTTGATATTTACGCTGTTTGCTTAAACGCAAATGGTCAAGAGCGATTCGCATTTGGCTGAACAAACAATCAATTAATCGTCAACAGTTTCATGAGTGCTGCAGCATGACACGTCATAAAAAGTACATCCAGGTTAACTGATCAACGTTGACCTGAACGAGAGTGCCTCCGAAGTGATCATAAATGCATGCGGTGCGAAAATGAAACTTTGACCAGCCCATAATGGAGAGAAAAACCGCGACAGTCGGAGCTTGATCATTTTTCCAATGTGTCAATTGACGATGCAAAATAATAATTTACCTGCCAGTTTTTTTTTTTAACCACGAAAGAATATATTTTAGATTACGGAAATACACGCGAGCGTACATTGTTAAGTTGAAGTTTGTATTCCTATGTAGTTGCAATCGATCTTTCTGGATACATACTTCCGCTGTAGAACATTTACAATTCACTAAACTTATCGTAATCAAAATTCTGCTCATTCCTCCGAACTTTAAATTTGATTTTAAAGTTTCTTCTTAATTTGTTCCTACGGAAACTTTCAGTTTAACAACTTAATTATTACTTCGGATACCGCTGGAATTATAGATTTCTGAATAGAAGCGTCTCGTGTATATACTACATCGAATAAGTATACTTAAATTTGTTTACTGCTAGCATACCAGTTCAGTGTATATACTTTGAAATTTACGGGATATTATCGATAGTCGATTCGATAGTACAGTTTCGAACAAATTATTGCAAAAGTGGATCGAAAATACAGTACACTATCCTGTTTACAGTAGCTTTTGTTTTCGATTCGATCGAGTTGATAATTTATTACCTCGCGGCAGCGGAAGAACGTTTAGTCCACGTGTATGTCCATTACTGACCAGTTCCAATTTATATTAATGTTTGTAAATCTGGCCAGTGTTTGTCGGTCGCAACAACTTCGTATAAGCTGATAAAGATAATAGCATCAATGGAAAGCTTGTAATAGAGCATCATCATGAGAGTTTATTACAAGTAGAAACACTGACCAATGGCCAGACACAATATCAAACGCATTCCAATGTTGCGCCACAAATTTCCAAACTTCATGTTCATGGTAAACAAAAGGTTAAATACAAATTAATATGCTGCATTCTCAGTTTATTTTATCTTGTTATGCTAAACTGCTCTGCATCAAACAATCTACATTAAATTGTTATCAACTTTTTAACTTTCTATCGTTAACAAACGTACAAATTAATATTGCACATTCACAACTTATTTTAATTTTATGTGCATTAAATTACTATGGATTGTTGAACTTTCTACTGCCGAAAATAACTAGTAAAATACTAATGATGAGAATGAAAGTGACAAAAATTGCAGTTGTAGGCAAAACACAAATATAAGAGGAAACTGTAACATTCGCCATTTTAAATGTTGCTGCGTGCATACAACTGACATAAATCTACAATACATATTTAAAAAATTTTCAGTACACGCTCGGATAAAAAAATTGTAGAAATTGTCTTCATTAATTGCAAAATACAGGAACTACATATGTACATTCAGTTTTCTTATTAACTATAACGAGCTGCAAATAATACAACGATATTAAGTCAATCTTTAAATGAATTTTTTTATATTCTACCCACTCAATTTTATCACAAATGCATCGTTCCCCTCACAATTCCAACCGAATGGAATTTTTTCTAAATCTGCATTATACGCGTCGTCTGCAAATCCAATCTTTCCAGCTTCGCAGGAAGACTAGATTCGCGCACCTTTTTTTATTAAGCTATAAAACCCCACATGGGATTATTAGCAGCATACACATGGCTGTGCATGCTAACATTACATTACATAGGTAGCTTATAAACTAGGATTGAGACAATATAATGAACATTTTCGAATACAATATTAACACTAAAGATATAAACAATGAGACTTAAGAAACGAATGTATGAAAAATAGAGGACAAAGAAAGGGTCCGCACAAAAAGGAATCTATTGTATAGGGTGGAAAGAAACCCTTGTTGCAAAGTTTGATTCGCGCACCTTACGAAAAGTAGTAATTCCGATTGGAGGTGAGTTCGCGCGATTAGGCGAATCGGAGTAAGTACGAACGTACAAATCGACGGATCTTTAGGCGGTAACCAACTTTCGGCAACGGCATGGCAGCGGAGCGAAGCTCGTTCATCATCGTGTATTTCGGAGCGGCGCATTGTCCACATCACGTGCACGCGTTCAGGGAACATTAAATCGATTCTCGTTCACGCGTGATTTACCACGGCGAATTGAATCGTAAAGTGGTTTGCGTGCTTACGATTTTTCCTGTGTAATCGACCGCAATTTACCCCCGCGTTCCTCCCCCTCCCCGTGCCCTCTCGTGCCCGATTTTCGCCACCTTTTGCCCGAGCCAAGCCCACACTATCACCACCAACAGCAGCAGCAGCAGCGGCGGCAATTCCTCCTTCATTTATCCGCCTCGAAATCGGTCCCCTTCGGGTGAAATTCGCGCCGCGGGAAGCATCGCCTAACCGCACGCAATCGAAAGTAGCTGACAACCGCACAAATACGAGAGCTCAAACAGCGGGCGCGCATAATTTTCTACGGCGACACGGGACAAACAAGATTCTGGCTACGTCGACAGCGCGCGTCCCGTCCTTTATACTACCGACGGAACCATGTTCAATATGTACTCATGAATATCAATCAATTCAACATCTAAGATTCTTTCGATTGGCTTCGATCGCCGCTCTTAAAGCGCAGTGGGATCTCAAGCACAATACGAAGACAACGATTATATTCACGTATAATGTTTTCGATTCGAATGTTTCGCATAGAGTAAACTGTTGCAAAATAACTGTAACAGTAGTGACGGAGTTTCCAAGAAATTTTCAAAACAACAGAAATTTCAATGAAACAGATGGAGCCTAGTCTTTAGAGACATCCCGTATCGAGTTATGTCGAAATCGCCCGATACAGTTTCCGCTGATACAGTTTTGATCGACAAGAATTCACTGGAACCAAGTTTAACTGACAGCAGCATTCGCCGGCAACATTGTTCCCTCGGTAGTTACGCTTGTATACCACTGTGTAGACATTGTGTACGGACGTCGATAGACGGATTTTCGAACTTCAATTTGTCGAAAACTAGACATCAGGAAACGTTGTATAATGTACCTTTGAGTTACTCTTGCGCAAGGCAGTATTAGTTAGTTAGTTAGTATGCCTTTCTTCGACATGTAACACTGTCAGTCACAACTTGTGGAACAAACACACGGCATACTTACCTGTACACTGCTGTGCACAATGTACATTGATTTTAGTGGATAAATGTTTTATCGTGCACTTCTAATAAAAGCGACACAATTCGAAGAATTATTTCTAGCATAGGCAAGTTAGTTAGTATGCCTTTCTTCGACATGTAACACTGTCAGTCACAACTTCTGGAACAAACACACGGCATATTTACCTGTACACTGCTATGCACAATGTACATTGATTTTCGTGGATAAATGTTTTATCGTACACTTGTAATAAAAGCGACACAATTCGAAGAATTATTTCTAGCATAGGCAAGTTAGTTAGTATGCCTTTCTTCGACATGTAACACTGTCAGTCACAACTTCTGGAACAAACACACGGCATATTTACCTGTACACTGCTATGCACAATGTACATTGATTTTAGTGGATAAATGTTTTATCGTGCACTTGTAATAAAAGCGACACAATTCGAAGAATTATTTCTGAGCATAGGCAAGTTCTTTAAATATTGTTTATCAATCGTTTGTCAATAGGAAGGCACGGGAACCAAATAAAAATTCATTTCTCTTTTAAATAATTTTGCTGAATTGTAACTAACGTATCGACATTCAAACATTTTATTAGCATTTCCACAGTTTGAAGTTTCATCCGCCCAGTTTTGTTATGAACGCGTAAAATCTCCAATCGATTTATGGCTATTGCGACATGGAAAGATGCATGTACATATTCGGAGCCACTCGATAAATTTATTTGTTTCAATAATCCATACATGTTGGGTATTATAAACATCCACAATTTCAACAATGACAATAAATATGATAAAAATCTGAATAATTACAGGGCGGTTCAAAAGTACTAAAGCAAAAGCTCACCGTTGTCCGTAAACAAATTCGAATTATAGTCTAGTGACTTTTTGCGCCACGTGTTTGTATGATGGAGAAGAAAAATTGAATATTAGCAAGTAAATAGGCTTAATAAGAAATGTCTGCTTCTGTGTGAAATTGGCTGGAACGGCGCACAAAGAACGGAAACCGAACTCGGGAAAATGTGTATAAAGGCAAACACACAGAGTATCGTAAAATACGGTCGAGAAGGAAACGTTAAATCGGATTGGCAAGTTTCACTTCATCATTCCGCTAACCGAAGAAAAGGAATATAGAATCCGGGCGTCTCCTCTTATTTTCTTTTGCGTCACGCTCTCATTCTGTCTCACCGGGTAGCGTCACGTGCCAGGAGTCGTTTAGCGGTTGCTTTTTTCTTTCGAAACGAGAAAATTTTTGGAGCGGACCTTCTCCTTGATACGGCACGACACTGCTTTACTCCGCTTCGTCGAGCAGGATTACTTTCTTCCGTGTGTTTCCAGGGCAGTGGCAATCGGGGAAAAAACTTGTTAAATCTTCCTACGAGAGGAGTTCATTTCTGACCTGCTCTCTGCGACCAGTAAAACTTCCGTTGCGCATTGATAGAAAACATGCACCGACATGACGTGCAGCTTTTTTTCCCCCGTACCGCACCGACGACATGCTCCGAGAGAAATATCGATCTCTCTGTAAGAACCAACACCGTTTCCTGGTCTTTTCGTGACTTATCAAGGAGCAGGGAGAAAGAGTTGAAAGTTTATTTATCTTGTTGCAAACAATACGCGGTTTCTTATCAACTCAAGCTACAGCAAGTCTTTCCATTTATCTTTTCAGTTCACTCGTGGTATTTGATAAGGCTTTCGGAGTACAGGTTTTTTAAACGAATTTAATACAACAAGTATGAAAAATTCCGGCATGGGTTATGATCGTTACCACCGAGTACCGAGAAATTTCCATAAAGATCCGCGATCTAATAATAATTAATTACCACCAACCGTTATCAAAAAGTACAGAAATAGCACGAAATTAACACGTTGACTGCCGGACGGATTTTCCATGATTTGTCCCAGGCGCCAACATGAACTTTTCATTATGCGATGCATATTATGATGAAATATAGTTCCCAGCAAATAATATGAGTTATAAAATCATGTTTGAAGCATTTTTTTTGGTGGGGGTCACCGGTGCCCCCCCACGGCGCACAGTGGGCAAAAACGGCCTTTTTCGATTCAAAATCAAAGAACTTTCGATAGGAATGAGGTAGAGCGATGAAATTTTGTTTAAATGAAAGCTGAAACTTTGTAGAATATGGGAAAAATAGGGAGATTACGGTACGAACGTTTTTTAACCTTGAGAAAATTCGTTAAAGTTGCACAATTTCAAGAAAATTTTGTTTTTGTGGCTAATACGCGCGGAAAATTTTTTTCACGGCGCTGTAGCAAAGTCGAGTGCCGGTCACCGGTGACCCCCACGGCAGTTAACGTGTTAATCAGCCAGTTATTTCGAATTCAACCCGGCAGATCTGAACACGGATCTTTCGGAAAATTAGAATAGAAATGCAGCGGTATGCGTTGCGGAAGCAGCACACGCTAGCGAAATTAAGAATCGCGTCGTCTCAACAGAGATTCATGGAAAACTGTGCCGGCCGGACGCAATGTAATCACGCATATACATACATACGCGAAACGGGAAACGTTATCGAGTGGTGAGCACACTGCCACCGCTCGACTTATGTAATACATAAAACAGAGCCCGCGCGGTCTCGCGATATAAAGCCAGAAGTCTCGCGTCAGGTTCTCGCGTCGCGGAGAAGCGTCGGAGCAACCCCCGGGAAACTACGATGATTTATGATCACTTATGCGAAAGGTTATGGAGATTTTTGCGGTGGCGCGCGGGACCGTGCTGCTCATTTCCAGAAAGTCGCCTCAGCTATGTGCATATTGATCACATCGAAATTTCCGCGCGTTCGCCCCGATACTAAACGCGGGTCGCATTGTTCCCGACGAGATAATTACTGCAATATTCTTCGTTATCGTTGCCTTATCGTCCTCCCCTGTCCCCACTCCCACCTCCCCGATCATCGCATTATACGATACGCTTATTGCGCACTCCGCCGCAGAAACTATAATTTAGTAATTAACATTGCAACGGCGAATTTAATTCGTGTGAAATATTATTCCGATTATACTCCGTAACAGGTATCGCGGTCGACGGCGGACAATGCTATTGAAATAGATGATTTGCAAGTAAACAGCGTGTGTAATAGCTAGGATAATTTGCACCGTTTCATCCTGTATTTGAGGTCACGCGTAGGCTAATCAGCCGCGATAATGAAAGCCGAGCTAATACTCTTTTCTTCGAGGCAATGTTTGCTGTTCGAGTGGGTTTTTCGCGAACCGAAAGTTTTTAGTCTTTCTCTTTATTGTTGCATATACGAAATTCGAGTGTTTCGATATCAAGATACGCGAGCCTCATTCCAATTCGTTCCTAAGTGCGATGGGGAATTGGTTTGACTAGCAAAGAGGTCACAAATCATGGCGCGTTGTGACAGCAAGTAAACTGCGATACTGATGCCGGGATTGTTCGGAACAGTAATAGTTTAATGACGACAATTTGCTGGTAATGTGTCTAGTATTAGCGCAGCTCTGCCTATAGATGCTAGCAAATTAGATGAAGATTTAGATGCGCCCTAGGCAAAGCTAACTTCCGGACACACGAACGCACGCATACACCAACAACGCAGCGGGTTATGTACACCCAAAATGGTGTCTCAAGTTCAAGAACGTAAGCTTTGGGATACATGGCGGTAACATGATTAAAGTTATCGCTTGTGGCCAGTTCAACGGCGTATTGTACACGTTGAAAAACAGGAGCCATTAACGTAGAACAACCATCCTACCGTAACAAATGTATAAATCGCAACGATAAAAACTCTGAACTCTGTAATAATAACTAGAACGGATTCCACATGTTATTGCTACTTTTTATGTTCTTCCTGCATCGCGAATATTTGTTTGATTTGCACATATGGGAAAAAATTGTTGGTAGCCTTGCAGACAGAATTTCACCTGAATTTTCAGGTTCCAAGGTTATTCGAAGATCACATATTAGAATGTATTTTTTCGTGAGCGGTGCAATACAATAAATATATCTTAATTATTTGAGAAATATTGACGGCTTCGAAAACTTCGTGAGAAAAAACATCTGCAGGATACTGACGATTGTTATGTTATAACTAGACTGCGGATGTTTGTGCAATTTGCAATATTTTTAGAGGTATTTTAAGAAAGTGGAGTCAATTAAAATTTTAGTTTCAGTGGCAGTATCCTTTGTAGATCCGAAATAAATAAAAGTTCTACTAGATTCTGTACAATGTTATATTTTAACATTTTTTGAACATTTCCAGAAGCCATAAATGCATAAAGATCCGCAGTCTAGTTGTAACAATAGCATGATACAGGCTGGCCCAAAAATGTTGTACTTCCTTCAAAGAGAAGATTTCTGAGATCATTTGAAATAACTTCCTCTTTGCGAAAATGTTCCCCACGGCTTTGTTTTCGAGTTATTAACGCAAAACACGTACCAATCATATCACAAATTAGATCAGTCTGCTGTAGTCGCGCTTGATTGGTCCGTGTTATTTGTTAGTAACTCGGAAATAAAGCCACGGAGAAAATTTTTGCAAGAGAAAAAGTTATTTCAAATTACCTCAAGAATCACCCCCCTCACGGAGGTACAACATTTTTCGGACACCCTGGATATTTCATGTTAAAACCATTCAAGTTGAAATATATTTGTGTATTTAAAATTAAGACACATATTCGAGAGGTTACAACTTAAAAGAGACACGTAATTATAAATGAGGTGCGACTTTAATGTAGCCAAAGTAAATTACTTTCTGTTTAATAGGAGAAAGTTGTAACGGTTTAAATCGTTTAATCGCTTACGTAACGCTGGGTGAAAATCCGTCCGCTTTAATGCGTGAGTCTATTCATCTCGAAACCGTGGATAATAAATACAGCGCAATTGAAACGCCATAAGCGTATCCATTTCTTTGTAACAAATTACTCCGCCAGCTTCGTCGTCACCGTGTCTCGTGCAACTCGAAAAGTATAAAGGTTAGTTACGAGCATCTTACGGTATCGATTCCCGTAAAAAGCTCGCACCGCCAGCACCTTTTATCGAAAGCTGTGGGTGCCTGTAATAGTGGCACTGTCGGCTCTTTATCAATGACGTGAAAATCGTTTCGTAATAGACCGCGCATTCGCGATATACTCTTATATGAACATAAATTGTCTGTTTATATCGTCGTTGCGGCTTTATTAGTCGTTTTTTCCTGCTCTCTTTTTTGCGCATTGCCGTCGCTGCACACAGGCACGGCGCGATGTTCATAATAGCGTACGCATTCGGGACACGTTTTATCAACAGATTTAAAAAGTTTCTTTCCTTTTGTTTAATTCGCGAAGTAGAAAAGGGCTCTCTAATACGAGGAACCGGGTAAAGTCTTTTTAATTACGGAGGCGCAAAAACGAGCAGCGTGACGACACAATTACACTGCGGCGCCGCGGTCCTGTTCGTGTTCCCGACGAGTTCGCAAGCACAGCTTTCGTAATTACCTGACGCATGCCTCGCATGATCAGTTTCAATTTGCGAAAAAAGCTTAGTCGGCGGCAGAAAAAAAGTCGGGCCGACGCGAAAAATTTATCGCACGGTATCCTGGGCCACGGATACACCGACAGACGGTCGGCTTTACATACGCGTTTCCAAAAAACGATATTTGCTTTTTTTGTTTGAGAATTAATTTTCATACGGAGTAGAACGCTTTCGTTCAAACTTTACCTGCACAATTCGATTCGCAACGATTGTTATGTGCTGGGTACTCGATCCCGTTTTTATTGTTGAAATATAAACGACGACGTGAACGACTTAGTCGATGAATTCATGGATCGATGTGCTGTTTATTCTATCGCAAAAGTCGTTAGTGGACTGCAGATTCAAGAACAGTTTCAATTGTTGTACTTATGTACAAATAAGTCGGAAGTAATGTAATACATCAATGGTTTTAAATTGTTTTAACTGTGCCACTGCTTCGGACATGTAAATAGATTGTTTTTTGTTCCGTGGTTGCTATAGAATCGTAGTTTCTATGAAATCGAACATTTTATTAGCTTATTAAAAGTTTAATCGAATGTAGATAAATAAAAGTTAGCAGTTCAGTTATTAATTTGAAGAAATTCGTTGCTATAGTTCGTTTCGAGGCATTCGTTGTTTTAACCTGTTTGAGCTAATAATCGTATAATGAGTTTTAACTGTGTATGAATTTAAACTTTGAAATAATGCGCAGAATGTGCTCGCAAACAATGAGAAAAGTTTGATAGGTTGGTGAATGTTGTATTTTTCAAGCAATATTATCAGAAATGTTAGTAACTCGCAAAGTTGAGATTATGTATTTCGGGATTAAAATTTTGTTTGTATTTAAGTACAATGATTGCGTATTAAATCACATCAATGGCGTACGGTTTAAGCGGTGACAATAGTCATCGTGAAAAGCGAATATTAACAAAGGACCAAATTGTCGAAAAGATCAGATGTTCATTAAGATTCAATACCACGGGATTTTAACCCTTTGCACTCGGCGCTATTTTAATTCTGAAACAAAATTTTTCTTCCGTCTTAGGATATTAACCCTTAGCACTCGAGTGGTGACTCTGAAGCACCACTAGAAATTGTTATGGCATTATTTCAAAGAAATTACAAAAAATATTACAGAATATTTGTTACATTAGAAAATTTGTATTTAATAGACTACTAAACGTTTAAATATTATGTGTGGAAATCGGATCAATTACGTATGAATAAATGAAAATATTCTAAGACGGAAGAAAAATTTAATTTTAGAATGAAAATAGCGCCGAGTGCAAAGGGTTAACATTTTACTCATACGAAACTGATCCAATTTCCACATATAACATTTAAATGTTTAGTAATCTATTAAATACAAATTTTGTAATGTAACAAATATTTTGTAATATTTTTTGTGATTTCTTTGAAATAGTGCCACGACAATTTTTAATGGCGCTTTAGAGTCGCCACTCGAGTGCAAAGGGTTAACTATTTCCAACGACCACCATAAACGTCTGGCTAGACGCATGTCCGTAATATCGGAACACCCTACGGGGAAAATCAATTATATTCATGGTATGGCAAAGTAATGGTATTAATTTTCCACGAATTCACCGAAAGCAACCCCTCTGCGTGACGGTGGATTACGAGGATAACACGGAAGCCACCCCTAAACGCACCGTGGACAATCCGGATAATCTTGCGCAATAGGAACGAAGATTCCCCGTATTCTTTCATCCTTTGGCAAATCACCGTCGTAATAATTACGGTGGATCTCCGGCGATTGAAAACTGAATGGTTCGTTATTACGTTTCAATTAGCAAGTACGGATATTTACGGTAATTGCAATCAGTTAAGCCGTTAGGACGCAGTGGGTATAACTAACGAGAGAAGGGAGGGAACGCGAACGAAGACAAACGGAATTCCAGCTACGTTTTACACGTTGCGAGTTCTGCACAGATTAATTCGAATTGAAAGTTTCAATTTTTTCATTGAATTAGAAGGGACGAAGGGGAGCACGAAGGGATGCTTCACTATTTAAATAAATCCACGTTTAGATAAATATTTTAATCGTTCTTTCAAGAAGTTTGGAAATGATCAAATTCAAAGGATAAAAGTATTTTAAAGAATCGTAGTACGCGTTACGTAGATAAAATGATAGAAAGCTATGTCAACAGGTAAGAACTCTACACGAAGGGGATGACAAAAGAAATGATCGGAAAATAACTAAAGCCATAGTTTATTTTCCTCATTTCATAGCTCGAAATACTCACAATTTTGTTTTAATATTTTCTAAATTAATAGTTTATGTAAAGTTGTTAAAGTTGCCTAAGTTATTTTAACTTAAAATCGATGACTGCGACGACTTCGATAGTTATTGCATGTTTTCATATTCCGCTCGGAACGGTTCTAGCGAGTTAATATGAAATTCCATGACGGACATTGAAAACTCGAGTATCGCGGCCGTTAGGCAAGTAAAGTTTCGCCATCGACCGTTCGGCAGCGGCGCGGTGGTGCGCATAGTTATCTCGTTTCAGTCATATAAATTCTCACAATAAAGTTGACGGCATTAAAGGATTGGCATAGTCGGTAAACCTCAGATGCGCTTATATACAATAATTAGTAATAAACGGTCGGCTAGGCCGCGGCACAAAGCGGCTTCTACGAGATCGCTACCGTACCTAGAATCCCCCGGTAAGAGATTCTACGTGGTTTACAACGGAACTAGATAATGAGATTGTGCCGAGTTAATAATGATTACTGTATCTAGTGCGGTGGTTATGGAATCACGCGCAAGTGATGATGGTTCAAGTACTATTTCGACTCGGCCCCTGTGGCTACTCACCTGGGAGAAATTGGAAACACCGTTGTAATCTCCTTTAAACGGTGCGATGCACGCCGATGCGCTTTCCCGTCATACATGGCCAGCAGGAGTTCATCTGCTCGGCTCGCGATCGAGAGATTTATCGCATCGAGCACTGATCACCGCTCTTTCGGAACTGACGTGAGATATTATCCGCTCGTTTGCTGTTAATCGTTTCCTCAGAAACGTTCTGCTACCGGGTGATCTGTTACGTGTGACTCATCCTTAATTTATTACAAAAGTTATCTGGTTTAGAGCGTCATTGTGCACCTTGATTGCAAATTTCTGTCAAGAAATCAGAAAACTGTTTTCTACTAAGATTTTGGACTATACAATATAATTTTTTCAAATCAAAGTACTTAAAATTGTAGGAGTGTTCCTCGAAGAGGGGCAAAAAAGAAAAAGTATTTTCAGTCTTTCCATTGGACTGAAAAAAAAAGAACTGAAATGGCATTTTAATTTCGTCCAGTTTTTAAAAAGTTTTTGAAGGATGCACACACTTCGTTTTGTCCCCGACTGTACCTAACTGTTTAACAGAATGGCGTTACTTTTAATTCTGAATTTTTATTTCAGAGGCTTTCTCTTCACATTTGGTGTAATAAGAAAATAAAATTATATGAATAGTCGTTGAAGTTGACCCTTGAAGTGCAAAATAGAAAATAATAAATCATAGTGATTTGTGTGTCGAGTTTCATAAAATATTTTAAGCAATTATCATTGTGCATGTTTATTTAAAAGTATATTAATAATCAGTACGGTATTGCGATCCTCCTAAAAGTAATTTGCATTTCCCAGGTAATAAATTTTGCTGGCAATTCGCATAACGTAGTGCATTCTACTATCGTCTTTTTATCAAGACATCATATACAGTCGGAATTTATTTCAAATTTATTTCCTGCGTACCTCAAACACAAAGGCGATTCAAATTCACGAAAAACATATGAAGGAAGAATGTCATGCTAAACCTCTCTAAACCTAGTATTATGCGAAACCTAATCCATAAAGTATGCGCCACTTTGCTCTGTGCTTTCCATTATCCTTTGACGAAATTATTTACCTCTTAGTGTCGCATTGTTTGCGTTTTCATTAAATTTGTTCTCTAGATTTGCACAGTTCTTGTACGTGAAAATTTCGATGCCGTCAAATGTTTATTTCGTATGTAATTAAATGTCAGACACAATACTAAACTTTTAAGGAAACATCTACGAGTTTATACATTTGTTTATACATTTTTAAGGAAACATATACGAGTTTATACATTTGTTTATACATTTTTTATATAGGTCGAATACAACACTGAAAAGACATGGAAATTTTACAATTGAGTCCCTGATCTAGTCATCACTGACAATTTTGTTTATTATAATTACCATTACCGTCATGTTAGATTTTGGAGAGGACTATATAGATTAAACAATTAATAGTAAATAAATAACGTATTGGACTTTACATCTTCGCAACACTCGTAATTATTATGTTCGAAGAAAGAAATAGCTTAACATCGCAAACATTTTATCTTGGAGATTTATTGCCAGACAAATGAAAATAACTTCGCTCGGAAACAACGACCGCGATTAACGTGAAAAAAAGAAAGCTAAGCGAGAAAATTCTATCCGCGGAGAATTCGTGGCTGCATATTAAAGTTCCAGCGCTATCGATGTATACGCTGCTTCATAATCCTCTTTAAACCATTCCGTACAGTTAAAATGCCTGGAATTTGTATTATCACTGTCGTAACTTCGCCCGTCGTCACATTTTCGTGGTATGGCTATTGATTGCAGTTGCATAATCGCTTCGTGATCGATACCGTTCCACAGTTATGGTTGCTACATATTCGTTGCAAATTGAAACAAAATTGCAAACGATAAATCACGATTCAGTGGAAATCACTCCCCTACGAGAATTGTACTTGTAACAGCGAAACAACAGAATTGTTTGAAGCTGTTTAAACAGTTACTTCATAAAATCAAACAACTTTTTGCAATTTCCTAATTTTGTTAGCAGACAAAGAATATTTAAAAATATCCAAAATAACTTGACAAACTAATATTCATCTGTGCAAGCGATAGTAAAATATGATTTTATTTTTCACATTGATCTACAGGGTGGTCCACGCAATTGTTTCAAGTCATAACTCCGTTATTATTGCATTTACGAAAAAATGCCAAAGGAGAAAGATAAATGGTTCGAAGAGCACTACATCTGTAGGCCTTTAAATTTTTTTTAGATGCAGCAGTGCATGTGCAATTAACAATTGCATCATTTCTTTAAATAGAAATTCAAATATTTTTCTTTACACAGATCGATTCTTCTGTTCATTCTACGTAAAAAATGATTAGGGTACTTAATCATTAAATATCTCGAGATATTTTCAAAAAATGTCTTTATTGAAGAAGATACTCAAACACTTCATGACTATGTTGTAAAGATAAACACCCTTTCGACATTGTTATCATAACAGAAACTGATTTGCACGAGTAAGCATTTCATCGTTCAGTAGCAATTCACGTATCGTAACTCGAGTACGAAAACTAAGAATTTGTAAAAGTGTAACTGTATTTCACTAAATACAAGAAAATGTATTTTACTAACAGTGAGAAACAAGATATGTACGATACTTTTGTGTTGTGTGACAAAAATACGAATGCCGCCGCAAGACATTTTTTGAAAATATCTCGAGATCTAACAATTTTTTTCTCATCTGTGTAACAAAAAATATGCATTTCTATTTAAAGAAATTATGCAATTGTTAATTGCACATGCACTGCTGCATCTAAAAAAAATTTAAAGGCCTACAGATGTAGTGCTCTTCGAACCATTTATCTTTCTCCTTTGGCATTTTTTCGTAAATGCAATAATAACGGAGTTATGACTTGAAACAATTGCGTAGACCACCCTGTATATGAAATTACATTTTGTTTTAGCTCTTCCAACAAATTGTACAGCTTAGTAGCATCATTTTATTATAAAATTAGGTGAAGTTAGTCCCGATAATTTCTATACAAAACAACTTATAATTCACGGTTTTTTCAATTTTACCGTCTTGAAAATTTCTTTCACTTGAGAATTGAGCAGTTGGTATGAATTGCAGTAAAATTGAAATATCGCAATTTTCCTCTTCGTGAAACTTCGTACCGAGGACAGAAGATCGTTTAAATGATGTATTTACAGATAAATCATTCTTGAGAGTAGAACGGTAATTTAAACGAATTATTCCGTTTTTTAATTATCAGTAAGTGAATCGTAGAAAGTTCGGAAGCAGAAGTTTCAAGAATTGAGCACGCGAATAGGTCAAGCAAATTGACTGAATAGAATACTAACGAGCTGAATGGATCAGAGAGGTTCATGAATTCAATTGACTAATTGCTACGCTCTTTTTAAACGTATGTCTGTATTCAACCCGTGTATCTCGAATTTTACGACATTTTCTGTGACACGTACTTCACGAAATTATATAAATCGTGCACCAATTAAATACCCCCCGGCTGTACTTAATGAATAAAAATGCATTCACAGGACGATGGGCATTATACATATAGAATTTGTTATATAATAATTTCCGGTTTAAAACGAATATCGAATATCCTTTGGCGAAACGAATTAAATGTGATAAAGGATCCAGTAAACTTTGTCTTCCTTGATGAAAGTATTTTATACTGGACAAATCTAAATCATAGTATTCTGTGACAGAACAGTATATCTTTATTACGTCAATGACCTCTATACTATGTCACTTGTACTTATGTATTATAAATTACTTAAAATTATAATATATCAAGTTTTTCGTAAACAACATAGATGAACACTTTGGACTTTGTCCGTACGATTCGTTCACAAGAAGATGGCACAAGAAACTTGTAGACAGAGTTGCCAGATCAGGGGAATTGACTCGAATCGAAGGGAAAAAGTGACCCTCTCGCTGAGCAGCACCAGATCAGTCACGTGACATTGTGACGCATGCACGAAAGAGATGAAACGCCTCACGTGGCCAGGCTATGGTGGAAACGTGGGGAAATAGCGTAGTAGAGGGGGAAGAGTAAAGAGGGAGCCAAGGACTCTGCTTACAGGTATCTATGGCCCACTACCTGATATCCTTATTTTTTTTTTTTTTTATTAAGCTATAAAACCTCAAATGGGATTATCAGCAGTATGTACATGGCTGTGCATGTTAACATTACATAGGTAACTTATAAACTAGGATTGAGACAATATAATGAACATTTTCGAATACAACACTAAAGATATAAATAGTGAGACTTAAGAAATGTATGTATATAAATTTTTTTGCATCTGTACAGCATTATCAACGCTACCATTACGGATTGATCGTACGATTAATCACTTTGTGGTAATGGATAACTTTGATCTTCGTCCTGCTTTATTTTTTAGTATGTTTTATTTTAAAGTTTTACGTACCGAAGACACAATACCAACAGAGCATAGTACCTTCTTAGAAATCTCGCGATGAGAAAGCCCAGATATTAATAACTTTTTGATTTCTGATATTTTACTTGATTTTATTATATGAAATATGACTGAAAATATATTTTTTATTTATTATTTTATCACAAACGTATTCTCGAATGTTTAAAAATAACGTTATGACTTACCAGTAATTATATTTGTGCTAAGGAATGCCAAAAATATAAGAATTTTTCACAATTGAGCTTAACACAAATAATTGATCAAATAATGCACAGAATATAATTCGTAATACACGGCCGATTTGTACGCTTACAGGGCTTAAACTGTCGTGAAGTGCCGACGCAATGTTTACATTTTTCGTATATATAAATCAACAGTCTTAAGCAAGATTCTAAGAAAAGTGTACCGTGACTTGTTTTCTTTTTGTTCGAACATTTGATCAATTGTTTGAGACACTGTAAATTAAGAAAATGGATACGAACGAACGACAGGCAGCAGTATTAACACGTTGACTACCGGACGGATTTTCCATGATTTGTCCCAGGCGCCAACATGAACTTTTCATTATGCGATGCATATTATGATGAAATATAGTTCCCTGCAAATAATATGAGTTATAAAATCATGTTTGAAGCATTTTTTTTGGTGGGGGTCACCGGTGCCCCCCACGGCGCTGTAGGCAAGTATTACTTTTTTTTTTAAACAATCGTGCTTCGGTTGCTAAGTGATTACTCTGTGTTTCGAAAAAAAAAAAAAAAAAAACATTATTTTGTATGTTCTATATTGCATTAATTTCTTCAAACCATTATAGTAACAATGGTATTATTGAAAAATTGATCAGTATCCATATTTACTATAATTATGTACTTTTAGTATTGACCACGCCGCCGCACAGTGAGCAAAAACGGCCTTTTTCGATTCAAAATCAAAGAACTTTCGATAGGAATGAGGTAGAGCGATGAAATTTTTTTTAAATGAAAGCTAAAACTTTGTAGAATATGGGAAAAATAGGGAGATTACGGTACGAACGTTTTTTAACCTTGAGAAAATTCGTTAAAGTTGCACAATTTCAAGAAAATTTTGTTTTTGTGGCTAATACGCGCGGAAAATTTTTTTTTAACATGCTATATATCGTTTCCCATAGATTTTTTCATGCTAATTTCAAATCTCTTTTCAAAATTTGTCTACGACCTCTGGCTTTTGAAAAAAATAGATTTTTGTGACACAAATTAATGAAATTTTTTCGTTAAAATGACTTGATAACACACTAGTTTGAAAGTATATCGTATTCTCATATATAAAACACAATAAAAATAATAATAATGTTTTGAGTTACTTACGAAACATGAAGCACTTCACATCTCGTCGTCACTTGACGTATCACTGTCATTACTACTGGCACTTTCTTGAAATTGTGCAACTTTAACGAATTTTCTCAAGGTTAAAAAACGTTCGTACCGTAATCTCCCTATTTTTCCCATATTCTACAAAGTTTCAGCTTTCATTTAAACAAAATTTCATCGCTCTACCTCATTCCTATCGAATTGATCCTTTGATTTTGAATCGAAAAAGGCCGTTTTTGCCCACTGTGCGCCGGTCACCGGTGGCCCCCACGGCGCTGTAGCAAAGTCGAGTGCCGGTCACCGGTGACCCCCACGGCAGTTAACGTGTTAACCAGCGCATGACGTCCGGGTTGACGGATGAGTATCGAAGCGAGCGCGAAAGGGTATCGAAAAAAATCACTTTGACACGTTGATAATCGGAAGGATTCCGGCTGGCGGGCGATTAAAAATACGTGATTTCGTTCGGCGCGGCCTCGTTACGAGCCTTGTTCTCATTTTGTTATTTTCTCCGTCGTTTGGTATCGTTTGGTTGGGTTTTCAGCCGATTCACGTTTATACGGGGAGCTTATAACGCACGAACGGGGCATCGTTCACGCGCGGTCGAGCATTCGGTCGCATGCACGCGCGAACACGCGGCCGTCCGGTCGTCTGCCAGTGTACAGTCATTGTGGTTAATTTGCAACTGGCACGCTTGGGATTATTGTCTCGAGGGGATTTTCGCGGAGGATATGTCGGTGCACGCGCATCTCTCCCCCGTCCCCGCATGCACCAGGGGGGACGATACTTTTCCCTCTATCCGGTCTACGGCCTCCATACTCCAGGAATAATCTTTATTTCTTTTCATTGCGTCGAATATTACTGCGCGAGCCGGTTGCGCCACCGCATACCGGCCGTCCCCGTTGGAAAATCATTTTATCGTTACTTCCGACCCGGCAATATAACGATTGCCAAACCGTTAGAAAAAAAAAAAAAAAAAAAAAAAAAATAACCGAGCCACAAATTTTGTTTTGCTTCGCTTCGGTTCTCTCTCTATTCCGGCACCAGCGACAGGGGTTGTTTCTTCCGAGTCATTGGCCGACGCGGAATTAGCAATTTGCGGGCAACACGTTCACAGATTGGTGCCTGATCCAGTTCAAAGTTTTTATAGTTAAATCGCGAACAACTTCCGTCACCGACGATGAATAATTTTGTGAATACAACCACTAGTAATCACAGTAATCTACAATGAGTACTAGGGAAAATTAATGGGAAATACGTTAACCGAAGTAGAAGTAATGTTCCGTCTGCTCGAAGAGTATATTACGTCACGCGCCGAACACGGCACAGTATTCCGAATTTATGTTGTTGTTGATAGGACCAGGTCCGCGAAGATTAAGCATACAGTCTGCGGTAATCATTTGGAATCCACGGTTTCGTGGAAACTTTGAAACGATGCTCTGCGTAATATCTTCAGGAGACGTGTAAAGGATAGTTCCTCGTAAAAATTTTCTAACTACGCGAAAGTTCCGTAGCCTTTAAGTCTGACAAATCTTCTACATACTATCTTAACAGTCACCGCCCTCCCCCTGCCCCTGTCTCCGGTGATCGAGAATCCTTCCTCCCTGAGCAATTTTCTAAAAAGCTTTTGTACGTAGTACCACTCGCAAATCCGTGAGAAAAATACATGCTAATTGCAAACTTTCGAAACAGCTGAAACTTCGACCCGCTCACTTGCAATGTTGCTCTGGCTTCAGACTCGGAATGTACCTCATATGTCAGAAACTTTATCGAGAATAACTTACAATAGTCAAAAAGAGAAACAATTCTTCGAACGAATAAATATCCTGAAATATAATTTTTTTTTTTTAATGCCATGAAATTTGAAAAGCTTACTGTAATTAGATATTTATAGCATCAGTAGGTTTCAGTACAATACGACGAGCATATTAATAAAAATTAATTACATTGTCGGTCTATAGTTTGCAAGAACGAATTTCCTAGTCAATAGTTCATGTAAATCAGAATGTGCACAAATGTCTGTGCATTCCTAATAGTACATAATATGTGATTAAATGAAGTAGTGAAAAGCATGGTATAGTATTCTTTAACACGTTGACTGCCATGTCACCCATATGTGGGTGACGGAATTATTTGTCCAAGTTTTAACATGAATTTTTACGTTAAAAGATATTAATTGTTCTAAATTTTATTAGGATCTGTAACATGCAAGAAAGTTGAAGGACTATTCAATATCGTACATTTAATTTTTTTCAATTTTATTTCATTAGATAACTTACTTTGATTTTATGGAATTTTTGAGGTTTCAAGTTTGGTAGTGAAAGTGTTAATAAAGATTTCGTCAACGGTAGTAAAAGTTGAAAAAGATTAGTTTCGTGAAAAGAAGAAAATTTTGTGCATCCTCAGGACGGGAAAATGGCGTGTCAACTCGTTAGGTGAAGTAGCCCCTGGCCCCTGCAGGCCGTAACGCTCGCTCATGGCATATCTCGTGTTTGCAAATTGAAGTTATGTAATAAGTGTTTGCATCTCGTAATTCGCAAAGATAAGTCCGATCACATTTCAACGTCATCTGACGCGGCTGCCGGGCTCTGAGAAATCGACTGCTCCTCGCACCTTCGTGCTCCTGTTTTTCGCTGGAGGGCTGAAGTTGCCCGATATATCAGCCCGGGGAAAAAAATAAATGATTCATGAGACGAGATTAAGTATATCGGTCAACTTTTAATAACCACTCCCCGGGAAATGTACGACACGGTAAATTCTCCGATTAAATCAGATTACACGGCGTTAAATTCGGTTCTCTTCGTCCTTTCAAACCGGATGTTCGCTGTTTTTGGTGACATTGATAGATCTGGGAGTTTTTTTAATGAATCTCCTCTTGCAATTGAAAAAATGCTATTAAATAAATACTGAAAAGAGAAATATAAAACGGAGCTCAGGTACTAAGGTGTCACTATAAAACGGAGCTAAGGTGTCACTGACTCGTTACGATGTAGGAGAGAGTTGCCAAATGAGTATTAATATATTGAAGCATTAATATCTTCAGGAGACGTGTAAAGGATAGTTCCTCGTATTAATATATTATAGCATAGTATCCATAGACTGTTATTCATGGAATACAATCTTTGTTTTAGAACAATGTTTCCTTTCATGGCCTCTAAATTGAATTTAAAAATATTATACTTCTATGTATATCAATTAACTCTACATTTTACATTATCTGCGTAAACCCTTGCAAAGTATGTATCGTCAATATATCTTTATTCAAAACAGGATTTATAAACTAAGGATCTTCACCAGTTAAGTGATAAAGTAATTCTTCCATTAATAATCGTAATCGTCTTCCTAATTTCGTAATGTACCTCTTGAGATAAATTTTTACAAGTTAAAAGTTTTAATGAACATACAAAATTCGTTTGAACGAAAATTTAACAACTTTTTACACCGTATAATATACTATGCTACTATAAAAAACATAATTGTTTTCAAAGTTCACTCTTTTCGAATAGAAGTACTTATGAATATTAGCAATACAATAGAAAGAGATCCTTTAAAGTGGACTAAAATCGAAGATGTTCTTCGGATGTTTTGAGCACATCAAGCATACCAAGTTTTAAGACGCATTGAAACCGTCTTGAGCTCGATAAAGATGTCAAAGTCTGGAAAGTTTGAAGCTCTGAAACACTTCAACGTATTGCGAGCCCCGAAGCACACTGGTAATTCGTTTTCCACTTTCTTATATTATATTCGTAGGCAAATTTTTATATTCGGAAAGAAACATGTTTGCGGCAATTAACATATTAAGACAACAAACTGTAAAACAGAGGAAGACATGGAAACTTTCGATTTACTTTTCGGTGGTTCTAAAGTTTCTATGTCTTCCTCGAACGCTTAATAAAACTTTCACGACTCGCACAAGACTTCCAAATGAAACACGGTTACTAAATGTTTGAATACTCGCCGAGTTTCGAGCTTTTAATTCCAGACATCTTGGAGAGCCGTCCTAAATCTCTCTCGTCACTAGTCACACTTGTGTCAAGTTCTCTTATTCCTTCCGCACGCCCAATTCATTTTTAAAGTTAGCTTACGTGTACCGGTGATTATGAAAGTGGCCTAAGTCATGTATTTTTCCTTTCGCGATATTTAGTTTTCCATTCCGAACTAAATTGAACTCTTTTCAACAACGTAACTGCAAGTTCTATGGCGAGAGTTCAATTTTCTACTTTTTTTTTTACAAAAGTTGTTACACACATTAACACAAATCAATATAAATGATTAAAGTGTTACATACAGACAAACCTTCCTAGCCAATGTCTCCAATCGATTTCTCTGTAAGTATTTGAATATAAATATGGATTCTATATTGCAATTGACTTTAAAGAATAATTACAAACACACATATAAATATATAATGTTTTTAACAGGGAGAATAAGCGCAAGTGTTATGCATCGGTTGGTCACACCTAATCAAGCTGTCGCGACGTTTAGGTAGCTTCGTAAGGTAGTTAAGCCCGGTAGTGAAGCCCCAACGTCGTTTGTTTCGTTCGAAAGCTAATCATTTCGTCGGCAAGACATTTGAAGCCGCAATCTCGTAATTGACCTGAGATCGTGTAACGACAGTCGCATGACCGCGTGACAAGTCCAATTATCCGATGAGTTGTCCCCTTGCCCGTTGCGCAATGTACCAATCTACTTGGGAATAGCCCTTGAGCACGCGCCCCGATTGTTAAGAGCCTGCCGCGTACCGTTTCATTCGTTTACGTGCACGTGTACAGCCCGCAACAATAGTGCGAGACGCTGTACAAACCCGTACGAACGTACAGGGTAACTGCACCTAATATGGAACACCTGATTTTAATTTGCCAGAAATAGACGTGCTTTTTTCCCCTATGAAACTAACGTTAAAACACACCAACCCCAATAGCCCTTTTTGTTTTTTAAAAGTTCACATTTATTCTGTTACTAAGAAATACAATACATTTATTGTTCATTTGTACTGTTACTTTTACGTTTATCATCTTCCATTTAAAAATTTAAGTACCACTTCCATTTTTAATTTTAAATTTAAATATATGGTATATATATATTTACATATGGTATACATACCAGTTCCATTTAAAAATCTAAGTTC
Source organism: Seladonia tumulorum (assembly GCA_913789895.3). Taxonomy (NCBI): domain Eukaryota; kingdom Metazoa; phylum Arthropoda; class Insecta; order Hymenoptera; family Halictidae; genus Seladonia; species Seladonia tumulorum. The sequence goes on from OU565267.1 coordinate 30,703,581, forward strand.
TTGAGAATTATTATACCCCAAACAAATTCTGGCAAATATAAGACTACTCCTCACTAATTTCAACTACCTCGAAATATATTGTCAAGGTCATTTATACAATTTTTTCCTATACATGTAGTAACTAATTGTCCTCACTTTTACAAAAATTTCTGGTCGTACGGTCCAATATAAAAAGAGATGTCGTCTTTTTAAGAGGGTCCGAATATTAGTGGGAGTCACTGTATGTTGCTCATAGCAAACTTTGTCTACTGTCACTTTTATCTCGCATTTACCATTTCCGAGAAGAACACTGGTAACGCGAACACCCTGTATAATAAACCTATAGACTACAATGGTACTTCTTCGTTAAAATATTTCATAGCATCTGAAATCGGATACTTCATACGTAGCAACGTACCATACAGTAGAGTTGTGCAGAATTACAATTTAATTACCCCAGGAATTATACAAAGTAATAAGTTATTACGAGTTATTATGAGTTATTATTACAAAGTAATTGAATTACATTTAATTCAATTACACTGTAACTTATAATTCAGATCTTCATTCAAATTAAATTACAATGCAATTCTTAATCGCAATGGAGTACAATTACAAAATACTTTGTAATTAAATTACATTAATTGCGAATTACGATGTAATTAAATTAAAATTGAAAATTAAAGAATAATAAAGTAATAGGTAATAAGAGGTTGAAAAATCCATGTGAAGGTTTCAAACAGAACGAATTTATTATGTATAAATTTATAATATCTGAACAGAAATAACTACTACGTTTCAAATTTTTTAATTTCAAACATAAACATGAAAAACAGAAAAAGGAAACATGTCTCTACTTTAGCTAGGTTACGATATATATTAAAGGAAAAAATAACGTAATAATGTTTCGTTTTATAAACATGTGTGCAATTACATAGAGAAATACATGGTTTTTTTAAGCCTACAAGAGGTGTACGAATACTTTTTACACTCACTGTATACAGGGTGTCCCACATAAATGATAACACCTAAATATCTTTCGTATTTACAGTCCTATCAGAACACTTCAGAGGACAAAGTGACGCTATTGCAGGGGGGCAATATAACGATGAAGAAAAAAATTTTTTATGTCGTGTTTTTTAATGAAATTTCAAGGTCACCGATGTTTTTTTAAATGGAATAGTATATTTTTTTGCGATAGCATGATAGACAATAAAAAACTGAATTTAGTGGATACCAACTTTTTGACCTTGAAATGACCTTGAGCAAGAATAATCATGTTGAAGCGGATGAAATGTGGAGGTTTAAAACTTACGTGTTTCAGCAAAGATTGCGCGTTGTTTACGTCGGGTTGACCTTTACATATCCTTATAAACTTAAAAATTCAATTTACTATAAAAATTCTATTTAAACTCATTGTAATCAATTTTAAAATTCAATTTACTATAAAAATTCTATTTAAATCCATCCTTATAAACATAAAAATTCAATTTACTATAAAAACAACTTCCACATTTCATCCGCTTCAACATGATTAGTCTTGCTCAAGGTCATTTCAAGGTCAAAAAGGTGGTATCCACTAAATTCAGGTTTTTATTGTCTATCATGCTATCGTAAAAAAAATATACTATTCCATTTAAAAAAACATCGGTGACCTTGAAATTTCATTAAAAAACACAACATAAAAAATTTTTTTCTTCACCACTAAAATGGCCTCCTGCAATAGCGTCACTTTGTCCTCTGAAGTTTTCTGATACGACTGTAAATACGAAAGATATTTAGGTGTTATCATTTATGTGGGACACCCTGTATAACTGAAAGCTTCATTCTACGTTCTCTAGTGCAGTCTATAAAAGTGTATTTGCGCAAAGATTCGCGCGGGTGGCATTATTTACGGAGGTACCGAAGTGGTTACAGTTACGTGCCGGTGCCTTGTACATCCAGCAATTAGGTAAATAGCGATTTCCACGGCGTCTCTGTCCATAAAATTCCACTTCAGCATCGCAGCCCGTTCTCGTCCGCGGACACTGGGTAGAAGAGGTTTCCGAGGTTCCGAATTCCCTAGTGCGCCGTTCATAAGCCGTGATAAATAAAAGATCGTTACGATCTAAATAGCCCGAGCCTACGTCTTACGTATGTACGAGGGTGTGTACTCCCGTGGCCAGCGGCAGCCATACTGCTCGACCACGAGCGCCCCCGGAAATTGATATAGAGCCACGAGAGACGATCGCCGGCGGACCTTTGGCATTGAATTATACCTGTAGACCCCTGTGTCCGAACCGGGAATTTATTATCCGAGGTTATGACAACGTAAAAATACTGGTCGTTAGGCCGATAGTTGGCGACAGTGACGGTGTTGCACGGGGGTCGCGAAAAGGAAAGAAGGTCAATAGGTGTTTTTGTTGTTGTTCCTTCTCATTGCTGCATCGGACGGAAAACCCTTTGTTGCGAGGGTTCTCGAAACAACAGTTTTTTCAATTCCCTTTGAAAGCGAACGTAAAGAACTTGTTCCGGCATTTTTTTGTCATTAGGCGTTGTTTTTACATCGGAGCACTAGATCCTAGCAGCATTGGAAAGCGCTCGGGCGAAAATAAGCACCTTCTTATGTGCAACGGCAAGATACCATCGCAAAAGCCATCACCGGGATGTTTTCTACTGAACAATGCTGGTTCAAAGTTTCCACGACGATCTTAACCGCGAACGAAAATATATCAAGTTACACTCTTCTTTCCGGCGAGTGGATTCTGTGTTCCGTTTGTCAACGATCAAGTAGTTGCGTGTCGCGCAGGATTACACTAGCCCTCTCATCGTATAATAACGAGTCAGGCTCGTGAACCCTTCAGTATTTTCATCTCGGATGAAACAGAATTTATTCGGAAGGTTTGACTCATATTTTTAAAAACACCAAAACATACTAAAAATATCGACTGTGTTCAGGTTCGAAAAGTAATTAAACAAGACAATTCCTCGCCTTCATATTTTTCTCATAAGCACATAAAATTCCGTTCTTAATTAATGGACTGTGACTGTTCGTGCAAAATGAAAGTTTTCTGCATCGAGTACAAAAAAAAAGATCGGAACTTAATAACTTTAATAAATCGCAAATAATATATTGACAGTTTTAAACGTCTGTGATATCCCCACTTTTCTTAAAACTCACCTGTTCCACGGTGTTGCATAAACTTCTGTTGATAATTAATCGAACCAATCTCCTGAGGAAATAGGCAGTTCACAGGACCGAATCAAACTTAGCAGACACTTCGAATGCTGTTCCTGTTGTGTGATGTTCTGGTAAACTTCGATGTCTGAAATGCTATTCAATTGTCGTCGAGTTCTTCTTGAATTTACGAAGGGAAGCTAGTCAGGACAAGACAAATTAGAAAAGTTCCGCGATGGACGACTATGCTCTGGACGCGGGAGGAGAAATATGAGAAAAGTCATTTTCTTGGTCGAGAGAAGGAGCCAGAGTGGAAGAAAAGGCGAAAGCCGGAGAAGGGAATTGGATATACAACGAATTAGCTCTGGAGAATGTAAGTGTGCTCAACGGAAAAAGGATGAAGCTGGGACGGAAGCAGAGACAGAACAGAGACTGCCGCCTGCAGGCTGATAATTGCACAGCTTGCAATACGTTATATTACGGCAACGGGGTTAGAGAAATAGCGCAATACCTACGCGAAATAACCACGGGTCATGCTTTGAATATCCGGGACGACGATATTCCGTGCGATTTTCGCCCGACTGTTCATTTATATTCCTCCGAGTCCTTCCGACAGGGTTGGCCAGTCCGTTGCGGCGATATTAGTTAAGGTGAAAAATAACTGAGCGCCGGAGGTCAATCGCGCACAGATGCACCTAAATAGTAATCTATTTTCATCAGCTAAACTAAACCGACGTCCGAATCAACTGCGCATCAAAACATTAGGAATCCGCACTAAACAATCCTTTGCAATCGAAGAGTATTAATTATCATTTATTCAATTGAGTATTCTTCTAAATTATTAGAAAACAGGCTAAGAGCAGTGGCAGATGTTACAGTTCTTAATGAAACATAAAATTTTCTACACCAATTGCAAGACATAATCAAATAAAAAGCTTAATTCCACTTACTTTGATAATTATTTACATTAGGGGCTTTTCCTCAACGATTTGGATGACCTTGAAACATGTTGTCAAGGTCATCATTCTGAACAACTTTTTCCTATACATGTTACCGACGCTCAGCTTTAGTACACACACACTGTACACTTTACATTAGTATTTTGTAATGTAGGATTATCATTTGTATGTAGAATATTGGTTGCAAGGTTTTCTTTCATATTTTGCAACTTCAATGTACCTTTAACACTAGATTTACAGAGCACTAAAACTGACTACTTAACATTATTTGGTAATTATTTACATTAGGGGCTTTCTCACCGATTTTGATGACCTTGAAATATGTTCTCAAGGTCATCATTCTGAACAACTTTTTCCTACACATTGTTACTGCTTCTCAGCTATAGTTTCCGAGATATTCGCAAAAGAGTTTCAACATCTCGAAAAGTGATCGCAGTAGGTGTGGGTTAGATTTGAAATTGTCACAACTTAGAACGACTTCAATCAGTTGAGACACACTGTCTTGTCTGTTTATGTTGACAGGTCATATACGGACATATTTCGGGTCATATTTCAAGGTCATCAAAATCGGTGAGGAAGCCCTAATGTAAATATTTACCTTCAAATCTAACCCACACCTACACCGATCACTTTTTGAGATGTTGAAACTTTTTTGCGAATATCTCGGAAACTAAAGCTGAGCGGCGGTAACATGTATAGGAAAAAGTTGTTCAGAATGATGACCTTGACAACATATTTCAAGGTCATCAAAATCGGAGAGGAAGCCCCTAAAGTAAATAATTACCCTTACTTTTAATAATATCACAAACAGGTTACAATATTTGGTTCTAAGACGGTCGACATTTTCTTACTAGTAATTTTATTTTTTTTTATTATTAATTTTACCGATTGAGTTTCGCGAACTCTGCATTGCCACAATATGGTATCATTGTCTTCGTATTCAATCGGAAAAGAATTGATTGTGCCGGCATCTCCGTGCGACGCACAGTGGGCAAAAACGGCCTTTTTCGATTCAAAATCAAAGAACTTTCGATAGGAATGAGGTAGAGCGATGAAATTTTTTTTAAATGAAAGCTGAAACTTTGTAGAATATGGGAAAAATAGGGATATTACGGTACGAACGTTTTTTAACCTTGAGAAAATTCGTTAAAGTTGCACAATTTCAAGAAAATTTTCTTTTTGCCGCTAATACGCGCGGAAAATTTTTTTTAAACATGCTATATATCGTTTCCCATGCATTTTTTCACGCTGATTTCAAATCTGTTTTCAAAATTTGTCAACGACCTCTGGTTTTTGAAAAAAATAGATTTTTGTGACACAAATTAATGAAATTTTTTTGTTAAAATGACTTGATAACACACTAGTTTGAAAGTATATCGTATTGTCATATATAAAACACAATAAAAATAATAATAATGTTTTGAGTTACTTACGAAACATGAAGCACTTCACATCTCGTCGTCACTTGACGTATCACTGTCATTATTACTGGCACTTTCTTGAAATTGTGCAACTTTAACGAAATTTCTCAAGGTTAAAAAACGTTCGTACCGTAATCTCCCTATTTTTCCCATATTCTACAGTTTCAGCTTTCATTTTAAAAAAATTTCATCGCTCTACCTCATTCCTATCGAAAGTTCTATGATTTTGAATCGAAAAAGGCCGTTTTTGCCCACTGTGCGACGTCGCACGCCAGTCGAATTATTAGATTATCGAGTTCGCGTTAACGGTAATTTTCCGAAAAATTACTCGCGTTCCCGGGGAAGCACGTTCGGTTCGATATAACTCGGTCTCCATTCCCGGAAACGTTTCCCGAAAGTATCAAAGGATGAAAACGCTCGCGGAGCTGGCACGGTAGGGAAACGGATCGAATATTCGTCGAAACTGTATCCTTTGTAAAATGACAACTCTATTAGAAGTAACTTCGTTCAACATAAGGAAACTCCGGTGGAATTCCCCCTCTTTCCCGGTTAGAATCGAAATAGCTGGTACGTAGCGAGTTCGACTGCGGGGAGGGACCTTTGTGTACACCAGCGATTCATTCACTTGGTTTTCTCCCGATGGTGGAGGAACGCCAAAGAATTCCTCTCGAGGTTCTTTTTTCCTAACCGCAGAAATGTATCCTCTCTCTATTCATCATGCGCATTGTATTCGCAAAGCGTTCTCCACGGAGAATTATTCTGCTGGCTGGTAACGGGGCAAGTGGGGCTGGCCGTCGAAAAATGCAAAAACACATAGATGTCCATGCGCGTAATCCATCCACGGTCCACGGAATCGCGAATTCCGATTGTTATCGTTCAAGGGCGAAGTTCTGCGAATGGAACGCGACAACAACGGGATCAAGAGCCGCTACCACCCTCGACCACCCTCCGTAACTTTGCCAGTTCGCGACATTAATACCTACGCTCGAATTTGTCGAACTCTCTTTGTTCATTAGATAAATGGAAACTGTTCCCGTTGCATTATTTTACTCGAGTTATTAGCTATGTTTGCGCAGGGTATTTAACCGAGGAAACTACGGCACAGCGTGTTACGATAATTACTTCCGCGCTGTCTGCGAAAAGTGTTTGCGTTGTTAATCGACACCGCTGAACGAAATAGGCGTCGACGTTCCGATCAAATATTAACACGTCGACGTTTTTTCTCTGTTTATCTTCCTCTGTTCTTTCTTATATTTCCTAGTAAATTAGGATTTAACACCGAAAATGTTTTAATTTAATCTTAACCTGTTTTGGCCTTCTCATTTTGCATTAATTGTATATAGGTTATGTGTTTCGTATTGTTGGCACGTTCTGAAGCGATTACATTATTTTCTTTGTTAAAAGTACATCAAGATAAATCGATGAATACACAGAGATGTAAATATAAATAACATAGAAATATGATTTTATTAAAAAGTTTGAAGATATAGCGAAAAGTAAAGGAGCAGATGAAGCTTCGAGTCAGTTCTGAAAGAATGCAATACTACGACACACCCATAAAATGCTTTAATTAATCGCAACCAGTATCCAATATCGCATGCTCTAGGAATTTTAATAAGGATCGCCTTACAGGTTTAAAAGACAATCCATTCTGGACTTGATGGTAGTGCAGAACCAAGGTATGCAACGAGCAACTCGTACTTTCAGCGTTTCTTAAACCGATAACTTTATGATCTGCTTTTTACATCCGGGAACAGAGTTCTAAACACAGTGCTATCAATTTGTACTTGTTTCGACGTATTTATCAAGAGACAATTGACAATTGTGATAGAAGCTGTCGATCATGCATAGAAATGAAAACGTATTTTCGAATTTGAAAAAAGTTTGTGATAATCAAAACCGTTTCTTTGGTATCAATGTGGTACGCCTGCTTGGCACATGGACACGAGGGGTAAAGGTGGTCGAATGAAATTGAAATTTCAAATTCTGTTTGTAAAATCGTTGCAACTACAGAAGTAACGGAATAAATTTTCTTTGTTTGGCGATTGGAAGGAGTTAACGTCGATAACTTGTTCGTCGTTCCGGCAAACATTTTCGCGGGCTTTCGGAATGCGGTAAATACCATTTCAAAAACTTTATCGACCATGAATCTCAATTGCCCCGGCCGGAATCACTTATCTTGTCACGCGAGAACGCTTTAAAATTGTTAACGCGCCCTCGAGTGTTTGTTTTATTCAAATTCGCCGGAAAATACGGGCAACTATGGCGTATCGTGTTAAACGTACTATCTCTCGCAGCAACCAACGTACGGAATGAAAACTTTACAATCGTAAATTTTCCGTATACGCCGTTACTGCGGCGAATAGTACACCAGCCACGCGATATTTTCTTCGCTATATTATGTATATAACCTCGTTTCTCGAAAACTTTTCGTACTTGCAGCCCGATGCTATTAATGAACGAACGAATGTGCTTTTAATATCCGTCCGTGCGAATGAAGAAGAAAAGTGTGCGCATGTTTACGGTCTCGTTAGAATGTGGAAACAAAATTCACGAGGGACGTGCACACGTAACAATTTTAATTCCATTCGCTCGAAAATTAATTTTCTGTTGCACGATTTTACGGCGTACCGCGCGCGTTTGCACGCGAAACTTATGCGATAATCGCACGACTTCTTTCGAGTTAGTATTTCAAGCTGCATCGACCGCCTTTGGTCATTAGTGAACGTAAATTTACGGTACTGTGAATTCATGCACATTCACAAACGACACTAATTTATACGAAAAGACAAACGAACGCATTTCCTTTCCGAAAGGTGTTGTCATATTCATAAGAATAATTATGTAGCGCTAAGGTAGATGTATAAACACGCTTACAGTTAAATAGTCCAATATTAGCTGCTACATATATTTGTTGCTGTTTCTTAAGTTGAAATTGCTTACGAGTTTTATCGTATAACGATTTATATAATAAGAACTGTAATTTATTTGAGAACAGGTCTATCATGCATAAGTAAAGGAACAATATTATTAATGTACAATAGTGAATATTAACACTTTGATTGCCCAACTAGAAACCTCAAAAATTCCGTAAAATCAAAGTAAGTTTTACAATGAAATGAAAATTGAAGAATATTATATGTATGATATTAAATAGTCCTCCAACTTTCCTTCATTTTACTGATCCTAATAAAATTTGGAACAATTAATATATTAACGCACAAATTAATTTTAAAACCTGGACAAATAATTCCGTCACCCACATATGGGTGACATGGCACTCAACGTGTTAAAGAAAGTAATTTATGAATGAAGAAAAATCTATTATAAATGTGTAACATAAAGCTTATACAGACCAAAGAGAAATAAACTTATAAGCGAAAGCTGTGGAGCACAGTTTTTTTAAATACTAAATTTACCGAATAGAGTGCCATAGTAACCATTCAAAAGTAGGTCGCTAATTCCGAGCTTTCTGAAATGAAGTTAATGAAAAGATGCCAGTTAGGTTGCTTTTGATGTTCTACCTTCCTCGTTTTTGATGATTCATTTTCACGCATTCATTGCTACCGTGATGTTCCATATAATGACGGAAATATTTTCCCACGCTGAAAATTTTATTCATTTTTAAATCATTAAGAATTGGGAATCTGCCGTATTAATACGACTGTATTAACCCTTAGCACTCGAATGGCGACTATAAGGCGCCACTAAAATTTGCAATATCATTATTCAAAATATTTTTTACATTATTAAATTTGTTTGTATTTGATAAATTACCAAACATTTCATTATTGTACGAGTAAATGCCACCATTTATATATGTATAACGTGACAAAAAATATATAGAGGGGAAATATTCCAGGTCGGAAGAAATGTTTCGTTTTGGAGTCAAAATAGCTTCGAGTGCAAAGGGTTAAAAAACATTCAGAAATATTTTTCTGAAGTAATAAGCATACATGAATAGCAGAAAACATGCACCTAGTTAACGATAGGACTGAGAGACTAATAAACAAATGATACGCTGAAGCATGCAGCATTCAGTTAAAATTCTGTTGGTTATTTGCAGTTGCTCATTCGGTTCATAAAGTCGAGTTAATACTGTTGTGGATTTATAGAAAATCCTGCATAATACGTGGTAATCTTATACTCTTAGTTAAAATCCTGTTTGTCACCGTTACATGTGCATACAAATATACATACCTTACATGTGCTCATTTAGTTTTCGAAGCTTTAACCCGTCGCGTATGAATGTCGCCATTGCAGAGGTACACAAATTACATTCTCAAATCAAATTTATCAAATTTTCACTAAACACAGCTTCTTTCCCCTAATTTAATTAATACGATGAGTTTCTCGGTAGACAATTTTATTTTATAAAGAAAATGGATTTATTAGACCCATCTAGAAATACAATAGAAAAAGTTCACCGAAAGTGAAATTTTCACTAATTGTTTGATGGTACAATAATCCCTCTATTTCGAAAAATTTCAGGAATTTCTGACGGTGTAATGTCAAACATTAGAATTTGAACAGTTACCCTTCTTCTAACAACAATTTATGTCTCTTATAAGTCAAGCGATATGTAGAATGGGACCTGATTTGAATTTGTATAAATTCTCTAAAAAAATGGTAAAAATCGAAGGTTTTATTAAGGGGTTATATACAGTTAGGAGGCCCAAAAAAAGCGATTTTTTAAGAATTTTTCCTGAGAAGACCTTTACATCTATTAATGTAAAAATTTGTACACATATTTTCGTAACTTTTAACTGTATTTGAACATTTTTTATTTGTAAAAATAATAATTTTGAAACCAGCTATAGCTGATCTCCTGGAGCTCCTCTAAAAAAAGGTGCCTTGCGGTGACCACTATATCTCTGGACTGGATCATCAAAAATGAAAAAACCAAACTGATTTTGTTACAGAAATGTATAATCTAGTAATTAATCGAAGGAATAAGCAAAATAAAATTTTGTGACAAAATGGCGGCTTTTCAAAGAAAAAAATCGATTTTTCACCAAAATTTTGGCCTTAAATTGTTTATAAAAAAAAAAATATTCGTCGGAGAGAAAAAAGCTTCGATTAATTACTAAAAAATATACTCAAGAAGCTTGTGTTAAAATTTGAGAGTGATCGGTTCAGCCGTTTCCGAGAAATCTTGGTCACCGACTTTGAAAACACAGTTTCGTGAAAAACGCGTCGAAAGATCGCCTCCTACTTTCAAACGCTCTGACACGTCTTCACAAATATGCGTGTAACTTCGAAAATAATCGCCGGATTGACTTGAAATTTTTTGTGCGTATACTTGTAAGCTTTGTGTATAGGCTGGTGAGTTACATATAGATACTCGAGAGAGGTCAGGACTAGACAGAATACAGTAAACAGAGATTTAGATAGAGAGAGTGACACTTGAATCAATTAATTTAATAATTAATTACCTCGATAATTCGTGAGAAACGAATTAATGAAATATTAAAGTTCAGAAATCCACAAGGTCAGGTTTCTATAAAGAAGATTGTACGTGGAGAGAATATAGGGAAGCACAAACATTTAATTGTTGATTCTCTATATTTTTAGGTTAGTGTGACACGTGGGAAGTATGTAAATATTATTTATTGTGTAATTAATAATAAAACTCTATATTTTTAGACGAATCAACCTTGTGTTTTTGCTTAAGAAGGAGTCCGAAATAATATTATATACTTAAATATATGTACATTACGAAAATTAAATAAAAAAAAAAATCGATTTTTTGAAAATTCTAACTGTATTATAACCCCTTAAAAGAGGAAAGAAATTGGCCCCGTAATAACGGGTCCATCGATTCATCGACAAACCGGCCTAGTAAATCCGCAGTAATTTTGCATAGCTCGACGTTCGACGGAATTAATAACTACAGGGGTTACATGTATTTTCGTCGAACAACGATACTCGACAATTGAATCCCGGTTGTAGCAGACTGATAATTAAATATCTACTTCCCTTCCGATGGTTTAACGCACGCGCACGTAGCGGCAGCGGTCGCGCGGTATGTTTCGGTCTGCAGGTGGCCTAAATAACCTCGTTTCGCACAATTTGCAATTATTTGATAACGTGGCCCAGTTTAATTGATTACTAATTTATCGGGACGAAGAATTCATTGGAATTACTGATATCGAGAAAGATGATTATCGGTCGATCCACGACGACATAACCGGCGAACGTTGAAGGGGCTCTCATTGTTCGCGCGACACAATGCGCGACGTTACTAAAATGCTTCCGGTAAATCAATAGCTGGATCCCTTGAAAACGATAAAGACGATCGTACGGGCGCGCGCTGCTCTTCGGTGTTTCACCTTCGCTCCGTGATTGTCGTGTTTCGAGAGTACTTTTGCTAATCAGACTGGAATCGTTGAACGATTTGTTCTCGGGGAAACGGCGCAACACAATATCATTTCTCGGATAACCGAGGAATTCTGTTTTATTTCCCGCGTTTCGCTAACTTCGGATAACGATCAAAAGATACCGTGTAGAAAGTATTCCATCAAAATCGTCAATACGATTGTCGAACGAATTAATTAAGCGTATGTACATTAAATACGAAAAATAGTATTCTAGGTACAGGTTGTTCAATTTTTTCAATGGAATGTGTTTGAGATTCTAAAAAAAAAAAAAATATTGATGATTCTAAATAATATATTGCACTGATAGGTTATATTCAGATGGATATACAGAGATGAGATGATCTATGATAATGTGATTGCGAATGAAACGGCGTTAATATAAAACACAAAGCGTGAAGCGCACGATTTGCGAAACGGCGGAGTTAGTCGTGAAGCGCACGAGACTAACGAGACGAGTGTCAGATGACGAGAATTTAAAGCGTAAGAAGTACGTGAACGTGATCGAGCGATCGTGAGTAGTAATGAGACGAGAGCGCGATACGGCTATGGCGTATTATTTATACTAAGCGGGGCCACCGATAGCGGAAGGAATAAGGAGTGGGGTTTTTGAAAATGACAAAGGATGAGGCAGTGCCGAACATTAGTTAGTGCACGACGGCAATGCCCTAACGGCCGCTTCTGCACGGAAAACAAGGACGATAGGTAACGGATTTGGTATTTTGGAATATGAGAAAGGTGGCCCACGCGACGATTTCGGCGCAAGACGTAAACAGAAAGTTTACGTTTGCGTGCGTTCACCCGGTCCCGGGGCCGAGCTCGATCAGCTGTGCTATTATCAACGCCGGGACACGGTCGCACCGAGACAGTACTTATGCCGAGTAGAGCAAAAACTTTATGGCCCCCATATACGGCCGTCGCACAGTGGGGTATTTGGCCAGTTTAGCGCGCCAAAAGTCAAAATTTTTAGTTTGTTCAAAATGACTGAAACTTTTTTCTCGTGTACCTGAATATATATGCGAGTAATATACAATAATATTTTTCTATAAATAGTACTATTTAGTAACATATAGACACTTGAATGTGACATTCTCGTGACCAAGAGAAGGGTCAAAAAACATGTGTTAAAGAAATGATTCTTTTCACAAGTTTGGTGTATGGAATCGGGATAAAAACATTTCTAGGATGTAAAGGAAGGTATATAAAGTAATTTTATAGCTTTTTGTTCTAAACGCTTCGGTGGTTTTGATAGAATAAACAATCGAAAATGGTACAATTTTTTTTTCAGAAAGTTAAAATGTATTATGTAATAACTTTTTTTCTCAGCAAAATACCTCTCTAATTTTTTTTGAGGTTATTCAGTAGACATTGCTTTACAGAATCCTGAAGATTTAGGTGCAACAAAGTGCCATGGAGAAATTTTACTTTTTGTTAAATGGGGTTTTGTAATAGCAATTTCTCTAAATCTGACAAAAAAATGTTTTAAATAAAAGTTTAACAGTATTAATAAACGTATAAGTTGCAAAACAAAAAACATTAAAAAAAATTTGTTTAAAAGAAAGAAACAAGATCGCTTCGAATTTTTAAACATTAAACTGTATTTATGATTTGATAATGTTGTAGCTGGTATTAAGACGAATTCAACGATATGTAATATTATGACCTTCACATTACTAATAACGTCGTAATAGTTTTGGCGCGCTAAATTGGCAAGATACCCCACTGTGCGTCGTGGCTCGAAAAGATTTCGCGTTACCGGTGTAATCGGTAGTAATCGCTTGCAACGGTTTTACACAGAATGTATGTTTTAATATCATATGGAAGCCTGTGTCAAAACAAATTCATAATAACCCTCAAGGTCATACAAGGTCAGAATGGAAGAATCATTTTGTATATTATAAAATCACCTAACGTTCGTATCTCGAATATCGTTGTTTTTAAAGATAAGCGACGTGTGTTGAGGACAAAGTTGAATGGTTTAGGGTTCGCACGATGCAATCAGAATCATTACTCATGGTCATTCAAGGTCACAGACAGAGGAAATGTTGTATATAACAGATATTTCGTGATAACCGTGAAAAATGTCGTGAGGAGGGTTAAAAGAAATTGGTTTTTTTTTTTTTGAAAATGAAAATCCAATAAGGAATTTTTCAATAGAGCGATCGACGCGCCGTTCGACGGATAAACGATCGAAAGTTTCTTCCGTAGTCAGCCCTTAAAACCGCGTCGTAAATCCGGACGCAGCTTTCTGCCGCGAAATTATCGTTCGAAGTTGGCCTATCCGGTCGGCTCAACGGAAATTCGATTTCTAGATCGGGGGAATGTGTAGCGTCCCGGATACTTTATTATCGACGGACAGACGAACGGACTCGGAAAGTTCGCGAGGCACCCGGCGCACTTTAAGCCGACCTCTCCAAAGCGTATCCAATCTTCGAGAAGATGCAAATAGAGGCGGGCCACCGAAAGCTGAGTTTGCATAGAGAGACCGGTCAGGAATGTTAACAGTACAACTACCCCGGCGCGCTCTAACTATCTCGGCTACCGCTGTCCGTGTTTCCTCTTAACTTACACCCCGCGGTTGCATTCAATCGGGACTGAAACGTGGCCTTCATATCGCATAAAAATCCGCCACGGACTTTTCACGGTACACGTATCAGTCTCTCTCTCTCTCTCTCTCTCTCTCTCTCTCTCTATCTCTCTTCCTATACTGGTTCCATATTGCCGGCTGCACTTATTCATCGTCTCCGTCTGTTACAACCTTTGGGGTCGATCTTCTATACGTGTCTGCTTACCTCAATGGATTTTCCGATCGGTTAACGTGGAAGAGGATATTCGTTCTTTGCCCCGTAACTCAGCTGTAAATTGAAGCTTCTCCGTTCGAGGACGTCCGACATTCGAGACAAAGGCGTAGCCTCGTCTGTACCATGATTTTTTACGGCCATTTTCAGCGACACGGTAATATCTCGATATACTGTTGCCTAATTATATTTTACAGTATTGCTATTATACGTATTATTCGAACTGCACTGTCGATGTATACATTACGAAGGAGAATATTGAACATTTTTCCACGGATATTCAACAGAACTAGGTAATTTATATGATTTACCGCTTAGAAGCGTGAAACATACAGTCCGCGACAATACTATAAGACATCACTTTAAACGAAATAATCAAGTGTTCTATGAAAGAACTTCGTCGTCTTTCATACAGACGCGCTTTCTCCATGGCAACGGCATTTACTGGAGGGGGTTTGTCTGAATTGAGACCAGCCCTGGTCTAAAGGTTCATTATAAAATTTCTATTGTATAAATTTACAGGTTCATTTAAAATTTCTATTCTATTTCTATATAATATTCCTTTCGATATATCAACGTCTGTGACAGGGTCCGTTAGATAGCCTCACTTTCCTTTTGCCTCTCAGCAGCCGAAACTAATAACAAAAATTTAGAGTGGGGGTTAATTGTAAAGTTCAGCCCGATGCACAGTGGGCCCAAACGCCAATCTAGCTGATAAAAAATCATAGTGATCAAACGCAGCTTCCTATTGCAACTTGTATGGAGTCGTTGTAACCGGGAGACTTCAATCTTTAAATTTATGGTAATTTGGACAGCAAAAAAATTTTTTTAAACTTTTTATGGTCATTAATGTAATTTTAGAGAGAAGTATTTCCGCGGAAATTAAAGTTACTAGCGTTTTTAGTCATAAAATGAACTGAAACCGACACTAAAATAAAAACCTCATATATTTACAACTTATTTACACTTCTATACATCGTTTCAGTTTTGAAAGTTTTATTTTCTACATATTTTCTGCTTCCACGTCAGAATCATCATCATTTATAATAACCAGAATCCTGTTCCGAGTTTTCATCGATTATTGAGTGTTCGTCTATCGCCGTGTGGGCACACAGTTGTCAATGCTTGTCATATTTACTCGTGCAATTTTTACTCTAATCCTGTCAATTTTCAGAATATTAAAAAAAATCATTCACAAAACATTCTTCGTATCAGATACAATTAAGTAAGTAATATAATAGGTATCAGTCTTTTAAATCTCATACAGCTATCCTATTCGTTTATGTGCTGTCACAAGAAAACATAAAATTCCGTTTTACACTAGAAGTATTAATTTTATGACCTACATTGATTAAACATTTTTTACTCCTCTCAGTCAGTACTATGAACCACAAAAATCTTAAACCCTCTTTACGAGTGATCGCAAACTATTCACAAACTTTAAAGTTACATTAAACAATCCCAGGCAAATCTCGGCAGCTGATTTTTACAAGAATTAAAGAACAGAGTCTACATTACGAAATCAAATAGGAAATTTCACATATACGCGCAAATTTGGTTACTTACATTCGAAAAACTGAAATGCGTGAAGTAAAAAATTGTCTACCTTTGAACATGGATATTTGGAAAATTCATTAACTTTTGCAAATTCTGTAATTACAGAATGAAAGTACGTACTTTCTTCTACAAAACCCATGAAAGGCAAAATATTCGCATTTAATATTAACGTTTACCAGTAGCAAAAGCACTGACCGTTCTGGGGGACTCTTAAAGGCCGCAGCGACTATAGACTTTTGCGTAAATATTACCCTATAGAAAAAATCTTCAGAGCAAAACAGAATATAATTTAAAGATCTACTGGGATTTAAGAATGGAAACAAATAAAAAAGTAAGTAATAGTATGTGATTTTAAATACGACTTTTTATCAGCTAGATTGGCGTTTGGGCCCACTGTGCGATGTGGAGATCTTTTTCCAAGGAAATATGCAAAAAATCTGACTAACAGTATTCCAACAGACTATGTTACAGTGGTGGCGAATTTAGACAATATTTGATAATTGCAGCGTTATAGTTAAAAGTAATTTTTGAACGATTGAAAAACAGTTAATTGCTCTTCTAGATACCGTTCCGAACGCTCTCACTAAACGGACTGTATATTTTTGATCGATGGCACGGCCACTTTCGGATCATTCGTCCGAAAGCAGAAAATCCTTGCCGCGCCGAGCGGCGATATCGCGTCCGAGTCGCGGTCGAAATTATTTGTTCGCGCGGTCGAACGGGGGCAAACTCGCGTTCAATGCTTTGATTGGATTCGAGGGTGACGAGGCGCGAAACAACGCGGCGATTGTTAGAGATTGGGCCGGGCGTGTCCCCGATTAAAATGAAAGTCTCGTTGTGTTCAATTAACCGTGGTTCGATTCTATTATTGCATAATTCCCGTTTCTGATGTTTCGGCCCGCGTTTATCGATGCCCGTTCTGCGCCGTACGATTTGTCGCCCGTTCGCCGTTTATCCGTGACGGAAATCGCGATTGGTCGCAATTGGTCGAACGATCACAACTTGCCTCTCTAATCAATCGTAATTCTCGACAGGGCCGAAAAGAAAACCATCCAGGACTCTCCGTCTACGCGCGTGTCCATTTAAAATGGACTCCAGTCATTTGTTGCGCAAAGTTGAATCTCGTCCTCGTCTGTGTTTTATGCATTGATGTGAAAACCGATCAGGTGAAACATGGGAATGCAAAGCTATCAGAAAAATTTAAAACTACTATTGACAGAATTCGACACACGGTTAATAAATGGAAAGTTCGTAGAGTTTTTCAATTAAAATTAAGATACTTATTTGTTCGATGACAGATTTTCCATTCTCGTTCTATTACTTTTTGCTATTCTTTAGACAAATTGCACCTATTTTTGTATCTTCGAAATTGCACCGAATGGACGTACAATGGAATCCATTGTTTTGGAAAGAGCCTACATACTCTTTGCTGCAGAAATGTAGCAGAAAACAGGGTTTATGGCGTATGATTTTTGACTCGATTGAAATCGTCGTGAAGTATGCAGCCAACTAGAAGTGACTGATATGGAATCGTATAGAGACCTTCGAAATGGCAGCAAGAGCCAATAGAATCCGATTTGCTATGAAATAAAAGTATCCACTAGAAGTAAATCAGTTGAATATGGTATTTGTCTCCACCCTTTTTAAATATATGACAATAGGCTTTAGTTAGTGTGTTATCTTGTTCTGTGTACAATACAAAACAATTTCCCGTTTAAAAAGCGGGGAATTTTTGAAAGATGCAATAATAACTTCTTCATAAAGCGTTAAACAACCATATAACATTTTTTTCTTGTTTATACCTATAAAACGTTGACAAACTTGGGCACTTTAAACCTGGGACACCACGTATAATACATCTACAGATTTCCAAAAAATTGTTTATGTAATAGTATTAGAACATGGATTGTATCTTACCGTTAATCTTCGAAGATAGTTTCGAGGAAGCATTAACTTTGTTCTGAAGGCAACTGTAGAGAGAGAGAGAGTTTAAGGTAATCAAATTATTGATCCACCCTGTATAGTGGCTAGACCAAAATAGTTTGTGGTTCTAATTAATTAACTCCTCGTGACAACACAAAATTGACAATGATTCCTACATGGCCTCTTAAGCAGTTAGATTTTTATTAAATATTAGTCTAATTTTGCTAATTATTTATCTCATAGTATGCTGGGAAACGTATTAACAGTTTAAAATAAATCGTAGCTTTCTGTTGAGAGACAGAAACATTTCAAATGCATATAAAGAGTAGCACTGTAAGAATAAAATTAATTTCCGTACAGTAGAAACTTCAGAAAAATATCCTCTACTGTATCCTCACTGTGTGTTACATTCTATGTGGATATTGTTTACATTATAAACACACTAGCATACAAGAAAATTGGCCACAGTCGCAACCTTTTCTTAGTCAATGATTTAAAAGTCCACACTCACGTAACATTTTCTTGTCATTCTTGCTCATAGAGCATGCCTGGCACAATTTCGCAAAAATCCCAGTACATCTTCGACAACGGTAGCAACGGAAAAACTAATTTCAGCATAATTATGCAGTTCACTCCGCGGAGTTTTTATCGCTGGCGACTTTATTGGTTGGCGTATGGAGAGAAATCAGTCAAAGGCAGCTTTAGGGGTCAGAGATCGTGTATCGACGAGAGGATAGCGTATGACGTGGTCGAAAATCGAGCAATCTCCGAGAACTCGATCGGAAAAACGTAGTCCGTTGGAAAGGGAGAACGTTGGCTGATGGAGTGCCGAGAGAATAGAGCTGGCCAAATCGATGAAATAATTTGATCCAATCCCCGATCTCTTCTCAAATATCTACGGCTCGCAGGAAGCAGAAAGCGCCCCCCCCCTCCGTAGTGAGCACAAATGGATTTTCATTTGGGAGACGAGAGATTTCGCTGATTTTACGGGGTAATGTGCTCGGTCGATGTGGGTCACGATACACCACCATAAGGGGCCAAATTACCGTCGCGAGCTGTAAACGATTTTCTCATTAAATTTAATACGTGCCGACTTTGAGGACTAACCGGCCTTGCGGATTACGTTATTCCGGCAGCTTTTTGCGTTGCCGCGCGGCGTCCTATTAAGATTTTATCCTATAACGTTGCCCCTGAAGCTTGGCGAAGTGCGTTTTCCGAAATGAACTTCGTCAAAATCTTGTAAAGTTATATCGCGAATACAGTCAGCGACAATACTATAAGACATCACTTAAAACAAAATAATTATGTGTTAGATGAAAGAGCTTCAACGTCTTTTATACAGAGTGTTATTAGTTACTTCTGGAGACGTCGCACAGTGGGGTATTTTGCCAGTTTAGCGCGCCAAAACTATTACGACGTTATTAGTAATGTGAAGGTCATAATATTATATATCGTTGAATTCGTCTTAATACCAGCTACAACATTATCAAATCAAAAATACGGTTTAATGTTTAAAAAATCGAAGCGATCTTTTTTTTTTCTTTTAAACAAATTTTTTTTAATGTTTTTTGTATTGCAATTTATACGTTTATTAATACTGTTAAACTTTTATTTGAAACATTTTTTTGTCAGATTTAGAGAAATTGCTATTACAAAACTCCATTTGGCCAAAACCCCATTTAACAAAAAGTTAAATTTCTCCATGTGTGGCACTTTGTTGCACCTAAAATCTTCAGGATTCTGTAAAGCAATGTCTACTGAATAACCTCAAAAAAAATTAGAGAGGTGTTTTGCTGAGAAAAAAAGTTATTACATAATACATTTTAACTTTCTGAAAAAAAATTGTACCATTTTCGATTGTTTATTCTCTCAAAACCACCGAAGCGTTTAGAACAAAAAGCTATAAAATTACTTTATATACCTTCCTTTACATCCTAGAAATGTTTTTATCCCGATTCCATACACCAAACTTGTGAGAAGAATCATTTCTTTAACACATGTTTTTCGACCCTTCTCTTGGTCACGAGAATATGTCACTTTCAAGTGTCTATATGTTACTAAATAGTACTATTTATAGAAAAATATTATTGTATATTACTCAGGTATATATATTCAGGTACACGAGAAAAAAGTTTCAGTCATTTTGAAGAAACTAAAAATTTTGACTTTTGGCGCGCTAAACTGGCCAAATACTCCACTGTGCGTCGTTTAACGCAGTGCTTTCGTTAGTATTTCTAAGAATTTGAAAGTAACACCAACTTACCTTTTATTAACTGCGACAAAACTATAAAACAGGTATTGTTTTTGTAAAAAATTAACACGTACAGCTTATTTTTATCGGTTATTAATATTTTGTCTTGCCACCTTTATTTTTTCTGACATGTAACATTCTTTTTCGAGTAGATTTATACAAGTTTTTAATCGTTTTTTGCTTAACCCCTTAAACTACGATTTACGTTCCAACAGCCTGGGTTCAAAACGTAAACAAGATCGCCCAGCCTTCGAGCCATTCCACGGTTCGGCAAGTCGGTCCTAAGTTGCCATGTCCGTGATATTTACATTTGGCCCGACCATTGTACCAGGGGCCATGTCCGTAATATTTACATTTGGCCCGACCATTTTACCAGGGGCCAGGCCCGTGATAATCAGTTTCGGCCCGAATACAAGACCACGTGTCTCACATGTAGTTGTAGGTTAAGGGGTTAATTTTCTTCTGTACCATTTCAACGCAGTTTTTCAATTGTTCTACAGTACTAAACTGGTTTCCTTTAGAATAAACCTCCCTGGCTAGTGTTCCCCAAATGTTTTTTTTCAATTCTAAAAAAAAGAAATTCTTTCATATAATACATAATTATATCGTTTTAACCCTTATGTGGGAATACAAGACCACGTGTCTCACATGTAGTTGTAGGTTAAGGGGTTAATTTTCTTCTGTACCATTTCAACGCAGTTTTTCAATTGTTCTACAGTACTAAACTGGTTTCCTTTAGAATAAACCTTCCTGGCTAGTGTTCCCCAAAGGTTTTTTTTCAATTCTAAAAAAAAGAAATTCTTTCATATAATACATAATTATGTCGTTTTAACCCTTATGTGGGCAACCGGGTACCCGGGTACCCTTTTCTAAGTTTGCTCTAATGATTTGTTATGTTTTTATGAAGATATCGCAAAACCGCCCTGGATCCCCATTATTTAGAAGGTTCTCTGTCGATTTATGGTTACAGAATTAAAATTGATGCAAAACATATTAAATAATAAGGCTTCGATCTTATTTATACGGTTGTTGGGTAACCGGGTACCCGGGTACCCATACATAGGAAGTTGTAGTTGGATGCTTATGCAGGGAAGTTTTACAACACAATCATACAACACACAAATTTTTTCAATTGGTATTATTTTATTATTAGTATAGTTACTATTATTAACCAATAATAGGACAATTTTTACAAACTGTCAGAGTATTTGCGTGTTCGTCGGAAAACTGGTTTTATACAGTTTTGACAATATTTTCGTGTCTTTCTACGTTTTCTATCAGGGTCAGCTTGGTATATATAACATGAGCCTACAACTCTTTTTCGTCCAGTTTTATCTCGTTGTTGTACAGTGCCTGAAGTTGAAGGAACGTCGGTCATTGTTGGTGACTTATGCAGCATGCTTTCTATTGCCAATTTACAAGAGAAATGTCTCATCACTTGAACATTGGTTGATCGACTTCTAATTACTGGAAGACAAAAGTTCCTCTCTCACTTGGCGTAAAAATATTCGGCGATTATTGGATTTGTTAGGCAACATATCGTTATTAGAAATATATATGATGTATGAGGCAAGAGCAGCAATGTCAATTATGTAAAAAAAATGCTAATGGCCATCTGTTAGTACGTCTTTGTGTACTGTATCGTCTCAAAATTTGATCCATCATGTCGACACCAGATTTTGTTTTATTATAGAAGTGGACTATTTCTGGTTTCCTCTTTGGCCCAGAAACAACATTATCACTGTGCATTGTGGATAGTAATACAACAAACTTTTCTTTTTTTTTTTTGCACATACGAATATATTGTAACATTTTGGTTGTGACCAAATAAAGTTGAATATTGTTGTACTGTTGTGTAAGTTGAAGAGTCAAATACCGTACGTCCACATACGAATAGCATAAAAGTTTGATCTTAGCATTGAGTTATACTATTTTTTGAAGCAGTTGCTTCACTTAAACTGTTTAAAACAATACTTAGTATACTATAGACAAAAAAACTAAAAGTTATGGGAACGCATGAAAGTAAAATTGTCAGTTTATTTTTTATATATCGGCACCGAACGCTCGGGGTACCCGGGTACCCCGGTTGCTCAACAACCGTGAAAAGTTTGGTTGGCCACATAAGGGTTAAGTGATGTCTTATAGTATTGTCGCGGACTATAGTAGCATTTGCATTCAAAAACGCAATATTACACAACTTGACAGATAGCCAGGTAGCGGAGAAAACTGTATGCGCGCTCCAACAATTCCGATTGGAGAGAGACCAGCAGGGTAAGCTCGATGATAGAGACAAAAAGAGGGAGAAAGAGGGAGAAAGAGGGAGCACGATAGGGAGAGGAAGAGATACGTTCTAAGCGGCACGGTATCGCGACAATCAGGTGCACTTCAAATCAAGAAATAGGAAAAGGGGTGCGGCACCGACACGATCGTGGTACATCAAAAAGATAAGGAAGGTTATTCGGCGCAGCGATAGCAATAGAAGGGAAAAAGGGGAAAATGGACCATTGCTCTGCTAACGGCGTGCATAAAACCGTCGCAAGCGATACGTACCACCACCGTGAGCCGATGTATCGAGCAGCCTTCCGGGATATAATCGTGATATACAGCCAATATTACGGGACATATAGATACTGCAACAGTGCTTTCAGACGCAGCGGGGTATATGACAGCGGGGACCCTGAACTGAACGCCACCGCCACGGCGAGGTATAGAGAAAAGTAGGATTAAGCTCGGCACGATGTATTGGAATCCTGTTGTTCGAGCTTGCCTGGCGACGCACTATCCTTTCGCTCGCCGGCTGAAATTAGAAAATTTTTCGGAAGGAAGCGTGAAAGAATAATGGCCCGCGCCGATGACAGATTATAAATGCTCCCCGCGGTTCGATCATTTATTCGGCCAACGTGACCCCATCGTCGCTCTTAAATGTTTATTCTTCAAGCTCGCGCGCGTACCGTTTAGCCATAGTATAAACAACGAGCCAATATTTGCCACCCGGTTTTATTGTCGCGAAACTTCTCAAACGTGCCATGGAAATTGGGATAATACAGTTCGGAGATCAATCGCGATCATAGCTTGCCTATGATTAATTCTGAATAGCATGTTTAAACGCGCGCCAAAACGCCTGTTCATTCCTACAAAATTGTGTTTAGATTTGCTCATTTCACTGCATCAAGTATGTGTGGACGATAATTGTAACGAAATTTTATAGAATTGCAGAACGCGTTTCGAGAAGAAAGATTCGGCAGAGGTATACGTTAGTGTCTAGGATTAGAATGGTTGCCACGGTTCGGGATAATAAATCCGATACTAATAGACGACAATACCATTCAACGAGATATGCCATTGTTCATAACAGCTGGTCTAACGCAAACAAAGCTACCTTATGCAAGCACTGTACCAGTGTATTCGTCGAACGAAGGGGCTTATTTATTTTGTATCCGAAATCGATCACCTTCAAATCATTCTTGACCATACGTCAATTGCTATTGTGAATACTAGGTCGTTTGAATAAAAGGCAAACATATTGGGAATAGATATGGACAGTGTGCAAAAGTTAAGGCTGACAGAACGATGTATCGGCGAATAGAAAAGAAACAAAACTAAATTCATTTGATAACTGAACTTTCTCTCGCCGATGGTTTCCCGACATTTGATTTTTTCGCTTCGTTCGCTCTAGTCTTTATTGGTATATCTATTGATCCCGATAGCGAGGTTTATTATCGTCAAATATTTCGAATTTCCATTTACTGTTCAATATAATGAATTTTCAAGATTTTATTAGATTCCAAATATGTTCGTATTGAAATACAAAACTTCGAATCTTGGAAGGGGTGGAGCTTCCTGAATTTCATTGGTTATCTAGTAAGTAAAAATTATCGGATCAATAGGATGCCCTGACTGTAAGTTCGAACAGGACCTGTTGAAAACGCAAGACAACTGTTCATTTGTGAATGTGGGCTTTTTGAAATGAACATTAACAGAAAATCGATCTTATAAAATTCCCATGTTGCCGAAACCATTTACACTCCCAAAGAAAAAGATAGCACACGCGTGCTATCTTTAATTTCTCGCGTTATAATTATGGTACAGGAAATGTGCCAATGATACAGAAAGACTACCTTCTACTAATATGTAAACACTATCTATATTGGAATTTCTACGAGATATTCTCTTAGGAGGAATGTAAACACACAAATAGACGGAGACAAAATGATAGCACACTCAAGCACACTCATTTTGATTTTCTTCAATATGTCGCGAAAGGAAGTTAAAGTGGTCTGTCGGTGTTCAGTGCTTCTTGATATTGGTATCTGTCGCATTTCGTGATGGGCCGTGGTAAAAGATTATCTGACAGTGAAATAAACGCAATTCTTATTTTAAGAAAACGGAAAGTAACGATTACA
Source organism: Seladonia tumulorum (assembly GCA_913789895.3). NCBI lineage: Eukaryota > Metazoa > Arthropoda > Insecta > Hymenoptera > Halictidae > Seladonia > Seladonia tumulorum. The sequence goes on from OU565267.1 coordinate 30,728,406, forward strand.
GCAATTGCGAAAGAAATTGGTCGAAGGAGAAAAGCTGTATATAACGTATTAAAAGATGTGGATAACAACTACGGTAAAAGGAAAAGCACTGGAAGGCCAGCAGCCCTATCGCACCGTGACACAACAGCAATACTTCGTGCTGCATCTAATTCTTGTGCTATAGCAAGAGAAATTGCTTGCAAAGCTGGTGTACAAACTAATATTCAAAATGTTCGACGTGTGCTGCAAATTATTAATATTATAAACCGATCAAGAATAAAAGCCAAGCCACGATTAACAAAGAAGCATAAGGAAGCACGCCTTGAATTTGCGAAGAAACATATACACTGGAGGAAAACCTGGAGGAATATAATCTTTATAGATGAAAAATGGTTTTGTCTGGATGGTCCAAATAATAGTGCATAGTATTATCATGACTAGACATCGGATGTTTATGCAATTTCCAATTTTTATAGAAACATTTTAAGAAAGTGGAATGAAATAAAATTTTATTTTTAATGGGGACAGCCTTTGTAGATCCAAAGCAAATAAAAATCGTGTTAAATTCTCTCGAATTTTATATTATAGCATTTTTTTAACATTTCCATAAGCCATAAATGCATAAAGATCCGATGTCTAATCATGACATTCGAAAAGGACAATTAACAAGAATTAGACGACAAATGAAAGCAGGTGGAATAATGATTTGGGGCGGCATAGGTTACAAAGGAAAAACGGATATTAATATTATACAAGGAAAAATGAATAGTGCAAGTTATTTGAGATTAATAAAACACCAAATTGATAAGTATGCACAATGCATTGCAGGTCCAAAATTGTGTTCCAGCAAGATAATGCTGTCGTACACACGGCAAAAATTATTCATGAATATTTTTCGAAAGAGAAAATTCTGTTTTGGAATGGCCGGCGTGCTTCCCGGACTTAAATATAATTGAGAATTGTTGGGGATTATTATCAAGAGCTGTCTACGCAGAAGGTAGACAATTTGAAAATTTAAATGACTTAAAAATCAGTATTAAAGAGGAATGGAAAAATTTATCACAATCTTCAATTAAAGTACTGTATAAATCCTTACCAAAAAGGATGATAGAAGTAATTGAGAACCACGGAGGTTCCACACATTATTAAACACAGGTACAGTTATATCATTTTCATGTTTGTCTATTTTAGATTTATATAATATGGAATACTTTTCAGATGTGCTATCATTTTGTCTGTATTCATTTGGGTACGTGTATTTTTACGACGAGAATTCGTTGAAGAAAAGTCAATAAAAGTTATGTTTATACAGTGAGTAACGAAAGTATTCGAACGCCCTTTAAATCAAATAACTTAATCATATAACTTTTTTTTTAAGTGAATCAAACGACCTGACTTTTTTGAGGAGTTAGAAGAATTGGTTTTCCAAATGATGTGTTAAAAATTTTGAAAAAATTACAATTGGTAAGAATTACATGAGAAAATAAAAATGGCACTTTTCACAACTTTTTTATTTGAGCCTGTAATGAAAATTTAAAATATGCGTTTTGTAGATCTCTGTTAGTTATACACGTACTGAAAATTTCATCGAAATCGGTCAACGTTGCAATAAACTACAAACATTTCAAAATGAGAGTTTAAGGGTGAAAGTCGCAGATTTTTGATCTTGCCAGGGAATTTCGCCCTTATGTAATCATCTTTAAACGTTTGTATCTCATGACAACGTTAACCGATTTCAATGAAATTTTCAGTATGTATCTAACTAACATATATCTACAAAACGCATATTTTAAATTTTCACTACAGGTTCAAATAAAAAAGTTGTGAAAAGTGCCATTTTTATTTTCTCATGTTATTCTTACCAATTGCAATTTTTTCAAAATCTTTTTTACACATCATTTGGAAAACCAATTCTTCTAACTCCTCAAAAAAGTCAGGTCGTTTGATTCACTTAAAAAAAAAGTTATACTGATTTGAAGGGCGTTCGAATACTTTCGTTACTCACTGTATATTAGTAGAATGTAGTCTTTCTGTATCATTGGCACATTTCCTGTACCATAGTTATAACGCGAGAAATTAAAGATAGCACGCGTGTGCTATCTTTTTCTTTGGGAGTGTAGCAGAGTTCCGGGACACATTTGCAACTTACCGGCTAAAATTTTCGCGACAATCACTTGCGAAAGGTAGGCCATTAGGGTGTCATTGCGTCGCGGCAATTGGTTTCTTGCTCGTCCCTGGACAGTCTCCGGTAACTGGGAAATCTGGTGAACCCGGAGCGTAACGCTTTTACGGTCAACCTCCCTTCTCCCTCCCGGAGGAGGGGTGAGGGTGGTATCACGATTCATCGGAGCCTCGTTGAAATAATCGAACAACCGGCTCGTGTAATTAATCGATCACACGAGAAATATCTGACATCGTTCGGTGTACTTCGGCACCGGCGCGCGGCGTTAACGCATTCCGTCGCATTGATCAACGAGGATCATTATTCGACATATGGACTACAGTGGCTTGTTCGGTAATTCAATTATACCGAGGCGCACCGCCACCGGCACCGAGCGTGTTTGGCATACTTGTACGATCTGCGTTTGACGCCGGTTGATTCATCCCGGTGTGTTAACAACGAAACGCATTTTCCGCTGGTTAATACCCGCCGCGCGAAAATCACCCGGCTGAACATTGAAATCGCGCAGTAATGCTTCCATCCCCGTAACCGGTACAATGGCCTCCGTTGGATTTTCAATCAGGTTCACGCTGTTCACGCCGAGCACGAACGACGCGACGTCGGGGTATACACACGTCGAAAAAACACGCCCCTGATCCCCGATGATTGTCTTTCGAGTGGCGTGTGTCCTACATCGAAGGGAAACGAATATCGCAAACATCACTGAAAAATTTATGTTTCATCGAGCTGACGCATATTCGCACCGTGTTAAATGAACTACGGGACCTGATCAGTTTTGGCAAAAGTCACCTGACTCCGGACTTTGAGAATTTTTTTTATTTCATCAAATGTTTGTATGGAGAAAACATTTAGTGCATAAGTTGTGTCGCACTTTTATCTACAAAATACTAAATTTTCGTTAAAAAATATCCTAGAAAAGTGGGATGGCGACCGTGTTTATCAGGTGATTTTTTGTAATCAAACTAAAAAATGCAGAAATAGTATCTCTGGATAAAATTAATCGGCCTATGAGTGACTCGACAGGGCATCGGCAAAAACACGTGTAAAATTTTAGCCCTCTATATCCACCGGGAGGGTAGTTACAGGGTGAAATGGACAGAATTAGTCTTTGACCTATTTTTCCTGTTTAGGCACACGCGAAAATTCTGAAAAAAATCAAATGTCAAACACGCAGATACATACACTGCAATTAATCCGGATTTTTAAGTTGAAAATCCTGGAAAAATATTGATTTCGCAGTGAAGTTTAAGCGCTACATCGTTCATATCTTTACAGTATCAGCGTAAGTATTGTTCACGAATTTTTCAGATGTTTTTTACATTTATTCTATTTGTAAAGCAATATTATTTGTCAAAAAGAACAGGTTACTGAAAAACATATTGAAACCTGCCTGGTTGTTCAAGTATTGACGCAGAGTTTGAACGTTTCAAGCATGGCAAATTCGCAGTAAAACCGTGAACGTTTTGTTTTATGAATTAAGATTCCCGATCGGACTGGCTGAAGCGTTCATGGCGGATCGATCAGAATCGGGAAATCCGGTGCTTTGCTGTTAGATACGAGGCACGCCTCGCAGAAAAGTTTCGGATTTCCAGCGATCCCGTATTAAAAGTTTTCCACCGTCTAAGCGCTTAGTTGACTCTGTACATTAGTTGACAGGCTGAATTGTAAATGAGCTGGCAGACGGTGTTCCCGGCGCTTCTTCGACCGGCGACAGTTCATTATAACTCGAAACACGAGGCACCGGGCGCGAAGTATGGCGCCATAGGCCACGCATTTTGTTGCTACCGGACAGTTTGCGCGACAAGTAACAAGGCTATCCGATGGAATAAAAAGATGTAACGAGTCGACGGGAAAATTGTGCTGTTTGGTTGCAATATATCGCGGATGCTGCGACAGAAGCGAAACGAATTTCTGGCAAACTTATTTTCGCATCCGCAGTAACGGTTTTGTTGGATTTCATCGGGCATACTAATTAGGGTGACGTGTCCAGTGAACGTACGCTTCAACTGCATGTCTGCTGAAATTAGTACAGGTAACCCTCCTATAACACGGTAGATAGGTTCCTAGAAAATGCCGTGTTGTGTGAAACCGTGTTGTATGAGACCCAAAGCCAGTATAAAAAGGGGGGTTACGTTCCGAAAACTTATTAAAAACAAATTTTTTTTTCTAATTCTACATAAACAACTTACTTTTTATTAAAAATATAAATGTATGTACAACACAAAACAAAAAATATTATTTTAATTTAACGCAACTTTCATTTAATAAATTTCTTCGTCGTCACTGCTCAGTATAATCAACCGAGAACGTTTTTTCGACGGAATGATATCGCCTTCAGTTTCAGAACTTTTTTCTTCATTCAAAGTTCTTGCAGTAATGTTACTTTGCTTGCTGGTTCTTACCAGGTCATTGTAAAGGGCCTAGCCGGATAAGATAGTCAAAAATGCCCTTGAACCGAATTTTGTCGACGAAGTGCCATTCGATAGAGCACCAAAAAAAAACATTCTGTGCAAAATTTCAACGCTTAGTTCTTCGCGGAAAAAACGTCGAAAAAATCAGTTTTTATCTTTTTTAACAACGGCGCACCATACCAAAAAATCTGAAAAAATTCATGAACAATACTTATGACAATATACCGCTACTGTAAAAATATAAATGTTGTCACTCTACAACTTCCATGTGAAATCTGCATTTTTTCGATTTTTTTGAGGTTTTTGATTTTTTACAAGCAGGATTTTCACTTTAAAAATCTGAAACCAATTGCAAAGTATGTATTAGGGTTCTTGACATGTGTCAGATTTTTCTCAGAATTTCTAAACGTCATTAAGTAGGGAAAATAGGCCAAAAACTGATTTTTCGATTTTACCCCATAACTACCCTCCTGATCGAGATACAGGGTTGAAATTTTGCACAGAATGTTTTTTTTTTGGTGTTCTATCGAATGGCACTTCGTCGATAAAATTCGGTTCAAGGGCATTTTTGACTATCTTATCCGGCTAGGCCCTTTCTCGGTATGGAGCTAGACAGTTTTGTAGCTCCTTTTTGAATTTTCGGCTTCTTTCAGCGGAAGGGTCTGCATTCAAGAAAAATGAATTTTTTTTTTGTCAAAAATTGACACTTTTGTTTTCAGGCCACGGAGATGAAAAGAAATACTTTCTGCAACATTGTATCTTTAAGACGGCAAGCCTCGCCGCGGCTGTAGAAGTACAGTGTTGTACAAAGGTTTTTGCAGTTTTCTTATTATGTTAGAGCGAAACCGTGTTATAGGATGCCGTGTTGTAGGAGGGTTTCCGTAATTTATGAATCGTGTTATAAGATGCCGTGTTGTAGGAGGGCTACCTGTATTTGCAAATCGTTGTTTGATTTAGCACTATTTTTATAAGACAGCCTGATTCTACGTCTGACTATGCTATTCGAATTTGTACACTTGCGAAAGTCAATGGTGTAAGAATGTAAGAAGCAATGAGTCATTTCAAGAATGAAAGAAAGTCAGAAGCAATTTATTGTTCACCAGTGATTTTTCTGGAATGATTTTCTGTGACAATTTGTACAAAGCGTGTCAGCGCTCGTCACAGGTCGATATTTATTAATATCGAGACAATGTTGTGTAGATTTTGTAAACTCCATCGTATACAGGGATCGTTTGTTGCATGTCGACGAAAAAAACTTCAAAGTTACTCTAAGCGTGAAAAACTGAGGGTAACGTTGATTTTATAAATGGAATGTGGGGTACATTTTAGTATATTCACACTTTCCTGATTAAACTTGCGTTTAAAGCGTTTTGTTAAATATTGTGACATAGTGCAAACAATTAGATAATGTCTCGACAGCGGTTTTTTGTGCGTTGAATGAGAAATTTCAAACATTGAAAAAATTAAAAGAATTTCAGAATATCTACTACAGAATATTACTCTCAACTTAGTAAAGTTATTAAAAATTGTAGATTTTAATTAAAGTCGAGTTGAACATATTCCCCGTTCAGTATTTGACAACTAACCTCTCGTTAAATAATGAATAATTTAGACAAAAAAATCTTACAAGGAAAGCTGTCTGTTAAAACAATTTTCGAGCCTAATTACTAATTACACTGATTACATAGGTACTAAATTGAATTTTTTCAAATGAATTTTGCGCTCTTGTTTTAAAAATGGATGTTCAATCCGCAAAAATAGGCGCAGACACATTATTCTTTATTCATTAGAAGAACATACTTTCAGTGCGGGCACCGACTATGGGATTCACACGTGGGCCGTGAGCTCCAAGTTTTAATTAGAAATTGGATACCTTAAAGTTTTTAATGGACCAATCACACGTTCATGTTAGAGAGCGTCTGCAGAGAGATTTTAGCAAATTCGCGGAACTTTGGATCGTATCTTCATTTTTCAAACGTCAGACAGTTACTTAGAAAACTTTGATCTAACTTCGGATCTTTATCATTCGGTTCGTGTGCCGTTTCATTTCACACGAAAATTATGTACAATCCATTACGTTACATTAAAATGCATTTCATTAGCATCGAATGGTAACAAAACAATCAAATAAAAAGATAACAGTCCAATTTGCAAATTCAATTCATACAAGTAACAGGATGGAATTTACGTGTAAGACTGATCACATTATTTACAAATAACAAAACATGGCTACTGATTTTTTCACTCATTGTCAAAATTCAATGTCAAAATGCGAGAAGGTCATACAAAAATGGAATAACAACTATAATGATTTATAACGGATTTTTAAATTCAATTTTTAAGGTAAATTAAATATCAGATAAAGTTCCTATATACAAATCAAATTTTTATAAAACTAAACTATTGAATAAAAAGCATATTCGTTTTAATGTTTCGAATAAGGGTTATAGAAAACGGATGTCTAAATGAATACTTTGTTAGAAATAATCACCAAATAATATTCCTACGTAGATGATAAGTAATACTATTTTATAAATAAAAATGACAAAATTTTTAATGAAACTGATTTTTCCATTTAACCGTGTGAAATATGTTCAAGCATCAGGAAATATTTCAGGAATTAAATACTTGAAACGACGTGCATTAATTAATGCAATTACCTATCAAATTTTTCGCACGAATTTCGCACTGTCGATGTGTGACAATTCTTTCGCAAGGACGTAATTCACGTACAAGGTGTAAGAGAAAGAGAAAGAGAGAGAGAGAGAGAGAGTCTTCAGTGTCTTTTCCCAAAGAATTTCTGGCTGCTGAACCGCGCATAGTTGGCGACTCAATAAGAAAAAAAAAGAGAAGGTTCGATCGACAGAGGAAACAATGGAACGTTTTAGAAAGAGATTCCTCGGAACTCATTTTGTAGATAAGGTCTGTTAAAGACGGCATGTTACATCCGTTATGAGCCGGTTTCGATTCGTGACGCGACTCATAACCGAGAGGCAGGCGTTATGGATCTCCCGCCGGCATGGAAAGTACTGTCAAAATGAGAGTGATTTACGATTCAAAGAATTACCGCGACTTCGTACCAGCAGCCCGATGTCAAAAGTATTTCTCGGACTGGGGAATCGACAGGATTTTCCTCGCGAATGCGCCGCAAACCGTATTACTTTCAGAAACATTTCACCGTCGATTCTCTGCTCCTTCATTACGGAAATTCTTGGCGAAGAATCAATGCTGTCAGAGGAAAAATGTTGGACGGATGTTCCGCGACGTGATTCATTGCACTCGCGATGAATAAAACTATTCACTTGACCTGGTAATAAAACATTGTGCAAGTTGGTCCAAACTGTATTCCTCGGAATGATGGATTTACTGTTTCATAAAGTTGTCGTGATACAAAAAGTATTTCAACTTCCGATTTTCGAGAAATTGCCAATATTTATTATAATTTCGTTACAAGAACAAAGAAACAGTACAATAATAAATTTGGACTGGATTTTTTTACAATTTGTAACATTTTATCTCAGACAAAAATGAACGATGGTTGGCAAAAGTGCAGGTTTCAAGCTTCAGAATAGGATCAGATTTATCGTCGTACTACTCTCCTAAACGAAGTTATCGTAGTTTCAATATCGACGCTTTTTCCCAGACCGGCAATTTAGTGTTGAAATAGTTTTTTTCGGGGGTGTTCCACTGTGTGTAGAGACGCGAATGGGGAGAACAAAAGGAGAGGGTGTTCGGAGCGTGTTGTCGCGATGGATTTACGCGTTTCGTCGAAATATGCCGTTGCAGCGCGCATAAAATTTGCCGGAGCGTTGGGTACGGCTGAATTGTTTGAATTTTTGATCCGTGAAATTAAATCTCTCGACAGTTTTGCTCACCCCTGACGATACCGCCGCGTCCCCTATACCGAAGATCGCTTCGTTCTGACGCGAGTGCAACGCGCCGCGACAGATTAACTTTCCCTGTCGTTGGATTTCCGTTGCTTTCAACTGAATCACGCGGGAACTTCGGTCCTTAGGAGCGCACGAAACCGTAATACATTGATTCCAGGTGGAACGAAGCAGTAAAAATGGCTCGTTGCGATATTTTTTGGCTATAACCGTACCGTATGTGGGCTGAAACGTCTATAAAGAGCAGCGGACGCTATTCTGTGATCGTTCCGTTCGTTGACTGCACTCTCTCTCTCTCTCCTTTTATTGGCAATGCTGGAGCAAGGTCAGCTACTGTTATCTACACCTATGAGTCGATAGAGCCAGAACCTGTAATTTAGAGCTGCAGTACTTGAAGATTGCATTTCCGTATAGGTATAGAGCCTGATGAAATTGGTGCGATTGCATTGGGAAATTACAGATATTCGACATTATCGGTAATATTGTGACCCCAAAAATATTAACCCTTAGCACTCGAATGGTGACTGTAAGGCACCACTAAACATTGCTGTATAATTATTCAAAATATTTTTTACATTATTAAATTCGTTTGCATGTAATGAATTACTAAACACTTCAGTATTGTACGAGTAAATTGAACCATTTTCGTATGTATAACATTAGAAAGAAATATATAAAAGGAAAATATTCTACGTCGAAAGAAATGTTTCGTTTTGGAGTTTAAATAGCTTCGAGTGCAAAGGGTTAAACTTCTCTCCTTCTTGATGATCTAAACGTCTCTAAAAACTTGAACAAATATTCCTTCTATTTAGCCTCTTTACGCACACTCACTCTACGCGAGACGCTGCGTGAAATGTGACAATGAACATTCAATTCAATCATTCAGTAAACATAATACCGGACGGGTACAGCGCGAATGAAAGAGTAGTATTTCCTGATATATGTACACTATCGGCCATAAGTGTTTACCCACCTTCAAATTTCGTTACTATTCAAATAATAGGTATTTTATTATTACTAATACTTACCGTTACTAATACTTACTTATTACTAATTATAAGGCTAATAAAAAACATTCAAAATATTCTGTACATACACAATCAGGTACTGTAAATGAGTTTACAGCTTTTTATGAAAAACGACAATTTTGGAGTTCAGGTAAAGAAACCCATTTTTCTGAAATTTTTATAACGGTCAGTAGGGAATATGAACGCAGGTAATACAGGTATCTTAGTCTTCTTAAATTTCATACTGCATTAAGTTTTCATACAGTAAACAGTTGATTTTCACGTGCCTAAAGAATTTTGCGAAAATTTCAAATAATGCCAGGGAGAAAAGAATTATCGATTGAAACGCGCGCTCTAATAGTGTCCCATCATAGCATCGGAAAAAGTAACAGAGAAATAGCAAAGTTATTGAAGCTGAACCGTAGAACCGTGAACTACAATGTTAAAAAATATGTGGGTGGGTAAACACTTATGGCCGGTAGTGTATGTCGTTGGCAAGACCCGTGTTGTTGACATATATCGAGAAAACACTGTATTCGCAAAACCGTTGGGCGTGATTTAATTAATTCAGTCCAGGGGGTTTAGTTTGTTTGTTGTTTGATAACGTTCGCGGGTTCGCTTACCAACAGAATGTCACATGTCTGGACACAACGAGCCTTTGTGTCATTAGCCGATGGACAACGATGAAGGCCTTGCCTTCGAGAAATCAAATAGTAGGTCCAGTTCGTCGTTGAAAGCGAACCAATCCAATCTGCTCGCAGCCCTGGCGGAGGTTTATGGACAGAATACGCAACGCTTTGAATCTTACTGCAAAGTTAAAGGTACTTGACCGTCCACAAAGGCGCTGCGAGCTATGGACGAAACGAGAACAAGAGTAACTTCTCTCATCCTTTCTTCGGGGCTCTTTTAATAACGCTTCGCTGACTGAGCACATTGTACTAGGTCATTTCGAACTTTGTTTAAGAAACTCGAGCAGGTAGCGAGGCAAACGGCGAATTTTCGCGCAAATGACAAATTAGCAAGTTACAAAAACGAGACTCTGTTTTTCCTGTTTATTATTAGTTGCTCCCCTCGGAACCACATTTGAGCAGACCGAATTTTGTGAACGCCACTTCTCCCACAGCCCAGAGGGCTTTGTCATTAAACTACCTACACGTAAGCGCTAGTTTGTCAATTTTTACTTTCAGTTCTCAGGAATAGAATTTTCAGGTCCATATCCAATAACAGTACGAATGTTTGGTTTCGTTTATATGAATTCTTGACGAAGAAATACGTCTATTACAAATAGATTTCAGTTAAATAAATTCAAATATAATTGGGAAGCTACCTACACGTAAGCGCTAGTATGTCAATTTTTACTTTCAGTTCTCACGAATAGAATTTTCAGGTCCATATCCAATAACAGTACGAATGTTTAATTTCGTTTAAATGAATTATTGACGAAGAAATACATCTATAATTTCAATTAAATTACAAATAGATTTCAGTTAAATAAATTCAAATATAATTGGAAAGCTACCTACACGTAAGCGCTAGTTTGTCAATTTTTACTTTCAGTTCTCACGAATAGAATTTTTAGGTCCATATTCAATAACAGTACGAATGTTTGGTTTCGTTTATATGAATTCTTGACGAGAAATACGTCTATTACAAATAGATTTCAGTTAAGTAAATTCAAATGTAATTGGAAAACAAAATGAACGTTCAGCAAGGTAGCCAATATTTAAGAAGAAAATGAAGGATTTATCAACATCATAAAAAGCTTCATCAACGAAGCACACATTGTTCAGACTGTGCCAGAAGTACCTAACAGTCGGGGTTCCGTGCAACTCCAGACGAAGTTAAACGTCAATCAGGCATCCACCACACTCGAATGTTTCCTTTCTAATCAACGTTCGATATATTCTCCTGTCTGCTTGTATATTTTCGACGTATGGAACATGGGAGATTGTTTGCTGGACAAATGAAACTTTCGCGAAGAAACATGCAATTTGGATATTTGTCCTTGTTTCGTTCGCTCATAAACTACCAACTTCCAAATGATGTATCTACGTTCTACTTCGAATGTTACGCCCCCATTCCCATTTGCAAATCGGGGAAGTTCGATTCTAAATTTTCGGACTTTCGCATAGTTAGAATTGCAAATAAACTTTTCGTCCACACTTCAATGATTAATCCTTTCGAGTACGATTTCAATTTACAATCGAAATTTGTTGCAATTTAAATACCAACAATTTTCCGGAAAAGTGTTTAAATACTTTTCGAATCTACCGTGCTTCGGCAAGTGAAAATCCGGAATTTGGAAAGTTGGTCCGAAATTAATTAAAAGTTCCGATATATTTCGTGAAGTACCTGTTACGTGGACGAATGAAATGCAATTTAAAGGCGAGGCGAAATCAGCTGGGCAATGTAATACTGACCACAACGAGTGTTCAATGGGGTCACTGGAGAACTGCTTACACCATGGGGAACGTGTAACAAACTGCGAAAATCGAGTCACTGTCGGCAGAAAGACCAACAAATGTTGCGCGATTTTATGACCCGCCGCAACGTGCCTCAGTATGCCGGCCACGCAGCCGGCGATGCCAGCATTTTTATTAACTTTCCGAACGGCAACAAAACACGACTCCGCTTGCGTTCCAAACATGCATGCCTGCATCGCTTCTTCTGAAATTGTATTAGACGCGAAGTTTTTCGCTCGATCGACCGCCGCTCTAGGCAACGCGGAATTCCGAACGGAAATTTTAACGAAATTTCCAATCGTCTCTTTGGCCACATCGCACGGTCTTTGAAAAAGCTAAACAAAAGGATGAATCCACACGAAATATTCCGCGAAAAGAATTTTATCGTCTTCCTGAAATGAAAAATAATACAATTATTCTCGCACACCATACAGTTACAGGCGTTATATTTACGAATGTAACGCGAAGCAGCTAAATATACAGGGCGATAAGAAATTGATAGCGCAACTGGAAATTTTTTTCTGCAATTCTACAATTACATATAAAAATATATGGTTTTCTAAGACTATAAGAGGTGTACGAATACTTTTTACACTCACTGTACGTTAACACTAGATTTACCGGACCAGTCAAAATGACTGGTTTTGCAATTTCAATTCAAAATTCCTACTGCATGTAACATTTTCTTTCCGAAATGATATCATGACTTTTGTAGCCATAATTAAAGAATCAGTTTTATGAACTTTATATTATTTTATATGTATTCGTAACAAATATATTTTTTGTTATTGACACTTATACCAGTGCCAGTCAAAATGACTGGTGCATGTTTCTATGTGATGAAGTGACATTGGGGCAGCTACAACAATTGATAAGTACTGCAACGTTTTTTCGGGACAGAATATATGATTTCGGGAAAATCATGATTCTGATGCAGTACGCTAGCGGCCCTTGGAATTGTATATTTACTCAGGGTTTTGGGCTGCATATAAGGTTCTCCTTGGGTCCCGGACACTTGGCTATCTGTAAGTGCGAACTCGACACTCGGGGTTGTGATCGATCAACTACAAACAATTAAGCTTTCGATTAATTGATAATGTCTATAAATCTTTTTTTGTATTACAATTAATATTATTCAACTTTTTTTGTTATTTTTTAAAAGTAAATAAAGACTGGAAACACCACTAAGCACTTTTTCTAAAGACCAGTCATTGTGATATATAAAAAATAAAGTGACAATTTTACTTTCATGCTTTCCCATAACTTTTAGTTTTTTTTTGTCTATGGTATACTAAGTATTGTTTTAAACAGTTTAAGTGAAGCAACTGCTTTAAAAAATAGTATAACTCAATGCTAAGTAAGATCAAACTTTTATGCTATTCGTATGTGGACGTACGGTATTTGACTCTTCGACTTACACAACAGTACAACAGTATTCAACTTTATTTGGTCACAACCAAAATGTTACAATATATTCGTATGTGCCAAAAAAAAAAAAGAAAAGTTTGTTGTATTACTATCCACAATGCACAGTGATAATGTTGTTTCTGGGCCAAAGAGGAAACCAGAAATATTCCACTTCTATAATAAAACAAAATCTGGTGTCGACAAGATGGATCAAATTTTGAGACAATACAGTACACAAAGACGTACTAACAGATGGCCATTAGCATTTTGTTTTTACATAATTGACATTGCTGCTCTTGCCTCATACATCATATATATTTCTAATAACGATATGTTGCCTAACAAATCCAATAATCGCCGAATATTTTTACGCCAAGTGAGAGAGGAACTTTTGTCTTCCAGTAATTAGAAGTCGATCAACCAATGTTCAAGTGATGAGACATTTCTCTTGTAAATTAGCAATAGAAAGCATGCTGCATAAGTCAGCAACAATGACCGACGTTCCTTCAACTTCAGGCACTGTACAACAACGAGATAAAACTGGACGAAAAAGAGTTGTAGGCTCATGTTATATATACCAAGCTGACCCTGATAGAAAACGTAGAAAGACACGAAAATATTGTCAAAACTGTATAAAACCAGTTTTCCGACGAACACGCAAATACTCTGACAGTTTGTAAAAATTGTCCTATTATTGGTTAATAATAGTAATTATACTAATAAATAAATAATACCAATTGAACAAAATTTGTGTGTTGTATGATTGTGTTGTAAAACTTCCCTGCATAAGCATCCAACTACACTTTCTATGTATGGGTACCCGGGTACCCGGTTACCCAACAACCGTATAAATAAGATTGAAGCCTTATTATTTAATATGTTTTGCATCAATTTTAATTCCGTAAATCGACAGAGAACCTTATAAATAATGGGGATCCAGGGCGGTTTTGCGATATCTTCATAAAAACATAACAAATTGTTAGAGAAAACATAGAAATGGGTACCCGGGTACCCGGTTGCCCACATAAGGGTGGGTTAAATCGTCAGGCATGAGGTTATCTAGCCACGACTCCTAAAAAATTAAAGTTTCCGGCAACGTAGCTTGGACGCGTTCGAAAACGAAGCGACTGTAATTTACATCGGCCTTCTGTTCACAACGAGAACTCTGCTCCGTGAATCGGTCAATTCCCTGCCAGTTGACAGTGCGTTACTCAAATCGCAAGCGCAGGCGCACGAACGCGGACGCTACGTACAACAACGGGGGTATATATTTCAAGTCGCGCTTTTCCTATAAATCTTCCGATTCTGTATAACATTGACGTCGGTGGCAGCAATGTAATAAAATGCTCTCGCATGCAACCCGCCGGCTGAGTCTTGTCAAACGGCAAATATTAGGCAGTCCGGTGATTTACGTTCGTGCCCGGTGTGTTATCGAGATGCTGGGGCTGTTTACGGCCCGATTCCGTGAGCCGTAACCGTCGTCGTTACACTCTGTTCAAAACTCATAAAATCACGATATAAATTACGAGACAATAGGCCCGAGTAGATACCATGAGGAAACCATTGTATCACCAGCAGCCCGAATAACAATGGTCCACGGGGACAATAATATAGCAGAGAGAGGGATGTAATTATCTTTGGCGCAGGAGAGATAGTCGGCATTGTCTCACGGATGTCTATCCGACCGCCATTCGAGGCGTTGGCGATCCGTCAAACGTTGAAAGATCCCCGAGTGTTTGAAAATTTCTCCATGGGAACCGAGCTCCCGTCTGTCCCGTTATTGGCCGCGAGATGCACAATAATCCGTTATCGGAATTGAATACGTTCCACGTCGTCATTACACCGTGTTCCCTACCGTTCGTGAAACGTGTAACCATTGTAATACTTCTTATTGGACGGAAGAAGCCAGTTTCAAATTGACGGTGAATTAAGTTATGCAGACTCGAGGAGGAAAATTGCTTGATTGACGAACCGATTATCCGTTCGCCGCTCGACGATCAAACGTTGCACGACCATTTTTTGTCTTTTTTCTCTCGTTTTCTTGAAATTACGATAATTAGAAAATTCCTTCTCAAGCGTACTGATGTTTTAGAAATTGTATACACGCCGTGAATAACGACGTAAATTGTCAAATTCGGGTTTGTAATATAAAAGAAACTGGAAGGGTCATCGCGCAACATATCCATTTCGACGGAACTTTACAAAGAAGTAGTTCTCATAAAAAGGTTTGATCCAACCTTTATTTTATCTGCAGTCGTAAATCTTGAAGGGACGAAATCAACCCCGACAGGTAAGGGTGGAAAAACTTATTTCATCGTTTATCTCGAAAGCGATTCGAAGCAGGACGAATTTTTGTAAATAAAAATCTGGCCGGTTGATAACGTATTAATATTTACAAATTTAGTAGCTCTCGATTTTTTCAAAAGTTTGACATTTTTGGTTTTTAGAAAACCGAATCAGATTTTATACACTTATAACAAGAACGAGAAGGAGATACGCAAAACGATTAAATGAATTTCAATCAAGAGGAATTTAAACATTGTATTTAGCAAGTTAATTTCTGCTTCACTCTAGTTTGCTATAACCGAGGTAGGAAATTCTTATAAACGTTCTTAATTATGTGCTACGGATATCGGAAAAGCATTTAATAACAATTAGCTGGCGATATAAATGAAACCGATTAGCAATTATTAAAAGTAGTAATAAAGTAGAAATAATTAATCGATATTAATTATGCAACATACTGAATCGTAACAGATGCGAACAATTAGAATAGTAGCCGTTTATACTAATTCCGGTTTAACCAGAAATGTTCATTCTTCCGAATTTAACACGGGATAAAGTTTCTCTGCTGTTTCCCCACCGTTGCGGAAAATGTTAATTAATGGATACGGGCAAAAAATGAATTGAGTTAAAATAGGGGTCGGAGGGGAGAAAGAATGTTACCGAGATAATTACGATACACATTTTCTGGTGAAAGTGGTTCCTTTCACCCAGCATATAATTTTCAGGCTCAATTTTCTGTATGTTTTATGAACTACCAGCAACTCGCTTCGGAGCGCCTTGTTTATGGCTGGCTCTTCAGGCCACGTATATAGGTTGTGTTCAATTATTACGTACCACGCCACGAGCCTGTGCTGGTTCTGTCTTTCGCGTGTTTGCACGAAACGCATCAGCTCGTTTCGATGCATGCGTTTCGTGAAAACCACGCGAAACACACGTAAATGGAGGATGGTTCAGCTGTATCGAGCTCCGTCCAATTTTTGAACGATCTTTCCACGCAAATTCTGAATTCCACGGCCGCACAACCGACTGTCCGGTTCTGAAGTCAAATATGCGGTGATATTGTGGGGTCTATGTTTCAATACCTGCTCCTTGGAGATTCAATACCCTTCGTCGGTGAACCGCTGTAAAACGACTGTCATATAAATACAATTGCATTTCTTTGGTATTCTCAAGAACGGAAGCATGGGTAGAGTTTAAGTAGGTAGGATTTGTATGCAAAATAAAATCCTATATCAATTTCAAGAGGCAAGGACCGAATAAAAATTTGTTTCTTACTTTTATCATTCCAGTGAGTTGAGAATTGATGTTGGACCGTTATCCATTCATCTGTGTGTTCCAATTTTTGATGATAGTTGATTATCATAGGAATTTTTCAGATTTTAATGTTGATATACGATTTCATAATTCAACGTGTATCGAACAACTCTGTACCAATATTATTCTCAACATATTAAAATTACGAAAATAAATTATTCCTTGGCTCCTGTAGCTCGCGATTGATGCATAGAAATTTTATTTTACGTAACGATCTGCAGCCTATAAATAAGTTAGGATTAAACGAATAGTAGTTCCCTCTATAGTTTTCGCTAAAACTAGAGCATGAAAATTCTAACGCTCTATATCGTTGAGTTCTGTGCGGGCTGAGAAATTAATTTCAGCCGTGTCTCGCCGTTCAATTTCTCCGCGAAATTCAGACACGGATATCAAGTCTCCGGTTCACGGTTCAGTCACTGCACAGTTTTATTGCAAAAGTTCTGGTCTAGCTCGCCTCTATGCCTCAACAAACATATTACTAATATTTACGTACACACGCGCACACACACGGGTCTGTGGTTCCTATCCCAAAGATCAACGGGGAACAGGATCTTTTCGCGGCGGTGCGGTGCGGTGCTGCGCGTTTACGTTTCCACCGACGATTTTCTCTCGAAATAAACTTCAAACTGAAGCAGCATATGTTTTCGGGCACCGCTATCGAAACGTACGCGACCACACAGGTTTCCCCACAAACTGATACTTTGTATTGCAAAAACCATTTGTATTTACGTGCGCGCACGCTTTGCATTCACCCGTGTTTATGTGTACACGCACGCTTTGTACACAGTTCGTCCGTACACAGGCCCCTCTGCACACAACCGTGGATAGTTACAATGTTGCGCAAACTACGTCCTTTGCAAACCCACCTTTGCCTACATTTATGCTAGTCGATCCACAGAGTGTCAAGATAGTAATGCCTGTCCGTCCTGGTCAGAATCAACAGCATGGTAGCATTCATCTACACTCCAAAAAGATAGCACATTATCTAATTTTGTTAATTCTCGCAAATATAATCGAATAACAACAATTCCCGTATTATATATCACTGTTCAGTTAGCGATAGGTTGTATCTGTTCAGGGTAAACACTCGTTTTCTGTTTATAGGTTGAACAACAAGGGGTTACTGAAATGGATGAATAATTATTATATAAAATATTAAGGAAATTTCACAGTAAAGCATCAGTCTAATGCATCGGTAAGAAAATTTAACAAATTTTAAAACTGGGGTCGATCCCTGTGGTCCCTGAACGGCTCATTTATTAGAGAATGATGAGTGAAAGTTGGATACAGCTGGCAAGTTAAAGTTACATTGCCTTCAGAATGAGGACATCGTTCTTTGAGGATCTAGCTACGAAGTAGGGAAAACGAGGGTGCTCTTTCCGGTGTGACGACCCACAGACACTTACCCCAGGACCTGCGAAGGGCAAGGGTCCCATTCCCTCGATACTGAAATTTGTCATACGCTAATCACGATTAGACTACACGCTGTATAAAATAACCTCCATGAGGATTATTAAAGAATTTGAGAGTCTTTATTATCTTTTTTTTTGTATGATCACACCATAAATAACGCAACATGTTTAAGAACTATATTTCGGATTTTAGGTTTTGGGTTATATTATTTTCTCGCGTTGTCATTATGATTTTGTGGTATCAAAAAGTATTCAGTGGTACCGAAAAGTATTTAAATCCATTGTACGTGTTAAAAATATATGCTTCTCAAAGTCATGGGAATATCAATTTAATTTTCACAGAAATATTGAAATATTGAATGCAATTGTTCAGCGTTTTTAGTTAGATTTCGTTTTCGCTTGGAATTAATTCTTTTGCAGTCTATACAATCTATAGTTGCGTACTTTCAATGAGTATTAGCGTCACTATTCATGGAACAGCGCATATATCTATCGTACTTGAAAATAAAGTTTCTTTTCATATAGAGGATTTTGACTGCGCAGTCGAATGAAAAATGGAATAAATCCAACTTCTATGAAAGTGCTCAATCTTTTGTGGAATGCATAGCTTTCAGATTTTTTTAAAGAAAAGAAGGTATTGCGATTCAATAAATAAAATTGAGCATTTCGCATGGATGCTAAACAATTTTATATGAGAATAAGCACGTTATAAACGAAGTTATAAATAGTAATTCGAAGAAATGTACTCAATTGTGATATGAAGGATCCGAACGGAAACAGATAGTGTATTCTCTGCCAAATGTTAGAGAATCTAGAAGTTCAAACATTTGTACAAATATTGGAAACGGAATTGCTTCAACGAATGAAGGTTTTACGAGTATTGCACGTAAAAAGCGGAATAAAAGAAAAGTGTACAGATACATTGGTTTCGCAAAAGCGCTGCATTCTAAAGGAAAAATCATTTCGCACAATGGGACTTGTAAAATAACTAGAACTTACTAGAAAGTAATTACAATGAATAATATTTTGATCTATAGTAATACCTCTTTCATTGTATTATTATAATCCTTGGACCGTGGATATTTATTCATTAAAGAAGTATTTTTTCACTGAACGTATTTTATCAAGTTTTCGGTAAAGTTAACAATTTTTGAAACAGAAGCATCTGAATTTCACAAGAAATCTCGAGGTATAAATCGAGCTTAAATTATGCAAATTTGATTTCCTGTTATACCAATGAATAATTAATAAGAAAACAAAAGTGCCTCGAAGGTCTATCGAGTTTTGTTGTAATTGCATTTAATGCCGCGCGGACTAATAGGGGCAGCAAAAGTTTCTAAAATGTACAACTTTCACGGCAAGTGAGAACCGCGTACACTTAGCTGACATTAGTTTCGCGTGAGGAGCACCTTGTTCGTTGTTTCATGTTTCTATCTCGCCGAATACTGCGCAGCTGAACATTCAAAAGAAACTTTTCTGCAAACAAGGGACTGCCGGCTGTTGAATAATTGGTGATTCTTGCGCATCGTTGCATTGCCTCGCTATGGTTATTTGTTCAGATGCCAGTGCGTGGATTACGGTGCTAAGGAAACCGGGAACATACCTCTGTAGAACAAACTTGCAGATTTGTACAAAACTGTTGACGACATTCGAGGCATAAAATATGAACCTATTCATTAATATTTGTCACTGTAGCAGAAAAATCGGATTACAGTGTTTACTCTATATATGTCCCAAATGCCTAGGCGATAAAAGTCCTAGAACTATCCCCACTGCCGTGTGAGGGGTCAAGAAGCTTAAGAGACCTCAGTCACCGAGGAGTGTAACATAATACGGATCGGGTATATCGGTGTGAGACCAGGAGACCACTACTAATCCAATAATACAACGTTCTTATTTTTCTTTATTTCCTATTTTCACTACTGTCTTTTTCCACGTTCGGCGTGGACCAAAAAATCGTATCTCCTGGCCGATATATGTACATAATTGGACCCGTGTTTAGGACATATGTATATCGGGTAAACACAGTATTAGTTACAAACACAGTTATGACTGTAACGCGTCACACGCGAATTGCTTGCTCGCGAAGTTCAAGAACCGAGTTCATTGGCGTCGCCAATCGAATTAATTCGTATTTCGCGGATTGTCTATCGCTGCGGTTTCTATGGTCAGCTTTGCGCGTATTTCATAAAACACAGTTACCAAAGCAATAGCTGCGTCGAGGTTGGCGACGGAACGACATCCAATACAGGTGCATCGCCGCAGCAAATCGGTTGGCGGGAAACAACGGATTCCTCATCGGGTCGTCCGCAGGAAATAAAATTTATTGGAACGCCTATCCCTAGTCTGCTGGTCGAACAAAATTTCATTCGATTTGACCGCGGTGTCATATATTGAACCGCGAGGTCGATCTACGTACAGTCCGCGACAATACTATAAGACATCACTTAAAACGAAATATTGATGAATTATATGAAAGAATTTCATCGTCTTTCATGCAGAGTGTTATTATTTACTTCTGAATAAAAATATCGGCGTGGGTCGGAAACGATCCCAGCAAATGCTTAGAACTCGCAGGAGGGTTAAAATATCCGGGTCGAGCATTTTCATTAGAATGACCAGGTGTTCGGTGACTTATGGACGGGAGTGTACGCTGGGGGTGTGGTGGTGCGATGTCCCGCACACATTAGCATCTGCGGCCGCTCGTGGATGGTAGCCGGGACGTGTCTAGGCGAAAGTGGATGCTCACCGGGGGATAACTGGCGGTGGGTGGAGAAGAGGCAGGAGCGCGTCTCGTCAGCGTCTCCAACCTTTCGGCCTTTCATTAACTCAAACAGCCTGGCTTTCTCCCTTTCAGCTAAATGTAACCGTGGGACCGGCGCGATTGCATTCTGGAAGGTTGCCGGCTACGGCACTAGGTGAAACTACCCGTTTCTTTCCGCCTGGATTTCTCCTTTTGTCCGTCTGGAAATTAACGAGTAGACGACGCGGGGCATCATGGCCTCACACCGACGACCTGTTCTACCCTGGCCTGGTCTGCTAGGTTGCTCTGCGCAGTTGCTGGCTGCGCTGCGCGGAGAACGTTAGAAAGAGCCAACCGAAGCGAACGGGAGCGAGCCGGCGCGCGCGGCGACGGGTGAAATGACGAAGGACAAAAATAGCGGAATATTTAAAAAGACACAGCTAGCAGAGAGCGATGGGGAAACAGGCCGACGCGACCGCCGGAGACCACTCCCGGGCCACTCGCCTAACCCCCTTTCATGGCTTCATACCTCGCGATTTTGGGATTTTGTTACCGGCGAAACATTCCCTCGCGAACAAACATCGCCACTTCCACCCACTCCGCGTGTCACCGGGCATTTTTTCCTCCAACGTTGAATTGAAATTAGGGAGCCGCACAAAGGGGAACCTTGCGAACCGTTTGTTCCTTTTTTTAAAGACTTATTTGCCACGAGGATATTCTATTTGAGATATAAACCCTTGAAATGCGCGAGCGTAAGAGTCGTGATTAAAATCGTTGATGGCGAAGAGAGAGAGAGAGATGATGAAGAGGACGCGACGCGGTGGATGACAAAGTGTTTGCTTTTGTCAATGCTGAATTTTCAATTCTGAAGTTTTTGACAAATAGAATTCCTACCATCGGGAATTTCTCGCAATAATTTCTAAACCTTCGTTGTCTCTAATATAAAAGTATTGAACTCAATTAATTTAAATCAATATGATATGAAAAACATTTGTGGAGTATCATAAAGACTCATAACTAGACTGTGGGTTAAACTTTCCTTGAGGAAAACAGAAATTTTTACCTTCTTTTACACCACCGGCCATAAGTGTTTACCCACCTTCAAATTTCGTTACTATTCAAATAATAGGTATTTTATTGTTATGAAAATGTCCGTAGCATTAAATCCTAATTGTAAGGCTAATAAAAAACATTCAAAATATTCTGCACATACACAATCAGGTACTGTAAATGAGTTTACAGCTTTTTATGAAAAACGACAATTTTGGAGTTCAGGTAAAGAAACCCATTTTTCTGAAATTTTTATAACGGTCAGTAGGAAATATGAACGCAGGTAATACAGGTATCTTAGTCTTCTCAAATTTCATAATGCATTTCATACTGCATTAAGCTTTCATACAGTAAACAGTTGATTTTCACGTGCCTAAAGAATTTTGCGAAAATTTCAAATAATGTCAGGGAGAAAAGAATTATCGATTAAAACGCGCGCTCTAATAGTGTCCCATCATAGCATCGGAAAAAGTAATAGAGAAATAGCATAGTTATTGAAGCTGAACCGTAGAACCGTGAACTACAATGTTAAAAAATATGTGGGTGGGTAAACACTTATGGCCGGTAGTGTATGTAATCCTGCCGATTTTGGCGAAAAATGCCGAAAATCAAAGTTTCAATCCTAGGAGGCCACTAGTTCAACAGTTATGCGTGCGTAAAGATGTGCGATTTACAGCGCTTTCGACAGGGGCGCTGCCATGTTGGCACACATTTACACACGCATAACTTTTGAACTAGTGATCTCCTTGGATTGAAACTTGGATTTTCGGCATTTTCTCGCCAAAATCTGCAGGATTACATTTCAAAAAGTTAACAATATTTGATTTCCTCAGGTAAAGTTAAGCCGGACTGTGTATATTCAAATATCAATTGTTGTAGCTAGCTGAAAAGATTCACAAGTGATTGCTGCAGTGAAAGTAAGAATCGCATTGTATAGATTAAGAAAGTCATGTTGTATTTTGTAGAATTTACAGGTGCTTTCCACA
This sequence comes from Seladonia tumulorum, assembly GCA_913789895.3. Classification (NCBI taxonomy): domain Eukaryota; kingdom Metazoa; phylum Arthropoda; class Insecta; order Hymenoptera; family Halictidae; genus Seladonia; species Seladonia tumulorum. The sequence continues at coordinate 30,751,532 of OU565267.1, forward strand.
GTCAAAAGGTTGACAAAATCTAACCGACACTGTCAACATTATTAAATTTTCTGGTAATTCAGAACCACAAGTACAGTTGATCGATACATTTTGTCTTCCACGTAAAAATGATTAACTGTTTATGAAAAACAGTTACGCAAAAAGACTCTCAGTTTTACGTTGGCAATTTCGTAGTACACACACACTCTAATTAAAGTCTGCAGTTTCGTGTTGTTGCATGAAAGTACGTTCATAATGTGCCAAGTCACGTAGTCAATAGTAGCATCGGGATTTAGTTGGACACTTTGATCTTTCCCTTTCTTGTCCTACATATTGCTCCCCGACGGAATTTTTCTTGAGATTTTCGTCCGAAAACTGCTTTGGAGGAAGTCTTTGTTTAAAACTTTGATCTGTCATAAACTCTCAAACGTGATAACTAGACTGCGGATCTTTATGAATTTATGGCTTCTGGAAATGTTAAAAAAATGCTAAAATATAACATTCGACAGAATCTAGTAGAATTTTTATTTATTTCAGATCTACAAAAGCTACTGCCACTGAAACTAAAATTTTATTTGGTTCCACTTTCTTAAAATACCTCTAAAAATATTGCAAATTGCATAAACATCCGCAGTCTAGTGATAACATTTATTTTACAACGTTTACCATCAGATCAGTAGAATGCATCAAGTAATAGTCAAACGAGTCGAACAATCGAAATATTGGCCAGATAAGCGTAGAATATGTCAGTCGATGATCAGATAAGATCGACGAGATGATCCCTGGTCAGATAAGTAGGATAGGCGGACAAGTAGTCAATCAAGTAGAACGGGGACGTGAGGTAGTCAGACAAGTGGAACGGGTCTGTCAATGGCCGGCCGGATTTCTACTTACACAGAGTCGGCAGACGAATATTAAACCAATACACTTGTGTGGTATCTGGTATCGATAATCTTTCTATTAAACCTTTACCCTTTATTTCGTAAGGCTCTTGAATTTTTCTTGAAGTTTGAAAATTATAAAAATCTTAAAAAATACGTGACGAAAGTTGAAATACTGTGAAATTGCAGATGAACCAATTCTGTGGTTAGAAAAAGGTGGTGTGGCTTTGTAACTATTTGAAAATGATCGCGATTGAAACTGTTCGCACACTTTTCAACTGCGACGTAAGATCCACTGAACAAATCCAAAGTTCTAGTTGTTCGGCATCTTCCCTCGAGTGATCTTAACCGAGCACAGAGTTGTCGGTGGTGAAAAGAGGGGACGCGTGTGAACGATTCATTGAACATAAGTGTCGCGAGCGTTCTCGAACCATGGCAATCTGTTCAACGATGATTTCGTGACACGCTCCGCGGTTCCGTTGCCCGAATTAAGGTGTCGACCTTACGTACTTGTTGCCGCACTTTCGTACGTGTTGCGTATGTGCCGGCGGGAATGGGAATTCTCGCTGCTCCCCGGGGAGGACGGTCGCGATACATGCGAACAACGATTCAATTAGACGGCGAATATTCACGCGTTCCAGCCGGCTAGGTATTGTATTTCGCGGAGAACCGGCGAAAGCGTGCCGGCTGCGTTAGAACGGCGGATCCGTGTAATTTCGTTCCTTACACAACCGGGAATAATTATCCACCCGGGGGACTTCGGTACAATTTCATCGGGCGATTTCGAATTCCCATTGAACCGGGCCCGTGCAAGCCCGACGCTGCTGGCCGAACAAATTTCGCCGATATCAGGCATTAATTCTACGATTGATCCGACGGAGCACACCAAAGTCGTTTTAGAAATGTTTGGAGACGAACGCGATTGGAGAGCTCGCCGCCAAACAGTCGCAAACAATCTTCTTCGAACAGTTTCCGTTACGTATTATGCGATCACGCTTTTACACTGTTTTCTGCAATTTACTATGTCATTGAACAATTATCGGACTCGTTCAATCTCCCGCTATCAAATCTGATCAACTTTCTGCTTCGAGAAACGGTGCGAATCGAACGAGTACAGCGTAATCATTAATTCGCTTTCTCACGGTTTACAAGCGTTCTGATTTTATATAGCGTGAAAGAACAGAAATTTTTATTAATATAAAGAAGTATGCCTAGATTCTTGTTCAAAGGTCTGAATGATTCTTTATTTAATCCCGGAATTGGTACAGAAGAAATTGAGTTCCTATGAATATTGACAGATCTTTCGTACTGTAAATGGAAGATATAGTAATGCGAATCATTCAGTAGACACGGTTACTGATCACTTTACCGGAAAGCCTCATCATTTGCTCCAATACAATATTGGACAACTTATTCTGTTTAATTAGCCTCTCGGATTGATAATGCACGTTGCGATTAATAACGTCGTACAATATTCCCTCCGTCGCGTCGTCATCATCGGAAATGTAAAAAGGTCTGTTTGTTGTCAACTGGTCTTACAATGCAATGACACGACCCGTATCTCATATTATAAAAGAAAAATTTATGTTTGTTCTGTCAAAATAGTTGACGCTAGTACGCTTTTAAGCCAAGAACGAGTCGAGCCTCGTGTCTGTCTGTCAAGAATGAAAAAAAAAAAACATTTCGACGTACCGAGTTCGTTGCGTTGGAATAAGTTAGTTGGCCACGGCGAACAAATTGGGCAAAGAATAATTCTTGGTGCGGAAGACCCTTTTTTTTCATTTGTATGATCATTAACGGGCAACAACTCGCAACGTTATCTAGAAGACCACTCCAATTATAGTATTACAACAGTCGAATTATTCACCGCACACTCTCGTACGCAGCACGCCCCAAATAGTTTGAAAGAAGACAAAACAGCTCTGAAAAAAACACTCGAAAAATTTACGATTGCAACCGGCACAGACTCTTTCTCGAGCGTTGCTGCTGCATCAGCACACTTTTTTGGCGGTGTTAAAGCTGCAGCGTTATCGGCGAGTAGAAAATTAACCACTTCTGTGTGAAAAGCATCAGATGACCCACAATTCGTGAATATCGTCCCGTGTGTCGACTAGTTTCGTGAGAATCATTTTACGTAATTCTGTTTTTGATGAAGCGCAAAATAAAACCACCCATATCCAATTGTTTTCCGTGACTTTGTATGAACATATTCCAAGTCGTATATTGGAAAGACTGCATTGTTTAAATCGACGTATCAATTGTCTGTATTTTAAAAGACCTGTTCTGGCACATTGTTTTTTTATCCAAGCATAAGTGACAGACACATATAGTCGTTCCTATTTAAGTGGTCCACCCTGTATATTATTCGGCAATGTATCGATACAGTGTCTAGTAGTGGGAAACGCACAGTGCAATACTGAATTAATGGCGTAGCCAACTGTAGCATCCATTATGTATACGTTGAATGATTAACAAATAAACAGAGCAACACGAGCTGAAAAACGGATAGTGGATGTTATTCCGTTTGTTATTAGAATTTCATGTGTGACACTATGGTTTAAAGTTTAAAGCGATTGAAATTTTAATTGCGTTCGTTGTTTATCAATAGAGGATTGACGCAAATAAATATTTATTTCGAGCTTCCAGCGTGAATATTCCATTAAATTTTCTAGTTTATTTCACTCCGTCATAGTAACCTAACTAAACACAATTTATATTTCAATAGGACGTAGAATTTGATTTTTGTAAATTTAAGTAGCATGTGGTTGTTATCCTCAGTCGCCGTTTCAAGAAAGAAAATATTTCAAAGTCGTACTTATGGCAGTATTAGGGGAAGGCAGGAACAAACATAAATATTCAATACAGTATTCAAACACTACCATAGTGTGCATTAAATCTGGAATCCTTATTATATCATTACTATGTAACTAATTATATTCTGCACATTAATTATGATGACACTGTGCTAATACAGTAATTGCGTCAATAGTATAATAAATGAGCGGTTACCGAGTTATGGTTGATTGAAATATTCGTCAACATAATAATTGTTGGACTGTGTATTTCGTGCATTTATGAGGGGAATGAGTCCTTAAGAATATCGTCATAGTACTTAGGTGTTAAAATTATTAAAAGGTAAACAAATTTTGTATGTAACTCCCATCTTTTGTGATTAACACAGAAGATTTTTATATTGCATCACGTTCCACGATGTAACGATTATAAATATTTTCTCAAAAAATTAAGCTTTTTTTTTATTCCACGATTTTATTTTTACGCAAACATAGAAAATACATTCTTCGCGCAACCGCCTTAATAATTTGAGCACCTGCAGTATTTTATTTTCCGTCGATGAGTATTTAGTGCGTCGGACGGAGTGAAATGGTTTAATCAGAAGCCTTGAAATGAGATCGCAAGGCAAGGGGTTAATGCGGTTTGAAATTTTGGAGGATCACGCGTTACAGCCGCACCTGGGAACGAGCGAAAAAGCTTAATGCCGCGACTGCAACATGGTAAACGCCCTCTGTGAAACACCCCTCCGCGAACTTGCAACGGTGGGGCGAGTGTAATACGCATACACGCGCCCTCAAAGGAACTTCCGCCCCGGGCCAGGCATTCCCGGCCCACAGACGACTCAATTAGGCTCCTCCTTGCTTTTGACACTTCGCAGTTTATTCGTCTAAGATTAGCACGCTCGCTGCCTTCAAGCGGAATCGTTTAAACGCGTGTGGACCTCAATGGCTGACGATCCTATAGAGCAATATTAATTGAGCATTCCTGCTCGTTAAAATACCGCTGAATTAATTTTTAATTTTCGGTCCGATTTCGATAGTTTCTTCCAATGGGAGTTTCTTCTATTTAAGGGAATTTTTCATTACGATTTTCCAGTTGTCTCTGCTCCGATCACTTTATACTGGGTGTCTCGCCCGATTTTCACCCGCTATTGTTACTCGTGGCAAACAAAATTTCAGGGAAATTTTGAATGGTATCTCGAGTAGAGATTATTTTAATGGAGTAAAGTATTTTTTAAGGATAGAGAAGTGTCAGCCTCCTCATGTCGACAAGTTAATAGTTTAGTAATAATTAGTAATTTAGTAATAATTACGAGATTTATGAACCGAATTGTTGCAAACATTACGTACGCTTTGTTTCAATAATAAATGGACATTGTTAAACCTTCGCGAAACAACGAAGCTTGATCCTTCATACTTTCACTTGGGCTGAAGCTTACCAACGCGATATTTCTTTCTCTATTTTTCATCATTTTCCCTTTTCTTTCTTTTTTTTTTCGTCCCGTAAATCGTAGATAACGGACGATACACTTGAAGTGCCAACGCGAAGATACGTATGCCAGACTTTTTCCTGGCGATATGGCAGCGTCAAATGGTGACATCAAACGCTCATCCCGGCTTGAAAAACTGGCGCTGATAATAACGAAACGCGGTCCAAGATAAAGCCGGCGAACAGTTTTCGGTTCCGTGCCACGCTCGACTGATCCAGTCATCGATCCGTCCTCTTCTCTCGTCCTCTCTCATCGTTTTTAAGTGTCATTCATCCCGGCAAAATGATCCATGACTCTCTGCTAACAAGAAATACGCATACCGGATTATTGTTTCGAGGAAAACTTTGCGGAGTCTAACCGGATAAAAAATTCACCGGCACAATGAAAATTGTCGGATTTCTGATATTTTTTCGTCGAGAATCAGATTGGACGTTCCTGTCAGCGGAAATTAAAATTCATACGAATACCTTACTGTTCGACAGGTTTTACGCTTTCCGTTCAATAGCTAGAAAAATAATCTCACAATAATCTCAAAAAGATATTCGGTTCCCCCCGCGCATTTCATATATAATTGTACGCGCTAATTTGAAACGAAATATTTATGCGTACACTGAGCCGAAGATTTTAACGATTAATTATTTTGTAGTTCATAAATGCAAAATGCAAAAGAACTTCTTGATTCGTTCTTCGTACGAACAAACGAATAAAATGACGGCATCGTTTCGTTTCGTTTCGTTTCGTTTCGTATATATATATATATATATATACATTTGACGAATATTAGTTAGCTCCATTATTATGTGAAATGGATACTAAAAACGGAGATCAAATGATCTCAATATCGAAAAGTGGTTCATCTGCGATTTGCGATGAACTACAGCCTATTAATATCGATTGTCATTGAGAAAAATGTAGTTAACATAGCACAAGATTTAGTAATGTTTAATCGCACTAGTTGACTGACATGAATGATAGTTTAATTCTATCTTCCGTAAATTAGTCCATAAAAATATGAATTTGCATAAACATACGTAGTCTGGTTATTAACATTCTATCCACTGAGAAGATACGTGCTGAACAATAACATACCTTTGATTAAATGCAAATTTGTCACTCTACAATTATTTAAAATCAGATTGAACAGAAGCACCGTGCGCGCATTCGTGTTTTAAAACAAAACATGCGACTTAATGAATTCCGTAACTTGTTAGCATAATTTCAACTATCGCGTTTAACGATGAAATTTCTCTAATTATGTCTGTCAATATGCGATGCAGATCGCTTTACGCTTATTCGTGCTCGCCGACAAAATGAACAATTATACAGCGAAATGAAAGAAACAAATAGTTTCCATGATGCAATTGAATACCATACGTTAACTTTGTCGTCGTAAAGCACACATAAAATACAAATTCTTCTTTATTTCACTAAAATATTAATTCTTATTTATATCGGTAAAATACAAATTCTTATTTATTTCAATAAAGGCCTATTAAAGTGTAAATATCACGTATATTATTTGTACGAGGTCCAGTTAATTTCTATTCTTCTGAATTAAGTTCGAACGGAAATCCAAGCGCACTCGAGGTGCCAATTTATTTTGCCGGAAGGGCTTCCTGAAACTTTGAGGAACTTCCGCGGCACAAAGGAGTGAGCGAGCGTATAATACGGCAGTAGCAGTTCAAACGGAATGCATTATTCCTAAAAAATACGATAAAAGAGTAGCCTGCGCGGACGTGTAGAATACGCGACCACTTGCGCAGCGATGGAAAAAAAGGAATTCGTTTCTCGGTTGAACGTTACAAGCCAGCCTCGAAGAACGAGTATCCCGAAACAACCGTACGAAGTGCCAGCTGCAGTTGTCGTGGCAGATAACTTCACGTAGCTCCTGACTAGTTCAGATTCCATCCAGTTTTCCGGCGTGGTCACGCGAGAAAAACCGACGACAGATGTTTCCAGTTCCTTTCGTAACTTTTCGACCAACTGATTTCTTTCTATACGCTCCAATCCATCCCCCTCGGTCGCCTACCTCCATTCTCCGACCCCTATCGACCACTTTTCATTCGATGGTCGATCCCGTTCACCTCCGCGAAACATAGTTCGGTGTGCGCGACACGAACGTCGACCGTACTGACTCAATTCATATGTGACGTTTACGCAGAATAATCCAACGATGTACGGGACGGTTTCTTTTTTATAGGAAATCTCTAATGAGATTTATTACAACATACAGTCCGCGACAATACTATAAGACATCACATAAAACGAAATAATTATCTGTTATATGAAAGAACTTCATCGTCTTATTATGTAGGTCACAAAAGTATTCGAACTGTAAGAGCACTCGTCGTGTTGGTAACATTTCTAAGCACCGGCGAAGATAAACAAACATTGCTCAGTTTATACGCAGCCAGTTCAAGAGAAATACTGTTCAAAACTGGCGTCGCAATTTATTTAAAGTCGATGTCTTGCAAAATGAATCGGAAAAAGACGGAAACAAGTAAGCCGGAAAGAGAGCTGATATTAAAATGGTACAAGGAAGGGAAATTTTTTATCGAAATTGCAAAACTTATAGATAGAAGTAAGACCACAGTTCACCAAATACTTAAAAAGTTTAATAACGGGGAAACCATTGCAAATAAACACCGCTATGGTCGACCAAAAAAGTAAACGCAGAGGGAAGAAAGAACAGTGATTCGGAAAATTAAACAGGATCCCTTTACTTCTGCATAAACATTGGCGGCGATCGTGGCAACGCAGTTTAAAAAAGAAGTTCAAAGAGAATTATGTCGAAGATTATTAAGGAAACATGGTTTTAATGCACGCGTTCCGAGAAGAAAACCATGTATTAGCAAAAGAAATAAAATGTTACGTCTTAAATATGCCAAACAATATATTAATAAGGATAATTCTTTTTGGAGTACAGTATTGTTCACTGAGGAAAGCAAGTATAACATTTTTGGCAGTGATGATCGGAAAAATGTATGGAGTACAAAGAACACCGAATTACAATCAAAGAACTTACAGCCAACTGTGAAACATAATGGTGGCTCACAATCAGTGATGGTGTGGGGCTGCACGGCAGCAAATGGGGTCGGAGATCTCATATTTATCGATGGGATTTTAGACAAAATGAAGTACTTGAAAATTTTGCAAGAAAATTGAAAAGACAGCGTAATTAAATTGGGCCTACCAGAGAAAACAAGTCGAAAAACAGAAACAAATTTTATTCAAGAAATTTGATTCCTATAAAATCAACTTTATAATTTTACCCCTGTATTATTCGTTTGAAGTGAAGCTTGACTTGAAGCTTTTGCTGTGATCCGGCAAAAGGCATTTTGTTGAATGTAAACGTTTCGGGCGGTCTGATATTGGGCCCAGGACATATATACACATGCACACGATGCGTTCGGTGTTGTCCATTCAGCATCGGTCTCGCATGCTGTTCAATAAGACTGACCGCGATATATCGTAATCCGAGGTCCTATCGCGGCCGTTTCATTGCGATAACGCGGCATTAATTCCAATGCGGATGGCTTAACGATTTGGAAATTTCACTGGCGGCGTCTGAATGCTTGATTTTTGTGGGGACGCAAACGCGCGCGACGATTGTTTTTGACGAGCTGCGCTCGTCCCCCGAAGTGCGGTGAATTGCTTTCGTTCGTGTTTCCGCGGCTGCTCTTAATCAAAGCTTGATCTCTTTGTGTTCATTGCTCGAAACCCAACGCGCGCGCGCGGTCGTCGATAAAGAGGCCTCGGTCGCCGGCACAGTTACAAACGCTTCGTGATCGTCGATCACCGTTTCGAAAAGCACATCCCTTCCTCGGTGAGTGTGTCGGAGATTACGGCGCGTGGACGTTGTTAACAATAATTAGGCTAAGCTCGGCTAAGTGCGAGGTCATTTTAGAACTCTGATACGGGAAAACGGGACGCTCGATGCATTTTTGCATATCTCATATGAAAAACAAAAGACACACTTACACGTTAAGATAGATCGTTGTGTTAAAGTACTTCGGAAAAAGTAGTGTCACTTGAATAACGAAAGATAAACGTACATGTTAGCATATCTCTTTGTGTTAAAGTGCTAGGCAAAGGGTTTCATTGCAATGTCGCCAGACCGGGGAAATTGAGGGGAATACGGTTACCCCCTCCCTGTCATTACCGAATTAGTCACGTGACACAGGAACGTATGCACAACAGAGACGAAACGCGTCACGTGAGTGGACCGTGGCGGAAGCGTGGGGATGCTCACCGCCGGGAAGTGGGGGAATAGCGTGGTAGAAGGGGAAGGGTAGGGTGGGAGACAAGTCTTAATCTGGCCACCCAGTTTCACAGGAAGACTACGTCGTGCAGTAAAATCATACTACTCTCGAACCTGAACAGCTGAATTATTTGCCGAATGCCTGGTGAAAATTGATAACGAAATGATGATTGATGAACGCAAAATTCTTTTACTGATAGAGATTTGACAGGAGGTTGATTTTGTACAGGAAAGAAATTGCGAGGTATAATATCTCAATGAGAATAATATGTCATGGAGAAAATTACTCAGAAATCTTATGTCCTCAATATGTTCCCTTGTCAGTGTACCATCGGTTTAGCAATTACATTCCTCCTTGAAATTTATTAGTTTAGGCGTAGATTTCTCATACATTCGTAGAAGCAACATCAATTTATAACACTTTGACAGGAACAATGCTACCAATCGCCGCGAGAGCTACGTTCAATCCATTCTTCACGGTTCTTTTCCTCTATATCTTCAGTATAGCTTTTCCAATAAAATCTACCAACCCAATCTTCTTTACGTTCCACACTTGAATAAGAAACATTGGTATAAGCATAACACAAACAAGCGTTTGCCTCCATTTTGCGATAGAAGACAAACAACTGATGTTATTCTGTATAGTAGTTTGAAAATTTAATAAATATACTAACATATTTATATTAATTAACTTTTTTTAGTTTCACTGCAAAGACTGCAGTTTACAAAATATACTTTGTTCTTATTCTAGATTGGTTTCAAGCAACTAATTCTTTTATTACATATTCCAGGATATTAATACAGTTTTGTAGCGTATATGGGTTCGATAATTACCAAATTACACGCTTATACAAACAACGTGTTTCTTCTAGTAATTTCATTTAATTCACATTTTTTGATATTTGCATTCCGATGATAATGGCATATCGGCACAACGATCCGCAGACCAGATCACGCGAAATCCATAATTGCAGAAACGCTCGGCAGCCTAATTCTCGCATTCCGAACTCTTCGCCGAGAGATCGATCCTCCGCCGCGCCACTTGGAAAATTTAGGGAACAAAGACGGCGCCTAAACTGTCCCAGCCAACTGGATTCAGTTGCCAGTGAATGGAACAAAGGAACTCGTGAGTTTACTTCTCTCGGCGAGACGCCGCTCCTCGAGAGTGCAAGAAAACGGATTGAATTCGCGCGCGCGGATCGATCAGGAAACAATTTACATAGACGCGTCTCCTGCATAACGCTCTTCTCGCGTACTCTCCGCTCCAGCTGGTACATGTAGTCGGAAGTGGGTGCTTAAGACGGTACGATTCAGTCCAGCATTTCCTGTTTTTCCTTTAGAGCGCGGTCACCTTTGACGCGGAGCCCTCTGTCACCCACTGTGCCAATCTCGTTCCCGCATTTAATGCATTTCGAATTTCTTCCACTTCCCGGGGAACGTGTCCTCTCATAGATCGCGCATAGCATCTTCCCGAGTGGCGACCTACGTCGTGATATTCCACTTCTCAAATCTTAGAGCACGACGTACCACGACGCGTGATGGAAATATTTACAAAAATAATATCCACAATAATATAAGTAATATTTAGAATAATTTTTTAATGTGAACAGTGTACACGTAATCGCCACTGTAAATGGTGTTCCGAAGATTGCTGTTGGAGGTTATCGTTTATTAACCGTTTAAGACTGTCTGTGTACTGTAAACTCATGCGACCCCAATGTAGCTTCAAAATTTATTAGGCACGATATAGTAGGTTTTAATATAAATTTCTTCAGTTGAAAATACAAATATGTTAATTTTAATGATTTTGGACTTTTATCGGCCAGGCATTAGGGACATATACAGAGTAAACGTATAGTGTTAAAAAATGAAAATGTTGTGCAAGCAGTTTTTGGAACAAAATATGGTATATTTAACCAATATTAGTGCCTCGTACTTAATATTATACAATAAATATTATTAAATATTTTACCCAGCACTGTTTATTCCCTGTATAGTCCCAGAGTTCATGTTCTGAAACAGTAAATTCTGCGGCGAGTGGTTCCCCTCGAGATAGGGCTAATTACGGGTCGCTTTTCTTACGTATTTGCAACGAGATCCGTGTACATAGGAATCTCGCGTCGGCGGGCTATCGTTGTGTATCATCGGTCCGGTGAATGCGCCAATAGTTCGCCGAATATCGTAGGGATGAGACGACGAGAGAGCACTATACTACATTCAGAAATTATTGAGCCGCCTGGCCGGTCCCCGAGTTGTGGGGGCTTGATTGAACTCAGCAGTGACGTACGTCGCCGTTCGACAGTGGCCAGGTATCGAATTTACATCGAGATCGACCCGCGCCTCGCGTGTTGTCGCACACAACGACCTCTCGTCGTATTTTCCTGGGGACCGTGACAGATCAAATTTTAGCTTCCATTCGCTCCGAGGAATGCGACACCGGCTAAGATACCTCGAGCCATTTAGCTGATCTTGCGGCCATCAATCCAATTGACGCTCAGATTTTCGCCCAAGTTGTTCCTGCACTGTGCATCGCACCTGGATCCAATAATTCTAACACCTACAGTCAGTGGAAAAAGTATTCCTACTACTCTTTCAAATTAGTTTACTAGTCAATGGGTAAATTTTTCTTAAAAGAGTTTGTCGCGATTGCGAAGAAAAAATAAAGGTCACGATTTTGAAGTTTCTTATCTCTACCTGTAATGACAAATTATAAAACATGCCATTTGGAAAGTTTTTTACAGCTTTGTGGATCTGGAGTTAGTTAAAAATATTCAAATATTTATTATGTCTAAGAAACATGATCGAAGAGACAAAAAGGGGAGGCGTTGTCGTGGCGGAAGAACCATCACAGTTGTTTGTCATTTAAATATGTTAAATCCACCGAAACTAATTTGCTTGAGAAGTTGACACTTCCTCTTATTGTGTATCTTTCGCTAACTTTCTCCTTTCTTCGGCATTCGCATTGTTTCGTGGCTTCCAGATGGAACTTTTCATCTTTAAACCTTTCGATTCACCATTCAGTAGAATAATTTGTTATCTTATACAGCTGTAGAAGATAGCGTGTAAAATGCAATGCTCTTTCAAGGAATGAGTTGATATAGCCGGGAAATAAAAGTAAGTTTGGAGGACGGAGAATAAGGTGAAAGTTATAAACCGTCGAGATGCACAATATGCAGTGTATCTTGGGTTTATGAAGCATAAGTAATATACTGTTTTGCTAATCTGTCTTTCAAAGTTACTTTAGACTTTGGACAGCTTTTCGACAATAATAACTCTGGACGCGGCACAGTTGCTTAATGCTGTTAGCATCAAGAGTACCTAACTTTTGAAAATATGATCTTCAGTTTTTCAAAAAGAAAATTTCAGCTCTTCGAATCACTTAGACATGCAACTTTTGTTTACTTTCTTATGCCAGTTTTCGCTAAAGTATACTTCAAAGAAGTGTATCATATGTTTCTGCTGCAGAATAATAAATTTTAATTGTTTTACATGTTGCATCGTTTGAAATGATTGTTAGAGTAATTATGGGATTGCTGTGATTAATATTGTAACAAATAGCAAACCGTTTGTAATACTAATGCTGAACTATGAATTTACTGAGAAAATTAATACTTTACTAATAGCAATGATAAAAGTGTATAGGATTAATAGAATAAACAATTTTATATATGTAACTAAAAAAAAAAACTAAATTCTGTACAGGTTTGTTTTTTACCATTTTTTCAGCGCATCTTATACGGTACCATAAAACTCTGCGATGTGGCAATAACACTGAACGTCATTCTGCGGAATGCAATTCGTGGTCTACAATCTGATATTGCAATTTCCGGAAGGTGTAACAGATCCAATAGCAGTCAGATAATTTGTCAGATAACGTATCAAATCCGGACATAATATTCCCACCAACGAGTACATTTGACACCTGCATGAACCACAAATGAAAATTCAATGTTACTCTATCGCTGGTATAATTATAATAATATCGTTAGAAAGAAATAATAGGGATAATTAATTTGATATTAATAAATCATTTAAAATCAAACGTCAAATCCATCGTATCCCGTTTCTTGTGTAATGTTTCATTTTTAGAATTCGGTGCCATTTAACTCATAATTTAAACTAAAATTTCAATTCCATCGTATCCTGTTTCCTGTATAAGGTTCCGGTTTTAGAATTCGGTGCACATTTTTTCATTCGATTTAGAATTCGATAATAATTACAACGACATTTTAAACATACTGCACACATACCTAGTTGACATATACTTAAAAGATCTTTAAATTATCATCACAGGCTCATGTTCGTTACAGATTCCTGTTAATTGCAATTCCCTCGTGAAAAATGTTTGCCTAGACGATACGGTAAAATAATTAGAAGCCAGCGAGACCACTTCAAAAATTTGTTCGAGAAACGAGTTCAAAGAAGACAAATGAGGAAAGTTGATCGAGTTCTTAAGGGAAACAAAACTGGCAAGAATAGCATAATAAACTACATGGTTGCTGCAAACCAAGAAGCTGATGCGACTTTAAAAACCTAAGAAAAAGGAAAGTCCTTCAAACTTCTTAAACAAACCCGAGTCGTTCGGTCCACTTTTTGAAAGGTTAACTGCGCTTTAACCCTCATGTCGATTTGACACAGTTTTCACAAACGTAAAGGATCATGTTATTCTACCGTTTTCCGACCGTGAGTGTACGTTCTAATTGTCACAAGTTTGCACGTGTGCACGGGAAAAATTCTATTTTCCGAACGTAACAAAAATTCCCACGGCGACACACCTTCTGCTTGAGCAGCACGGTGTGTAACAGGTCACGGTGTGATATTTATTTTACGTGTCTCTCGGGGAAAGCAAACGTTGCGCCGACGACGACGCGGAACGCTAAATAATCACGGGTATACCTCAAACGTGATGGCCCGGGGAGTATTTTATGATACGTTTGTCGACGATATCGATCGATGTATCTGCGTCGGGGAGAGTGTCCATGTCCGAGGCGCATTGTGCTTTCGTCGCGTTCAGTAGGTCGCGCGACCTAACCACTTCGAGACGTGTGATATACAGTCTCGTAAAAGGATTTGACACGATACATCAGCAGACAAATCCGGAGAGGTGAATTGTGTCCGAGTTGGGTCAGCTTTCCCGGTGATCGACACAACGCCGCGAATACAGATACTATTCAGAGAGGATATATTATTGACAAGAGGTTGATTAATATTGTTTAGTGTGACCTGTTTCTGCTGCTTTCAACCGAGGAAGTCGGAACACGCTGGCTTACGATGCACCTTCAGAAACACAATACAGCATTCTCTCCGCGGCTGTCGAATCTTCGGGGCTGTCGAGTCACAGTTATACAGGGTGTCCCGGGTTTTAATGGACAAACTTGGGGAGCATATCCTACAAGTGGAAATAAGAAAAAAATGGTATTTGAAGTTTGCTCGAAAAGGCTTTATTACAAAGTTATAAACAAATAAAGTTAGAATTGATGACGGTGGATTTGACTTCAGTGTACATTCAAAGGTCGAACGTGTTTATCGGATTATTTCAAAATGTCGTCTTTGGGCGCAAATACAAGCTTGACATCGATTTTTTATGATGCTTATTACCCATTACGCTTTAAATAATTATAATTATAATTATAATTATCAAAACGTAGAAACATGAAAGTATTTTGTACTTAAATACTTTATAAAATTTCTTCTACGTGGTGACAAAAGTATTTCTTAGATAAATTATTGTGAACCTAAGATTATTTCGCTTTATTACCAGAATAATTTTTAGCAAATTTCACAATCTATTACGTCCAAACACTTGTTCTGTCGAAGCTAAACTAAATGCATCTCCAGTAATAAGAACACGACTTTTCAAAATATAAACAAACACCACAGGAGGTGTTCCACGACGCAGATAAGAATGACAACAGTAAACACGCTAGCTCGGGCTATGAACCTATCATTATTTCGGCCACTGTAACTTTGTAATAAAGCGTTTCTGAGCAAACTTCAAATAACATTTTTTTCTTATTTCCGCTTGTAGGATATGCTCCCCAAGTTTGTCCATTAAAACCCGGGACACCCTGTAGTAGAGGTACTACGTTCTTTGTAGTATGCCGAATATGGAGGTTCGGTCAAAAAGCTCATGTCAGCTTAGTCAATGAACCTTTTCTTTTTGTTAACATGATATCAAACTTAGAAAATTAGAATAGTTGCAATCTTTCCGCATTAGTGTTAGTTTCACTGATACATGTTTCTTGACTGGTGGGGATGTAATTTGGACAGTTACGGTAGAGATGTTTTCTCGACAGTTACAGAGAGGAAAATCTTTGAGTGGCAAGCTCAGATAAGTTCGTCTGAATTATCATACATACAACACAGCACAGGAAACATTGTCGAGGAACAGAAAATCCGATCGAGAATTCAATCTTGCCTTCTATTAAATATTACCTTCAGCTGGGGGAGCCGGTTGTCGATGCGAACGAATTGAAACTCCCACACAATTTTCGCCAATTCCTGCGATACTGGGTCCTCTATTCCCATCGGTATTCGATTTTATTACTTGGCCGAAATACGGCGGATCCGGGACGTTGGATTACGAGGCCTAAACAGGTCCAGGGACCGGCGGGGTTTGTTCCCTTTCGATAAATCAAACAATCACGGAGCATCTGCCGAAAAAAAAGGGGGAACGTCTTCAGCCCGTTTTCATCCCCTTAGCAGCGGATCAAATAAAAACTGGGATTTCCCCTTAGCGTCTTGCACGCTACTGGCTCTGGAGCCACGCAGGAACGATCATAAGAGAGATCATTAAATGTTTCCCGAGGATTTCGCCTCGGTATCATTTACCCACTCGTTCGGAATACTTCATTACACACTTGAGCGGAAGGCAATTAGAGTAGCCATGCGGGGTAACCGTCGGGGCTAGGAACTTCCTTGGTGGAAGACGCCACCCCCGTCTCTCTCTCTCTCTCTCTCTCTCTCTCTCTCTCTCTCTCTCTCTGTCTCTCTCCTATCCACTTCTTCATCCGTGGCCTGGTTTCCCGGAAACATTAGAATTAGCCGTGAAATTAGCATATTCAGAAGTTTTGCAGTTTAACGGACGACTCCTATGCGCTGGGAAACCTCTTGCCAGGCTGCGCCGGATGTCTTCGGGCAACCAACGGGCGAACAATGAGTGCTGTGCGTCGCGTAGCATCGCGCCGAGGAAAAACGTCTCCGTGCCCCGGGCAATTATCAAGGCGAAGAGATACTCGAGGTGATCCGGAATAACAGCCTCGCGCGCGAACGGTGAATTTCCATTAACCTTTTCAACCGAAGGGAACTAAGCGTTCGCGCCGGATAGATATTACAGAAGCTGTATTAGAACAATGCAAACAGAGAGGCACTGCCGCCGTCCGGAAAATAGCGTTCGGAGACGTAAGAAAAAGGAAATCCGGCGACGGAAGGAATTGTTTCAGGGATATGAAGGGAAAAATCTGCGGGATGCTACCGCTGGTTCTCTGGGCACGCCTCGAAGGTACACAAAAGTGTCAGGACTGGATAAAATAATATTTCAAATAGTAAATCATCCATTTTATATGAAATTACGCGTGTTCCTTTGAAAAGTAAATATTCTGTTTGAAATTACACGTGTACTTTTTTTAAGAGAATATTTTGCTCGAATATTACACGTGTTCTTTTCAAAAGAAAACATTTTATTTGAACTCACACCTGCATTTCTGAAAATGCAATATTTTATTCTGAAAATAGTGAGTATTTATTTATCTTAATTTATTTGTTTTCTCTTACTCGTGACGATCAAATACATACACATGCTTCCATAGGAAACAACGAATTGTATAAAGAGAAAATAACTACAAGGATAAAACGATTTCGAACAGTACTCTTCAACTTACCTTTGGTACCGTTGGTATTTGTTTTTTAATAACGGATGCTTGTCCGGCGATCAATTGTTGGTATTAGTTATTGCTTCTGGAAAACTAATTACCTTTGGAGTTCGTTACTTTCTCATTAAAATTTTACGACGTTCAATATTACGAGCTGTTCCACATTACCTGCACTTGCCCTACTTCTGAGAATGTACTTGTACTGAAACTTCGAAAATAAATTTCTTCCATAAAAATGATGTTTATAGCAGGAAATAATTAAAATAAAGCGTTGAGAGAACGATAAGTGGTAGACAGGGATGAGTTGAAAAAATGAGAAGAAATAGGTAAAAGAGAAGGGTAGAAGGCAGACGGTTTGGAGAGTGGTAAGAGTGAGGTTAGGTGACAACGTGGTAAGAGTAGGATAGATTAAATGATATGTTAACATAACGGAAGGATAGAAAATAGCATTTTACACTGTAGAGTCTGTCTGGACGTTATAACAAAAATATGGAACGTGGAGGACCACAATACATTTTCTTTTATTTGTGATTAAAATACAGCAAAACATTCAATAATTATGTAGCGTGTTGATATGAAGTATGTTTTGTTTCCCACATCGACGTCGATTTTTTCTGATTAATGAGTGAAATAAAATGTTAACAAAACAATTAACGAAACAATTATAATAAATTCAGTGGTGCGTCATCGTCAAACATTGACGTATCGATAAAATTACTCGTTACTGAGGAGCAAAAACATAGAGTAGAGTGTTTTGCGGTCTAAAATTATGACATAACTTATTCATGTATATTTTATTACTTGACATTTTTGTCTTATTTTCATTTGTAAAATGGACAGTAGGAATTTGTATAGAAACTTGCGGAATATCCTGTGTAATGGGAAACTACAATAACGAGAAGCCCAATGGGAAAATTGAAAAAAAAGTCATAGAAATGTAAAACAGAAAAATAACGAGAGAAGATAAACCCTACACAAGAATAATACAAAGGAAAGAGCAGATAGAGATGGAAATGAGGAAAAGAAGATAAAGAACCAATTATGGAGAACGAAGAAGGAGTAAAAAGAAAAAGAGGAAATAAGAACATTCAGGATAATCCAATGAACAAACCAGTTATGTTAAAAAAAATGGATTGCCAACAAAGTCGCGTATAAATATAGACAAAATTTAATACTTTTTTTACAATAACATACTGTTAGGTATAATATACTGTATATTTATTACATAATAATAATATACTGTAAGGTATTTTAACAAATTACAACATTATCAATTCAGTATTTAATAATAGTTCTTAAAACATATTATGGTACAATTTAATACCTTTCAAAGATTTAATAGTATTGTCTAATTTATTGGGAAATTTAGTATTAACTTCATAATTATTATTGGCACGATTTACCTATACCAATATATGCGGTTGTTATTGTTTGCTGCTGACCAGGAGTATCTATAGAATTTATTTCTTTACTCATTCACTGAAGCAGTGATTTTAGCAAATTAAACAATGATAATCCAGTGTGTATCTTTTAGGCATTGATAATGTATTACGTTTAAAGATGTTTATTGTATACATATGTTTTGTAAAACATAAACAGATAATTATTCTCGTGTAAATTATTGCACTACGTGTCGTAGTAACATTTTTAATTATTGCTTCAACAGTATTTACTGATCGACGTTAACGACACAAAATTCCTGTTATCCGCGTTTACAATGAAATTTAATATGGAGAACTTGAATTAGCAATGCAAGAGTCATGTTTGCTGCATAAAACGTTCATGTTTATGAAAAATACATGTTTGCATACATCGCGTATTATAATGAATAACATCACTTTGTATTCAGCTCATAGCTTGCATGAATTTCATTACAAAGTTATGCCTCGAAGTTCATGTAGTTGTAAGCGTAAGACATTAGAATAAAGCTTTAAAAATGACCGCGACAAGATAACAAAGAATCACGTGTGAATGAGTCATAAGAATTTATTTAACAAACCGAAGGAATTAGTTCTTGAAAGTTTCAGAGATTCTAGTCAATATCAAAAAATGCTTGTCAGGAATAAAATACTCATTGTTGCTACGGATAAATTAACTCAGACTTATTATCGTATTAGTATCAACTAATTCGAAAATTTCTTTAATTCCGTCAAAGTATCAGTCACACAGAAATAAATTTTTGTTCGTATTTAACGCAAACTTTCCTAACCAAGAACGTATTAATTAATTATAAAGTTTCCACGACCAAAGTCATAGAAATTAAACTGTCATTCTACGCCGCCATTAATATTTCTCGTCCATCATCATCAACAGG
This sequence comes from Seladonia tumulorum, assembly GCA_913789895.3. Lineage (NCBI taxonomy): Eukaryota > Metazoa > Arthropoda > Insecta > Hymenoptera > Halictidae > Seladonia > Seladonia tumulorum. Next base: position 30,771,120 of record OU565267.1, read on the forward strand.
TTTTCCAACAATTTTTGCACGAGATGGTTGCCCGTCATTAATTAAACGATATTCGGAGAGGAAAAACTTTCTCCGCCCAAGGAAGGAAAAGTTCGGGGATTATATACTTGTGGCAATTTTCCCCAACAATACTTTCCGGACGCGTTGTTTCAGCTGTCAGTCACAACTTCGCCAAATTACTTGTGTTCCGTTCGCGCATCAAATTTATTTCCTCGATGCCATAATGGCGAAACTTTGCAACCACACGTTGTGCATGATTGAAGTGAGGCGGTATCTCGATTATAGGTGTTTATCAGCTCGAATGACTGAACTAAGTATGCTTACGTGAACATGTATTTTTCAAACATAACTTTATACCAGTATAGTCTAATATGAATCCCCATAGGCTTCAAAGTTAAATAAAAATGTATTTTATAATATAGTCCCAAAATTGTTATACTTAACATTACTTTATATCAGTATAGGAAAATTGGTAATCATTGGTAAATTATTTCTTACGTTACGAGTCTAATATGAATCCCCATAGATTTCAAAGTTAAATAAAAATGTATTTCATAATATAGTCCCAAAATTGTTATACTTTCTTGAAAGGGGTGATTCCTAAGGTCACTTGAAATAACATTTTCTTTTACGGAAATGTTCTCCGCACCTTCGTTAAGTGCCTCTAGAGCTTTGCTGTCCGATATACAGGGTGTTTACGCTATTACTAGCCAGCGTTTTTCTTGTAAATAGTAAATATTAGAAAGAAATGGAAGAGGAAAAAGTATATTCTAACAAAAAAGTATAAACACAACAAAATTACATACGGTATTGTGTTGCGTATAAAAAACAGTACTACTTTTTCCTCTTTCATTTTCTTCTACTATTTACTATTTGCAAGAAAAACGCTGGATAGTAATAGCATGAACACCCTGTATATCCCTAACTAGACCCGTGTGTTGTTCTAGTGCGTGAAACGACGTCCCCAGAAGTAAATAATAACACTCTGCATGAAAGACGATGAAATTTTTTCATATAATACATAATTGTTTAGTTTTAAGTGATGTCTTATAGTATTGTCGCGGTCTGTATATCGAGTAAACTGTATTTATATACTCTACAAATACGTAAATTTTGCCAGTCAGAAATTACACTTATGTCAGAATGTAGTTTCAAAATGAAGTGAGTCAATTCATACTTGCAAATCAATATTACCAATTAGTTTTATTGCTCGCCAATAGAATTCTTTCGAGCGACAGTGCAACAATTTCGTACGGGTGAAGGCAGACTTGTTCGCCTAAATTGATCTATCGCCATAAAACCGTGCAGTTAAGTTACAATCGAAGTTCCTTATTTCGCTGGAATGGGAAGGAAGTCGGCAGAATCGATTCCGCTCGAGAAAGGAGCAAAGCTTCAGATCGGGCTCGACATATCGTTACCTGAGAGTCGAGGAACTGGAAGAACGACTGCATCGAGGCCGAACACAACCGCGGACTGGCTCGTTGAACCGGAAACAGATTTGTTTCACTGAATTACAAGGCGAGCTCCATTCTCTCTCTCTCTCTCTCTCTCTCTCTCTCTTTCTCTCCCCACCCAGATCGCTGTCAACGGGAAGACTGATCAGCGGAATTACAATCGCACCGCGGAAGCTTTTATGATCAAACGGTGAAAATCGCAAAGTTACTCTGACCGGGCGCGTGCAATTACCGGCCACCGTTCGAGCACCGTCTAAGCCCGCAATTAAACTTTATCTTTAATCTGTCCGGTGTAACTCGGGGATAACGATCCTTCATAGATTCTGTGGAGCGACGTAAGCTTCGTAACTGGTAAGTCGAATTCGGGGAAATCCTGATATTAATTGTCTACTAACCTCCTTCGGGGTCGAAACGAGAACTCTTTTGGAGAGCCGATTCTTTAATTTTGCTCGCGAACGTTCTCGATTTTTATTTACATTACGAACTTGCCGACTGATTTCTGGGTCACTCTATATATACACTCCCGCTCATAAGTCTTAGGACAGTGATCATATTCGTATTCAACTTTGTAAAAATGAAATAATCGTTGAAGGATGCGAACAAATTTTTTCCCATTTCAAGGTTTACACGTCAAAGAAATGATGCTGCTCTCATATATCAAAAATCTTACTGAGAAGTAAAAAGATATATTTTCTTTTCATCGAGGAATCAGCCACTTTTTTTATTACAATGTCCACTGTTCTTGGTATCCGCGTGATTAATTTTTTCATACTTTCTAAGTTTCTTAATGTTTCTATGGGGTTCAAATCTGGTGATTAGTGTGGCTATTTCATAAGTTTTACTAAAAACCAGAGGTGTCCAAAGACTTATGAGCGGGAGTGTACACCTGTTTTATAACATTCATTAATAATACATTTTTTAGTTTCGTAGAATATCCAATACGAAACGTAAGATTTGGTTTAAATTAATAATGTAGATCAAAACTGTGGTTCCATGAAATGTTATATACAACGCTTACAATTTTTGTGTTTTATATCCAGCGTCAAGTATTATTTAAAAAAAAATCTGTTTCCTTTGTTTCGAGACATCTTGTTTCCATGCTGCGCATTTTGTCGAAAAATCTGGTCGCCTACGTTTTCTTGAAGGCCCATATAAATCTCCTAGCACGCAGCGTGACGTTTTAGAAGTTTTCTTTTGAATTTTGCAGTTCGTTCAGTGGGAATGCTGCATTATACAGTGAAGTCTCCCGATTCTCTAACCGCGTTAGAGCGTAACTGCATCGCAGACGTGTGCCGTATTATGTGTGGGCTGGTGTAACTAAACAAAAGTTTCCATTTTCCCGGGGTAATTCATGCACATCGTACTCGGGGGTATTTAGTCCACGGCACGAACTTAAATATTCCATTTAATAAATTACACTATTCCGCAATTTTCTAGGCGTCCGCGTCGCGGTCTTACTTTCATGAATCGTTCTTCTTTCATTAAACTTCTTTCATTTAAACGAATTAATTATTTTTTAGTGAGTTTCCTCGTGTTTCCTATTCGCGGCTCGCCGTGATAAATTGCTAGACGCAGACTGTACACCTAGCCATCCGATTATGGCATGGACACGCGGCAAGCTTTCAATTTGATCACTGATAATCAGACCACGCATTTTTACGCGTTTGCATACAATTTCATTTTCTCTGATATTAGTCTTAGAGCGTCGTTTTGTGGTCCTTGTTTGTACATATTTTTTCAAGAAATCGGACGACCGTTTTGTACTGAGATTTTGCGTACATATTTTATATCTGTGGGATTTATGGGGATTCACAAATAACACTCCGCAGTGATTGTTCAACAATATAACGAACAGTTTATTTGAAAAGACAAATCGTGAACGTCCCGAGCTTGTTTACAAAACCACGAACCGAAAAACAACCGCCGCACAGTGGGGTATTTACACCGCAAAGTCGGAAAAAATTACTATTGCATGGAAACCATTTTCAAATGAAGCACAATATAATTGTAATGTAGAATATACATATAAATAAATAAATAAATAAATAATAAATAAATAACATAAAAGAATAACTAAAAATAAAAACCAAAAAACCCTATAAATAAATAACATTTTAATAAGAAAATATATAAATAACATTTTTCAATTAATAGAATCAATTTTCTTCAGACAATGCGTTCGAAGTTTCTTCTTCAGATATTTCTTCTTTATCATATTCGGTGTCGCTTTCATCTGTAGAAGTGATAGGCTCAAAAGGGAAAAATAAATCCAAACTTTCTTTCAAGAACGCCATTGTTTTTTCTTCTTCGAGGTTGTCTTAAATTTGTTAAAAGGGGATCAGAAGTGAGTTAGAGCCTATTGATGACATCCAGATTACATGCCTTCCTGAACACTTTCTGGCATAACTCTGTCTATACTGGCGAAAATGTTTGTTTCTCGCCTCGGCTGCTTCTTCTCATAATTGTCCAATAGGCAAAATTGCATTTTCTATAACTTTTGGTCCGTGAATTAATATTTTGTGTGTTGTGGGTGACATGGGATACCACCCATATAATCGAACGTACATTTCTGCTGTCTCTGTGGTATACGTTGCAAATTTTGTAAAAAAAAATTTTTTTAATTATTTTTTTTAATTATCAAATTTTTTTAGCTTCTGTTTGTACTTTATAAACATTTAACGGAAACAGAAGAGTTGCATATTAAAAACACAAAAGCACCCGGCGGAGAGAGAAAAGGCGAAGTTCCCTTCTATCTAAATTGTCTATAAAATCGAAAACTGGACGAATCTGGAATAAATCTTTATTGGATTTTAATCACAAACATTCACGGAATAAAATGACACAAGAAAGAGTACCGGGACTCACCCTGAACCATAACAAAATGATTAATGAAGTCTTGAAATTAGAAAAATAATTCTTGATCTATTGAATATCATCAAATATTAATAACTATTAAAAAATATACGGAGAAGGAATCACAACTGTACTAAAGTGTGGTACATACTTTTCTCAAAATATAAGAAAAGTGAAAAATCAGACAAAGTTATTTCAAATGCTAGAAAATCTTTGGTAAGTAAATGATTCTTCAACGAATAGAAAGGAAATAAGCTGTTACCATAAAATCATCTAACTTCTAACGAAGTACACTCTTTTGTGAGTGCATAAATGAAAAAAAAAACAGTTGTGGTACGGTATTCTATACGTATTCCATTATCTTATACAACAAAAATAATATGGTTTACACTAAGTTTTAAAAAGTGACTTTTTTCCGGTTTTTTGGTGCAAATACCCCACTGTGCGCCGGGAACCACGGCCAACGCACGCGGACTCGGCAGCCGAAAAGCCCCGAAGATTCCCGAGCTTACCCGAGTCTCGCACGGAAGACGTGCAGTTGTGTAGTGTTTTCCATACCAACAATATCATTTGGTCTACACGGTATAATTTTTTGAAATCAAAACGCTTGAAATTGTGGGAGCTATAGAGACCCCCTTAATATTCATTTTCCGAAACTAGTGCTATGGAAAATAAGAATTTATCGTTTCGTGATGACTGAATTATTCTGATAATTCTAGACACGTGAACGAATTCGGAGAACTTGAAAAGGTAGAGTGCGGTACGGAAGGCAGACACATTTCCCGTAGAGCGCGGCATCCAGAAGGATACTTAAAATGATTCTGTCGTCATTGAGATGAAGGGACAAATGTTCATGGTTAATTGCCACGGGGGGTCTTTTGTACTCGGAGGAAGATTAAAAGTCTCCGTTCTCCTCCGGCATTGTCTTTGCCGGCCACCTTAAAGGCGTTAACTCGCGGAGATTATAATTTCTCATTGTCAATTCTGCTCGATGTAGCTAATACTTTCTTCCGTCTGCCACTTCGCTCCCTTTTCTGGTACCCGCGAGAGAGCAGTATAGCAAGAGAAATAGCTGGACCAGAGAAAAGTGAAGATATAACAATGTTTCCAATGTTAAGATCACTTTTTCCTCTCCGTCACATAGAGTAATTCAATATTGAACCCCTTGTTGAACTTCGGAAATTTCAATTCAATTAAAGCGCAGCTTGAATTCTTCGTCTCTCACTAAAGTGTGTGAGAGAGAGAGAGATAAATTTCTTTGGACGATTATCCACGACGCATTCAAACAAGCGCAAGAGGCGTCCATTAACGAGCATGACACAGTCTCATTAAAAACTAAAACGTCGGATCTTTAAAATAATCCAGACTCATTTCTCGCGATCGCGAGCAGGATGGTAACGCAGGAACAAACCGTGAATAACAAATGTGGTCCGAGAACAATAGAGGTTGTTATCGTAATCGGAGAACGAGGAAAGCAGAAAGAGAATGCAAAGAAATTCGAAGAAAAGTGGGCAGCCCAGGAGGCGAAGACGAAGGGGAAGGTGAGAGAAATTTATCACGTACAGGTGTCTGCGAGGATACATCGGGATAATGAGATTCGTGCCCTCTTTCCACGCCATAAACTTGTAAAAAAGCTCGGGGCGTCGTAACAATGTCCCTTGGTCTACGAGTGATCCGTCCCCGTTGGTTCTTTTTACGACGGCGTCGAAGAGGCTCGGCGACGACGGTGGGTAACGAGTGACAATAGTTCCTGAGGGTCATGCTCAGACTGGAGAACTTCGTTTGGGAAACATTGTCGACGTCTTCGGCCGGCCCCCGGACTCTCCAATAACGTCTCCACATTTTTATCAGCATCCCTATCGTTACCAAGATCGTCATCGATCGAGAATGTCCGGCTACGATGCGATCAGTATCAGCGGTGACCGTCCTCTCTATGCCCTTGGTCCTTTCCCTGAATGTCTAGACCGGCTAATCCCTCCTAAGTCCACCAGATTCAATTGTTTCGCGCAGTGATTGCACCCCCGTCTCGAACGGAACGGCTATTCTGTTTTCATTTCACCGTCCATGTAGATAAATACTTAGCCGACGCAACAGTGTTCGTTTGGAGTGCCCCTGGATTTATAGTGGGCGTTGGCATAATTTTCAGAGATCCTAAAGGGTGAACATGGGCTGTTGCAATATATTTGGAAATTGATTTTAAGAGAATAATGATGTTTTTTTTTATTTAAGCATTTCAGATCTCAGTCGAGATCTATTTCTCCTGCACTGAAACAAGTTACAGTACACTGTGCTTACTTACAGTACTACTGTGTTACAGTACTACAGTCGCTGTGCTGCTGTTATTGCTGCAAAAGGCATGGCTACGAAATATTAATTATAGCATGTTAAATAATGTACTGCAAAATTGTTACACAATGAATAACAAGCATCATTTTTTCGTTAAACACACTGGCCGGAAATTTTTTAACACGTTAATTTACTTATTCTGCAAATAAACAAGTAAGAAAAATAATTAGCGTTGATTTTTTTTTGTAATATCCTTTCATGCAATACGCCCTTATATATGATTCTAATAAAAATTTCTTAACGCATTTTTTTTTAAGAAAAATATCAAAAACCATCTTGGCCGGGAACTTTTGCACGCCACTGTACAATACACAGGCTCGCGAAAGTATTCGAACGATGATATATTCCTAATTGAAAGGGACACAGACTGTACAGTATACAAAATATTTTGAAATTGTCGCATGTATTGTGTATGGAGAATATGTGTGGATAACGTGTATAAATTTCATTGAAATCATATAACACATATTCGAGTTAGAAAGACTTTCTTTATCGAGTAAATAATGATTTTAATTTTGTTCTAGAGGGATGTGCTCACGTCTCAGCTGAGGGTGTTCATGCATGTAACCTGAATTATTAATGGCTGTTATGATAATTTTAATAGACTTTACACCGGGAACAATTTTAGTTCTAACACACTGTCCAATGTGATTGATTTTTATAATAACAATGAGATTGATTTTTATAATAACAATGAGATTATTATGGTAAGACTGGGTCTTTCGTTGGTGTGACGAAGCAAGGAATTTTATGGAAATACATATATTTGGCACCACGCTTTGAAAGAGCTGTTTGGCCGGGGTCTGCGTGCTGAAAGTGTTTCTCTTGAAAGAACTTGTTAGGCGACGCGACGCAGACCTGAAAGCTACTTTCCGACCGCGTCCCCTGCAATTGGTGTCACTTCTGCTGTCGAAGATATAATTCGCAGAAGTCTATTCTCAAGTGGACGCAAGTGAGAGCTGCAATCTGGAGTTAGTCTAGTCCATGCAGCGAGTGACGAGTGTATTGAAACTCTGCAGTATTTTGTATTTCTCCTTGCATTCTCAATATAACGTTTGTAATGTATGAATAAATGTTATTTCATACGACGATGGTGGTAGAAGGTCTTCGGCTAAACTTCACCTTGGCAATTCAGAATTTTTAAATTTTCTACTATATAGTATAATCCTGTACATCTTGGCGAGAAAAAGCCAAAAATCGAAGTTTTAAGGCCAGGAATTCACCGGTTCAAAAGTTATGCATACATCTACAATTTGTTTGAATTTATTCTGAGTGAAAACTTGTTTCTGGCTGCACATGCATTACGGTAGACGTTTCTATATTTTCTAGACATGCAATAACGAAAAGTTGTCAGAAAAAAAACGAACACAAGGAATTTCTTCTGTATTTCTGATACTAATTATTCCGTAACAAAGGAAAGTTAGTGCTAACTTTTTCACCTATTGTGATACATTGTATTTTTAAATACAAGGCTTAACACGCATAACTTTTGAATCAGTGGATTGAAAATATAGTATAAAGATATAGTAGAAAGTTAAAAATGTCTGGGTTGCCAAGGTGAAGTTTAACCAAATACAATATTAATCCTTCTTTATGCATCAAACTACATACTCAAAATCTCTTACGCTTTTTAGTTGAAAATAGACGTTGAAAATAGAGTTTTTATGAGCTTGGTACCACAGAACAAAGTTAGACACTCGCAAATAATAAATACAGAATGTACAGTATTTAATAGCTGAAAATAAAGTTATGATGCTAGCAACATAGTCAGAATAAGGTTAAACGTATATGAACAAATAATTGGAGAACGTGCAACACACTTTTTCCCGCATTACGTTCGTTTTTCGATTAAATCGACAATGATTTATGGCGTCTACGTGTATCGAAGCATCATTCAGCTCACGTGTCTGTCCATTACTCATTAGTTCCTCTGGTGTCACTTATAAAATTGTCAGCGGCATGGTGTTCCCATTTCATCGCGTTCGTTTAATGAAATCTGCAGTTAGTACATACTCAGGTTGATTAAAGACAAACAGTATCGTAACATCAACGCTGTATGCTGAAAGCAGAAACAGTAAACAATGATCAGGAGTGCTCGATGAATTTTCAAACCTAATTTGTTTCAAGAACGAAACCTAAAGAAATTGTTATTCAATATTGCAGAGTTACTTTTTCGAGAAGAAACATTTAGGGTTAAATTTTATTAATTTGATTATTCTTTGTCCGTAATTTTGTAGGGATACTTATCTTAGACAAGTTCAACTAACAATAAATAAACCCCATTTCCAATTAAAATGTACTATTAAAAATTATAAGTTTCAAAGAAAGCATTTAAGAATTGTTATCTTCAAACATAAACTACGAAGTGTAATTTTGAATCTCCAAATTATTTACTGGCCAAGAGAATATTAAATTTAATACTGTTTTTAAATATAATATTCTTACAACACAAGTATATTTCCAATATACATATAACATGACTCGATACACATAAATCTAAATTACAAATGTTCAATGTTAAAATTAAGGTGTGAAATTTCATCCCCTATGTATTTTGTATTAATAAATAATGGAACGTGCATGCATAGGTATTTGTTCATACTTTTATCAGAATTGTTGTAATAAACGTAACGTGGAATACTTGCTGATAGCTTCCAAAGTTTACGCCCCAATTTTGTGCCTCGTAACAAAGAATGAAATTTCATATGAGAATGAAAATTGTATTACTTGTCGAACATAATAAAATTTCGGCGAAAATGCTCGAATCTATATGCCTCTTGCATGATCCGAAGGTGGTCTCCGTGCCGCCAAGGAAATTCCAGCTGTCGAACTGCGAGCAGAATTTCTATCGATAAATTGCTTATTTACGTCAAATGCTTTGGAACATTCTATGCAGGTACGGTTGAATTGCATTGCAATCCCATCCAGTGCCGCTATAATGGCCTGTATGAACTACGTGACAAAAGGGATGTTAAATTAACTGTCAGATTAGTTCCTGACTTCGAAAGCAGCTGCACAATCGACTAAACCTTCGGTGAAAACTTATCGAACCACTTAACCAGCCTTGACGACGACACAATCGCTATTGAAGAAAATTCAAGCCGATCGAAAACGTACACGCTTCGTTCGCAACCACGGAACGTGTAAGTGTGCAATACAAATGCAACACGCAGCGAAACGTCAATTACACTTCGATGCAATTCAAAATCATCCGAATTGAACTTTGAAGCGCGTTTTATTAACCTTAAGTGTACAAAACAAATTGAACAAATTTAACGTTTTTAGTTAGCTGTAGGGTTGAAACAGAATTTAACAAAGTGCCTCCAAACCAAATTGATTTTTCGTCACACCATTCGACAGGGCTCCCAACGGAAACCCTCTGTGACAAGTTTCAACTCGGTACCCCTACCAGAAGAGTATTTACAGGGTGAGCACGATTTAACGAATTATCCTCTATTTCTTCTGTACTGCTCAACAAAAAATTATGAAAAAATTAATGAGCATGCTACCTAATAGCACACACGACAGTGAATTATTTCAGAATTTTTGGTTGCAAAATCGATTCTTGAAAAGATTTTTTCGTAACGAGGGAATAGTTGAAGGAACTATCCCCGTCAGATGTGATCGCTTTTCAACCAAACATTGTTACGAACGAAAACTATCGGCTCTCGTGAAAGTAAATCCCAAGTTCCAGTGTTTGAGAGGAATTTCATGTAATTCCGACTTAAATATGTATGTAACACTTGACAAGGTACCTTCTGTCGGTTTGCATTCCAACGAAGGAAGTCCACGGGAATAATTGCCAATCGACTAAATGGATTTCGCCACTATTCGCGAAGAGGCTGTAATTACGTCGCACGGGAGAAACTCGAGCGTTCGAGCACACCTGTCGCCTGATAAAATAATATTTTATAACTTTACCGACGTCGAGACCCGTTCCACAGCCACGAAGGTTCACGTCGAATTAAAGAAACCGTCCTTCAATGTTTCTTCAACCGATTAACACCTACGACGCTTTCTGTTACACCTTTTTTCTTGCGAAAGCGTTGCTCCTCTTCCCCATCTCGTCGGCTTAAAAAGAGAAAATTTCTAACCGGCTCTAGAACCGCAGGATAAGTATGTTCAAAGTACTAATTACTCGACCACTCCATTAGTTCCGGTTTTAGTTAATTTCTTTACCGTTCCGTAACGGAAAGCTCTTAAGATTCTATGAAAATTCAGGTTTCGTTTGTCCGAAGTGGTATCACAATATTAAATCGATGAATACCTTTGTTTTATGACATGCAGCATGATTATCGCAGTGAATTCATTACTATATTTATTTAAAAATTTTCATCGCTTTAAATAAATAGAGATTTTACTCGCGTGCATGCAATTCGCAAGAATGATGTTCCGACTACAAATCCGTACTCTCGGCGACGCGTGCACGACACGCGCTATTTCCTTCCGGTAAAAAGAACAGAGGAATACTTCCTCACGTACGAGGTGACATCTGAGGGCGTTTTGCGGTCGGTTTTCCCTTACCGCAACGAAAGTCCGGTCGGACATCGTCGAAATTTCGGAACATGGCGAAAATAATGCCGAGCAGAATAAAAACCGTCCCACGTTAAATCCTCTATTCCTGCACAACGAAAAATATTTAACTGCGCGAAATTTTTTATATTTTTGTAACACCCTACAGACAAATTCAGCATTTTTTATTTTCAGCATAGATGTATAAAATCCACTTACTATAGATCGTATCAAATTAGTTATAAAAACAATTAAGAAAAATTATATGAAATATTTTTTATTTACTGAGAAAGTCTTTAATGCCTTCACAGGAGACAAGTAGGTACTACATATATGTATTAACAACAAAGGATCTCACATATTATGAAACAGCCTTGTAGACAAATAAGACAATAAACACGTTTCCAACCGCAATAGTAAGAGTTACGTTCATGTAATATTTTTAAGATTTACAAACATTCTTAACAGCTTTCAACCAACACCAAACGAACCGAATTATCCAGAACAATTTGTGGAAAACGAAACTGTAGCCCGACATTTATCTACGCATCTCGAAGAAGTTTGTTAACGTTTCTTCCTTCTTTATAAAAATAATGAGCAATTTCTGTGTTTCATACTTCTTCCTATATCCTCCAAGGTATTCCATAAACTTTTTCATCGCCAACTTCCTGGGCTATTCTCACCCCGTAAACGTGAGATAGGCATCCATAAAAAGTACACTTTGCATATTTTTCGATGCACTTCTCTCGCGATTTTAGATTTAACATCGGTACGTTCTTCGACTCGCAACGATCGACAAGTTGACGACGTCACTCTTTCCGCTTCTCATTTTCTTCTCGTAGCTAATCTGTCATCTGTGCCATGTGTCGGCAGTCGAGATTCGGTCGAAAGCTATTGAAGTTCTACTGTACATTCGAAAGCAAAATGACGGCGCGTCAGCGCAGATTGACACGCGAGGCTACACACAATACGCGCAAGTACATCATCGTCTAAAAATATCCACAAGAACTGGATCCTATTCTGGTTCAATCGAACCAGTGAATTCCTCGCCTTGAAACTTCGATTTTTCGCATTTTCTCGTCAAGATGAACAGCATTATATCGTATATAGTTAAAAATTTCTGGGTTGCCAAGGTGAAGGTTTCACCATAAATTCATAAAATCTAGTAACAAAGCTAGCCAGCAAGGAGATGTGAAAAATTTTTGTTCCAAGTTCCAAGTTCTCTATAATAACAAACCATTCGAGTAATATTTCCGGAAGAAAGGTTTACACATTCATCGATTCACTGTCCGAACATTTCTGGAAGGGTCTGTACATTATTTCCGGGTGTCACCAGTCCCTTTCTTTTTTTTTTTTTTCACGCGGGCGACCAGATGTCCATCGCGGTGTTTTATCCCCTCGCCAGGACATCCCATGGACGCCTAAAGACGTAAGAATTTGGAAGTCCATATATCGCGATGGCAACTGGCAGGCTGCGTTCCCTGGTGGCACGCCTTAGCGGGCCCTAAGGGTCTCTTCCCTCTTCTTTTCCCAATTTCCTCGCTCCGTCCGGTACACTTGGGAGATGCCGGGGGCAATGAAAGTGCGCCACCTTTCTGTCCGTCTTAAAAGTTCGGCCAGCCTGCCAGGAAAAGACGAGTTTATGGCCATGGCCATGCTACGATCCGCACGGGAGCAGCCCAACGATTCCGACAGCAGCCTCCCTTCTGTTTGTCTTTCCTGTTGCCGCTCTTAAAGTAGTTCCCTTCTTTCGGGCAACACCGTGAATTATTAGAAGAGCAACGGCCATTGGTTACCTCCGAAATAAAACATTCGATCAGCTGCTCCTTTCCACGGAATTTATAATTCACCCCTTATCGCTACAACGCGACAAGAATAACTCTGGAATTTGGCGAAAATCAATGTGTGCCGCTCGGAATTGGATTTCTCCCCGCGCACAACCGTTTGTTCTTACTAATTACACAATGACTATACTATACAAAGAATATTATACGACGTTCTGATGAGGGACACTACACCGCGTCAATACAATAAGACATCACTTAAAACGAAATAATTGAGCCGTTTATTTTGAAAGTGGCCTAAGTCCATTTATCTTAAAATCGAGATATTTAAGGGTTTGCGTTTCAATGAATTTAAAAATATACGTATAGTACATTAATGAGTCGCACTGCTTAAGTGTATCTAAGAGGGTGTTAAATTTATAGTTCCTATTAAAATAGTGGCAATTATTAAGTGAATAATATGCGTTTTCTTACCAAGAATGGACTTGGACCACTTTCAAAATAAACGGCTCAATTATTTCGTTTTAAGTGATGTCTTGTAGTATTGTCGCGGACTGTACTACTGATTTTTACCTTAATCTTGCTTTCGTAAGCGGAATTAAAATTGTATTGCAGCGTATTATTTAGTTCTCGTAATGTCGTCGCATGTGTTTTATCAAACACTTCTTTCCAGGGGTGTACTTACAACAAATCGATGATGAAAAATTACGATTTTAATCGCACGCGATGTGCGCGTCACTGCCCAGTAGATAAGGTCGTCATAGCAGCCACTTGCTAGACACATTTTTTCCAGCGTGTAATATTCACGGAGTTATCATTTCCTGGCACCGAATCTTCTCTATGTTTTATATCTACTTTATGCGTCTAATTCTCTCCACAATGCACGCAAGAGGGAACATGAATATACAGGGTGGTCCACGCAATTGTTTCACGTCATAACTCCGTTATTATTGCATTTACGAAAAAATGCCAAAGGAGAAAGATAAATAGTTCGAAGAGCACTACATCTGTAGGCCTTTAAATTTTTTTTAAATGCAGCAATTACATGTGCAATTAACAATTGCATCATTTCTTTAAATAGAAATTCAAATATTTTTCCTTACACAGATCGATTCTTCTGTTCATTCTACGTAAAAAATGATTAGGGTACCATGGCAAAAAAAATGATTAGATCTCGAGATATTTTCAAAAAATGTCTTTATTGAAGAAGATACTCAAACACTTCATGACTATGTTGTAAAGGTAAACACCCTTTCGACATTGTTATCATAACAGAAACTGATTTGTACGAGTAAGCATTTCATCATTCAGTAGCGATTCACGTATCGTAACTCGAGTACGAAAACTAAGAATTTGAAAAAGTGTAACTGTATTTCACTAAATACAAGAAAATGTATTTTACTAACAGTGAGAAACAAGATATGTGCGATACTTTTGTGTTGTGTGACAAAAATACGAATGCCGCCGCAAGACATTTTTTGAAAATATCTCGAGATCTAACAATTTTTTTGCCATGGTACCCTAATCATTTTTTACGTAGAATGAACAGAAGAATCGATCTGTATAAAGAAAAATATGCATTTCTATTTAAAGAAATTATGCAATTGTTAATTGCACATGCACTGCTGCATCTAAAAAAAAATTTAAAGGCCTACAAATGTAGTGCTCTTCGAACCATTTATCTTTCTCCTTTGGCATTTTTTCGTAAATTCAATAATAACGGAGTCATGACTTGAAACAATTGCGTGGTCCATCCTGTAGACGTAATAGCCGACAATTTTAAAATACATTATTTTCCTTTATAATTGCTGCGACGCTGTCTCGAAAATGCTTGCTTCTCGTGGTCTACAACGTTTTAAAAATAAAAAGAGAGTAAAAACTCTCAGTAAAATATAATTTACGCCAATTGTATTGAATATTTCACTTTGATAATGGTCGTATGCAATTATTGAATCGCATGGTGGATTTCGCATAAATTTTCTGAGATATACAGTGCACATAAATTTAACTTCTTGTTGATTCAAGTTCACCGTGAAATTGAATAATAACTGAACGAGAAGCTTTGAAGCCGTATAGAATTATTAGTTTGAAAATTCCAGCAGCTTTGCAGAAAGTTGCCACGTTTTTACAGAGATCAACGAGAATGACAACATCGTCTCGTCTCGCGTAGCAAAATGTTCGGGTCAATGGATTTTTTTGCAAGTTATCTTATAATTACCGGTTCCCGTCGATGGACAAAGTATTTCGAAAGTACAGGTAACAGAAGAACGGGTCGGGCTCACTTTGCAAACTTTTAATTACAACTGTTCGCCCCCGCTTTGGCCGACTTGTTTTGCGCTGTTTTGAATTTCTGGGAGTCGGGGCAGGGTCGGATTGTTCGCTGGGGGTAACCGTGGTAACCGTAATTCGGAAAAGGAGCGAAAACTCAAGGCGCAAGCCCGGGTACTTCGCTGAGTCATAGATTAATAATGAAAATGCATTTGCATACTAATTGGCCGACGACTGCGCGCGAGGTAAATGATTTACATGGCTTCATACTTTAGGTACCATAGTTCAGACGGAATTCGAATTTACATCCCTTTGCAATCAGGTTTACTTTCAGCTCCAGCGAAGCTAGAAATGTGAAAGTTTGAACGAGCTATTTTATCGGGCAGTCTGGGTATCAGTTAGTTTGTGCAATTTCGAATCCGAGTTCCCGTAAAAGTCTTTGCTCCCCCGAAAATACATTGAAATTCTATCAGCCTTTAATAACGAAACGAAATTCCATTATCTTTCCGCTTTCAATTTAATTAGTATTTAAAAAGGACACATAAGCAAGCCCAAAAGTTGAAGCAATAGTTCTGATCCGCTCGAATGCCTTCGTTATTTTTACAGATATTAAAAAATATTTTAAAGTTGTACGGTGCGAACAGGACCATAATCTGGTTGTAATAAATTATGGTCTTTTCGAATATTTCAAGATCACCGCTATTTTTAAAAAATATGTTTTCTGTATATCTTGACTTCTAGCAGTGTAGGGGTAGAGATATTTTTATTTTTAAAATCCTACATGGTAATTTTTTAAAATGATTAAAATTCCTAGTTATACAATACATATTAACGATGATACAACTGAAAAGCAAACTCAGAATGAAACAATTTTATATTCACTACAGTTTAAATTGTGCTGCATTTTGGCTGGCAAATGTAGAGGCCTCAAACTTTAAAGTGAGTCTGAACTGCGAGTGAAATTATTACAGTTCAAATATCGAGAAATTGTCGATAATGGGAAATTCAGTTTTGAAATAATTTTTGGATCCACTGTATCTTTTGAGTACGTTTCGTCGCAATAGATAATAGACTCTGTGAAGAGCATACGTTCGCTCTCGAGTGTGCATTCCCATGCACAGAACGAAGTAGGCCTAATGAATCAAACAGTATCTGCTCGTCAGTGAAAAAGGTAAGTGTCACGAGTGCATACGAAAAAGGAGATCCCGCCCAGGGGATCAAAGAGACAAACGGCGTGCTACGGGTGAATAAATGAGCAACAAGACTTAAGGTTATTGAATCAAGCGAATCTCTGCCGAACGAAGCGCTCCTTTCGCGTCTATTTACCTGTTCCTTTGGTTCCCTTATTCCGCTCAAGTGCCATTTTCCTCTTTCATCGATTTCACCCCTTTCAACGTTCGCGCCATTGAAGGTGAAGCCATGTATCGTTGAAATTACGTTTTAACATGCGCGATAGCTGTGTGCGGGAGCTCCTCATTGATTGTCAGATCATTCATTACAAATGCGGAATGAATGTATTCACGGTTGTTTCAGATATATCAACAGTTTGAATGAGATTCGCGAAGTGGAATTCTACTCTGCACATACCTCGCTCAGTTCTACCACCGTTCTGCCGGCAATCAATTGCTTCCTTTCTGACTCTTATGACTTGCTAATTACACAATATTCTGGTTTGCAAACTTTTCGCTTTTTCATTCAGTTCATTGATTAAAAACAACCTCTTTTTCTGTTATTTTTATTGCTGTGCTCATTACTAACGCTTATAACAATTTTTCGAGCACAAGATTTTCTCTCTTCGTAACTTTTCCACCCTCGAAGCGTGCAATTTCAAATTTTAGAAAGCAACCAAGAGGAAATGTTTATTGCAAGCGAAACTTACTTTCTGGACTTCTATGTGTAAAGATGCAATTTCGTGTACACATTTTGGATCAGATGTTTCAGTTTTGGTTACACAGTGTGTCCCACGAACTCTGTCCACATGAATATACCATACTATGTAGTTTCTTAAACCTACAACTTCTGTTAAGTAACATTTTCTCGTATTGTTTGAAATAGCCACGATATTCAAGTGGAAAAAGCTCGTGGGACACACTGTATATTACTAAATCAAGTTATTGCTAAATCTTACTTTCTAAATCTTTATAATAAATTTCAAAAGTCTTCTCGAACGTAGTAATTTTGATAATTAATTTTGATTTTAATAAACGTTTCCGAATTTTAAAATAAGGGGGTATTGATTAATTTTTTCATGATAAGCTCTTTGCTTCGAATTATGAGCTTCAGAATACTGAACTTGCCGTTATCGAGGAATCGTCGATGTTTGAACTGTGATAATCATCGCCGTTTACAGATTAAAAATTTCTCGAAAACCGGAAGTTTAGCGTTCAATTACTTATCGGATCTACTGTATATTTTCAGAACAACAATAATTTATTCTCATTCCTTCCAGTTCAATTTTGATATGAAATTCATAAATCGAGAAAAATATTAAGAGACGCGTGCTTGAGGATTTTCCTATTTTCTCGAAAGCTTTCTATCGGTCATTGGCGAAGCGAATTTCTCGAATCGAAGAACCACAGACTTCTCCAGAACCGGGATCGAACTGAACTTCAAGGGCAAATCGTTTGAACAGGGCCGATCGTGATTCTGATTTACAATAGCACACGCGAATGAATCGATCCCATCGATGTTGAATATGCAAGAGATTTCCGACACCCGTTCTCGTTTTACGTGTGCGTCCACTTTTACGAGTTACGTTATATATTTAACCATCGCGAACTCGTCGCTGAACTGGTTTAATGGTTAGCGTCGTTTACGAGTTGTCAAATTGCTTTCATATCGCCCGAAGAACAATTTACGAGAGCACTGGTATCGAAAGAGAAGATAATAAATTCGTTTTATTGCCCGCACCGTGGATTCCTCCTTCATCGATCGCGAGATAAAAATTTTCTTGGCGATATCGTGCGTTCGTGTTGCGAACGTCTCTTGGGGAATATTCGAGGAATAATACACGATTTTAAAATAAATGTTGTCTTTTCCGATATCAGCGTATAGAATGCCATTTCTACAATATTAATTACTGTAGGAATAAAGCCGGCTAGTTCGCTGCAGAGAAGTTTATTGGCAAAAGACAATGAAAACTACAACTCGTTGCCGCTGCTCGTTGCTTAGTTTATCCCGCACGCGCCTCTCGCACTTCAACTACGCCTCGGTGATCACACCTACGACTACGATTCTAACTCGTTCCGACTATTTTCGACTCTCTACAGTGAAGATTCGACTTATGACACTCCCGACGTTCCCAGCTTATGACACTGGGACACCTCACACCACTCGAGAACCGTCGCGTCACGGCCACAACATTGTCGGCTATATCGGTGTGAGACTAGAAGACCACTACTAATCCTATTACAAAACTTCTTTATTTTTCATTATTTTTGTATGAAACTTTTACCAACATATTCGTGGCATTTTTCTGATTAAAATGATACCAAATATGATATAATTCCGATGATATTTACCTGTATAATGAACGATCAAAGTTACTTCCCATAACAATTACATTGACGGAAAATTAGTGTAAATGTGATCCAAATTATATCGCGTTCGGTATCATTTTAATCAGAATAATGCCAGAAATACATTGGTGAAAGTCTCATAAAAAAATAATTAATAATAAAGAAGTTACATTTTTCATTTAAAGGCCTGCGCTCACGCCAGTCTTTGATCTTTTCCGAACGCTTCGACTCGCCGCGTCTCTTTCTTTCCCATGCGCTGTCCTTCTCTGTGTTGAAAACTTTTATCGCTTGTTACACAAGTAAATATCATCGGAATTATATCATATTTGGTATCATTTTAATCAGAAAAATGCCACGAATATGTTGGTAAAAGTTTCATAAAAATATAACGAAAAATAAAGAAGTTTTGTAATTGGATTAGTAGTGGTCTTCTAGTCTCACACCGATATAGCCGACAATGTTGTGGCCGCGACGGTTCTCGAGTTTCGCTGTCAGCACGCCGGCGAGAACCTCCGACGTTCCCCGGATATGACACTCTAAAGAACCGAGAGAGTGTCATAAGTCGAATCTTCACTGTATCGCTGTCTCTATCGACACTCTTCTCTGCGCTGACCGTTTTCCCCGCTTTATAGCCCCCGTCTCCTTTGTCTTTGCATGGGGCAACGGTCGCTTGTCCTAGGCGCGATTCGTCCTAACGTTTTTCGAGCGATCGGCAAAACATCGCACTTCTTGCGTGCTTGTTTTGTCGCTCTCTCAGGTGGCTCGCGCTGCGTAGTTGATATGTGCCCATAATTATGAAATTGGTCTGTCATAAAAAAAAAAAAAAATTACATTGAATAAATTTAGTTTAAAATCATGTTGTGTGAAATAAGTGATAAATTCATTTTTTTTTTTAATTTTGACGTAGACCACTTTCATAATTATGGGCACATATGCGGGCCGATGCCCGCTACTACTAAACATTCGGCGGCTCTCGCGTCCCCGCACACTCGCATCCATCCATCCATCTCGCATTACACAAATTGAAATATCCGAAGCGATAACTGCAATGAGAAATAAAATTTGTTTTCTTCGCGAACGTTTACGATGTTTCTACGAGAAAATTTTTTACGAGTTCGAATATTTTCAATTCACGATTATTGAGATTGCAAAAGTGCATCCGTGCGGGATTAGTCGACAAATTTATTTTCTTCGGTACATATCATTCGAAAGATGGCTAAAAATTTGGATAGACACAGTCCTGTTACTTTTAGGAAGTAATGTAAAATGGTCACTTTTAGTGCTCCGTTTAATGCTTCTTCTACAGTCCGCGACAATACTATAAGACATCACTTAAAACGAAATAATTATGTCTTACATGAAAGCATTTCATCAATCTCAACAATCGTGAATTAAAAATATTAAAACTCGTAAACAATTTTCTCGCAGAAAAATTGTAAACGTCGCTTTTCATCAGTTATCGCTTCGGATATTTCAATTTGTGTAATTAATATTGTAGAAATGGCATTATATACGCTGATATCGGAAAAGACAACATTTATTTTAAAAGCGTGTGTTATTCCTCGAATATTCTCTTGAGACGTTCGCAAGACGGACGCACGACATCGCCAAGAAAATTTTTATCTCGCGATCGATGAACGTCCCAAGAAGCAAATAATAACACTGCATGAGAGACGAGGAAATGCTTTCATGTAATACATAATTATTTCGTTTCAAGTGATATCTTACAGTATTGTTACGGACTGTAATTAGACTTCTATCGAGGTCACAACAATAGCGAACATCGCGCTCGAACACTGGCGCGTTTCGCCTGTCTTTGACACAGCGAGCTTATCGTAAGCGTAGCCTGTCGAGCAAACGGACAAGTTCATAGGTTGGCCCGCGATAAATTCACTATAATACGAAACTATATTTGTGGAATATTTCCTCGGACGGAACTTTTGCATGACCGGCGCGAAGGCGCATAAATATGTAGCAGTGGTAAAGAAGTGTCCCCGCGGCTCTAATGTAATTCCTCCCTGGTCTCTGTCGGAAAGTTAAGAACTTGGTATCGCCGAAGGTTTTCAGCTCGAGGAAAGAAACTTCCGCGTACATAGAACCGATGAGAGCGTGCGTGGAAACCGGCGAGAAAACATTTTTCATCGTTGCGACGACGCAGCGTCGTTATACGTATCCACTATGGACGTGTCCAAATCTCGCGCCGACGCGTTACTTATCGTTAGGGGGCTCGAAAACCTGCAAGGATTTGCCAATTCCTCCGATCTTATTTCTCTCTGCTCTGCTACGAGGAACGTGGCGTCTCTCTCCGTCGATAAAGCCACCGGCCGAGGACCTGCATTTTCGGATCAGAGCAACGTCCGTTGCTGCCATTGTTTCTACAGCTTTCTAAAACCCTTCAGCCCGTATTCCCCCGGAAGGGACTTCCTTCTGATATTTTGTGTGAATTTGCTGGCACCGTGTCTCGGACAACTGTTCTTCCGGCACGTGGAAACTCAGACGAATTGCTGACTACGGTAAAGTCTTGATCTAAACCGAACGGAGCTACACGATCTTAGTTCGTCTATCCCCTCTACTGGGGGTGTACCCCGCGAGGGGCTGAGTAAACACACGTGCTGCCATTTTCTACGTTAGGCGTGGTCACAAGAAAATACTAGTTCTACACGATCTATGTCACAGCACGGACCCAAGGATTGGATCACGACTTTACTGTATTTAGTTGAAACAGGCACGCAAATGTACTGTGGGGAACTAAAATGTTGGAACCATTTACTGGCATGAAGCCCTTGACGCACAAATACAAATGTTGTTTAATAGAAATGTTCTTTAATATTAACTGGAAATACTACTACAGTGAAGATTCGACTTATGACACTCTCTCGGTTCTTTAGAGTGTCATATCCGGGGAACGTCGGAGGTTCTCGCCGGCGTCTGAGGTGCTGACAGCGAAACTCGAGACTAGAAGATGTGTGAGACTAGAAGACCACTGCTAATCCAATTACAAAACTACTTTATTTTTCGTTATATTTTTATGAAACTTTTACCAACATATTCGTGGTATTTTTCTGATTAAAATGATACCAAATATAATATAATTCCGATGATATTTACTTGTGTAACAAGCGATAAAAGTTTTCAACACAGAGAAGGACAGCGCATGGGAAAGAAAGAGACGCGGCGAGTCGAAGCGTTCGGAAAAGATCAAAGACTGGTGTGAGCGCAGGCCTTTAAATGAAAAATGTAACTTCTTTATTATTAATTATTTTTTTATGAGACTTTCACCAATGTATTTCTGGCATTATTCTGATTAAAATGATACCAAACGCGATATAATTTGGATCACATTTACACTAATTTTCCGTCAATGTAATTGTTATGGGAAGTAACTTTCATCGTTCATTATACAGGTAAATATCATCGGAATTATATCATATTTGGTATCATTTTAATCAGAAAAATGCCACGAATATGTTGGTAAAAGTTTCATACAAAAATAATGAAAAATAAAGAAGTTTTGTAATTGGATTAGTAATGGTCTTCTAGTCTCACACCGATATAGCCGACAATGTTGTGGCCGCGACGCGACGGTTCTCGAGTGGTGTGAGGTGTCCCAGTGTCATAAGCAGGGAACGTCGGGAGTGTCATAAGTCGAATCTTCACTGTACTAATAATATCATCTTAGGAATTCGCTTTGAAAATTAATATGTATGTAATGCAGAATGCAGAAATTGGTCAGTAATATAAATCTTCTAGTATAATAAACAGCAAATAACTTCGCTCGCATTAAATTTCATTTACTTTGCACGTCAAGGGGTTGGAACTATCAATTTTTTAATATACTCGCATAAGTTGCAAATGGTTCCGAAGCAACTTCCCTCGTAGAAAGTGTCACAGCGACGTCTTAAGCAATCTGCTTGCTGCAAGCACAAAATAATTATACTACAAAGGCTTTCATCGATGATTTATACTTCACCGAGTTATATAAGAAGACGTAGTCCCGGGAAGCGGCGTGATCATCCGCTCCGAAGAGTTATGTACTGTCATCCAGCATTTTTCCGTTCATTCTCATCGGGATCGGGTCGGTCTCCCGACTCCTTTCCCTTCGCTTTTGTTCTCCGGCGAGTGTACGGCTGCGAGTGGTGGAACGTAAAGCGCATTAATCTCGCGCGGGACTTCGCTCGGTTATTTTTCGAAGTTCGTCTCCCGCGACGCTGTAAACTTCTAGACGAACTTCATTTCCGGCCAGAAGGATTTCGACGGCAGGCAGGCCGTAAAGCTAACACCGCGCCGGCGTGCCCTCGAAATTTTCTCCTGACGGTGAGAGAAGGTCAGAGCAAGAGAAAAAAAACTGTTCTTGCATATCAGAGAATCCGGGGATGACGTCTGTGGAGGATTACAAAAATTTTTATCGGTCGCTGACGAGTTGCGTTCCGCGGAGCTGGCCTTCCCGACGATCATAAAAAGGTAACGACACGGCCGGTCATTCTCGTTTCATGACTTTGTCCGGATTTTTCTGTCCGCGACAGTAAGGAAAAACGGCGGAATCTCGGTCGGAGAGTTACTCGATGCTTGCATGATTCATAAAAGCGTCTTGTCGGCTGTGCAACCGATCGCGGTGCACAGGGTGACGCGCGTAACGCGACTGCACGATCGAGACTGGTCGTTTCAACGCCAATAGTCTCCCACGAATTAGTGATTATTGTTTGTCATATTTAGACTGCGGATCTTTATGCATTTATGGTTAATGAAAATTCTCAAAAATGCTGTAATATAAAATTCGATAGAATTTAGAACGATTTTTATATATTTTGGATTCGCAAAGGGTGTTCCCGTTGAAAATGTGATTTTATTTGATTCCGTTTTCGTAGAATTTGCCTATAAAAATTGAAAATAAACATCCGCGATCTAGTCACGTTAGACGAAAGAAGCCTAAGAGGGCTAAGAAGAAGAAGAAGGATGAATTATGAAATTTTTATCAAATGGACATGCGGTACCGAAATGAACGTGGACGCATTAATTATTTGTGTCTCCTCTTAGCTCGAATAAGTCTGTTTAGAAAGAAATTAATGTTTTGGTATTTGTTGGATTAAGTGAGACACCCTATAGAACGAAACTCGCGCGCGTCAATGGTTTTTGAATTGCTGATCGCACGGCGGTATAAAGGTCCGAACGGATCCTACGTGGACCGAAGTCTGATCAGCCAACATTTCATTTCCGGCTTCAATAATTTTAGTATTCACTCGACCATTCTACATATATTTTGCATCTTCTGCTGTAAAATTGAATTCGTAACATTCCATCTTCTGGCTACGTAATTATTTTTCTATTAGGTATTCAAAATTCAATTCCGAAGACGCAAATGTATTGAACGTGTTGACTTGAAAATCTTTTTCTGTACTATTAAATTCTGTATAATCTTCTACGGTGGCATAGTATATAGAAGATGATTGAGATTTCATCTTTCAAAAATATGAAACAAAATTTCCGACAGGAAGGAAATTTAATCTCATTAGCAGCTGCGAGACCTGAAAGCAGTAATAATAGTGATTAACTCTGCAGTTTCAGCTTCATTACCAAAATTACTTTGGTTTCGGTGGATTTCTCAAAGTGGTGATTAGGTGGTTCTTTACAGGGTCGCACGGGCCCACTGGTAGTACGAGGTTTAAAAAAAAAAAGAATCTATGAGGTCTACTAATGAAACCGGAAGCACCAAGATGCGCTAAGGTTGGCGATTGCAGCAGCTATCGGACCGAGCCGAGATAGGGCCACGCTCACACCGAACCACCGTGAAAATCTCAATATCGTCAGGTCGTTGGAGGGCGGCGCATAACTCGCCGCCGAAATTCCGCAGATTCCTGGAGGGAGCTCGTGAGCGAAAAAGGACAACAGGACGTTCATTTCCGTTAAAAGGCTTGCTCCCCGAGCCGCGTTCTTAATGGGTCACTCGATCCTTCCGCTGAAACAGGAGCCGCTGGTAAGAACAGCTTTGCGAACCAGTCTGCAATAAAGTGTTTCGCCTACATCTCAAGACGCTCTCCCCTCCCCCGCGTGTATTCATCCCCCCTCGCGCATTCTAGCCCCCCCCGAGTTCCTCACTTTCTGAATTTCAATATATTCGAGCGAGCGCCGCCTGTTAATTAACGTCTTCTCGGTATAACAAATATTTGCCGACTCTTCGCGTACTGATGCGCGACGCGAACGCGAATTGTCGCACTTTGAAATTGTAATCTGACACGGTTCAAGGACCCCGAAAGCCCACTAATTTCGAGAGTTCCATAGGGTTGTCGATCCTACACCGTTTTGATCGTTATTAGGAATTACACTCCTCGTCAAAAAGATAGCCCAGGTGTGCTATCTTTAATTTTTGAATGACGCATGTAAAGTTTTGCGTTTGTGCGTTTGTTAAAAATAATAAAAATTATAAGGTTTAGTGTGTAACAAAAAAATTGTTTTATTTCAAGAACGAAATGATAGCACATGTACAATAAGAAAATAATAATGAACATAAATTTTAACTAACAATAATTACTTATCAAACACATATATACTTATTTAATAATGGGTACATCCCTCTTTATTTTCTATTACTTCTATTTTACGATTTGGATATAATATAATTGTTATATAGCACGCCTGGGCTATCTTTTTAGCGAGGAGTGTATTGAAGTTTCAGCGAGATCTGTTCTTGGCGGTGGCCGAATTCATTTTTCTAAGAAGCTATTCGTCAGATCAGAATTTTATATTGACACTTGAACTCTCGGATGGTTCGTTTACAATTACAGAACTGATGTTGCTTCTTGGTCGTTTTATTTATAAATTCTTTCGAAACGTATTTCTGAAGATATTTCTTCCAGAAATGCCCCGAAATTCTTCTAAATTGAGATTCCTTTTCCTTCATCAATACTTTTTCTCTGTCCAATGTCCTCGAGGGATGGCGAAATTGCAGCAATTCGTTTCCTGCGTTTTTCAATTCGCTAAAGTACACCCAATGGTGTACTGAGGATTCGATTAATTTCATTCAGCAGGAATTAGTTAATTTATCAGTTGCAATAAGCAACGTTCGGCATGTTACTTCGGACAGATGAAAATTGGAAATTGTTTGTTGCGTGTACGAACCCCATTTGATCCCCAGCGCAATTTCAACCGAATCGTTATGCACGATCCCTTTTTAATTTGCGAGCAGGTATAAAATTTGTATTGGAGATGACGCATATTCCAAGAAACTGTTCCAATACCTCGCCGTGTTAAATAAATGTTTTCATACTATTTTTTAAAATCCGATAACTGTATCATATTAACTCTAGCATGTTTGCCCGATATATATTGTTTTCCGATTTTTAATAAACGCCAGAATAATTTTTCCAACAATCACGATTTTCATCGAATATCTTCCCTCAACGGTGGTTGTTCATATTTACCAGGAAAATTAATATATTTCTCACTACGCATGAAAAAAGGAAACAAAGATGGGTTTTATTTACGAATTTCAAACTTTTCAAAATTCAAACGTTCATGTTACGTGGACTGAACAATAAACTGGAGGAAAACAAAAATTGATTTCCCGTCTGAATATGCGTATGAATATATTAGAAAATTTAAGAGTCGCTTTTGTATGTTCTATTCGTCTACTAATAATGCACGTGCCAGCGCGTAAAATCTAATGATCACCACTTAAAACGTATTAAGAGCGTATCCAAACAAATTGAGCACAAGTCGGGCAAATTGAATGCTAAACGCTGATCGCATCGAATCACGTCTTGCGTATAGTTTGCACGGTGGAGCTGTTGCTCCGATTATTTATTAAGCCGGTGAAAATAACGCAGAAGTTTCAACCAACAGTTTATGAACGCTTAATGGAATTGACTTAGCCGGAGTATTTACGTAATATCAAGTCACCGATAACGCTTTATTCCGATGAAAGCGGATATTTCATGGTGAAATTTTAATTACGATAAAACACCGGATAACGTTAAAATATCGCGGTTTTAATTCACGCTGTTGCCAGCCAGTTTAACCGTCGCTTCGTGTCCGGAGTTCTCGACTCAACGAAAAATTACTTGATTTATCTATTTAAACTTTCTACTTGAAATTCCCATAATTACTACTCCCCCTCACCCTCCGACCCCCGCCTCCTTTACTTTGTGGTATAAATGAGGTAACAGTTATTTGAACGAGGAATGTCTAAAAACTTTTTTCAATGAAGATTGCCGAAGTTTTAATACTATCCCCAGCGCGTATATTTTCGAATCACAATAGCGTCCGTGGACCATTGTTTCCGATGACGCTCATGTTATAGTCCCTGGATTATTCGTTCCTGGTGAGAGCAAGGACATCGTCCTGCTCGCCGATAAAAGAGAAACTTTTGAAGTTACGCGCGAGCGATATCTTGATGACAGTTTGTGAACGACTACGAACAAACTGTTTATGAACGGTCGTAAATCAGTTTATTATTTCCCATGTTCCGGGGAGGGTATTTGACGTTACCCTAGTAGCACAAAAATATTGGATATATATTTTTTTCAAATATTGGAAAAATATTTTTTGAGCCGCATTTTTTCATATGAGAAAAATATTGGATCTGAATATTGTATACATGTACAAGAAATATAAATTGAATGTTTAAAAAATATAAGCTAAATACTCGGAGGATATAAACTAGATATTTAAAAAATATAAAGTAAATATTAAAAAAATGTGAATTCAATATTTGAAAAATATAAATTCAATATTTAAAAAACATTCAATAAAATTTTCAAATTTAAGAAGTTTCAAATTATAACAAAAATTAGAAACTATGAATATGTATTACTTGTAACTTATATTTTTATGATATTTTGTTGCCTGTAATGTTATTACGATATTGTAGTCTGTTTTATCAACATGTTACATATTCGTAATTAAACTACACATAATACTTTGCTAACTATTATAGCTTCTCATGTTAAAA
Source organism: Seladonia tumulorum (assembly GCA_913789895.3). Taxonomy (NCBI): domain Eukaryota; kingdom Metazoa; phylum Arthropoda; class Insecta; order Hymenoptera; family Halictidae; genus Seladonia; species Seladonia tumulorum. The sequence continues at coordinate 30,798,799 of OU565267.1, forward strand.
ATTATGATTTATAATATTAACTATTTGCTCAACTTATTTTCATTGCAAGGAAATATTTGAAATACAAAATAAAAATATTTCATTTTATCTTTGTGGTTATCAAAATAAAAATATTTGATTTATTTTACATTAAGTGTAAAATACACTTTACATTAGTATTTTATAATGTAGTTTGCAGTACATTAGTATTATATTTTATTATTCGCATGTAGAATATTGGATGCAAGGTTTTCTTTCTTATTTTGCAACTTCAATTCTAACCCATACCTACTCCGATCACTTTTTGAGATGTTAAAACTTTTTTGCGAATATCTCGGAAACTAAAGTTGAGCGGCGGTAACATGTATAGGAAAAAGTTGTTCATAATGATGACCTTGACAACATATTTCAAGGTTATCAAATTCGGTGAGGAAACCCCTAATGTATTTACATTACCAAAATATTCTACTTCCAATGTGAAATAGATTCATTTAATATTTAGAAAAAAATATTTTTCTCGTAACATGACATAGATATTTCCTGAATATTTAAAAAGAAATATTTGTTACGTAATATAAAATAAATATTGCATGTATATTTGAATATTAAAAAAAGATTGAATCTCATTTAATATTATATGAATGTGTATACAATATTTTGTGCTACTAGGGTAGTTTTTTTGCAACATAATTCGACGTTTTGTATTATCGAAAACGATGCTGTTGGCAATTTATGACTGCAGGTATCTATGCAGTTAAAACTTTCAGAAATGTGCAAGAAATATACAAGAATTCTTTATATTCATTCTTTATTTTCAATTTGAGGACAATAGAATTTGGCTTTGAGAAGATTATCAGCTTATGCTATTGGTTACTGTTTCGTTACTAATGGATCTTGTTTTCAATTACCAATGCATTAACAATTGATATCAATTGTGTTGAACTCGAAAACCTCGTAACGTGAGTAACACGAATGTAGTACTTCGAGCGTACATTGCTTTTCAGTATGCTGTTCGCGGAAATGTTAATATGGGTTATCTGCATGTAAAGCCAAACAAAACGTCGTTCACTATCAAATTTAAGCCAATATAGAATTTACACAAATTCAACAATCTAGACCAACTTGTTATAAATAACGATGATGCTTATATCTCTTTATCTTAAAACGAATGTAAATCAGAAACACAAAGATGAACATTTTATTACGTGGTAACATGCTGACGATGACGAGTTATTGGGAATAAAATTGAAAAAGTATTCGGAGTACAATGGATTAACTAATAAATGGATTAATGTCTTCGATGTTTTCAAAACCTTTAGATAATTCTTCGCTTCAAACATTCGGAATTTGCCAGGTGTTCGCGTATTTATTTATTGCTTTAAACCAAGTGGTTTATATAGCAAGTACAGTATTATTACATTTGGCTTACATTAAATAGGTTTACATTGTTTCTAAATTTTAACAGAGCATTGTTTAAGGAAATTATAAATTATTTTCAGACCTTTTATATCAGGTTTACATAAGAAGAAACTAATACAAAGAGGGAAACAGTACTTGCCTTTGAGGAGCTTTGTTTCTAATGTATTACGTTCGTTTTCATAGTCTGGGCATTGGCGTATAACATGATTTATGATTTGTGCAAGTGATTGATAATATTCTTAAATGGTAGATAATATTTTCTAAATTCTTCGCGCAGAGACTGTGGTCGTCGATCGCGAGAATCTGTGTTTGAATTTTTCTAGCGTCACTTTCTGTAGGATGCAACCCGGAGTACGTTGCATTTCTGAAAAGCTGGAGGGGACAGGAACAATTTAAACGGATACAGAACGACCCGTATTGGCACATTAAATTGGCAGATCAATGGAGGCCACGTTAACTTGTTTGCTTTTCAATTTCCATGATAACTGTACTGAACCGGCGCGCGAGGAATTCCTTTCAGCTTGTTCGGCACACGCCCTTCGATGCAACGGGGGTCAAGTGTTTCACGCTTGTTAACACGCGATTCGTGATCTCATTAATTACGTCGGCACAGAATTCTTGATTGTAAATCGAAAATTGTATAAAATTTCGTTCGTTCCGCTTGGAGACAATAATTTTGTAAACAAATATCAATGATAGTCACCGAATAATCTGCGACGCCTTCACGATAAATACACGACCGATTCATTAAACATTGATGGTGTTTTAATTGTCTGTCTTCACCGATTCAAATATTCCCGTTCGCGAAAGGCAAGGGATACAACAAAGAAAAATAAAATCTGCTTTAATTATCGGGCCGCTTATTAATATTTAATTAAATTAATTAAGAATGCTACCGGTGGCAAGGCTGAAACGATCTGCCTCGTTATAAATATTGGAAGCAGGAAAAGTGTGAATATTAATATACTATTAGGTTGGCAAGAAAGTAATTTCGGTATATTTAGGTGAAATAAAATCCAATTTTTTTATCAAAGCAATCAACTTTAATCAATAAAATATTTTCCATTTTGTTCTATGATCTTTTGCCATCTTTCTGGTAGCTTCATAATTCCGCGCTCATAAAACTTCTGAAAGTTGTTTTTCGGTGAAAAACTGATCCAAGTGCGATTTCAGATCATCATCATTAGTGAATGTTTTACCATTCAAAGAGTTTTGTAAACTTCGGAATAAGTGATAAGCTGATGGTGCAATGTCAGGGATATATGGTGGATGTGACATCACTTCCCAACCAAGCTCCAATAACCTTTCACGTGTTACCAAAGATTTGTGTGGCCTAGCGTTATCATGGTGGAACACGATTCCTTTGCGATTTGCCAATTCTGGCCGTTTTTCTTTGATTGCCATGTCCAGTTTTGTTAGTTGTCGACAATAAACATCTGAATTGATGGTTCGGTTCCTTGGGAGCAGCTCAAAATACACAATACCTTTGTAATCCCACCAAATTGACAACATGATCTTCTTTTGGTGCAATTCAGCTTTCGGTGCGGTTTGGGCTGATTGATCACGCTTGGACCATCATCGTTTTCGAGTTGTGTTATTGTAAACAACCCATTTCTCATCACCCGTGATGATTCGCTTCAGAAAAGGGTCGATTTCATTTCGTTTGAGATGCATATCGCATATGTTGATGCGTTGCGTTAAGTAAATTTCTTTCAATTCGTGTGGAACCCAAATATTGAGCTTCTTAACGATTCCGAGATTTTTTAAACGATATTCTATAGTTGTATGCGAGACATTTAACCTGTCTGAAATCTCTCGGACAGTTATATGACGATCCGATTCGTTTGGCCATCATCAACTTCAGATAGTCGACCAGAACGTTGGTCGTCTTCAAGTGAGAAATTTCCAGAACGGAATTTTTTAAAACAATTCTGGCACGTGCGTTCTGTTAAGCAAGCCGCACCATAAACTTCACATATATCTTTGTGAGCCTAGGCAGCTTTTTTACCTGTGCGGAAATAAAAAAGCAATATGTGCCTATAATGTTCGTTTTTGCACTCCATGTTCAAATTGTCACAGAACTAACAATTTTAATCAAAATTACATGTAATTTGCTTCAAAAGTAACCTAAAAGATGCAGTTATGAAATGTCAGAAAGGACACAAACGCAACGTTAACAGAAGTCAATCAAACAAAACATAACGCCAGGTATTAGTGAAAGCCGAAATTACTTTCTTGCCAACCTAATATACCGTTCGCAAATATTCTTCGCAAAAGGATGTAGAAGAGTCTGTAAAATTTACGGTAGACAAGTCGCAAGCACTTGCAAATCGATTTTGAATTTAATTTCCTGCAACGAATTGCACCCAAAATTTCGGCCGCCGATTATCAACGTATGTACGAACACGTTTTTATCTGCAGCTTTTCATTTTGTCTCCATTATTTCTCCGTATTGTTGCATCCAGATTTTAATCGGCAGATTTTCATTCCGTTTCCATTATTTCTGCATATTGTTCCGGATTGAAATCGATTTTCGTTTTGTTCTAATTATTTCTGCATATTGTTACGGCGAAACAAAATACTACAAATCCGACAAAGTCTCGGTGCATTATCTTCGCAAACGGTTAGTTACGGGAACGCTGAACTTGCAAAAAAAAAAAAAAAAAAATAAGGTGACCCAGGACATTACTATCCAATTTCGATTCCACGTGTATACAGGAGAAGACACTGTATCTCGATTCTATTTATGAAAAAGCTGGAAGCGAGAAGATGGGTGTTGCGTGCTGTTTGGTCATGAAGATTGATAACCCCGGAAGAGAAACGAGCAGTAAATACGTGACGTCGCGAACGGTGACGTCTATCGAGCAGAGAGAGAGCACAGTGATCCCCGTAGGGGTGTACAAATACGGGGGTAGGAAGTTAAGTATGAATAGATCGGCAGTGTAACGCCTGATCAAATAGACGGAGCAACAGCCGGGGAATGGTAATAGTCGTTTGTTTTTCAATTTCTCACGATATTGTGAACACGTACATGCACGAGCACGCACACCTGCGGCACGGCCATTCGTTCAGGTCACCCGGGACAGGAGAATTTTCTCCACGGAGTAACGACACAGGATTCTGGGAACTGTCGATCGACTTTCTTCGTGATAGATAGCTCCGACGGTAGTCTAGATTCTCTGCTTAGCTCCCGATCTACGACGGTACAATCTATCTTGCGCGTAATCACCTGCTGAAAATCTCGATAAGCCTTCTGTCTTTGATTTTTCCACGCAATCATTCCACGCGAACGCAAGGCAAACGTACCAGCTCGCGATTAAAATTGGATAACTGGCAAGTTATCTAACAATTTTTTAAACTTCACTTTGGCAACCCAGAAATTTTTAACTTTTTACTATATGATCTTGTACATCTTGACGAGAAAAAGCCAAAAATCGAAGTTTCAAGGCGAGGAATTCACTGGTTCGGAAGTTATGCGTGTTTAATGTTGAGCGATTACACTTCTTTCTGGGTTGCCAAGGTGAAGTTATGGTAAGTATTGAAATTAAGTTAAGTTATATTAATAATTCAACAGGTCTTCTAACAGCAACAGCAATTTCAATTTCAAATCAACAACTCTTCTTGGGACAGTCTTTCTGAGACACCCTGTATTCGCAGTACTCTGTTTTTCCTACTTAATATACGCACACATAATTCGATGCGGAATATTTTTTGGCATTATTTACAATTTCGTACATTTTCCATCGTAATCGGTGTTTTGATTAAATTATGGTAACGAGATGTGCTCAACGAATTCTGATATACAGTCGGTCACGAAAATATTCGGACACCACTATAGTTTTGACTATTACAGTCCGTACTTCAGAAAATGCAATAGGAACGAAAAGAGGTTTCACGTATGTTACTATGCAGTGTGTAGTTAACAAAAACATAATAGACATTTATTTACGATAAGTGATTACTAGCCTACAGATTTTATGCATTTATGACGAAAATAGGTAGGCGTATTTTAAAACAGTGAAAACATCAGAAAAATGTTCATATACTGTTACACTATTTTCAACCTATTGACCATATAAAGAAAAAAAATAATTTTCTAGTTCATTCCAGTCTGTTGCAATTCAGGTGGAAAATTTCGATTTTGCATAAAGATCCGCAGTCTAGTGATTACATAAATAATGAAAGAAAAATGGAAAGTACGAGAAAATATTCGGACACTATAAAAACTAAGTTTATAACACTAATATATAAATCTTGTTTTTATAAGTGACATGAAAATAAGCGTACTTTCCATTTTTCTTTTGATATTTATGTAATTACTTATCACTAGACATCGGATCTTTATGCATTTATGGCTTATGGAAATGTTAAAAAAATGCTATAATATAAAATTCGCGAGAATTTAACACGATTTTTATTTGCTTTGGATCTACAAAGGCTGTCCCCATTAAAAATAAAATTTTATTTCATTCCACTTTCTTAAAATGTTTCTATAAAAATTGGAAATTGCATAAACATCCGATGTCTACTTATCACAAATAAATATCTCTTATATTTTTGTGAACTATACACTGCATAGTAACATACGTGAAACCTCTTTTTGTTCTTATTACATAAATTTCTGAAGTACGGACTATAATAGTCGAAACTTAACGGTGTCCGAATATTTTCGTGACCGACGGTATTTACGCGAGAGTTACGTTTCCAAATTAATCCTGACCCGTGTCGCGAAAGTATCGCCAGTTCTTTTGTCGCGCGTATCCATTGATGACGTGGACAAAGTCGAGTGCTTCGCAAAGGCAGCGACCTACGATTTGTCAGAGCCCGCAGGATCGTTCCGCGACGACAAAAAGAAATGTGTGGCACGTCCCGCGACAAAATCTCCTTTTACATTATCTCGAATCTCGTTTGTGGTCGAAACCTCAAGCTTCTCAGCGACAGCCGTTCCTTTCCATGTTGTACACGCTGCGGGACTGATTCGTTCAGTAGCTTGACAATACCTCGCATAGCTGTGGTCCGTTTTTCAAAAGAGGAAACCAACTTAACATCATTGTTGCCCTAGCTGTTCGCTACTGCTTTACATGTGAGAATCTCTATACGAACTCCTATTTGCATAAATTATTTCACGAAAATCTGAAATTGGTAGAAATTTATTTGACTAATGAAATAACCCATCGTAATCAAAATGAAATAAAATTACTGTTCACTTTCGTTGACACATGTTTATATGCAAATGCATAATGACATTTTTGTGCATAATGACATTTCTGTATCGGAGTTTGTCTTGTTGGTTTGTCTATATTACTGAAAGAATAATGTAAGCTAAATGTAAATTTCATCTAATATAAACTGGTTTATATTACATTGTTTGGGGGAACGTGATAACTGAAAATAATAGTACAAAAGCACGAACGCGTAGCAGTACAAAGTAACGCAATCATACTCAGCTGCAGAAATCAATTTCATTAGGTTCGATTACATTCAGCTGTCCGGAGTTTTATTGTTCGCTTGCAACCCCATTGTTGTACAATTCCTGGCCCTTTGTGATCCCGTGCCTCGCGAAATCCAATAATTCCACTCGAAATTGAGTGGCCAACATCAACGTCAAAATTAACACCTCGGACCCCTATTGTTTGCGCGGTCATGATCGTCTTTTACCGCACCCGCCGCGTAGTATGAGATTGCATCGACAAAGCACAGACGTTTGGCATTGTGATTTCTATTGGCCGTTGATCGCGTTATCAAGAGAAACAGCAGATCCCAGTGACAGGTGTCGATGCCTACTTCGTTATTGATTGCCGTCGTTTGGTACCGATAATCATACGAGTTTCTACCTAACCGTGACCCGAGATCGCCCGCGATAGATTAGTCTGTGAACCTTCAGCGCCGGGTTCAAGCATGCTGCAGACGTCATAATCATGTCATAATCATGGGACTGAACCAGTGATAAGCGCGTTACTGCTGATCCTTATCCACGTTCCACCATCGCACACTGATAAAACGATATTATTCAGTATACCGATATTTCAAATGAAATATATTACTTTCTCCAAAATGGGAAGTTCGTGCAATAATTGCGCACATTGTAGTTTAACATTCGGTATTATATTTCATTTGAATCTTAGTCCGTGTGAAGTAATTATTTATTTAATTTATAGAATGAGCAATTCTCGATTTAGTCAAGCTTAATTTCGGAAAATAAATGTTGCCTGTAAAATTCGTTAAAAGAGTCAAATGAGTTAAATGAGAGTTAAATGAATCTGTAATTTTTGGCGAATTTAATAAAAAGAAACATTTATCTGTAGTATGTACATGTTAAAACCCTGCACGATGAAAGTATTTTATAGTTGTTTTATTACGCACGAATCAAACAGATTAACCTGACACTGTGCATAAAAGTTATTTGCACAATCTTGTACTTTTTATAAAGCAGTTCAAAATGGCTGGCTGGTTAATTCAGATATGTTTTGTTTAGAAAATTTTCATGGAGCCGACAAGCTACTCGTTAAAATTTACACGTGCAAGTGCAAGAATGGAGTAGTGAACAATGAACGTTCCGTTTCAGAAGATTCCACCGACAAAGCATCGAACTTGATTTTACATGGCAACCTGTAACAGGCTAGATGCATCCATAAAGTAGATTAATTACAAGCTACTGTTACATGGCCGTGGGAACCGCTATTTATTAGCCCATTCTGAAAATCATCGTACAATGTGCGAATATAATTTATAAATTGTAGAAGTTCGATATTTCTTTAGTGTTTCAACTGAAATTGACCAGTGTTTAATCGATTGATTTAATCTACGTTTATCGATTCTAGTGCATCATAATTAACGAATGATTTCTCATTGTAGTTAACACTTATCAGACGGCACCCTTAATTTATTAAATACGTCACAACCTTCAGAATAATTTATATAATTTAATATATTATATTCCGCTTGCGTATTGCCACTGAACGTAAATGAAACATTTTTAATGCAACATTTTCGTGACATCCTCCAAATTAATAACATTTTCGTAAAAGCTTCTGATCAAATTATTTTTTACTGGAAATACGATGCTGATAATACTTCGGTAATATCCTGACCGAAGTAGCAATATCATGTAAAAGCTGTGACTCGATATTTTAAATGAAGAGGTTTCAATTTAATATCCTTACTTCGACGACTCTGTCGCCGTTCATCTCGTTATTAAATGAAAACTCTCCACTTTGTAAATTATCTCTGGATACCAGTATCTTCAAAAGATTTTCTGTTCAACGTATTACCGTTTACTTGGAATTATAAATAATCTCCGTCTCGCAGCAGTTTGTACTATATCACAACATACCTCTTTCAATTTCGAACTGTTTTTCAATGATTAACGACATTAATATTTGACGACTCGAATTTGAATACACAGTAAAACAGCTTTCCGATGTTATCAATGTACAATTCATCATCCGCCGGAGATTAAAGCTCCATTTCATAAATCCCTGTCTCCCGATGCATATTTCCCGGATCCGCGGGATTTGAATAAAATTTGAATTTCACAAGAAGAAGTTCCCCCCCATGCATTTAAGGTGAAGTCAATAACAGCAACATTCCTTAGACGTTTATAAAGAGCACGGGAAGGTCGGGCCTGCGCGCAACGACTCCATAAACAAATAGAATCCCATCCCTGCATTGTTTTGCCGACGGTAATCTCCTTTAGCTTCGCGAAACGCGCTTTGATTGTTTACAACGTTTGCAATTTTCCGAGGTAAACCGTCGTCGACTCATTTTTCCGTCGAGTTAAATCGAAAATATTGCGCTGTTGCGAGCTTGAACACAGGGACAGAAGAAAATTACAAGCAGCCGAGGGGCACGTCGCCACTTCCGGATTATGTTCCGTTTATTAACAGTTCGCGGTCGCAGTTAGATCAACGATTATGTCAGTTTGTTGCTTTTGAAAAAAAAGGTTCCTGTTGTCATAACGTGTTCCTTTTCCTTTGGCACGCTACTGGAAGAAAGCAGTGTGACAAATCGACTTGAGACTCGAAACATCTTTCGTCACTTATCCCTGTTAACTCATTTTTCATTATTAGTCATTTACTGCTTTCAATTTCACGTCCACAGTTTTGTCATAAGTGTATCAAATATACAGGGTGAGTCACCAAACGTTACCACCTCAAATATCTTTGTTGTTTCTAAAGATACGTAAAATATGGTAAGGACAAAGTTGAATGGTACAATGGGGCTGACACGATGCAAAAAGAAAATTTTGTTTTTATGTCATTTTTTTGGAGATATCAAGGTCACCTTGACTTTTTTAAATGGAACCACCCTTTTTTAAACACCTACAATGATAGTCCCTTTCATTAGGAATTCAGTGACTATAATTAGTCCAAGGTCATTCAAGGTCAAGGACAGAAAAAACGTATAAAACTAAAATATGGAAGCAGAATACCTGTATTTTATAAATGTTCGAAATGATGGCCGTCTGCGTCGATACATTGTTATAAACGAGCTCTGAAGGAATGTTGAACTCTGATAAGTGTATCCGACGTGATATTCGTACATGCTGTGATGATACGCTGACGCATATCTTCAACTTTTGTTGGAGCATCCGTGTACACGGTCTCTTTTAGCAGACCCCATAAAAAGAAATCCAGTGGATTTAAATCAGGCGAACGTGCTGGCCATGAAACTGTTCCGCCTCGTCCAATCCATCGGTTTGGATATCGAGAATCCAACGTTTCTCTTGCTACTCGTGCATAATGAGCAGGACAACCGTCATGTTGGTACCACATATCGTAGCGATTTTGTAAAGGGACATCTTCTAACAAAATTGGCAGATCTTCTTGCAAAAATTGAGCGTATTTCTGTCCCGTCATCATTCCGTTAACGAAATATGGTCCAATTACTTTGTCGTTCAAAATACCACACCACACGTTTACGCTCCATTGTCTTTGATGATCAATTTCTCGCAGCCAGTGCGGATTATCCACAGACCAATAATGGGCGTTCCGTAGATTAATTGAGCCATGATTAGTAAATGTTGCTTCGTCCGTAAACAAGACATTAGAAAAAAATGAATGATTTTGAAGCAATCCCTATTGACAAAAATTAATTCTATTTTGAAAATCATTTCCGTGCAATTCTTGATGGAGCGATATGTGGAACGGATGAAATTTATGTCGGGCCAGAATTCGTATTACGCTACTTTGACTTATGCCTGCTTCCCGGGCAATTTTTCTCGTACTCACGTGAGGATTGACAGCTATAGCTGCTAAAATATTAATTTCATTGTCTTCATTAGTCGTGGGATTCTTCCGTTTGTACTGTCTTGCATGTACACTTCCAGTACTTCGAAACAACCTGTACGTATTAGTGAAAGTACGTCTAGAAGGAGTGTTTCGCTCGGGGTACCTTTCTTCATAAAGTAGTCGGGCCTGCACTGCATTTTTTCTACATTCACAGAAAATCGTGATCATATCACACTTTTCAGTCATCGAATATAACATAGCGGAATCGCGTTTGGAAACATACTGATAGTAAATAAGAATGCTGAATAACATTGAAGGACCTTAGTATGTTTACTTCAACTACGATAAACGTCTCAACCGTGATAAACGTATTTTGCTTCCATATTTTAGTTTTATACGTTTTTTCTGTCCTTGACCTTGAATCACCTTGGACTAATTATAGTCACTAAATTCCTAATGAAAGGGACTATCATTGTAGGTGTTTAAAAAAGGGTGGTTCCATTTAAAAAAGTCAAGGTGACCTTGATATCTCCAAAAAAATGACATAAAAACAAAATTTTTTTTTTTGCATCGTGTCAGCCCCATTGTACCATTCAACTTTGTCCTTACCATATTTTACGTATCTTTAGAAACAACAAAGATATTTGAGGTGGTAATGTTTGGTGACTGAAAATACTGAAAATTTTATTGATTTTACTTAGTTTTATTTAATTCAATTTTTTTCAGGTGAAATAATAATATTTCACGTACGGTGTCCTCCACTATACAGTATTGTACAGAATGTACATAAATTACAAGGCGTAGTTTACTAAACATTATGTTTCCTTTGCATCAGTAAAATCTGGAATGGCATGTTTATCAAAAACGGAAGAAACCAGCCATGAATTTTTAGCCATTTTCCGGAGACCAGATAAATGTTTTATTAGTAGCTTTGATTGGTACCGCAACTGCTAAGGGGACTCGAAGAAATTCCGAGGATCTCGCGAATGGGCAGAATTATCGTTAATTAACGGAAAAAGTGGATTAAGGGATCGCAGAGTCCACCACTCGAAGACCCTTCATGAATGTCCCCATACCGATTGACTGATTCCACACACTTGTCTAACAAGGGGTTTTCGTTCCAGTGCCTGAATCGGTAATCAATATCATAAAGAGGTGGTACTCTGGTTAGTCTTCGTTCGAGAGATCGAAGCTTCCGTTAAGCCATTAAATTAACATACACGCCAGTTCTTTCTTCCATTGGTCATTCTCTGTTTGCTCCCCTTTTTAATGGCAGTGTTTATTAAAGCTTTGTGCGTTGCGAATTGTGCAATCGTGGACCGTGGACAATACAGTTTGCCCTGGAAAGCGACTTAGCGGTTCTTCAAACGCACGACTGGTCCGTTATTGTTGAAAATATGGAACTCCTCGTTCGTTATTATCAAATCTCAGCGGTCCAGAAATTGTCTACCTTTTTTCTTGTGATTATTGTCTTAGCAACGAGAATAGCGATATTACTTTGCACGTCAGCTTGAAGTAATCACAAAATTTTACACACACGTCAACACATCGTCTTTACACACGCATAACTTTTGAGCTAGTGATCTCCTAGGACTGAAGCTTGGATTTTCGGAATTTCCTCGCCACAATATACAGGGTGGTCCACGTAAGTAAGGCCACCTAAATATCTCCTCTAATTGTGGGGATACAAAAAATATTTTGTATGCTATTCGAATGGCTTCAAAAAACCATTCTATTGCAAAAAATGTTTTTTTTTTCTAGGATAATTTTGTTCGGAGTGTACAATGTTATCGATGTTTTTTTGTGTATAATTACACAATTATTTTTATTGCATCGTGTATCTGATGTTAAAATACGTTCAGTTATGTACAGAATAATAACAGCTTCAGCTGCAATTAATCTCAGAACATTTGAAAGGGCCAGGGAGTCTCTTATTCTAAGTTTCAAAAAATGTATCGATGTGGAGGGGCACCATTTTAAGCATCTATTACAATGACAGTTTGAAAAATAGGTTCGTGAAAAAGTATTACAAATTTCATAATGGTGTTTCGTAATAGTGAACATGTTTATTTACTTTTACAGATTCCCGAACGACGTCTTCGTCTCTAAAGTCTCGATAGACAATTTTACGTTTCCATTTAATTTTTGACCTCAAAGGTCATTTCAAGGTCATGTAATGTACATAACTGAACGTATTTTAACATCAGATACACGATGCAATAAAAATAATGATACAATCATACACAAGAAACATCGATAACATTGTACACTCCGAAAAAAATTATCCTAGAAAAAAACATTTTTTGCAATAGAATGGTTTTTTCAAGCCATTCGAATAGCGTACAAAATATTTTTTGTATCCCCACAATTAGAGAAGATATTTAGGTGGCCTTACTTAGGTGGACCACCCTGTATAGTATTACATTTGAAAAAGTTGGAAATTTCTGGTTCCCTCAAGTAAAGTTTAACCTAAAATTCGATGAATCGGACGGAGAACCGTCGAGGAATGCTCGCAGCAGATTTTAAGCAGTCGCAAGCCTTTTGTCGCGCGGCTGCGGCAAACGCGGCGATGAAACGGCAGGTTGCATGACACGAAGAAAAGACATATTTTATCAGGTTTTTTTACAACGCTCGTAAAATGAGTTGTCGGGGGCGTCTGACTAGAAAGCTATCTCGACGGTGATCTTTAACCGGCACCTCCTCCGGAGCCATACCGTTTCCAACACGTACAGGGTATTGGGTGGAATTTAGTTCGAAGGGAATCGCGAACTATTCTAGATCGTCTTACGAAAGGATATTCAGTTTCGAATTTTGTTTTATTGCTCTCCCGCTCGAATCCTGTTGAGCATCGACCGGATCGAATTATGCAAATCCACCTTTCCCACCGATGATGGAAATTTTATTAGTTTCGCCGGAATTCGTATGTTAATTCCGTGCAAATGTTCCCTTTTCTTCCCCGTTATATTCGAACCGATAGCCCCGATGATACGAGCGCAGACGTTCTCGCCGGGAATCCTACAGTCATGGCAACAGCTATCGATAAGATAACTTCTGTCGAAGTTCACCGGGAGAGTTTATAGAACGCTCGCGGGAACGAGAAATAATTCATTTCGCCGGGAAACAAGAATTATTAAAAGTATGTCGATCGGGGATCACGGAATTAACATTTCCATACGATGCCGAGTGGTCGAGACACGCGAGGTTAGGTTTACGACAGAGACGTGACTTTTTCGACATTTTTGGTATTAAGGTTTCACCGAGCACTCCGCAACTTTACTGTCTCGTTCGTTATTTCCATTTATTGCCACCGGAACTACCAGGCATTAGTCTGGAATGGAGAATCCAGGATTATCCAGAAGATGGTTTATCTCTTGCTTTGTAACAAATTCTGTTCGAGCTTGCACGATGCATCGAACAAAATATCCTGATGAATTTTTAATCCTGATTAATTTTTTTTTTGTAAACAAGTAGCTTAGAACTTATGAAACAAACGCTTAAGAAATTCAAAAGAACATTTAACCGTGAAATATGTACGTAAACGTGATAAATAATATTCAGAATGTAATATTCATTGAAAATAGCTTTAAATGCCATAGTTATAAACTCAACTAATCAGTGCAGTCTCCTACACGCCATTAAGTTGTGGGCACACCATTTCGTTTAATTATCTCGTACCTCAAAGTGCCATTTACTGAGCACACGACTGTGGAAGATCATTACTACTGAATGACAGTGTTAACTAGTACAGTAAAGTCTTGATCCAATCCGGAAGGAGCTACACGATCTTAGTCAGTTCGCCTATCCCCTCCCCTAGTGATTATACGTGTGACCGACTACTAATTCAATTACAAAACTTCTTCATTTTTCATTATTTTTTTTATGGAACTTTCACCAACTTATTTCTGACATTTTTGCTGATTAAAATGACACTAAATACGATATGGTTTGAACTGTATTTAGTGGTTTAATTAACGGTACTTTAGCCTTCTAGTGGCTCTACACGATTTATGTCACAGCATGGACCCGAGGATTGGGCTTACATCAAGATTTTACTGTAATCAAAGTTCAGCCGCATTGATGTTGTACCCTTTCATCGGTACCTCGAGTACCAAAATCATCACCGGTCATCGTTGTAAATGAACAGCTAAATATTCAACTCCCACGAGGGAGAATTGAGGGAAACTGTTACGCTCCGGGCGAAAACGTAAACATTCACGAAATATGCCGAATTCAGCAAACAAACAAACAAGATCAATCTGTATTTCGTTTGCATTACTTGCTTGCGATTGTATATGGAACTATCAAGGGATTTGCTGAAGCGATAGTTGTCGATTCCTCTGAAACATTGGTATCGTAGAGAGTATTTCTCACGAAACTGTTTGTCACATATTCCTTCGGCTGCTGAATGTATTAAAACTGAAGGAAATTGTGTAAAACTGCAATAGTAAATTTTCCGAAAATTTAACTTATTTAATACTAGATATTAAACGGTGACTATTTTTCAACAGAATTTTATTGATTAACTCTGCATAATCGGACATTACCTAAGTTTAACTGTTCATGGATCAAATATTTTATTGAATACAAAAGCTTAATAAATATAACTAGTTCAATAAAGCTTAATAAATAAAGTAAATTACGAGACCGTGGACGTTGCGCATACGCGACGATTGTAAATAAACAAAAATTAATTGTTGCAACAAGAACTGAAAAGTGCACAAAAAATAAAGTATACAAAATATGTAGGAAATATACACTCCGCGACAAAAAGATAGCACATTGTACAAATAAATGGTATTTAGATTTTCAAGTAGTATATTACATTGTTTGTGACCGGTATACTGCGTAATAAGAATAACCAATTACTTCAATACGTTTTAACGCGTTTATTACATGAAGAAACAATTTTATTGGAGAAATTTCACAATATTTTAACACTGGAACACGGACAATCTTAACTATTTGCCGATTTGACCAGCTTGGCGTCTTGACGATGACTGAAAGTACACAATTTTGACTTTGTGCTATCATTTTGACGCAGCAGTCAGCACTACTGTTTACGTTTTCGGCTTAACGTTCAACCTGTAAACAGAAAACGAGTGTTTACCCTGAACAGATACAACCTATTTCTAACTGAACAGTGATATGTAATACGGGAACTGTTGTTATTCGATTATATTTGCGAGAATTAACAAAATTAGATAATGTACTATCTTTTTGTCGCGGAGTGTATGTGGCATAGTTACTTGTCTTTCATGTAAAATATGTAAAACCATATCAACATCTTTTATAAATTTCCCTGCTACTATCAATTCACTGTGGAAGGCATTATTACTTGATCTAACAAGCCGAAGATTCCAGCGAGCCATCTGTAAGCTAGAAAATTTAATACGGATGTTTCCACGGCGCAGACATTTGTACCTTTCAAACGGCTCTCTCTCTCTCTCTCTGTCTCGTTGTCGCTGAAATTAAATAGAAATGGAGAAGTTGCGTAAATACTAGGATACCGAGCCGCTAATTAACAGCGGTATCCGAGAATTAAAGGAAACGCCAAGGGAAAAGCACGGAGGAAACAGGGAGATAAAAGGTTCAGGAAGGGAGAGATCAAGGTGGACCAGACAGACAGACACAGAGACGACCGGGTTAGTTCGCATGATCGTTAGACGACCTCCGAGGCTAATCGCACGCTGCAAATGAGCTATTTCGTTTTCCACCTTGATTGCGTGTCAGCCATGGTGATAACGTTTGTATAGAGCCCCTTTATGCCGACCAGCCAACAAGGATTCCGTGGGATTTCGCGTGCCCCGCCGCTAAATTCACCCGTGAAATTGTGGCCCGACCTTTAGTCTCGTCATCGGCCTGTCACAGACAAATCTCGCAATCCAGACCAACGTAACCAAAACTGTTCCCACGTGAATCAGTTTTGCCGCGAGCTTTAAACGGTTCCAATCATAACTCGTTACCTGCATCGTTCCCTCGCTACTTTTCAATCTGTGCCTCTCTTCCATTTCACACCGGCGCGCGTTTGCGCGTTGATAAATTAACAGGAAGACCACTGTCGAAGTTGTTTATCATGGAATTGCTAGTGATTCGCCTTCCATGGAACTTTCTGCGAACTAGGGACTTTGATGATTCTCGAGAACCAGGTATCCACTACATTTTGTGTACGAAATATTTTCACGGTTTTCTACCCTTTATTTGAAACGCAGTTAGAACAATGTGTTTATCTTTAAATAAATTACAATTTACCGTCTGAATCATCTAAACGTATGACGAATGTGTATTGTTGCTGACGTAAATTACGCTATTAGAAAAAATTGCTAATCAACCTTTAGTATTAGAATGGCTACTCTGAGGATACCATACAATTATTTAAAACAATTTTTACATTACTGTGCTTGTATCGAAGACAAGCACTGTGCTCTGTGCTCTGTGTTTGTAACTATTGGTTTGAAGATTATTGAGAAATATTTATTTCACAAAGAATTTACAATTCGAGTGAATTGTCAAGTGGTCAAGGATCTCATTTAAATATATTCATTATATTTGTAACAGTTGCGTGAAATGTAGAATGAGAATGATTTCGGATTTGGCACGCACTAAAATTATTAAAACAAAAAACTGGAATTTAACTAGTTTTATGAAACTTCACTGAGCGCCGATTCGCAGCAGAATCGGTAATGCATTGAAAGGTACGAGATTTAAAATATGGATTGAAAGTTGGAAAATTCATACTATAAACTATTCTATAAATTCCGAACTCGTGTGTAAGCGGATTATAATGGCCAGTTAGTTTTACATGCATTCAGAAGGAGTAATGGAATCATTTTCGACGATTTATTGAACGAGTTTAACGCACAACTTGTAACGTTTTATGCACTTGCCGTTGATAACGACCCTGACAAAAAAAAAAAAATCATATGAAAGCCGGCATAATATTTCATTTTTCCACTGTAATTTCTGCTCAAACTATTAACTTAGCAAATAAATCGTTATTTCATTTGGGTTCTACAACTTCAAATTATAAAAGTTGCAATTTATTTCAAAATTCTCGACCGAAGAGTAAACGATGAATTTCCAAAATATTTTTAGCCATACGTTTTTTCCATTAATTGCAATTAAAAAATGAATGTCAAATATACGTGCACTCGTTTACTTTATTTGTTAACGATTTTAAATAAAAACAACTAGGTCGATGCTTTCTGTTATTTACGATCAGAATTGCCATTATTAAATTATTGATAAGCAAGGTAAAATTCGCTTCTTAAGCGGGCGAGTATAATCAGCGGAATTAAAAGACAATGATGAGCCGATTATGATACGCCAATAATAACCGGTTGATTAAACCTGCACATTGGCGAATGCAGTTTTGTTTGCGCATCGCTATTATCCGGTTCTTCGTCTGTCAGCTATTTCTGTAGCGAGAAGTGCACGCCGACCTGAAAATCTAATTAACCGGTCGCAATTACTAACCTCTCCCCCTCCCCCCACCACCCACCCGTATGTAATTAAGGCTGATTCTCATAACCACTCGAAGTCAGAACGAAATATACTTTCTGATGAATTTCAGGAGTCCACGCACGAGCGCCTCCTTTGCAGTCATCTCTCGGTTTAATTGCGTATGAAACACCGCAAGAACGATCGTTTACGGAGCTCGCGTTTCCCGACTATCCGATTCGCTCTATTCCCCCCTTTTATCAATTTTTTTTTTTTATTCAACGCAGAATGCAATTACACGACTACGCCATTGCTGTAATTTCTTCTCTTGATCTTGCTTCATTTCGCCCCCGGTTGTGATAAATTCCAAAAGCCGTTGCTGCAAGCTCGACTTTATTAAGGCACAAAGGCATAAAGATTAAGTCGCGTAATCATTGAGATTCGCAGGATTTAATTAACCTATCAACTTATCATTTTCTCGAAAGTACACTTCGTTAGATATAATCCGAAAGAGTAAACTGAATTCAAGACGCATTTTCAAGACGAATATTATTATAATGATATTCGTACATCTAATTAACTTTGTGAATCCATAAAATTCATGGTAATTTTATTTTTTTGATACACGATCAAATATTTTAATAAAAAATCCTGACTTATACCTTACTTAAGCATGAAAAGTACAATTGAACTGTACAATATTCTGACATATGGTGAATAAAATCGTGGAAAATTTAACAAATTAAGATAAGAGTCCAAACAGGAAAATTAATTCAAAGTAGATGAAAAGCTTTTAAAATTGTGAATGTTTTATTCCTCAACGAAATTCAGATTAAAAAATTCTGGTGCGCCAGTAGTCTGTGCAGCTTATGCTTATGCATTTATAATGCATGTCTATTTGCGGCATATAATAAAATATAAACTTCAGTGGAATTGCATAAGCTGATCACATAATTTTTATTCAAAGAAAATCCTTGAGAGGTGAAATATATTTTCGTTTAATTGGTTTCGTAAATTTAAAATAAATATTCATCAAATGATTATCTTACAGCTATAACTACTTTTCACAGTCTAACAAATTTCCTTGAAATACAGATGATCAAACTATTGTGCATAGCAGATAGTATTTGACACTATCTTTTAGAATTAAAATAATTAAATTAGATCTTGCAATATATAATTTTTATCAAGAAGGAGAATTATGAAATTTTCAAATCAAAGCAACCGGAAGTGCTTACTGTGCTTGCGGCCCAAGTGGCTTTCCGAATGATTTTCAAAAATTTAGGAGCTCACTTTTCCTTCGTGTCGCCGGAACGAATCAAAGAGCGCCATTTATATCACGATGGAAAGTGGTATCATAAATGTTTTTCCAACCGGAAATAAATGTCGCACCCTTGAAAAAGGTTCGCGTTATCGTGACCGGTATATTATTAATCGTCGAACACAACATTTGAATTATAACACCTATGTGCTCCGAGCACCTTCGTCCCGACATGTAACGATTTTTCCTCGTTGCAATTGACATCCCGGTTATTTAGTATGCTTTATCTATTGATCAGCGTAAATTAAACCGACAAAACTGGAAATCTTTGCCATAAAATGTTTCCAATGGCGTTAAAACTTCTATTGTGTACGGATTTCAATTTTCCAATTGTATCGAGAGACACGAAAAAAGGTTTAGCAAGCGAATTTGTTAATTATCGCGTTTAGAACACTCGAAGTAGAAGATGTTGCGTTGAATAATTTATTTGCTATCACCTGAGAATAATAATTTTTTACTACCATAAGTAGTAAAACATCACATACACCTGAGTTGCCAAGATGAAGTTAAGCCAATATTTCAGTCAACCTATTATTTTAGTATATTTGTAGAATAATTATTTCATTTAATTTATTCTAACTTCTTTATGAAATTATTATATTTTGAATTTTTTTCCATTCCCTCCTACCACGTTGAAACAAGATAATCCATTTCGTTTTATATGTTTTCTGAGTAATTATGATGTGGTATATTCTCTGATATAGGATGTTAGCTGTACAGAAAAATACGGAGAAAATAACGAGGAGAAAATTTTATCACACGAGAATGTTTGGCAGTCTACAATTCTACTTTCTGCAATCTTTTACAATTGCATGAATTGAATAAAGCCTTCAAAGTAACATTAATTATAATTTCATTTGTTTCAGCTAATTACGTTAGGTAATTTTCATACAACTCTATTAGGAGATTAAACTAAAGTAAGTGAAAACATGAAATGTGCTTTAAATTTCCATTAACATGCATACCAAATTATACTGTTCTCTTTTAAATATGTAACAAAAAACTGAGGTTGTTAAACAATTAGAAGAAGATAGTGCCACAACGGAAACGTTATGTAAAATGTTCAAGTCTGCTGTCGAAGTATTTAATTCCAAATGTTCGTTAAATACGTGAACTTTCCCAAAGGATTAGCGAATGTCTGACCATTATTGGATATTTCTACTTGCAGCACGCATCGAAAGCGCCCCTCGTAATGCAAAATTCTTTCAACTATAATATTTTAATGTTTTCACAATATTTTCACCAGTTTTTATCCTACAATCTGTTGTATCTATAAAAGACAGGTGCAAAAAAATTATAGGTTTATTCATAAAAAGTTCATGGTGACTAAAAATTCCTGAAAAAAAGAGTTGACTATAATCGTCTTGAACCGTGCTATACTTGACAAATATATTTTCGATCGACCTGCTAATAACGGTGCAATCTAAACGGATCACTAGATTGCGGATGTTTATGCAATTTTCAATTTTTGTAAGCAATTTTTAGGAAAGCGGAAACAAATAAAATCTACTTTTCAGTGGTAGTGACCTTTGTAGATCTGAAATAAGTAAAAATCGTACTAAATTCTGTGGAATTTTATATTGTAGCATTTTCTGAAAATTTTCCGAAACCAAAAATGCATAAAGATCCGCAGTCTACTGATCATGTTCATCCTATACTTTTAAGATCCCAGTTACAAGGCGTTAATCACGGTGCCCCCTCTAAACAAATTGTTGAACCGTTCAAGTGCATCGCCGACGACGAAAACGAAAAAACACACGTACATTACTATGTGTAATGTTATGTTTTGTCACCGGGCAACATCGCCGCGGCTCAGCAAGACAAACAGTAATCCGCATCGTTCGCGTCATACGAAATCCGTTCGAGTTGGCCGCGTGTGGTTAATAAATTTGGAAGATTTGCATGCGGCTGTCCGCGCATTCCAGCGGCTCTTCAAACATCCGATTCGCTCTAAATCATTCCGTGAAATGTTTGCAAAATGTTCGAGCCCTTCGGCTCGATCGAGACTCGCGGGCGCGCGCGGCAGTCGCGCAAGGAATCTAACTGGATGAGCAACGATTTCTCGCTCGCTTGCGTCTCATCGATATTTCAGGCAGCGTCGCGGTTGTCCCCGAAAGAAGTCGCCGGCGAAAGATAGTAAATCCTGTTCCCCAACGTCGCACGCAGCTGTTGTCTTCGGTTTTTCTGTTGCATAATAGAGACACGCTTGGCCGAGGCTTTTGGCTCTGACGTGGACCTCCTTCGAGCATTCTGAACACAGAATTTCTGGTCCTACATTAGTATTTTCAAATTCCTTAAATCAAACACGGTCTAAACCAGTCTCCGTACATACAAACAGAATCACCAAATATGCTAAAACGTAAGTTATTAAACTATGTGATGTAATAACTTTTGAAATTATTGGTTCCATTGTAGAATATTGATCTAAAATTTTAGCTAATTCAATCATTGACTCCACTGTGGAATATTTTTTTAGAATTTTAACTTAATAAAGTTTTGAATCCATTGGAAAATATTTGATTAGACTTGTTACTTACGAAATTTTATTTACGAACTTTTATCTAACACTGGTCCTTGGGAATACTATAATTTTGTGCAGCAAGAGTTTATGTCCAATGAATTTTAGTCATTATGCGAAAGTATGAAGATATATAATGTTTCGTAGCCTCGTCCGCCTTGCATTTATAGATTATGCGCTTTGAACGACGAGAAATTCACTGTTGACACTTCCAAGAGCATCGTTTATCGTTGGGGTTCGCAACTCTGGTGTCGAATACGTTGTAATTTACAACTTGACAGGCGAAGTGAAACGGCTTTTTGGCTTATGCTAGGATAATCGGTCCGGATCGATCTACGGTGTTCATGAACTTTTCATTTAGAATGATCGCTCGTAATATGCTGGTTTCACCGTGGAGCACCCTTACACATCTGATAGCACTCGTGACAGTTTGTGACCGATTCCTCTTTGAACTAAGCGATTGGCTGGTTCCGGGTGAAGCCTGATTGCCCCTGTGAAACCAAAATGCTGTTTAGACTAACTGCCACTGACAACGAATCTGAGTGCTTCTGATTATTCTTGTTGGCTGAGCGCTTGATTACTCTGCACCGTCCACCTGTGACGCGAATATGTACTCTGCTCGGACTTCTGCCGTGCCACCATATCGCAAATTTTGGTGGTCTCCAGAATTCAGTGAAAGCTACGAATGCGCAAAAATCTAGAATCTAATAGCCCAGGTGTGCTGTCTTTAATTTCTCAATGACGCATGTAAAGTTTTTCGTACATGTGCTATCATTTCGATCTTAAAATAAAACAATTTTTTTTGTTACACACTAAACCTTATAATATTTTTAATTATTTTCAACGAACCGCATATTCTGAGTTCATAATGTTTTGAGATTATACGTCACAAACGTAAAACTTTACATGCGTCATTCAGCAATTAAAGATGGTACATTTGGGCTATCTTTTTGACGAGGAGTGTACAGGTCAAACTTACTATCGAGATTACCCATTTTTGTCGGTACCGTATAAAATTAATCGTATCGATATCAACAAAATACGTTTCGATTTCAGAGCAACGAACAACAGAAATCTTCACCACAAAGGTAGTAACTAAAATAAATAGTTCAGACTTACGACTGTACTATTTGTTATTGTCAAAATTCAAATATCGAGAATCGTTCGAGAATCGGAAATACACTGTTCTAATATTGTTTGGATCACTATATTTGTTCTTTATTTTTTATACATCACGACTTGATATAAGACGGTTGGATTGAAGGTGCGAAACAAAATATAAGTACGGTTTTCAGATTAAATTGAAAGAGAGTGTGAATTTGTTTGATAAATGTGTTTGCTCTGCACGTGTTTCTTTCACGAAACGACCGATTAATCGCTTCGCAAATCTCTGAAACGATCGTCTTATCAGTTTCACGTGCAGTGGGCGACAGACTAATAGACTGACACGCCATTCTTCGAAACCACGTATCTTGGTTTGGACGGTTCGTTCGTTAATCGAACAGGGAAGCAATCAGGAACAGGTGGCACTCTGTACTCACCGCAGTGCAATCGTTGTGATTAAAGAAATTAGCGGCACCGCCGTTCTCTCTGATACACCGTCGATAAATAAGGATTACGTGTAATCGCGCCAAATAACCGGTGGTACTTTTTACGTTTCGAAAACAAAAAAAAAGAAGCACAGAAAAAACCGAGCCCGCAAAACGTAGACGATCGTGGCCCGCAAACTCAATTAATTTTACACTCTAATGTGTCCAGGAAAAACGAAGGTAAAATGCATGGAAATGCGTGCGCGGTTCCCGCACGGTCGATGGATACTATCTACCCGGGCTTTCATTCTTTTTAATCGTTGCATTTTGTGCGTGATATTATAATTGGAATTCCCTCGGTGCCGTTCTCTTTCACGATTTCTACCCTTATTGCGTACCGTTTGATACGTCCAATGTCGTATCTGATACGTTCGATCTGGAACTAAAAATAAGTGTTCGTGATAAAAGCAGTAACTATCGTTATTGCTCAATTCAATCCATTATATAGATTCCGTTGCTTCCTTTGATGCCACTGGTTTGTGAATTTTAGGAGACCCGTCAATACCGTTTCTTTTAGCCGATATGTTTTTTCGACCAAACCAATTTTTGGAAATCGTTACAGTTTTTGTATGAATTCACTATGTTTTCCATCGTTGTAAATATTACAGTCCATTCAGTGATTTGTTTAATCCCTTTACCTTTCTGTTTATCTCGACTAGTGTAAAGTATCAAATTACTGTGGGGGTACCAATTACTGTGCCTATATTAATTATACTTATTTTTTAAACATAGTGAATATTAAAAAAGAGATATTACATTTTCCTCTTGAAAATCAATTAATATATATACAGGGTGTCCCACATAAATGATAACACCTAAATATCTTTCGTATTTACAGTCCTATCAGAAAACTTCAGAGGACAAAGTGACGCTATTGCAGGGGGGCAATATAATGATGAAGAAAAAAATTTTTTATGTCGTGTTTTTTAATGGAATTTCAAGGTCACCGATGTTTTTTTAAATGGAATAGTATATTTTTTTTGCGATAGCATGATAGACAATAAAAAACTGAATTTAGTGGATACCAACTTTTTGACCTTGAAATGACCTTGAGCAAGAATAATCATGTTGAAGCGGATGAAATGTGGAAGTTTAAAACTTACGTGTTTCAGCAAAGATTGCGCGTTGTTTACGTCGGGTTGACCTTTACATATCCTCATAAACTTAAAAATTCAATTTACTATAAAAATTCTATTTAAACTCATTTTAATAAGTTTTAAAATTAAATTTATTATAAAAATTTCTATTTAAATTCATTTCAATAAATTTAAAAATTCAATTTACTATAAAAATTCTATTTCAACTCATTTTAATAAATTTTACAATTCAATTTACTATAAAAATTCTATTTAAATCCATCCTCATAAACATAAAAATTCAATTTACTATAAAAACAACTTCCACATTTCATCCGCTTCAACATGATTAGTCTTGCTCAAGGTCATTTCAAGGTTAAAAAGTTGGTATCCACTAAATTCAGTTTTTTATTGTCTATCATGCTATCGTAAAAAAAATATACTATTCCATTTAAAAAAACATCGGTGACCTTGAAATTTCATTAAAAAACACGACATAAAATATTTTTTTCTTCACCACTAAAATGGCCTCCTGCAATAGTGTCACTTTGTCCTCTGAAGTTTTCTGATACGACTGTAAATACGAAAGATATTTAGGTGTTATCATTTATGTGGGACACCCTGTATATATATATATCTTTTTTAATATTCATCATGCTTTAAAAATATGTATAATTAGTATAGGCACAGTACTTGGGACCCTTACCATATTCATCTGTCTGTTCTTTTTATTTTCCAATGAATTGCGATTTCATCTTGCATTAATGTTCGTGTATACAATCACGAAATTTACGACTATGAACCTATTTCTAGAAGAACATTATTAATAATATTTCTAGAAGAACATTATTAAATGATGTAAGTGCTAGACAATTAGTTAGGGTCGTAATGGACCCAACTTCCGCCAATCAACGATTAATACTTGAACTCGAATTCTCGAGTAGCTAAACGCCGCATTAGTTCAGGGTTAGGAAGAATTTTGGGAATTATGAGCGAAGAAAGGGAATTATATAAGACATCACGTGGAAGTTTATAAGTGGATAAAATCTGCAATTGAAGGAGGGTCATTGAAACCTTGAGAGACGAGAGAAAGGAGAAGTAGTTTTGAAGATAGAGAGGTTGGTTCATGTTGTGAAAAGATGAATGAGCCTGATAGGACCGAGCAGATAAACAAGGTAGTACGCAGGCTTGTCAGATCTAAAGTACTAGACCCTGAATTTAATTATTTTCTGAAGACAGTGTAGGTAACTCGTCTAAGGTTATATCAACAACAGAACTACAGAGCATTTAATTACATGCGACGAAATACATCTTTTATTATAAATTACTGATATTGGTGCCGATTTCTAGAAGTATCACAAATAATTATTAGATTGCCGATTTTATACATTCATGACAAAAATTAGTAAGTGAAATAAAAACAACAGTGAAAAAAATAGAAGAATTAATACAGTTATTGTTTTATCTTCTCGTCTGTCTAAATGTATCATTGTCGAAATATATAGAACTGTAATTCTCTTTCAACATTTTCTTATTCTACTTTGATTCCTCGGTTATCAATTATTCAATACTGAACTGTATTGTAGAACGTATCGATTACCCATTAAGCTAATTCACGTTAATTCCCGTAAATGGGTTAATTGCCAAACCTATGGGAACATAATGAGATTCCTCTTTGCTTTTAATATTATTCTAAAAATTAAAGTCCGGCTATTATAATACAATACGAAAATATATCGTAAAATATACTGTTCGCCCGTTAAGATCATTTAAGCCGATTCTACTAAATGGCTTAATTACCAAACCTTCAGAGACTAAATTAATACCTAGTTATTGTAACGAACTACAAAAGTAAGAACACTGATTACTCATTAAGATCGTTTACATTTATTCCAGTAAGAAGATCAACTAACAAACCTTTAGAAACGCACTTAAATTCGTCTTTCGTTTCGTCGTTAGTCTAAAAATTGATCCTCGGCCATTGTAGCACAATACAATACCATAACTATAGTGACTAGTCATTAAGTTCAGTTACTGAAATTATAAAAATTGTTTCTGTACGTCAGTTGCGTTTGGCACTGGATAGTTTCAGTGTCGAAGGAACAAAAATAAATTCAAAAATATTTTTTCCGCATAAAGATCGATGGTGTAGTTACGAACATGTAACGCGGGATTGAATCGGTCACTTATCCGTTTCTAATTGTTTCTCCACAGGTAACTTTGCGCGGGAGCCGAAGCTGCTGCCGGGGAACGTCTTCGGCAACCATAACGTCACTAATTCGCCGACGTTCGAAACGAATGTTCCACGGAACGTGACAACGGCGGTCAGTCAGACCGCTTTTCTACATTGCAGGGTTCACCAGTTGGGTGATAAAGAGGTAAGTGGATTCGTATGATTATAATTTTGGTTAAATTTTTCTTCAGAAAACCAGAAATTTATTATTTTCTCTTATGCGATCCTGTAGATATTGGCGAGAAAATGCCTAAAATCCAAATTTCAATTCTAGGACATCACCAATTCAAAAGTTATGCGTGTGTAAGGGCGCCTAAAAAGAGTTAAAAATCGCTGGTTTCCTGAGGTAAAGCTAAGCCAACAACTAAGTAAGAAATCTAAAATAACTATGTTTCAGATTGTCTCAATTTTATTCAGTAAACATATTGTTAAGTCTTGAAGCTATTTCGTTGCGTGTGACGTTTCTCATTTCGTTACGAAGGTTGCGAATCGTTCTCTGTTATCGAAACATCATTGTCCACTGATTAATTCGTGTCCGGGAAGAACCACCGTAGAGATTTAATTAGCAAGAATAATTCTATTTTAAAATACACGCTGATCAGCGAACAGAAGAATGTGCGGTACATGAAAGGGTCCAGCGTTCTATCAAAGGTAACCCTGCAGCTCTGTTGCGGTTAGGTTCGCTTTATCGTTTTTCAAAATCTCCGATCCGAGGTATGCATTCACGGTGGCTGTATGAATCTGAGAGGCTTCTAGGATAACATTACCGCAAGGCTGCCGTGCGGTTTCGGTGCCGGGTTGTTCATAGAATATGCATGACGCGTGTTTCAAGAGTGAAACAGCCTGAGAGACCTGGTAAATATGCGTGCGCTCATCGAATTTTATTTTCATTCTTGTTGCGTCGGGAAACGGTGATTACGCGCGGACACATAGCAATTTATTTGGGGATGAAAAACGTTTTCGGGTAGAAGGATATTGTTGGATAACATCGACTCGTGTGCTTAAACGTTATTTGCAGTAACACCTATTATTATGCTGCACGCGTGACAAACAGAGTCCCCGTTGGGTTAATAAAATCTTGTCCGATCGATAATGGAACGATAAACAATTATAGACTGATACTTTAAGCGGCGAATATTAAATTAACAGTAATTCAATGAATAGAGCCGAGACTGAAACAAATTTATAACAGTGAGTGTTTCACTCATTTGCTTTCTATTGGGTGTACAAATTAATTCGTAACCCTTTGTGGATTTACTGATTATTTACAAACAACTAAAATGCAATATATTCTGCAGCATAATTTCCGTTATCCCGCAACACTACCTTCAATGATTCGCTAAGTTAGTTTTCAATTTTTTAACCGTTGATACAACAGTCAAAATTCACAATATCCACAACGTGACTTTTTTCTATACATGGAAAAATTTCTGGGTAAACTAGACAGTGTGTTATTCACACACCACAGAATCGAGATTTTCCGTAAGATAAATATTGAATTTGACGTCACATAGGGAATTTTTTTGATATAGGTATCCACTACACACGTTCACAATTTTTCTGTGAAATATTGGAGCATAGTAATCTCGTACGACGTGTTATGCGATATGAATACGTGAGATCCAGCATTGTCGTTTATATATAAATTTCTACTTCGTTTATAATTAACGACACTAGCTGTAGTTGCGACACAATCATTCTTTCAGAGGAATTTTCAATAAAATAACACAACAATTTTAACGCTAGACTTACGAGTGTCAAATAACAGGTTTTCATTTAATTACTGAAATTTTCATTATTAAAGCATTTATTATTGTGGGGCTATGGTGGGGATGGTCTTGTCTCAATCGAGACGAATAATGATCATCCCTGAAATACACGTATAACAGGTAAAATTGATAAGCATGATAAAACAAAAGTTTTAAATAAAGCACCACGGAGTTTAATTTTGTAAATATACATACATAAAAATCCTACCTCTTTTCTATGAAACATCTAAACATTGACAATAAATTATTACCATCGTGTATCTAAAGGAAATATCACACAATGCGATTCAAATCTTGTGGTTTATGTAAAGGTTACGTCAAAATTTGTCGTAATTATATGAAGCCATTTAACATTATCAGGCATCATGCCTTAGCCATTAGGAATTATCATTATTAATAACAATGCTATACTGCAGAAACCGCACTAAAAATTTCGAGAAAGCTAAAGCTCCCTTGTTCACGACAACATCGGAGATCATCGTCAGGAATAATGCACGGGATATACGTATGCAGACCCGATGATACGATAGCCCCACGTCAGCACGATTTATTCATACTTCCATCATTAAAGTTTAATCAAACCGTACGATCTTTACGTGCCGTGCGCTGGCACGAGTTCGGAGAACGTGCATAGCAGTGCTATTTGTTGAAGTTTCAGTAAATGCGAAACTTTCGAACTATGGAGATCGAGGAATTACACGGGAAGATTTGATACAACGAAATCGGGTAGAACTGTGATACCACTATATCGCGAAATATTAAAATTTACACAACAGTATTATTTTTATATGGTTCCTTACCTGTGCAGAAAAAACAAATTGTACCACATAAAAATTGTTAGATCCTTCTAAATATTGAAGATAGGGTTAACCACCCAACATATTGTACAATCCAAGGTAGTCTTGTTTACTTATATATTAGTAAACAATTAGTTATATTAGTAAATCTACACAATAGTATTCTTTTTATATGGTTCCTTACCTGTGCAGAAAAAACAAATTGTACCACATAAAAATTGTTAGATCCTTCTAAATATTGAAGATAGGGTTAACCACCCAACATATTGTACAATCCAAGGTATTAGTCTTGTGCATAATCCATCACATCAAAATTTGGATATCTTTGATAGTTTCGGAGAAAATAGCTCATAATACATATCTTACATAATGGAAACGGTAAATATTTCCGAAAAATCACTTGGATCAACTATCAAACGGTATTGTAAATTGAATATACATAATTTCAATTTGAGTGTGAAACTCATTGAATTCTAAGCTTCTCGGTAAGCTTACCTTGGCTGTAACTAATAGCCAGTAGTCAATCGCCTCCCAAGAGATTCCAATTAGTCAAATTAATCTGGTCAACTACCAGCATGACGATCATTTACGATCAATACGGTAAACGATAGTCACGCGCCGCGTGTGAGATATTGTTAAATATAGTTGCATCATAAAATAATCATATTAAGTAGGAAACACATTACGGTCAAATAAGTCTGTCATCTTTGATTATTTCTTGAAATTTTACAATAATCGTATATAGGTGACTGAAATTATTATCGAACGTATGAAATATTCTCATAAACAGTCACATCGTCATAAACTATTCGAGGCAAGGTTATATCAAAACTCACAGTAGAATTTACCATGAGCCAAAACTAAATGAACAAATGTTTACAACTGAACGAATTTACATTATAATCTAGGCGAATCTTATTAATTTCTTTTCAAACAAAATGAAGTTTGACAAAAATATAAATTTTCTTTTCGAACGAGGAAATTCTACATCAAATTAAATAATTTTGCTCTGGGCCATTGTAATCGTTGTAACCGTGGAAAAAGAAAAATAATACTGGAAGGTGTAGGTCATCATCGATGCAATGTTGGTAGCGTTAACGCAACGATTACGTGAACAATGTACGCGATTTAATGCGTCCTATTTTAAGACGAGCACGGCTACGAAGAATGCTTGCTCACGTCGCAATGATGGAGGAAAATTTGGAAACAAAACACACGCTCTGCTCTGGAGAGAAGAGCTCTCTGAATCACTCGACTGGACACCTTCGAGCTCCAGATACAGTTAATTTCTGCTCTGCCCTCCGGATGTATTGCTCCGCCACTGCGAATTGTAACAGCGAAGCTTTTGAAATTTTAGCTGCATTGTAGAGCCCCACCTTTCGCAGGTAATTGCATCCAATTTCAGCATGCATCGACTAGGAACTGCAAGAACACGTTTATCAAATCAACTGTCGAGCTCCAAAAATTCTAGTCGTATTAGACGGATTTATAAAACAAGATAGATAGCATTTATTTTTTATTTTCACCAAAAGAAACATTGATTAGCAATTTAAATGTTCGAAAGTCCATAAAGCAATACGTTCTAAAAATTTTACGTTTTAGTTTTCTAAGTTTTAGGTTAAACTACACCTTGGCAATCCAGAAATTTCTAGCTTTTAAATCCAAGTTTCAATCCTAGGAGATCACTAGCTCAAAAGTGATGCGTGTGTAAAACTGTGGGATTTCCAACGGTTTTGACAGGCGAGGGCGCCGCCATGTTGGTCGGCGAATTCCTAAATTTAAAGATGAGATCGATACTTGTTCTTGAACCGACATTTCTGACCTTCTGTCAGGCTCTGCTAATTGCCTCATTCGTCGACCATCAATGGCTTCAAAAGGATAGAGACGCCCACTGACAAGCTGTGACCTAATTAGGAGGGGCGAAACGGCATTTCGACCGGCGCGAAATTCGAAACCCTCGAGTCTGGCAACGATAAAAAGAGTAGCGAGGATTTCAACACGCACCATGCACGCCTCATAATTCTCTGCCATTTCTTCCATGCAATTTGCTTAACTTGAATTTTTTAAGAACGGTCCCGGCCCACGGGCCACTTCCTCCAACCCGAAAATTAAATTAGGATGTATCTGTCGGGCATCTCTCGTCCGAGATAACGACGTTACATTTTCTTTTATTATCCGTTTACGTGCCACGGTCGGCGCCGCTTAGTTTATATTTCATTCGAAGAACAAAATTCGGCCTCGGAGTACTGCAATAGGAATCCCTGAGATTTCGTGAAAAATGGTGTAACGGAGTTTTGCATACATTTTTTATCAGCAAACTACAATAACCCCCTCTTAATGCTAATCCTTTTGGCGTATAAATTAGTTCGTTGCCGTGTTCGTGAATTTATCGATTATTTACAAATTTTCTGTGTATTTTGTTCATTTAGCAAGCATTTTCCAATTTACAGTATTCTGAATAACGTTGGTTCGACTTACACTAAAAAATTTGTAATTAATTAATTTGCTGGTTGAGCAAACTCGCAAGTGAAAGCAGATTCGGGGAAGAAATATAATTTCATTCGACAACATTTTCAGAAGAGTTTCGTTTTAAAAACGGCATTTCTTCCGTCTCTCAGTTCTATTTATTTGTCAGTGACAGTAACCAAATTCATTTTCCTTCCTGCAGACAGACAATGCACATTCTAAAACTGCTCGAACCGAGTTTCCATTGCGAGACAAGACAGCCGATGATTTAAGCGAGTTTAATTGAACTTGATAATGAGTTAAGCTTTGAGTACGTTTCCTGCATTTTCTTATCAAGCACTTGAGGAGGGAATGGTCTGTTTCCTTAGAAATGCCTTTCCGAGTGTCGATTTTATAGTTATTAACCACTTTAACGCAACTGTCGACGAAGAAATAATTATAATTTTCTGCGAAGATATTTGTATAATACTTAATTGCACTCCTGCTTCTTTTTGAAGAGAATTAGATAGTATTCGTTAAAATTACTGAATAAATTATCTAATTAAGCAGACAATTTATGTGAAAGTAGTTACACACTATTTTCTAATCATTCTAATTCAAAAAATAAAAATAAAAATATATTAAATATAAATCTCTGTTGTTTCTTTTTCCAATAATTTATCAGAAGAAAAAGATGTAATTGAAAAACTATATTTACCGAAACTATTAATACAGAAAATAAGTTTTAAGACTTGAACATTGACATACCAAGTTTACTGTAGGTGTTAATTTAGAAAATAAAATGTTCACACAAATATTAATTACATATTTTATTTTGACTTAAAGGAAATAAATATTACACGTGTTTATGCGCAAGCTTTGTCAATTGCTTTCGCGTGTCATTGTAATGGAAATTCGTTGTTGCATTAGTATATATTGTTCCGAGTTACAATAATCTCGTCACAATTACCCTTGTTTTAAGAACAAAGCGTTCCACGATTTTGTAATTTATATAACATTCCCTTCTCACCCTTAAATGTAGGACGCACAAATAAACTTTACTCGTTCGTCCGTGAAACAGCAGTAATAAATGGGGCACTGTATTAAATTCAGAAAGCAAATTAATTGATTTCCCATGCAGAAAATGGCGATAAATGTGTTCCAATCTGCCGAAATTATGTACGTATCTAGAATAATTAATATGTAACTGATTATATATCCTCGAAGCAGGTCCATCCAAAAATAAGCGAACAATTCAAAACAGAAGCAAGGATACGAACGTGATTTCCAAAATGTTAGAAATATTTTTCTCGGGAAACGAAAACAGCGAAATAACATTTGCGTTACTAGATAATTGTATTACTAGCTAAACCAGAAGGAAGAACACGAACATAATTTATTAAATACAAAGCAACAAAATGGAAGAAATATTTTTCTCGGTTAGCAAGACCATCGAAATAGTAATTGTATTTCCAGCTGACTCGGTGCAACACGATTTTAGTATCGAACGGCTGTTGGCATGGAACTGATTGTGTTATTGCACAGAAGAAACGGGGACGATACCGGATAAGGAAAGTTTCTCGCGATACAGGCCGCTGATTCTTCTATCGTGACGATGTTAATAACGCACGACGGCCCGTCTAATGCTATTTAGAATGTTCCGGAATTTCGACAGAGTGTTTACACCGCCATATTATGTCAGTGGTTTAGTCTCGCTCGAAATCGGAACATTAACTACGTTTGCACGTGCGGCGGCGGCGACTTCGCCTCTGGCTTACGCGGCTTACACAGGCCGCCCATCCGTAAAATGGGACAAAGCATTTGCATTGCTAATTTTGTGTATGACGTTAGATCGCACGTTTGTTGACCCGGCACAAGGTTTCGAACCGGAGACGTCATTTATTTTATTCGAATGCGCCGCTCTTCCTTGCAATCTTTCCGTTTTATTGTTTCGTCCGTCAACGAACCCATCGAAAATATTTCTTTCAGAAAAATAGCAAAAATATTCATATTGCGCACAAATCTCCGAGAGACTGAAAAGAGATTAAGCTTTACCCCTGGAAACCAGAAATTTTTAACTTCTTCTTATGTAACCCTGTAGATTGTGACGAGAAAATGCCGAAAATCCAAGTTTCAATCCTAGGAGATCACTGGTTTAAATGTTATACCATTTTCAGCGGTTTTGACAGATAAGGGCGTCGCCATTTTGGTATCAAATTTTACAAGATTGCATAAAAAAAGTTAAAATGACGTTTATGTCTTTAAAGCTAATATTGAAATATCGTTGTCATTTTAGTAATCTCTAAAGAACTAAGTAACAAGGCTTCTCGAGCTTGAAAATTAAAAAAAAGTTATTCCTTATTACTTGCAATTACTTCGTAATGTTAAGTTATTTCAAGTTATTTTAAATATGAAGAAATAGAAAGAAATTATTTTAAATATGATTATTTATTTCCTCTACGCTATTGAGAAAACTATTTATTCTCATTTGTGTTGATACGAGTGACCGTAATAAATAATTAGGATAGAAACCAGGGTAATGGGCGGAGTGGGGAAAGAAGATTGCGAGAAAGCGGAAAATAAGAAAAATGATAAACAAACAGATTGTATCAGACAGTAATTGATTGAAAGCGTAATAAAACGCCCTTGATTTTACTGTTGCTACATATTGAAGTATCAATTTCACTTTAGTAACCCCTGGGGAATAAAGAAGAGGATTCCCTATCCACCAGTTCCAAAGTGTTATGGATATGTTATTTACCTTGTCTGAGGCATTTGGAAATAATTATTTATTGTAATCCATGCATTTAAAATTCACTTTGTATATATTGATGGACCAAATTTACAATTTCGAATTAAATTGTTATTTTTACCTTGGCCTCCGAAAATTTATGAGAATACAAGAACCTTTTTGAACAACATTTATTTGAAAACTTTTATTCGCAGGAACAGTAGGGCCAAATATGCTAATCCGTAAAATGTAAAACATAAAAGAGAACATTATTAAATACATTTCACATACTGTAGTGAGGGATTTAAAACAGGGTCAAAATTTGATAAAGAATCCTTTTCACGCATACCGAAAAGAGAAAAGCCCGCGGCTATTGATTTTACCTGTCGAAATATAAAATCCTGCGGGATAATTTTTAGCTGAACGCATACGCTTTAAAATTAATGGCCAAAAATGAAATTATCCGTGTAGCACTGTGCTTGCATTCGACATGAAATGGAATAAATACGAACTCATATTTTTCGAATAATTTTGCACAAAGACTTTTTTACGCATTTATGCGGAAGCTCGTGTACGATGACCGGGAACAAGTGTAAATGACAGTCGTTCCGTTTAAGTTTACGCTTCTAAAGATATTTACTAAAATTTGATCACAAGTGTCACGAACAAACTCTTTCATTTTAATCCGCATTAAACGGCCGTCTTTGACAATTGTCTGGATAATTTGCAGTGAGTTATTTAATCTAGGTATTTTATTATGAATTTTTTAAACATATTTTCGTAACTATTTCTTCTAATTTCATCTTGTAAGAACAGACGTTGACAATATAATTTATCCGTTTAAAGCCAAATAGCTGATCTTTGAAAAGTAGGATCAAAATAGACCCAGACGCAGCTGTCTAAAAGTTAGCACCAAAAATATCTAGTTATTAAAACGAGTCGTTAGTATTTTCGTAGATTACGAGAATACGTTTAATGAAATTCACCCGAGACGAATTATTTCCATCCAACAAGTAGTATTATCACATATTAATCAAACGAAGTGCTCCCGTATAATCTGTCGGTATATCGAGCGTCAAGATCGATTCATAAAATATTAAGTCGAACGAGGATTCATTTTAGTTTTGTTCATTTGCGAGCGTCGTTAATTCAGTGGCATTGAGTTATTAACTATGTAATACGACGCGCGCAGACAAAATGGGGATCAAACGTACAATTGTGGAACGTACCAAAAGGGCCTCGCTGTTTTCGAAACGCCGTTAAGGAAAGTTTAATTCGAACGAGTCCTCCGGAGAATATTACAGAACGAAGTTGCGCGAGCAAAATGACAGGAGTGGGCATGCTCTACGTAATTTGATCGCTTCGAAAGAAGCCCCTTGGCTCTTCCCTCGTTTCCCATAAACATCACTTGGGAGATGTTCCGTTTCGTTTAGCGGCCTTTCTAGAAAGACGCATCAAATCGCACATTGAAAAGTGAAACAATTTATTTCATCGCTATCTTATTCTTTCAGCGCGTGCTTTTATTATTTATTTCACAAAATGATAAGTAAAGGAAAAATATTTTTACGATTAGAAAATTAGTTGCAGAGAAAATTAAATAAAACTACTATTAACCCTGTGCATTCGAAGTTATTTCGACTCTTATTCTTTCAGCGCGTGCTTCTATTATTTATTTCACAAAATGCTGAATAAAAGAAAAATATTTTTACGATTAGAAAATTAGTTGAAGAGAAAATTAAATAAAACTACTATTAACCCTTTGCACTCGAAGCTATTTTGACTCTTATTCTTTCAGCGTGTGCTTCTTTTATTTATTTCGCAAAATGCTGAATAAAAGAAAAATATTTTTACGACTAGAAAATTAGTTGCAGAGAAAATTAAATAAAACTACTATTAACCCTTTGCACTCGAAGCTATTTTGACTCTTATTCTTTCAGCGTGTGCTTCTTTTATTTATTTCGCAAAATGCTGAATAAAAGAAAAATATTTTTACGATTAGAAAATTAGTTGAAGAGAAAATTAAATAAAACTACTATTAACCCTGTGCATTCGAAGCTATTTCGACTCTTATTCTTTCAGCGCGTGCTTCTATTATTTATTTCACAAAATGCTGAATAAAAGAAAAATATTTTTACGATTAGAAAATTAGTTGCAGAGAAAATTAAATAAAACTACTATTAACCCTTTGCACTCGAAGCTATTTTGACTCCAAAACGAAACATTTCTTCTGGTATAGAATATTTCCCTTCTATATTTTCTTTTCTTCATGCTATGCATACGAAAATGGTGCAATTTAGTCGTACAAAATATTTTCGAGTGCTAAGGGTTAATATTTGGTAATTATAGGTGGTAAACATTTCTTTGTTCTTTATATCATGCCGTGAATAATATATAGTCCGAAAGATCGTTCCGCAGGCGGTATAAGACTGATTCAATTTCAAAAACTAAGTAGGATGTGCAGAGTAATTTTTTTTATTTGAGGTCTCGCGTCCGGGAAAATCAAATTTCAAAATTTGTCACGTACGCGTGTCTATAGCTAACATCTGACTGAACGCGGATTGTAATATCGGCAGGAGATTATTCTACGTGGAAAAATAAGTAAAAAATGCAGAATGAAACTTTTTCGTTGGAAAAATCGTTCTGGGTAAAAATCCAATTTAAAAAAATTGTTGGACGGACTTGCACAACCGCGGCGGAATATATGCGAACTCGATTATTTCGAAAACGATGGTGGAAACAAAAATATGTTATTCTACAATTTAGACGTTCTTTCGCGTGTGTTGATTGTACCATCTGCAGCTAGTGGCAACTCAACAAAGTGTACTCAATAAAAATATACATTTCATTTTTCCGGCAATGCGATGTACGATAGAAAAGTTTTAATATATTTTTATGATTGTTATATAGAGCCATCCATTTTCGTTTTGTATGACCATTTGTAACGTTATGCGACGCGTGACGGTCACACGACAATGTAAGTGAAAAACACTGAAAATCGCACATCTTTAAACACGCATAACTTTTGAACTAGTGATTTCCTAGGATTGAAACTCGTATTTTCGGCATTTTCTCTCCAAAACCTACAGTATTACATAAGGAAATGTAATAAATTTCTGGTTTCCTGAAGGAAAATTTAACCAAAATTATAATACATAACTATAGAAAATAATTGAAAGTTGAAACACTCCTTTTAACTTAATTGTTACCGACTACAGTTAAGTAGTCACAGAAACACACTAGTTTCTCGTGATCATAAATTTACATATATTTAAATGACCGTTTGTTTAATCACCTTTAGTGACATATATACCAGTTGCATCATGCTTGATGTATGTAATTGTTATTATAGTGAAATTGTGCTCTATGATTCTCATGTTTCGACGATTGCGGGACACAATGAACGATTTGTTGATAGCGGCAAAAAAAATTCATGTACTCTGAAGTACAAATAAGGAATGATGCTTTCAGCATAATACAGTTCTGGAAGTCGATTAAGGATCCTGCTCCAAAGTTTCGGCATCTCGACGGTCGTTACAGAGTTTTGATTGCTTAATGAGCTCGTTAGAGCTTCCTGAATTTCGAAGGGCTTCCTGTGACGTGAAAAGGTTGCAGCCATCTGTTTTTGCAAGTTTCATTTACACACAAGCAACATTTCAGAACTATGAGGAGCGGACAGGTTAAACAGGTACACAAATAAGAAGGAACAAAAGGAAACCTTGTGCGGTAAACTGCTAGTTAGCGATCCTTCATCAATTACATTAATGCCTACTGCATTAACATTAAAGCTTATTTCAATCTTTCATAAAATACAGCGTAACGTTACTAATTTTACTACATGTCAGTATATCTCTTCAAATATTTACGAATAAATACAAAATTACGACAAAATGCTTACTAAATACCGAAAATAAAAAAACAAAACACGGATCATTTCATTCAATTTCTTTTTAAAGCAGCAGATTATAAGTTCATTATTAAAGGAAACTTCGTGAACAAGATAATTCATTCAAGCAAAGCCTCCTGTATAGGGAGTTTGTTTAAATACTTGAATCGTATGTGCATTAAGTTTATTCAATTTGTCTGCGAATGCGCATGCTTGCTAAACAATATTTAATGCCGAAACGAGTCGACACAAATGAACGTTGAATCCCCGTTAACAATCGACTGGTATACGTGAAAAGAATGAAAAAAACTCTGTGCGCGCATACGTTTTGCATACATAATTAGGTCAGGCCATTCGATGGCCGTAACAAAGGAATTTTAAACCAATTGTTCCAAACTATCGCACTAATTTTAACCGGTTTTAGTTTTAAGCTCGATACGACCGATTATCAGTATTATTTCTGTAACTCTTTCTGTTTATTCAAATCTTCTAAATCGGAACAATTCCCCCATCCAGACTTTGATTGTCTTTGAAATGAAAAGTTTCGTCGGGTTTTCCAGTCGTTTCCCGAGTTTCGCAACAGGTATCGTCTATCGAATTATAATTCCGCGGGTGAATAACGCCGCTTCTCTTTGGCGCGGATAGAGAAGCGTCTACGCGTGCGAAACTCGAAAAACGAAGTGCCGCGTTCCTGTTTCGCAGCGTTTACTCGCCGCGTTTTAATTTGTTCCTAAATTAAGCCGAAACAGGACCGAACGTTCCGCACCATAAAGTCTCGCGGAACCCGGGGTCTGAAAAAGGACGACACGGACCTGCGGCCGTAAAATATAATAAATGGTGTGTAATAATAACCGAGGCAACTGATGGAACAACTGCAACTAGCTATACTCCGCGTTGTCGCTCGTTTAGGTTATTTTTCGAAAAGGTGTCCTAAAACTGGTGGTACGTTTCGAAAAAATTGTGAATTTACATGGATAAATAAATTGGAGAGAACTGTCCGTATTTATTCCACACTCGTTACATAAAAAGAAATCAGAAGAACGATATTTATTATCGGAAACTGAGAAAATGGTTTCACGAATGATAACGCAGTTACAGCAACCTAATATTGTTATATAATATTAGTCATTCTGTAATGGTATTACATTATATAATAAATATAAGAACGCAAACGAATGTAGAGATTTGTATTTCAGCCTACAAAAGCCATTTCATTGTTGCAGTATAAATTACTTATGAAGAGTTTTCCGATTCCTGTGATGTTAATGGTCACCGTAACAAAGCGACGCTTACGAGTGGTTCTCGGGCAGTTTTCAGTAACAAATTGTCCGGACCCCGCGGCAGCTTGTTAATGTAAACGTAGCGCCAATAATACGGTGCGAATTTATCGATGTCATTAAATTAAAATGCGCTTATTTAAATCGGCCGGTCAGAGGTGACCGCAGACAAATCGCGGTAAATTTCGTGCTGGTTGCCACCGGAAACGGAACGTGATGTTTGAGCGTTTAATGCCCCCTAAGAATAATTATCACGCGCGATAACGTGTTGCCGGTGAAAGCTTTCGCGCGAGATAATACCAGGGGAGGGAAGGGGAGGGGAGGGGGAGGGTACTGCTTTGAATTTCGAAGTCTATGCAAGTTTTCGGTACAGTTCGCGAAGCTGTTACAGATAAAAACTTGCGAACACCAACTTCCGGACAGTTTGAAGGCAGCGCCTGCTAAAATAGCCCTGGCCGAAGTGTTAACAAATAAATCTCCAAACAGCAGTGCTAATTTGCAAGTGAACGTGCGAGTAAACATGTGTATTAACAAACGGTAAAGAAATCGCTACCCAATTGCAGAACATTGTCTAGTTAATAATTTGAATTTGTTCTCCATCGTGGAATGGTTCGCCAAAATTAGAATTTTCAACAATAAATAACGAAAGCGAAGAAGGTATTGCGTACGCTTTTTTTTACACCACCCTGAATAATTACTAATTAACTTCTCTTGAATATACTGCAGGAGAAATTCCACCACCAATCCTAAAAAATTTTATTTTAATGGAATTGGGAAGCATTGAGGGATTCTTTGACTTGTATGCTAATTTATAGTAAAATGCGAACCCGATTGCACGCCGATGCGCGCATAAGTATCGCGAACGGTTTTCAACACCGTATGCAATTAACGTTCTTTATCGTTTCCCTTCGCTTCCTCGATTAATTAGCACTAAAGCGATTTGCTTAATATCCGAAGGGAATTCGGGAATATTTTGCACGGTAGTCTAACACCGCGGCCCACCGGTAGGGAGCCGGCTGAAATTAATTGAATATTTTGAATTTCTGATCAGCTGACGATAATCGCGATTCGATCACGCGTCCGGCGCACGGGCACGCCACTATGCCGGAATAAATTAAATCCGGGCATGAAAAAGACCACGAGAAAACTGGCGCATTTAATCCGGACAATTGCTTTTCCGATGCCATCATGTTACCGGAGCGCCTGCCCGTTTTCCAATTTCGTGTACTCCTTTCCCTACCCCTTCCTATGAAATTTCTTCCACCCACCCCCTCCCCCTTCCCCCGTTTACTCGTCTCACGCCCTTTTCATAGCGTCCCAATTGACCGATAAAATTGCAAAATAACTTGGACCGGGTGTTGGAATTCGATTTCTTTTTGCCCCTGTTCGAACGAACTCGCGTCTGCTAATATCACGGCATTGTTAAGAAACGATTTCGCCGTAAATATGGCTAGCTCCCACAAGTCCCCCCCACCCCTCGATTCTCGTGACACACGTTATGCATTTTTGTTTCACCGTGGTCGGCAATTCGCGGCTTTTGAAAACAGCGAGTCCGTGCTTTCTTGCGGAACATAAACGTTTCCTGGCATTAACCATTCTCTCGACTTCGAACCATATTTGCGGTTAATTGTTCCGCTCGAAGCCATTTAATCACGAAAACTCTCGGGATTTCGTTCGATTTTGAATTATTACAATTGATTCCCGCGATTTTATGCCGGTTTTTCATATATATTACCGTTAAATACTCTTGTGTTAAAATATATTTTGCCGCGTATCCACCGGTCAGTTAATCATGTTTCATTGATGTGTTCGATAACAGAATGATCGCGTTTCAAATTTCGATTCGTTCACATATCGTGTTTTATTATTGATTATCTATAATGAATATTTTTTTCTGATACACGCGAACGCAAATTAACTTTATTGTTGTATTGATCCACGGATGTAATAAAATAAGATTATTCGGCGTAATTGTGAAAAGGGGTTGTGGATTAATTTGAATCCGATATCGGCTCAAACATTGATACTTCTCGAAGATTAAATGCAAACTTTGCAGAGTTAATTGGTAACTTCGTGGTACGTGTTACCACGTGTTAACATTTTATCTAGCGGAAGCTTATTAATTGGATCTTCAATAATTATGCCGTAACGAAGGGAAGCTTATAAATCATCTTTTTTGTTATATAATAATCCCAAACAAAATTATGAGATTACATTAGTGGGTTCATGATCGACATTGTTATTGCTCTTGAAGTATCTATGAAAATATCCTTAATCACATCTCTGAATCATATCCTTAATCGTATCTCTGAATAATCGCTGATAAATAATGTATGTGCTAAATCGAATGGACCAAACGAGATCATGAGAATTAAAATCGATATTTTTGCAATTTCGTTTACACAAATTGTCATCACAAGGCTATATAATTATTTAGTCTAGGTACAGAAAGCCTATTGAAAAATAATTACATAAAAACCATATTTCTTGTATTTCAATCCTTAATCATCAAAACCTATAAATTTTAAATGTCTCATTAATTATCAGATATATTGAACAACGGACTTTTATTCATCCGAGAAAAGAAAGTTTGAAAAATTCGCGTGTTAGAAACTAAACAATAATAATTTCAGAACAATAAAACACAACTATATGCCTCGATGAAACCTAATATTAAGGCTTGCAGTTATATTCAGTTGTTTTACAAAGATTGCAAACTATCTATTTAAATTATAATTACACCTTGCAACATTGTAATACCAACCTGTAAAATTGTAATACCACAATGTAAAGCGAAATGGACCCATTCAAGGGTCTAAAGAGCTTCAATAAAAATAAAAAAACTGTGCAGATCCATCTGAATGAAAATATCGGTCCAAAAGTACATTCGTTTTTCAAAACCCGGATGAAAAGACGGTTTTGCGCGGTGCAAGGGCGAACAAAACGCATTTCATAAATTTTCCGAAACTCTGTTTGAAAAACTCCAGTGAAACGTCCGCGGTTAAGCCGCAGAAATTCCGAATTCGAGCATGACTTGTCAATGATCATGCAAAAACGCATATTTAATAAAAATATTGCCATTGGCGGCGGCGGTGCTGCAGTATCTATGAAAAATCGTCGCTGTTAGAATTGGACTCGTCGATAAATTGTG
This sequence comes from Seladonia tumulorum, assembly GCA_913789895.3. Taxonomy (NCBI): domain Eukaryota; kingdom Metazoa; phylum Arthropoda; class Insecta; order Hymenoptera; family Halictidae; genus Seladonia; species Seladonia tumulorum. Next base: position 30,841,654 of record OU565267.1, read on the forward strand.
TTTGCTCTATCTCGTACACGAAACGTTTAGGAAACACATTTTTTTAGAATACCTGTTGAATACATATTCACATTAACGGGACCCATAAACTCAGGAACAATGTCAATCCGAATTGGTACCCTTATCCGCTATACGCCGAAAGCTTTCGCCGAGCAATCGTTCTATATCGAAAGAAAACTGTGTGAAGTGAAAAATTACAGTGCGTCAGTGTATAAAATATTAGATTATACCCATTTTCGTTACCAATGCGTATAAATCCGCAGTCTAATGATGGCAGAGTTCGCAAGACGCAAGACATTGCGTGTCCCACAAAACCAATTTCATCGCGAAGAAGGTCAGCGTCTGAAGTGCATGTTCGCTCGAACCCTCCAAGTTTTCATAATTACACGGAGCATGCATACAACGTAACATCAAGGGACAAGGTGCAACCTTCGTTTGAAACATTGCGAGCGACTCTTCGCTCCCTTTGCCAAGTACTCGTGAAGTCTTTCGACGATGTTCCTCGAGCAAAAGACATATAGCCTGGCAGAAGGACGCCGATGAGCACAGATTTATCACTTTCGGGTCGCGGTATTTTTAAAAGCGGGCGTCTTTAAAATCTGCACAAGGCCAGGCATGCTCGGGTTGCACACCTCGGCTTCGTGTTATGCACTGTTAACTTGACCCAAATACTCCGTATACACCTGGACGCACGTGTAGCGTCGCGAAAGTACGTCTAGAAATACGAGAACCGAGAGACTCAAGAAGCATATAAACAATACCTCGCCGAGATTTTCTCACTACTAATGTTTGCCGGAGATGCTGCTTGTTACATTGCCGGTCTGCACATTGCACTTCGAAATGAAAGATCCACGTGCGAAATGAACCTGCGCTTAACGATTAATTGAAAACAACAGTAGCCATATTTAAACGGTGAATGCTTGCGCACCAGCAGCGAAACGTGAACTGTAGCAAATTTACAATGATAAAAAAGTACGAGAATAAGCCATACATCGGTATGAAAGCAACTGGAGCAGTTTCATGGCGACAGCAGTTTTTTCTATTCTCGATTGAAAAATGGCAGCGACGAGAAGAAAGTTGCAAAACAGCACGGAATTAATAGTAGCCTCGTCCGAGCTGTTGTTGCGCGTATACACGTCCTGCAAAAAAATCAAGTTACATTTTCAAACTACTTCACCTACCGGTCAACATATCGAAATGAGAGAAAAATGCAATTTTAAAGAACTTTTCACTTCTCGTTAACGAGAAAGCTGTTCGAAATCGATTCTATTGACAAATACGTTTGAATTTACAGACTGTTAGATAAACTACTGTGCTTGAATTTTACACCATTCGAAGAACACTCGAATTTCATCCTCGTCTTCGAAACGCGCAGATACCTCGGAAAACAAATAAGAGAAAAGAGGGGAGCAGGAAAGAAAGCATTGTGCACCGTATTCGCCCGGATTCGTGAATAACTGTGGAGTATTTTCGTGACTCAGATCCCTTGTTAAAACTTGCTTTTGCATTTTGATGGAAATCGCTTTCCGATTCCACGGTTCAAATCTTCGGGACAGAGAAGTCTGAGGAATTTCTATAATATCCCGAAGAAACAAATTAGTTGAATAATTCGTTGGGTACAGTGATTTCTCTATACAGGGTCCTTCCGTTAAGTTATGTCACCATATTTTAGGCATTTCCGAAAAGTCTAATACAAAGAGCGGAGCTCTGTATCGTAGAAGATGGATCACAGTTCGAACATCTAATGTAATTTGTAGACATCGGATGTTTATGCAATTTACAATTTTTATAGAAACATTGTAAGAAAGTGGAATGAAATAAAATCCTATTTTTAATAGGAACAGCCTTTCTAGATCCAAAGCAAATAAAAATCGTGTTAAATTCTTTCGAATTTTATATTGTAGCATTTTTTTAACATTTCCATAAGCCATAAATGCATAAAGATCCGCTGTCTAGTAATTTGCTTTCTTTTGTAAGAAATAATTTTCCATTTAAGTTACGTTCGCACAAAATTTTCGAGTTTGAGGTCATTTCAAGGTCATAGTATAATACACTGTTGAATTCCTCTTGACGTCAGCAACAATCCTATGATGTCCAAAACATGTAGTGCCATTTAACCAGTTAAGTGTGTTTGACGATTGTATTCGTCATGGAGATGTGGCAGAATTTTGTGTCGTGACGACTATATCCGTCATGCGTAAAATTTTGTTACTATTTGATATTTAAATTGTAATTCTGGCGAAAACTAAATTATATTCGTAAATTTTAATATGATTAAAATGTTTAGAGGTCAAGACGAAATGAAACAAACAAATGAAATATTAAAAATAATTTGAGTTGGATTTATAACTTCCTGAGAGCTAACTCGTAAGCAGTATCTAAGATTATCGCGACACACACTGGTTGAGCGCTTTGCAAAGAGATCGCCACAGTTAACTGGTTAAAAAAGTCAAGGTGACCTTTACTTTTTTACGTGAAAAGCATTTTTTTAGATTTAAGAATAAGCCAATATGTAGCTCGTCAAGTACTGACAAACTTTTATCTAAAATATTTTTTAATTGCGCTATCGGAAATGCCTAAAATATGGTGACATAACTTAACGGAAGGATCCTGTATATGTCGCCAAGGCTTGAATGATAAACGTCACGGAATTATCCCCACTACCGTGGAGTGTACACCCGTCTATCTCTGGACTCAAACTTGAACTTTCTCGCGTGTTTAGTTTTTGCGTAACACGTCATTTTTTTTTATTATCAAAATCATGCATTTTTACAAAAACCAATATTTTTCGAAAACGTTGCGTGATAGAGAAATTCTGTTTGCGGATTTGACTTTAGAATGACAAACAGTATAAGAATCAACCAAAAGGTATTGCAAAACACGAAAAAAGTTTTATTTTGTTAGACAGTCTAATTGAATACTCATGGGTATCCGTAATAGTTAAGGATCCTGGATAAGTCTGAGGGTGCACGACGATCACTGTCACCATCGCGTCGTCTCGCGTGCCGACGGATCGGTAACACGCTCGAATTATCCGCCGTCTGTGAAGTGGTTCGCCGCAGGTTCCAAAAGAAATGCCGAACGTCGCGGGAAGAAAGTAACCGTCCCGTAGCAACCGATCACTTTGGAAAGCCGATTACCTTAATTGAGCCGACGGCGATTGCCCTGCTTCGTCCTCGGCCAGAAAGATCTTTCCCGAGCTGCAGAGGGACGTAGAGCCACTGTCGTGGCTGCCTCGGTCGCGCTCAAAGTCTGCCGCGATTCAACTTTCAGTAATTTGATCAGAGCCGGAGATACCGGGGCGGTTCCATCGCTAAAATCGGCGTAAATCCGATAACTTCTCGGCAAACAGATTCCCACGCTCGAGAACGGAACTCTTAGGAATGAAGTCGCTCCGTTCTTTTGCCTGCAACAAGACCATGACACTGCTACGAATAACTTTTCGCCCGAAAAAGAGAATCGCGAAACTTCGAGTGACTGTTTGCAGCGATTACGGTAGCGCACGGTTTTTACATCGATTCAGCAGTTAAATTAGCAGGACATCTTTTTTTCAAGAACTGGCTGGAACGCGGCTCCGCGAAACGAGAGTATCGATAAAACGAGATCGAGGCGTTTCAAAGGAAGACTGAAGAAAATAGATATGCGATAAAGAAAAATTCATTTTCAGTCATTGTCGTCTTAACTTTGTAATTACAGTTACAATGGATAGCCGAGATTCTTCCGATTAAAACGAGTCCAAATACGAAGTAAGTCGGGACTGCCTCTATTGATTAATGCAAATAAGTCTTTATCCCCCTTCTTACTCCCACCATACTCAATTGACTCGACGTCTGCGGCTGCGTAATGGAGTGACACCTATCTACATATATACATATACTAGGCCCTAGTGCAGCCAGGAACCTACACATTCACGCTTCACGTACGGACTGGCCAGTGTCACAAGATCAAGACTTGTTCCCCCATTCTAATTTCCCCTTCCACCGCGCTATTTCGTTTCTGTCGTGCATAAACCGGTACTGGCAGAGAGAGGGTAACTCTTTCCCCTCGATTCGTGCTCCCTCCCCTCATCTGGCGACACTGGGTCTGGTCTAAAGCACATGCTGATACCTACGGGGTAGGGGAACCGTTAGAGGAATGGTGGGAGTAGTACACCGACGGCGGGGAACGTCTTCTCCAGGCCCAAAGTACATAACTAAAACGTAGATTGCTCCATATTAATTCGATAAAATTAATCCGATTTGCCTCGTATTTGCACTCATTTTCATCGGAAGACAACAATTACTGGGAATAAAATTTTCTTTATTCCATATTTTTTCCAGTCGCGGCATTGTATATGTTGTGTTCACCGTTTATCCTTGTCTACCGGGATAGCTTCGCCGAGTGTTGGGGAAAAGAGTCTATTTTTGTTGCCATTGCTAAACGAGGAGACATTAATTACTGTAAAAAATTCTTAAGTTACTTCTATGATAAAAATAATTATAATGTTGATTTTTTGTTATTCTTCTATATTCCTAGTAATAAATAGTAATTTATACAAAACTTGTGGTTCAGTTTTGCTCCTTACTGTAACTAAATTCAAACCGTACGCTACTGTTCCAGGTGAAGTTTATCATTAGTCGACGCAACGATCGATATCACTGATTCGAATGCGTAAGACGTACTACGCAACGTTTGGCTAAGCGCCGGAAGCCAAGCTTTGCTGAATCAATGGATTTGGTCAATCACTACTCCGTCAATCAATCCCTCGGTTGTACGGTCCTGAACACCCTCTGCGATCCTTTGACCTACGGGCGCTTCTGTTACTCCTAGGTACCGATGAACCCATCAGCGACCCTTCCCCTTTTCCTTTCTACCTCAACAAATTCGCCAACTGTCCCGAAAATCTTTTTTTGCCGACGATTCTGTTCCTATCAGCAATTTGCACTCGCGAACTTGCGCTCGGACTTTGCTCTTTCCCTTCCCAATCATGTCGCTTCCGTCACTAAAAATTAAGTTGAATTAAGTTATCCTCGCAAACTTTCCTTTTTACAATCAGGATGCGGTCTAATTTTCCATAGCCTCAGAGAATCCATGACTTTCCCCCGCTAAATTTTTTTAATATTTCATGAATGAGTTGCGTTGCATAAAACATTTTAGCAAGGAACAGCAGACTTTCCACAATAAAGCTGTAAAGTATACGATAGCAGATTACTAATTTTGTAACGTATACTATAATGTATACGTTAAGCTATCCAACTTCCTGGATAACTTAAACAAGATAATCACAGGGTTATTGTCAATCCTAAATAAAGTATTAACACGTTGACTGCCACGTCACCCATATATGGATGACGGATTTATTTGTTCAGTCTTTAAAATGAATTTTTACGTTAATATATTAATTGTACCAAATTTGATTAGGATCTGTAGAATGCAAAAAAGTTGGAGAACCACACAATATCATACATTGAATTTTTTCAATTTCTATTCTATCAAATAACTTACTTCGATTCCGTGGAATTTTTGAGCTTTCTCGTTTGGCGTTCAAAGTGTTAAGCAACTTTTCCTTGCTACTTCTTGATTCCTTGAAATTAAAAGATCCTTCGAAGCATACTGGGCGAACATGATCGGTCAATTCTTTTTCTACGGTAGACTTTACATTACAAATCTTTATGCAAAGCGAAAGTTCTCAGGTATAATTTACAGAGACTGGAGTTCAACAGAAGTTTACTTCGTCTGTTGAAGATTTCAACGTCGCCATCAAGGTACAAATACTACTGAGTTTAATTTTCTATTTTTACGTCCCATTATATTTTCTGCATCCACGTTCGACACAAATGCATAAAAATCCGCAGTCCAGTAATATCCTACTAATAAAGTAAGACGTGAAAAGTCAGTTTTTCTTCTTCTCCTGTGAATCCACTGCGTCGCACCGTCATTATACGAAATGTAACTCATTTCCCTTTTCTTTAATGATCTCTTCCGCTTCTCCGACTCGAGCGTCCGGCTCATGATTGCGTCTTAAACATTTCGGAGATTCATAAAGTTAGACGTTACATCAACATTCGTTTTACGGGCGTTGTAAACGCCGGGCTCAGTTCCTCGAACGCGAACCCCGTGCCAGATAAATTCTCACGCGCAACGATTCTCAGACTCAGATAACACATTATAGTCCTGTGCTTGAAATTTCTTTTTTTTTTTTTTTTACTTCACTGTAAAATCTACGTAGACCAACGGTCGATGTCATAATATACATAGTTAAAGATATTTCCTTTAACGGTACCTTATACAGTGATTTCCCCATAAATGTCGCCAAGGTCTGGATGATAAACGTCGCGGAACTATCCCCTCTACCGAAGCTCGAGAGGCCTTGTACGTCGAGGAGTGCAAACATAACACGACTCGGGTATGTCTCGAGAATTCACTGTACTCGCATAATTAATTTTTCTACGTAAAATTTTAAACAACTGCCTTAAACTTCTTTTCTAAGAAACACAGTTTAGATAGTAATCGTAAAAGAACTTATTAGATTACTTGCCAAGACACAATTCCCAAATTTATCTGGTATTAAAATTTGAGAATTTATTAACAAATATTTAGCTGCTATTTTTTGAGTTCCGGAAACCCATTAGATGACAACAATACTATATCTAGTATAAACTTATTTACTATTACTATCAAACGTCAATAATCGATAAAATTCCATTCGAGGATCAGCAGTTCGGGGTAAAAAGAATTCATCTGTGGACAATCGTATTTCATTAACCGAGAACATAAAAATAATTTCTTTCAACTCTTTCGATCGTAAAGACTTTATGCATTATGCTTTATGCTTTATGCATTAGCATTTAGTCGTTATTAAACGACTATGATTATAAAGATAGAAAGGGTTGCGGCGAACCAGTGGTTACTTCTTCGCACAAAGGAACAAATCAATTTAAATATTATTCGATTATTAAGTATTGTCGTTAATTGCGAACAGTGAAGTAGCGTTTGAATGTCGATTGGTAAACGAATTCTTTTAAAAATGAATAGTACGCAGTATACAAAACGTGTCAAAGTAAATTAGTAACTGCTTCAATATAGAAGGTCATATTTCCTTATTCAATGTACATATTTAAATCAAGAGAGTTATGTAAATATCATTATGAAAAAAAATACTTTGAAATAATGTGCATCACAGACATATATGTAACTGAAAAATTCACTTACAGTAAATATCTATAGACTTATCACTTTAGCCTACCGTACTATAACAAAACTTTTCACTAAACAAATATTTGTGACTAGATAGCAACCGTTTGTGAAAATTCCCATTATGTGAATTTTAAAGTGATTATAATAGAGTAAAATTTAATAGGTGAAAAATAGTTGAAACCTATATTAAATTCAATTAATTATGATTATGTTAACGTATTTTGAAAATTTGAAAATAATGCCAATATATAACGAAGCACAATTTTATAATTCCCATTAAATTTGATGTGGCTGTTCAAAGCGACGCGAATGAAATAATTTTGTGAATTTCCATGGAACACACATTTCTGCATCAACGTATGAACTGAAAGTTATATAGTCACCACTTAACATTATTTGCTGACAGTTTTACGAGCTTTCTAAATGCTTCACCTTTATTGTCGACGATTTCAATGAGACTGTTTCATAAGTCTTTGATTGCGTCGTTGCTAACAGCAAAAACTCGCTGAAGCATTTTCTAGAGAGTCAAAGAGAGGATCTCTGTCTCTCTCTCTCTATCTCTCTCTCTCTTTCTCTCTGTGTGCGCATTCCTTTTTCTTCGTTTATTAAACGAAACGAACGCGACTGCAGTGGTCCTCTCGAATATCACGTTTTACAATAGTTTACCGTTAAGTGTGACGACTTGTGAATTCATTTCGCCAAAAATTAATATTGCTTCTCACTATTTTCCCAGTTTTCAATCGGTTATAAAACAGATTTGATACTGTGAACAGCAAAATGCTCACTGTGGTGTTTATTGTTACCGAATTAAAATCGAACTAGTAAGAACAATCTGCTGTCATGATTAAATAACTAGACGTCGAATTTTATGCATTTATTACAAAAATCAGGAGACGAAATTTAAAACAATAGAAAGAATCAAAGAATTTAAGAATATTGATATTTTTGTGAACGGATTGAAATGATTAGCTAATATTTACTTCAGGAAACCAGAAAGTTGTAAATTTTGTTTGTGTCAATCAAAATCCAAGTTTTAATCCTAGGAGATCAGTAGATCAAAAGTTATGCATGGGTAAAGACGTGCGATTTTCAATGTTTTCGACAGGGAAGGGCGCCGCCATATTGGTATGCACCCAGATATCGTCCAATGAGCAAAGCCGTGAGAAGGTTGCACTACGTTTGCAAATCTATGTTACCGACGCCACCGTGCGGTGTGGTTAAACACGCTTAACTTCTGAACCAGTGAATTCCTAATATTAAAACTTAGATCATTGATATTGTTTCGCCAAAATCTACAGGATTACATGTAAAAAACTTAATAATTTCTGGTTTCCTGAAACAAAGTTTAACCAACCGATTAATGAAACAAGAAAATTTGAATATAACCCCTGTCTCTTGCAGTCGCTGCACGAAACTTTTATTTTGTATATTGTGTATTCTATTGTTCGCTCAAAACTATGTTAATACAAAAAATGTAACAACGAATCACAACAATGCGTTATTCTGCCAATCATAAATCCCTCGAATCGGATTATATAGTACCAATTATAATGAAGCATATTGCTTATGGAAACGAACTGTGCCAATTTGGAAATAATGCTTTTCTTATGAAATAACCAATGACAATAATAATGCACTAGTTCACGTCCCATAAAACACAGGTATGCATTTATGCATAGTTGTGGAGCGCGGATCAATACGAAGTGACAATTCTCCATCGATCACGATACATAATTTTAACTATACCGTTGTCGCGCGTTTACACGCTCTACTAGCAATGATCTGACCCTAGTCGGACGAATGATATATTCATTCTACTTGACATATGATCACAGCATTTGCTTGCCAAGGAACTGCATCCTGGTGCATCCATCTTGTCGCGCACGCGTCGTTTGTTAATTGCAGTTCTGTGTAATAGATTTACGACTTTGCCCTCGCGCTTGTAATTGTCCGATGATTTTTGCATTTCCATTTGTTTTGGAAAAAAATCCCACCCACGAACTTTCTTCTCTATTACAAAACTGTTAAGGGCCCGGTGTTCGTGGATTCGCGATAAGGTAGAGTGACTACATTACCGTCAAAAAATTCGAAAATGTTTTACATATTGACACCACAAAATGTAGATGGGCAGTAAATTGTTATGTAATTTATGTAGTTAGAAAATGTCCTGAATAGCATAAATTGTGTTTTTGAAGTGTTCTAAAGATATTTAAAGTAAATTGAGTATTGTATTTTTCAATTTGAAGCATCTTAAATTATGTTGAATGGACTTGGGCTCCTTCAAATTTTATAACGAATCTGGTTGTTAATTTTGTAAGTGGCCTAACTCTATTCTTGGTAAGAAAACACATGTTATTCACTTAATAATTGCCATTATTTTAATAGGAACTATAAATTGAACTCCTTTAGATACACTTGAGCAGTATGACTCATTAGTATCCTGTACGTATATTTTTAATTGCATTGAAACACAAACCCTTAAATATCTCAATTTAAGTATACATGGACTTAGGCCAGTTTCAAAATAAACGGCTCATATTTTCAAACTTGAAAGTACGAAAAACTTGAACCACGTTTCTGGCGTCAGAATTTATAACATCGATAATACAGTGCAAAAACTGTGACAAATTTAGTCACAGACTTAAGACCCGTCGGATCAAGACCAAAACGGATCTCAAGTCTGTGTCTGAGGGCTGTGAATGAAAATTATTAATTAAAAAGTCACGTGACTATTCCGGGCCCTTAACACGCTTTCGATAGGTACCGATTAGGAGTTCCAAGACACATTTGCCTGTGCTTCGGCGGCTGGAATCGATTCAAGAAACGCATTTTTGGATGCTCGACACTCTTCCCGGCGAAATCGTAAATTTCAAGCGGGTTCGACGTACCATTAGTTATGAGCAAAGGAATCGAACGATAGTTTCGACCGAGCGATATACGGGCGCGGAAACCACGCCTCAAACCTAGGCTGCGTTAGCAATGAGATTTCGTATCAAGATTCCTGGCGGTCATGCGGAAACGTGTTCAGTCGTGGTTTACAAAGATTAATGACTTTCGTGAGTGTAGCGTATCATAAATTATATATATATGTATATTTTTTTCGAGTATTGATCACACGTTGGCTCGAGGACGTTCTCCTTGCCTCTGAAAAATACGAACAAATCGATATCGTCCGCGTTTGATTTTTGCCTTCAATATATTCTGATATCAATCTCTCGTCCTCTCCTCTCACCGTAACTTCAAGAAAAATATTTACCGGGAACCGAGAGCGAGCGTTGTATATTCGGTAACCCGGATTAGGAAAACCGTACAAAACTATTTTTTGACATATGAGAGGAACGCTTAGAGTATTTTCTTGATCCATAAGTTCCTCAGGATTTATGTTCAAACGTGAAATGCGCTTCATTCCAAAGACGACGCCTCTGCGCTGAACTGTGGTGGTATTGATTTATTGTTTCACTCCCTAAAATATAATATAAACTAAAAGAAAGTAAAATAACTATACGGGGTGTCCCAAAAATTTTCTACTTCCTTGAAAGAAGCGATTCCTGAGATCATTCGAAGTAACTTTTTCCTTTACGAGAATGTTCTCCGTGACTTTGTTAATAAGTTGTTAAGGAAAACACGGACCAATCGAAGCACAGGTCTTTTCGCCGTAACCGTGTTCTGATTGGTCCGTGTTTTTCCTTAATAACTTGTTAACAAAGTCACGGAGAACATTCTCGTAAAGGAAAAAGTTACTTCAAATGATTTCAGCAATCACCCCTTTCAAGGACGTGCAAAGAAAATGAACAAATAAAAATAAGGCAATGTTCAGGAATTTTGTTTCAGAAAAACTGTTCACCATATTTTCTTTTAAATTGCGAAGGTATGTCACTGTGTTCCGTCATTTTACAAGATACATTTTGAAATAACGATACCACAATAGACGTTTGTAAAACAACTGGTGTAGCTGTCAACGCTTACTATACTTATCACAACAATTACACGTGGAACTACAATGAAATAAGTGGTATCGATTGAAAAACGAAATGTGTTGTCACTGTTATTCAGATTGAAATGAACGTCGCCGGCGACTGATGTTCTGCATTCAAATTACTCGGTATTGTGTAGAATGGCATTTACAATGCACGAAAATATGCTGAATATAAAGGAACGCCGATAAGTTTGTAATGTAGTTGTACACAGAAACGTTACAAAAGTTTTCATATTTGCATCGCAACGAGAAAGTTAAGCTGCGCGTGTTTTGCATTCTACTTTCTATACCATTTTAAACAATGCCGTGGTATTAACGCGTGAAATATAATTACGCGAATGTGCGGGACATTAAAATATTACTGGAATACCGTTCGTGACGTATCAAAAATTTAAACTGCTTGAAATGCAGGTTTCGTGCGCATTAACGTCATAATGGTCATAATTGGTTATTCTATTACAATAAAGAATTCTCGTGACTGGACTTTTGTGCGTTTATGTCAGAAATGAGTAGGCGTAATTTAAAACAAAAGGAACATCGGAAGTGTTTTAAATTTTATTATTATGTTAATTTCAACCTATTGAATGCTACACACTGCACAGAACACTTCAGATTTTTGAAGAGCACTTCAGATTTTATTCTAAAAGGACATTTCAATTTGCAAAATAAGGGGTAGGATGTGAAAGAAGGAAGTGGGCGGAATGTAATTCAAAGCCGAATACGGTTTTCATAAAGGTGACAGAAAAGGTGGGGGAAGGAGGGGTGGGGTCGCGAACAAACCTGAAATAAACGTTTGAATGAGTGAACGGCGTTTTAGAACTGAAAACTCGACATTCTTTCTACGTGGAACAAAAAACGTTACTAACGTTGGGTGAAAGGCTGCAATTTTGCTGTGAATTTTATAGCCTGCTCTTTAAATGGTTAACAGTGTAAGGGCCATAATACGAGCGGCATATATTTTTCCTCCGTAGTTTGCTTTGTTGCATGGTACACCATAATCCACCGGCAGCGTGATACGTGACCAACATGAGTATCCGCCTTTCGAGCTTTCGTCAACCCCCCCCCCCACCACTCTCCTCCCTCGCACACCCCCTCCATGGACCATCCCTCATGAAACCCTATCCCCATTGTTCCCTTGTATAAGCTGACTTCAACATACTTTTCGTGGTGGCGCTATTCAACAGATTTATAAAACAAATCCAAGGACTAACTTTACGAGCGTGCTTCACTCATCGTAATGATCAAAAGACGTTCCACAAACATGGACTCCCAGATGCTTCATTCCCGAGATACAAACGTTCTTATTAGATGAAACGACGGGAACGACATTTTTCAGCAAGAGTACGTGCTTCGTAAAGCTTAACGGATATTTTTTTGTCGCTATTTTCGGTGACTTTTGTGTACGTTTCGCGTAAGAGTATATTTAAAAATATATTTGTACTAAACCTGACAAGAATTATTCGATCAGACGAATCAAATGTCCGTCAATAGTAATTATTTGTACTTTCAATGTGGAAGTTATTTCCATTAACAACAATAGCAAGAGCAGTGAGAAATCTCGTCATATGTAAGAAAAATATTAATACGAAAACGAAAATGTTTATAGGATGTAATTCTTATTAAATCCTCAGCATTATTCTCTAATCGTATTTTCGTGTAGCACATTACTGGAAAATTTTACTTCGAATAAACGGATCCATAAAAGACAACGGAACGTCCAGGAATAAGGGACCTCTAAAAACGATCAACCGCAGCATGGACCCAATCACGTGGCTTTAACGGATTTCGCTTAATCATCGTCAGGACAATGAATCCACTTCGACTGTACCTTGGCTAGCTCTCCGGAATCGTGGTTCGATAGGAATTACTTTGTTCGTCCCATGACGTCCCATTTGCTAATGAACATTCGAAAACGCGCTAACCATATCACCAAACGGAATCGACGAAGCAATCGAAAAGCTGTTCAAGGCAAATGGAATACATGATGTCGTGTGCCACAACTACCATTGTCCGAAAGTCCAAAATCATCAAAGTCCAAGTTAGTCTGATAGTAGGTTGTTGCAGATGAAATATAGAATCATCCCCTCCACGTTCATACTACTCCAGGACACACTGTAAGCACGTGGAATAAAATAGTTTACGAAACTTTAAAATTGTTCTTCTTCAGAGTAGACTTTGTTGACACGGTTGACAAAAAACTTTTGACTTTGATAAAAGGCTCGAGGTCAATTTTTTTACTACCTTTCCAGAGGTGCAGAATTACACACCTCGTCAAAAAGATAGACCAGGTGTGCCATCTTTAATTTCTCAATGACGCATGTACAATAGAAGTAACAGAAAATAAAGGGAGATGTACTCATTATTAAATAAGTATATATGTTTGATAAGTAATTATTGTTAGTTAAAATTTATGTTCATTATTATTTTCTTATTGTACATGTGCTATCATTTCGTTCTTAAAATAAAACAATTTTTTCTGTTATTCACGAAACCTTATAATATTTTTAATTATTTTCAACGAACCGCATATTCTGAGCTCATAATTTTTTGATATTATACGTTACAGACGAAAAACTTTACACGCGTCATTGAGAAATTAAAGATAGCGCACCTGGGCTATCCTTTTGATGAGGAGTGTATCTGTATATGTAATATTCGACTGACCCTCGTCGATTGAATTGTACGCGACGGAACAAATCGCCGAATGAAATGCAACTACCGACAAAGCGAATGCTCCTGCAAAGGGTAACCAAGACGTGTTGCATTTTTCTGGATGAACTGGCTGCAGCTGTCGCGCGACGGAACTTCGCAGCCTGTCGGGAATATCGATTGAATCGTCGACAATGCGAAGGCGGAGATTATTTTACGGTGAACCGAATCGGCACGGCACGCGATAGTTTCGTGCTCCCTTATTCATTGACACATTCATGTTTCGCGGTGAAGTTGTCGTGGCTTGTCGACGAAATTCGGATTCTGGACTTCGGAAGTTCCGTGCAGATTCGGACGGTAAATAGAAACTGTTCGGATCGCATTTGTAAAAGGGTCGACTCATTTTGCTGCGGAATCGATTACTCCGATCATCAAGTTATGACTACGTATCGTTCTGAAACGGAAATGAAATGAATACTACACCGGTGGCAAAAATTATTCTTACTTTCAACGTGGAAAGAATTTCTATTGGCGATGCAAGTAAATTCAATGACAAAGCATGTCATCTAAAGGAAATATTAATGTAACAATGAATACGCATGTTGTTTAACAATGTACAGAACGTGCAAAGTAGGAGCTGATTTAGGGGAGGGTTTAATTACCTCGAAGCAGTCAGAAATATTAAAAAATGTTCTATCACTGAAATTGACACCTCGCAATTGTATCTTCTACTCTACTGCTTAGCGTTGAAACGAATAAATCTGTTCTGTGCCACGTAATTAACTAGGCAATTGGCTCGAGTTCGATGTTTGACGACGTGGTCAATGGTGGATGGTGGCCGCAAGGACAGCAATAAAAGCACAGATGTTTCTAATGATACCGTCGCAAATACCGAGATCAGAGGCCCTGCATATCGGACAGATTTGTCAAACCTACCGAATGAACGATCGAACAACTAGATTTGGCACGTTTACGTGCACGCATTGTACAGAACATTGGATCAAAGCTATTGCTACGTCGGCGGCGTGGGAGGGGGGTCCCTCTCTATCCTCTCGTTCTTGGTTCATCCTGCCAAAACGTGTGTACCAACAGGAGGCCAGCCAATTGCGTTACACGTTGCGAGAGCTATCGTTACAATGCTCAAAGTCGTCTTTACGTTCCGTTACGTGACTTGGACACCACCGATAACGGGAAATCCAGGAATCCAGAGCAATCCGGAAGCCATTTCCGTGTGCTAACTACTGTGTTTGCTTGGAACGCCAATGTAAAGAGCTTCATTGAAGATTGATTGTCTGGATCCGATTGAAATATTAAACCCGCTGCAGTGCCCCAGCCATTTCTGGTTACTTTGGCCAAACACCTAGATGAATTATCATGATCCCATCGCTTCACTCTGCAAGAACATTCGCCGCTTTACCTTTTTCACTTGCTCACCGTCAGAATTTCCTCTTCGCGAAAACTGGACATTTTATTCATTTTTTCTTTTCTTTTCATTTTACGTACACCGAATAATTGATCCAGCGCAATGATGTGTATCGACAAACTGAACCTTGCGGGCAAAGCTGGCGCAAGCGGTGCAATGTTCGGTTAAGGAAATATTTGCTGAATTTTATGCTTGGCAATTATAGTCCAGAAAAGGGAAACACAGAACAATTAATTTGGTCTGTTTTAAGGGGTTATGTACAGTTATGAGGCCCAAAAAATGCGATTTTTTAAGAATTTTTCCTGAGAAGACCTTTACATCTATTAATGTAAAAATTTGTACACATATTATGGTAACTTGTAACTGTATTTTAACATTTTTTATTTGTAAAAATAATAATTTTGATACCTGCTATAGCTGATTTCCTGGAGCTCCTCTAAAAAAAGGCGCTTTGCGGTGACCACTATATCTCTGGACTGGATCATCTAAAATGAAAAAACTGAACTGATTTCGTTAAAGAAATGTATAATCTAGTACTTAATCGAAGGAATAAGCAAAATATAATTTTGTGACAAAAAAAGCTTCGATTAAGTACTAAAAAATATACTTAAGAAGCTTGTGTTAAAATTTGAGATTGATCGGTTCAGCCGTTTCCGAGGAATATTGGTCACCGACTTTGAAAACACAGTTTCGAGAAAAACGCGTCTAAAGATCGCGTTGAAATGCTCTGACGCTCTCAAACGTTCTGACACGTCTTTACAAATATGCGTGTAACTTCGAAAATAATTGCCGGATTGACTTGAAATTTTTTGTGCGTATATTTAAATATATGTACATTACGAAAATGAAATTAAAAAAAAATCGATTTTTTGAAAATGATAACTGTATATAACCCCTTAAATGCAAAGGAAATACTATATTCTTCAAAGTTGTTTTAACACTTTTTATTTAACATTTTATTTGAGTTTTTACTCGTATAAAACACGATTAAATATTTTTCCATCATTTTCTGCAAGCTTTTTTAGCTGCAATGAAATGGATTTTATCTTGGCAATGAATATACATATTCTCACTGATTGCCTAACGTTGGAATATTTGACAGTGCTATAAGAATCAAAATTGTAATTTTCTTGTAAAAGTAATGCTCAATATATTTATTTCTGTAAATAAATGATAAATATTTCTGAAGAAAATAAATATCGATACAGACGCGAAGGATATTTAACTTTTCGAATTAGTTAATTGTCCGGATTTGAGTAAAAATTTGTTCGTTCATTACCAACCATTTTCGACTTCATAGGATACGGGTTGATGCGTTTCAGATAATTAAATGGACTTCCTCAAATCATCGTTCGATACCGTGCAAAAGTCCCAGGAAGTCGAGGACCGGATTCGTTCCTCAAAACTGATAATTGCTCTTTCGCTGTGAAACGTACCGAGCAAAGGTACAAACACTGACCAACGAAACGTTCCGCGTTTCCCACATGTTCCCCGAAACCACACAGAACATTCGCACTCCACAAATCGAACCGAGGTTTCCTGCGGCTTGAATAAGAAATGGTAAATTCCTCTACAGCGCTTATCCGAAACGCTCCGGGATTTTCACGCATTCTTTTTCGACCGTTACACGATACTGAACTATCGAAAATCCTCGCGAGCTTCCGCTTTAATACGCCATACACGCCAGAGCCTTGGATTAAAGGATACCGAAGTGAGCGCGAACGGCGAAACGGGAATTTCAGTTACCCGAAAACTGAGTTTTATTCACAAAATACCATTAACGAAAGCAGCAGACAATTTTCGCTCCACCATTTTCTTATTCGCATATACTGCAGGTCGAAGCGTTTCTTCAAAATATTACTAACAAAGTATTTTTAAGACATCACTTAATACGAAATAATTATGTGTTATATGAAAGAACTTCATCGTCTTTCATACAGAGTGTTATTAGTTACTTCTGGAGACGTCGTTTAACGCAGTGTTTTTTAACCAATTTATTGTTCTAAGTTAGAATTCTTCACCATTTTAAAAATTGTATCCTCCAAAAATTTTGTTGATATGAAATCCTCTTGTTTCATATCATTTAGAATAAAGTTATTGCCTTTCCGGCACTTTTTGATAATGTCCTTCGGACGTTAGGCCGCTTTCAAATTGATGGTTTTAATTATTGAACTAATTGCGAAAACTTATGGGTCCAACATTGTCGTACATACTCTGAATATACTTAACCGCAAATGTTGTTTATGACAGCTAACTTGTAAGCTAAGTTGTACACGTAATTACTGGCAACAAAAAATAAATGACAAATGGACTTAGGTCACTTTCAAAATAAACAATCACAATTATTGATCTAACTCTGAAAACTTATGTATCCAAGATTATCGTACTTACTCGGAATATAAGTAACCTCAAATGCTTTATTGATAGATAAAATGAAATTGTACATGTAACCACGGGCAACCAGAAATAATTGACAAATGGACTTGGGCCACTTTTAAAATAAACGGCTCGTTTAATGGTACTTTATCTAGATCCACTGGTCTTCTTATTGCACTCAATTACGCAGCTTTTAATCGAAATTTAATCGAATGCCTTTGAAATACTGGCTTTAACTGTGAAAATATTGCTTATTTAAAACGAAATGGTATTACGGGCACAAATTAATTAATTTCAACGTTTGAACATTTTGAACGGTACATACTGTTAGATAGACGAACTATTCGGCGAAATTAAAAAGTTCCGAATACTATTACCGAACGGGAAAGTGGACGAAGCGGGTTCGGAGTGGATCGTGAGTGTGTGTGTGTGACGAAAAGGAAGAAACGGTTTCACGTATCAAAAGTTTATCCATGACGTTTTACGTGATATCGCGACTGGCCGCTGGAAACGATTGCTGAGGCTTCAAACTCGATTCATAAAAATGTCCAGTGGAAATGGGGGTCAGACGGACGGAGTTTAAAGAAAGTTTTGGCCTGCAGCCGCCGGAATGGAAACGAACGGGAACTCCGAAACTTCTGTGTTAAGCTCATTACGCGAGAAGGCAGATATCACGCGCTGCTCTGCCATTGGTGTCGTTAAAAGTTGCGACAATCACAATAAGCTGTTCGTAGCTAGGCGACTGTAGGCGTGCTGGTAGCGTCGACGCTCGAGTCCTCTCATTATCGAGCGGCAATAATTCGTTTAATTTTCGCTTACCCCTCGATGGAACTTCGGTTCGATCCCGCGACACTTATCCGCGAACGCGCTCGTTTGGAAATAATATCGCGGACAGGCGAATCGAAATCCTTCGATTCCATCCGGGGGGAAAGTTATCCGGAATCCAGCGCGAAGTTTGCCGAGAAGTTCCGAGAAGTTCAAAGAAGTTGTTTACTTATTCGTAACTAACGACGGAGATTTACACTCGGCGAATAAGGTCCCAACAAGCGTTCAACTTTTTTTATTAGCCGTTTTAATCTCTGGAGGAATTTTGTCGCGAAGAAGTGTTCATTGACAGTTTAAACTGTGCTATGAAGTACATAACGATCTGAAATTCGTTTCGATGTATGCGGAATGTCCACTCGTGTATCTGAATGAAAAATTGCAAACATCAAAACTGACGGATAGTGTTATTCTGTTGAGTAGGTCACAGGTCTATAGCACTCGATAGAGAGGACCGGGGCGTTAATCCACGCCTCTGGATGGTGGCGTACAATCAATTCATCGTCTCGAGGGTGGTACCAGCATAAACAGGACGTTGTAGAATCGAAGACATCGCTTTTCTGCTTGCAAGAAACTTTTCTCAATTCTGTCGATGACATTTATTGGTTTCTCTTATATTCATTCACAACATAATAGAACCTATTTCGCTATTCTAGATCCGAAGAGATTTGTTTGCGGGACGTGTCTTGGTTCGTATGGATCATTTGACATTATCCAACAGGACTAGCTCGAACTACCGTCGATAGTTAGAGTTGTTTAGTTTAGCAGTCGAAGCTCTATCTACTGAATAGAGTTACGAGGCGTTAGACTGTGCCTCTAGATTACGGTGAGCGATTAAGGCTGTTGTCCGCAAGAACCAGTACTGGCATGCTTGAACATTATGGGATCAAAGATGTAATCCTTAACCCATTTGCATCATAAAGAAATATGAAAGGAAGGCTTTTATCGCCAAACTTTTTTTTTTAATTATATTTCAGTACAAAAATGACTACAAGTAAAAGAACTTCATATCTCAGCATTATAAGAAGAAATCAGAATTACTACTTTCATCTCCAATAACACCGTCCATTTCTATTTTTTAGCTAACGAATAATGACAGTGACCAGGAAAATTGAGCGTATATATATATACAGGGTGTCCCACATAAATGATAACACCTAAATATCTTTCGTATTTACAGTCGTATCAGAAAACTTCAGAGGAGAAAGTGACACTATTGCAGGAGGCCATTTTAGTGGTGAAGAAAAAAATATTTTATGTCGTGTTTTTTAATGAAATTTCAAGGTCACCGATGTTTTTTTAAATGGAATAGTATATTTTTTTTACGATAGCATGATAGACAATAAAAAACTGAATTTAGTGGATACCACCTGTTTGACCTTGAAATGACCTTGAGCAAGACTAATCATGTTGAAGCGGATGAAATGTGGAAGTTGTTTTTATAGTAAATTGAATTTTTATGTTTATGAGGATGGATTTAAATAGAATTTTTATAGTAAATTGAATTTTTAAATTTATTAAAATGAGTTTAAATAGAATTTTTATAGTAAATTGAATTTTTAAGTTTATGAGGATATGTAAAGGTCAACCCGACGTAAACAACGCGCAATCCTTGCTGAAACACGTAAGTTTTAAACTTCCACATTTGTATATATATATTAGGGTGGACCTTATTTTTCGACCATCTGATTTTTTTTATGCGACCCCCTAGATCTGTTCCAGATCCAAAAAAAATAAGTTCTGCAAAAGAAGAACTCAATTGGACAACAGGAAAGGGTGTCGCAATCGGTTTGAAGTTTGAAAATTTCAGTAATTTCCCTTTAATTTTACATGCAACTCAAATTTTATGTTTTAATGATAAGAGTTACTGTTATAACATAAAAATATCATCTTTTGGTTGTATAATAAGAAATTTTACTTGAAAGTTTCAACAATATTGTCAATATTTTGGTTTATTACATTACGGAGTAGAGCTATGAGCGCGCCAAACGGTCGCGTCGTTGTATTGTCTACGCTCGGGAACGCACGACGATTACGTTCTGAAACATATTAATGATATACAAAAAAAATCGAAATTTTTAAAAATTACACAAAAATGAGTCACCCAAGAGATGACTACAAAGAACTTTTAGAATTAGCAATAATTTTTCTTGGGGGGATTCCTTTGGGTGGCATTTCATTCAAAATGCCTGGCGCATTTCACCATGCGAGGTGGATGGCTAAAATAATATACACTTTAAAAATATTTATTTTTCGAAACGAATTTCCTCTCAACCAGGAAGAGTATAGTAGCATTAGAGATACATGTGTATTTCTAATTAACATTTATATTGAGCCGTGGATTTTGACCCCAATGGCTGCTATGGCGCCACGTGTAGATCTAGAATTCATCAAAAATATAATTCATTACAAAAATGTTAACGAAGAAATAAGCGATGTGGCATTAAAAAAAATTGTGAACCATTTATGGTACTTGTCACCGGAGAATGCGGCGCTATCGTTTTTTGATAAAAAAGTTTCAGTAGAAACAAAAAGATCGATGGTGCAAGCACTACAAAATGTAAACAATAATAATAATTATAAGAGATACATGACAACGACTATAGAAATTAAAAATCTTGCGAATTTGGAAATACAACATTTCGTATCATCTGAATCAAATAATTTTTTCAAACGGTTCAATATAAATTCAGATTTTCTTTTAATTGATCCAGCACTGTGGGAAACTAATAATAATTATACCGAAGCGATAGGTATTATAACAAAATTAGAAGTTGTGAATGACGTTGCAGAAAGAGAAGTAAAATTAATGAAAGATTATAATTTAACGTTATGCAAAAACGAAGAAGAAAAACAATTCATATTACAAATTGTAACCGATTATAGGGAAAAATACCCAAAAATTGATAAAACAACATTAAGTACAGATTTCTAAAAATTATTTATACTCTTATTATAATTAGGCCTATAAATAAAATATTTAATTATAAGTATTTAACTGTCTTTTTCTACTTTTCCTTATATTAATGTGAGATCAAATTTTATATTTAAAAAATAAATATTAAAAATTTTGCTTAAACAAATTCATTAAACAATTTAATTTTTGCTTTGATATAATAAGAACATTACATTAAAATAGTGTTTAATGACCAGTGGGATTGAAAAAATGTGTACTTTTTCATTTTTCGCAAAATAAAAATTTTTTGCATAAACAAACTCGTTGCGACACGTCTTCCCTTTGTCCGATCGACTTGAAATTTGGAGGGAATTAGTTTTTTACCGAGTAGAACAGATTGCAAGGGTCGCATCAAATGAATTTAAAAAAAAAATTTTGCACAAGAGCAACTAAGGTCCACCCTAATATATATATATATATATATACGCTAATGATGCAAATGGGTTAAGGTACACAGAATTTATAACATCCTTAGCGTTTGCGATTTCATTGTGGATTGTTTGAATCCATCCAATGAGACCAGTTTCATTAATAATGCATTAACACTGACGGTACCGGTGACAAAATATTACTGGTACGTTCTGTTTTACAAAAACTACACGACAAGATTCATTTCGCTTTCAAAAGGATTTTTAGACGAAATCTTACGATAACGTTTTCTCGTTGCAAGCATCGTTGTTATCGACCAAAATGGTCACATCCACAAATCTTGCCCGGCTCTAGCCACGCTATCGTTCCGCTAACCAATTTGTCATCTCTCCGCGCAGTACTGTCATGTGGGGTACAGTCTTCTGAATCCACAATACTGTGCGTTCAACTGCGATCTAAAGTGCAGTCATCTGAACTGCGACTGCAGTTCCCCAGTTCTGTGCATAGCTGACAAGTTGGTCTGCGGGACGGCAGAGGAGCGAGGGGAATACTTCGCTCGCTCCACACACGACCTCACCTTTGACATTTCCAAAGTACTGTATACTCGTAGTCTCTTTATCGTACGGTCCTATTCGTCGACCTGACCGTTTCGATAAACAGGAAAAATACGCGCTACAGGACGAGAACCGCCTATCGCATTCCGAACAACAGCAAGACTATTAGATAACGATCAGACCCGCATTCCTTTGACTGGCTAACACTTTGGCAATCCCTTCCGCGGTCGCACTCCCGATTTACTCGATTTAACACTTTGACAGCCTGTGTGTCGCGTACGCGTAATTTTCTTCAGCCTCCAGTTATCGGCTAGCGACACGCGAACGTGATTCTGTTGTTTACGTTCTTGCTTTATCGTGTGAAAATTAACTCTTTAGTTATCGGACGCCAGTCAATGGACCCTTTAATAACGGTGCTTTATCCGAACAAGGCTGAACGATTTTCTTTTCAAGGAAATACTTGCAAAAAGCTCCTCATAATTAGTCTGGACAACCAATTAACACAGTAAACCAATTCCTAATTTTTCGTTGAAGCACATACTGTAACAAATGAAGCAACGTATCACAAAGTAATGTATTACGTTGCCCCAGTTGTTCAATTACTGCACGTCACGCAAATTAGCACAGTTTGACTATAGACAATTTGTCGAGAATCGGGTATTAAGGTAAAGACACCAGTAGTTGACCATTTTATAGAAAAACATAAACAACAAGGTTTTTATAAGCTGTGCACTTTTGATGAAAGCGAACCTCGGATGCCATGCCGTCTGTTGTTTAAATTTCAAAACAATAAGAACATTTCAAACCTTATTTTTTATGTTTTTCTATAAAATATTTCTTGTACTGAAAAATTGTTCATAACTGCATTTATCCAGAGGGGAGTCAGACTGGTCCGTCAGCCAGGCGGAGCCACGCAGCGTCGAATTAAAGTATTTAATAAACTTCCACCGTTCCGGCACACACTTTCGCGGAACTTTGCGGAATCGTTCGAACGAAGTGAATCCCTGACAAAGGAACAGTGGGCCTGCCAACAAGTTCCCGAGAATCAATCATGCCCGAGTTATTATCGCTTTTCACGGTGTCCGCGAGAAAGGCGACAGGGGGTTGGGGTATGGGGGTGAGAGGCTTCGGGAAAAGCCCGAGACGAACGTTCGGCCGAGTTAATCTTGGAATCTCGGCTCGATGATTCGTGGCCGAGCAGGAGGGAAGCTCGACATCGACGGAAGCCGAGTCGTCAAAAGTGACAAAAGTTCTCAGCAAGGAAGACCGACTTATCGCGCTAATTGAAGCCCCTTTCTTAATTTAACTTAGCGAACTGTTTCGCGCGGATTTCCGTGGAGGGGGAAGGAGAACTTTTATCCAGAGCAGGGCCGCGATCGGATTTTCATCGATGGACTCGTCGCGAGTCTGCACGTCGCGTCGGGAACATTGGCAGTTTCGAGTTAGTCATGGGCACCTAAAAGCAGTGGACCGTCCAATGCAAACGCATTCGCAGGGGCCAATGTGTATCGTGGCAAATTGCGCTCAGTTGGCCGCAAGGATTTCCCTTCGAAGCCGGCGCGCGGCTTTATCGCGTCCGCGCAGCGTGCCAGTTCCGGAAGAACGTGAATACCGCGTTATACTGCCTTCGGTTTCTCGATTATTTCGGGAATACGCCCGCGGGGTTGGTCAACTTCGGGCTCGTGACATTTTCCGGGATCAGTTAGCGCGGAAATTTCCCCGGCAACATTTATAATGCTCCCGCTCATAAGTCTTAGCACACCTCTGGTTTTTAGTAAAACTTCGGTAGTTCGTATAGATTATGAACCTCTAACTGTATTAACCCATCTGCATCATAAGAAAATATGAAAAGAAGGCCTTTATCACCAAACTTTTTTTTTATTATATTTAAGTACAAGAATTACTACAAGTAAAAGAACTTCATATTTCAGCATTACAAGAAAATATCAGAATTACCATCCATTTCATCTCCAACAACACCCGCCATTTCTATTTTTTAACTAACGAATAATAATAATGACCAACAAAGTTGACCAACAAAGTTATAGTGACCAGGAAAATCGAGCGTATATATACGCTCCGGTGATAGTGACCAGGAAAATTGAGCGTATATATATACGCTAATGATGCAAATGGGTTAACTACATAATATAAATATCCTCATATGTCCAGCAATAATTACAACTTCAAAGTAACAATTCATTAAAAATTATAAAATAGCCACACCAATCATCAGATTTGAAAGATAAACTGGATAGACAGGTACGGAACTTTTGCCCTGCTTCGAAAACACAGATATGGAATATTTTGGATCGAGAATGGAATAATATAACAACAGAAAGTGTGAAAACATTAATCACGCGAATGCCAAGAATAGTGCAAATTGTAATAAAGAAACGTGGGGGATTCTTCGATGAAAAGAAAAGAGAGCAGTATCCTTTCTTTGACGTGTAAACCTTTAAAGAAGGAAAAATTTGTTCGCATCTTTCAACGATTATTTCACTTTTACAAAGTTGACTACGAATATGATCAGTGTCCTAAAACTTATGAGCGAGAGTGTACATACGCGGCACGGTATACTCCAATTTTACTGCGAATCTTTTGTTCAGATCCTGGATAATTGCTAGGAAACAGGACTGTGATTCTTCGAATATATCTCTGATCGTTGATAAGCGAGTGCTCATTGAATCACGTCGTGCGTTATGGCCAATAAATGTCTTCATTGTATTCTGACTAGCGCCGCTTCGAATCCGTGACGTGTCACGTGATTGCCGAACATCTGCTCATTCGATCATCAAACTTACATAAAACTGGTCACGAAGTACTTGCAGAATGTTCGGAAAGTGGTCCGGAAAGCGAAGTGATCGCCGGCGCGACGCACAAACCTACCATTATGGCGCGATGAGTCGACGATAATCGTTATCACCCAAGCTAAGCGGCCTACATTGAGATTGAGTCTGGCAGGGGTGCCCATCTAATCGGTCGCGTTTAAGTTAATGGGAATTTTCCCGAAGTATAAATTATCCGACTTAATCGAGTGCACGGCTGAAATTATACGTTTCGACGTTCTCGGCGAAACATAATTTCCCGTTCTATGAGTGTTGCAGTTAGTCTTGCTGGGATCACAAATTACTTTAGAATTAGCGCTTTTGTCAGCCCGTGTCGCGTCGTTCCGAAGCAGTGACGTTCTTAAACGCGAATTCTCCGTTATTCTCTCGATATTAACGCATTTAATTTGAAACTTTTGCGCTCGGGGCGATTAGATCGTTGCGCAAATTTCTTTGGTTATCTCCGAAGCGTTTCTTTTATTTAACAAAGTAGAGACTCATAAACAATCGATTATAAGATCGTTGACTGTCAGTAATTTTTATTTAACCACAGTTATCTGCATTCGCAATGACTCCTACCTATGTCGTTACGATTAGAACATGTTTGGCAATATCGGGTGAGACACCCTGTATATCATTATAACTGATTACAAATAGAATGGGAAACTAATGTGTCACTGTCAATGTTCGTATTCTGTTGTATTTGACACATTCGTCAACGCTGTGAACGCATCATCACTTACATTTAAGGATAATAGTTCAGTGGTATACTGTTTTCAGTAGTATAACCTACCAATGGTCAGACACAAAGAATTTGCAATGTTAAATCGTAACGACACAAAAAATTATTACCTTTTTCGATCGATTAATTTAATAAACAATCTTCTCAATAGTCATTACACTTTATATATAGTTTTAAACATTTAAATAAAAACATACCATTAAACATAAAAATGAAACTGGGTGATGATTCTGGACGAGAGAAATGCGGTTTCTGAGGTGTTAATTACTGATTAATGATTTTAATTCCGACCTTGGATTTCCCCCTAATCAAGCATTGGATCATCCCGTAGAGTATGATTTGATGGGATCCCGTTGCACTGGTCCCACTTGTTTGGTGTTGACATCGATTGATCATGATTTTTTAATGAACCTGTCCTGGCTCGAGGCGTCTTTCCGGTAACCCAGGTTCCGTGCCGCTAACGTCTAATGAAAGTATGTTTCTCACTTTTGCGGCTGCAACCGTTGTACATTTAAATTGCCTCGTTTCCAATCATTTGCATAAGCGCTATTCCCTGTGAGCAATCAGAAGCACTAAATGGCTGGCCAGTGAAAAATGAAAGCACCGGAGCTCGGCCAGTGGAGCAACACGGACTTAGAGCGTCATTAACGAAGTTACCTGCTCAGATGATAAAAATGCAGTCTACTTTCGGCATTCTTTCTTAACCCTTATCCCCGTCCTTCGTGTACATTCGACACAATTTTCTTGGCTGCAAACGATAATTTTATTTTAACTTTTAAGTAAACCGCGAATTTTTTGCGTTTACAGCAAAAATGAAAGAAGAAATAAAAAAATATATGAAGGCATTAACATATAAAAGTGGAACGTCTCATGGAGGAGAGAAGATTGAGTTGACTTAAACTTTATACGATTTTTATTATAATGTGTGCTTACATAAAGAAGTCAATTTAGTAAATTCCTGTGAAAACGTTTTTATGATTTCAATAACTGTGGAATAGATAACCACGGTCATTTTGACCGTGGTAGGTTTAGTGTTAACCCATTTTCATCATTAGCGTATATATACGCTCAATTTGGTTGGTCACTATCATTATTCGTTAGCTAAAAAATAGAAATGGAGGGTGTTGAAGATGAAAGTAGTAATTCTGATTTTTTCTTATAATGCTGAAATATGAAGTTCTTTTACTTGTAGTCATTCTTGTACTTAAATATAATAAAAAAAAAGTTTGGTGATAAAGGCCTTCTTTTCCTTATGATGCAAACGGGTTAAGCATGTCATTATTATTATTTCAGATTTATTGAAATTATCCGAAAAAGAAATGCAACTTTCACATAAGATTTCTGTCCCAATTGTCGTGGACGGTTTTCATTTTGCACGAAGACCCGCACTGGGTCTACCGATCATGAACGTCTCCCCAGCGGTGCCAATAGAGTGCAGAAGCTTAACTCGTTCTACGGGCAACGCCGAAAAATCTCCATATGAAATGTAGAACATTCGCAGCTGACAAATCGCCGGCAATAAAGTGACTCTCGCGAGCCCGGTCACGAAACAAATCATGAGGCAAGAGGGTGCGGACCTGTTCCGCAAGCAAATGACGCGAGGATTGTCCGAAGTGGGGCACAGAGAAATAAAACGGGGGAGGAAAAAAAAAAGAGCGAACAGAAAGGAGGGGAAAAAAGGAGACAAAAATTCTTCGACGACACGAGCGTTGTACGCCAATTGTCAGGCGATTTTGTATCGTTCGCAAAGTAACGATCGAAATTCTCGTGCCGCTTAATCGAATCAAGGCGACGTTTCCCGCAGTACAGCAATCAGCAATCCGATTTTCCCGGCATTTGTCCGTGCGCCGTTCGCAGAAGCAATTTTCCGTGGCAGAGAAAAGAGGAGGACAGACCCCGGGCCGGGAAAAGACCGTGTTGCCGGACGGGAACAGAGAAAGGGAACGTGAAGCCGAACCGACACGGCATGTTCACGTTTTACGGTCACGGGCCATGGTAATTGTTTTTTTATTGAACGTTGCGTTTCTCGCCAAGTCGACCGCCCAGTTTCACCGACTATCCGCCCCCGTGAAACCCCTTCGAACCACCACCACCACTACCAGCACCCCGCGCTCGCATAAAGGCCCGCAAAACTGACTGACCGGGCCAGGGTAACTGACTGACGGCGCCGTTCCGCGGACATCTGGAACGCGGCTCGTTGATTTCGGCAAACGACGACCGCAAATTAGCTGTAAAACCAGTTGCTTTCATGTCAAATTGACAATCTCGCTTCCGCGTTTACGACGAGCGGCGCTCCGCCTTTTATGAACGCGCGATTTATTTTTCCGCCTGCTCGCACCGCTTGTTTCTGCGTAGCTAATCTCCTCCGCTTTAACGGCTTTGTTATTGCTAGCCCGCAAATCCCTCGGGATTTTTTGATCTCGGAGTTTTCGGAAAGAAAATTGCGAGCGCCGGTCAAAGCGATTCGTCGAACGGTTAATTATTTGGAACCGGGGAAGCTTCCTGTTGCAATTCTGAAGGAACGAAAAATAACACTGGAATCTTCGAATTTTTCAGCCGTCTGTTTAACACGTTCACTGCAACGCATAAAGCTGTCATAAAGAAGTCGCGCTAAATAACTTTAGGATCACTTGGGGACTGAATACGTGAAAAATCGGAATGAATGTCTCTCGATAAAGGAAATAGAGCTATAAAATGAATCACATTTTTTATGGGTTAATTTACCCTCTCAGACTTGTAGGTATAAAACATAGAACGTAAACGTCGTTTCCCTTTCGTCCTGAGAGACACGACATGAAAGAAGATCAGTTTTAGATAAGAATATACCCACGGCAGCTATAATTAGAGTCTGCAGAAGACATAGTATACGTAGTTAACTCGAACACGCAAATATCTCACCTGCGCTTTTTCTACGGCGGACCGTAAAAATAAACCGGGGGGAAAACCTGCCAATGACCTCATTTCACCGGACACTCGTATCGTGTTTTATCCCGCTTCGCATACGCACGTTCATTTGCATAGATTATTCCCTTAAAGCTTTATTTGCCCGATGTCGGGTCGCCTCTAGTTTTATTACACCACAAATTTTCACTGAGCGCCGGCTTTCCGGAGCGAGAAAAAGAAGGGAAACATGAAAACCATCAGCCAGGTAACTCCGGGAACTGTTGAATTTATATTGAAACTTCGCGAGGCATTTCAAGTGCTTACCAATAAACCGAAACGAACCGCAAGCATTAAAAATAAATATTGGCCTACGATATTACTGCGGTTCTCGCAGCAGAGATGAAAAAATCTTGTGCCAATTTCTCCGGAATGAACGAATACCGTTTATATTTTTTTCTGATCTAACAGGGAATTTGATAAGCTTATATTAATTATCAAATGAATGGCTTAACCCTTTGCGCTCGAAGCTATTTAACTGCAAAACGAAACATTTCTTCCATCCTAGAGTATTTCTCTTCTATATATATTTTTTTCATGTTATACCTACGAAAATGGTGCAACTTACTAGTACAATACCGAAATGTTTAGTAATTTATTAAATACAAACAAATTTAATAATGTAAGAAATATTTTGAATAATCATACAGCAATTTTTAGTGGTGCCTTACACAGTCACTGTTGGAGTGCTAAGGGTTAATAACTAAAAAATGAAGACGAAATCACAATTTTTTTTACTCTTCATTTTCATCTTGTATTGTCATAGCGAACCACCACTTAGATTTTCTCCCACCTGTAATCGAACACCCTGTATATTAATTTATTGATATATTTGTATATTTCTATTTTGGTATATGGGAATATCAGTGTAATGGTATATGGGTATATCGGCGTATCAGTATATCAATATAACAGTGTATCAATATATCTCTATATTAGTATATACATTACTATAGTATATTAATTAGACCAGTAAAATATTATCCATTTTCCGGTAGAAAGCTCGATGCTTAAAAACAATATAAACGAGATGTCTAACAAAATGTCTAACAGGATAAACATTTCTGTATGAATTAGTGATAATTAGTGATAAGTTGTGCAATCAAGTCAGTATCGCCGTTGGGTCGTCGAAATGCAATTATAATCGTAGGCATAAAATTACAGGGAAGTTGTATCGGGCAGTTGACGATCAGTAACGGGTCATTTCGTTAACGACCGTCGATCAGCGACATTCTACGGTAAATGCATCGCAGATCGATCACGTCGGTAATGAATTTCGAAATTCGGCCACAGATGGGTAATTAAAAATCACCCTTATGCATCTGGGTCGCGGCTCGATTAACTGAATTCCGATCGGTTCATTGATTTTCTATTTTTCCGTGGCACTCCGGCGTGGCGCCGCGCCGCGGACAAGTGTTTGGTTTAATCGAGATGAAACGGAGGTATCGGTTGATCGGCTCGGTAAATAAATCGTTGCTCATTGCACGCATCGTCGGAACAGATTGGTTTGGCTGCACTCCAACAATAGTTGACGTCGACGACATTGATCTTCCCCGCATTCAGATTAGGGGTGAGGGCTAATCGGACATCGCCACGTTATGTTACGCTTGGCCTTAACAATTTAACCGTGTTAAAAATTATTTCTTAAACAATTTACCCATCGAACCTTATTCATTGATCCCCCTTAGAAGGGGTCAGCATTTTTTTCCGGTACGTAGAAAGTAAGCCAACTTCGTTTTCCTTTCTCTCAGTGTCTACTGCAGCTATCAACATCAAAATTTTAGGCAATATAGTACCACACTAGTTGTATATTTTGGTCAAAGAATATCTTGAAATATCGAATAGAATAAATTTTATAACCCTATCAATGTATAGATTTGCTTGCACTCTTTCCTTAAACATAGATCTTGCTGCAGATTCGGCTGTAAGTAGAATTTCAAAGAACTCTGTCTCAGATACGTGTTAGCCTGATTGTTAGTAGTGAAAGCACAAAAAATTCGACTCGATCGGTCGAATGGTTACTGAGAAAGAGGAACACGAGTGTCGAAAAATGTAATTTTACAGGGGATGC
The DNA here is from genome assembly GCA_913789895.3 of Seladonia tumulorum. Taxonomy (NCBI): domain Eukaryota; kingdom Metazoa; phylum Arthropoda; class Insecta; order Hymenoptera; family Halictidae; genus Seladonia; species Seladonia tumulorum. The sequence goes on from OU565267.1 coordinate 30,872,536, forward strand.
ATTTCTGTAAAATCTTGTCATTATCAATTCATATATAGGAGCCAATTTTTTCAGCATTTTTCCCCATTTGTAGCACTTGAAAATTTAGGCCTAGATTCTGGTTCTAGATAACAGTAAGACAATTTAAAACAATACGATTTTTTACTCCAAAAGTCTGTTGAAACGTTAAAAATACGGACTAAAATAAAAATTTTAAGTCAGCAGGTCACCATTTTATTAAAACTAATTCTGCAACCATTATTACCATTTTCTTTTGCGTATTGTTATTCAAACCAAAAGAATAAATTATACAGCTGAATGTAACAAGCTATTCCGAAATTTATACTTCTTTATTTTCGGAGACATCAAACCATCCGAAAGATGAATAATTGCCTAGCGTGATATAATACGTGCTGTCGTGCGTCGTAGATCATATCCGCCATATAATCAAAATTTATTGAAAGTAATCCCGTTATTCAGTGGAACTCGTAAATCAAATGTCTCTTGTTCCTTTCTCTTCCAGCAAGTTAACACCAGGATCCTAATTTGATACCGTTACGAGCAGTTTATTAAATGTTGAAACTTTTTTAATATGAAGCCTGGTATCCAGCGGAAGTTCTCTACGAGATAATCGAAATTATAATTGTTCCCTTTAAACCATTTCCTATTAAATATATCTGCTGAGACCTCCCATCAGGTTTTACGATAGTTAACGTAATTATTCAGATTCTGCAAAATATAAAATTACCATCAACTTTCATAAAACTATAATCGCCCAATAAACGCTGGATTTGTGAATGATTCTTTCAATAGCAATATCCTATTTTTGTTTTGCACTACTTTTAACGATACATCACTCTAATTTATAAATCAGTGAAAAGTACTCTTTCCGATATAAAATTATTGTATAACATATTTTCACCATTTGAAAATCGTGTTTCTTCTAAAAAATAAACTATGAACATCTATAGAATCGTTAAATAATTAATTTAAACAAAATAATTAATTTAAACAAAATAATTTATTATAAACTGCATAATAAATGTTTAGGAACGTCACGAGGAAAATTCGTTTGAAAAGAAAAATTACTGTTCAAGTTAAATTTCTTTGAAAGAAAAACCTCATTTGAAAGACAAATTTTTCAAAGGAATAATGTATTTTAAAGTTAATTTTATGTTAAAACAAAGTTCCTTTGTAACCTTTACACACTGCCTGTGTGACACTTCCCTCATTTCCTCTGTTAAATAATGTGAAATCTTTTATTTCTCTACGATTCTGTCATAATTTGTTCATTTACACTGTAAAACTATGATCAACACTAATAATACGTTACAAGCATGGAAGGATTTATCGTGCAACTATTTGTTAGAAGATTTTTTACGCAGGTCTATCACATTGACTGCCACACCTCCTGCGCCTTGCCGACGCTAACGAACTATAGACTGCTTAATAGATTGCAGTAAAAATTAATTATCAAATTAATTCAAAGCGTTGAGAAAAGTCTGTTAGAAAAGAAAATTTCTTTGAAGAAAATATAGATTCTGTACTTGAAAGTATAAATACATGGTAGGAAAGGCAGAAATTAAGATTTTTGAAACTGCTCGTGTGTTCGTCCAGTTTGTAAGCTCACTTCGAGCTTCGTGGAAGCAGATCGCAACGAGCCGGATGCGTTAATCTTCATGGATCATCGATGACAGGGATAATGAGAAATCAGCTCTTGCGTTCGTCTGGCAGTGAAAATTCGCGACGCTTGACACGCCGCGGTGCATAGCACTGACACAGATTTCCGTTTAACGGCTCGGCGTGAGTGCCGGGCTAACCAGTTTCATGTCAGAAGATTCGTTAGGCAGGCGACGCGCGGGTTTATTGACAATTTTAACAGAAATTTCGACGGTACCGGGGGTAGGGAGCGAAGCGTGTGTACATCGTATTCGTGAGTAATGAGAGAAGCGAGCACGAGACAAGATTAGAACGATATCTCGGCAACTTAATCCCGGGGACCACAATTTCCCCTTTAAGCTCGCCACTGCTCATCGGATAAAGTTGACACGATTAACGGGCAGACACAGTTAAGAGGTCCTCGAGCGTGCGGATGTGCCACTTTTAGATTGCTTATTTCCTAGACAAGACGGGAGAGATATCGTTCCAACGATGCAGTCGATCAGACGCTACACAGGCCGAGTATCGTGTACAAGCGGGTAGGGGGTAATTCTACACATAAATGTCAATCGAAAAAAACGAGTAACATTTTTTCGTTTGACGCCTCCTTTACGAGAAAATCAAGGTTAAGTACTTCACTATGCGCAGGAAGTAGAATTGGTTGGTCATGATCAGACGCGTCGGACGATTCCCATCTAATAGCACGCGCGTGCATTTTCGAACTCGATATTCTCGAAAACGAAGCTTCCTATGAAGGAATTTAATTAAATTTTATTATTTCTTTTTCATTTATTTTATTATTTTATTTTATCCTTTGTCTTTATTATCATTACTTTAAATTTTATTCTATTCTATTATTTGTCTTTATTATTTTTTTATTTTATTTTATATTGTTTTCTTATTTTTTCGTAAGTAATCACTTCGTGCACGCATGTACACGTTTGATGAAAAATTCAAACAACCAAAATCGTGCAGCTCGAGATACTGAAATTTTCGGTGACTTTTGAACGCGAATGTACATATTTCATTAGCATAATCTCAAATGCTCGTGTGTAATCGAGCTCTTGTTTCCTGTTCAACAAATGATTTGTTTGTCGTGTGATTGTTTAAGGAACCGGATCGTGTTTGGAAACGGCCAGCTAACTGTACAGTTTGATTAATCTGCGCGATAGATTGAATCACATTTCGTTCATTCTATATTTTAATCTCCGAGGGCTTATTTCGCTAAATGGAGGATACTGTTGATGAATCGTTGCGGTGGTTGCAACGCTATGATTGCAATGCCAATGCTAGAATTATTAATGTTTCTGAGCATTGGAACTACTGCCAATACATTGGGTACGTTTCATTTTATTAGTCAACCATGAAACGTTGCGGTTAACCTCGCATTAAATGCGACGGATCTATAACTGTGCGCTGCGTAGTGGGACCTTAAAGATGTATGGTGCAAATTTCGCGGTGCATTGTCCCATAAAATCGAAGAAACGTCGCCGAACGACAATAATTTTATATTAAAATCAATATATCGGGGGAACGTAACAGGAAATGGGTATCGACAATTACTGCAGCAATAGTGCAGTGCGAATTGCCTGGCAATAAAGTTAGAATAACATCGAGTCAACTCCATGTTGAAAGTTTCGTCAAATATTAAATAAATCAATTGAACTCGAGACATTGCTATATGTAACATATCAACAGAATTTGCGTAGATTGTTTGCTAACCTGAAACTTACTTTTTCAAACAATCGTGATTCATCGTTCAATTTACGTTCATTAGTCTTTCCTTCGGGGAATCGGGAAAGTTCGTGCCGTTTTAATTAATAGAGATGAATGATACCACAAGTGATTCGAAAAACAACTTCTTCAGAAAGTAATCACCGGGCTACGGAACTACATGCAAAATAAAAATGTTCTGCGTCGATTTTGTGGAGCAGTGGTTCAATAAAAATTGATTTCATTCCTCAATCATTTTGACACATTGGAAACGACATAGCAACATTTTTTTTTCTAAAATTTTTTCATATAACACATAATTATTTCGTTTTAATAACCCTAACCCATTTGCATCATAAAGAAATATTTGCCTTTATCACCAAACTTTCTTTTTATTATATTTAAGTACAAAAATGATTACAAGTGAAATATTTATATTTCAGCATTATAAGAAAAAATCCAAACAAACAATTGAAATTACACCCTCCATTTCTATTTTTTAGGTAACAAATACTGATAGTGACCAACAAAGTTCAGCGTATATACAGGGTGGGGCACCACATTTTGCCATCTAGATTTACGTTATTATTATTACGCATAGCAAACAATTTTTTAGGTGAAGTTGAATGGTTTTGAGAGGGGCACATTCTGATGGTACATTTTTTTTGTAGGTGGACGTGTAAAGGACATTTGAAGGTCATCTCCATTTTTTTAAATGGAATCATATATTTTTTATTGCATCAGCTGATGCTCCTTCATATTCTTTACAAAAAAGTATTAATCTATTTATGTAAAAAAATCATTAGTTTAGGAGATATTTAGCTAAAAAATAGGAGATATTTGTGCCCTTTGAGTATGCGTAAAATGCTTTTGCGGCTATAATTCCAGCTTGTCTTTCGATTTCGCGAGAGCTAACGGATGGATTTATCGTAATTGCGGCTAACACTGGAATTTCGTTTGCTTCATTTGTTATTATTTTATTACGAATTGCCTTTTTGCGTAATAATTGCCCCGTCTGGTGAAATTGTTTAAAAACATAATCAAAGGTACGACGTAATGGATGATTTCGTTGAGGAAATCTATTGGCGTATAATGATTCTGCACGTATAGCACTTTTCCCAGCTTCAAAATAAATTGATAACATGTTTAGAATACTTCATTATGAAGTGATTCACCGTATCAGAGACGTAACAGAGACTAAATTTCACAATTAGTAGGAGAGCAAGAATTATCAACACAGAAAATGTAAATATTTACATTGGTAATTCTTGCTCTCCTACTACATTATCACATTGAATTCATAATATTGACCAGAAAGTGGAGATTTCCTAACAAATTAGAATTAAAATATCTACTAAACTAATGATTTTTTTACACAAATAGATTAATACTTTTTAGTAAAGAATATGAAGGAGCATCAGCTGATGCAATAAAAAATATATGATTCCATTTAAAAAAACATGAATGACCTTCATATGTCCTTTACACGTCCACCTGCAAAAACAAATGTACCATCAGAATGTGCCCCTCTCAAAACCATTCAACTTCACCTAAAAAATTGTTTGCTATGCGTAATAATAATGACGTAAATCTAGATGGCAAAATGTGGTGCCCCACCCTGTATATACGCTAATGATCGTCGCGGGCTGTACAGTTTAATGAAGCGGACACGGACGTTCTCGGTTATCTGATAGAATTCTCGGGTTCCTGTATTCAACGCAGTCCCAGTATAAAACGGTCCAGTTACACGGTGACTCGGATTCGGAAAAAGAGCACGAGACGAGGTGCCTGTTTGGCGGAGGGCTCGGAAGAGGAATGGGGTCCTGTGAGTAACATTTAGGGCATCGCTTCCAGGTCAAAGACAATGGAAAAACATTCTCCGGAGATTTAATCGGTCGCCTTCGAACCGGTCTGGGATCGGCCACGAAGCGACCGATGATTTAGTTCGAAGTCGAACTGACCATTCGACGAACTCCCCGGGCCGGGAACCTCGGCGAAACCTCGAGAGGAAAATGTGACGATCAGCGCCATGCTTTTTTGGCTTATCGCCAGATATTCCTACGAACCTTGTACGAACACACCGAGCAACTCGGTGGATTCTACTGCGAAGGCGGGCGCGAGTCCCTCAGGTGCTTCGTGGACGATATCGAGATTCTATCTGGATCTCCGTCTTTTTCAGTCTTTGGCCCCTTCCCCTTCCCCTTCCCCTTCCCCTTCTATCGATACGCCGCGCCGCGCCGTTGCCTTCTCCTTATCTTTTCGTCTGTGCCCCGGCTGTAATCGTTTCCCTGGAAATCCTGCCAACTTCCCGAACGTGTAAGTATTTCTTATTCTTCGAGGTTTATTCCGTTAATCACTTTTGTCTCCATCTCTTTCCGTTGTTCCGCGGCGGTTTACTTATTTCTTGTTGTTTTCATTTCGGTCCGGGTCGTTACAGGGTTCGAGGGAGTTTACTATTCCGTGGTCTACAAAGAGGCCCCTTCATAAAGGGAAAACCAGGGAAAAAAAGGGGTTGCGTATACAGAGCTCCATGCCGGTAAGAATTGCAGGGACAAACAGAACAATGCCGTTACGGTAATTAATTTCGCCTTAGCTCCGAGCACGGGTGGGGAAAGAAGATGACACGGAAATTAATCTCCGTGGTCAGTGGTGGTCATATACCGCACCTTTCTTCCGACTAAATTTGCTCGGCAAATGTTTACCGGTGAAATTAATTGTTTTCTGCGTGTCGATTAAGGTTACGGTAAAAAACGGAGTGACCGCCAGAAATCGCTGTGCATTCAATCAGTATGATATGTTAGGTTGTTCCGTATATTTACAAAATTTATCAACACCGAATATTAATTAACCATAAACTCGTAGCACGTTTGAAACGGTATTGTATTTTAAATAGCCTATCATCGCTTTACTCTGATCCATCGGTCAAGTTAATGTTCGGCAGTGTTTTATTAATTGTTATAATGATGCATCATAGAAGTACGAAACAGTTAATTGGAAGGAATTCATTCGTATACGTAATGAGTGTTTAATTAACATTTAAAGCGTTTAAAACACGTTGAAAACTGCATGGATTAACAATTTATTTTTATATTGTCCCGAATTAAATAAATCATTTAACGGATAAAATAAATTCTTCATCGTCCATTTATTACAGAAAATAGAACGCAACAGACAGATAAGCGAAGGTGGAATAATGAAAATTAAATAGGAACATTGAAATTGCAATTTGTGTCAACACACCTGCTCAATCACTAGGTAATATTAGTTTTTCAAAATGAAGCATTTCCTGAGAGAGAAAATCGATTGAGAAGTCAGACGGGGGTAAACACGACGGCGGAATAATATTAAATTCAGTAAGGATGCTTCAATGAATGTATAATTAGCCGAATGATTAAAGGATTCGCAGGAACGAGAGTGAGGTCAACGGAACAAAATTAAATTAATACACACACACACACACTTGTATGCGAACGAATTTCATGATATTAGAATTTATGTTGTGTTATCCCGTAATTGCGCTAATTCTTTGAACTGTATTGTGCTAACAGAACTCGCGTGATCAAATTATTGAACAGTGTTGGACGATTGGTGAATTCTTTAAGAATTGTAGCAAATGAGGGAATAAAAAAGCTTGAAGATTCTGAGTAAACACATTTTCGACGTGTGTGACATGTCACTTCAACTTTTCGACATGCGTGACACGTCCAGCGCAAGAGGCTTAAACATTGCGAAAGTAACTTTCGGTGCAACCTAATGTAAGACGATCTAAAAATGTGAGTGGGAGTGGAACATTATGGATTTACTCGGGGATATTTTAAATTCGATTGATTAATTCTCGGAAAGCGTCCATTTCTAGATTAGTACTCCCTATCTGTATATTGGAAAATGTCGGCCCAGTGGACTCAGGAGTAGAGTCACCAATGGAAATCCCGGAGGAGACTTCGCGGAAATGACACTTTGCATTCCCGAATTCGCCAGGCTGTGTTGCACGTTAACTGTCATTCTTCGATCCATTTACTCCCGTGGGCACTACGTTTCTAGTACGTTAGACTCGAAATAGTATTGCTAATCTGTTGCGATTATGTTCCATAATAAATGTTCATTTCGAAATTGGTTCACTTAATGGATGAAGCTACATGATGTGTAGATGTATCTATAATTCATTGTCATTCGACGTATTAGTACTAAAAAAAAAAAAAAAGAAAACACACTATATTGAATCTTATAAAATATCTCATCACATAATGAGAACACTGATGACTAGATTTTTATACAAAATAAAAATTGTCCCTATTAATTGGAAGATGCAGAAGTTACATACATAGATATTTATTTATATTCTGAATTATTCGTATAACTCAAAAATAATTCAACAGTGCATTCAAATCTCTTGATTAAATAATTGTTCTATCTAATCTAACAATACGCACATGAAAAAGTCGATTTTTTTTTCAAAAATACCTAGATGTGACGTTTTACTAAAAAATTCGTGTAGGGGAAAGAGGTTTGTTATGTTTGCTCTGAATTGAGAGACATTATTTTACGTCAAAAATCATATCACCATATCTTTCAGGTCACATTCAACCATTTTTTTTTTTTTTCTATTAAATACGAATGTTTATAGTCGGCTGTAGCAAGTACTAGTTCTGCTTGTCTGTTTCAAAAGAAATATTTTATTTTTTTATTCGAATAAAAATCTAGAGATATTTCCGGTACAGCAAACACCGTTTCAATAAATCTGCCTCTGTATCTCCACCATGTCTCGGAGCTCTTCGGTAAAAGTTGTAAAAATACCAATCAAAGTTACGTAGTTTTGAACTGTAACAACAAATTCTCAATAAAACATAGTTTAACGCTCAGGACAATTCGTAAACATAATGTAACTTTTAACGTTAATAAATATACATAATATAATCCCATAAAGATGTTAAAGACATATAACACTTTGTTACAACTTTACAACACTGTTTACACAAAGTTAAATATTGAGGAAGTTTTATTAATTTCAGACAAGCTATACCATATTTCAAAGAAGAAACGTTAATTAACGACTTAGTGGCACACTTTTGTATTTGTATCTTTTACGTTATATCTACTATATTAAACAGTGTCTTAAATAATGGAAAAAGATTTTTCTTAAAAAAAAAAACGGCTTAAACCGCTTAAACAACTCATTTATGTAAAGAGTTTGTAATCTTCGTGGCCTTCGTAACCACAGTTTGAATAATTATGGTCGGCCCGCAGGTTTCATCGACTTATAGGTTATTAAAGTGTATAAAGTATTATAATAAGATTTTATTTAATTCCACTTTCTTAGAATTTGTTTGCAAAATTTGCAAATTGAATTATCGTACACAGTGGTACATACTTTTCTTACTCGTGGAATTAAGTACAAAATAATTACTGTTTCTGAAAGATGGTAGCGAACTCGAACAACAAATTAACTCGTCATCCCCTCTCAGAAAGTTAATCTTCAACTGTCGGACTACTGCGAGTTCTAGGCCTATGACGGAGTCATTCCTGACCCACATCGATATTTCACTTTTTTTTTTTAAATAATTCGTCGTATTTCGGATGAAGAAGAAGAGGGAGTAGAGATGTTTTTATTTCGAAAGTTTCTACCATCCTTTTCATTATTTTTCAAATAATTTTAAACCACACAACAGCTACTTCCAAGAATTTCAGAAATTTTCGCCACTGATTGATTTTCATTTCTCAAATTATTGATAATTTTAATCTCTGTTTTATTTCATTCTTTTCCTCGTGGCATTTTGTATAAACACAAATATTGCAAGTTGATTAATATTTTTCAGGTTTCACTTAAATTATTTACTTCAATTACTGACACTTTAGAAGAATGTTTGGTAAATATTTACATTAGGGGCTTCCTCACCGATTTTGATGACCTTGAAATATGTTGTCAAGGTCATCATTCTGAACAACTTTTTCCTATACATGTTACCGCCGCTCAACTTTAGTTTCCGAGATATTCGCAAAAAGGTTTTAACATCTGAAAAAGTGATCGGAGTAGGTGTGGGTTAGATTTGAAGGTAAATATTTACATTAGAGGTTTTTACATTAGAGAAGACGTATCCATGGGGAATTATTCAACAAAATTATTGTATTGGGTATAGATTATTTTAAAAAATTGATACAAATGTGGATAGACACGTTCTTGTTATTTTTGTAAAATAATGTTAAGTAGTCAGTTTTAGTGCTTTGTAAATCTAGTGTTAAAGGGACATTGAAGTCGCAAAATATGAAAGAAAACCTTGCATCGAATATTCTACATACGAATAATAAAATATAATACTAATGTTTAGTGATTGTTGTTTAATTACTCGGACCTATTCTCGTGAGTCAATAATTGTGTGCTGTGGATCCGACGGAGGTACAGAAGATTCAGAAGTAAGTACACTTTACATTAGTATTTTATAATGTAGGATTAGTATTCGTATGTGGAACATTAGATGCAAGGTTTTCTATCATATTTTGCAACGTATATTAACGAGCACTAATGATTTGGTATATAGTATAATTTAATGTGGTTCAAATAAGATACTACTTTAAATGAAATATTTTTATTTTGATAACCAGATAGATAAAATGAAATATTTTTATTTTATATTTAAAATATTTCCTTATAATGAAAATAAGTTGAGCAAGTAGTTAATATTATAAATTATAATTTTTAACATGAGAAGCTATAACAGTTAGCAAAGTATTATTTGTAGTTTAATTACGAATATGTAACATGTTGATAAACAGACTACAATATCGTAATAACATTACAGGCAACAAAATATCATAAAAAATAAGTTACTGTCAACTACTTGAAATACTGTTTTACACTGTCCTACATACACCTACTCCGATCACTTTTTGAGATGTTGAAACTTTTTTGCGAATATCTCGGAAACTGAAACTGAGCGGCGGTAACATGTATAGGAAAAAGCTGTTCAGAATGATGACCTTGACAACATATTTCAAGGTCATCAAAATCAGTGAGGAAGCCCCTAATGTAAATAATTACCGAATATTTCATTGACGATCTTTTCGCTTTCACTGTTTGCGAGCAACTGTCTTGTAGATTTGTCGCGGCCAACAAGAGGTCAAGCTTGTGTAGCTTTCGAGTTTTTCTAACGAAAACAGTGCGTGGAACGACGTTCCCAGAAGTAAATAATAACACTCTGCACGAATGACGATGAAATTTTTTCATATGATATAATTATTTTGTTTTAAGTGATGCCTTATAGTATTGTAGTGGACTGTAAGCTCAATCTTCGGGTCCGTGCTGTGGCGTAGATCGTGTAGGGCTACTATTTTCTTATGATCGCGACGACCTCGTCGGACGTAGAAAAGGACAGCGCTTGTAAACACGGACCGGGTGACCGAAGGTGCACTATATACAATTACGCGACATGTTTACACTTTAAACTCAGCTCGAGCTTCTCAGCCCCTCGCGGGTTATGTCACTCAGTGGAGGGGGTAGGCGAACTAACTAAGATCGTGTCACTCGTGATCTGTAAAAAATTTAATGAAAAATTCAGAAATATATTTTTGAGCTTTTTCTTTGAGTGGAGGCCCCAAGCGGTCAAAATTTTGGGGCCCTCAAGCTCAAATTAGAAGTACAAGTTGCAAGAAAACTCTCATAAACTACAAAAAAAAAAAAAAATGAATGCTGCGAGAACAGTGCGTGAAACGATGTCCCCAGAAGTAACTAATAACACTCTGCATGAGAGACGATGAAATTTGTTCATGTAACACATAATTATTTCGTTTCAAGTGATGTCTTATAGTATTGTCTCGGACTATAGCTCTAGTCAAAGGGAGCCGAATGTTCGATTCGCATTCTATCATTTTGATTGCCGGGAAATTCAAACTCGAAATATTTAAAGCCGTATCGCGGTTTCCGAATAACAGTCGTCTATATGCTTCCGGCCATTTAGGTTCACAAAGCCGCGTGCTGGGAAATCTTTCCGTGGATGTAACCTATTTCGAATTCTCTGCCTTCGGGAAAGGAAGAGCGCGTTTACATTTTCTGTTCCTAGTCGTTCCTGCTCTTCCTTTCCCAGCTCATTCTTCGCTAACTTTACGACTCTCGCGAGCACTTTAAAATGAAGAAACAAAAGCACTTTTTACCGGGGCCGGCGAAAATGCGTGCAGAAAAAGACTGCGACCAGTATATGTATATTCCAGATTGTAAGAACCAAGTAGAATGGCAATTAGAAGAGAAATAGAGAAATGAAGAATCCCGCTTTCAGCCTTTCATATTGTTGACTGAACACAGATGGCAAGAATATAATACACCTTTTTTTATTGAGGCAAATTGTAAAAGAAATCTCGCGGATATTTTCGTGCTTTCCAGGTTTTATGAATAAATTTCCAGTGGTCGATGGTTCTACGGAAACTTATTTTCTTGAAGCGCGTTTTCAATGTATTCAAAATACTGTACAAAATATTATGCAAGTTTGTTTTAATATTTTTCTATACTGTATTTGGAACAATGAAATGCACGTGATACGGTTAAACTGTTTCCTGCAAGAAAACATGAGAATACAACTGGAAACATATAGCATGAGCTTGTGGCACAGAATTATGTGGAAGTTTGAAGTGTTTTGCTTTCGAAGTTTTCCAACTTCTGACAAATTTTTCTACTGCGTCAGCAGCTTGTAATGGCAAAAAGAAACTACAGATGTGTGAAATAATGAAATACCTCTTGTGTAATTAGTTTGAAATGGTTTTCTTTGTACATAAGACAAGACATAACAGATAAATTGTATTTACAAGTATTTATCAAAAATGAAATTGTATTACGTTAAATAAATTTGATTTCATTTTATCAATATTTCAATACTATTTGTTCTGTGAAGGTAATCCAGACTAGAGATCATTATTACTAAAATGGTACTCCATTTCTACGCATGTTTATATTACTATACTATCGTAATACTTTCCTTGCTAGGTAAGGAAAGACAATTGAAATCATACTCGGCTTCTAAACACGGACTTTGCTCGGTACAGAAGAACTCATTATAAATGCATGGGAGGCCATAATGTAGCGGGTGCATTGTGTCAAGCGAGTTCCGGGCGTGTAGATTTACAAGCAACAACGATTACTTATGAAACGTGCGAAGTGCTACTTGTAGACTATTCTAGAACTGCATTTTCCCGTACATGATTCTGCTAATTTATTCAGGGCGTGTTCTAACGTTCTACACTCTACACAATAAGTGTTATGGAATACACGTGGGTGCCGCGTGGAATCTCAGCTGTACGCAATCATCGATTCCGTTTACCACCCGAAACCGGTGAGTCAAACGACAAAGGTCGCATCAGCTGTATATGCAACCGACTCGACCCTTTACGTTCGGAATTATGTCACTCGAGCGCACATTGTTCGGATAATTGTTACACGAACGTATTCCGAATTAAATTCGATGAAAGTTAACGTTCAACTAAGAGCGACAATGATCTGAAATTTGATCGATCGCGCTTACGAATCGCTGGAATTAAATTAAATTACACATTTCCGGAGCAAGGGATGTAAACAAAGACGATGGCTTACTTTTCTGTTAAATTATGTCACAGCGACACGTACGAGTTAAAGGAGTTTTAAACGATGAGTCTCGCGTGACTAAAACCACATATTTTGATAAATTATATATTAATTAATTCATTTTTAGTTAGCGCATTCGAATTTAACGGCAAACAATATGGAAAACTTCGTGAAACGCTATTAATTTTTTTGTCGCTATAAAATTAGTCACAACGTGTGAAGGATCATTGTTCCCTTTCAATATTCATAAATTTGTAACATCGCTACCATCTCTTGGATCGGTTGAAACCTCTTGTTTCTCTTTGCCTTTTACATGGACTCAGTATATTTTTATTCATGCTAGTAGCATTGATACGCCACTATCAACCTCGTTTCAGTAAGTGTGGTATACATAATTCAAACGTTAAGATCCTTTAGTCCCTTTAGAAGCTTCAGAGGACTAGAGAAGACGCCATGATTGTGATAGTTAAGACAAGACTGGCCCGATCGATCAAAAGCTTAAGAACTAGTATCCAGCCGCAAATTCCACTAATAGGAGATTAGAATATGTTGAAAATGTCTAGCCATGTAATATACGAGAAATGTTGATATAGTTCTCGTGATATAATCGTTAAAAATAAGTAAAAATATCACGATTCTCATAAAATCCTATCAACGGTTGACAACAGAACGATCGTTAGTGAATTAATATATTTCTTCTCAACATCAGAGTATATGAAAAAAAGGCGACTCTGTTTCCAGAAATCATCGCCTACAAACTCCAGGAAAAACCGAGGGAATGTCTCCTTGGATCTTGAACGCACGAAAAATGTCGGAAACTTATTGACTTCAACCGCATCCTTTCCCTGAAGCACGGATTCCTGCGAGAAGATTCTCTCGCATTTTGGAATTGTAAAAAGCATCGAAAAGGTCGTGAGAGGCCAGCTGAGGGAACTTTCAGTGCAAAATTCCAGCACTGTCACTGCCAGTGTGAGCAACTCCTACGTAATATGGCGCTCGGAGAGCGTCACATCGAAGACGTTAATTTTCATCCACGGTTCATTCGCTGCTAAAAGATTGTATGCTAATCTCGTTACTTTGGTGACTGTATCACGTGTGATGGCAATCACGGATTTATGAAATACAAGAAAAAGATATATCGAATGAATTTACGCGGGATTAGAAAATGTAGGACAAGTAATAAGCTCCAGCTGGAAAGTTAAAAATAATCTGAAACATCATTTCAGTTCCTGTTTTCTGATTAAGATAAAATCAATTTATTACTTTGCTGTTATTTATATGCGACGTACTAAACAGATAAAATTGTCTCTACAGTGAAATATGTTTCCCCACGAATTGCGGTCGTTAACTTCCTTTCCGAGGCAACTGTGGCATAACTTCACCGTGGCAACCCGGAAAGGGTTGTTTATACGTTAGATTTTGACGAGAAAATTATTTATGGTGTTATTAAATTATTTCTGCGCGCCCTTGCCCGTCAAAAACGCTTAGAATCGCACAACTTTCGAACCAGTGAATTCCTTGCATTAAAACTAGGATTTTGGCATTTGCTCGTCAAGATCTACAGGATTATATTGGGTCTGGGAAAAAGTTCGTGGCGTTATTCCTGATAGGTGACTTGAATTGCAAATAACTATGGAAACACAGCTCGCGGCTGCACCACTAAACGCTCGTTGGAAAGGTGACACTTCGAGCGTCACTTTGAGTGTATACTTAAACATCGAAATTGGTGCAGTTTTAATTCATCCACCGTATAGTCCACACAGCACCCTCTGACTATCACTTGTTCCGATCTCTGCAGAACTCTCTCAATGGAATTAAGTTGCTTTCAAAAGAAGCCTGTGAAAACCACTCGATTCAGTTTTTCAACCAGAAACCACAAAAGTTCTTCACCGGTGGCATCATGGCTCTACCCGAGAAATGGCGAAACATTCTTGATAATAATGAAGCATATTCGGTTTAAATAAATTTATTTTCACGCTATAAGAAAACCAGCTGAATTTTACTAAGAAAACGTCACGAACTTTTCCCCAGACCCAATATGAAAAAAAAGTGAAAAATGTCTGGGTTGCCAATGCGAAGTTTAACCGAAGAGAAACGTTTCGAAATCGACCGAATGGGAAGCATACCGTAGCTACGAGCATTACTTTCAATTTCTGCGCTCCGTATTTTCCCGGACCGCGGTATTTCAATTCCGCGGGCAGCGGAAAGCCGAAAGTCAGAATCTCGCTGCGGAATCTTCCTCGCAGCGATCGATAAACCCATTAAACGTATTTTCCTCTTGTCACCGATATTTCTTCCATTTCGTAAAAACAATTCGCGGGGTTGCAGGAACAAGGGGGGGGGTTTAGGAGATACCCCTATCTACCCCCTCCCGGAATAGTTGTCAGGATCTCGGTGGTTTTTTCGCGGATCGATCTTTTCGCGAACGGTTTTTCCGCGCGCGCGGTGGAAAATGACGCCGGACAAGGGGCGGGCGCGTGTGTGCACCAAGGCAACGTATAATTTCCCAGTATCCAGGGGCCAGTGACACAGACGCGACGGCACCGGGTCTTCCGGTCTCGGGTATCGATTAAGTATAGACCGAATTCGCGGTGCTGCGCGCCGTTTCGGTTGGCCAATAATTTCGCGGCCGCGTGCTCGGATCCTCATGTTAAGTGGAGCATCGCTCAAACTCGAATACGGGGCCGCCGATAAAGATAAGACATTTAAGGAACGTCGTGATAAGTTGTTTTCAAGTCGATATCGACGAATTTCCGGCTCAACTCAGATTTCCGCGCCGGAAGCGAATGGAGCCGCGTCGAATTTCCTGGGGGGGGGGGGCGCCTAGAGGGGTGGGGTGTGAGCACTCGATTTTTATTGGCCAGAAAAGGAAAATAGAGTCGAGATACACGTACGATACCCACGGCCAAGGTATTACAAGTTTGTCTTCCTTTGCGGCGAACAGAAGGAAGCAATCGTGCTTTATCGGTAAATACGTATGTATGTATCTACATATGATAACGGAATTTATGGAGCCGACGCGAACGAATGGGCTCGCGGGGATTTTCGCGGACGGAGCGTGTTGGTACGGTTAAATTTTGCAGACTGAACTCGTTGCTTCCGATGTAGTGGAAAAATTGATTGTTACCTTTCGTCCTTCTGTGTTTTTGTACTGGGTAATGTAGCCCAATAAATCGACTCCGGATCTTTCGAAACATTTTCAAGTTTCGGTTTACAAGCTTCGATGTCGCGAAATTTCTCAACTCTAGCGAGAGAAACGATTTAACGAGCTAATTTGGTAATTGTTATTATCCCCAGGCATTCCGAAGAAGCGAAATAGCGGCAACTTGACATTTTCGAGGATGAACGCCAATGAGAGTTCTCTATGGCCAAACTCTAGCAACTTAAACCGAGCCAAATTTTCGCAATTTAGAAAGACATTTCCCATGTTGATCAAAATATAGGTGTTGTAATAGGTGTCGGGCAAGCTTGCCGCGTAATTACGTTAACTTACACCGTTATTCGCAGACTTTCCTAAGATTCGCAAATTCGTGTCCTTCATCATGCATGCGACGGTAATGAGGGTGAAACATTCGATACAGGTGTTACCTGTAACGTGCTATAAACTATAAATTCTTGCGAACGACGGGCGCCGCGTAATAGTAGGACTGTAACACTTTTTTTTAACACGAAAGTGTTTTAGAGATGGGGGGTGATTTCAGAAAATATGTAACGAAATATAAATAAATCAGGTAAAAAAAATCGTCCCAGGTAAAATTCCCTAACCCTAGTAATCCGTTGCCTGTTACTGATGATCGACAGTCATAAAGCGAGTAGAGAAAAGAAAAGGTAAACATAAAGGTAAAGGTAAACGGACGGGCAAAAAGTACAAAAATCTTTCGAGAAGGGACTCTTCGTTCGAGAGAGAGAGAGAGAGAGAGAGAGAGAGAGAGAGAGAGAGAGAGAGAGAGAGAGAAAGAGAGAGAGGAGAGAGAGAGAGAGAGAGGTGTTTTACAGATGGGCGGTGATTTCATAAAAGATGTAACGAAACATGCAACGCAAAATCGTCACGCCTATTACTTCCCAGATAGCACAGAGACGTCTTAAAGACGTCTTAAATAAATTTAGAGAATGTTTTTCAGCATATCCGCGAACATTAACATTTTATGCTTTATTTATTTATTTAATTTATTTATCTATTTATTTTGATGTATTACTTTTCTGTGCACTTCTTTGTTGATGGAATATTCAGTTTGATAATCAATTACAGTTTGTAAAGCTTTTCTCTAGCAGTTTAGAATGACTGAAACGTCAAGAAATGAAACGTCTTAAAGACGACTCGTAAAAGACGTCTTTTCAGGACGTAAGATGTTCAGACCAAAAATGGACGTAAAACAGACGTCTTTAAGACGTCGCGTGCTACCTGGGTTAAGTGTATATACAGAGCGCACACTATTGAACGGGGGATTTGCACAGCTGCTCAGAAAACACTTTCGTGTTTAGTACGTGTACAGGAGTACAGGTTTTTTTTTAAATAGATCTAGAATAAAACGTTTTGATTTTTTATTATTAGATAATATATATTGTAAAAATATTTCCAGTAAAGGTTAATCGGTATTCAGCTAACGATGAATTATAGATTTATAGAAAATAAAGGTGACTACAGTTTTCGTTACGCAAATCAACGCATCTTTGTATTCTCTTTGAACAAGTATTACAGTATTTATGTCGAAAATTGATTAGTTTAGAAGTTATGATTTTTGTCTGGAACGCCAATACAATACAGGACACTGAATACTGTTTGCGTAGCTACCGTTTGTGCAACAAAAACTGTACTTTTCGAATCAATTGCAATAAAACCGTAACAAAAGTCACGACTACTTTATATACAGAATAATATACGGAATCGTTCCGAATCAAAAACACGGATGAATTTCTCTCGAACAAATCGGCGGAACAGTGGAAAATACGAGATTCGGTGGCAAATGACACGTTAGCAGTGTTCGCAATTAATGCTCGGAGCATTTGTTCGTAATACATCCACGGCGAATTGTATAATCGCGAACCTCTGAATCGCGTTCGCTTTAAATCGTTCGATTGAAAAATCCATGAGGTACCTTAATTAATTAATGGTGGGCGTAGCTGGGGAAACGGCCGCCTCGGGACGTCAGTTTACGACACATCTAATTGAGATTGATTAAACAAATTTGTAATCCTCTCGACGGCGTCAATAGCATTCGCGACGAAGTGGACCCTTTGTGAGGCGGCGCGGTATTCAACAACGACTGTTTGTTTGCCGTTTTGCTAGGTCGGGGATAGTCGGTAGCTACCGTTTAAAGTATCGATTCTCCCTCTTTCTTCCTTATGTTACTGCAAATAGCCTTTTGTGATCTTCGCTCGACCGAAATCAATTCAAACCCGTCCGGTTCGCGTCATTCGAGCGAGCTCCTGGCTAGAACGAAAACGGTCGACTTTTTTTCGGGACGAATTCGAAGCCCTTTAGAGCACTGCCTGTGCCGGGTTCGCGTTATTCAGAACTTTTGCGAACATTGTTACGAACTCGCCTAAAGAACACGTTGAATGGCGCAAGAATACGTGTCCGCGTCAGATGAAAATGTTTAATCGAAACGTCCGGACGCTATTTACACACGCCATTTTGTATCACCCGACGGTAAATAGCTACTGCGCGTTTACTAATAGTTACGCGAAACTGAATAACAAATAGTGCTGTTGACCGCGGTGATACTTCGTTCACGCGCTCGCTGCCGAGTTCGTTCGACGATAATTGCACGTAAATGTCGTGTATTTGTATATGTACAGATACGAAAATCGACTAGGATAACGCCCTCTCGATTGCGTAAAAACGATAATATCTGCGTGTAAAATTAGAATTGTCCGGGAGGATTATAAGGAGCTAAATTAAAAAGCGTTTCTTCTTTTAATCATTTTTACAAGTCGAAAGTATCTAAACTCTTGGACTTGTCAAATGTTCCCGTACTTTTTTATCCACAGTACAGAAATTACAAACGAATTTTCTGATTCAATTAAAACAACGAGAAAGAAAGTAGCAGCAACAACGTTCAGTAAATTATTCGTGCATACATTTTTCAAGAAATTCTCTCGTTAAAATCTGCTTTTGATTTTTATTATTTTCGCTGTTTCACTTGTCGCATCTATTTTCGACTGCAACGGACAACGGTGCACTGATCAAGTTACACATCCGGCGATAACGGTCCGCGAGAAAAATGTTTCCTACAGTGAAAAACTCGATAATAGCAAATCGTTCGGACAGTATATCTAAAAAGTGGGACATATTGACTGATTTGTGCGGGATTAATTGGTTCGAGCGATCGCTCACTATTCGAGGCAGAGTTATACAGCTCGCGGAGTCAAACTTTTCAGCCGGTTCGCGCAT
Source organism: Seladonia tumulorum (assembly GCA_913789895.3). Classification (NCBI taxonomy): domain Eukaryota; kingdom Metazoa; phylum Arthropoda; class Insecta; order Hymenoptera; family Halictidae; genus Seladonia; species Seladonia tumulorum. Next base: position 30,891,840 of record OU565267.1, read on the forward strand.
GAATTCGAGTAGCGGCTTGGTCAGTTTGATGTTTTTCATTTCGAAGGTTGTTCACCATCGTGTTTTCAGTTTTGCGTTCATACAGCAGGATAAATTAATGCTTTATTGATTCGCGTGTGTTTCGGCTTACACTATTCAGTCCATATTAACGAAGTTATTTTTAAATTCGCAGTATCTATCCGCACGTTTCACCTTTCCAGAGAGCACATCGAAACAGGAGCCATCGGGGCTTTTTCGTTGGTTGCATCGCATCGACGGTTTCGCTTAATTTGCTACGTTAACCGTGCACGTGATATTCTCTATTAAAAATAGTTGCGGGTAATTATGATTAACCGTTTGAGTCCCAGGGGGTATTGAAAAAACACTGTCGAAGAATCCCAAACAGCGCAACCGCGCTTTCTCTAAATGAGATTTTTTATTTTGTAATGTATTATTGCATTATTATAGTATTATGTACATATGTATAGTATGTACTATTTACATTAAAAGGAGCTGTGTGATGTACTTGCACCACTAAATCAGAGCGCGCGACTTCGACAATCGGTAACGCACCGTCAATAACGTCAATTGTCCACAATGCTCGAAATGTCCTGGGTTTTCTCGACATAAAATCTCAACAGCGCGATCGCGCTGCTTGGGACTCAAACGGGGTTAAATCAAGCATTCGTGGGGATTTCAATGTTGGCTTGCTTGTATTTATGCGTGGAAATACTTTAATAAATATCTTTCGTTACCATGTTCCTAGAAATTTAATATCCCCGCAAACCGATACCAACACTAATATCGAGCGTTCCCTACGCGGGAGGAAATTGCATAATATTTGGATATTGCAACCGAAACATATTGTTACCCGATACTCTGTTATCCTATCTTTCTGTGAAACCATACAACTTTCGGCAATATCCTTTTACCGTAATATCATTTAATTGGAAACAGTACGACTTTAAATATTTATTTCGTCTCCCTATTTCTACCTCCGAGAAATGTACATCACATCATAGAGAATATTCAGAATGGTATTTTCGAAGTCTCTGCTTGCCACGAAACGCGTAAGCGCACGTACAATACACAGACACCGCAGGAGTTGATGCAGTTAAATGTTATCGCTAAAAGTCTGTAAACCTACATTCGGACTTTCATATCCACAGCGGCGTTTCACAGTCCATTGTTATATTTTCGGTGGTTCTCGTACACCGAAAGAAAGGGGAGGGGGACAGGGCAAGGTAAAAAAAAAAAAGAAAAGAAGAGAAAGAAACGAAACGGAGAAACGAACTTGAGGCACAATGTAGCGCGGTGAAAAGGCATGACGTTATTACGCCCGATATCTCGGCGGCCAATATCTCATGGCGAACATTTCTAAAAGCGGTAATTCTTTCCACCTTCTTTTGATTTCCGCGCGTACAGTGAAAGAAAGTCGTTATTCCGTTGTAAGAAGGGCGGAGGGACAGTCGGAGGCGGCAAACTGGAACAGGGGCTATCGGGGACGTTTGGCGAACGTCGATCTTCGTGCAGCTATCCGACAATAAAGTAAAAGTGGAAACTTTTCCAATCTAGATGGATCGCGTGCAGAAAGAAATCGGTCTTAGGTTCCGCGTTTCGATTAATCTTGTGCTGCTCCCTGATCCTTCTTTTAAAACTAGGGTTAAATGATTCATTCGGGCCAATCGAATGTTAGGTCGTAGATAATACCCGCTCGGTCCTTCGGCTACCGAACTCGCCTACTTCCACGGGTCAGGGAACTTATTCTCGAATCATTTAAATTTCTTTTACAGTGAGTGTAAAACGCATTCGTACACCTCTTGTAGGCCTAAAAAAACCATGTATTTCTCTATGTAATTGCACACATGTTTATAAAACGAAACATAATTGTAATTGTTATATATTTTAACTACGAACCCCATCGACGGGGCGCTTTTGGTTAACCCCTTAACGCACAGTTTTCGAAGAAAAGCGTGCTACGCGCTCGAATTAACTCGAGCGTACGAGTTAAGGGGTTAAACCTTGATTCGCTTGGTTTCTCAAAAACACGCTATGACGACCACAGCCCCCTAATATCAATTAAAAACTGTCTTACACTCCGTGCAATATGACGTTACATACACATAGGCGCAAAAGGGACATCTCGAAATTGATAGACAAAGTAAAAATCACGATTAACCGCAGTATTGTCCGAACACGTTGTTAAACTTATTAAACTGTTGACTGCAGCGGCTCAATTTATTTCAACTAGGCATTGTTAATCCTTAACGTGGTCAGCGCTCCTTGTATAGTTGCAAGCAAGCGGAACGGGAGTTACGACCCGCGAAATTCGGTATACGAATTGCGACGCCGAGGACGCTATAATAATTTGATGACTTGGAGTTTCTGGTATTTTTGAAAAAACGAATAATCTGTTCTTGTGTAAGCAATTTTGAAATATTCCTCGGAAAAATGGACAAAACAATACAAAATTTGTACAAATCGCTCCCGAAAGAGGTACAAAATAAAGGTGGCACCAGTCATTATTAATATTACGTCAAATAAAATTTATTCTTTGATTCTTTCTAAAAAGAGAATATTTTCAACAGAAACAAGAGCGTATTTTCACTTATTATTGAAGTTTTTCGAACTCCAGCTTTAAAATAAGGGAAATGAAGGGAAAAAACTAGAATACACTTTTTATTCAATTCCTCACATGTCTTATGGTTTTGTCGCAGGATGTATCGCTGAAAATGTGTTAAACACACCGGCTCAAAAAAAAAAGAAACAAAAAGGTCTTTTTAAAAATTTGTCGATATTTTTAGATTAAACCTTGAAGCCTCTGTGTCCACAATTCCCTGCTCACTCTACCCAAAAATGTTTTTACATGATATCCTACATGAAAAACCAAAGATTCGTTTATTTTTTTTTTTTTCACATATTGGCTTCGAAAAGCACACCAAATTTTCGATTTAAAGCCAGAATTCTCTGTTTTCAGCATCCATTCACCAACCATCCATTAATTTTCCACGAAAACGTTTTTGCATGATATACTGGGTGGAAAACTGGGGACTCGTGTTTTCGTTATTTTTTTTTCTTTTTTAGAGAGAATAGTGCGCATTGAAAAATCTCCGAAAAAATTGGAAAATTTTATGGGAGATGCGACTTCTCCTACATCGTGTAATTTTTAGTTACTCATAACGATGATGCATAACATTTCTTTTAAAATGTTATAGTCACTGACGGTTATCGACGACTTGTTAGCCGCACGGCATTCATGAAGCACATTGCGAATGTAATTCGAATCTGGGCCGACATATTTCCGTCCACGTCGTTGAAACACGCGGATTGAATGTTCAATTATAAATTAATAATCCTCCATTGGTAGCGTATAAATCCATTACAGTCAAATTATTTTATAATTACTGTAGCGCCTGCTCACACTTTTTCTGCGCAGCTATTATTTGTTTAGCCGCGATAAATGAGGAAATACAATTTCGGCAGGAATATTTCAATGATGAACGGAGGCACCTTCGCCGTTATGAAAAATCCACCGAATGCTTGGCTGAAATTTCATACGTGGAACATTATTCTGCAGGCAAAAGCCGGAAAAGCAAAATGAAAACCAGCAACGTTGCTAATGAATAAATCGCGTATTTCCGTAAAACCGTCACGGTGTTCTCCGGGGAACAAAAAATAAAAGGCGTAATTGATCCGGCCTGCGTTTAATTATAGTTGCAAATTCGTTGTTTACGACGAACATTATAGTGTTCATAATCGTTTGGTTTCGGAATCCATTAATGTTCGTGCAAACCGTTGCGACCTTGTAACGCGGACAGGAATAGAGTTACAGAACGACGATGGCTCTGTGTATTAGTTAACCATTCGAATGTTGGATACAATATTCCAGCAACAGAAAATGTGTTCGTTCCGTGCGCAAAAAACCGAATCAAACAATTCCATTGTCACGCGCGTGCTGTACGTTCCTTTGCGCACAATCGAATCCGATTCTCGATTGTTCACAGGCTTTCGGCTTGTGCAATTTGCTGCACGAAGGACTGAATTGTCAACGTATTTTTCTCCATCGTTAAATATATAGATTTGCGAGCAACACTCCGTCTAAATTATTTCATACACGACAAAGGAACAATCGAGTCCGGAGTTCTCCTGAGTCACGCGACACAGACATTGTTTAGATGCATAGTTGCTCTGTTAGCATGTTTTCCCTGAGATAGTCACATTTTTAATTATACATAGTTCGAAAATACATGGGGCTGATGTTATGCTACTTTTCATGTGCCACGCGACGCAACATATTTCTTCCATTTGCAATAGCTTTTAATGTGGACATCTAAGTTATTTCCTTCGAATTGATTAGGCTGCTGTCGAGATAAATTAAACAATAATTGTAGGGTTCATGGTCGTAATTCATTAAATTAGAATTTATTTTTCTCTCTAAAATAGCTTTGATAAATTCAAAGAAGTCACGTTGTTAAGAATGGACAGTGGAATGTATTAATAAATAAACACTGAAATGGGTCGCATCAAATTTGAATTTTTTCCGCACCAGATGTGGAATACAATTTCACTTAAAGAAACCGAGGTCAGCTCCCTTTGATCCCTCAGGAGGCCGAAGCGTCGTACTCAACGTGTCAATGCAAAGGATCCAACAAAGCATACCAGCTGCAAAAAGAATTTCCTTAATATTGGGTCGGACAAAAAGTCCTCCTGATTTTTCTTCAGTGTGCTATTCATATTATTATATATTATATATTATTATGCACGAACAAAGTTTAATTTACGTTTCATGAAGTGATACGTTAAAAAAAAAAATACGAAAAAGCTTTTTGACCAACACAGAGAGTGCAATTTTTCACAAGTATCGCGAGCATTTCTGTCACGTATTCGAGGCGTTACTGTACAAGTATCTATTTTATGATATTAAATATATAGTAAATGTACAAAACAATTTTTTATCCATACTTTTATTACCAGATTGCTAATTTTTTAATTCCAGTTGCATATTAAGTAGAAGTTTGTCCTGTTTTGTTATTATTGAAACAATGTCTGTCTGAGTGATCCAATCCGCTCACTAGAGGATTCAAAAGAAAATTTTGTAGCTCGTATTGTAGAAGATTGTGAGAGAGCAAGAAGTAGATGTAGCAACAATCAATCGCACATCCTGAGCTCGAACACGGGCGAATAGTGAAACGATTAAGGAGAGGAATCGTTTCCACGTTATCAGTCGAACGGTTCTTGGGAAATTATGAGCGGACTTCTGCCGAGGGTGGGGGTGAATACCAGAAGGAAGAGGATAGGTACACGCGGGTCTGGATAGCTTGGTAAAGGAGGAAATAATATGTCCCACCTCCGGCCAGTCGATAAGCATCATTTCGAGTCGGCGGATGGGAAATTGGATTGTCTCCTTTCATACATTTTACTCCTATTACCGGCAAGTACACCCGATACGGTCTGATTCAACTTGACACTCGCGATTAGTGAACCCACGGAAACTTCTGTCCGCTTCTTCTTTGATACGCCTTCGAGATTGCACTGCTTTCCAATTCCCGTTCTGCATAGGTTACACCAACCCCCTCTTTTTTTCCGATTCTCTATTTTCCTCCGAGCCACGCGATAAACAAGCGTTCGCCGGCCGAGCTGGTTGATTGGAGATTTTTTTTCCCCCCCTGCCGAATCCATTCACTACGACAGGTCAACAAAGTTTGCTTGATTGTTGCAACGGCCGTGTTTACGGATGAGCTTTAACTTCCAGACGTTTATTGATTTTTCAAACGCAATGCGCGTTGACATGGTTGCAGCTGTCGCACGTTTGCCGAAATATTGTGACATCTCGATGTGACGAATAATGTCGCTGTGATGCAGATCACGGCCGAAGTGGAGTCCGTAATTTCCGAAGAAACGGATTTACTGTAAACTGTTGCTCTGCTCCGTTTTGCAAACTAAATATAAATATTTTTGTTGCACATTTATCCCTTGAACTGTTAAGCTTTTGATGCTAGATTTAATTTGTATTTATTTGTACAATAAATAGCATTGCGTATGGATCTCCTTAGATTAAGCTGTTTACATCGTAAGCATGTTGGTTCAACTTGAAACCCGCGTAACTTTTGAACCAGTTTTGAATTCCTAGCATTAAAATTTCGATATTTGGTATTTTCTCGTCAAGACCTACAGGATTATAAAAGAAAGAGCAAAAAATTTCTGGGTTGCCAAGGTGAAGTTCAGTTAACATTTCTGTTTCTCATTTGATCCGCTTGGTTTTGTCATAAACGTTTTGTCATAACCTCCGCAGTCTATTTAATCAAGTACCTACCCAAGATCAAAGAAGAAAAGAAGATCAAGAACAGAGACATCACAACTCGGATCTGGTAACTAAGTTTCCTGAAATAATTCATTGGGAACAATAGCGCTAACATTTCTTCACTGCCACCGTCTATGGTTGCAGTAATGTTTTAGAAAGTTCGTAATCTGTGCATGAATATTACAGAATTCTTTCTCCTCTCTTGTTCTGAAACTCTCGATTGCAGTTTCGACGAGTAATTAAAGTTCAGCGTCGGGGACTATTCTCCTATCCTGTTTGAAGTTTCAGAAACAGAAGTTGCTTGACCATAACGTTTCAAACAGTTACATAATGAATTATATTCACTCGTACCTCTGATTTGTCGTGAAATGTTAAATATTGCCTCGGACGTTGACCGACACTTATAGGAAATAATGTAACTGCTGGACGGGACATTCAAATGAAGTTTCTCTGCCGCTTGGCTCTGACAATTATGCTCCCTTCATTTTCGAGCATATTAACGGTTGCTGAAATTGTGTCATAACTTTGTGTCGTAACGTCGCAAAAACTTTAGTAGTCTGAGACAAATGAAATTTTTATCGTAAAATTCCCTCTTCGATTAGCTTCCCGATGTTTCCTCGTTGAAAAATTATATTTCATTTGTTCCACAAATGCATAAAAAAGCATACGTATTTATTCAACATCACCATTAATTATTTTAACACAATGCGTATGAAATATATTTGTTGTTCGAACATCTGTGCATTTATAAAACAAGGTAGGTTATAAAACATGGCGACGAAATTTAATAATATTTCCATTTCACTTCAATATTTGCATTTCTGGTACATTCAAGGAGAACGCGGTGCACAATGTAGACACACAAAAGATGTTATCTAAAATCGCTGATAAATATTTTAACACACTGTGAATGAAATATACTTACCGTTTTAGCATCTATATATTCCTAAAATAATACAGGGTGTCTCGCGTAAGTGCGACCTCCAGAACATCTTCTTTAATTTTGACGAAGTAAAAAATGTTTGATGTGTAATTTGAACGGTATCGAGTTGTCAGTATCCCGCAGAGGTTGTTTCTTTAAAGTCCATTTTCAGTTTCTTATGTTTTTTAAGTTCAAAGTCATTTGAAAACTACGAGAAAAAACAACCTCTGCAGGATACTGATCACTTGGTACCATTCAAATTACACATAGAAAATAGTTTACTTTTTCGGAATTAAGAAAGATATAAGATAAATTTAATGGTATTTTTATTTGGCTCTTATCCAGACCGAACGTTTAAATTTCTCTATCACGACGGAAGAAGACATTTCACGCAATCAGGACATACAAAAGGGGTCCCTTTCACTGTCCGAAATAGAAGAAAAATCCATTGATTTTAAGGGTGGAAACGGACACAAAGACGCACCGAAAACAATGGACGTTCGGCGTGTGAACGCAGATCACAAAAGTTTCAACTCTACTTATTCCTGGCGTATCTCAACGTTCGCCCGGACCCGAGAGCATTTAATTCCTGCCGAACCAAAGGAAACGGGCCGGGGATCATTACGACGTAAGAAAATAGACGGCGTGGAAAGTTAAAGAAGTCGAATCGCGTCTGATAAACGGGACGCATTCGAAATGATACGTGCCGAGCATTCGTCCTCGTTGCGCTCTCCTCCTCCGTTCATCTGCCTTTACCCTCTCTCTATCTCTCTCTCTGTCTCTCTCTCTCTCTCTCTCTCTTGGCGCCGTTTCTCTTCATCCAGCCAGTTCAATGCTCGCTCTCTCATTCCTCCATCAGCCTCTCTTGTGCCTGTCTCAAGGCTGTCCTGCGGCAGAATTCGAGAACGATAAAAAGCTTGAAACTTTTGGAGTTGGCGAACAATCGTTTTTCCGGTAGCTCCGGGGCAACTTCGGGGCTTCAGGATTCGCGCGTGAAGTCACGTATACTATATATACATATACCGCATGCATGCGCGGGTCCTGTATTCATGACGGTACATTCAGACTGCATTTTCTTGTGTCTGGCTGAAACGAGCCGCGAGTTTGGAACTGTTAGGAATTGTAGGTGGAGACTCTTGACCTAGAAAATTCACCGTTCTTGCGTCTTACGCGGCGGATTCCGCGAAGGATTCCGCGGCACATCGGCAGCCTCCGTTCAGATATTTTTAATGACTCTGCTGGCCTCCAATGCGAATCAACACTATCGCTGATTAACCCTAAGAATACTAAGGGGGGACTCCTCGTGTAACGACAGTGAAAACAAGCAATTTAAAAAATGTTTTTTAGAATAATTATTGGATATATATTCACAATTTCAAATGAACATTTGATCATATGGCGGGAGATTCATTCAAATTCTTGTTTCCACGTATTTTTAAAGTTATTTCTTTTAGAGTAACGTTGACATTTATATTGGACATGATACGAACAATGATTTAAACTGGCTAGTAGGAAATTAGAATTTAGATGGGACGTATATAACGTTGGATCTAAATAGACCCCACTCCGCTATCCGAGGATTAATCGCGTGCTGGATAATTGGAAAAATTCGTGCTCGATTTCCAGAGACCTCAAAACCTTTGAAGAGAAATTACACAGGTTCTACGAAGGTTCTGTCTTTACGAAGACAGTTATAGAATATAGTTGGTGACTGCATAATCGATTAACAAAAAGTAAATCCGAATTTCTCAGGATAAAATCTATTTAACGCGCCGGATATACCTGTATCTTCCGGACTAAAACTCTTGTCCCGCGAGGACTTTCACGTCCACCGGCGTGTCTCGTCCGCAAAGGATTAAAGAGACACTGATCGCCACTAGACCAGTCGCGTTAGAGCCTCTTAACGCGCTGAGCGGGTTTCCGTGAAAGGATTTTTTCGTTGTGTACCACGGAGCCGCCGAACATGCTCCGAAAACAACGAGAATATCGGGTTACAAAAAATGAGCCGCTAATCATACCATCGAGGTAGAATAAAATTCAGCAGATTGAATTTCACTGGACAAGCGCAACGCAGAAATAACAGAATCGTTGAATCTGCGGACCGAAATTATTAGAATTAACACACGTCCACGTCAAATATTAATTTATATGCATTCGGCGACACGGGTACACACGATTTGCAATTCCACTTTGTGTTATCAATGCAATCATCTACTCTGTCAGCGAATACGCGCTCGACGCAGCGGCCGGAAGCTCTGAGCAACCGAGGAAAGCCGATAAAAATAGAGTTAGCTTCTCCTAGCGAAGAACTCAATTGCAATTTACCACGGTCAGCTAATGCACGGAAGCGCCGTTCAAGAAAATGAATTTCCTCGCTCACGGCGCAGATGGACCAAGAAACATACCGTACGCTTATAGTGAAGAATGGTATTCATGGAAGAGGAATAGCTGTCGATCTCAGCTTGGTTCAGCGTGTACCTTCTTTTATCCTTTTCGCTTTTCCTTTATTTTTGTTTTTTGCTTCTTTTTTTTTTTGGTCATAGAATACAGAAACGCTTAATTAGAAGCTGACTCGAAGCCGTCGGTGGAGCTCGAACTCGAGCTACGAGTTAATTCTCGCTCGATATCGTTCAGACATTGAGTTTATACGGCTGGGATTGGATTACGCGTGTTTTCATTTGTTCTCGTCAAGAACGGGCCGCTTGTCAAGGGTAGGCTGATTGGGTGCAGTCGTCGTTCCGCGAGATTTCCGTGTCGAATGTGATACGTCAACCCCGTCCGGCTGACGACTCTTCAATTTCATTAGGGAACAAGTTCATTTTGCTAGCCACTGCGAAACAATTCCACTGTGCCAGCTAATCGAAAAACGAGTCTCAGATTTTCGGCGCGACGCATCGATCAATTTATCAAACTCTATATACTATATAGAGCTATATATTATACGTCTTTCCTTAAATTTCCACCATTGGTAGACGGTAGCCTATTTCGAATCAGCACTTTGGTTGCTGTACCTGTCTGTCTACCTTGACAAAGAAAATATTTCAAGAGCCAGTAATAATATTAATTGATTAGAAATTTGAATCTGATTTAACCATATGATATCAGAAAAATGCTCACAATAATACTAGCGGGTCTAAACTCTAACCTCATCTATTCTCCCCTATAATTTAATTGCATACACATTGTTCATTTCTTCCATTATTTACCATTATTATCGTAGCTGAAAAATTTCAAGCACGCTCTTCAAAATGTGACAACCGAGTTTAGCAATCACAGCATCAAGAAAAAGACCCGTTGGACCCAGAAAAGCAGTTTCCACAAATGAAGATAACATCGATGGAACAAGCAGATATTTTCATGAAATCCCAGAGTAACTGGAGCGTTCAAACACCTCGACACGTCCCTGATATCCGGATGGACTAGATATCGTATCAGGACATTCTTTTTCCGGATCATAAATCCACCGAATAAGGCTCATTGTGGTACATACATTAATTCCAAAGAGCTCCTCGACGCGACGGTCTGGCGCGAAACGGTATATTGTCATGCAACGGCACCATTAGTCTCCGCAGAATTTTGTTCGAGCATGAGAGTCCTCGCGATAGATACGCAAACAGCTATCGTCTGGCAATCAGGGGATTATCGGCGGAATCGCGGAAAACTTGATGGGTTCTCGGCGACGGCGCCTATGTAAACCTTTCTCCTTCTTGTTCCAATGACTTTCCTTCAGCTGTTTACCCGGTGTGTCCTCTGTTCGTGAGCCTCGTGTCCCCTCCGAACAGAGGTTCCGTCGGCATCCAATTATCGGCTATATGGAGCGAGTGAAAAGCGGGTCAACGGGTCAGGCATTCACGCTGGCAATTGTTGTTGTTGTAATCTTTACGGGTAACAAGTGGCGCAGCTGGTCCGGTCGCAGGCGGACAAAGCGTCGCAACAATGGGCAACATAAAGGGGCCACAACCCACCGGCCGCGACCGTCAAGGATGTTTGCCCGCCGATGGCTGTAATCACGTTTCCCAAAAATCGACGAATTTTTTTGCTCGTACGCGAGACCCGTTTAGCGCCGGGCATTAATCACTGAACCGCGATGGAAATTGATTGACGCGATTGTTTCGAGCATGATGCACGGCGGCGGAGAGGGCAGGCTTCAGGATCCCTGTGAAAAGCGTTCTCCAGTCGATGAGGTATTTGTTTCGCGGCGAGCCCCGAGGAAGAAAATACGGGAGACCGGCAGAGAGGACGGAAACTGCTCGCGAAAGTTCCTGCATGAGGCTTTCCACGGTCCCCGAGGTTTTTCCGATTTCCCTCGCAGGATTCGCTGCCCCGGCCCCGGCTCCGGCTCCCGCTCCGACGCGGCCGGTTTGTTGGATTCCATTTAGTTATGAGAACTCGAAACTTCCGATTGAAATGCATTGTGAGAATTTCGAATTCTTCCGTCGTTGTTTCCGTTTTATCGTGGTCAACTATGTCGCATTGTCGCGCGAACAGAGAAACAGAGAGACAAGATGGAGGGAAAAAACTCGGTCAAGTAACACTTTGGCAGTTTATTTTACTTTTAGGTACACTCCCCGTCAAACAGATAGCCCAGGTGTGCTACACTCCGCTACAAAAAGATAGCACACTATACAAATAAATGGTATTTAGATTTTCAAGTAGTATATACATTGTTTGTGACCGGTATACTGCGTAATAAGAATAACCAATTACTTCAATATGTTTTAACGCATTTATTACGTGAAGAAACAATTTTATTGGCGAATTTGTAACATTAAACGAAAAATCGGTGCGTCAAAATGATAGCACAAGTTTCTTAAAATAACTAAAATATAAGAATATATATTAAAGAAATAGTGTTTTAATATTGCGTAACTCCGCCTTTTGTTTTTATAACTGCCATTAATCGTTTTAGCACAGATTTATATAGTTTGTTAACAAATCTCCTGCTTAACGCCCAGCCTTCGAGCCATTCCACGGTTCGGCAAGTCGGTCCTAAGTTACCATTCCCGTGATATTTACATTTGGCCCGACCATTGTACCAGGGGCCATGCCCGTGATAATCAGTTTCGACCCGAATACAAGACCACGTGTCTCACACGTAGTTGTAGGTTAAGGGGTTAAGTTAACACTGCCCAGTTTCGTTCAATGCAGGTTTTTAATTCGTCAAGGGTTCGAAATTGGCTTCCTCCGGCATGTACTGATCTGACAAAATGGGCCCAGCAATTTTCTATAATATTTAAATCTGCAGACCTGGCTGGCCATTCCAAAATTTTCGTATTTTTCCGTTTAAAATATCCTTTTACAATCTTGGCTGTATGAACATTTGCATTATCTTGCTGATAAATAAAGTTTGTGGCCGAAATTTTTACAGCATGTCTCTTCAATTGTTCGTCGACTAAATCAATATATTTTGCACTATTCATTTTATTACATATAAACTTAATTTCAGTGTGTCCATAGTAATATATAGTATACAGGGTGGTTCACGCAATTGTTTCAAGTCATATCTCCGTTATCTCGAGATCTAATAAATTTTTGCCATGGTACCCTAATCATTTTTTACGTAGAATGAACAGAAGAATCGATCTGTGTAAACAAAAATATGCATTTCTATTTAAAGAAATGATGCAATTGTTAATTGCACATGCACTGCTGCATCTAAAAAAAATTTAAAGGCCTACAGATGTAGTGCTCTTCGAACCATTTATCTTTCTCCTTTGGCATTTTTTCGTAAATGCAATAATAACGGAGTTATGACTTGTAACAATTGCGTGGACCACCCTGTATAGTAGTATACACAGTGTTCAGTGTGTACATATTAACAGAGTGTGCTATCATTTCGATCTCATTGCGACTTATTTCCATCCAGCTGCATATTCTGAGCTCATAATGTTTTGATATTATACGTTACAGACGAAAAATTTTACAGGCGAAATATTTGTCCAGGTTTTAAAATGAATTTTTACGTTAATATATTCATTGTACCAAATTTAATTAGGATCTGTAAAATGCAAGAAAGTTGGAGGACTACACAATATCATACATATAATTTTTTTCAATTTTTATTTCGTTAAATAACTTACTTTGATTTTATGGAATTTTTGAGGTTTCTAGTTAGGCAGTCAAAGTGTTAAAGTTAGCACACTTGGGCTATCTTTTTGACGAGGAGTGTAGCTCCGCCCGGGTCTGGTCGTCGCCGCTGTCCCCGGAAACTTTCGACACCTTTCACGCCGGTCCGATTCGGATCCTTTATTAAGTGCCTTAAACGTTCGTTCTTAACGAAGAGTCCTTCCCCGCGACAAGCATCATCGCGCACCTCGGAAACTCCGCACCGTGAAAATCACAATTTACGTTTAAGTGGCGTCGTAATGAACTGTCTACTTTATGCGATTATTACGAGCACGGTGTTCTCGCTTGCTGCACGACCTTCCTTTTACGAGCGAACCGATGTTATACCTGGTAGAGACATCGGACTTCTGCAAACGCAAAAAACATTCTCGTTTGTTTTGTATAGTTGCGTGAAAACTGTTTGCAGCTAAAAGTTACGTCCCGCTCGTAGTCCTCAGCAGCTTTTTATCGTCTTGTTTGCCTGTTCGTATAGTTCTACGGCGCTGTCAGATCAACAAAAATATTAACAATTATTACTACTGGACTGTGGATCTTTATGCAAAATAGAAACTGTCTGCGTCTGTTGTAATGTACCGGAAGCAAACGGCAAGACAAATTCATTCATTTCAAAATATTTCTTACATCATTAAATTTTTCTGTATTTAATAAATTGCTAAACATTTCAGTAGCGTACGAGTACTATGGCGCCATTTTCGTATGTATAACATGAAAAGAAAATATATAGAAGGGAAATTATATAAAGAAAATATATAAAATATACTCTATGTCGGAAGAAATGTTTCGTTTTGGAGTTAAAATAGCTTCGAGGGCAAAGGGTTAATAAGTTGACGATAATACAGGGTGGGTCAACATGTACTACCTTTCAAAATAACTCGGTATCTGATAGTTGTGTCGAAAAACTTTTTAACGAATTACGTAGCATTTTAAGGGACGAACGTCGAAACGAGTAAGATTTCCTTGTATCTCATTTTTGTGAAATATCAAGGTGACCATTTTTAACGTTTTCTTGAGGTCAACTCAAGGTGATTATATTATAGGTCGTTGAATTTCGTCGGCAATAAAGTGGTATTTAAAAAAGGTGCATTGCATTTGAAAGAAAACTCGATGCATCCCTTAAAATGCTACCTAATTCGTTAAAAAGTTTTTTGACACAACCAATAGATACCGAGTTATTTTAGATATAAATTGTTACTAACTCACCCTGTATATTTACACGCTTAAATAGTTAATTGTTCTAAAAATATAAATTACGTCCACTTATTTTTGTTACAAATGTATAAAATCCGTTGTCTAGTTATTACAAAATTATTCGTACATGTGGTATCATGAAATTAATTAAATCACATATTTCCAGGTTTTGCAAACCAAATTCGCCAATTTTTCAGATCAAATTCCCGCTTTTTGGTATTACCGAAATTCTCCGGAGATTCGGCTCTCGGATGGCTGGATTAAGAATAAAATAGGTTTATAGAGTGTTATATGAGGTCCGAGTAGAAAGTCCGGCCGTTTTGTTATCAAATTTCGTCATTTTCCAAATCGTGGGATAACGTGACCCACCGCAATTGCGGACACCACGGGGGTAGATAGTTGGTTCACCCAATCCAGTCATAACCATTAGAGGTGGCTTTGCTCCTTTTTCACTTCCACTTCAAGCTCGCTTGGATTTTGCATCAACTGCACAGCGAACGCTACCAATACCCGTGTCCTCTTTTTGGTTTATGATGGTAAAGTGCCATTATAACAAAAATATAGCCAGGGAACGTAATACCGACACTCGGGTGCAATTCGGTGCTTTACTGTTAATGCGAACCGGCCCCAATTTTAAACTGACCTCGCCGTTTCAAAATAACAGTTGACCAACGCGATTTTTATAGGGCACTGGCCACAACAGATACACGTCTTTTTCCACGCATGAATTCGATACTAGTTCAATATACATATCTTACAAACTTGCAACGATCACTTCGTGATTTTACGTATGTAGTGATGTTTCAACTGCTGCACCCTTAGGAAAGTATATTTTCTCAAGTGTTTATCACTTCCACGAACCTAAGAACGTATTGTGAAAAAATACAGTGGTTACTCTATATATGTCCCAAATTCCTAGCCGATAAAAGTCCCAGAACCGAGGTCTCTAGAGCTTCGCTGTCCTTTTCTACGTTCGGCGTGGATCAAACAATATTATTTCCTGGCCGATATATGTCCCTGCTTAGACCCTTGTTTTAGAATATGTATAGAATATGTAGCATATAACTATATGTATAGAATAACAGATCTTAAAATGGTTTTGCTTCTGTCGAACACACCTAGTTTCATCCCATTTTAATTTTTGTATCTTTATTTATGCAAATTAATACTTAATACACTCGATTCGATAGCAGTATTATTTGTCCTAAAAATTTGTGACAATAATAAAAACTTACTAGACGAGTTCTTAAAAAAAAAAAAAATATTAGATGGCAGGTAATAAGCGTACCCCTCGCTTTCATTACCAAACTTCGTAACTTTGAATTCATTTGAATAATCACGCTGCAGAAAATTTATTTATGAAGCGCAGAGTGTTTTGTCGACAATTATGATTCGTCACGTTATCAGGTACAAACTGAAAAAAAATCAAATTCAATTATGGAATTCCAAGTCTAATTAAAAAAACAGCAAATTCCTGGAAAACGTATGTTTCATAATGATTGTCAAAATTAAAATAGGGATCGATGAAAATTGGTAGCAATCTCCAGAACAAGTATAGTGTAAGAATTGAATGAAAACGTTGAAAACAATTTCTCCTTCGGAGATCGATAACGAAATCAGTGTACGAAGTTGTTAATGAGTGAAATATTGCAATTTGGTCATTACCGGTGAATTGTATTTGGACTGATATGAGCTTCGACGATCAGCAAACGCAATTCACTCGTAACATCTTTGGAACACTACTCGATCGCGTTTTCTTCTCCCGGAAGTTTCTTCGGAACTCCAGTTCACCGATACTTTGCTACGGCCGAAAATACGATCGGTAAAAGAGAACACATCGACACACCTAGTTTTGACAATTTATAAAGTTTCCGGGAGCAACCGAAACGCGCGGGTATGCAGCTTTAATAACCCAACCAGTCCGTGGAGAAGGCTAAGACCGACAACGAAGTTCTGTTGCGCGTTCGTAGAGATTGAAACTACTGTACACCGACGTTGTTTCTTGGCAACGATTTTCTAACACCGGTAAAAGTGCACTCGCCAATAATTCATGGGTAATTTATTTGGTATCCGTTGCCACGATTACCGGGGAAATTGGAGTTTGCGGTTTGCTGCCGCAGCTGCAATAATTTTTGAGCACCTTAATCTAATATTGAAGGTATCGTTCGGTTTCGCATACAGGCTGCCTCGGAAACAAATAGATTTAGCGCGCGTACTATGTGATAGTGTGCGGCTGTGATAAATATAAACGAATGTATAAAAAAAGATCAAGAATAGCCCTACACGATCTATTAGATCAAGACTTTACTGTACGTCAATCACAACAAAATTTTTCTCAGAATTCTATAAAAAAGTGCCCACTTATTATATATTAAATCCCATCGACAAAGTTAAATACTGTGATCCATGTTGCCATTGCTAAACCAGGAGACATTAATTATTGAAAAAAAATTCTTAAGTTACTTCTAACCATGATAAAAATAATTATAATGTTGATTTATTGTTATTCTTCTATATTCCTAGTAATAATTAACGATTTATACAAAACTTGTGGTTATTGGTTCAGTTTTGCTCCTTACTGTAGCTGCAAAATTCTAAAATAAATCTCGCCTTGTGTGTCTTTATAAATATAAAAATTCCGTATACATAGAATTCATTTTACACTATTTCCATTCAACGGCCACATATTGGTCATCCGTGATTGATGTAAAACCGTTTCAGCAGTCGGTGATTTCCCACTCGTATAGATATTTCATCAGAGGGATGTTTCGCATGCTTGAGAGGCTTTAAAAATTGTGTTCGTCAACGCGAAATGCTTTCCCCGCAGCTATTTTGCGTTCCACGCTTTACCATTTGTTTCATAGTCAGCGGTATCGATAATTGACTTTTCCGGATCTCTGACTCCATTGTAAAAGCTTATGAAACACGTAACTAAAAGCTTCTTCTTGTTTGCAAATTGCGCGTTATAAATCCCTTTTCTCTGTTGCAATAGGGAATACGCGAGCGTAACACGTGGAAAAATTTGAATAAAGTCATATTATGCTTAACCGAAGAATTATTGATGCCCGGAGCTCATGCACTCCGATGGTCAGAATACTTGGCTACCCCATTACGAGCACCCAAATCTTTCGAATACTACACTCTGATATATTTAGTGCGCCATTTATTATCGGATGTAGGTCAGCGCGTTAAATCTCGACGGGAAAGTACTAATGGAAATCATTTAATGCAATACTTTTTCAAATCTTGTTCGGAACTGACAGAAGCGTGAATTATTATATTTGAACACCGACTTCGGTGGGACATTATTTTATAATTATACATTAATATCGGGAGCCATCTCAATTCTTATGAATTTTTATATATTTGCTTTTGAAGTCACTCCGAAAAACTATATTTGGTTTGTTTTACTCACTACGATCTCATTACCATAAATAGAAATGAGCAAACACATTCGACAAATCGTATTCGAATAAAATTCGATTATAACTTTTTCGAAGTCAAAATTTCGTTACTAAACTCGATCATGCGATTACACATTTATACCAGATCGTCAAAATGGAATTAAGCGGATATCCTGCATGTTTATGAGTATTCGGAAAAAAGTGTTTATTCAACAAATTACGCTGTTGCGTACCTTTACGTTACATTCCACTGCGTTGTTTGTCAGTTATTTTCAAAATAAAATTTCATACGTGTAAACTTCATCTGGTAATTGTAGAAACAACGTATCACCGTAAAATGGAATATGAAATTGTAATAAAACGATGTAATTTTCGAACAATTTAATTAAAACTAACAATTAGTTAATTCCCTTCCCTTTGTTCATCAAATTGCAGCTTCATTTCCTGCAGTTCAATAAATAGTATTTCTCACATGGTGAATAAAATATGCAATTATTATTTGTCACACATATACAGGGTGTCTCGCTTAAAGCGGACCACTTAAATATTTTCTCAGTCTGCAGTAACACGAGTAACATTTTATATGTAATTCAAATGATTTCTAGAGACGAATCGGATGGTAGAGAAATTTTCTTACAAATGTAATTTTTTAATGGATTTTTACGCTGAAAATAAGTTCAACGGTAATTAAAAAATTGTAGAGTCCTGCTTCATTTCAAGGCCATTCGTAATTCCTTTCACTTAGTTTACGGCATAGTTGATTGTATTTATTTTCGATGTGTTTCTCGCATTTGCGTCGGATATAAATGCATGAGCATCTGCAGTGATGATGATCACTAATCGCGCGATTCTTTCATCAACGTCAACGTCAAGGACTATCAGGTATGCAAGTAGAATATGAATATTGAAATTCTAATTATTCCCGTCAGTTGTAAGCCGGCCATACGCGGCTCGTACATCAGCAGATATAATTTAAAGTTTCTAAACAGGATACTTGAATGATTGATGCTTTCGCGATCATCAGACATTCACAACGAGTTCAACGTTCCATCTTGACCCGTGTTCATTTTCACCGAGGGTAAACAAGGTACGCTGTTACAGATTTCGAGGGGGAAAACCAAGTTCAGTTTGATGTTGTACCTTCCATTGTCAGTGACATGGTCGCTTGATGGTTCAAATTGACTGTCGACAAATGTTTAAATTTCTTTTTATTGAAACTATTCTGTTGACTGCGACTCTAGTGTTACAATATTCACACACAATCAGAACAACGTGTTTAATAATATGAGAATAAAAAAATTCTTCTTCCACGATTATAATGTTTTCTATCTGGAAAATTGTCATTCTATACACTGCACAAATGTAATACTGTAAAATTTTTTTGTCTCTAATTGCGTTACCATTCGATGTATTTAATTCGAACAGGACGATGAGCTAAATTAACGTGCAATTAAAAAATAGATGTATGTAGATAATTTTGAGAAGTGTATGAGAAGTAAATACTTCTCTGAGTTGTGCATAATTGTTGTATGTAGAATAATGGTATACTGTAAATTAACTTTTGCAAAAATGCGTTTCTATTGAAAAGTGTGTAACACTATGGAGCATCAGTATCCTCTGCAATTTATTTTGACAGGATCGCTGGCACGACTGGAATTTCTTGTAAATTATCGAGCACCGTCGATGGGCAAATTTAGCTCAAAATAGGCGGATCAAGAGAAAATAATTAAAGTGCCGTCCATTGAACCCGTACCCCTATCGCATTGTTTAATATTCATTACGGTGATATTAACTTTAGTATTTTCAGTGGAGCACCGTGTTTTTCGCTAGAGAAAATGGTTCGACGGAGCAGGAGGATTAAATGAAATCTGTTCTACTTTTGGCAGGATAAATTGTCGAAGCCAACAATTTGACACAATAGTGTTCGAAATTTTCATCGGTACATCAACGATTTTTAAATTAAAATATTATTTGTAGCAATTTTTTCACTGTGATGCACGTAATTACTATGTACCTTTATTGGCTGCACTTGTTTAGTATTCGCCGACTTCATAATGAGATGGACGTCCATAGTTAGCGTCACCTGTCAAAAACGCTCGAAATAGCTCGACTTTACACGCGTATAACTTTTCAACGACTGAACTCCGCGCTTTAAAACTTGCACTTTTTAGAGTCTCCTCGTAAAAATCTACGGGATTGTATTTAAAAAAGTGCACAATTTTTGGTCCCGGAAAGTGAAGTTTGGCCCAATTCTTTTTAAATAAATTTCAACTATAATAGTCGAGTGTAAAATTTAGTGATCCTCGAATTTTGCGCACACTCCGAACAGTGATACGTAATACGGGAACTGTTGATATTCGATTATATTTGCGAGAATTAACAAAATTAGATAATGTGCTATCTTTTTGTCGCGGAGTGTATCTTTAATTTCTCGTGACGTATAATCTCAAAACATTACGAGCTCAGAATATGCGGTTCGTTGAAAATAATTAAAAATATTATAAGATTTAGTGTATAACAAAAAAAATTATTTTATTTCAAGAACGAAATGATAGCACGTGTACAATAAGAAAATGATAACGAACATGAATTTTTACTAACAATAGTTACTTATAAAACATATATACGTATTTAATAATGGGTACATCCCCCTTTAATTTCTATTACTTCTATTGTACGATTTGGTATCGATTTATGTATATAGTTTTTCGATATAACTTTGACTTAACGTATCCTATTCGCGTGCAATTGCAATTTTTGTCGCGGAGTCTATTGACAATATCGTGTAAATAGCAGTATAGCAGAAAGTGACTGGGCGAATTTTAAATTGAGAAAATATCTCAATGCAAAGAGTAATAGTTAGCGAAGCTGGGAAACTGCACAGAAGATGAGACAGGCCAGCTTGTTTACTTGCCTCACGTACAAGAGCATTTACCGGATATGTATCGGGGTGCAAATACACACATTGTTTTCTTTCGACGCTTTCAATTCGTTGAACCTTCCCGGTGCCCTGCCCTCTTCTTTCCCCTGTTCGTAGGTAAAATATTACGGGGCCGACAGTCGATATTCCCCCGCAATTTTCCTCGTCGAAGCGGGTTTCTTTGACCGACTTGCGAGTAGCTACTCTAGAACGATTCAGCCGTTCGTCTCTAAAGCATTGACCACATTTCCCCTCGCGAGCATTGTTGCGCAGATTCTTGGTTCTTAAATGGCGCTATAAATCGCGCAGCCATTTCTGTCGTGAATACTTGATTGTCCTACGAAAAGTTCGCCGTTTCCCCTGAAACTGTCCGCGGCCGGAATAAAGTATTATATGACAGATCATTTTTTAACCCGTTCCTCCTACGCTTTGTCCCGCGAATTTTCGACGTGCTGTGAAAAGGGCCGTTTTCAAGCGTTTAACACCACGTCTGCGGAGCACCAAACGCGACTGTTTCACATTTATTTATAAAAATAACACGAGTGAGTTTATTCAGAATTTCTACAGTTTTTATCATGCTACATCTATGGAAAAAAAAAATCTTTGGAAACGAATATAGTGTCTCTGATTCATTCAAGGAATTATGTGACCACTGATAATATGTGGAAAAAAAAACGTTAGAAATAACATTAATAGAAAAATGAGCTCTTCAGAACTAATTAAAATATTTTCAAACACTAATACTACAATTTAAAAGAGAAATAGTTAGCAGGAGTGAAATGATGTGTAACGCGCAACGTGAATTATGTCTTCCCTATTGGTCCCTTCTGGCTATGGTAAAATACGTTTTAATCCCTTAAAATCTACGGTCGACTGGTTTTTTAAAGGTTGCGCCATTCCAGTTATTAAAATGTCTCATATATTGCATTCATGCATCATATATTCCTTTTATGTGCTTTCTCTCTGGCCTTTTTAGTATTTTAAAGTCATTTATGCGTTGGATTTGTACTTGTCGCTTGGTTAAACGGTCATTTGCAACTTCGACGTTTAATGTACTTAACCGTTTGAGTCGCAGGGGGTATTGAAAAAACACTGTCGAAGAATCCCAAACAGCGCAACCGCGCTTTCTCTAAATGAGAATTTTTATTTTGTAATGTATTATTGCATTATTATAGTATCATTCTATCTATTGTAAAATGTTCTATTTACATTAAAAGGAGCTGTGCGATGTACTTGCGTCAGTGAATCTGAGCGCGCGACTTCGACAATTGGTGACGCACCGTCAGTTGTCCACAATGCTCGAAATGTGCTGGGTTTTCTCGACATAAAATCTCAACAGCGCGATCGCGCTGCTTGCGACTCAAACGGTTAAAATATAAGGGACATTGAAGTTTGCAAATTAAAGGTACGTGCTGTCAAGTTACAATAAAAATTACATACTTGCATTCAATTCGAATGTAGTTTTTAAATTAACATTTTACATCTCTTCGGATACACGAAGGAAGAAAAAACTTACCAGAATAAACTTATCACTAGACATCGGATGTTTATGCAATTTCCAATTTTTATAGAAACATTTTAAGAAAGTGGAATGAAATAAAATTTTATTTTTAATGGGGACAGCCTTTGTAGATCGAAAGCAAATAAAAATCGTGTTAAATTCTCTCGAATTTTATATTATAGCATTTTTTTAACATTTCCATAAGCCATAAATGCATAAAGATCCGATGTCTACTTATTACTCGTTTTCTTGTTTGTCCCGTGGTTTTGTCGGAGGGGTGTCAGAACCCCATTCTCCTGCTTGTTCCCAAAAATCCTTGGCCGAAATGATAGCGTCTCGGTTAGGCGTTGTTAGTCCTCGAAACGTGATCCGTCACGACCCACCCTCGGCTATCTACGCGGCACGCGTCAAAGTGTCGTTAACTCGGTATCGTAAGCGGCTCGTCTGCACGGCCATTAATTACACTGCCTAATTCCGCGAATTGGTCATTAAGGATCAGCTGTTCCGCACTTAATGTCAAGCTAACCGCGCAGTTCACTTCGTCCCTGATCCAACGATAGTCAGTGCTCCTTCGTGCGACGCGGGACACTGTAATTGGTTTGTTGGAGCTTAACTAACTACCGGATAAAGTCGAACGAACCCGGGGAGGGCCCGGGCGTTTAAGCGCGGATTATCCAGAACGAGGTGAACAATATTTACTGCTAATTGCCGGGCTTTAGCTATCCGATTTATTTCGGTGATAAGAAAATTTGGCGAAAGCGCGGCTGCCCGTCGGGATTTCTTTTTATCGGCTTTTGACGGGCTCTCTTTATGGCGGTTCGATTGTATCCGGCGTTCTTGATTTATAAATTTGTACGACCGCGGGAGGCCAGGAATTGCCCTCCGCCCGTCCATATTGGATTTCACCCGCAAAATTTCGGCTAAACAGAAATATCACGCATCGGGGAAGCGTTCCGTATCGATCGCTTAAACGGTTCAATCCAAAGCTCGTACGATAACTGCGGGAATGATTAAAATCGTATTATACTAGGACCAGTAACACGCTATTCGTTTTTACAAACTGATGATGCAGTTTATATTCGAAACATTCCGGCGACCATCTTTTGTTTTTCAAACTAGACGACGCGCGACACGACGATACCGATGTCTGCTTGAAAATGAAAACTATATTTCAACAACGATTGCCATTTAACCTTCGTGTGCAGAGGGACTTTCATTTGTTTAAAATAATAAAAGAATTTTGAAAGGTACGTCCATTAAATCAAAGTAACTTTTCAAAATTGAGTTCAGGCGATTTGGATAGTTTGAGACGTTAAAATTATTAATTGACTAGGTGTACAAAAATCTTCGAAAAAATTGGATTTTATTGAAAAAAGGTTACTCCAGTTTATAGAGTGCATGGACCTTTTTCGACTGATTGAAGTTTCTAACTTACAATATTATAATGAATTGCTGCTTAATGGGATTTATAGATTGCAGAGTTTAGTGCAAAATAAAACTGTTCAGCATCAATTGGAATAGACAATAGCCAGATAGATACTCCATTTTACTTTTAACAGGATGAAAATGGTCTATCGATATCCTTCAATCACACTGGTATGTTTACTGTTTCGAATCGCACCTACTCGTTTTTGCCATAAATCCACAAAATCCGCAATCTAGTGATTTAACATTTTCTGAAGCTAGTTGGCCAGACAGTAATAAATAAATACATTTATATAATACATGCCGTTAACCCTCGCGGCAATTCTGGGTCTTCCTCTATCTCAGAACGTTTACATATTTCCCGCGTCGTTCGAAAGATTTAATCTCACAAATGAGATCCAAATGCAGGTGCACCTAGGGCGGCGCATTAAGCAGGAATATCTTGCCAGCTTAAGCACACCTTCTGCCAAGAAAAAATTAGCTCAGTCGGACGTGCTGGGACACAGGAAACGAAACTACTGCTGATCTAGCAATTAACTCACCTGGAGGTCTGCCAACTATTTATATTGCGCTATTATCATACGTTTCGTTCCGAGGCTGAGAGCACAAACAACTATGGTTATCTGCGTAGTTTAGATTGTACCCGAATGAAAATACTCCGGCTTAGTTCTTACCGTAATGCTCTATATTTGCAATATATTTTTTCCTCAAGACGAGATTGTCGCTGAAGTTTAGACGGAAATTCTCCTACGTTTCAAACTTTAACGAATTAAATTACATCGCTACGATAACTAAACAATAAGTTAGTAGCCCTGAAAATTATACAATTGTCCGTTCATAACATTTTAACAAAATCAATACAGATGAAATTACATTCCCAAGAATAAGAAAGCCAATGCTTAATCAGTTAAATGTTCACTTGAAAAATATTACAAAGTTCATTGTGAATTTAAACTTTATTCAGAATAAGAGAAATAATTCTTGGCAACTGTTTAAACTTTATACAATTTACTTCAATATCAAGGTATTGACACGTTGATTGTTAGTAACAATTGCTTATTACTCTAGGGTACAGTTTTTTTCGCTCTACGCTACTGTCCACAAGTGTGTCATTAGAAATTTTTAATCGACTCTATTGTCATTTCATTTCTTTTGAAAAATTGTAGTAACGTAGGTTATCGATGGCCAGATTCAAAAAACACGTCAACTGCAAATTTTATTCAAGACCAAAGAAACATTTTACGCGATGATTTGTGTAAACTACTTCCTCGCTAGAATGCTACTTATTGTTACTTTTACAATGAACACATTACAGAGAATGGAAACACAGCGAACAATGGTATTCTTGTCATTCTGGATCGGTGTTGGCGTCACCCTGCCTGAAAAAGTAATATATAATACAATTGATGCAAAAAATTATAACACGATAACATAATTGCAATTTTTCTAATTTTCGATTTTGTTATTTATGAAACATTTACCGTCGTAGTCGTCTCGTTTTTCTAATTAAAATGACTCCAAACACGATATAGTTTCGATCATAATTACTTGTGTAATAAGCGATTCAAAATTCGGGCGGAAAATTCGCTGAATTTTCAAGCCCGTTTTACTCGAAAACGAAGCGTCGAATGAAAAAATTTTATTCTTTCTTTTCGACTGAATTCGGCGTGTAGAATTGCTTCCCGATCGATCGTCCACGCGGGACACCATGTATATCGAGACGTCACCGCACTTTGCAATGTTTAAACGAACCTGATACCATTCAATGCAGCATTGCCCGTCGTCTGAGTTTCGAAACCTTGAAACGATTCGTTCGACGGTCTCCTAAATAGTTGAGGGTCCATGATAAGTCTGACGTTGACGGTGCTCTTCCACCACCTGTACCAGGGCGACACCTGCTCCTGACGAAAAGAAAAACGAGCCTTTACACGGCTGGAGGAGAAAGGAAAATTTGTACAAAGCAGTGCCACTCTCTGCCGCTGATTTAAATTATCCAGATAGTTTCGGTTGTCACAGGCAAAAGACACTCCCGCCCCGATAAATTAGTCCTGAGTGTCTTCGAAGTGGCCAGGCTTTCGGGCGGTGGCCTGATCGAAAAGGGGCGAAGCTGATTCCGCACTGTCACGTATTCGCGATAATTCTTAATTAAATGTGCACTGGCTGGATTTCGATTCGACTACCCGAAGGGAATTGAATTTATGCCGTGAGGAACAAGGCTTAGCTTGAAATTCTTGCCTCGTTTCTGTTGAGATATTCGTTCGGCTATGCGCTCCATGTTTCTTAAGAATCGATTAACGCGTCTCCGATCCAATATTTTATTTCAATTGCACCTCGCTTTTTAACAATTGCTGACACCGTCTAAACCCGTTGCACTAAGTCAAGTAAAGTTTAGAAACACATTTATTTGCCTCTTAATATTTAGTCGCCTTTTCAAATATCGTTTGCTAAATTTTCATAATCTGCCAGAAAAAAGGTGGAGTGAATACTGTGATTGTTTGATTTATAAATCACCTTAGTATTTGGTATTCATTACAGTATTTATTTTTTGACGAGTTTTTCCTCTGTAAAACACTAGCAAAAAATATGACTGAACCTGTGGTGGAATTTTTTTTTATTAAAATAACCCTACCCTCTCTCCCATCTTTCACAATTCTTTGATACTGTAAAACATAGCTGAGGAAATTCGTAACGGCCTCTTTGACGTCGAATGACAGATCTTCAAAGGAGGAATATTAAAGTAGAAAATCGAGAGAGAAAAAAAGTGTAGAAAGTGAAATCCGGCGAATATTGTAACGCAGTTGGGTCGGATAAAACCAAGTTTCATAAACGCTGATTGACGTTACTATGATGGCGCATAAAGGCAACTTGTCATGCCTCTATTAAGCACCCTTCAACGTTGATCTTTTGAACTTCGTTCCGATAGTTCCTGCATCAATATTCTTCCGGAGTCTTTCATTATTCTTCGAGGCTTCGCCATGAAGATGTTTTATAAAATTTCATAATTTATCTCCTGCTGCCTGTCTCAACTTATTTTCATCGAAATTAAGTAATTCTACTTAGCAAGTTCTTTCATAATCGCGTTCTCGATTATTAAAAGAATGGCTTCCTTGTAGGTAGCCTTTTGCGTGGCGTCAATTAAATGCGTCGCGTTCGACGGGAAAGGAGCTGCGCAACCGTGTAAAATAGATTGGTTACAAGCACCGAAATTGAAACTATCAATCAACTTTAAAACCACATCGTATAAATGCAAATCGAAACCAATATGGACATGTGACACGGAAGTACAGTGCTCAGAATCGAACGTTGAAATATTCGAACGATTTCATTCAAAAATTCGTTCGTACCATCACAAATGCCCTATAACTAATGACACAGTACAACGGGAGTTTGAAATTTCAGTAATCGAACCGGAAATGTACATATAAAGTACGAGTCGCAGAAATTGCCAGATCATACAAAACTACTTGCGATACGACTAATTGAAAAAAACATCAGACTTGAGAAGATTAACACGACTTAAGAATCGATAATCAGAAACGACAAATATATTTAATGCTTGACAATGGATAGAAATCATTGCAAACAGTTCTTAGTATTTTACTAAAGAATTGCATTAAGAATCCCAAGTTGTATTTACAACTTTCTTTTTAGTTGCATATATTCCCTTTCAACGATAGGTGTTCTACGTTATCGGCATAGCTGCGTGCTTGAGGTGCCACCTAGCGGCTCCGCTTCGTAAGCGACGCGCAACGATTACTATGTACCAACATGGCGGCGCCCATCCCTGTCAAAAACGTCGAAAATTTCACGTCTTTACACACGCATAACTTTTGAACTAGTCATCTCCTACGATTGAAACTTGGATTTTCGACATTTTCTCGCCAAACTCTACAGGAATACATAAAAAAAGTTAAAAATTTCTGGTTTCCTCAGGTAAAGTTTAACCTATAATTCTTCTACGTTACAACTATACTGTGCAATATTCATGAAATCAAAGATTTTGCTATATTTTTTCTTTACGAATTCTTATGCGATTCGCTGCATTTCTCCGTTGACCTTTATTCGTTTATTTCCACCGGTAGCAAAGCTTGTGATCGTGACCCGAGACATGCTTCTAAGAACGAGCTAAGCGGACAAAAGACAAAAGCCTAATTAACCTCCCGCGCGTGGCGTTGCGGTCTGATGTTCGTCGTCGTTTCATTTTGAAGACGCCCGAGGTATTTCAGCGTTATCGGTCCTCGACGCTCCGTGTCTTTTATTTCTTTAACCAAAAAGAAAGTGCGTCGCGACGCCTTTGTTTCGGTTCACCAAGTCTACATTCCATCCACGCAGTCGAGCGTGTTAGCCTCACCTGTCTCACCTTCGCGCCATGCATTAACGTGTATCTGCTCCGGGGCAGGTTGTTATCTGGGTCGGGGGAACTGCGTCGCATAAACATAAACCAGGAAAGACAGTCGCGCAGCTACAACAATATAACTGCTGACCTATACTCGCCCTCGAGCCATTGTCGAATGCGGCTGCTCCACTGAAATTCCATATTTTTATTCCTCGATCGAAACTACCCGATACCCATCCGGCACCAAAAATTTCGCGGCGATACAACTACAGCACTAGACAAAAACATTCGCACAACCTCTAAAAAGTCTTTTGACTTTCTTAATAGTAAGTGTACAGAGCATTAAAAGTGACTGTTTCGCATTACTTTCCAAAAGTAGCAAGAATGTATCTATTAAAATTGTTAGCTATTCTTTTTAGAGTATCTAGTTGTGTTTCCATATAAGACGACCATGCTTTTTCGCAACATTATACGATCTCCCGGCCCACTCAAGAACAGTGTCCTGCCGAATAGGTACCCTCTGATCCGCAATACGTCGATAGCCTTCCGCAGCCATGGTCTTATATCGAATGAAAGAAATTCTTTTAATATTTCCTCATGAATGCATTAAAATTGGAACAAATGAATAAATAAACAAATGAATCTCTTGAGATATTAGAAAAATTACTTGACCAGATAATGCAACGAAAAATTTGTTTGAACAATTCCTATTGGTCGGAGTTGAGAAAAAAATGAATATCATGATATTTAACCATTCTATCTAAGCTTAAAGCAATAAATAACCCTTTCAAGGATTAAAGTTCCACCCTAACGATTCGAGTACCCTTTCCAATGAGGCGAGTGAACCATACTGTTTCCTCTCAATAGAATTTTCATCAATTTTAAAATGTAGCACAACATAAATAACGTTCCGCTGAAAAATAGCCGGCGGTCCCCGTGAAATAATTTAACGTAAGCGTTTCTCGGAGGTGAATTTAAAGCTTACGACTTAATTTTTCTTCGCAGCGGAAGTAAACTAAATTTTCTGTTCCTCGGAACAAGATAGACCCGAGCGAATACCATAAAAAATAAGAGAACTTCGCGAGAACATTATAATATTACAGCTTCTCCTAATTTTTGAAAAGGCAGGCGAAACGAGTTTCATTATTCTCGGGATACCGCGACGCGAGCTGAGCGCGAAATGTCTGCATATTTAAATGAAGTACCGTCAGGGCTTGATGAAAACAAAGGTGGCAAGTTTCAAGTTTCTGCCTGACCGCCTCGCGGATGTGCCAGATGGATTTAAAGTTTCCAAAAAAAAAGAAAAAAAAAAGAATAGAAATAGAGTACAGAACCGCGATACCATTAAGAGGATTACTCGCGGGAAGAATACGTCTTGAATGCATTTGCAAAAAAGGTCTATTCGCAGCTGACATAAAAAAACCTCGAAAGTTTGGATTACGGAAGGTCGTTTGGAGAACTTGTTAGGGGCTGTGTTACTTTCCATCGCGGTCTGTAAACGTGGCTAGCTCGGCGAACCAACGATAAAAACGTTAAGTGAAATAACATTTCTCGACTATGATTTTTTTCCTGGCACAGAACACTTTGTTAAGCCAGAATTTCTAAGTTAGTAATTGGTAAGTTAAAGAAAAGCTACGTGGAAGTATTCGCGTTTTGTGGGACACTTCGTAGAGTCGGAAGTGGAGCACGCTCATAATCGTTAGACCCCTTGTAGAAATCAGAAAATAATCTAGTAACACAACTTTCTTGTTCTGAATTATTTTCATGCCAAACTATTAACAACACGATTCTCACATTTTCCTGATCAAAATGAGACCAGACACGATAAAATTTGGTTCACATTTATTCGTTTAACCATTACACCATTTACCTGGTGTAATTTAAAACGATAAAAAACATTAGAAGGATTTGAAACATTTTTGTATTATTTTCAACTTATTAAACATACTGAAAAAAGTAAATTTCTATTTCACTACAGTTCGTTGCAATTCAGGTAGACAATTTTTATTTTGCTCAGAGATCCGCTGTCTAATTACGACGTTAATTATTTTTCGACGAGTATATGAAATAATTCCATTCCAATTTTCTTGGACCGCGAAGCGACTGTTGGAATTATACCGTATAGAATCGCGCACGGTCCCAAAAGGAACGACACGTGACGGGAGACGAGTACGAACCAACAGGCAATTTTGGGGAAATTATTTCGCGAACAAACGTTGTTTCTATGCGCAAAGCGGCTGAAGAACGCCGAATTCGGAAACAGGAATTTCGTGTGTTACGGCCTGATATTACACTACGGAACAAACACGGTGGACTTATAATCAGATTTATGCTTTACTTGCGAAGCTAATCTCTGCGTGCCAGCGGCAGCCGGCCAGTTAATTGCAAGAACACAATCCGTCTCTTGGGGCGCAACAAACGAGAGTTAAATATGTTTCGTTAGAATGCGATTCCTGTTCAGCACTTACACGATTCTGCGTGGTCAGCTACGGGCGGAATATACCGTGAAGGCAAAACGACAGTAAAATAGGGAATGTAATTTGGAACGGAATAAGGTCCCCGCAAGAAAATTAATGTCAACGTTTATTTAAAAATAGTCGGTGAATCCTTATGCATTTTCATACTATTATAGACTAATCATCCGGCGGCGAGGCCCGGGTCTAGATTGACCCAAAGTATCGAAATCGTCGTTTAATTAGTTAATTCAGTACAACTACCGTGTAATAAATGTGACTGATGTAGACAAAAATGTATTGTTTTGTAATAACGATAAGACTGCATCTACCCACGTAATTTTATACAAATTAACGAAATTTTGATGATGCTTTTAGAAAATTAATATACAATTGCATTAAATTTGTATTTTGCGGCTATTGGGAAATTTTTTTTATGATATAAATGCATAAATTATCACGATATGTTATTATGACGTGATAATGATGCGTGTATATCGTCGGTACGTATTAAGTTCGATTGTAAATAATCCACTTTAACAATTTCTGTCGATCAGAAACGTTTTAGAATAGACTTTGATTCATAGCGAACTCAATAATATTGATTTCCATAATCATTATTTGACTCAAGTTTTCTTTTTATATAATTGTAATAAGAAATTCTTTTTGTCCGACATTGTGCTTAACGAAAATAATGGAAATATTGATATTATTCATGTAAATTATGACTTTGGTTGTTTAAGTTTTACCCGTATGTTCATTTAAATTTAAATAGTGTTATATTTCACAAATGATACTAATTAAAGTGAGCATTATTTCCCGTTTTGACTAATGCAAGTAATTATATGTAAATGTTAATACTAATAATAATGCCGAGATGACAATGAACATAAAATGAAATTATAAATGTAATTACTTTTCCCAATAAATATACTGTGGTAATGTAGCCACTCACGACGACGGTTAAGAAGAAACAAACAGCCCTTCTTGTCCAATGTCTCGAGATGCCAATTTTCTTTCCCTCGATAACGAAATATTGCATACCTGAATTATAACGCAACAATATCAGCATTGCAAATAATATAAAACCAATGTTAGAAATTACTTATGGATATAAATATTAATTGGTATCATTGTATGTCAGGATTTAATGGTTTCAATGGTGTTCAAGGTTATCATTTGGTTAGCGTTAATGTTAAAGCAATATTACATATTGTACCCTGATACAGTATATCTTTATTCTTTCAATAATGTTAATAATATTTTGTCATGATTACGACTAAAAGCGTTTGATTGAAAAAACAAAAATAATTATAGGCTCTAAGATTCTACATTGTATATTAAGAAATTCAATGAAAACTACATTTCCGATTTATTTGTTATCACACTCACCTAAAAGACAAACAGTTACCATACCCACCGTAACGATGGAAAGTAATGTGAAGATAAGGAAATCTGCCTGCATGTTCCTACGATTCCTCGGATGGCTAATCCATATTCTCAATGATTCTGGCCTGAAGGTTCCCATAAAAGTGATCACTATGCAAGTCGAAAACAAATTGAATTTTATATATTACAAGGAAATCGGTGAATCTATAGATCACATGATATGAAATTTATTGGACAACAATCGTACAGTATGAATAATTTTACCTTCTTTATTAATTTTCTAGACAGTAAATAACAATAATAAAATCGTTCTTACGATTTAAATAGACGGAGGATTTTTTAGCAAAGTAAAACAATTTTCATTTATCACAAGATACAGGAGCTATGCAGATATTTAATTCTTCTAATTTGATGCACTAAGCAATAATACAACAGTGTCCTCATTCATAATTAAAAAATTTAATGTCTTAACTGTTTTTCATTCGATCTACTTATTTTTATCATAAATGCATCAAATCCACGATCTACTTGTAAAACACTAAGTTTGCAAATTGAACTTACAATCGATATCGTGGTGTCTCGACAACATTAAAGTGATAACGGCATAGTTCGCAATAGGAACGTGAAGTTTGATTCAACCATCGCTCCAAACAGGCAAGATGCACATAGGCCAGTGTTCCTTTGCATCTGTCAATAAAAATGTATAGGGTTTTTATAAAAATTGTGTAGCGATCTTGAAGTAGATGGCTCGATCAACGTTCAAACAGATGAACGTATCAATTTGTAAGATGTCGGTAATAGGGATACATCAATTATTATAGTGATAGAAGGTGTTTTTACAGAAAGATAGATTTATCTTCACTTGAGGAAACCAAAAATTTTTTACTTTTTTTATGCAACTCTGTAGATCTTGGCGAGTAAATGCCTAAAATCGGAGTTTAAATCCTAGGGGATCATTAGATCACACATTAAACGTGTGTACAGGTGCGATTTTCAGCGTTTTTGATAGGTAAAAGCGCGGCAATGCTTGCATGTAGTGTACAAGCACGCGGAGAAATAATTAGTGCAACTTAAAAAAATTGATTTCCCTTATTTTTCACACAGGAAGACAAGCTGGAGAAGAAAATTAGTTCGCCAGCTTTTATGCATTTGAAATTGTTCAGCCGTGAATATCGGAAATATAGGAATTCGATGTCGGAAACATTTTTGTCAGAAACGCATGTTTATGTTTCGCAATGTCAAATTGCGACTGTTCAACAGAGATCAAAGTGAACGTTATGATGTTGTCACGCCGTTCGTTAAGAGCTTATATCCGACTGCATTCAAAGCCGAACGTTATTTTCATCGTGTCCCTCCATCAACGGCGGCTCCTCAAAATGGCAGGCACTCGAGTGTCATATGATGAGCTTATGGCCTGCGCAGAGTGTCCAGCCACAGGTGTCGGTAAAAAATGATTCTATATGATAACGCGACGAAAAATTGAACGGTAACAGAATAGCTGTTGGGCATTCGTTCTTTTTAGTCGTAAGCCGTTGAAAATTCGAATGAGTTGCCTGTTTCTATAAAAATAGAAGAGACTGGGAAGTGTTGATACGTTTTGGAAAAGAAAGATTGTTCGAGC
The DNA here is from genome assembly GCA_913789895.3 of Seladonia tumulorum. Taxonomy (NCBI): domain Eukaryota; kingdom Metazoa; phylum Arthropoda; class Insecta; order Hymenoptera; family Halictidae; genus Seladonia; species Seladonia tumulorum. Next base: position 30,925,405 of record OU565267.1, read on the forward strand.
AAAATTAAAATGTGTCGTTCAATATATCTTAACAAAACCGTACGTACATTTTTCAAACGTAAATGAAAATTATCCGAGACGCACTAAACAAGGTAGTTAAAAAACGATCTCATTTGAGAAATAAATAACGTTATCTGTGTCCTATGTTACAAAAAGACTGTAAAATTTTTAATATAATACTTTTGCTATTAACAGCTAAATGGGTACAAATTGCACTGAATAAGCTCCTGATTGAACGGGATGCATTTCTTTCACAATCTCTGCGTCTCCCCTTGCCTGCATAGAATCCTTTGTAGCATCATCGTTGCTTCGTAGAGCAACAGTAAAGGAGCAAAGAAGGAGGACGGAAAGGAAAATAAGAATAAATCTTGTGGGAAGGTTAATCAACCTAGAGGGCTTAGTGATGACTCTTCCGAGACCACCTATCATGAAATATCAATTGTACAAGGTTTATTGAAAAGATAACCAAACCTTTCTTAATTACGTGACAATGCAGTGTCTTAGAGACGCGCGGTTAGCAGCACGGTTGATTGCTAACATTCGAATGGTTGCTTAGTAATCGCGCTATCGTTGCCCGAGTGTTATTTGTTTTATGGCTCATACCGTCCTTGTTAATTCGAGAACTTTCGTGAAAATGACTGTTAGTACTACTACTACTACTCTCCTGAAATTTCGAAACGGAATATCAATCAACAAAAATTTACATTAGAAGAGACGAAGAAGGTAACAATGCTAGATGCTAGAACCAGATGCTAGAGGAAGTAAAATAATACAGTAAGAAAATCATAAACGCGATTCCAGTTGAATATGTTTTTTTTTTTTAACGAGGCAGAAGTTGGACCAAACACATGCCATAAATGAATAGATTTTCGCGGTCTATTTGTGAGAGAAGTGTGGCGAGAGTGGCGTAAAAAGTTAGGTGCTAATTAGGGAAGAATGTGCAGCTATTTGAGGGACTAACGAGCGCAGTGGCGATTTTTGGAACGGAGTTGTAGAGGTGGCGGAACGGAAGGACGAATATGAAGAACCGGGATCGCAACCATAAGCCGAATAAAATTCCATTCTCAGTAACCCATTGTAATCCATATAGCCTGAGTAATCGGATACCGGACGGCGTAGAATAGACTGGCTACCGGCTTGTCCGGCAGGTAAAAACGGCTAGCAACTTTCTGTTAAAACGAGCCGGTTGAATCGCTCGCGAAAGCCCACTATAAACAAAGATCCAATCGAACTGCGTAACATTTTGTTACAAATATCACTGACGCAATCATTCCACAAAAATCACAACAGCGAAATATTACAAACAAACAGTTATCGAATATGTAGGATTTTTCGCTTTAACGCGTGAACTAACTTGGAAACAATGGAACAAATTATTGAATTGAAAAATCAACAAGTCCGAAATTTCAACTGTGATAAAAACTATGGGAGGTAAAAAGTAGACCATCGACATTATCAGACCGGGAGAACGTTATTCGAGTTTCCTCAAATTTGTTATTGACGTCACGCAAATTTGTACAAGAAGCATCGCTGATCACATTCGAAGGGTTCGCTGTGTTCTTCAGACCTATAAGTTTATTGAAGGATCGGCGATGAGGCGAAAACCTTGTCTAATAAAACACAGCGATGGTTAACGTTTGCAAAAAAACATGCAACAGTGTTACAGTATTTACTCTATGTACAGTGAAAATCATGAATATCAATACAAGAAAACCATATATTTCTTTATGTAATTGCACATTTTTTATAAAACGAAAACACAATTACGATTATTATATGTTTCAACTACAAAATGCACGTAACAAATTTAGCAATAAACGTGTTATAATTTGCGAAAATAAATTAAATTAATATTTCGTTGGATAGCCTTTCGACTGTATAAATGCGTCCTGTCTTCTTGGTATTGAATCCACTAAATTGAATGTGATTTCGTGTGAAATATATATATATATATATTTTGTTTTTTTTTTTACACTCACTGTATGTCCCTGGCTAAACGCGTGAGTTGGACATGTATCGAGTAAACACGGTACTGGGAATACCACTCGTATGCTGCCCTTAACTGTTAAGACAACCGAGTGTTTCACTGGAAGAATTGCATGGATTTGAATCCGGGGTTATTAAAAATGGGGGAAAAAATCGTTTGTGTCACAAGAGGGAACCGGTGGGGACTGTGAAACGCGTGATGGAACTGTGAGACGCGTGGCGGAAAATGGGTCAGGCGATACGCGTATCGTTCGCCGGGAATTCTCGCGAGGACCTCGAGTATTAAGTTGCCTCGCGGAAAAGGACATAGACAGTGAGAAAAGGCAGAAACAGGAAGAATAAGGCGGATGGCAGGGGACATGACGCTGGGAATGGATGAGTGAAAGAGGAGCAAAGGGTAGAACGGATGGCCAAGCTGCGCGACGACGCGGGGGAAAGGAGAGAGCCGTGAGAGTGAAAGAAAAATTACATGAAAAGAAGCAAAAAACAGAAAGGAGAGAAATAAAGGCTTCAGTCACGACACACCGCTGAGCTTTTTATTCGTATATATTGAAAAGACTGCGGCCGCCTCTTTTAACTTCGGGGGTTGGTGGGGGGAGGGGGGTCGAGGGGGGTCGAGGGCTGGAATTAAAACCGTGAAGCAACGTAACGAACTCTTAATTCGATTAAGAATGGCCGTAGTGGAGTTGTAACTCGCTGAGAAAATGTGTTTCTCCGCGCAACCAAGACAGCAATTGAAACTAAGGAACAACATTTGTTTCTATTGTTAAGCTTGACGTAGTGCGGCCCGCGAGAACGACGTTACACTCACGACGGTAAGTCAATACGATTCATAGCAAAGTCTCAGATGATTGAACAAGTCCCCGTGCTCGCTAATTAGACGCAACCAATTACGCAGTAGTATAATACGGTCTGTTGGTGCTGGCTTTTTTTTCACGATAAAATTGTAATTTTTGTGGGTGGCGTAGTAAAGTTGAAATGGAAGTCGAATGAAAAATTAACTTTGGTGTAGTACTTTCATTAAAAATCTGCTACTCGGATTTACATTTCTTTTTAAGGCTTTCTTAAATAATACCGTGTCTGTATTAATTATGGTCTGTTCTTAGGAAGAAGATATCCAAGGTACGTGCATACATGGTGATAATCAGGCTGCGGATTTTCATGCAAAATAAAAATGGTCCGCATTCATTATAACACACAGAGGAAAAGAAATAGAACTCGTGTTTAAATAAATTTCGATAAATTTTTAATAAATCTATACGAATGTAAATTTGCATTAGCATACGTATTCGTGGACGAAATTCCTCTATCGATGTATGACAACGCTTTCCGTGTATTTTCGAAGGATTTTCTGCAATTCCAATACGGAGAACGTGTTTACAGCATTTCGTCATGGTATTAATAGGATTCGGCAAAACTTACAATCACACGCGGCCACGTTTAATAGAGCTTACTATGTATAGCGTTTCGAACACGCGATTAATGTTTCTGTGAGCGCTGTTTGTCGTGTTATTAGTTCGTTACGTCGACATAATGTATTACCGAAATGTACACAGTTGTCTACAGACCGGCACATTTAATATTACTATGTTCGATAAATTCTAGATTATTGTTTCGCAAAGATTTGTTTCAATAATTCCGAGTAATTGTTCTCGACAGAAGCATGTTTATTTTGTGTTATGTAACTTCGGGGACTATTGGATAACATACAATACAAACTTCTGCATTTCGTGATACCATCAAGCCGTTCCGCATTTAATCGATATATTACGTTTAATAGCGTTCTGTTCCATGAAGTATAGTATTACATTCCCCCCAAAAAAATGAAGAAAATTATACACATCTCCATCCACGAAAATAGTCTTTGCATCGCATCATGTACCTTTTTTAATTTGTCACGAAACAAAACACCAACGGACCAGTAAGAAAAATTGGTCAAGCTAAAACTAAATTCGAAATCAATCGATTAATTGACTAATTTCGGTGACCCATAGCTCGTGGAACTTTCGATCGATCGCAGCACTAGTCGACTACAGTTCGCGGGGACATGTTAAAAACGATCACAGAATACCAACGGGCCAGTTATAAAAATCAGTCGCCAGACTAACAGTCTACCGTAACTCGTGGAACTTCTAACCAATCGTAGCACGAGTTAACTACCAATTCGCACGGCTAGGCGTGTTAAAACGGTCACGACCCGAGCGCGGGACGCAGGGCTCTGTACGTGTCGTCGAAGGGGTGGTGACCTCGACAAGGGTCGTGGTAATGACGATTATACATTTACCTACAAGGCGAAATGAGCGGCTCCTTGGACGTATTTGTGTGACATATTCGGCAGACGCTGGAACCGACCGAGACCAGACTGCGGGTAAGCTGCTGTTGTTGCCCAACCCCGGGAGACATTTGCTGCGTGTCGCAGTCATTTAAATTGCAGGACGAACCCTCGGGAACCGTGACCGGTAACATCGGCATGCTGGGCTCGTGATCCAAGTTAACTGGAATCGAAGAGAAGGATACACACAAGGTGGTGCATATGTATGATTCACTGCTCGCCGCACGCATCCACGTTTACTTACACCCCACACGTTATTGCGCGGCGTTCCCGTGAAATTCGGTGTCCCAGTTAGATGATTGCCGTCGCAAAATCTCGTTAGACTATCCCATTATACTAACAAAACCTTTTCGTGCGCTGCAGATGCCGCGATAACGTCGAATGCTCTTTGAAATTGAATCTTAACGAGTTATCTACTGGCGGGTCTTTCAGAAATTTTCAGAAGTCTATGGCTAACTATAACTTCGTTTAAAATTTCAACACATAGCATAATGTTCGGAGAATTTCTGAGTTCAATGGCACAATATCTTTCTCCATATTTTCTTCGAAGAGACGTTTCAGTCGATCGAACTTCTACTATTATAGAAATTCTGGCTAAACTTCAGAAAACCAGAAATTTTTAGCCTTTTCTTTTCTGTAATCCTATATATATTTTGGCGAGAGAATGCCGAAAATGCAAGTTTCAATCCTAGGAAATCGCTAGTTTAAAAATTATGTATGCGTGAACATTAATTTATTTTAATAGAACCAGAGAGGTGAACAGAGAAAAAACGATCGTCGGATATGTGTTAAAAGAAAACGTCGTATATCTTCTTACCAAATAAATGTTCAAAATATTTTTAACCCTTTGCACTCGAAGCTATTTTAACTCCAAAACGAAACATTTCTTCCGACCTAGAATATTTCCCTTCTATATACATTTTTTTTCATGTTATACATATGAAAAAATGGTGCAATTTAATCGTACAATACTGAAGTGTTCAGTAGTTATTAAATACAAACAAATTTAATAATGTAAAAAATATTTTGTAAAATGATACAGCAATTTTTAATGGAGCCGTACAGTTACTAAGGGTTAAAAAAGCAGTATCATCAGAAGGAATCTGAACTTTCAACATCAATTTTGTGAGAAATCTATGGGTAAATTGAAATAGATTCAGCGATATAATATGTGCAATATAGAATACAAAGAGCACTTCCACAATGGACTAAATAGTTAATAACTTTATGTATCAAGCAATTTCATTTCTCACGGTAATATAGTAAAACTTGCAATTAGATTTTATTGGGTATGCATAGGCACCAACGATCGTATTATTCCGTGAATCGGCCCGGATGTATTTATGTGTACGGAGACATTTATAGTCGATTCCGAATCAAATAGTCATAAACGATATTGAAGATCATAAACAAAGATACGGTGGCGCTCACGGAACGCTAGGTTATACTATCTCTCATTATGCACAATTCTCATAAAGTTACACGGAGTATTATCAGCACCACAAATTCATGGTTCGATAAATGTAGTACAATTCAATACGAACGAAGACAAAAGTACAGATGTTGCCCAATCTGAAATTGATATATTTCGCAAACGAACGTATCGGTAGGAATCATGGCAGAAAACAAATATTTTTGCCATTTGATTATTGAATTTCCACATCTATCGAGCACCAAATGTACAAGTTCATCGAATTTCAAAAATATGAAAAAAGAATTCTACAGGAGTATAAGAAATATTTTTACGATGATATTGCAAACATTGCTCGCATAATACAGTTCCACGTTATCAACCTACAATGGTTGGGGAATGACGGATTCAAAATAACAGAAACCAACAGAATGCGGCGCATATGTATGATCCACCACGTTCCACACGCATCTGCGTGTATTTACAGCCTATTAAGCGTAATGGCGGGCTTTGTGGGAATTTACTCCCTAGAATTAATCAATGCGAAATCTGAGATAGTCTCCTGAATTGCAAGCGCCGCGATATAATTCAAATTTCGACTGTCAAGTTTTGTAATCGTCCCAACACTATTAACCTTTTAATGATTTATGAACGAGTTTGAGTAACACCGTTACAACATACAAATCATTCCGTTACTGCGCTAAGACCCTCGGAACAGCTGCCATTCTTCATGCAAGCGTTACTTACATTTGAAGAAATTATTATGCTAACAGATTTCTAATACGAATTATATTCGAGACCACTTTACAAACATATTTGTAACGAATGATAACATTTCGTGCTGTTAATTTTCTCGAAGCAAAAAGTTTCTTCAAATCACTTTAGGAAATACAACATTTCTGGGACGGCCTATATTTTTTAATAATTTCGATAAATCGAATGTAAGGTATCGATATACACTTCGATTCTCTAAATCTTTGAACAGTTTCAAATTATAGCCACTGATTTTCGTGGCACAAATGCATAAAATCATGAATCATTAGTAAGTGAATTAATGCCAGAATATATAAATCTTACTTGTTGATTTACAGTTTTGAACAGCACGATAACAGGTCGATACCAGTAATGCTTATGGAAATACGAGTGTTTATCAGATACATTTCATTTTGAGGACCGTCGTGCGATAAAATATGGTTTTATGAAATTCATATCGGCGAATTGACCGTACCTGATTGCATTCTTAGCACGATGGATGCTTAACGGCGGGATCATAACCAAATAATTCAACAGCGTCTTCAGAAACGTGGCCGAGGTAGTCCTCGATGGTGAGATCGATACAATAATTTGTGCAAGATCTGTTTCTTATTCGACGCGGCCTCTCGGTATGCAAACGAGCCACGGAAGGAAGAGCGCGTAACGGGAAAAAAGGGAAACGATGCTTGGTAACTGACAGAGAAACCGTCCTGTCAGTTCATCGTAGCAAACACGCGGTTCGTTCATTTGGTCGGTCGACGGTTTTTTTCATTTTCATATCGATGACAAACGACGAACGATCAAATGAATATAAAGAAAGAGAGATCCACTGAATTCATTTGAATTGATACGGCTCACCGAGGAATTTTTAATGCAGCATTGACAGAGCTGAAATCCGTCCGCTTTATTTTTCATTTTATTTATCCTATTTTTCATTAACTGAAACCACTGACAAAGGAAATACAATTTCACGTATTTCTTTAACTCCTGGAATTCTTCTACAAACCTTAATTTTACATTTAATATACACGAACAAGTGAATTTTGATTTAATTTAAATGCACCAGCATTAAATGCACTTCCAGCATTATTAAATTTTTCAATGCACATTGTTTTATATCCGTCGCAAACGGCTTATTGAGAATTATTAGCCGAAGTGCGCAATTTATATCTTGCAATTAAAATGCCAATAAAACAAGCTTAGCGTCTTCAAAGTCGTCCAATCAGTCATGACGTTGAATTACCGTTTCCCTGCTAATTATTCGACGTTAACAGAGCAACGCGTTTCTCTACAATATGTATAATAAGATTAAAAGGTTCCGATGAAACTGTACTTTTCAATCATTTTTGTCATTCTCTGCGTCAAATTACGTTCAATTATACTGTGCTGCACTTGAATATACTGCTCATTAAATTGAGTTGCACACTGTATGCAAAATGAATTGAGAAATGCATAAAGCTCGAGGAAAGAGCAATAACATAAAACGTAACATAACAGTCTGGAGGGTATAACACTTTAGTGATAACAGTCCTCGTCATATTTTATGGGAAAATAAGTTGCATACAATGAAAACTATAAAGCCCTATAAATTTATCGCACATTTATTTATATCGAATTTTAGAAAGCCATTAAACAACGGGGCTCTTGCCTGTCAGAAACGCTTAAAATCGCACAACTTTAAACACGCATAACTTATGAACCAGTGAATTCCTAACATTAGAACTTGAATTTTCGGTATTTTCTCGTGAAAATCTACAGGATTATGTAAGAAAAAGTTAAAAATTTCTGGGTTTCTAAGGCGAAGTTTAAAATAAAATCCTGCGAGGTATAAAACTCTTTTGTGATAATAGGCCTTTTCATATTTTATGAGAAGATGCGTTGTATTTAATAAAAACTGTAAAGACGATAGAATTTGGAGCGAGCGTGTTAATTTATCGCACGTTTATTTATATCGAATTTTAGAAGGCCGTTAATGAAGCAAACGAATAAAGGCCTACGCTATTATAAAAATGCATAATCCACGCAATTACAGCCATCCGTTTTCAATTTATAACATCTAGGGTGCCGGAAGAAACTGAATCGATATTTGTTTCATCGCGATGGTGAAAAGCGGGGAAAAATGGAATCTTGAGACGTTACCTCGGTCATGGGATTATGAAGATTAATTAACCACAGTAACCGTGGTACGTCGACGTCGGTAAATTGAATCCTCCAAGTCAGCCGACTCCCTGATTTATGGCACTACCGTATCGAAACTTTTCCCCGGGAAATGCGCGGATTTGCATTACATTAAATTATAAAGTCTATCACTTATAAGCGATCGGAGATTACCTTTCTGTAAAACGGCTTCATACGGCGACCCTCGAAATCGTTCAAGTTCAACAGATTGCAAATGGGAATCCGCCATGCCGTGAGCGGCATCAATAAATTTAAATTTACGACATTCTTTCCTCCGTTAATCAGAAAGAAATATTAAGGAAAAACTAGGAAGTTTGTACTTTGCAACAACTTTCGTGGAAGATAATTATTTCATTAATTTTACGAATCCAAAGAAATACTTCCTACACTTATGCTTGAAGGAAAAGCATAGAAGAGAAAAGCCAGAGCACCACCTTGAGAAACTATAACTCCTACAATTTTAAGTATTTTGTCTTGAAAAAATTACGCTGTATAGTCCAAGGTATAGGGAATACGTATGCGAAACCTCGATGTAAAACAGTCGTTCGATTTCTTCAGAAAAATTTCGAAACAGGGCCTAGAAAATGATGCTCTAGACCGGAAGACCCCCTTAACGATTTCTGTCCCCTGGTGCGCGACCACGACATCGAGTGACGGCGGCAATTCAGATTGAATTTACTCTTTCCCACTACCGGACATAACATTTCCCCTCCAGGACCCGCCGGCCCCGAAGAAGAAGTTTACCTTTCGACTTTCGTATTCGGGATTTTGTTTTCGCCAATCTCGCTGTCCCGCCCGAGTCGCGGAACCGCCGAAGTTTCCCGTCCCCGAGACGCCGTTCACGGATTTCCTCCCTCGGATTTTTCCATCGTTCTTTTTACATTGGCTCCGAGGCAAGAAAAACAGAAACATTTTCTGTAAAATTCTTCCGACGTTCTGACAGCGTTGTTCAGCTTCTTTGGCTTGCCTTCCCCTCCGTGTCCAGGAGGATACATGGCGAAACGCGTGTTTCCACAGAATCGGAAGGAATTAAAATGAAATGCATCGGGCGGTGAACGCGCAGCAAACTTATATCTCCGCGACAATATGTAAGTACTGCGATATATAAGTAAAATGAAATACACAGCGTTGCGTATTATGAACAAGGACGAGGAAATTCTTCAAAGATCCGGGATATACATACTTTTTAGAGCTGTATTTCAATTATATTGTATTTCAATTACACATCTGATTAAAATATTACAATTATATTGTATTTCAGTTATATTGTATTTCAGTTATATAGTATTTCAATTATATTGTAGTTCAATTATATTGTATTTCATTTATATTGTATTTCAATTATATTGTATTTCAATTGTATTGTATTTCAATTATATTGTATTTCAATTATATTATATTTCATTTATATTGTATTTCAATTATATTGTATTTCAATTGTATTGTATTTCAATTATATTGTATTTCAATTATATTGTATTTCAGTTATATTGTATTTCAATTATATTGTATTTCAATTATATTGTATTTCAATTATATTGCATTTCTATTAAACATCCGATTAAAATAATCAGTAATTGAATTAATTGAATGGTTTGAATTATTTAATTCAATTATGACGTAGTAGAGTTACAATATAATTGAAATATAATGTAATTCAAATACGCAATTGAATTAGCACAACTCTCCGTGGAACGACGTCCCCAGAAGTAAATAATAACGCACTGCATGAAAGACGATGAAATTCTTTCATATAACACATAATTATTTCGTTTCAAGTGATGTCTTATTGTATTGTCGCGAACTGTATATCTCCGCGACCGAGAATAACAGTTGTCTCGGTCGGTTTTCGAACGCGTAAAATTCGCAGTCCAGTTATAATTGACTCGGGAACGGTGCGAAGAGTGTTTATGAAAATTCGGAGCGCCGGAATGTAATATCAATCGAGGTCGTGTTATGGATGAACCGAGAGCGCAGAAGAAAAGAGAAGCGACGAAACACAATTTCATACTGGCACCAACGTTGCGGCGGCATCGCGAAATTTTATTGGCCCGCGTGGTGTTTCTACGAGCTCCCGTTCGTGTAGACCCAGCTACAAGATTTTTGTTTATATACTCGCGAGGTCCATAGCAGCGGAACATTATTGGTTCGCTTGCACCCTGTTATTGACAATTGCAGCTCATGTTGTGCAGCGGCGAAATGTTACTGGCCGTGCAAGTGTATAAAACTTCTACCGGCGTGGCTCGGGCTACAAGATTTTTGTTTATACACATACTTACAAATTCCACACGAGCGAAGTATTATTAGTTTGCTCGCTCTCTGCTATTCACATTTGTAGGATACTTTATGCACCGGCGAAATTATTGATTCGTGCGAATCAATAAACTCTCGTTGCTACGAACTCAGCCGCAACTTTTTTGTTTAGAGGCTCGCTATTTCGCGGTGCTCCATAATATATTTTCATACCTCAGTAATATTTTGATTTTTTTTTATAATATTAATAGCAAAAATATTTATTTTTTCTTTGATTTTTTCCGTAAATGTACCTAGGAAAGCGTTCTATATTATAAATCAATGAAAATTTTCAGTTCATTTACAATAGTTTCTAAAAAATATTAACATTTTATAATAATGGTATAAATACATATTTTAACATTTTCACTCGGTTACTTTTTAATCGTGCAAGACAAATAAATTGTCGTAACATGTTTACATAAAAATTTGTTGCTTCCCAGCAGAAAATTTTCTATACTCAACATTTTTAATCAAATCAAATCTCGATCTTCTAAATTTGCAAATTGATAGTATTCCATAGAAAGAAATTCTACACTGTACGAGAGTATGACATAAAAGTATTTGCATTAAATTCTCTCGAGTATTTTAATTTATGAGAATTACAGAAACTGGAGGAATAAATTAGAAAGTTAATTGCCAGGAAGAATTTCTGTACGTAATTTTGGGTAGACGTGGAATTGTAGACTCGATTGTTTAGCGTAGAGCACGCCTCGTTGCTCGGGTGTTTGAGCACCATCGCTGTCAAAATGACATTTTGATGTTGATGTATACGAGTCCACACAGAACCTATTGTGAATACCTTAGATAGTTCAGTCCATTTCATCCCTACTGGTTTATCGCTAAATATTACCGGATTCACTCCACGGAAACTGTTCAGACAATGCTGAATGTAGCCGCAATCGTTCATTGTTCGGGTTCTATACGCATTTTGCGCTCGCCCCGTGTCTTGCAACGTTATGCAACACCGATATACGTGGCTGGTTGACATTTATCACTTCGAAGGAAATAGTTGTTCGATGTTTGTAATTAAATGGCAGCGGTAAGTAATTTGCCAGCGGCTATCATTCATTAGCGGCCGGTAATTTATTAGCGTACGAATTTCGGAGTTCCCGATGCGTTACTCGAAATCGCGTTGCCTGTTAACGCAATGGTACTGTGTAATACCATTTGCCCTTCCACCGTCGACTTTAATGAACATTTCCCGGAATAATATGATTTAGGTTCATTAAATGCGTAGTTGATTTTAATTTCATCGTTCAAGCGACGACTTTCAATAAGAAATTCGCGTTATCATTTTTTGCCTGACTAAAAATTACTTTACGTACTAGAATTATACACAGAATGTGCAATATTATTCATTAAAAAATGACTCTTTTTATTAAATACACTACACTTTTTGTTAGTCACGGTTATTTGTATTTGCAATGAGCCGTAATTGAATTTCTAGACTTAGAAAATGTTTATACCAGCAACCGAATTTATTTATACATGTATGTATTACGATCTGACAGTTATGAAATTATTTTACAGCATGTATTATACATTGAAATTAGTATTATCATTGTTATCAAATGAACAAACTTCACTGACGAGTTAAAAAGTTCAGAAATTAAATCGAAAGTTAAAACACTTCTATAAATTGAAACCGCTAATAGTCTGACCCAATTTGCATTCAAAGTGGTTTGTGAAAATTCTATTTCAAAACATTTCCTGTATATCACAAACTTGTATTTCAGAATATTTTAGATTTTGAAATACGTTGAACATTATACATGTTTGTCATTGGACTTTAGCGGACGTTGCCAAATTAGAACAAGATGCATTTACTGTATTACTTAAACTGATAAATTGTTTCTCAAATTTTGTGCATACAAGGAATAAGTTTGAACGCAAACGCTGCTAAAAGTTATGCGATCGGAATATCAGATACAAGTCGTAACAGAATATTTGGTGCAATGGTAACTGCAATTAGGATTACGATTAGGTTTACTATTCTACATAGTCGGAAGTATTACAGTGGGCGCACACAGGAACCCTCGACTTCCGCAACAGCGTTAAATATCATGTTTCCGTTGTAGATTCTAATCTATCAAACGCATTTGTAATGCGATACTTTCCTTTGATTGTTGCCTTGGAATGAATCGTATGCATACCTCGTTCCTGCGTCCCTAAGGAATGTTCGACGTATGTAAGTGTCGCCACGAGATTGTAAATATATCGAACAGTATTATACAGAATGTGTCGAAAATGTTGTATGTACTTCCTTGAAAGGGGGGATTCTTGAGGTCATTTAAAGTGAATTTTTCCTTTGCGAAAATATTCTTCGAGGCTTCGTTGTGGAGTTATTAACGAAAAACACGGACCAATCAGAGCGCGGCTACAATGGATGGATTCCGCTGAGCGTGGCGATGGCATTGGCCGAGCCGGAGTCCGTCCGCTGTAACCGCGCTCTCATTGGCCAGTGTTTTTCTTTCATAGCTCCTTAACAAAGCCCCGGAGAACATTTTCGCAAAGGGAAAAGTTATTTGAAATGACCTTAGGAATCACCCCTTTCAAGGAAGTACATTTTTGTGACACCCTGTATAATCCTTTATCTACATTTGTGTAGAAAGTATGAATAGTAGGCTTTTACCAATTGGATAAAATCTTTTATAAAATACTTCAACTTTCTAAAATAAAATCGAATGTTGCGCATTCAATTTGCATCGAAACTACATTGTTCGTGAAAAATTCGATCGTGGGCCTCGAATGATTAGTGGACCCTTAGGACGCGCTGCGTTTATGGCGTATATCGGCCCCGACGATTCGTGTCATGGGGAACGCGCGCAATTTCATGAACAGTCAGGGTAGCGGATTCTCGGTGTACCATGTTTAGTGGCAATAAATTTCAGTGTTGTGCCTTAAGACGGTCACCTACGTGTACCACATGCACACGCAGCGGCGTGTGTGAGCGTTGGTGACGCGGTAATTACGAGCACAGCGCGGGAGAGTGCCGCGGGCGACACAAATTTTCCGTGCTGGCAGCTACGAGGACATGTTTAAGACGTGGGCCCGCGTGTTTTCATAATCTCTCTAATTTCCATTAGCGCGATAAGCGTGTCAGATCCTGCGATCCCGGCGAATTTGTTGTAATCCGCGAGCGAGTATTTTTCCAGTTACTTTAGCTGAACCAGCTTTGGTAAACATCCTCGAAGCAACGTTACACTGCAACAACGGAACATATTCAAGTTACACAAGCCGATTGCGAGGAAACCTCCTCTACTTATTGAAAAAGCAACTCACTATGTTAGCCCCTACTATACAGAGTGTTCACACTATCACTACAAATATTGGGAAAAATGGAAGGAGGATAAAGTAATACTGTGTTTGCAAACAACGTAATGGCGCATCTAATTTTTTTAGAAATGAGGATGACCTTCAAATTTGAAATGAAATGCTGTATGTATTTTTTTTTATATCGTATCGAAGCTTATACAAAACTATAACTTTCAAGCTCATGCAAGGTCAGAAACGGATGATACACTTTGAATAGTTTTTTAATAGTTCTCGTATAATATTTCCAGGTTCGGCGCATAACAAATAAAAGAGTCAGTATCATTTTTACAATCGGATATTGGCTTAAAAAAAATTAGTTTTACGTTTCGTTATCAGCGTGCCGGTTTTAATTGCAGAATTTTTCTCGCGGTTTATTCAATGGTCACGGTAATTAGAACTTTTTTCTGGGATAAATGCACACGATTACGGTACGATGGAAAAGAGAAAGAAAAGCGAAATGGAAATATGGAAGCGATACGTGTAAAAATGCAAGAAAAGCCCCGCCTGTGTTCGATCAGTTCCCCTTTTTCTATGCATTTCCACCGCGAGTGTTGGATGGCGGCAACGCGATATTCGATGTTGAGCAAGAAATAAATTTATGAGATTCGACTGACGTTTATGCAGTCGATAATGTCTTCCGTGCGGTAATATCGCTTTGCTCGGGCTGCAATTTCACGCCGGTGACCGCTTCGGAGACGGAAACATCGTTCGAGAACATATCGTCGACGATAATGTGCAAACGTTCCTTTAAGAGACCGGTCCCACGCTTGCAAGCTCCTTAAAATCGGCTTTACATGCGTCTTTTGTATTATGCAGCAGATAAAACTGTCGAAAAAGCGTTTTCCGGTCTATCGATCAAAAACACCTGAAAGAAAACGCGATTCTTTGACATTTTGCTTTAATTGCTACGCTGACAAATAATGTACATTATTAATATCTTTTAAACCGGATATTAAATTCTATTTTTCTGTCATCGATGTCATTAGAGAAAATATAGACACACACACACAGATATCTTTCTTCTACAAGCTTTTGATGTCAATTCAGCAACCTCAAAAATTGCAAAAAGTCAAAATAATTTATTTAATGAAATGTAAAGTTAAGATATGTGCTACAGAGTACTCTTTCAATTTTCTTGCATTTTTCAGATCCTACTCAAATTCGGTACACTGGATATATCAGCACGAAAATTTATTTTTAAACTGGACAAAATGATTGCGTGACACGGTAGTCACGTGTTAAATTAGAATAACTCTTTGAAACGTGAGGCACGCTAAACTAAAAAGTGGTGAAATTAAATTAAGATCGTGTAAATCTGAATGTGTACAGTGAATTCATATTTGTCAACAACAAATTTATATTTGTCCAAGGCCTCTCGAGCTCCGTGGCCCCTCACGGGGTATATCCCGCGGTAGTGGGGATATCTTCGCGGCATTTATCATCCAAGTTTACGACTTCTTTTTATTACTTTCGATATTTTCGCTACTGATAACTGTTGCTGTTTTAGTTCAAGAATTTGCTTTTTTCAGACTCGCTTAATTTTTTTCCGCGTCTCATACTTACAGATTTATATAATATTGTACTGTAATGTTTACTCGTTAATAGATCATGAAATACTGAGCAATTTCTAAACATATTAACAGAGTGTGCTATCATTTAGTATGGAACAGTTTTTCTTTGTTGTATATAAATATCTACGACATTGTGACTTATTTCCAGCAAACCGCATATTCTTAGCTCATTGTATTGATATTATACGTCACAGACGAAAAGTTTTACATGCATCATTGAGAAATTAAAGATAGCACACCTCTGGGCTATCTTTTCGACGAGGAGTGTAGCTAGTGAAAATAAAAGTGCGAGTTGGTAAATTGATGAAAGTATGTCGAGGAGCAAAGAGAACGGAACGATAAGGGGAAACACAAGGAATATTTGTTTCTGGATGAATACCGCGTCGCGGACTATATTATCCTTGGAATAATAACATCTTGAGCTGCGTAGCTGGTCGATGGAACTGCTCGAACAAAGGGTAGAGGAGAAAAATGTCGGTGTGCTAGTGCACGGGTTTAATTTGTATCCTGCCCGGGGCTGCGTTTAAGGGGTTTGAAACGAACGGATCAACAACGATTGCGTTACTGGCATTCTGGCGAGGGGCTCGAAGGAAAATATGATACGAAAATATCACTCGTGGCTATTTCAAAATGTTTCTTTCATCTTCGGGATAAACACTCCGAGCGAAGTGTTTGTTCTTTAAAGGTGGAGTCGCCGCAACGAATTCCCGGGGGATCTTTCCGGCGGTGCTCGTATTTTTTTTTAAAAGTGTTTTTCATTCGACCCGCTTGTTAGACGTTTTCCCACGATATAAAAATATCGTTCCAACAAAGACATAATTATATGCGAATCTCTGTAACTCGGCGAACTCTCTTTCGTTTTTAATACGAACCGAACGAGAAAATTGACGAAGAACAAATTTTCGACATTTTCAGTTGATTTATTTTGGTTACTTTAATACTAGATAACTTCAATATTCGGACAAATTTCGTAGGGACCGAAACGAGACCACATGAATTATGTAAATAAAGTTTATACTATTGTTAGCTAGACACGGCATCTTAATGTTATCATATATACTTCTTCTAAAATGGTGGCCGAATATTAAAGTTACTCACTTTATATTATTTCTTGTGATTATACTAGAGAAATGTTTACATTTGGCATACCACTGTTTTCAAAGAATCTATTGATAAATGTTACTATGAAAATCATGCGAACTCTTAGCAAAGATATCTACAGTTTTGTGTAAGAAATTAAATGGGAAAGAATAATTTAATGAATTTAACATTTTTAACTTACTACTGTAATTCCGTACAAAAGAGTCTGTTACACCAGCACGTTCAAAGAACACATTCGTGGATGTTCTTATCAAAAGTATGCTGTTAACGGACAGAACTACAGTTTTACGTCAGAAATTAGATGAGTGAGAGTAATTCGGATAGTTTCTTAATTAAAAGTCGCATAAAGAATTTTTCAGGAAATAATAATTTTCTTTGAAATAACTGTTGGAGAGAGATCGTGGAAGAAAGGTTACCGTATTTCAAACGGCGGCAGCCACGTAGAAATTCGAAATTTCGTCCTTTTTTTCAACGGGACAGCCGACGTTGAAAAATATATTACATGTATGTACAAACGCACGTGAGAGGGTGTATAAATTAACCAGGGCAACGCGTGTGTACATATCGGGCCGGAGTGCTGCTTTAAACTTCTGAATAAATTTATTGGGGCGGTCCCTTTCAATTTAATACAACTGTTTTATGGGACTTTTCGGGAACGCAGTTTACTCGAACGATATACGCGAATAATTTCAATTGCGATTGTGGAAGGGGATGAGGGGTGTGCTGCAAATTATTTTCGCGTGGGTTGGCGAGTCGTCCGAATGAGTTATGGTTGGTCCATAACAAAATTTCTGCCGTTAATAGGCCCGGAGGAATCGAATAATTAGCATCAAGCATCGTTGTGCAAAATGCAGCGCAATATAATATGAGAACTGAAAATGTCATCGGTTTATTTGCAATTTGACTTGCGCTTATGAATTTTGCTTTTGGTTGTTTTATGATTTTCATTTAGTGTTTCTGAACAGTCAGTTATGTTATCAACGTTCAGTCGATTAATAAAGTCTGCAAAGCGTACGATATCCGATGAAAAATTTCATCGTTGGAGAGGACTGGTAATTACCAGTGAAGCAAATTTAAATTAATTAAGTTAAGGAAAATGCAACAAGTGTCTTCGTTTTACAACTTTTCTCTCTCTCTCTCTCTCTCTCGAATATTCCTTTTCTTCTTATCGGGGACGGATTTCAGGTGGATATTAAAATGTAAATGTTGAATAAGGTATCAGCGAGGCAAAGATTTATTTAAATAAGACTACTCTCCATTCATTTGGATTGTAGTTTGAGAGGTGAATTTTATTGTATGGATGTGTGAGTGGAAGAATGAGAGAAAACGAGTGTGGACAGTGACGAGAATGAACTTTAATAGAAGCTGAAGAAACAGTTTTAATTTTTCCACAAAGTGTTACGAAATTTGTACTGTTTATTGAAAGTGGACGGTTTAATATTATTCATAAACAGTATAAAGAACAATTTGTATTTTCTTACGGGAAATTCATATGTGGACATATGTCGAACGAATACTGTGTCTGACCACTCTGGGCTTATTCTACTTGCAAAGACCATTGATACTACTAGAGAATATTTTATAATCTTCTGATCTCTGTTGCTCCAAACTATTAGATCCATTTGTATAGATTGCCCAGTTTACATTAAAATAGCCAATTTTTCTATGAAAATTTAGCCACCCTGAATTCTTCTCATTTCTATAAAATATTTGAAAGTGTACGAAAGTGCAAATATAACAACACAATAGGCAATATTGTCTGTCCGTTAGGTAACATATATGTTTAAGCTTTAATAATAAAGAAAGGAAAATAAAGTTTATAGCTTTAATAATTTGATCAGCTTCTGTAATTCATATCTGAATTTTTTTCAGATTTTTCGACAGCCCAAAAAAGCATCGCATACTGGACGTTTTCAGACGACTAATATGATACGCTGTCGCTTGAAATTCGCAACAACATCCTTAATACTGACTATTAAAAAGAAACACACAAGCCATTAAGGTCGCATTACGGCACTCGAACCGAACGTACCCAGATAACTGGGATACGGTGGTTGTTTAATGGCAAACCACGTAGGCCAGTGTAACGTGAAAACAACTATAAAGGGTTTCCCGAATCTCGTAAAACTAAGACTCTCGATTGGTCGCATTTGTACAGCTAAACTTAACGAAGTAAACCCGTGCTATTACTCTATTCAGAAAACACTCGATTACTTAAAATGCTGAATATACACTGTTTCATTCGTGGTAACTGCGATAAACAAATCTAATTTTATTATTCGAAATACCATACATGCCATCGTCACTAGAGAATTTTACCAGAAAAAGATTATATTTTCTAACATATTCTAAACTAGCTACACACTGTAGACATTTCATTTATGTCAACTGTGATAGGCAATTTATTCCACAATTGATTTAACATTAAACCTACCAAGACAAGTGTAAATAAAAAATGTCCACCTCAGTTACAACAAGTAAAGTTAAGTAAAAATTTATTTTTAGTCCCCTTACTAATCTGGATAATAGAATAATAAATTGTATATCGATGTGATAGAAATGGATATTTTTATTTAGTGGACTCTGTTTGAAATTTCGAGGCAAAGGATTCATAGTCGAAAATATCTTGTAAATGAAAGTGGGAACGCACGAAATGATAATTCTGTCGGAAGTATCTTCGGAAAGCGTGTTCATTCGTCACAGACGTGTCTTGATCCTTCGAACGCGCGGTAAGCAGAAGGATTGAGCGATCCACATACAGATACGTACGCCATAGTTGCAGTTAAGTAGGTAATTAGAAGCGGCTGCGAATGTAGTAGTAATGCTCGCCGACCTACGAGCGTAATCAGAGGCGTGCGAACGCACCGAACCGCGTAATAAGTAGGTACTTCGCCGACCATAATTTCTTCCAGGTGACTCGACAATTTTCCCGACGGTTCGCGGCTGTTTTTCCGTTTCTCCTAGAACGCCCTGCACCCGCGTTGCAATTCGGGGTTTCCTGGACACTTTAGACCGCGTTTCCTCTTCTACTCTGAAAATTTTAAATAAAAGAGACTCTTCCGCTCCAGACGCGTATTTTTAGAACTGCCAGTACTTTCGCAACAACTGAATAAACGTACGTGCCTGCTTAACCTCTTTACACATCTAGCTACACGCTTCCGACATTGTAAAAATTCTTTTAGTCCATCCTATTCATCGTTATCGTCGACCTACCTTCCGTACCTCAAGGTCGTTCAATTTCAAGGCCGTACATAATTTAGTTTAGCTGGACGGAAACACGTCTTTTTAACTTTTTAAACGAATCTCCTGCATCCAACTTAACAAAAACGATGTATTCTACCAATTCTAAAGATTTGCTTGCAATTAAAACCTGTCCACACAAAGCGGGCTGAAATTGTTTTTAAAACTGAATGTCCGTCGTAGAAAAAGATCGATGTTATAACAGAGATTGGTGAAACAAATGGATATTGTTGATAGGTTGCATTTGTCCGAAGCGTACATACGCGAAGTTCGATAGCCAACGGGTTTCACAGCGATATTGAAAGAAGGATTTATTAAATTTCATTAGCAATTTCGTATTCCATCGGAACGAGGTTCGATATTCTTTTATTCCTTGGTATCTAGTATTCAGAGTCGCGATTGTGTCGGCAATATAACAAAGATCACGAATGATGGAGAGCCGTGGAAACGACGGGGGCTTTTTCCCCTTCCCAGCGACAGGCTCTCGAATTGATCGGCAGAATCATCGGCGGCGTCTCTAAACGCTTACTAATAAAAACGTTCCATCTTCGGTAATCGTGCGTAAGCCAGGCCCCGGATATGCTGATAAATTCTCGCCGGGATGACAGAGACGATGTATCGCGTCGTTCCACCCGATAAAGGCCGAAATCACGGTAAGCGATTCCGATAACCAGATTGCCGATTTTATGCATTCATAGGGCGAGGCGAAATACCAGAAATAAATTGAAATTCGGTTACGTAGAAGGCAAATGTCCCTGTTTACGGATATCTTTCTATCGCCGAACACAGTTCTTTTATTCATGACAACCCTTACGTGAACAACTGGATATCCATACAGCCGCTCACGACCCGCAGCTAAACCCTTATTTAATCTTCCCTCTGCAAAATCGCTAAGCCGTTTCTACACTGACTTTACACCATGAAAATACAGTCGGTCACGAAAATATTCGCACACCACCTATAGTTTTGACCATTATAGTCCGTACTTCAGAAATTTATGCAATAAAAACAAATAGAGGTTTCACGTATGTTACTATGCAGTGTGTAGTTAACAAAAACATAACAGATATTTATTTACGATAAGTGATTACATAAATAATAAAAGAAAAATGGAAAATACGGTCATCCTAACTAATAAATAAGTACAGCTTAAGTACAGCGTAAAGTACAGCTTTCCTAACATTTACGAAACACCTGAGAAAATTTTTATTATTGACATTGCGAATGTTCAGAGATAGCAAAGATATACAGCGTGAGTGCTGTTAATATGACTTCGTATAAAAGCTTGAAAATAAAGAAAAAATTAGAAACGATTGAAGTTTAAACATGAAAGCGGTCAAAATGTAACAGTTCATTTCGTTCTATCGTCTCTTAAGGAACAATAAAGAATTAAACACGTATTAAATAATGTCGGAACACCATTCATCGAAAATTAATGGAAACGTAGTCTTGAATATTTGTACGATAAAGCTACATGGAAATTTAAATTTTTAATCTTGACCGGAAGCGATCAATCGAATATTTTAAAGTTAATCTATTTGGAAAATAACTAGACAGCATAAACCAATTTTGCGCGAATCGTATGCATAGTTCTGAATTAATCGAGGAATATAAAAAAGTTCGCAATCAAACCGCCGAGATCGATGATTTCATGAATAAAAGAATATTTAAAATTGTTTGCATCAAACAATAACGGATCGCGTTTA
Source organism: Seladonia tumulorum (assembly GCA_913789895.3). Classification (NCBI taxonomy): domain Eukaryota; kingdom Metazoa; phylum Arthropoda; class Insecta; order Hymenoptera; family Halictidae; genus Seladonia; species Seladonia tumulorum. The sequence continues at coordinate 30,947,293 of OU565267.1, forward strand.
CTCTAAAACATAAAAACTTGCTTCGATCGAATATTAGATTAACTTATATTATAATAGATTGCGAGGTTCACTGTATACGATGTTCTGTAAAATCACTTATTGATTCGTATACATTCTACTTCTTATAATCGTTGTTAATCTCAATTATTTATCGTTGATCAGTATTTGTTGCGGCAACCGAAAAACACTACCAAATATTTTTATTTTATAGAAATCTACACCAACAAGTTCTAAAAGTTTCTCTAATATTTTTACTTTACCTAACTTTGATTCTTTTACTAACTAATGTGAGATGGTTGGATGGATGCGAGTGTGCGGGGACGGATGAAGGGCGAGGGGCGGGGACGGAGGAACCGCCGAATATTTAGTAGTATGTATCGTGCGTGTTTGTAAGTGCGATGTTTTGCCGATCGTTCGAAAAACGTTAGGACGAATCGCGCCTATAGGACAAGCGGCCGTTGCCCCGTGCAAAGACAAAGGAGACGGGGCTATAAAGCGGGGAAAACGGCCAGCGCGGAGAAGAATGTCGATAGACACAGCGATAGGGAGTCGAAAATAGTCGGATTTGTCGAAGCGGTCGTAATCGAGGCGGAACGGGTTAGGATCGTAGTCATAGGCGTGATCACCTAGGCGTAGTTGAAATACGAGAAGCACGTGCGGGATAGACTGAGCAGCGGCGACGAATTCTAGTTTTTTCATTGTCTTTTGCCAATAAACTTCTGTGCAACGAACTAGCCGGCTTTATTCCTACACTAATATTTAACATTTTTTTAATAATTGCGGAATATTCGAAAGGAGTAGCTGAAAATGCGCTATAGTTCCTCTCGCAATATTACTGCTAACGATGAATAAGGGTCGGATTTTACAAGACAGGGAAAATGCCCGTCATGTTGGTTCGCTAGATTCGAAAACAGGGTCTAGGGTTTAAGGCCGACGGGGCATCAGTGTTCTCGACTATGTTTTTGCTCGCTCCGGTTGGGTCATTAACTCGAGCGTCTGACCATTTCCAGATGGCCCGGTGGACTCTAACCTAGGACCCCGAGGGGTAAGAGGAAAGTATACGGTTTTGGGGTTCTGGTAGGTAACCCCCGTGGTGCGTGGCATTAGCCTTTGTTGCGAGCATCTTGAGCGCCTCTAGAACACGGTGAACTCAGTATGGCCTAGGAAAACCCGTGCCCGTCCCGGCCACGGTGAGACCAGTCTTGTAAAATCCGACCTTAAGTCAACAAAGAATTCGCCCAAGTGTATCGCCTTGCAGAATTGTCGTGGATTGTATAGAATATGTCAAGAGAATCTTTGATAACACAGTCAGCATACAATCTGTATAAAAGATTGATAAAAGAAACTTCTATCCCGGATCGCTTGGCCCGAAGACTTTGATTTCAGAATGTTGTCAGCGTTCCTGGGTTTCTGACTCACTATACAACCGTCCTTTCGACGGAATCCTCCAGGCGACTTCAATTTTTTCTCTACCAACTTCGCTCCGGTGTCGCCGGATCAAGACTCGTTCCCCCACTTTAATTTCCCCCTCTACCGCGCTATACCCCAAGTTTCCGACGCGTTTCGTCTCTGTCGTGCATACTCCGGGTAATTTTTTCCCCTCGTTTCCCCTCATCCGGCGATAGTGCTTCGCTCTTCAGTTAGGGGCCAATTTCATTCCCATTCCATCGTTCAGACGGTCGTAATAGTTGTCTGCTTGTTCTCGGCGGATCCTAATATTCTTCGTTGTTCGCCGGATCAAAGTCACGTCGTAGAACACCATAGCGTACGGCCGGTGCACAATATCCGCGGGATAACCCCCGGGAAGTACCATAAGCGACTCGAACTACGTAATCAAACCGTAAAAATACAGCCAGCAGCTTACTAGGAATTCGCGGAGCGGGCGGGGGAGTCTTTGATATCGCGAATTCCATGCAGAACATTCCGACAAACGAGGCCGAGACCTGCGTATATCTCAGGAAATGGAATCAGGTGGCGCGTCAAAGGACGTTTGACGGCGGTCCTCTTTCGATGCTGGTCCCAGGGAGGTTCATCGGCCCGATGTAAATACGATAACTTCTATCCGGCTTTCCATCGATGCTCTGATCTAGACGCGAGACAAGACTACCGTCTGCTCCCGCGAGAACGAAACGCAATTAACCCGTCCGTCGTCTTGATCTGCCGGGCAATCAGCCCTCCGATTCGAACGCCGTCTCGGATTGAAATATTAATTACGGCGCCGGTGATCCAACGGACGATCGAAAAATAGAACAGGCGTGTCCCGGACCCAGACAATGGTGAGCTTAATCAGCCGAGCGACACTAACCAACCCGCCGCGCCGGAAACCCTGAAACTATCGAATCGCGTCCGAAGTCGATTTTACATCTATTTTTCTGACTACCAGGGAAACTTCTCCAAGAACTTGTCCCACGGTCCAAATCCCAGGAACATTGAATCAGTTAGTATCTCACAGATTAATTTCGTCCCTGATGGAACTCAGGCTACCGAGTTTCATGGAAAAATTTAGGGGTTCCGTTCTGGTGGGAGCCACAAGGGTGGTTTTTTGGGGATATTACAGCTTTTACACTCTCCGCGACTAAAAGATAGCACATTACCTAATTTTGTTAATTCTCACAAATGTAATCGAATAACAACAATTCACGTATTATATATCACTGTTCAGTTAGCAATAAGTTGTATCTGTTCACAAACAATGTAATATACTACTTCAGAAGCTAAATACCATTTGTTTGTATAATGTACTATCTTTTTGTCGCGGAGTGTATGAAAAGCAGTGTCTCAATATCAATTTGAGTGATTCGCTATTCCATTGTGAACACTTGCCAAGAGCACAAGTAACATCGAGATAACAACAATTTTACTACGATTAATGTAAATATTGTGGACCTCGAATCACTGATACGACACGATTGGGATTCTTTTTTTTTTCGGCGAACGAACTATCGATGATCGCACGATCAGGGCGTGTCTTGCCAGATTGAAGAGTGGCTCTATCAAGTATACACATCCCGATGAGGAGGCGGAAACGGAACGAAAGCAAACCCCGTAATCCGACTGGTTGGAAAATTAAGCAAAAGAAATGGGGTCTGTGTTGTACGTGCGATGCACTTTTACTGCATCATCGAGGTAGATATTTGTTGGAGCGCGATATCAGCTCGGGCTTCTTCTGTGCTTGGAATTTTAAACCGCCTGCGAATTACGTTTGTTTCCTGTAGTCTTCGGATATGCTTTGGCACACGATACAAAGGAATTTGTGTGTCGGTTGTTTCTTTCGAATCTACGTTGTGATTTTCTTACAATCAACGAGCTCTCTACACCGTTGAATATTCCATATTTTCTTTCGATATTGTGTAGAAATGCCTGTCGCAAATTAAGCAGTTGTAACATTATTTTTAATTAAGTCTTTCTTTCTTTCCGCCGTAGCGGAGATTCATGCATAGAAAGCGGCGGAGATTAATTTAGAGAATGTGACTTGGTTGTCCGTAAATAATCGGTGAAAGTTAATTTTATGCAGTTCGTTAATTCGACTCCGTAATATTAACCTACATTAATCGTGTTTACCTCCTTCTGCTGAATTGTTTGAGTACATCATAAAGGTGGTACGCTGCATTCAGTAAAACATGGTAAGACCGAAGGTAAGCAGCGAAACAAATGGCAGCAGCTCGCGTGTTACTATAATAAGATACGGATTGGTAGATGTTATACAGCCTTTGTTCTGTATTGTTCGTTGAGGTGGAAGGCAACAGGACCAGAAGGAGTAGTATAGATATCCTGTAGCAGCAGTGAGATATGCATTTAGGCCGGCAGTTAGCATAGAAACTACGAACATCCACTTGGCGGGACTCTAATCTAAACTAATCTCCTGCAATCTCACGCAGTACCACCCATACGTATTACATGCATGCACTACGGAGTTTATTTGCGCGAAATATTTCGCAGGGGTTGTATCAATTCGCGGCGGTAACGTTGTCCGAAAATAATTGGATTATTCTAAAGAATAAGTTAATTGCATGCACGGGAACGCTTCGAAATCAACGGGTAGCCGCAAGACATTTCGGCCGCGTTTTAACTGCGTTTAACTCCCACTAATTATCCGCAACTGTACCGCGATACGACTTTAACTGAACATTGAACTAGTTGTTAACTGGGCGATATCATTCATCGCTCACGGCAAGTTTATCGCTTTGTTAGCGCGGGGACTGTTCAAAAGGAAATATGTTTATAACTGCTGTTTTTGCGAGCTACGTTGATTCTCATGAATACTTAATGATTTCGGCGTTTAACTCGTTTTCTTATCAACTCGGGGCAGTGTCGCCAGTTAGAGTGGGGACACAAGTCTTCACCTGGCAACACTGACTTGGAGTACTGTTCTATTCCTCTGATAGAAGATTACGTGTTTTACGTTTCCGAGCACGTCACCCTTGAATGAAATTCATTAAAATGAAGTTACTAAAAAGTAACTCTGGACGAAGCGAGATAAATTACGCTAAAAAATCAGAAAGCAAGGCGTTATTTACATGCGGAAGATTCGTTTCCCATGAAAATCGGAACAAAGGAAGAGCTATTTATATTCACGAATTTCATTCTGAAATAGATACTGCCTTATTTTGCGCCGCGGCGGAACGGATAGAAAACAAACGTCGTTTTCCTTATCGATTTCTTGTCATGCCACGGTAAGCGGTGAAGTCCAGGATCAACATTGTGGTTGAATTCTGCGGTTGAATTTCTTCCACTTGCCCTCAGCCCCGGTAGTTTCATGAATTTTCTGGAAATTGAATCGTATTTCTCTGTGTAATTTGTTTCTTTGCACGGCGTTGCTGTTTTACGACGCCTTTTTTTTCTACAGAAAACTTGCATACTTGTGTAACAGTTCGGTCCAAATGAAAAAACAGCTTGCCGAGAGAGAACGCAAAAGCTTTCGTGCTTCTGCATTCGATGTGTTTCAATGTTTTCCCGAGAGCAGTAACACGCGTAACGAACGAAGTATTTTTATTCCTTTGAAAACGAATTTATTTATTCACGTAGCGTAATTTATTTTTTGTTCCACTTTCAATAGTAAATATTTTTCAACGCGTCCACTGTCAAATTACAACTTCTGGAAAAACAGACTTTGTAACAATTCTTTTAAATGTTCTGCTTTCTTCAATCTCAATAGAAATTAATTTTCTCCAATACATTATAGTAAAAATTAATTTCCATACATGGTGAAAAAATAGTGTCACGAATATGTGACCTACGTGGCGATCAATATGTTAATAAATATCGTAATTTTGGCATTCGGCATTGGTCAGTAGACTACGGTTCCGCAATGTAAATACATTTATTTCTTTTTTTCAATCATTTTTGTGTATTAAAAGTAATACGATAAGCTCTTACATTCTTCAAATGTTTTTACAGTTTTATGCCCGTTCTGTTTATTTTTTCATTCTGCTTACTTAACGTAGGTGACTTGAGAAATTATTTAATAACACAATTGTGAAATCCACTAATCGAAATAATAATTCCTCCGAAATCGAGCAAAATATTTTCAGCGTATTCTAAAGCGGGGTTGGATTAAACCAAGAGTTGATTTAACAATAACAGTAAAATCTGTTTAAGCTCATACACACATTCAACCTACTATTATTCCACTACATTACACCATAGTCCATAACCTCACCAGCCAGTCACACGAAAGTGTATCTACTGATTCTATATTATTTTCGTCGAAACTCTTAAAGTGAGCAATAGAACAAACAATAGAAATGAAATTGAATTTTGTCATGGGTTCTCAAGATTGCAACAATATTATAGTAATTGACAAATACTCTTTTTAGTGTTGGCTCCTGCAGATGTTGCAACGTGCGCAGATTTGGCAACGTTGCATCCGTTTACAGAGAAAAATCAAACATGATAAAAATGACGCGATTGTACCATAGCAGTATACTTACAGTTGTCCGAAAGTGGTATCACAAATATATCGAAAATTGGATGCGAAACGCTGGTGTTGCATTCGCACGGAGTGGAATGCAGAAAACGGCATCGTTACATTACACGGGCCATCTCAGTTTCTAAATGCGCCGAACAATTAGTGCAAAGTATGCTTAAACGTTTCAACGTAACAGTATCGTAATAATATTTTAAATGCACTTACAATCTTGTATATTTTATATTCAACGATATTGACGGATTCCTAAATCACATTTATACATACATTATAATTTTAGACATAAATTAGGATCAGAGATATTTTTACGGACACAAATTGCAGATATTTATATTGAATTATTCATATTGAGTGTTGCACGTTTAAATTGAATTACAACGCAGATTATTTCATCGGGTTTCTTTGTCTTAACGTGAAGTCTAGCTCAGGATATTAATTATGGCACATATCAAAGACAAATATTTTCCGAGTCTTAATAGATTGAAAATTATATGTTGACATGCTTGAATTCGTATCTTCTTACCTAGGCTTAAAAAGCACCACATCTTTGCTAAATAAGAAAGAGTTGAATTTACAACAAATTATTGTACCTCTTGTTGCTCTGAAGATCGCTCCAATGATAGAAACGCGTTATTATTATTGCTAAGCTGCGGATGTTACGTATTCACGACAAGGCTGAGTAGGTGGACACAATAAAAACAAGAAAAGAATTTGTAAACACTGTCACACAAATGTATGCTTATTAACCACTTCGGTACGAGTGTCGACTATAGTCGACGGCCACAGATGAACACGCACAGCCGAGTGTCGACTTTAGTCTCTGCAATTGCAGTGTTTACGTCCAGAAATAGACATATCTAGGAATCTATAATAGGAATCAAAAACAAGGGCAAAATGTCTGAAAAAATGTCAAATGTCTGTGGGCAAAATTTCGTGGCCGATGCGCGCCGTACCGAAGTGGTTAAAATTCTCAAGAGAAGAACTCTAAGTTCTTGCAACCGAAGCAGAGCATTTCTATTTTGCACTGAAGAACCACGGTGTAATTATTGCCCGTGAAAGAAGACCATCAAATTAGCTGTTAAATATATGTGAGGTTATGTACCGCGGGAGTTGCCATCTGATGTCTGCGAGATGCATCTACATCTCTAGTTTTTCTCCTCTGTGAAACACTGATAGCAATGACAGTGGCTTCGTGTAAGACAGTAAACGTTTGTGCAAAGTCTCAATTAGCTGGAATTCCCGAGCCTCCTACGATCTGTCGTAGAAACTTGCAGTTCAAGTAGTTCCTTTTCTAAGAGTGAACGCGGCCCGTAAAACGAGGTTTACGAGGCGATATCTGCGGACGTCGCGAGAGCGTGGGGTCAGAAAACTCCGTAGCATTAAACCCATGTAAAACTGAAACGTGGAATTTGGAGGAGGGCGCCGCCGCCGCGGGATTCAATATCGAATTTCTGAAATTGCCAGGGGGAAACAGCTGCGAATACTGCCCAAGGCCCGGCCTGGATGAAATTCAAATATCGAGAGGGGGTCCACTCCGGAAGAAGGAGTAAGGTTATGCAGATGCCAGTTTTCTGTTCCGTGTCGCGGCGTCCCGCGAGTACGTCCGTGGGTAGCGAACAGTGTCAGTGGGACGCATTGGCAGCAGGTACAGAATCGTTATCAGAGGATGAGATATTCCAGCCTTGCTGGGATCGGCGGAACTTGCATTCGGCGTGTAGGCGATAGGAGCGCACGGGGGTCGAGAGGATTCGCCAATGGCGGGGGAGGGGGAGGGGGAGGGGGGAGGGAAGGGATTTTTGTCGGTCGCAGGGTACACGAAGCTTTGGCGTTACGCCACGCAAACGAATATTGCCAATAAACTGCCAATCCAATTTACCTACGCAGGAAATGCCGCTGTTCATTGTTCCGGGTAAGTTCGACTTTTCATCAACCTTCATTCCGTATCCGCTCATTCTCTCCTCCACCCCCACCCCTACCCCCCGGGCCTGACAAACTATCCCCCCTTCCACAAACTCACTACTTCCTCCGTTAATTGTTCCCGAGTGAAATTGTTAAGACGACTTCCTGCTCCTTTAATTTGATGCGACCCGCAGCCCTTAATCCCTTTTCGACTGTTCACGCCGCATGAGGCGAGTCACTTAATTATACCACATACAGCTACTCGCAAAATTTAGCGTACACAAGCTGTAAAAGGGAATCATTTTTTCGCCTGTCGAATGTTTGTAAATAGTGATTTATTTTTATTGTACATTTATATTTAGACAAATTTATAGTTTATCGTGGGATATAAAAAATGCTTGCATATACAGAGAAAATTGAGAATTTTAATTTTTAATTTTTAATTTCTATAGTCGTTTAATATGTTGTACAACCTAATCAGTAAATAGTGATGAATTGTTAAACTTTACCTCAGTAAGCCAAAAATTTTTAATTTCCTTATCTAACTATCCTTATTCTTTTTAAGAACCTATTTCTACATAATAGTGATACATCACGAAAAAACAGTAATTTTCTAGACGACTAATAAATGTCTTATGGTAGAATACTAAAGCGGTCTGGAAAGCTATTAAACTAAGACATTTTATTGTCGAGTTTCGATGACATAAAGAACTTTGAACAAGCCATTTTGAAGAAGCGTTCCTCCTGCATCATTAAAAGTGAAAAATTGGCGAACTTCGAATCGCGGCATTTTTGCGGCGAACGAGCGTGACGGGCCATTGTCTTTGAAAAATTGTCGTTCCAGATGGTACAAAGAACTGCGCCGAAATTTCTACGCGAACAAAACAAGCAAATGAGTCCGAAGTTGCCTAGGACTTTTAACTGTTAGTCTCGATAGCGACGGTCCGTCTTTTGTTTGAAGTTCCCGCGCGGCAATTTCGGACTGTTCCCGCGTAAGCGTTATAAACGAAGAAGACCGTGCCATTAAAGGCTTTTAGTCGGAAGAATAAATTGTTCCTGTAATGCTTCGGATTATCTCGGAGTGAGACATCAAATATGCATGCTCGAATCCATGCTGACTACGACACGATGCGAACACAGTTGTACACTCGAAGTTGTCTCGTTGGAGTTTCTTCTTCTTTTCCGTTTGCCGTATATTTTTCGTTTTCTCGCCGATAGTGTCGGTAAATGTTTGGCTTCTTGTTTGTTTATAATTCAAACGAGGTCACGATTCGCAAGCATCAACTTTTAACTAAAATATGACGAAAACAATTTCAACCAACGCATCGTGGTTCCAAATTACCAAAACGTGGTCAAAACCTCGCAACGTGTTAACAAATTATTGGTTCTGCATGAAAATTGGTATTAGGCCGTTTTTGGGGTCGCTGACCACGAATGTGAACTTGAAAAAACAGAATGGTGGCTCCAATATGGCGGACATATACATGAAAAAATTATTGATTCTACTTGAAAATCGGTATTAAAAAAATTCGGATATATGATTCATTATAAAAAATTGACATTCTATTCAAAATCTGTTTAAATTTTTTGCTGAAAGACGGTGCATATCTCTCACAGTTTGACAGGAAATGCAAGGAAAGTACATAAAATACCTACTCTGCGTTACAAAAACAGTGCTACAACCATAGGGGCATCTAGGGGCAGCTAACTTTTTTTAGAATTGCAAGATAATACTATGTGATGATAAGACTCTGTGAAATTTTCAACTTTTACTCTACATTTTAAAAATTTATGCCTTCACTTTCACTCTCTCTTTTGCATACATAGATATCAGTTAACAATAAACATTTGGCACTAAAACCTATGCAACTTACCTCCACAAACAGCATCCATAATGCACAATTAAAGCTTCACAAGCTTAAAAAGGCACGGTTCAATGAACTCGAAGTTCGGACTGTGATTGTTGGTCAGGTGTAAAAAAATGACCCTTTTGCTGTTTACCCCCATATAGAAAGACTCTTAGAGTAACCAATCCCATACTTAAAATTTACCTAGCGGAAAGTTCATATTTTAGGTTTTGACCACGTTTTCCGGCTTTGGAACCACTGTGGAACGTGACCTTAACGGCGATTAAGTTTGCGGGTACGTTAAATATTTGTGCAGTACTTAAATAAATAAAATTGATGGGGAACACACGGTGGGGAAGGGAACGCCGGGAAAGGTGTCCTCGGGCAGTCTCGATAGAGATATTTAGAATTACAGTCGGCAGTATCTCGAAATGGAAAACATCTGGCTCCGGGAGAAAGAGAAGACGTAAAACGGTCCGGCTAGAGTGTCGCGGTAGAAAAAAACCTGTTGCGGAACACGGTGATTGCGAGGATACCGGGGGACAAAGCTATTATGCCGGCGATTTGCCTACGTCTACGTCTGTTAAGTTAAACGTCGCGACGGCCGAGGGCCATTGAAACGGAACGGTATTACACGATATTCGAAGTTGTCCAGGGAAGTGTATGCCGCGGGAACATTCGAGGAAACAGAATGTTTCCGTCGTTCTCTGACTCTGCTGATTCCTGGTCGAGCAGGAAGCACTCCTTGCGGCGACGATTTCGTCGCTGCCAATATGTCTCGCCGAATCACCGATCACGCTCTTATCGAAAATGGAAAATTGACGCCGGAAAACGCGGTCCTATCCGCCTCCTTCCTTATTCCTCGACGTTCATCAGTTTTATTTATCCGAAGTCCCGAAAATTCGCGGGCGTTCACGGCTCCGATGAATAAAATGGATGCCGGTTGATCCCGACAGAGTTTCGTTGAAACGAGAATCCCGCGTCTCGTCGAATTCGTCAGGATTCACGGGGATTTCCACGGACCGGTTTACACCGAACCTCCCACCGTCCCCGGGTGTCTTAGAATCGTTTTTCATCCCGATCCGGTAAATCGATGGGCTGGCAGCCCGGCGATCGACTTAATCTTGTCCTTTCGAAGTGAACTTCGGATGAAAGTTCACATCCATCTTGCGCACCATGCGCACCATGCGCACCATGTTCCGGATTTAAAGAAGAAACTTCGATATCGCGAGCAAGGACATTGGGAATGTCATCTAAAATTTTTATGAACGCGCGAGAGCACGCCAAACGATCGATTTACATTGCCACCCAGAAGTATTAAAACACCTGTCGACTTTACGAGCAGAGCTGACTTAATAGGTGCTATGCATGCTGCCGGATATTTTTAAAACGATGATTCAATAAATTGCGTCAAATGAATCCGGCGAAGTGCTGCAGATAAGTAGCTAATAACAACGGCTGATGAACTATAAATTATTGTTGACATTAACATCAGCGAATGTTTATGTGATTCCAAATTTTTGGAAAAAATGTTCGAAAATTGATATTAAACTCACATATGGTATTCGTAATTTAATTGTGCGTGTACAAACGATATAAAATGAATTTTTCTATTGTAAAGCGATTGTACCTCCTAGCGGGAAAATGAACATGTAAAAATTTCAGCAATAAATTCTGTATTCACCGATGAAGATGTGACATTTCATTTTTTTTTTTCATTTGTTTTACGCACATGCGATATAAATAATCTGTATCGTTGGGATGGGAGTAAAACAACACTCAAGCCTTACAAAACCTATTGCAAATTCGTGTTGTTGATTTTCCGATTTTTCGCTATATTGTTTCGAAACTGTTTTCGATTTCCAGTGAAAATATTTCTATCAACGAACAGTCTGGCGTATTTAGAAAGAATAAACCGTGTGGTGTATCAAGAGATGAAGTTTATTGTGCGTTTTAAAATTTCGACAGTTTTTGCATTAAACCAACGACTCTTTGAATGAAACACAATTTAACAAAACAGGGAGAAAAATGAAAATGAAAACCGATTCGACTCTTTCGATGTTTTATGAAAAGTTAATTACACTGAAAACTGCGCTGTGCTTTCTGAACGACTAATTTTACAAGTTAGCGCATTAACGTAAACGAACCCCGCGCAGGAATGATCAAGAGAAGTCTGCCTCATTTTGTTTCTTACGACGAACAAGCATTAATTATTTATCTCGTGTAAAGCGCGACGCATTTGATAGTAAGCATTGTTACGAGGCAGCTAGCAGGAATTGTCGAAACACGACTTAGTCAGTACATTTGCAGATTGCATGCAGCGTGTTGCACCCGGGAGAGCGCATCAAAGTAAACTTCTTCGGTATGCACGACGACACTGCGTCCCGCTGGGAACGCGCCCTAAACTCGAAAGCAGCGTATAGACGGTCACGTGAGCACTGCACAATTCCTCTCTACGTAAAAACGTCCGAAATCTTCTGAAAGGATCCATCACCTGAAAGACTTTTGCCGACTGTATCGATCACAATATTCAACACCTGTCCACAGTGTCTCAAAATTTTCAATTGATAAAGATAATGTTATCCATAACCAAATTGTAAAGAACTTTATTTTGATCTCCACCGTTGTAAAATTTAAAGAATTTTAAGATACTAAAATCAGAAATACATATGTATATATAATGCACAGTCAAAAAAGTCTCCATACACCCTCTAAACTGAAGCAACTTTTCTAAAAGTGGACCAAACGAGTGGAGCTTTTCCAAGAACTTAACATGACATGCAAACAAAATTTTCCATTGATAAAAATAGTGTTATCCATAACCAAATTGTAAAGAACTTTATTTTGATCTCCACCGTTGTAACATTTAAAGAATTTCAAGATAAAAGTAGAAATGCAGAGACGTATGAAAGACAGTCAAATATTAAGGTCGTTGCATACGAAATGACCTATTTCAGAATGCAAATTTTATGCAGTGTTTTCATCAAGAAATACTATTATAATCAAAAAGGTTTATTATAGTAAATCATTTGAAAGTACAAAGCTAATCTTTCAAGTCTATCTGCGGCTTCTATTTGCATATCCAACTTTACCTTTAACCGAATATCTCGGAAACTAAAGTTGAGCGGCGGTAACATGTATAGGAAAAAGTTGTTCAGAATGATGACCTTGACAACATATTTCAAGGACATCAAAATCGGTGAGGAAGCCCCTAATGTAAATAATTACCAAACATTCTTCTAAAGTGTCAGTAATTGAAGTAAATAATTTAAGTGAAACCTGAAAAATATTAATCAACTTGCAATATTTGTGTTTATACAAAATGCCACGAGGAAAAGAATTAAATAAAACAGAGATTAAAATTATCAATAATTTGAGAAATGAAAATCAATCGGTGGCAAAAATTTCTGAAATTCTTGGAAGAAGCCGTTGTATAGTTTATAACAGAGGTTTAGCAACGATCTGATGCTTGACACGGTTAAAAATAAAATATCTGACCAACATGCGCGAAGCTGTGGACTGTCGCGTTATTGTTTGAAAAATCGGGTGACACGACGTGCTTTCCGTGCGCGCGGGAACATCTGTATGCAAAGGGAGATCGGTTTCTAAGTTTTTATAGAATTTCTGACGGTCTCCGCGATACTTGGCGTTTAAAAAATCGTATATCGGAATACTTGTTTACGTTTTCCCGGGTTTATATCTGCGCGCGGCCCCTTCCTCTGTCGTGATTTATGACTCATAAACGTATCCCGCCGTGCCGACCGATTTCCACAAATATACGGGAGATCGAAACGTTATTGCGAGCTGGCTGGGTTGTATGTTCCACGCAATCAGCGGATTAAATCGTTATCCGTGCCACGGAGAATTCGAGATCTATTTTTCATTCACCGGAGACGCTGGTTACCGCCGCCCGTGAAATGTAACAGCCGATGGCCTCGGAACGCTTTAATATCGTCGAACATTTAAATAACATCGGTGCCAATATCGTGTTGCACCGACTCCGTTACGCATTACTTCAAACATACAACGAAGGGCTTAGAAGCCAATCAGTATAAGTGTACAGTTTTCCCATGTGAATTTATTTCAACCATAACAGTTGTATCAGCATAGGTGTGACATATGTTAATATATAACATTCCTTTGAATCTTTATTTTCTTTTACAAGTAGAATTTTAAAATACCCAACTAAGCCGTTGTTGCTCGATAACAATTTTACCTTTTTCTTACGTAAAATACATAGTGTAGGTATAGTATAATAATATAGTATAAATTGTTAGATAGATTGCATTCTCAAACATGCATGCAATTCCACTGTCTCATAATTATTACATGAACACTGTAATAGTAACGTTTAACGTAATTAACAGTTCATTACTGACTAATGAAGCTTTTCAATAACACCGATATTAATATCGTCGAATATGCGATTCAATCACATATGTTCCCACTGGGAAGGCAGAATTCACGATTAGTAAACACAACTTTATTCTGTAAGATATATTATGAAAACGAGATATTTGCAGCAACAACTTTTGCCCAAAATTTTTAGGTAATTTTTTTCACTTTAATTCAAGAACAAAGTTCTCGAATTCTTAACGCAGTAAACAAATATTTTGCGACGTAAAAATTCCATCGATCGAAAACATATTAAACGAAGCAATTGTATATACGGTATTCATTCATGTGCATTATAGCACTTATCTTAAAAGCTCGAAAGCTTTCGGCGTCTCTATATCGGCCGGATTCCATCTGCGAATGAAAAAGATTACGCACAAAAATGCCAGGAAACGCCGAACAGCCCGAAAAAAGGATTTAGAAGTTGCCTATTCGCGGAGCCGTTGAAATATAATTCTCGTTCGCGAATAAAAAGGGAATCGAAAAGCATAAAATCCGTTTCAGTGATTTGAAATCGAATCTCAGCACCGGTGAAAAGTTTCTATTAACTCGAACAAAAATGCGCATGAGAATTAATGTTCGATGCCGAGGGTTTATTGAAATGTCACTTTATTGATTAGTCGCGAATGATAAATCGTCACGATCAATTACGAGAAATGTACACATCGTTTGTACGTGTTGCGATAAAAATGTTAAATTCCATTTTCACAGATTCCGCAATCGATTCCAGAAAACATTGTGGATATTTCAGCACTCGGCGTGTGCAGCGTGTTCAATTTACACGTAAAATATTTTTATTTAAACCACGAATTATATTAAGCATTTGTAATGAAACAAAATCTAAAATTGCAATTTGCTCCTAATCTTTGGCATAATGCTCGATGCATCGGTACAAAAATTACTCTCTATATTTAAACGTGCAATATAATAAACAAAAGGAATTTTCTGTAAAATGCTGGCAACTGTTTGATAAATTTATTGGGCTTAACTTTACCTTGGCAACCCAGAAATTTTTAACTTTTCATTATATAGTCCTGTACATCTTGACTGGAAAATCCAGAAATCGATGTTTCAAGGCGAGGAATTCACTGGTTCAAAAGTTACGAGGAACACTGCACGATTGGCAGCATACAAATTAAAAATCTGATTTTGACTAATTTTCGAAGTTGAATAGTTTGCTATAATATTCGGTTGTGGAAACAAGCAGCGGTTAAAAGTCACGCTTCAAAACAATTTGGACATTATAATATTTGGCGGGTCGAACTATGCGGTATTGCAGAAGGAAATCCCGAGTTTCGTAAATATGAAATTTCCTCTAATTAGCATTGCAGATCAGCGAAATCTATTTCTGCCCTAGAACCGAGCATCACATGAAAATCACGATGTTAATTAATTAATCGTGGTTCAGTTCGCAGGAATGATAATAAAGTTCCCATATCCAATATGTAGATACATGCAAACCGAGTATAATTGAACGGGCGTTTACGCGGATATTCGATTTAATGATCGTGACAGACAACAAGCCCGCAATTGTATTTACACGATTCAATAAAACATTAATCTCGACGGCTGATCGGACGCCGGCCGATCATCGTTCCCTTTTTACAGGTGGTTATTTACCGGCGGATAATAAATTTCCTTGGAGGGGTGGGGGGGGGGGGCGGTACAGAATCGAATCAACGCTAAAACAGAATGATTGGCTCATATATCTCCTACGGTGGATCTCCTTCATCGAACATCAAATGCCCTGTCAAATTCCGCGCGCGGCCCCGGACATTGTTTACAACGCCGGCAGTATCGGCGCCGTATCTGCGAACGGTTCATTATTTATGAGGTCGCTGAAACACACCGATCAGCGCTCATTCGAAATTGACGGGTATCGATCTCACCTGTTCCACCGGTGAAACGTCCCCCGCCCCTCCCCGTCCACCCCCTCCCTCGCGTTAACCCACGAGGCATCCCGATGAATGACGGGTCCGTTCGTTCCGTTCGGTATGACGAACGAGCCGTGAAACGCTGCGCAGAGACGCTGACGTTGCATCTTGGCTCCCGTCGCGTCGCGACGCGTCGCGACGACGAATCCCACCGCCACCGCCGCCGCTTCAAAAACGCCGGGTCACTTCGACTCAACCTCTACAACGCTCCCCTAAGGTTGTCACATACCCTTCGGGTCACTTCAAGATTGTTTTATTTACGCTCCGGGACGAAAATGTAGCACACGTACAGATTTACAATGATGGAGAAAAGTATAAGAAACTTTATGTGCAGTCGGGGACAAAACAGATAGAAAACACCCGATTTAATTCCTTCAGTTTCATTTAGCTTGATGAGATAATTTAAATTTTGGTAATTATTTACTTTAGCGATTCTTTGCCAATTTCAATTGTTTGAAATATGTTTTCAAGGTCATCATTCTGAACAACTGTTCCGTATACGTGTCACCCGCCGCCTCGGTCTTAGTTTCCGAAATAATATTACAGCCCTAGATAATTCTGCCCTTTTTAATTGACCGAACACGTGTTTTAGGCTCCCCTTGGGTCCCCTCCACGGAAAACCTAATGTAGTGAACTTAAGTTTCTAAAAAATATCTCGTAACATGTACAGGGAGAAGTGGCTCAGAATGATGACCTCGACAATATATTTCAAGGTCATTGAAATCGGCGAGAAATCGTTGACGTAAATAATGGCCAAAATTTTTTTACGTCGCTGTACACTGTTTTGGTTTGTTTGGTTCAGTAGATAAAATTGAAATGTAGCAGCCAAGCTCGCAAAAAATTCTGAACTATATTTCGAGAAAGTTTTGTGCCTCTGTTATAAAGTATACATTCGGGCGATGAAGGTAAATTGTTAAGTAATATTGTATCATAAATAAGCAGGGTAACGGTAGCAAATAATACACAAATGCAAGATAAAGGAGAACAATCCTAGAATAGCGAATTGCCAAGGCATAATGTATCTTTTTGGTCTGGCGAATCGACTCGCTTACCATCGGGTAAGCGGCGCATGGAATATCGGACCGGCGTCCAGGTTCCAAGTAGTATATCAATCGCGTATGGAATTCGAAATTTCACGGACGAATACTAGAAACGCTAGGCTTCGCGTGTAACGATCTATCCGACGTAGCGCGTCCATTGTTCACACTGGAGATATTTGCGAGTACCGGCTCCCGAATACCTCTCGCCATTCGAACTATCGTCCAAGTAATCCGCAGAAGTTCCTGCGGATCGCGGACTGCCTCCTTGGACAAGGACAAAACCAGTCCGCGATTTGTCAATCGGCAATATTATTCTGCGGATAGCCCAGAAGTGTCTTCTTGTTGTCCTCCGGCACGGAAGTTCCTGAAATGGAAATTACGCGCCCGGCTCGAGGAATACTGGTCGGTATGCAAGACCGACAACGAGCCTTCTGTTCCTAATTAATCGATCGCCATAACACCCGGCTGTAATCGGTTAATAGATATCACTAGTCCGAGGATTTTATGCAAAACAAAAATTATGGATAGTAAGGAATCGAAGTTAATTGAAAATACAGTATTTACCCGATATATGTCCAAAACACGGGTCTAGTCAGACACACACTCGGCGACAAAAAGATAGCGACAGATTATCTAATTTTGTTAATTCTCGCGAATACAGGGTGGTCCACGCAACTTGCACACCTATATAACTTTCAAGGTATGCGTTGTACGAAAAAGTTTTGTATACAGAAGTTGCATGATCCGAAGGGGTACAGAATTTAGTGTATTTTTTTTTCACAGGTCGAAGTGTTTCGAAGATTTGAAAGTCGACTTTGTTTATTAATGACATGTTGTAATATTAATGACATTTGCTACCAATAGTACAATAGAGCTTCGTACAATACAAGAGATACGTTTGTGATATATGAATCCATTTTATGAAAATCGCGTCAGTTATACAAATGTGGATTAAATATGCACATAAATTCATTTAAAACACTTGATTTTAAATACAGCTTAATTTTCTTTATGACCATCATAAAACAATTACCGTTAATTACGAGCTCTTTATTACACCGTGAAAATGCTTCATATATGTATTTTGTCACTGGAAGCCTCTTAACCGTGGTACACGATTATTGTCACATTTCTTCCATGTCGTATTAAACGATCTTTTGCCTCAGAGAGATTTATTTTACCCTAATTGCAGTAAAAATGGGGTAGCCTTGCAACTTGCCAATGTGTATATTATATTCACCTATTATTGTGCATTTCATTTTGTTTCATGTTCCTCCATCTGACATCTCTTATTAACGGTTCTCATTATTTATTTTCTTAATGAACAGATTCGGTAGATTTTAAATAACATAAATGCTTTATGAAAATTTGCTACACTTTGCAGAACAAGGTTCGCTGCATATGTTCGAGAATCTGCAATATAGCTGATTTTATGTATTTATGACAAAAATGATTAATCGCAATTTGAAACGATAAAAAGGTCTCAAAAATTGCACACTATCAATATACCACTTTTGACATACTAAAATTGCTAAAGGAAGAAATGAACTCCTAAGTAGCTTCTGTATCTTGCAGAAGTTGCAGAAAATTTTTATTTTACGATGATGAACCGAATAACCAACATCGTCGAAACTATAGAACCAAGAGAAAAATGTGTTCGTCAAAAATCGTATGACGGTGTCCACATTTCAATAGCTCAAAATTCTCACGGATTATTTTTAGATACGTATTTCTAAAACCAGAGAACAATAACCCGTAGTCCGGCACAACCTTGCATGAGAAAATCCGTTCTGGTCAGCTACGATATTTCTTTGTAAAGGAATCTCCACGAAGCTTTCGAAAAATTTCGTTATTAGTAACAATTCTTTCTCGTCAACCCATTCACCCTTGCACACAAAGTAATCCGCTGCGTAAAAGTTCCTTCGACCTGCCTCGTATTTAGCGAACACTCGTTGACTACTCGGAGCCCAGTGGCCTCAATTTTCAGCGACCCATTCTCGTCGGTCCGAGTGGGAAAACGCGTTTCGTCCTCGTAAGCGCGTCCGAGAATTTAATACAAAAGTTTCCTCGTCCCACGAAATTTGTGCTCGCACGCGCGTTTCTGCGTAAATCCACAAAAAACTCTCTCTCTCTCTCTCTCTCTCTCTCCCTCTCCCTCTCTGACCCTCAAACTATGCACGCTCGTAGAACAAAGCCGGTCGAACAGTGGGCCATTTTGATCCTCTACGAAAGATTCTGCTGGTTTTTGCTACAGGTTTTGCATATATTTTGTTTTTTGTATATTTTTTTTTTATTTTGGGTATTATTAAATCACTAATTTTCTGTTTATATAGAAATTTAGATATAAAATTTATTTACACTATGACGGTGTAAATGCTCCATAAAGATTCAGAAAGTTTATTATTGGGTATGTTTGCTACGCTGTCATAGTAGTAAGATTGATTAACGTTAAGATATTAGTGTCTAACACTTGTGTGACCCTATCGGTGACACGTGCTGATCGTAAATGATCACTTAGTCAGACTAATTTGACTAATTGGAACCTGTTGGCTCGTGATCGACTATTGCTTGTTAGCCCCAGACACCTGAGCGGGTTATCCCTCGAGTTCCAACATAATAATGAAAAATTTAATCGTTCATAATTTAATTAAATGATTGCCTACATATCTTGGCGAACACTTGTTTATTTTAAAGAAAGCAAAAACTTTAAAATACCTTGAACCCCCTTTAATTAGAAGATTAAGTTAATTATTATTTCCGCAGCTCTTTGAAAACTGTCCCAAGTTTCTTGTATAGCGATTACCACTATACAGATAACTTGCCGTGTAAATCTTCTAGCATTTTCGTTATGAGCGTTAATTCGTAGCTCGTGTAATTACTATACAAAAACTTTCCGCGAGGTAAATGTCTGAAACGGTTTTAATTGTGCCCTCCTGTACCGGCCGGGAAAGTGTATTCGGAAAATTAATTATGAAACGATCTCCTCCAGCTAAGTTCGTGGTCAGACAAGTTTTCTGCGCAAGAAAATTCCATGACGTGCAACCTGGGATAAACAACAATTTATTATACTAATTACCGTGTAAAACCGTTGCTTGCCAGAAACATAAACTATTGACAAATAAAGCCATTCATCTTGCATTTACTATCGAAAAAGACAAAACAATCGATAAGATATTTTCTATGGGAATGTACCCATTTCGCTCGAACTAACACTACCAGAATGATAATATTTTTATTTGCTTACGAATTAATTTCATAAGTTAGAAAATAAATATTTTCAGAAATTGCCTAACTGATGACTGAATAATGACAGAAAATAAAATCGCAATTGTTAGAAATAAAAGAATGATCATAAGGGGCGAATCCAACTATTTTTATTTCCTGCCTATTTCTATTATAACTTCGTTAATTGTAGCACTTCAGCTACTTTGAAAAAATATTCTCTATTTTGAAAATATATTCTTTATAAAAATTGAAAAAAAATTGATGTTTTAAATGATTCGCGTTAGAATACTCCCTCGAGTTCCAAGAAGAATTTGTCAATTCAAATGGTATGGAAGGAATGGTATTAGTGATTACTAATTAAAGGTTCTAAAAGAGAGGAAATTAATTAGAACTCGTGGCTGTGACGTGGTCACGTAAACCGTGCCCGGAAACCCTCCGCAGGCATTAAACGGTTGGCAGACTGGTTAGCGCCGGAAACAATGAGAAGCTATAGAAAGGGTTTCGAGAAATGTTCGTCGACCAACTGAGATTTACGGCGGCTTTTGGTGGTTGCATTTTATCTGTGTTTCAGGATGTTAGTAAATCTTCAGAACTGTTGTAACCTGTTATGTTTTTCATGCCGTTGGCTTTTGAGAAAAATGTACGGCTTATTTCTTAAATTCGGTGCAATTATTTCTATGTCGTCGGTGGAACTATGACTTATGCGAAAGTAACTGGGAAAATAATGTTCAACTAAATGGAGCAACCATTACCGTTTTTGGAAGTTGAAAAATGAAACGGAAATATTATGCATTTATTATAAAAATGTTCTGTAACATGCATTAGAATTGTCAATAAATTTTAGTGCTTCCTGAGAATTGTCATTCGACAGCTTCAACCAATAACTACATACGTAAAGCTGTGTGTTCCCGTATAACAAATAAAACTTTAACCACAATCACTATCCGTGAGCAATTGCAAGTAACTGGGCAGAAATTCATTGTAATTATGAGGTTCTAATTAAACTACACATACAATTACGCATGTTTAAGGTAACATTTACTAAACTGAATTACATTAATTTATAATATATCAATATAAATTATTGATTACAAATAATTACGCATAAAAGCTAGGATTATGTCATAACATAAATTACTTCTTTTCAATAATTCTATCATTTAGATGTATGTAAGTAACTGATGAATGTACAAAGTATCTCGACCAAATAAACGGAAAATCTTCGTAAAAAATTCCAGTTGGTAGGGAACAATGTTTGAACCACAATACATCTCGGTGGATGCGAACACGATCTTCTATTCGGATTCAGATCAATAAACATTAACCCATATTTGAGGTAAAGAATTTGTTCTCCACAGAGTTACCTGAACTTTCAATCAGATGATCCCAGCAACCCTGCAATATTAACTGTAACAAGCAGACATTATTCTCAATTCTGTTGCGTAAAGTAGAATATTCTACGAGATTTACATTTCTCTAAGAGCTGAATAAAGTTCAAAATTTTGCAACTGAATTTCCACCAATATCGGGACTAAATATCTGGACAAAGAAAATCAGCAGAATATTCCGCGGGAAACCTGGAGAAAGTGGGGAGGGGTGGGGGAAGCAGGGGGGATGGGCAGCAATTCGTCGGTTGGTAATTAAATCCAGCGCAAACGCGCCTTTTCAAGATTCAGCGTCGTTTAAGGCGGGCGTGACTGCAGCTGCGGCTGCAAACCCTCAAGATGGATTTAGAGGAATCGCTTGGGCTTAAAGCGGCTTGCTTCTGTTTATCTTGCAGGTGTCCTGGATGCGTAAAAGGGACATGCATATCCTGAGCGCGGGCACCTTCATGTACACCTCGGACCTGAGGTTCCAGGTGATCCATCCGGACAAGTCCGAGAACTGGACCCTACAGATCCGGTCACCCCAAAAACGCGACTCCGGGGTTTACGAGTGCCAGGTCAGCACCGAACCGAAGATGTCGCTCAACTACACCCTCAACGTGGACGGTGAGTGCATTCTGAATAATTCAGTTGGCCGCGGGAGTCGCGCGCGCTTCCCGTTGATTTTCATTTTCCAAAGAAATCCTGGTTCGATTCGTCGACGACTCGAAACAAAAACCGATTTCCCCTGCGAAACTGTCAGACCCGGGGAAGAGATCACGGATTACCTACGGATCCGATGATCAATTTTTAATGCACGTGAATTGCCCACAACGATTCCTGTCCATTCGTTCTCAGAAACTTCTGCTGATAAACGGTTGACTCGAGACTTCCCTTCTTCGCAATAAAAAATAAAGTAAATTTTACGGTCCATTCTTTTTTAACAGATCTCCGCCTATCCAGAGTTGTAGAATCATGCTACAGTGGTCGCAACATATAGTAGGTTGGCAAGAAAGTAATTTCGGTATTTTTATGTGAAATAAAATCTAATTTTCTTATCAAAGCAATGAACTTTAATCAATAAAATATTTTATGTAGTTAGTTAATAGTTAATAATTATGTAGCTTCATAATTCCGCACTCGTAAAACTTCTGATACTTTTCGGTGAAAAACTGATCCAAGTGCGATTTCAGATCACCATCATTAGTGAATGTTTTACCATTCAAAGAGTTTTGTAAACTTCGGAATAAATGATAATCTGATGGTGCAATGTCAGGGCTATATGGTGGATCTGACATAACTTTCCAACCAAGCTCCAATAACTTTTCAAGTGTTACCATATATGTATGTGTGTGGCCTAGCGTTATCATGATGGAACACGATTCCTTTGCGATTTGCCAATTCTGGCTGTTTTGTTATTTGTCGACAATAAACATCTGGATTGATGGTTCGGTTCCTTGGGAGCAGCTCAAAATAAACAATACCTTTGTAATCCCACCAAATTGACAACATGATCTTGTTTTGGTGCAATTCAGCTTTCGATGTGGTTTGGGCTGATTCATCACGCTTGGACCATCATCGTTTTCGAGTTGTGTTATTGTAAACAACCCATTTCTCATCACCAGTGATGATTCGCTTCAGAAAAGGGTCGAGTTCATTTCGTTTGAGATGCATATCGCATATGTTGATGCGCTGCGTTAAGTGAATTTCTTTCAATTCGTGTGAAACCCAAATATCGAGCTTCGTAACGATTCCGAGACTCTTTAAACGATATTCTATAATTGTATGCGAGACATTTAACCTGTCTGCAATCTCTCGGACAGTTATATGTGCCCATAATTATGAGAGTGGTCTGTCATATATTTCTTTCATTTTTTTTACATTGAATAAATTTAGTTTAAAATCATGTCGTGTGAAATAAGTGATAAATTCATTTTTATTTTAATTTTGACTTAGACCAGTTTCATAATTATGGGCACAATATGACGATCCGATTGAATAATGTCTTTCATTTGGTCATCATCAACTTCAGATGGTCGATCAGAACGTTGGTCGTCTTCAAGTGAGAAATTTCTAGAACGGAATTTTTTAAAACAATTCTGGTATGTGCGTTCTGTTAAGCAATCCACACCATAAACTTCACATATATCTTTGTGAGCTTCGGCAGCTTTCTCACCTCTACGGAAATAAAAAAGCAATATGTTCCTATAATGTTCGTTTTTGCACTCCATGTTCAAATTGACACAGAATTAATAATTTTAATCAAAATTACGTGTAATTCGCTTCAAAAGTAACCTAAAAGATGCAGTTATGAAATGTCAGAAAGAAAACAAACGCAACGTTAACAGAAGTCAATCAAACAAAACATAACGCTAGGTATTAGTGAAAACCGAAATTACTTTCTTGCCAACCTAATAAATTTGGAACACTCTGTACGCAGCTGTAACTTTCGTGAAAATTAAATTCTATCTTGTCGAATGACACGCGTATAAAGTTAGTCAACAGATGTCTAAGAATTCTCGCGAACAAACGTTCTCGCTCACGCGAAGATCTTATTTTTCAGTGACCGTTCCATTCGCGGAGCAATTCGCATAGCTAGCAATGCATCAGGGTAAACGATACCGAACACGCGAGATTTCAGTTTTGGGCTTCCGGGCCGGCGCGGCGGTATCTCGGGCCCTCTGCGAAATAAAACGACCGAACGAGGAATAAGTTATATTCCTATCGGTGGCCGAAGTTTAGGCACACTATAAACAACCCAACTTTGTTTCCTATAGCCTCCGACGGCTTTCATATTGGCATAACCGCCTCGTCGCGAACTTAATCTTTGCGGTTCAATGCTCCCGCTGCGTGTAACCCACGGTGCTGTAAACTTTCCGCCCGGTGCACCTTATTTTTCCATGGAATTAAAAGCTGCATTCGCTGCAAAATTATGTCTATCCGTGTGCAAATAACTTTCGCCCGTACTGCAAACACCGCGTGTGCTTTTCAAAACGAAACTGCTGTCTTTTATAGGTCGTTTTAAGGGATTAAATGTAACGTTCTATTTGAAAATGTTTGTAAAGTTTAATGCGGAATCGTTACTTTTGAAATTGAACTAATGAATTACGTGTGCGTTCATTAAAACAGGATCACAAAATCTTATGGAATTTTACACTAATTTCAACCGAAGAGACGATTAATATTATTACACTCTCGGTAAAATCACTCGGACTTAAAAAATACACAAATAATAATTTTTCGAGAATATGGTTTCATTGCATCGATTTTCTTTTCACTGTATATTTACCCTGAATGTTTTTATTTTCTTTTTTTTATTTTATGCTATATTTATTCTTTACCACGACCACCGAAAGAACTGGAACAGTTTTTCATAAAAATGCAAAGTACTTGAAGAAATCAGACAGTTTCTTTCTTCAGATAGTGTGAAAAGGTGAATTTTAAGAAACTTCTCAGTTGAAAAAATTAATCTGGTGGATCAAATTTCTCTTGGGTCTACTATTCTAACAAGAGAATTTCGGTTGGAAATTCCGCTTTGTTTTAGAACTCGCGCTGAACTTGCATGGAAAGAGTACGAAGTAATTTTCTTTTTCGCGATATGCTTTCACAATTTAAAATCAAAATACATCTCGGATAATCTTAATCTGTGTATACGGTTTTTCGTCGAACATGCTTTGGAAAGCAAGACAAGTATAAACAATGTTATGATGGAAATGTAATGGCTCCTCGGCGCACTTTAAAACACTAAGCAAGAAGCTTTCATGTGTTATACAACAGCTGTCCTGTATCAGGTATGCGTGCAATTTGTCCATAAATCCAATCGAATTGCTCTGCCATTCTTTCTTAAGCTATTATGGACATTTTTAATGTATTACGAAACTGTACTCGCTAAATCAGCTTTCGAACTGGCACAAAATCAACTGCAATGACTGTTGGGACATCCTTCCTTTGTCCGAAGAAATAGAAGCAATGTTTCCGTGAAACATAACATGCATATAAAGATTTCCGAGCGTGTGCCAATATTTTGCCCTTACACAACCTAACTGGAAAAACGTTCTTGTTATTCTCGTAATCCCCATTAGAATTGTATAATTCTCACATATTAGCGTGCAAATTATTGTACATAACGATCCATATGAGAAAGGACGTAGCACAATGATTACAACAATCATCAATATTTATATATTCATTTGTGCAGTATAATAACACGTGAACAGATCACTGTACATTTCAAGTACATACATAGTCAAATGTTCGCATGGTTGTTCTTGCGATAATATGAAACTACAATTGGAATCTATTCGATCAGTAACATTGTCAGATTTAATCAAATATTATTATTAACTATTATAAACTGATATTTGAAGTACCATAATTTCCTGCAGTAAAGTCATGCAACAGTAAACTTAGGCTCTTTCGATAAAGCAAAAACCCTTCTATCGCCTCCCTCGACACGTTTTTATGAAACCTGGTTTTGCATTAGGCAACGAGCCGGACAACAAAGACGCACACTTTTCATTCAGAGAGCAATAAAACAGCCATAAAAAATCGTATATCAAATTTTACGGGGTCGTTGCGGAGAGGGTGCTTCAAATCCATGATGATTCGAGTCGTAAAAGAAATTTTCAAACTCCGCAAAAAACATCATCTTCGTTTTCCACCTGATTTCTAGTATGAGACCATCCTCAAGGAAAAAAAAACTTAAGAATTTTACGTTTCTAAAACGAGCCCGGTTAGACTGTTGTTCGGATTTTTAATTTTACAACAACATCGAGGACTTTTCATTCGAAGACTGTCCGAGCGTGTGCAGCGTTGATCGCTAGCATGGAAAAATATAATTGATACAATAGAATTATCGATATTTTATTAAGTACGCAATTAAAGCATTCTTCCGATAAACGTGACACCGACGAGCGTCGCCTCGCTACGGTTGCGGCGCTCAATTTAAAAAAAATCCAATTTCCGTATATCCGTTCCGGTCGCGTTGATATCTCTGTCCGTTACAGCGCGAGCGGTGTCTGCAATCATTAACTCGCCCGCGGAAAAGAATAAAAATATCTGGCGGAATTTGAAGGAGGAGCTTTGCCCATCCGTGTCTCGTAAAAGCGAATCCTCCACCGTGAGCAAACCAACGAGAGAGAAAAGAGAGGGGGAGGAATGGAAGCGGGGGTAAATCGCGAGCTGGTAATGCATGTACCGGTTGGTGGTGGTTGCTCGCCTCCCCAGGAACATCTCGAGCACGAATCCCGGTTTACAGAGTGCGAGCAAAAACCGTGGCAGACGCGACAATCCATTGAGAATCCATCGAGTAAAAAAAAAAACATAAAAAAGGAAGAAGACGAAGGAGAAAAGAGAAAAGAAAGAACGAAGGAGAGGGGAGGGGTTGATTCTCCAAGCAGCCCCGACAGCATGACGGTCCGGCGCACGTAGACTCGGAGGAAAGAAGCTAAAATAGATTTATCTGCCTCCGGTCGACGCGGATGCAAAGTCGCGAAGACAACCGTTGACGTTAAAATCTTGGCGAGATGGCACTGGGGAAGAGGGCTCGCGAAGATGCGCTGGAACAGGGCGGCGGGAGCAGAGATAGCGGGGATGGAAATCTCGGGGAGATGTACACTCCGTGGCAATACCGTAAGACGCTATTACAGGCTGTTCGGGCAACGAATGGGAGCAAATTTAAGGAACGAGTTCCTTGAAACAATACGAGATAGTGCGGCAGAAAATGCCTAGAGTTTTCTAGTAAGTCGATACAAATATTGACCCTTAGCCCTCGAATGCTGACTGTAAGGCACCACTAGAAATTGCCGTATCGTTATTCAAAATACTTTTTGCATTATTAACTTTGTTTGTATTTAATACATTACTAAACATTCCAGTATTGTACGAGCAAATTACACCATTTTCGTATGTACAACATGAAAGCAAATATTCATGTTTATACAATATACATGTTTCCCTTTGGAGTTAAAATAGCTTCGACTGCAAAGAGGTTAACATTTCTACCAAATTATCAGATTTCATTTGATATTCACGCGTGAAAAAAACAACCAAATTAACCTTTGGCTGACCACGTAGGATTTATTAAACGTTCATAACATTGTTACAATCAACACATAACATTGTTGTCAATCGTGCAAATTACACTGTCCCGTATTACTGACTCTGTGCACGTGTTCCGACAATCTGTTGCCAGTATTTGTTTCGAACATAGTCGTCTTCTTATGCCAAAGTTATGCAAACGATTCTCACGAAGACTGATTATCAAGCCGAATAGGTATCCTCATTCGCAATACGTCGAAAGTCGGCCCGAGCCATCGTCTTGTATCGAAGAATTACAGTCCGCGACAATACTATAAGATATCACTTAAAACGACATAATTATGTATTATATGAATGAATTTCATCGTCTTTGGTGCAGTGTTATTAATAATAAAAGTGTTATTGGTAATAACACTCTATATGAAAGACGATGTTCTTTCGTATAACACACAATTATTTGGTTTTGAGTGGTGTATTATAGTATTGTCGCGGACTGTTTGTTTACCAATTACACGACTCCTAAAATCGTTGATGGAACATTAAGAGTTTCGTGTCTAACGACAGCACGATTGTGCTACAGTCCGCGAGAATACTATAAGACATCACTTAAAACGAAATAATTATGTGTTATATGAAAGAACATCATCGTCTTTCATACAGAGTGTTATTAGTTACTTCTGGAGACGTCGTTTAACGCAGTGTTTTCGAAGGTATTTCTAAGAATTTAAAAGTAACACCAAAACTTACCTTTTATTAACTGCGACAAAACTATAAGACAGGTAATGTTTTTGTAAAAAATTAACATGTACAGCTTATTAATATTTTGTGTTGCCACCATTATTTTTTCTGACATGTAACATTCTTTTTGGAATAGATTTATACAAGTTTTTAGTTTTTTGCTTATTTTTCTTCCATACCATTTCAACGCAGTTTTTCTTTAACGTTAATGTAGAGTTCGATGCATGTCATAAAATATTCCGTCCGTCTTGTGCAGTTGTAAACTTTCGACGGCCTTCTGGATTCTTTTTACCATAGTTTTCACTATTTTTTAAATAATTATAAACTACACAACGGCTTCTTCCAAGAATTTCAGAAATTTTTGCCACTGAATGATTTTCATTTCTCAAATTATTGATTATTTTAATCTCTGTTTCATTTAATTCTTTTCCTCGTGGCATTTTGTATAAACACAAATATTACAAGTTGATTAATATTGTTCATGTTTTACTTAAATTATTTACTTCAATTACTGACACTTCAGAAGAATATTTCATTGACGACCTTTTCGTTTTCACTGTTCGCGAGCGACTGTCTTATAGATCTGTCGCGGCCAACAAGAGGTCAAGCTTGTGTAGCTTTCAATAACACTCTGCATGAAAGACGATAAAATTTTTTCATGTAATACATAATTATTTCGTTTCAAGTGGTGTCGTATAGTATTGTCGCGGACTGTATCTTTTTGACCGGGAGTGTAGCATCGTCGCGGAGTGTATTCTAATAGCGCTGGGTTCTGGGGGATGGGGTGGCTCGATAAGCGTCTGCAGGGAAACACGTTGAGAAACTAAGTCCCTCTCGTCGTGTAGAATCACGGGGTTGCGTGTACGCCAATCTACGGTGTCTCTGTACACGTACGTATGTAGGTACGTGTGTGTGGATGTGTTTATGCGCTCGCGAGTACTCGCGACGTCTAATGCCCGCGCCGGGCCGTCGAGCAGAGGATGGAAAAAGCGCGCGCGAAATAAATCGCCGTTCTTTGGACGGTGTGTCGAGCGTACTCGCTCGAGGTCGTAAAGCATGAACTCGATGGCGAAATCAATTTTACAAATCCGTCGGGCAAAAAGCACGCCTCGGCGGAACTTTACGCCTCCCGCCCGACCCGACCCGGCCCGGCCCGGCCCGGTGTCGCGAGACGTGCCCCGGTGATTTGCTGCAAGGAGAGCGAAAACGGCCCCGGGACTCTACGTGTGTACTTAACTACGGTCAACAGCTTTTTTCTCCATCGCAGTTGTGCTCGACCGTTCGAAACTGTGCGGTTCGATAACGATTCGTTGTTTTTTTTTTTCTTTTTCGTATCTCTGCGGAATTTTTTTCTCCCGTGCGTCTTGTAGACGATGTACGACATTTTTTTCTTTTTTCCGGTAAACTCGGTAAGCTGCAAGGGAAAGGGACAGCTTTCGCCGTAAACCGAGACGGTTTCGACATCCGATATTTTTTGGGTCTGTTTTTTAGTGATCCACTGAAACCACATTCGGTTTATTTCAGCTTTAACAATTATACAGTAGACTTAGAGTTAGTGTACAATGATATCTTCATAATCGCTAGAGACGAAGATTGCAGTCGTTTGAAATCTGGAAGATATAATCGCAGGCTCTAACATTAGGTTTAGCAAAGAAAATGACAGCTTTCAACGGTAGAAAAAACTTAATTTTGCGCAGCTTATTTACTAATTTAGTTCTTTGAGCATCATAAAGACGACACTGCTACAGAACATGATCTAAATCCTCGGAGCTATAATTACACTTACAACTAATACGTAGATTGAAGTTTATAAAAAACTTGAGATTACGGGGTTGTTTTCTTCCCATGTCGTGCAATGTTCTACTCCACAGACCTACAAACAATGTATGCAGGAACTTACGTTCCTTAATGAATGATGGCGGATTGTGTGTATAATGTCATCGTCACGTTCATTGATAATTGAGCGGCTCCAACTGATGTGTATCTATTGCGTTACCTTCACATTAGAATGAGACTATAACATTATGTCATAATATATTAAGGTTGTAATATTATGTATGTAATACAGAATGCAGAATAACCTCTTATCGGAGGTTACAACTGTACAATAAAAAAAAAAAACACTTAGAACTAGCATCACTGACAATATTTACTCGATACAGAAACGCAGTGAGGTTGTAATGATTGGCCCTCATACCATTTACTGTGGATATAAAACCCCTTTTGATATAGTCAGCAATATTTTGAGCAAACCAGGGAGTTTGATTTGGGCTGTACAATTTTTGGACATAATGTATGTGTTTGGTTCATAATGTTTCAGTCTTGTTCGTTTGCGCAGCTTGAAATCCGAATCCTACTCGCAATTAATTTACGTTCCCGTAATCTCCCGGGGAGGACTTTAGAAAACGGGAGCGGACGGTGATCCCGCGATCATCGGTGAAATATTCTTCTTCGGTGAAATATTCGCTCGGCTATGCGACCCGCGGAACGAATACAGGCAGTATTAACCGCTAATGCGTTTCTTCCCCGACGCACAGGCAAGAAAAAAAAAACAACACCCGGGCGACGGAAAAAAAATACCCGGCTAGTTTTGCCCGGTATAAAAATTACGCCGGCTGCCTTGTATTAGCTGCGGATCATTTCAATTGATCTGTCGACTATTCTGGCCGTGTTAACGAAGTCTGACAGAGAAACAGCTGGCCTAGAAATACCGCGTGTACCGGGCTTAAAGGGTAATCGATATGAACAATTCCGGATATTGATCGCGGCCCTGTCCGATAATACTATAGAGGCAGCTTTTTCGTAATTAATGTTTGAGCCACGAAGAAATTTCGCCACCTCGACGGTACTTTTAGATTGGTGACGAACTGGTATTTGTATTGATCTGGTATTTAAATATGTGCATACATGCATGCTGAAACTTGGATGATTAATTGAAAATTTTAATGAAATAGTCACCAATAACCCAGTAATGCAAGAAATCGGCGAAACTTTACCTTAGGGGACTACAAATTTTGAACTCTTTTCTATAATCCCGTAGATTTTTATGAGAAAATGCCGAAAATTTCTTCGTGACTTTCTACAAGTCAATTTCTTCTAACTTTCGTGACGAAAGTTTCAATGTCAGGCATTCACTGGTTCAAAAGTCGTACGTGTTTAAAGTTGAGCGAAAATTCATTAACACTAAACCCACCAAGCATTAACAGTAAATTTATTCCACTATTTTCCATAAACGAATTTTTATAATTTCAATAATTGTAAAATATAAAACCGGTCATTCGACCGTGGTTAGTTTAGCGTTAAAGTGTCAGAAGCGTAATTTTCGATCGCGGTCAAGTAGTTTCGTCGAGCGTCGGCGTGGCATAAGTACCATAAGCGATCAAACGTAACATCCCCGTTAGAATCCAGCTCCTCTAAGCCGGATGGCATTAATTCCCGTGTCTCGAACGGCGTCGCATCATCGCCGGGCTGGTTAGCAGCGGCGCGGCGAACTCGATGAAAATGCTAATTAACTGGCGTGGATTTGGGAAACAATAACGGTGTCAGCGACGCCGCCGGACAAAACCAAAACAACGGTCCGACGCGATCTGGGGCAGAACGCGTTGCTCTTGGGAGCATCCTTCGGGCGCGTTATGCACGCGCGAACGGTACGCGCGCGATTCGGCGCGGGCTGGACTCTCTCCGCTCTCTGCGCTGAGCGATTTGGGCCAATGCAGGAAGCGTATACATTAGCCGTTAAGCCGTTAACGCCGCTACTACGCCCCGGCAGAATTAGCGGGCTAATATCGGCGACAACGAGGGTAATTGCGGTCGCGGACGCAAAACGAAAAGTAACCAACGGGGATCGAGATATCGATCGGTCTCACCGACCTCTCTGCCCTCCAACGCCGGGCTTTTCTTGATTTCTTGTTCGCATATACCACCACCCCCACTCCCTCTCTCTCTCTCTCTCTCACTCTTTCCATGTGTATGTGGATATGAGGTTGACCCAAATACGCCTCCTAGTTACGTAACGAGTCCGCAGACTCGTTTTTGTGCGAGATTCCTTCAATTTTTATCCTTCATCCGCTCGGCCGGATGAGTTGGCTTGTTCGGGGATCGAGGTGTGCGGGCAACGCATTTTTCAGGTAAATATACCTGCACGTAACTGAATTCCGGCTTCCTCCGACTACGTATGTACAGTAAGGAGCAAAACTGAACCAATATCCACAAGTTTTGTATAAATCATTATTTACTACTAGGAATATAGAAGAATAACAAAAAATCAACATTATAATTATTTTCATCCTAATTAGAAGTAACTTAAGAATTTTTTTTCAATAATGAATGTCTCCTCGTTTAGCAATGGCAACGTTATGTGCGCATCCTCTTGATTTGTGGCGTACACGATACTCCTGCCAATGTACAATACTTGGGGGATTGATTCTGTACATTAACACTCTGTCTACGGAACACTAAAAGTGTCTATTTTACATTACCTAATCAAAATAAAAATGCGTATTCAAATTTTTATCCTTTCTTCAAATATCTACCCATAGGAATAAATTTGTTGAATAATTCCTCAGAAATTTACAATCCGAATATTCGTGAATTAGAAATATTCTTTACAGTGACAACTAAATGTTCTCAGGTATGCCCTAACGATGCTGGTCAGAAGAAAATTATTTCCATGCTTTATTCTCTCGAGCTATGAGTATCACACCGTGCCTGTGCTCAGTGATCCCAGGATCATTCAGCTCGAAAATAAACTCGGTAGTATATTGATTATAGATCTTACATAATATGCGTGCATTCATTAATTCCGGCATTCATGAATTCCAGAGATCGGCAATGAAGTTGTAGCTAGCGTGGTATGTAGACGTATAAATACCAGTAATTTATATACGAAGCTGTGCACCGAATAGGTGCAGGCATTACAGCGTGATTCCGCTAGAAATAGATAGAGCCCGCTCGAGCATAATATTGCGATCAATTAGCTTTGCAATCTGACGAGCTGCAGCAACGCTAATTACCGTTACTGGCTGGGCGAATAAACAATTTTTTCCCGAATGAAAATAACATTCAATTTCGAGATCCACGGCTGTGTCCAAATGAGCCAATCGTACAGGCATTGGCTCGTATCCAAGCTTAAGGGGTCACTACACTTTGACAATTGAACAAAATCGTACTCTCGTATATTTTCTTATAATTGTATACCGTATGGTACAAATTCGACATAATCTCCAGCAAGACTAGAAATTCACACAGATAGATTGTTTCATTGATCAAGAATTCGGACAAATTTATTGTGTACGCGTGCAAAAATTTCAGCGTGGTTTTAATTCTGGTATATGCCTGTTATGCTTGTTCGTAGAATCGAAGATCCACGTAGTATAATTTTTGGACATTCAAACTTCAAGCGGCAGTAACTGCCATCAAATAAATTCAATTATAATTGAAATATTTTAAATGTACGCATGCATTCCGATAAAATAATTTTGCATGATGTAAAATATTTTACATTACCTTTATGCCTGATAAGCGTAAAAAAATTATAGGTGTATTTGCAAAAAGTTGAAAGTGACCTTGAAAAATCATGAAAA
Source organism: Seladonia tumulorum (assembly GCA_913789895.3). NCBI lineage: Eukaryota > Metazoa > Arthropoda > Insecta > Hymenoptera > Halictidae > Seladonia > Seladonia tumulorum. Next base: position 30,981,282 of record OU565267.1, read on the forward strand.
AAATTACGTGAACGCTCTATTGAAACCATGCTATATGTATATCGAATAAAAACATTTTCGATCGGACTGCTGATAACGGCGCGATCTCTACTGGTCAGGATTCGTGGTTCACCCGGTATAAAATCGAAAACAAATGCCAGTAACAATCTTGTGAAATCCCATCTAGCCATACACGTCGCGCGATAGCAGAGCAAGGAAAACAAAGGCACCGTGATATTCTCTAACCACTCAACTTTGATAGCGAGTTACTTTTACCAGAATTGAGTTTGACAGAATTGACATTCGGCCGGCCAAATTGGGCAAACACTCGAGCGGGCACAATCGAACGCGGGAAAAGGAGAGCGGACTGGATTAGTTGATATGGCGGCGCGCATTCACCCCCGGAATCACGTTACCCCGTGAACCCTGGTTCGCAATAATTCAGAAGGGAATCAGGAATATTACTAACCGCTGCTAAGAACACTGGCAATATTCTCCGTTGGATATTCCTTGTCTCGTTTCGGATGTTTTCATCAGCGTGGAGCGGAAGACCTGTACGCGTACAAAGGACGTGCTGCCGTAATTTTCTTTGATTAAGGAATCCACGGGGCTGATTCTTCCCGGGAACGTTTCCGTTCGCGAGGGTATTATTATTGGCCATTCGTTCCGCGCGGTTGAGGCGAATTTATCGTGTTCACTTTGAACGTACATCCCGGATGATGCATGCACAATGTAAGGTCTAAAGATTGTTTTCATCGGCGTTTCATTCAAGATATTCATCCAGTGTGATCAGTGTACAAAGTAGGATCGGTTTCTACGTTCGATGAATTGATAGGATGATTCACGCCTGCAGATAAATAGTGGTGGAAATACAGTATTATCTCCGTAACTGTCGCGAAGATCTGTACTATAACTGTCAAAACTCCCCACCACCGGGTTCACTACCGACAACCGAGCCAACGAGAGGTCTATTATCGGTGAGACTGACACTAGTCCAAACGAAGTAAAGGATGCGAGTTTTCTAATTTTTGATTTTTTTATGGAACTTTTACCAGCGTACTCGTCGTCTAGTTTTTCTAATTGAAATATGTCTGATTGAAATCTGAATAAATTCAATCAATTACTGATTTCTCTACAATTTCAACAAATTGTAATACTGAAAAAACATCGTTTTCGCGTCATCGTAATCGAACGATTTTTTCGCAGGTCTCCCACCGGTTCGGTTTTACCTTCTCGCGAACATCTTGGAACGTATTGTTATATCGAAACTTTTCCCCGAATTCCTCGGACTTTCTCAATTCGATCGTTCCGCCTTAATTGTTCGAATTTCCTCGCACGTGCAAGTTTTATGAATTCGTCGACTCTGTTGCCGTTAATTTTCCCCGGCAATTTCATTTTTAACTTCCGTCCAATCCGAATAGTCATCGGCTGCTCCCGAGATGAACATTTCAAAGTTCTCCGGTCCCGGGAAACTTTTAATGAAAGGGGAACGGCGAAAGAGTTACTTGTCCTGTACTATTGTACAGCTAGTTGTGCGACATCTGTAAGTTCAAGGTCAATAAAAGGTTGCGCACGCACGAAACCGTTGTTCCACGTAAAACTTGAGAGCTCTCTTCTCGTTGTCCCCCTGAATGCATGAAAGCGTTATCAGTGCCAAAAGTAAATTTCTAAGAAAGTGTCTCGCGACATTACGAAATTAAATGTTTTATACATGTAGCGAATGTTGTTCCGAAAGTTTACAACTTTTCGAGTTTGCTTGTACAAATTTTCGTTCGGTTGTTACAACAGAAGTTCAAAGTGTTCATTGCCAAGTTAAATAAGTAATACAGAATAAATCTTTCCGCTTTAAGTCTCTATTTTACGGTTCAAACAAATTCTTTGCACGCGTGTTCAAAAACACCTGTGCTTAAAGAAAATGCAAAAAAATTGATTTTTTCAAGGTTCAAAGCCAGGATACTGTTTTTAATCACTTCTACCGTGTTACGTCGCGACGACGACACTGTTTGTATAACACTAGAACTACCGAGTAATAAATACAACTGATATAATATTGCTTTGTAATGATGACAAGACTACATATATTCAAACCTAATACAATTTTTATTCTATCATGTGCTTCAATGAAAAAGTTCATTCAAAAAATTCTGATGAAAACATTTTTATAATTTCAGTAATTGTGAAAGAAAAAATTAGGACAGCCTCACCCTGAGGCAGCCTCGTAAATATAAACTCATAACTTCTCATAACTTCTACAAGAAATTTGCGTTTTGTTTATTTTGTTTTGAAATCGCAGATTTCGTTTATTTCTTGAAATTCGGTTTCGAATACTTTTTACACTCACTGTAAATGACGAGACTGTTCGAAAGGTGGAAGAATTTTAAAAATCTATAATCTAAATCTAATAATGAAGCATGTGAGATATGTCGTCCGTGGTACTGCATAAACGGTATCGCGTCGCGACATGACACGTCTGTGACCTTGTACAAACAGTATCGTTAAGAATGAACAAAGTGGTTAAGAGCACGCCCCTAGCCGCGACGTAGCATCGTGCTCGAAAATATTGTAAACGATCGACGAACAGGTCTCCGCGGCAATGAGAAATCATGATTAGGCTTACACTTGACATTCTTCGTGCAATTAAGTCTCATTGTCACGATTGGTCACACTTAGTTACAATATGGGACTGAATGACACGCGTTAACGCACTGACGGCTTAATTGGTTTCACCCCCGACCCCCGGCAACCCGATCCGGCAATCCTCCCCAGCCGGGCGGGTCGCGTTAGCATTGTCGCAACGCAGCACAGGAGGCTACAAATCAATTGTGAAATTCGTGGTAATCGCACGAGAATAATGGTACTCGTTCTTCGGGGCTGGCCGCCTGGCAATGCAGGATTTAATGCCGGGCTGCGGCGTGTTAAATGGCCGAGATGTCGATTCTTGCTCGAACTTTCGTTGAATTAAATTCTGCTTTAAGCAGAGCGGACAAGTCGAAGCCCGTGTCGCTGGACTTACGCGTGATTTAAGTCGCTTATTGATTCGCGGTTTGAAAGTCTAATAAATGGTGGCTAACAGGGGATGAACCAACACCTAAGGAAAAACTTGTACAAAATGACATGTTGGAGAGGGTAACGATTTTTTTATGTTCAGAGACATCTGCTTATGTAAAATAATACCCAAGTAACAGTCCGAATCTTTCGCGCGTCGCTGTACAGGGTGTGAAGAAATGTTTGAATTTCAAGGTCAAATCTCTCCTTATTACCGACGGCGCGTAGAATAGAATGCAAACTGAAATTCAAGCTCGAATTTGTCTTGTTTGCCCATGACGCGTAGAATACCATAAAAAAAGTTTAACCGTGAAATTCAAGGTGAATGGTATTATGGTAGCCACAATCCATTTCTTTGCACCCTGTGCGTATTCGATAACGTTAGCGAGCGATTTAGTTGCAACTGTTCGCCGTACTCGCCTCGTTGTTAGCGACGCGGTGATACGTGCAATAATATGTATCGTTTAAATCTCGACACCGTAAATGCCCGCGATGCGTTCCAACGGAATAAACGTCTGCTCGGCTCGCACGAAAATTTATTACAGCCCTGCGCAGCCCGTCCTTGTCTTCCAACGCGTCTTCGTAATCGTGTTCCGCGATCGTAAATTTTAATTTCTCCGCCCGACAAAAATAGTTGGAACGAGAACGTCCGTGACTTTCTATTTGCCCCCGCGGAAAGCCGCATAGATCAGCGCATCAGCCGGCCGTGAATAACAACAAATGAAATTCGGCTTCCGGAGGAATTTGAATCGGCGTGCCTCAACTTCCGATCGATTAACCGTCCGATTTTCACATGATTGCCGCGGGTCCTGATCGTTCTGAAACGAGAATTCTCTTAATACTTCACCGTTGAAATACTATGGCGGAAACCGTCCAACTGAGCAAATGCTCGCGTCACCGTCATTCTGGAGCTTCGGAAAATATTTTTCTTAAAGCAATTACGATGCTTGAATATTGATCGCGTAACGGACTCAATTACTGTGGAGGCGTCAATTGCTGTGCCTATATTAATTATACTTACTTTTAAAGCATAATGATTATTGAAAAAGAGATATTAACCCTTTGCACTCCGATGTCCCGTCTCAGGGGACATTATGAACCTAGAATCGATGGCTCGGAGTGCAAAGGGTTAAATTTAATATCTCTAATGTAATACATGTGTTGTATATCGCCTTTTTTAATATTCATTATGCTTTAAAAATAAGTATAATTAATATAGGCGCAATAATTGGTACTCCCACAGTAAATTAGCACTCTTATCCTATCAATAGTCGAAATGGTACATATTTTTGTAATTGGTGGATTCGAGAAATTCTTGTCGGAATTTTTCAAAGATCAAGATGGATTTTATCACTTTTATTTTCTGAATATCTGAGGTCGAAAAACATTTCACTGCGTATGTAAAGAGAAATATTGTTCCTCGCGAAACTCTGATTATCAATGGAACGGATACGTAAATAAATATATTGTTGTTGTTAAATTGTATTCGAATTGTTATGGGGATTCCTTCACACACAAATTAGAAGCAATTTTGCAGGAATTCCGAGCACAGGTACGGAACGTTGAGAAAAGAATTTCTGTTTTCCTGTATTTATCTTCTCAGCCTGGCAGAACCGGGACAATGTCTTTTTGGACGTTTTCCGGAGAAACTGTCATGTACTTATACCCGCCCACGTTCCACACGCGTTGTTTCCTTGTAGACAAATCTGCCAGGCAAAGCTTTCAAAATTGGGTCGTTTATTGGACGGATATATATTTTTCATGCTGCGCAAAAATAAATGATCGTGGACAAACAAGACAATTGTTTATTGAACGCAGAGCATAATATCATTCAATCTTTTCGACTCTTTCGATACTGTTGAAAAATATTTATAGAAACTGTGATGCAATTAATGCGATTGTTTTTAACAAAATTTACATTTTGATATCGAAATTTCATAGATCCCAGGTAAGATAAAATGAATATTATATTTTTACGATTTCGAATTATGATTGCGAGTTACTTTGAGGGATTTCATTTTATTCAAATCTAAATGGAACCACTTGAATATTTAGCAAGAAACTAAGAAAATAATCGAGGTTGATGGAAATAAATTTTGGAAGCCCGTTTAAAAGGTAAAACAGTCTCGAACGACTTATTTCCTCCAGCTCTTATTATACGAATTAATAATGCCAATTAAGAAATGAGGTTTTTCCATTAGGAAAGTGGGTGAACATTAGAAATATGAAAGGACTTAAATAATCATATGTGCCAGGACGTAGGCCCGAGTAAGCCCTCATTAGGTAGTAACTCATTAGTTATTGAAATGCCCCAGATTCTATTTGCACGAAAATTAGTCACCTGAACATTGGGAGCGTGTGCTATAATTTATGGTCACCAACATAATCGACGAATTATCAGGTTCATCTTCTGACAAACAATTCACTTACATTCACACGATATTGAAAGTAAAATGGTTTTTCTCCTTATATGATTAGTGGACGGATTTTATACAATTATGAGAAAAATGAGTAGGTGTAATATTTACACAGTTAAAACATTAGAAGAGTTTAAAAGTCCTCAAAAACAATCAAAACTTCAGACAGAAAAATTTCTATTTCTTAATTAAAATTTGCAGAGTATATGATTCGTGTTCCATTTAATGCGAATTATAAAATATAAAAGTCGGTGAAAACATAAAAAGTCACGTGCTAAAAATTGTTCAAATTAAGTAATATTTTGATAACATGGGATGATGGGCTTTTAGAGAGATAGAGCGTTGGTAATTAACTTCCGATTGATTGAATTCAGCAATTCGATTCGTCCTTCTTTAATGTTCGATTTTTCAACTTTCATTTTTCATTGTTCATCCAATGCCCAATGGTTCGCGAAGGGAGATACAACGAGGAGAGACAGTAAAAAAGAGTTGGCTCGAAAGAACTCGGACGAGGAGCAGTCGACGCGGAGGAAAAGTTATTTGGACTTTCAGTAATCCAAAAGAGATCCCTGGAACGCAGAATCGGAGTTTTTCTTTCCAATAATCTGCAGATTTCTCACTGTGTGTTAGCGTCTATGTGACCGGGGCTTGAAACTAACTGAATTCGCACTTTGCAAAATTTATGCCGCGGGCAAAATGGCGAACGAGCACAAATGAACCGTGATGTTTTGAAGGGAATGACGGGTTCAGGATTTCTCAGAGTATTCGTATCTTGAAAATAGAAAGGGTATGACAGCACTGATGATGTCTATCTAAATCACCTGATTAACTTACACAGGTCTATCCTCATAACAAAACATTTTTACATCAATTCTAAAACACCAAATAATATTTTTTACTAATTATTTTAATGTACTGAAAATAATATATTAATACTCATAAAGTGTTTTAACCTTTTCACTGTTTTAAATTGCAATGCAATTAGTCATTTTTCTCATAAATGCATAACATCCGGAGTCTGCTTATAATAAACGCTATTAGATTAGAGATACTAACGGAAATCAATCACATTTGATTGAAAATAATCTTCTTTCACGTAAAATTAAACCACCAAGAGTACCATTTCGTAATTGGAAAGTAAATTTTTAGTTTATCTTCAATCAGAAATTTGTTAGTTCCGAAAATTACTTTTAATAATCTCTAAAATAGCTTCAAACCGTAGGCGAATTTTACTATTATCATTTATAACCACGCTGGAAATGATAGATGGCGTTTAATATCGTGTGCGACAATATCTAACATAAAAAGTTGAGCAAAATACATAATGTAATCTGATTACACGCTAATGACTCAAATGTAACTGTTAATGCGGTTACAAGTTTCCACAATGGTGAGTTGTAATTCATTTTAATGACAATCACATTTACTGGTCAAGAATAATTAAAATATATATTTCGATCACGGGTATTATCCTTTAATCGTCTTTAGCTTTACATGATTTAATAAATCAGGTTTCGTTCAATTTTGCTACACTAGGAAGCAACACTTTTAAACTTTAATTTTAATATTCATTACGGAGGAAATGAGAACACACAATTTTTAAATATTTGCCTCCAAGAGCCTACGTTACTTTATGCAACCTAATTGCAGCAGACACATTAAAAATTACACTGTTTCGTAAGGGCAAGAATAGAAGATTGATCGTCAGCATTTTTTTAGAATCTTGGACTATTAATTTGAACGATTTGTAGAAAAGTTTAGCATCCAAGTGGTTTCACCAGGCAAAAGTTTGAAAATGAATTTGTAGTGAACTTTTTTCGGGGCGTTTTTAATCGAACAAATATTTTCTAGGAAATATCAAATATTTATGAACGCCAGTGCAGAACTGAAAATATTTTCAAACTGGCCGCGCGGTCCGTGTAACCCGTGCCGCGCTTCGAAAATCCGAATGTCAAAACCAAACACGCATAAAACCGTGGCCGTTGTGCACATTCGGTTTATGCAAAGGTGGCAAAATCGATATTTTACCCTGTGAACTCCAAGATTAAAATCAACCACTTACCATCGATTTCTAGGCTCGCGTTTGCATTGGTTCGCGGCGCGGCGGGTCCTGCGACGAATATCGAATTTCGTTTTTCGATTTGCAAAATTTGCGGTTCAACTGGAATTCCAGCTGCTGACTGATCCAGACCGGGTTATAATTTCAAACTGAGTGCGATGGCCGCCCATATTACGAATTTTCGCCAGGCTCGCTCTGAATACTGTAATTATCAGGGCACGCTTCCGAACAATTTCGAACATGTTCAAACAAATAATCATTGCATCGATACATTTAATTTTAATTATATTTGATATTTATTTGATTACAAAATACTAAAAAATTCAGATTAAAATTTTTATTAAAATTGAAAATTAATGCAACTTAACGCAACTTGATTAACTTCCTACTTTAAATTGAATGTATTCTGCGAGAATTACGATATTTTTTGCATTAATTTTTCGGGAAAACAAACGAGTAAAATGATTAAAATTTGCAAAATTAATTGTTATTATTATCGTTATTGAAATGTGTGTGTGTGTTTCATACTAAACTGTCGATAAGCGCATTGGCAATTGTTCAAGGATTTTTATGTATTCCTATTTAGTTTTAATTAAGGAATGAACGAACGTACGTGGACATTTGTGATTGATTATACATATTGCCATTGTTGGCTGTCATCGAATGGTTTCTCTGGCATGACGACCTATATGTTCACGGAGACCGTTATTTTCCATTAAATCGCACGGTTCTTTTAATCTTCAATTAAATTCACGTTTCAATGTAGCTTTATTTTCATTAAATGCACTTTGACCGACCAAACGCTTCACTACCGACTGAGTTTTTATGAAATTGTTTTATTTCTATGCCGGTGAAAATTGTAAACCCCAAACGAATTTTGCATCACTATGCTCTGAAAATATTGTTGAAATATAGGTTGTCCAGACAATTAAATACTTCTTTTGCGAATTCACCGTATCATTTTTTGATACACGAAAATGGTACATAAACGGTAGTGTGGTGTGCTGTGAACGCATGACCTTTTGTACCTGCATATGTTCTTTGTATTTCGTGACAGTAAATTGCACATATTCAAATATTTATTAAATGTTTTATAAACGCTGTGTTGAAGAAAAATATTCGGTAGTTATTTATAAAAGGCTTGAGGTGGTTCGCTGTAGTGAACCTAATAGATTTTTACAAATATCTCGGAAAGTATGGCAAAGCGGCGGTAACATGTTCAGAATTTTGTACATAATTATCAAATATTCGTTAATATATTTTTTTAAAGTCTTTCTTAGTCTTGATTAATTTGTTTCCACAGTTACAGTAAAATAGCTGGTACAGAGAGCATATTTGACACTTAAATACGTTCAATAATTTGTGTCTTATAATTTATGCCGGTACTGACAGTTCGCAACACGGATAAGCGAATTACAACACGTTGGCCCACGTTAATTTAGATAGGATTGCTATTTATTTTATAGTGACGTTGAATAATTACGCAACAAACAGTTAATTAATTATTTACCTCGAAACCGTTAACACATGGTTTGTACTATATAAACATTCGATTACGTTGGGAATGTCATGTTCAGCCGAGATTCAGTTTCGTTTGCGTCAAGCTTTGAGAAATTTATACAAGTTGAACCTGTGCGCCTTTGTGCTTTGCTTGACGTGCTTGCAGTTGCTTGTTGCTTGCAGTTCTTGGTAGCTGCCAAAAGGGAGGATGCTCTTAGGGCATCTAACATTTGCAAATTAAATGTGAGTCGAGACTTTTAGATTCGGTCAAGGGTCGGGTCATTCGGTTAGTGCGCTGCCTTAACTAGTACTCCACTGTTTTATTTAATCATGTTTGTCTTCTGCGGAATCGAATGTTTTACTACTTCCTGTAAAATGATATTTTCACCAAAGGCACGAAGCCAGTTCAGATGGTGGGCACTGTAACTTCTTTTATGACAACAATGGGCGGGGTTAGGGTAAACTCCCGGTAAGTAAATGCCAATAAAGATTTTTTCTTGAACGGAGAAGTTGTTGCAGCACGTTTTAAGACCAGAATTTTAATTAAGTTAGCACAGCGTCAAGTTATGATAACGGAGTCACAAAATCAACTAACGTGATGTAATGTCACTCGAATGATTCAATTTGTGGAAAACTACTTCCATTATGTTTCGTCGTTTTATGTGCGTCCATGTAATCCATGCAATTATATTTAGTTTCGTTGACTATGAAATTATGAAAAATATAATTAAAAAATTTGCTAATGTAGTCATTGTAATCGAAGAAAAACCAAATAGTAACAATAGCATATAATAACGAAATAAGAAGATCAAATTGAAAACAGTGGAAATATTTTAAAAAATTTTTAAATACTGTTGTAATATTTTCGTGTTATTAATGAGTCGACAAGTTTTTATCGATTTTACCGAATAAAATGGATTACATTCTGCACAAAACCATTCCCAGAAAAACAGCAACAGTAGTCTACATTAATTCTTTGGCTTTCGTGATTGGTTCCGTATTTTAGTATTCATAAGACTCTACAACATAAGAAAATAGGATTACGTAAGCTGAAACAAGTCGCAAAAAAGTTATTAACAAAGGCAATAAAAGGGTCATAGCAGCTGGTGCTCGTAAAAAGATCTGTTCTGTTGTATGTGTTCGTGCAGTTACCACCCCGAGAATTCCGGAATGATTTCATCAATTTTATAAACCTCTGTAGAAACATAAAATATACTTATTGCATCTTCTTTGACCACAACACGATACAAATTAATAACAACTGATCTACGGTATTTTTACGCGACATAAATAAGGGCTCTAATAATATCTCTGTTATAATTGGAGCATTATTTAATCGTTAACGAACGCACAATATATGTATACTTTATTTATAGAACTAGATCATGAAAACAACGGGAAACATCTCAGTGACACTTATTAATGAATAAAAAGACTATAATACTTGATAGTAAATTGCGACTTCCAATGAAATACCAATTTTGTAATTGTACCAATAAGTTAAAAGCTTACAACACTCGACATGAATATGTTAATAAATGTTGTGTTCTCAGAAAAATTTGCAAGCTTTTTAAGAAATTAATTTTAGTGTAAAAAAATATTATTTCTCGCATATCAAAGGTATAACTTTTTAATAAAGGGAAGCGAGTTTTTTTAGAATTATAGAAACAGTATCCCATTTTTTCGCGACGCGCTGCGAGTATGAAATAAAAATAGAAGGGCTTATGTTTGCTGTGATTTTGGTTTTTTTTCCCAGTGGCGCTGATGGAATAAGAGCGTCTGCAAACTTTTCTACGGAAGCCTCGAGCGAATTCCGCATTGTATCAGTGGAGTAATATGTTTAAATTAAAGAGCTTCAAAATTCGTTGCGTGAGAAACTACTGGCAGAATTTGGATAGAAGAAAATGAGACGGGGTTTTTGCACGGCCGCGAAAGTTTTCCGCGCGGTAATTGCAACATGCCAATATTATTATACTTTATTCGCGCAGGGATTTCCCAGTTCATTCCTTTTTATTTCAGTGAGCTATGAATACATATAACATTGGCGTGTCCAGTCCAGTTGAACATTACTGCAAACAGCTTTGTTGTTAGCGCATCGCGGAAATGCAGGGAAATTCACAGTTTCAGATACTATTCGATTAAAAAGAAAATTAGGCAGAGTTTTATTTTCATCACTGCGAACGTTGCTGCTGTGTTGATTTCAACGCGTGTATTACGCTAAACTTTATTAAAAATTTAATTTCGCTGCGTTTCGCGGAACTGTTGCTACACTAACGCGGTACAGTGATTGCGTTTTGCAATCATTTTTCAGGAAACGTTATTTTAGGTTATCTTTTAACTATTTCAAAATAAAATATACAAATCTTCTTCTTCGTCCGAAATATTTTGGTCAGCGGATGTATAGAAAATTTTTTTATTTTATCCGAGCTCTTTGTACGTATTAAATTCTACAATAATTAAAAAGAGATAAGTATCGCAAACGAAAGATGTGAAGAATCTTTAGGTATCGAGAAACGCGAGACGCTTGCGGTTTAGTCTATTGACAAATCAAGGTTAACCTCGAAAATGTATTTCGATCCGTGCCTAGCAGAATAATCACGAACTAATTGCATATGAATGAAGATAATAGCTCGGCGAACTAGATTCTATATAACAAAAGATGCAATCTCACGCGCGCGGCCATTAGCCTTTGCATATGAAAAGACGTAATAGTGCACAATAATCTGCATCTAAAAAGATGCAATAGCGCAGCGGTCGTGTCGACTCTAGAAATTGTTAAATTGTCCGACGCGTTTGCACAAATTTGGCTTGGCTTCATAAATTAATGTAACACCAGTTGTTAGTCCGTCGCCGTGGTTTACGTCGATTCCTTGTATGGTACCTTGATGAAATGCCACATTAATGCACCGATCCAAGAACTTGAGCAACCTGAAAATTTCCAACTTTTTCGCTTCGCGGGTTTCTGGGTCATCCCGATATAGAAATATTCAGGAATTAGATGATTTTTGATTCTCCAAAACGTTTCCTACAAAAAATTTCAGCTTACTCTGCTGTTTTCTATAAATTGGAAATATCTTAAAAATTACAGGCTACTTGAAAACGTTATTTCGATGACAATTTTCTAATACCTTACCTTGAATCAGTTCTTAATCGTTTCATTAGGGATCATACGAATTATTAGCACTTCATTTGAAATAATTTATGAAAATGTATACGAAAAAGTAGAGTTTAAACGATTTCGTTTGTAATTCGATTTTCATCCGACTTGCGTGCATCGAGTTCTCTCAAATGAATTTCGTAAAAAATTTTATGGCTGCCATATCTCTTACGAAAATACGACACGGATATACAAAAGAGGCGGGAAATGGATACAAATAAATACGTAAAATCCATTGCGTCTGTAATTACGGGCACGGGGACTCTCCATTAACGCCAATAAGTGGAAACTGGATGCACCGGAGGACGATGCGGTTCGTTACATACGTGGAGGCTACAGATTATTGGAAATAATCGGGCAGTGACTGCAACAATCGGATTAGAATTGATGTCATCGATCAATGCGCCGTCCTCGATTCATTATACAAACGTTCGTCAATTTTTACGGCACCATTATTATTCGCCGCATTGAAAACTGCAAACTTATTTCTAAAGCCACCTTAAAGTTGAAATCGAAATGGAGGCCATTTTTTAACCCCTTTTTTGGCGATCGTTGCCAACGTACTTCATTAAATTCTTTTATAAGTAACAAGAATGTATTTATTTAGTTTCTTTTTTTTTAGATTTTTTTTAGATGTTCAAAGAAATCAATTTATTAAATAATTCTACCTAAATGCACCCTACAATCTAGATAACTACCAATGAGAAATGTAAAATTTTGCAAATTAAATACATTGCATACCCGAAGCAACTAATTAATTAGCGATTTTATAGCGTGTATAAATAAGGTCGACGCTTCTTTCCTTCAATGAACATGTCTAATTAATCTACGGAAAAAATTCCTACTCGACAGAATTAATTAGCATGCATGAGATCTTGTGAAAATTCTGGGCGGGGAGAGCTACCTCAAATTGCCGAGCATGTAGAACATATTGTTTAATTAATAAAACACAAGGAGAACGTAAACGTCGTCGTAGAGAGGGAAGAGAATGAACGATAAATAGAAATGAATACGGTGTGCTAATAAACGAACGCGCGAATATTTTACAACTTAACTCCTCAAAGTATACGGCTTTCTTCTCCGCGCTATGCGCGCGTTATTAAAGTAATCTTTGTTAAGTTGCACAGCGTTGATAGGCTAAAATTACGCCCGGAATATCTCGTTGAACTCTGTTCTGCAGTTATTAACTTTTCCTTGTGTTATTTCAAATAACGACAGAAAACGGAAAATTCCGAAAAATGTTAGAACCGTGTTTGTTTTTTAAATTGCGATCGGCGTTATCAAAAATATCTCTATCAATTTGTTGGCCCAACAAATAAAATTCAATCTGTTCCTTCGTAAAGTAAACTAATCGAGTCAAATTTGTTATCACAGTTGACTTTGATAAATTCAATTTTTCGGAAAATAGCAGTCGCTTTGGTGAATTCTGCAATTCGTACCCGGGAATTTTTTTTTCATAAATAAAATGTCCACGAACGATGTAAAGTATCATAGTATTGATGTTTATTTTGAAAATATGTGTGCATTTTAACTGCAATGCAAACATGTTTCTTTTTCTGGCATCGTGTAAAAAATTTTCTAATACAATTTGTTAGAAAACACTTCATAACACATTTGTTCACTCTAAAATAGTTTAGTAATTTCTTAAACAATGCACAAAACCAGAACTGATGGCTTTAAAATGAATACGGTGATGGTCAGTGTAAGGTATCATAATCGGAACAAAATGCTTTCTGGGTCTCCTACCCTGAACATTATACTTCTCAAATAACAATTATTTTATAATAACAATTCGTCGAGTCATGATCAAATTTTGCGTTAATTAAAGGGAAGGTGGAGGGGTGTCATATTGCTCTTTCCTGCATATGTATTTCCTATAACGATGATCATTTCATAATTTAAAATATAATTGTTACGTTGTGCCTGTTATATTTTAAATTGCAATTAAAAATAACACTACCAATGATTTCTCGTTTTCCGATTCATATTTGACGACAAATTTGATGGATGGATGACAGAGAAGAATGGAAATATGTACAATTTTAAATAAGTTTGTTATTTTTAAATGATAAAATATAGTTGCCTTACGTAAATGTACACAACATAAATTTGAAATAGTCAAATTATGTCTCGATTGAAATGAGCAGAAATTAGCAAAATATAGGTTCCCGTAGGCCGACAAATATTAAATATTTTTACCACAATTTATTTTTCTACGATTTCATTCCTATCGTGAACATTCTTAATAAAATGATTTCCAATTCCAAGCTTTAGTGTTCTCTCGGAGATCGATATTTTATTAAACTATGAATATCATAATAATTAAATTTTGATGACCTCACATTTATAACGAATATAAACGAAAAATGGCAATGAAGGGTAGTAAACCAGATGTTTTATTGCCCGTGGAATCCATACTAAAACGAACTTCTTCCATAGTTTCGGTTCTTCGGTCGAATTGCCAGTAAAAATGTTAATTTTCGCCGCAGATCCGCGGTCGAGTAACAAACATTGACGCGGATGCTCGAAGTCAATGTTAGAACTGCGTTATTATTATCGGGAATGTTCGCGGTGTTGCCGCGCAGTAGAATAAAAGGAAACGGTAACTGTGAACTATGTATTTTCTTGCTACAAGAAAAATCACAAGCCGAGAGGGCAGGGCTCTTCTCCGAGAAACAGAGACATGAAAGTGTCTCCGGATGATCGTAGGATATCAACGATATTCTAGCAATAGAAACCGCATGAGCATTGCTCGAGTCGACTTTTTCCCCTTGAACCCGACTCTGAAATACCAAGATCAATATTATTTTTATGGAACTGGCGTTTGGCGGCCAGAAATAGAGAGACATAGAGAGGGAGAGAGAGAGAGAGAGAGCCGCTGAAGGTACACCAACTACCTTCGTATCGAAATTCCAC
Organism: Seladonia tumulorum; assembly: GCA_913789895.3. NCBI lineage: Eukaryota > Metazoa > Arthropoda > Insecta > Hymenoptera > Halictidae > Seladonia > Seladonia tumulorum. The sequence goes on from OU565267.1 coordinate 30,996,355, forward strand.
GGTGGCGCGGAAAAATATGAAGGATCAATTTTTAAAAATATTTTTGGTCTAGAGAAATTTACTCATTCCGTTGCACTTTCACTGTTGAGCGGTCCTTGTTCACACATTAGCTGATAACAACTTAATTATAAAATACTTAACATTTCCATTGTAAAACTAAATTTTTCTTCCGTCTTAGAATATTTTCATTTTATTCATACGAAACTGATCCGATTTCCACATATAACATTTAAACGTTTAGTAATCTATTAACACTTTGAGTGTCAAACCAGAACCCTGAAAAATTCCATGAAACCAAAGTAAGTTATTTAATGAAATAAAAATTGAAAATAATTATATGTGGGATATTGAGTAGTCTTCCAACTTTCTTGCATTTTACAGATCCCAATTAAATTTGGTACAATGAATATATTAACGTAAAAATTCATTTTAAAACCTGGACAAATAATTCCGTCACCCACATCTGGGTGACATGGCGGTCAACGTGTTAAACATAAATTTTGTAATGTACCAAATATTTTGTAATATTTTTTGAAATTTCCTTGAAATAATGCCACAACAATTTCTAGTGGTGCTTCAGACTCGCCACTCGAGTGCTAGGGGTTAATCTACGTATGACGCTGGAACAGTGCATCCTGAAATAAATATCAATCGAATAAACAATGATTAAAATAATTGAATAAGTACAGTACAAATTCCTATCTTGTCTGCCTCTATTCCCACCGAACCGTGGAACCGTGGAAACCAGACCAAGAAAATTACAACGCGGCAAATAAACTTCCGCAAAAGTTTAATCGTTTCTTTTCATGATACGGTGACCCCGTATCCTCGGTGCAGTCATCGCGGATACAGACACTACCGGAAACAGTGGGCGGTACAGCTGCCGTGAAAATCGCTCTTGAAAAAAAAATCTCACCAATACCAGCAGCAGCGCCACCGGCGGAAGCCGATTTTCCGCGAATGAAATAGCTTTTAATGTTTGCGAAGTTCCCCGCGTTGGAATACAGAGCGCTCGCAAGTTCTCGTCTCGCGGAGTTGCACGAGCCATGGAGCTTCGGAGATACATACGTGTCCCGTACGATTTATCGGGAGGAAAATGCTTTCATCTTGGGCCAGGTCTATCGCTCGCACGGGTTACATTTGATATCGCAGGCACCTGTTTCGCGACAGTGTTTCGACCGGTGAATATTCCACCGAAACACACTGATTCCAATAGTGATCGACTTGTGAGCGGTTTTTTGGGCGTTTCTCAAAAAATTCATTGCATTCTCAGAATCTGCAGACTTGACTGTATATGCCTATAAATTACCAAATTTTTGCGTAGGAGGAAACTAAAAACTAAACGGAAAAGAGCGTTTCTATTGAAATTTCTATTTCAAGAAATATACAGTCTCGTCGGTATTTAAGTTGACGCGGTCGAATTCGGAGTATGCAATGATGTTTTTTTTTTAATATGGTTTGTGCTTGACCTTCCTGATCTTCTGCTTCTGTTTACAGTAAGTATGGGTAGTTTTTTTTTTTTAATTTATTTATTTATACAGGTCGCATCAATAACTAGGTCATTAGCGACCACAGATATTATATCATAATATTACATTATTATGTCTTTGTACTTAACATATAAGTCACTTATAAGTATACTGAGGAGAACAAATCTTGCAATTGTTATATGTACGCAATATTACAAAGTGTGGAAAATTTTTGTAGATTTTAGGAATTTTAAGTATGGGTAGTGCCAGAGTTAATTGTACAGTTTCGAAACGAAAGTATCGCGGAAAGTGTAGCAATTATAAATTTCTAAAATTCTTGTCAAATTTTCGACAGTCGGAAAGTAAGTTGACGCAAACAAATTTTTTATTTTTAATACCAATTCATGACTATAATTACTTATTAATTATATTAATATACGTGGCTGATTGTAAAATATTTTTATAGACTGCGTCAACTTAAATTCCGCCGCGAATGTACCTATACAAGCTAATGTTCTTAACGTTCTTCTAATCAATAATATTCATTGATAGCTAAGTAACCTATCAAATAAGACAAAAAAAAGTAATATATAGAATTGTAATATATTATATAATTCTAACCATATAATATATAATTATAATAATACACGGAATAATATATAGAATTATTATATAATTGTAATATAAAGTATAAGGAAAGGAATTTCTGAAACGGAAGGAGTAAGTATTGCATCCCGAAAGCGACTAACAATGTTCCCCACGGTTCATTGTCGGGACTTCCGGAATTGTTTTCGTCGCGGTATAATATCGCGTCCATTCCGCTCGTGAGAAAAGTGTCAGTCGAACGGTTTATGGAATCGTGACGTCGTTCTAGTCAGCTTTTCGATCCGAAGTCGGTTTCTTACTTTGCCGCGGAGTTTCTGTGGCTTTGCCGGCTACGTTTTACAGGCTGGCCGAAAGTTTTCTTGCGGAAAAGTTGTCTCGTGTTGCGGATACTTTTCTAGCCAAAGCTGTTTGGATTCTCTCGCCAGGACCTACCATCTGAAAGTGACAGCTCTCGCGTCTGGCTGCCCCTTTGCTTCAGACCTGAACGCATTCGGAAAAAATTACGTTTCGGTACCGCGCTTTACTATGCAGTTTTATTTCGAATGTAACTGACTGTTACAACTTAGCAGGTCCCGTGTTCCGTTCAGTGAAATGCATACATACATACATCCTTCTCCGGGAAGTTGGCTGGACCATTTTTCATTTTTCCTGCACGTTTTCGCTCGGAGCTCGACCATCATGTAGGATTAGGATTTTGCAATCTTCCTGAGAAAAACAATATATCGCGGTTACGAAAGGGTTGAGAGTTCTATCGATTTAGAAAGTCGTGCCCGATGAATTTTACAAAGAAAATTCAGGAAAGAAAGTTTAGCCTAAACTTTAATTCACGGTTAACTATACCGAGAGCAATTGTGTGATCAGTTAATCATTTATCAATCTATCGAGTTACCGTAGCCTCGTTTCCTCATTCTACTTAACGTTCAAATATTGCCTCACAAAGTTCCCGATGATCGGGGGGGGGGGGGGGCGTCCGGTCCGTCGCAAAGCCCCCACTCGAATCGATTTCAATTTGTAATGAATCTCTCGATAACCGTAAGTCTCGGCCGCATCTGTTAATCGCAAATAAACGAATCCGGGAACGGGAGCGTTTTCCTCCCGGTAAATTTTCATCGTTCATCGGCAACTAATTCAACTTGAATTCATTCGCGAAGATTGCGCTTTTAGCCCGGCAGCTCAATGGAAACTCCGTAACGGTCCCTAGCCGTTGCTTGCCTCGAGAATAATTAAACAGTCGTCGAAATCGTTTCTCCCCTATATTATATTCTATCTACGTTTCTTTCAATATTAATGAACCCCTATCTGCGTACCATCGAAAACTGATTCGTCTCGTTACCCACGTTAATACGAGAGGGCACGTTTTACTGACGTTCAAATCGCATCTTTGCGAGCTATGAAATACGTGTTCCAATCCCTTCGTCGAACGAGTTTCTCAATGTGTAATTATAGAACCGCGACGGTCGTTGAATTCAAATCGACGTTGAATCGTTTTTATAAATCGGTGCCTTATAATTAGTTGCTAAATTCTCCGTTAAATAAGCTTTCGTTTAAGCACACTTACGTTCATAATAAGTGCTCCTACATAAATTTAATAACAAGAAAATCTACAAGTGACAAAAAAGAAAGCCAATAGTTGCGGTTATGGTGTCCTGTTTTTAATTATTCCTGCACGATGTGAATGAAATTTTGTACGCGTTTATAAAATGTTCAAATATTGGAGACGTTAAATGTGTTTCATTAGTTTACGTAATATCTTCCATAAATAAACAGCAGTCGTTTACCAATGAAAATCGATGAAAAATACAGTGACTTTAAAGACGCATAACTTCTGAGTCAGTGAATTCCTCGCCTTAAATTTTCGATTTTTCGCATTTTCTCGTCAAGATGTACGGGATTGTATAGTAAAAAGTTAGAAAGTTCTGGGTTGCGTAGATGAAGGTTCACCGAAAACGGAGAGAAGACTTTGACGAAACTGTTCCTAACAGAAATTCCGACTATCCCGACGTAATATCGTGGAATTTTATACTTTATAGAGTGAAGTAGTTTCCTGTCCCGGTATTTGACAAAGAGGTTGCCTGCACTTCAGAATTTATGGAATATTTTAATCAGAAGAGGCTAAGAAGTGGTTCTAAATTAGTGCATGAATAATACACGGTAACTCTAGCGTGTCCGACTATTTTCAGGTATCTCTACTTACGGAGGATAGAGACGGCAGTACAAGACTCATCACACATATTTTATACACTCGTGCGGTTCGGATCAAGGAAATAAAATGATTGTGCATTATTAAACGATGGACACAAGTATTGTACTTTTAATGTCACCGAAAATGATAATGCAAAGAAGAGATTTCTAAAATATACAGACATTTCCGTGACAACGTTCGTAACAACACTCGAAGGTCTCTGTTTTTATAAGAATTAGCGTGAACGAAAAATATGATTGAAATCATATTATTTTTAGCTTTTACAGACTTTTACTATTTTCATTCGTAAAAACCGATGTCTACATCCCTCTGGGATATTTATATAGAGGAAAATTATAAAAATTCAATACAGTGCGTTAGACGTTGAGAAGTATGTGATATTTTTATAATTAATATGCTTTGTGGAGTTTTGAATGGAAATCAATTTTATAAACATACAGATCATCTCAAGCACCGTGACACTGTCTTTCTAGATGATTATTCAAAGGAAAATGATCTCAAATGAGCTTCTCCTCAATGGAGGACGGACTTCGAAAGTGTTGACCCTTTGCACTCGAAGCTATTTTAACTCCAAAACGAAATATTTCTTCCGAGCTAGAATATTTCCCTTCTATATATTTTTTTTTCATTTTATACTGTACGAGAATGACCTATAAGAACTATAATAAATGTTTAGCAATTTATTAAATACAAACAAATTTAACAGTGTAAAAAGTATCTTGAATAACAGTCGCTATTCGAGTGCTAAGTATTAATCTATTAGCACGAACGTGTCAATTTTGTCGTAGCAAGGTGTATCTTACGAACGAAATTACTGTCTCGGCTGATTCGCCCGCAGGCACTATTCCGCCGCTTATTAGTCGTCTTACGGCCTCGCACTATACTTTGCAGATTTCTCCCGACCAGTAAATCCTGGGCCCTCGTCCCCGCAACATAGAGGCACTAACCCATCCATTATCCTTATCTTGTCAACTTCAGATGTTCTTGAAAAGTCGTATAGGGCCCCATTCCTTAGCTCGCGTCAACAGCGCACAATACCGTCGAGTATTCATTACGAGACGGAGGCGAATAATTTTCTACTAAAAGCAGATATCCAAGCACGCCTCCCTTATACCCTCGGCTGGCTTCCTCTTTCCATTAGTCCGCTGCTGGCTTGTTTATTTCGACGCGATTTCTGAACGTGGATTTAATTGCGCCGCGGGTCCGCGTCGAGTCCGGGACGCTTATCTTCCCGGTTCTCCCCGCACCCGTGTTCCCGCGGACTCGTTACAACTGTTTTCGCGCGAAGGGATCGTGTCTCGGGTTATTATTGCGTGCTCGATTAAAAGAATTCCGCGCGCCCGCTCAAAAGGAATGAGAATTTCCTCCTTTTTTCTTCCACCCACTCCCTCCACAGCTCGAGATCACCAAAGTCTGTACCACAGAAATTCATTTCTGTTGGTTTGCACGGAAAGTATTTCTTTTTCTTATTTGTATTGCGGTACGAGAGTAAACGTAAATAGATATGAAATTTCAGAAGAGAAAATTTCATTCATTTTACCCACTAAATAAATGAGCCGTTTATTTTGAAAGTGGCCTAAGTCCATTTATCTTAAAATCGAGATATTTAAGGGTTTGCGTTTCAATGAATTTAAAAATATACGTATAGGACATTAATGAGTCGCACTGCTTAAGTGTATCTAAGGGTGTTAAATTTATAGTTCCTATTAAAATAGTGGCAATTATTAAGTGAATAATATGCGTTTTCTTATCAAGAATGGAGTTAGGCCACTTTCAAAATTAACAACCAGATTCATTATAAAATTTGAAGGTGCCCAAGTCCATTCAACATAATTTAATTTTTTCTAAGAGTTAGATCAGGATGTAGATATCTTCTATTAGGATTATGAGATCTAGTATAATGGGATTCAAATTTAGGAAAACTATTAATATGGTTCTGAACATGCTTTTTTCTTTCCTCAGATAATTTTCTTGATGATCCAACCATCATTCCACGTAAATCATTGCCTACATTTGCAGAGTTTAATACTCGTTTTAAGCGTCCTTCACTTATTTTAAAAGTATCTAAAAAGAATTTTTTACACACGGGAACTTTTCCGTTTGTAGAATGCAACAAATATCTAAAACTCCAATTTCTTGGCGAACCTTTTCCGTTTGTTGGACGTCTTCGTTCCACAATTTTGCGCTCGACAGCTTCGTAAAGCAATACATTTTGTTTGTTAAAATTTCCAAAACCCCAAAACTTCTCAAAAATATTCTTTCTTTCTTTTTCATCGTAATTTTTTGTGCATGCATTCCGATAACGGCAATATTTGTTTTCGAAAATTTTTTCCGGTACAATATTTCCGGTTTGAATACAATATCTTTTTCCTGAATTCCGTTTAATCTTTCGCACTTTTTGGATGTGTGATTCATCAATTTTTTCTCTATTGTCATTCATATCTTCATCCTCTGAAGATGAATATTGTTCTATAATTCGGTTTCTTTTTCGATTTTTTTTTAAATCATTACTTACTATTTCCTCTTCACTATCTGAACTAAATAATAGTCTTGTTCTGTTCTTCCCCATGGGTGAAATAATTTCTAAAATTTAACATTAAATTTTAAGTTTTATATTAATTAAACGTACTGGTTATTCAACTAACGCAATTGTCCAAAAACTGAGGTTAAATTGTAAATACTAATTAATTAAAATTACCTTCATCACTACTTTCCGACATTATCAATAGTAAATATATTATCTTGATTATTTAAGTATAAATGGAGTTAGGCCACTTTCAAACTACACGGTTCGATTATTAAACTAACTCTGAAAACTTATGTGTCAAGAATTATCGTATTTGCTCGGATTATAAGCAACCTGAAATACTTTACTGATAAATAACATAAAGTTGTACACGTAACCATGATAACCGGAAAAAACTGAAAAACGGAGTTAGGCCACTTTCAAAATAAACGGCTCAAATATGAACTAATAGCCCCGGAAGAATCGTGAATTTCGCATTGAGATCCCGGTAGAGGCCCGGTAATTACCCAACAATTGCGGAAAGAAGGTCACAAGCGCAATGTCGGTTCTTCGATGAATCTCGGTGGCAGTTCACGGAATCAGTGTCGAGGGACGGACGCGTGCTGCATAGTTAAAAGTAATCATACGTAAGTGAACTTATCCGGGAGCGTCGGTGATAGTGTTTCATCTGTTACTTGCCCGGGGGATGAAGCCGCTTTCCCGTCCAGAACATAAATGATGTGTGTGTGCGTCTTCTCGGGCCATGGCTGATTCGCCCGGGGTTGCAGCAAACCGCTCCTGCTATTTTCTGCCGGCTGACGTAGACGCAACCGGCATTTCTTGCGATTATTTCCAAGGCGGCGGAACCATTAAGGATTCAAGAGGAACTTCGTCATACCGTAAAGTTTCAGAGAGCGAGCGCGGCCGCGATCGTGACACGTTGTTGGAATCTGCTCAACTATTTTCGTTGTCCGCTTTAATAAGCGAGTCTTTTCCGGCCCGTGTTAATGCGGTGTCCCGCGTGTAGCCTCATCCGGATGCCGGATTTAATTAATTCAAGAGCTCCGCGCTGCTCCCTGGATCCTCGAATAATCGGATATCGTTCCCCACCGTTTTCCGATATCATCGTGAATTTCGGGGATAAGGAAACCTCGATACTCGGTGAATGTAAAAAGTATTCGTACACCTCTTATAGTTTTAGAAAACCATATATTTCTTTATGTAATTGTACATTCTTTTATAAAACAAAAACACAATTACGATTATTATACGTTTCAACTACAACTTTTTATCATTTTTTAGGTGCAAGGTACAAAAGCAGATTTTGTTTTAAAAAATTGTTACCATTCCTACGACATCCAGACATTTATTTCGCTTTATAAAATTTTAAATAAATAATGCATATTAATGCATTTAATGAAAATGCGTTTGAATCTCGTATTTAACAAATGTTTAAAATAATTAAAACAGAGGAGTTTTCCAAACCCTATTGTGTCGCGTGAGTACTTTATAATCATGTACTCATGTAGTGGAAAACAACAAATTTTTAACAAGACTTCACGGTGTAATAAAATTCTGAAAAATTGTCAATTTACAAATCTCATTACCAGTGTACGTTAAATTTTATACGTATCTAATTATGCTTGTTTTATTTCGTGTAAAGTTCTTTTTTTTTAGTGAAGAGGATAAAATACTGGTTTCGTGAAAATTGCATTAAATACTATAGAAGAGTTTTGATTACAAATTTAGTTTTTAAACAACGTTTCATTGGGAGTAATTTTCTGTCACGGTTCACTGATAAATTCTAGAAAATTCAATTTTGTTACAGCAATCAATTCGAAGATTTTGCACAGTAGTGGACTAAATATTCCTTATACAGGACGAAGTAACAAGACACTTCCTCTAAGAGAGAAAATTACCGAGGAAGGACCCTTGGTAATTCTATTTTCCACCTTTTCGGAGTTAAAAGAGTTAAGTTACCGAACGTTCGCAGAATGACGAAGGCACTAATTATTTAAAACACGACTGCAATTAACCTTCGTCAAACATATCGTGTACCAGAGTAATACCATTTTTATTAGTTACAGAAGGAAGGAAGGAAGTGTACGTTAAAGACTTAATGTTTCGTTGTACAATGTTTTATAATCGATGAGGAAAATTTTAAGATATCGATTAACCCTTTGAGATTCGTTATTAGGTCACTGAAGACTACAAGACATTCAAATTTGAACAAATTCCGAAACGCTATTCCGAAGAGTGTCGCATTTCGGATGCAACCATATGCGGAAAGTAGAATAGGTTGGTTATGATCAGACGCGTCAGCCGGTTTCTATCTACTGGCACGCGATCTGGCTGCATTTCCAAACTCGAGTCTCTCGAAAACGAGGCGTCGGACGAAAAAATGTTATGCCTTCTTTTCTACTTATTTTGGCAAGTAGGATCACCACCCGGCCGGTTGTACCAAAATTTGTGATACACCTTGTATATTTTCGCAGCTCAACGTCCTCAGTTAACGAAGGAAAAATTTTCTTCGATAAATCCTGCATTCGGGTTTCGTTTAAAATGGTCTACCTTTTTTTGTCTGAATCCGTGCGATAACAAACACGCGTGCACACGTACCGTGTCAATTAACTCCGAGCCTGTCTCGCAATGAAGACCGTCCTGGAAGAATCACCGCTTTTAACCTTCGGAGAACGTTAGCCAATTAGGATTCGTGAAACCCTCGATTCCAGCGTCGGATCCACGAACACAGGGGTGGGGTGCGGAGAGGGGGGTGGAAATCAGCACTTCAGCTCTTAACGAACACACGTACGAAGAAATTCTAGTCCAACAACTCAACGAGCACACGCTTCAATTCTGCCAATCGTTATGAAGGGAAACTAAATTCCACTTTCGACACCGACGAGATCATACTCAACTATTTCCTGCCGTCATGGAGCAGCCAATTTCCCATCGTTTCGGGAAACGAGTACTTCGATCGTCCGTAGAACCCAATCGTGTAGTCATTAAATCGTCGATAATTGTTCCCATAGAATCGACCGTTCCTTCTGCGGATCGTGTGAATTGTAGAATCTTTCGAAGTGTACCATCAAACGCCACTTATGCGCTGCTGTTAGAAATGGTCGCCTGTCACACTCGATAATTACTCGTATAATTAACAATATTCAAAATGGCTGCGTTCACTTTACCGGATTATATCACTGCAAAATATTTTTTTCTAAATTAGAAGAAACAACGTTTCATGAAATACTCCTTTAACAGATCAGTAAAGTTATTATGAAAATTAAGTTCCTTTCGCTAACGACACTGTTAATAAATATCCCCTGCGTATAAAATACAGGAGTTAAACATAAAAATTTCTTCCACTTTTTTCTTACATTCTTCTCCAAGTTTCGTATTATTATATCAGGTAATATCAGGTATTAATAGCTTGTAGACAAGTAACGTTAGGTAACCAGTATTAAACGGTGGTGAGTTAATTCGTTTCGAAATCAATTTTACACAATAAAAGACACGTTACATAGTAAGAAAAACCTGCAATTATTTATTGTAACGGTTTAAAAATATTATTCGATCCGAGTCCAGTTTATTCCGCACACCATTAATTAACTTCTGCACAGTGTACAAAGCTTAGTAAAGCAAGAATGGTCTGCAGTGTCTTACAGTTGCGTAATATTCAAGCCTCATGCTACAAGGGTGCGCAAGTCGTGCGCAAAGCAAAATTCAAGACCTAAACTATACTCGCAAACCCCCAAGAACATTTCAGAAGCTGAAGTTAGAACTCCACGCTAAACGTCACTTTGTAAAATTAGAATGATCCGAACTTTCACCACTGCGAAGCAGAAATTCGCGTTTCCTAATTGAATCTTTACACGTCTCTCGCCTCGTACACTTGAAAACGTCTGTGATCGCTTATACTTCGTGTCTGAATCGAAAACACGACAGCTATACACCATTTGCATTGAAATGGACGTTGATTTCTGTCGTTGAACTTCGTATATTACGAAACTGTCTCATCCAATTAAGCGTATAATAATATATTCGAAGTCTACAAGTAGAATCGGGAAACATTTAAGAGGAATATATTTCGTAAACGATTATTCGAGTAATTAAATTCAGTGTGCACTTAAGGGTCAAATAATATTGACTTTGTGTTTAAATATTCCCATTTATGTGGGAAATAAAAAGTTTGTGCATCAGTTCTAAGACACAGATGCTAAATGGAAATTTACTTCATTCACAAATCATTTTAATATAGTGAAAATAATATATTAATAATCTTAGTCTTTTAATCGGTTGAATGTTTAAATTGCGTTTACTCATTTTTTTCATAAATGCATAAAATCCGGAGTCTAGTGATAATTATGCCCATTGTGTGATGGATTTTAATTTTCTCCTTAATTGAGCCAATAATTCTTTTTTTCCAATGTCTTATGGTCGATATTGATATAAATGATAATAGATTAATATTGTTTACGTATGTCTATGTGTCATGCAAATTAGTTTCGCAACGAAAGTAACGAAGACGTTGCCAGAATCAATATTATTTCTCGTGGGAAGCGACATCATTAATAAAATTGCCTTCAGGTAGAAATCGTAATGGAACTATTAAAACGATACCATTCGCTGTTACGAAAAGGAATAGCGAGCGACCCTCCCTAGCAGAGGTTCAGCGTAGCTAAATTACAAGCGACGTTTCCCTCCAGCAATTTTACAATTTCATGACGCAATGAAATTCGAACACCGCTTTTACGCACCTCGCCGTATAAATCTCATTAATCGGGCCAATAAAATTTTTATTCTTAAGTAAATTTCTACTACGTCGCAGAAATTTTCCTGGCGAAAGCGTATATAAGAGGAGGTACTTTTCCTCCAATGTACTATTATATTTTATCCTGCAATATTTTTATCATGTCATAGAGTACAACAAGTATTGCCTACAATGTTAAATCCAATCCAAATACATGCATACATCAAAAAATCAATGAAAGCCACTTGGAAAGTTCTGTAAGAGCAAACGAAACGTGTTCGAAATCGGCGTGAGAATTATTTATGCGAAAAGAGATTCAAGGGTACGTGTAAATAGTTTCTGTGACACGAGAGGTTTCAATATTTTAATTCGCCAATACCTTCGCAACTGATTGCACAAGAGGCTCCAGGTGTTCGGTTTTGCCTGGGACAATTTACACTTTCTTCGGATGGGCCAGGTGTCCGTTGACTTATGGTCGGTAGCTCGGGTTAACGGCGTCGCAGACTATCCGGTCGTCCTAATCGGGACTCGCTTTCATTAGGGCGCTTCTTGCAGTTGCCTGGCTGGGAGTTATCATCGACGGTTGATCACAATTCCATGGAAAATCGAGTTGGTCGGGTGGGATCGGGCCGGGCCGGGCCGGGCCGGGCCGGGCCGAACCGGGTCGAGTCGAGTCTTTGGTAAGCTAGTACAGAGCTCGTAACGCAGTGGCTCGACTAAAGCTTTGTTTTTATGGTGTGGCAGGGAGTGGCCTGTGGAAATTGCTATCGGTTACGCGGTGGTTTACGAGTCCGCCATTGGTTGTTCGCCGCTAAACAGCCAATGGAAAGTTTCCAGTGGGCCCTCTGATTCTCACTGTAAAACTGCGGCCGTCGTTTGCGCTCTTCGAAGTTTATCGACCCAAATTTTCCAGCCTTACGTGTACACCGATACCTCTGGCGTTCCCACCCCCTCCCTCCCCCCTCCCCGTACCTCATTCCCCGTTGCAAGTTAACATTCGAACAGCCATTACCAGGCTACAAATTTCCGCGAACGGTGCCCGGTAATGCAGCACGCCAGAGAGTAGTGATAACGAGGTACCTACCGGTAGCCGATTACAAAATTCAGCCGCTGAATGGACTGTCGAAATTCTATTCTCGAGTGTGCTGTAAATTTCCGCGCACGCTATCCTGACGGACAAAGGGTCTCGGATGCTCAAAATTCCTTGAACATGGAGAGCCCCTAACTTTTCATCTGGAAACTATGGGAGCTATTAACCCGGGCTACAACAAATTTCAGAAAATTTCGTTAGGATATTTTCGCCGCGATACGAACATTGCCAGGAGATTTCAAACTGTTTCGACAACCAAAACATATTGGACCATATTGGCGTCCAAAACATTCGTTGCTAACTTAATTCGTCCCTGAACGTTATACAGGGTGTTCCGGTATCGATGGTACAAACCGTGGAGGGGATGAGTCTACATGAGAAAGTAAATCGAGAATATAGAACGGAATTTCCGAAGCTTCGTTTTCGAGAAAATCGAGTTTATAAAATTTATATACAATGAGTCACGAAAGTATTCGAACGCTCTGAACTGAAAAGTTTGAAGCTTAAAAAATACGAGTCATATTATGAATTACAAAATACTTTTATTTCCTAGTTAGTTGATGTTACTTCTTAGTTATTTCTTAATTAGTTGATGTTACCAAGAAATGTTTCATAACTAGTGTTGACATTATCAAAGATGCTTGAAATTTAATATATGTAATCATGATTCTCATACGTTATTATAGAAATAAAAGTATTTCGTAATTCATAATATGACTCGTATTCTTTAAGCTCATAACTTTTTATTTCGGAGCGTTCGAATACTTTCGTGACTCACTGTACATTATATTAGAAACCGTGCAAAATTTAAATAAATCGAATCTTCTCGCTTCCACGAGGCAACGCGAGCCAAACAAGGCAATGCTCGGTCGGTGTACAGTGATTTCTTTGTATATGTCGCCAAAGCCTGAATGATAAACGTCGCGGAATTATACCGAGTGTAAACATAACAGGGCTCGAGTACGTTTCTTGGACGACACACAACGCTGGCAAAACCCGTGTTGTTGACGTCTATCGAGAATTCACTGTAATGTTAAACCGTCATTCAGAGTGTACGTTCGCATGAACGCCAAGAAGAGTGGTCTCGTATCTGGTGTAGCTACAAACCTCGTGCGCTATCTAAATTGATACTACGTAAATTGTATTATTTCGTTGTTACATAACTCGAATCGGATTACACGTCTAATCCATTACATATCGCATATCTCGCAGCGGTGTATGACCGTATGCACACAGACCCAAGCCAACGTTGTCTTATTGGTACGGCTGTAAAGAAGATTGTAGTTCGTCGAAGTATTTCACCCTTCGGCTAGAACACGCTCAAATCAAATATCGAATAACTTTGCCGGCAGACCGAGATGCACTGTAGGTCACCGTCAGAAATTTAATTGTGTTGCCTAAAGCAAGCTATTTTTGACGAGTTATTCTACCAACCAACACGTTTAACATTCGGTCTACCAACTGGCTCGTCTCAAATTGTTGTTTTCGCGGTTTTAAAACACACAAAAGTGCTTCTGTGAGAATTTCTTTAACCTTGTAATAAAATTAATAAAACAACGAAGGCTTCCTATTGAACAAACTTTATTCGTTACAGACGTTTCTAAGAATGTAGAACAGCTTTATTTACGATATATTGCAAATATAAGGTTCCAAATTGTTTCGTGGTAAAAATAAATATTATGAACTACAATTGAGCCGTGATCAACAACTTCTTAGTGTACACGATATAAGAGAATGCAGCGATGATCCATGCAGCAGAAACTGTGCTCGAAATATTGTTCATTGTCGCAATGTCACAAACGTGGAAAAGTGAAAGGCCCGCACTGTATGCATCTTCTGCAGTGAAAGGATCAGGGATCAGAGAATCGTTATAGTTAGCTGGATACGACGAGCCGGTAATAGTGTATCAAAGACGAGGCTTGGAAAAGAACAATACAGAGACACGTGTGCCCCGAGTCTTCCTTGTTGCATATCTTGATCCGACATCAGTGTCGCACGAGTTCGTGGATGCTCTAATCACTCCAAAGGGAACGTGCTGCTTTTCTTCCCTCGTGACGCCATTGTAACAAGCTTCGCGGATTTCCTCCAGCAAGCTGACTGCATTTTATTTCTCAGAAATGGAAAATTTAGTTTACTGCACTGTTAAATTTGGGGCTAATTCGTGATGCGGCTCTTTGTCGGCTGATTGTGAGTTCAAAACACGCTCATCGAACGTAATATCAGTGAAGGGTTTTCTACCATTTTGTGAGGAAATCTAAAGACGAATATCTCGTTAAGCGAAATTTTTTTTAACCAACTTCCGCGTGATTATAATTACGCAAAGCGGAATAAATAAATTAAAATCATCTTTAAATCTGTTTTAGCTTGCGGAGGATGAAATTTACTGTGCACAGGCACAATTGTATCTTTATGAAGATCGTGAAATAACGGGTGCGATATAGTTTCGATTCGTAATGCTCAACTTTCGGGATAAAAAGACATTTACCGGAAGTTCGTCGGCATCCGAGTCGAAGTGGCCTGTGCACGATCGTGTTAAGGAGAGGGTGTGGGGGGGGCATATCTCTGGACGACTATGGATCGAAATTTTCAGCGGGAAACGACATCGTCAAGTTTTATATTCCGCGATTTCAGTATCGAAGTACAATCTCACGTTCGACATCGCAATCCGCGGATGTGTGTACACCGGACGCATACGAAATTATTTTCCGTGTGCGATCGACGGGCGCCGTAGTTTCCTATATTACAAGCACGGTGCCAATGTTTGTCACGATATACCGAAATTGCAGATTCGCAATTAGCGGGAAGATCGATCAAAAGTAGGGAAGCAAAACGATCGGATACCGTGGCTCCGGATAGGCCAGCATTTTGTAATTAAATTTACCAGCTCAACGTGCGGGCAAACGTTGATGACAAATTCGTAAATTAAATTACGCTTACGTTCCGAATTAGTGTATGAAGGACCCCCTCGTACACGTGTTCCTGTTCCCTGTCGGTGTTCCCAGTGTTAATGACAGCCACGTGATTAAAATGTAATGAGAGGTTCGAACGCTTCGCGCGCATACGTATCTACGGTGGAATATGTATTCGACGTCTATATTTCTTTGCATATCGTATTGCTGAAAATAAAACGTCCTATCATTCATGTACAGTGGAATAGCAAGCCGAAAAAAATCAGTACTTGTTGACTCACGGAGGATTTTATGCATTTATGACGAAAATTAATAAATGTAAGTAGTAGAAAGACTGAAAGAATTTGACAGCATCGATGTATATTATATTTAATTCGTTATATTCAATTTGAAATTGAACATTGTTCAGGACAAAGTTCTTGCTTGCTATAAATTACATAGACAATTTTTATCAAGTAAATGTTGAAATCCATTGCCTACCGGTAGCTGTGATTTTATTGGAAAATTACAAGATTTATGTTAAATGTATTGGTTTACTTACGAAATAGAAAAAAATCCTTATCTCGCTTGTGATGCAAAAAATTTTTATTTTGCGGAAGAACCTTCACTATGATATTTATAATGTAATACCCGCCAGTAATAATTAGTTGTTGTTATTTCTATTTATTTAAGAATAAAGTGAATCAACGAAAGAAGCCAAAATAAATAAATTCAGAAATATATTCGATTTTCCGTTTTCAAGATAAAAGAGTTCGTATTCGAAAAATGAATAACTAATTCATTTCAAAGCTGACTTGCTACAGAAAGATGCTTGCGCAAAATAAGGTGCTTATCGTACTCGTACATCAAACAAACAGTTATTTCAAAGTGAAGATTTTCTGTGAAAAAGGGAAAATCAGACTCGAGGGGCGTATCGTAGAAAGATCGCATGGATTTATAAAAATGGGTACGTTCGAAAAATCGCGGTGAAACGTAGCCGGTTTGTTTCGGTTCGTTTTCTACGCGGTTTCCCGGGTATATGTTCTCGCCGAAGGAAAACTGTATTTCGAATCTCGCTGTATAGCAGAGTGCACGCTCGGGGATGCGCCCTGCGCGATAAATTCCGAACGTCTTCCGCGAAGTGGAGGGAAAGATCGCGAAATTTGTGATCGACCGCCTTCTCCGGTGGAAAGCCCGGCAATGCGTCATTTCCCGGCTTCTTTCCTCCGCCGGGAGTATATCGCGTGAAACTCGTCCCGCAATTTTCAGACAACATTATCGCTTTCCGTATTTTCCATCCGCGACGGTGCTCTCCAACGAATTAAAACTTTTTCGAAATCTGCGACACTCGCTGAACGCATACCTGCACACAGTTTCTTGTCTCGAACCAAAATCCCCGAGGCTGAATTATTCTCTCCTCGTCCGTTTTCGAAAGTATAACCTCGATAATGACTTTTTTTCCATTTTGTAATTTTAAATGATAAAAGAATGCGCAAGTCAAGGCTGTTGCTCAATATCCCCGAAAAAGATATTTTCATTCTATACACAACAATTACTGAAATTTTCTATTCGACCATTTTATTGGAACTTTTTTTTTATCCGCGTACGGATCTACAGTATGGTTATTATTTTTGTTGATTGGAGCGACCTGTGACAAAAATCCAATAACCTGTAGGTTACCGACGCGACGCCGAGCGAAAAGAAATCGTCGCGAGCTGTTGGCTCTATTTTCATCGAAAGGAATCTGGACGATACACGAGTCTCCCCGTGAAGTATCAATCATACGGATCGAATAGTCGCGGATCGTTTGTTCCCGCGAGAAATCGCGGATCGCGGGAGAAATCGAGAAAAACGATTTCGTGTTCCAGATGCGAAACGCCGAAGCCCGAGCTTACGAGGCCGTCGCGTCGTGGGAAGAAGGGTAGACGTTTCTGCTTCGAAATCGATGCGCCCGTTAATCGTGGACCGGAACAGATAAGCTCAGCGTAAAAGGGTGAGCGCGATAAATGGAGCAGCAACAAAAAAAAACTGAAATTATACATAACGACTGATCTATTTATTTTCGCGCGTGCCTCGCCGACGACGACTGTTTAGCATTCGCTGGTTAAAGAACTTTGCACATCTGTTTCTCGCCGCGACGATTATGAGAAATTTATTTGAGACGCAGTCCGCGTCGAGCTACGGGAAAATTAATGGACATCCATAAAATTGTTCAGGCTGGATGAGAATGGTACGATATTAAATGTTCCGCGATTCTATCAATGCATTAGAGTCTCAGCATAAATGTGGAATTAGTGCTTACGAATAGACTGCAGATTTTATCGTGTGTAACTTTGTGAAATTATTAACAGAGAGAAATAAATATCTATGCAGCTGACTGATGCGCAAAGAAATATTTTAAAAATACCTATAAAAAGTATTCGTAAAAAGTATTCGTACACCTCTGGTAGGCTTAAAAAACCATGTATTTCTCTATGTAATTGTACACACGTTTAGAAGTCCGATTGGTCCGTGTTTTTCGTTAATAACTGCTTAACGAAACTGTGGGGAACATTTTCGTAAAGGAAAAAGTTACTTCAAATGACCTTGGGAATCTCTTATCTCAAGGAAATACATCGTTGTTTGGTCACCTTGTACATTGAAAGCGTTTGATGTGTGTTTGTCACTGCGTCGATAAATAAAGTCTGGTGCCGTTTCATAATTGCGATTACAATAACGAACGCGTCGAATTGTTGGTAATCCGTTCACTATAGGAATCAATACCGATCACTTTTATATATATATATACACTTACATATATGTATACTCTTAGAAATAGCTCGTATGAATTAAGTACATAGGAGAAAGGTAAATGGTGACGTATTAGCATTGAAACAAGTTCTGAAGGGCCGGAGCTGAATGCAAATGCGCGATTCGAATGATTCAGCCGATAATTGGAAAAGCTCCAAGAGTTCAGGGATCGGGAAAGTTATTCGTGCCTGGACAAGGAAAAAGAGGAACGAACGACGGAGGCAGTAGTAAGAACGAATCCCGCCGATAAGCATTGTAATGGTCAAGTTTTATGGTTGATATCACTTACGGTGATTAAATAGAGGAACGCGAGCGTCCTTCCTTCACCGTCCTTCGATGAAATACATTTTTTTTTTCTTACTACACTATTATTTATTTGGAAAATGAAAATCGGAACGCAGATCATTCGCTTTCGAGTTCAACGTTTCATGTTTTGATCAATGATTACGTGTACAAATTAATTCGTGACTCTGGCAGTTAATTAATTGCATCGGGGATTCGTTAATTACTTGTTAGATTTAGCAAATCCATAGAAGGTGAAATTTACAAATTAATTTGTCCATTTAATATTGACACGAAATGTTAACTTGCATCAAAATGATTGGAAAATTTATTCCACAAATAACATGTGTCTTATATGCTGCACATGTACTGAGTATATTCATACTTATAGTAATTATTTCTTTTCTTTCATTTTTCATATGGAAAATGACAAAATAGTTTCAAAGTTCTTAATATTCCAGATTATTATAAGTATTATATACTTGGGTATATTTACGTTTTCATTGTCTTTGACGCATTGTTGAGTCCTACGTATGGGGCAATAAGTACAACATTAAATTTCTAATTCGAAGATAACGCGACCAATATCCTTGTTCGAATTTTACAGTCTTCTCGTGCGTCAATGTAATATGGATTAAGCGTTCGGTCGGACGATCGAGAAAAAAAATCGATTTTAAGGAGGACGAGCTGAGAAACGTCATTCTGTAGGCGCCGCTTCACAGTGGCCATAAAAGAACGTGGCTAATAATCCGCGAGGATGCGATAACTCTAACGTAAGCCATACTTCGGCATTTCCGTGAGGGAAGAACCGTTGCTCGTGAAATGAATTAAATACGTTGATCGATCGAAGCACAGAAATTATCCCGCGTACCGTAGACAATCGCGTGGGAAGCAATTCTACGTGCAAAAGTGAGTCGAAAAGAAAGAACAAAATTTGTCCATTTGACCCTTCGAATTATGAAGAAAAGAAATCAAAATCTCTAAGTGGCTCTTATAGCTTCCAATTAATATAAACAATTTTTATTTTGCATAAAAATGTACAATTTACAATCACACATTCATTTTGTTTCCTGTACTTTTCAAAATTATGTCTTTCATTAAGAGTAAACAAATGCAATCTTTTATATTGTTTAACCATTAGTTGCAGACAATTTTAGCAAATCGAGTTGGTTGAAACAGTTACTCTGTTTGTTAAAGGACAGAAACAATCGGAATTCTTACGAAAAAACTGTGTTGTATTATTTTAGTGAGGACGAGGTGGTCGAATATTGTTTAAAAGGTGAAATCAATAGAGAAATTCTTTACAAAAATGAAAAGTAATATCTTTCGTGAAGTTCGTGTTTGTTTATGTCACATTTCCATACGCAAACGTCTAACCTGTTAATCGGGCAATTTGTCTGCAGCGGTCGATCTCACAATGATAATTAATTAAACCTCAATTCATATGTACAACATACGATCGGCGAGTTCATTCAATAATTATACGCAAAAGCGTCTTTAAGGTTTCAGTAATTATGAAACGAAAACTCTGAAATGGGTCATTTGACCCACGTGCTAGTTCTAGTGTTAAGTTCAGAACTTCTTCGAACAACTTCTGCTTGAAACTTCTTCGTTATTGCAAAGGTGCGAGCGAGGGTAAGAATTTTAATTTAAAACTATTTCAGAATTTTCATTTTCTTCAGAAAATGTCTCTTGCAAAAACTATTCACATATTGACTGCACAACCAGGAGTACACAAAAGTTTTAGACTTTTATTTTCATCCATACTTTTTAATTATAAAATACTGTAACGTGCACCATTAAATAATAACGAATAACGTTAGCTACGTTTCCCTGACACGTAGGAAAAATATTTCCAAATTATTTGATCAGATGCCTAAAAAAATTAACTAAACTGTTCCGCTCACCTAATATTTTCGAAAAAAATTAACAAAATAGAAGGATAAGATAATCGCTGAAAATTCTAGACGACCATACCAAATATTTAACTTGAAGAGACATAAAGAAAAAATGAACTATTATTATTCCATCCTCGAATTTCTTCGATATTAACGCCATAATCGGAAGACAACGAATATTTTCTGAATTTTTCGCAACTGGATTTATCTTACTCGGCGTGTATTCAGTAATAATTGTACTGCTTTCAGGCCTGTGAATTATTTGAGTCCTTCTGTTTGTACATTGTTCAGGGGACGTAGGTAGATGAATGCATGGAAGCGCGTGCACCTAGTTGCAGTCAGATGATTGTTTGTACTCCAAGGAATATCTTATGCGTCCTTTACAACTGACGTCGTCGTGTTCTACACATTTGTAAGTGTACCCGATTGCATGTTGCACCGTGTCGTCGAAAGGGTACAATATACCCGACCCTCCCGCCGTACGGAAGCATCGGTATTACATTGGAACTCTCTCGTTTCAATCTAGAATGAAAATAACCGCGCTTTACAAATTCTGCCATCGATCGCGGACACGTTGCGCGAGAACAATAGGAAATGACTGATAATCGCCCTTCCAATCCGGGATTGTAAACTACATTCTCGGCTCATGCTCCGCGAGAGTCCCGCTCACCGTCGCCGGATCGAGACTTGTTCCCCCACTCTAATTTCCCTTTCTACCGCGCTATTCCCCCACGCTTGGGCCGGTCACGTGACGCGTGCACAGTCCGGCACTGGCAGAGAGAGGGTAACGTTTTCCCCTCGATTCGTGCTCCCTCCCTTCATCTGGCAACGCTGGTCCTATCACGTGACGCCTTCCGTCTCTGCCATGTCTGTGTCAGCAATGTCACGTGACTAACCCGGCACTGGCAGGGAGAGGGTAACGTTTTCCCCTCGATTCGTGCCCCCTCCTCTCATGTGGCGACACGAGTTCGAAACGACATTTTTATTGAAGTTCTGTATTTTTTTCTACTCGTTATATTGACGAGATGAAGAGAGACAGTGTTATTGTACGTTTTCCAACGTGAGAGAATGTTTTTACTGAAAATGAATATTTTTTCAGTAAATCTACCAGATGCCATAAAACCGGAGGTACTTGAACAATGTGCTTTCCGATAGCTGTATCAACTCCTCGATGGCCACCAATTTTGAACAGTTACCGCGGTGTAATTAATCGATTGTTCCTGCTCAGAATGTTTTTCGGTCGCCAGTTATTTTTCCTATATTAACGACGATCAAACTGTTTTGCAGAGGCTAGGCGATTGGCTATTTTGCTGTTCCGTGCCACGGGTAATACTTGTAATTAAAGACAAACCGAACAGCCGTAACGCGAAACGCCGCGCCGGGATATGGAAGTTTCATATTGGCACGTTATATTCATGAGCCGGTATTTCCGGTACGGCGGGCTACGAAAAAAAAGTGTGCGGCATGCAATACTGTACCGTGTACAAGAAATACGTTGGAGACAATAGTAAATTACACATACTGGAACACACGTGTGCATATTCTAAGCCTTCCGCCTCCTCGTCATTAGTGGTTTTTTATACATGGGTCCGCTTTCATTTCCGCAGCTATAATCGTTACTGATAGAACAATACAGTTTTGTAGGTTTCGAGTATTAAAATGTTTTCTTTTTCTCCTTTTTCCTCTTTCCTAGTGCTTTATTAACGCGTTGCCGGGCGTTGCTACGACTGTAATTAAATTCATTCCCGACGGAAATATTATATTCCGGTGTTTCTGATGTGCGGACGTGTGTTGGATACTAATGATACTGTTTCCCAGAAGATGCGTTTCGAAATATCATTTATCATATGAATTCATTAGCTCCACCATCGAACTCGGAAATTCCACTCTAGTTAGCTTTTCAGAAAAATACTGATGTTAATATTTTATTAGTGTTTCAACGCCGTGTAAGTATTATTTAAGCTTATTGTATTTATTATGTCCCATAAGGGCTTTAGGAAATTTGTCATGAAACTAATTTGGAAAGAATATAGCAGAAGTTAGTTACAAAGTTAAGCGATTTTGAACAATTATTACCTACAGACGGTAGGTAGATCAATGAACCTTAATTTGTGATTTACAATTATGGATTTCTAAACAAAATTTCCAATATCAATATTATGTAATTATTACGTGATAGATGATTTTTATAATGAATAATCTTGATTTTGCATCAAATTCGTGAAATCTGTTCCCACGAAAATATTGTAAGAGTTGTGTGAATGTTTCATCTGATTGTTAATGAAAAATTATGGTGTTGAATAAAAATTTGACAAAAGAATAATAACAGAAGAACATCGTGCTCGTGAAGAATACGTCAAGAAGAATGATGTTCGGGTCGATACGGTCAAATCGATTCGCGTGTTTGACAACGAAAATAATTTTCGCGGGGCGTCTTCATCGAGTGTCGCGTCACTGAGCCGGAAAATTTATCGGAACGCATAATGCTGTATAACCCAAGAGCACAATTGTATTTCTCATGCTGGTAACTGAATGAATGCATGAACCCCTCGCCGTCCAAAATTTAACGCAACCGGGACACGGTATTGAATTTTTACTTAGAACGATTCGTGTACAATCGACTGAACATGAAATCGCGATGACGTGGAAATATTTGTTTTCCATGTATTCAAATTCCTATGCTGTAGCAAGAACCTCACTGTCGTGCGCGCTGTTTCGAAACGCCGGTAGCGTGTGCGATGCGTGGTGCATTTTTTTCTCGAAAAATATTTGTCTACAGGGCGATCATAATTAGTGTCAGTAATCGCCACAGGTCTTTGTGCAAAATAAACATTTTTAAATTAATTGTCAGAAACAAAAATTAAATAAATATTTGTCCTGTGATAATGTTAACAAATTGAGAGCAGTGTAATGTAACAAGAGAACTATTAAAACAGTTTAAACAAAAACATTATACATGACTAGTACAAGCTGACAATAAGCGTAGAATAACGACGATGAGAGAATGCTTTTATGTAACATAACAATAAAATGCAAACAATGGGGATTAATAAAGCTTCTTCCTTCATTGTTATTTCTTTTACGTAATGACAGACCTTCGTTATTCAAATTATTCTAAATAAACCAGAGAGATTTATACATGTGTCCAGTATATAGATTAAAATGCAGACACCGATATTAACAAAACTGTATGTTCTTCATTCAGATGATATTGAAATGAAAATAAAACAACCATGGTAATCACCTCGTACAAAACGTGTTTCATTCGATTTTCTTCATTTTTCGTGAACACGCATAAAAATACTGTATATGCAGTTTCGGCGAGTTTCTTTTATGTCGCACGGGAAATGAATCCTAAACGCAACTTCTATCGTTTGCTCTTCACAAACTCGTGTTGATGAGAAAGCTTTAAATGTATTCCATTGTGTCTGGCGTACAGTAAATTATAATTAAGGTGGTTACTTCATGCGTTTATGGCGTAAAAATGTTCATAATTTCAAACAAGAAGATTAAAAGAATTTAAGAGTCTCAATATATGTATTCCTTACAACTTAATAGAACCACTGAACAGAGAAATAAATTTTCCTTTCGTTCCTACGCTCTACAATAAATGCATACGATTTTCATTTTGCATAAAGATCCGTCTACTGTAATTCTCAATACGAATTAATAGTAGTCTAAAACTGAAAAGAATGATTGTTTCTTAATCGTAGAACTTGACGGCTGAACCTAGAGGCTGCAGTTTAATCTCAAAATTATAAGGCAGCCTGAATTGTTCGCAAAAAGAATGCAGAATCTTTTGCGATAAATTATCCTGTCCCATAAAGCCGGGCGCGTTTTTCACGGATTAATTGCAATAAGTAACATATTCTGGAGAGTAACATATGAGCCACCTTCGCAACGGCAAGATAGAGATTAGCAGCATAGTTGAACGGAACCGTGCCCGAAGCACTCGCTTAACCTGCCGCGCAGAGTTGCTTAAATAAGGTTTCATAAAACCGTGGTGCTAATAGAACACCGGTAACGACGGGAAACGCGAAACGGTGAAACACGTGGAAACGGAAAAACGATCCGGCTACCCGGCAAAAATGGCGCTTGAGTAATTAAAGCGCCGCGGTAAGCTCTTGCTAAATTCCTGCGTTGTGCAATGAAAGGCGCCGAACGCGATTTCCAAAAGCACGCCGTCGCGCGACACAACAATTTCATGCAATTATTCGTGGAACACAAACGTAACGTGATTCAAAAAATATTTTCCGCCGCTGAAAACTATACAACATGTAATCATTTGAACCGAAGAAAAGTTTGCTACACGCGAGTGTTCGTTAAAAATATTATTATTATTTAGATACGATACCGATAAATTGTAGTTGAAAGTAAAAATTTAATTATCCGATGAACTGGAAATTTTAACAACGGTGCATTGTGGACTAGGTAATGGCTTTATCCGTTGAAAATAGAACAAAATGACAGAGTTTGTAAAAGTTCAATAGTTCAAAAAGCTTATAACTCTCTGTGAACCCATTTTTCCCCCACAAGTGCAGCGTAACATTCGCAGAAAAAGCGAGTTCATGGAAAGTTAGATCTTCTTACACCATTCAACCTTTTCCCTATCAGTTCGTTATAACCAACCGGGAGAGTATGTGACTTCATCCATTTCCCAAAATCGCATTATGCGGTATTAGGCGATCTACTACCGAGAAGAAGATTTCCAATATCGTGTAGAATTTAAATCAAGAAAACTTTCCTGAAAAGTTTCTTTGAACCGAGTGTACGTAACACTTTCATCGAATTTATGTTATAAATGTCTGACGAGCGATTTTTATCTCAAATACAAAATTAAGAATAATTCACAAAGGGTGTGGCCGGATAAGAAAGCCAAAAGTGTCCTCAAAACAAATTAAATTTGCTTTAGGCCATTCGATAGCTTATTCAAAGAAAATACTTTATGTCAATTTTCAACCCTATATGTCGTCATGGGGGGTAGTAATGGAGTGACAAAGAAAATCAGGTTTCTCTGTAATTTCTCTTATCCCCTAATTGAAAATTCTGGAAAAAATCAGTTATTTTAGCTCTTAGAATGCATATCTATCAATTTTTTCAGAATTTTCAATTGTAGGGGATACGAGAAATGACAGAGAAACCTTTCAATGGAAGAGGATAAGAGAAATTACGGAAAAGCCTGATTTTCTTTGTCACCCCATTACTGCCGCACATGTCGACATATTGCAAATTCAATTCAGTTTGGGGTCACTTTTGACTTCCCTATTCGGCTACACCATTTATAATTAGTTCACGACTATTATCTTCACATACAGTGAGTAACGAAAGTATTCGAACGCCCTTTAAATCAGTATAACTTTTTTTTTTTAAGTGAATCAAACGACCTGACTTTTTTGAGGAGTTAGAAGAATTGGTTTTCCAAATGATGTGTAAAAAAGATTTTGAAAAAATTGCAATTGGTAAGAATTACATGAGAAAATAAAAATGGCACTTTTCACAACTTTTTTATTTGAACCTGTAGTGAAAATTTAAAATATGCGTTTTGTAGATATATGTTAGTTATATACATACTGAAAATTTCATTGAAATCGGTTAACGTTGTCATGAGATACAAACGTTTAAAGATGATTACATAAGGGCGAAATTCCCTGGCAAGATAAAAAATCTGCGACTTTCACCCTTAAACTCTCATTTTGAAACGTTTGTAGTTCATTGCAACGTTGACCGATTTTGATGAAATTTTCAGTACGTGTATAACTAACAGAGATCTACAAAACGCATATTTTAAATTTTCATTACAGGCTCAAATAAAAAAGTTGTGAAAAGTGCCATTTTTATTTTCTCATGTAATTCTTACCAATTGTAATTTTTTCAAAATCTTTTTAACACATCATTTGGAAAACCAATTCTTCTAACTCCTCAAAAAAGTCAGGTCGTTTGATTCACTTAAAAAAAAAGTTATACTGATTTAAAGGGCGTTCGAATACTTTCGTTACTCACTGTACATATACTGACCCACATAAAAATGTGGTAGAAATCAATGTCTAGTACCTCCTGCAATTGCGAGAAATTTTTTAACATATTTCTGAGGTCAGACACTTACTTGTTTCACTGTAATAACGTTAAAAATGACTTGATATATACTTGCAATAAAATCAACAAGTGTAACTTTCCTCCTAATAGCAGAAACGTCGAAAAAATTCGGTTTTTCTTGTTTTTGACAATGATGTAGCACAACAAAAAATCTAAAAAAAATTGACAACACTGCCTGTTATATTACTATATTGGGGCACTAAACAGCAAAATAGCATGTTTTCATATTTTTGTGAAACCTGCAGTTTTCCGATTTTTTGGGGGTTTTTCATTTTTTACGACCACAGTTTGCATTCAAAAAATCTGAAAAAATTCTCAGAAATCCGCCTTAGGGTCTAAAATATGCCACATTTTTTTCAGAATTTTAGGAAGCATCAAAGTGCGGAAAAGCTCAAAATCTAATTTACCCTGTAACTACCCTCACGAGCAAGATAGGGGGTTGAAATTTTGCTCAGAGGGGTTTTTCTTGGTCAGCTTTCGAATGGTTTAATAATCATTGAAAAACCTCTAAGGGCATTTTTGAGCATCTTAATCGGCTACGCCCTTTCTTTTCCACCGTCACGTAACGAACTATTTATACAAGCATCACAGAAAAATCCATGTCGTATGGTTCTTTCTTTTTACAGAAGGTATTCATTTATGAAAATACTCATTTGGATCAGCGTATCAACAAATATGCTCCTTTCACGCCGTCCATCTCTCTCGTCTGTTTTCCTGGTAGAACATGAAGAATCTCGTCAGACGTGCTCTCCCAATAGCAATTTAAGGGGCATATCCGGGGGTTGGAAGTCGACGGTTAGAAAAAGAAAATAGTTCACGAATATGAGGAAACCGCGAGCGCGTGTAACGCGGGAGTACGAGGCAGTAGTAAGACGCTCATAGTCAGGGGAAAGGTAGAGAAGGGGGCAGGGGTTGTTGATGACGCTTCCCGGTAGGAAGCACTCGGTTACGAATTGTGGGAAAGAGGGAAAAGGGAAAGGGGAGTCGGCGCGCGGTGGCGTCGATGGTGGAAACTGGCCTGCACACCGCTGGAAAAAGGAGGATATGGAGCTGCGGAGTTCGAGAAACGCCCGGCAGACTACAGTCCGCGACAATACTATAAAACATCACTTAAAACGAAATAATTATGTATTATATGAAAGAATTTCATCGTCTTTCATGCAGAGTGTTATTATTTACTTCTGGGGAGGTCGTTCCACGCACTGTTTTCGTTAGAATTTCTATGAACTAGAAAGCTACACAAGCTTGACCTCTTGTTAGCCACGACAAATCTATAAGACAGTTGCTCGCAAACAGTGAAAACGAAAAGATCGTCAATGAAATGTTTGGTAATTATTTACATTAGGGGCTTCCTCACCGATTTTAATGACCTTGAAATATGTTGTCGAGGTCATCATTCTGAACAACTTTTTCCTATACATGTTACCGCCGCTCAACTTTAGTTTCCGAGATATTCGCAAAAAAGTTTCAACATCTCAAAAAGTGATCGGAGTAGGTGTGGGTTAGATTTGAAGGTAAATATTTACATATAAAAATATACATTACAAAATACTAATGTAAAGTGTACTTACTTCTGAATCTTCTGTACCTCCGTCGGATCCACAGCACACAATTGTTGACTCACGAGGATAAGTCCGAACAACAATTGAACAAAAATCACTAAACAACACACTTAACGAAATCGTGACAACAGACGAGAAGATGTTACTCCAACCACGAATAAAATAATACTGCGATTTTAACCGCTTCGGACCCAAGGACGTGTGATACGAAAACAGGAAATTCCGGAAAATAGGGTCGGCGCCCCGCCATAATTTGTTTACCTTGGTTTTGTATCTAGTGTTTATAGACCCTCAGCGTCTAACCTTCTTAGGATAACCTGTGACCGTACCACCTCCGTGGAAGGGATCATTGTTAAAATCGCAGTGTTATTTTATTCGTGGTCGGAGTGACATCTTCTCGTTCGTTGTCACGATTTTATAAAATGTGTTGTGTGCGTGTGTTGTGTGTGTTGTGTGTGTTGTTTAGTGATTGTTGTTCATTTATTCGGATCTATTCTCGTGAGTCAATAATTGTGTGCTGTGGATTCGACGGAGGTACAGAAGATTCAGAAGTAAGTACACTTTATGTAAATGAAACAGAGATTAAAATTATCAATAATTTAAGAAACGAAAATCATTCAGTGGCATAAATTTCTGAAATT
Organism: Seladonia tumulorum; assembly: GCA_913789895.3. Taxonomy (NCBI): domain Eukaryota; kingdom Metazoa; phylum Arthropoda; class Insecta; order Hymenoptera; family Halictidae; genus Seladonia; species Seladonia tumulorum. Next base: position 31,025,133 of record OU565267.1, read on the forward strand.
CTTGGAAGAAGACGTTGTGTAGTTTATAATTATTTAAAAAATAGTGAAAACTATGGTAAAATGAATCCAGGAGGCCGTCGAAAGTTGACAACTGCAGAAGACGGACGGAATATTTTATGACATGCATCGAACTCTACATTAACGTTAAAGAAAAACTGCGTTGAAATAGTATGGAAGAAAAATAAGCAAAAAACGATTAAAAACTTGTATAAATCTATTCCAAAAAGAATGTTACATGTCAGAAAAAATAATGGTGGCAACAGAAAATATTAATAACCGATAAAAATAAGCTGTACGTGTTAATTTTTTACAAACACAATACCTGTCTTATAGTTTTGTCGCAGCTAGTAAAAAGTAAGTTGGTGCTACTTCTAAATTCTTAGAAATACTAACTGCGTTACACTTCGTCTCCAGAGGTAACTAATAACACTCGGTATGAAAGACGATAAAGTTCTTTCATATAAAACATAATAATTTCGTTTCAAGTGATGTCGTATAGTATTGTCGCGGACTGTACACGGGTGGGAAGGACTTTGAAGGGAAATAAAGAGAGGAAATGGAATAGAGGAGAAAGCGGCGGCAGACTAGGCGAGATCGCAAGCCTGGTCCAGCTTTGTCCTTGATCGCGCGACGCTCTATTGAAAATTCACGGTGAAAATTTCAACCCCCTGGCAAGAGGCGCGGGGACGGTTAAAACGCGCGCGCCTCGACGAGCGTTGCTCTCACCCCGTGCAACCTTTGTCCCGGTTGCTTTGAAATTAATGGCAGCCAGCCGCTTTATTCGATTGCATTGCGCTCTAATCGAATAAGACTGTTTCAAGCGGCAACCCTGCCGGAACAAGTTTTTCTGAATATTGCCCGGTGCTCCTCCGCGCGTCACACAATGGAAATTACTTTGTAATTTCATTTCAAAGAAGGAAATTGCCGACGGACTGATAGCTACGCATCAGATTCTAATCTCATCGTTTCTACTAAATTGCGGACACGCACAAAACAGCGGCTATCTCTCCGGTAAGGTAGCAGAACATTCCGAATTATTCGTGGACAAAAAGATGTAATATTGTCCAAAAAAAAAAAAAGAAAATGTAATATTTTTATTATATTTGTGTGCACGGCTGTAAATACTTTTCTTTTTTTTTAACGTGATGGTAATCATTAATTATGGTTTCTCCTGAAGGAGAGACGGGAGAACGCGAATAATATTTAATATTGCAGAAATAAAGGATATTTATTTAATTCAAGTACACCTCGAAAAGCGTAGAGAAATCGCATTGAAATTCGGTAATTTTTCAATTGTTATCATTTCGAAATTATTGCTGTTATCATAGTGAAACTTGTTGGAAAGCGAAAAGCCTGCTCTTTTAAATGGTTTTTGTTTCTTCCTGATAGGGTGGTTGTTTCTTGAGCTATCGTCGTGTAAAGTCAGAGCTAATTTTTTCACATCTGACTGTCTCTTTTTTACCCCTCCTCTGGTAGGGGAATGGACGCTTCCCCCACCACTGGACCCATTCGACTTATGCGAAAACTTTGAACGCTGATATCTCGGAAACGGATTGAGACATCGACATGGGACAAAGTTCAACGGAAAGAGCATCGATTCCACTATCTTCTGCATATGTTGACGGTGATCATTTCTTCGTACTTGCAACATAGACTTTATCAGAGAGCGTTCGCATACGACAATATTTATTTCTGAGAGTATAAACTAGATACCATTTACATCGGTAATAAAATATAAAATACTATTTTTCGGTGACATTTCAAAGAAATTGCTACTTGACCCTTTGAGAAAGAGTGAGAAAAAGGGAAAGAGGAAGGGAGGGTGCGAAATATGCCGGCGCAAATGCAACCGAATGCGGCGTTCTTCGATTGATAAAAATGCGGAGAGGTCAAGATCTTCTTTCTTCTTTTCTCTTGACAGTCGGCGGGGAAGGAAGCCTCGCGGGAATCGCATTTTCTCGGAAGTCGATTTCTAAAATTCGACTTAAAGGCACGGCTCCGACGCGAAACGTATTTCCGTCGATGGGCGAGTCACCGTGGAAAGCTCGGCTTAAACTTTAATGCGGCGGCTTAGGTCGTATCAGTTTCTCGATCCACATTACACTAAGGCGATCGTTAACTTCGATATCGGCTGGACGATTGAACACAGCCGGCTCGATCCGCGGATTAACGCGTCCGGCGAAGAATTATCTTCGTTAATAAAACTGACACCTTGCGACTCGGTGAACGATAGTCGAACCAGGATAATAAAGATTACATATGTCGCCCTATGGCAACGGATGGCGCGGTAATCTCACGCATGCTGCGTAAGGATCCCAACATAAAACGATAAGTTTTCGACAAAAAGTTTCATTCGTTCCTTCCATAATCTACTTTACAAATTCTCTGAAAGTGAACAATCATTTTAAGATTGTTTATACAGGGTGTTCGACTATAGGTGGGAGAAAATTCAAGGGGTGGTTCTCCAAGAAAATATAAGACGAAAACGAAGAATAAAAAGATTGCTATTCCGGCTGCGTTTTTTAGTTATTATCGATTAAATATCCGCCTGAAATGCGGCAACCCGATCAACAGAGGTGTATGTATAATTATTGGCTAAAGTGTGTGACGTCAAAGCCTAACCATTGGGCGCGAGCGAGGACCCTCTTTGATACGCGATTGTCACGCGCCTTTATGACGTAAGCAACGTACACCTCTGTTAGTCGGGTTGCCGCATTTCAGGAGGATTTTAATCGATAATAACTAAAAAATTCAGCCGAAATCGCAATTTTTTTACTCTTCATTTACGTCTTACGATGTCATGAAAAACCATCCCTTAAATTTTCTCACACCTGTAGTCGAAGACCCTGTGCAAACGTTACGTCTTTCTGTTAAGATGAAATAAAATTCAATTCCTTTGTAACCAGTATTTAAGCATTCAAATAAACATACGATAAATGTGAACATTCTCTTCTGTAAAATTGTCAAAGATGAAGAAGGTCTAATCGTTGTTTGCTGCGAAGAAAATCGTACGGAAGGGATTGATGCAGCAATAAAAAATAATCGGCAAGACTCACATTAATGTAACAATAAATACCAGAGCCTTTTGTGAAGTGGTAGTCCCCAGGGAATTCTTCGAGTTTCTTTCTTCCGCGTATATCCCTTTGAGCAGCACGGCCGGCTGCCGCAAATGTAACATCTTGTTTTCCGTGGTCTCTGTTCGCGAATGCTCTTTACAAAACGCTTCGTTACGATGCTTGTACCCACTTATCACTAAGATAAACGTTAACCCTTTGACTGTGGACCGACGAGGAGGACGGCGCTTGCTCTCTGCGGCACAGAAGTAGCTACATACATACGTAACCGGTATGCTTAGCGGCAAACGTCTTTAGGCGTCGTCGTCACATGACGATGATTTTCGTGAGACGCCTAAAGGCGTCGTACACACTCAAAGGCATAAAAGGAGGGGAATCGTGTTTCACACCTTCGTTGAAACAGAATACGGGCTAGGTCGTTAGGGATCTCAGCTCAGTATTGACAGATAAGGGGAGGGAGCACAAATCGAGGGGAAAAAGTTGCCCACTCTCTCCCAGTGCCGGCAGAGTCACGTGACATTGTGTCACAGACACGACTGAGAGGGAACGCGTCACGTGACCGGGACCGCGGCGGAAGCGTGGGGGAATAGGGCCGGTAAAAAGGGAAATTAGAGTGGGGAGAACAAGTCTTGATCTGACGACACTGTCCAAGCCCGATGGTAAAATTAAATAAAAATTTCTACAGGTTACTTTTGTGTTCCAGGGGCAACGTCGGAGAGCACCGACTTTACAGTGTCAGTAAAAAGTTTGCAACTGTTATTCAATTTTTGTTAGGTGGTTGCACGTAACAATTTATAAAATGTTTAGCGAGCGCAAATTTTCCTTAAATAAATCAAGTTCCTGATCAAAGTGATCACTAGAATCATACGATCACGTATCGCGAATGCAACAGTTTAATACGTGGAAATTGGCCTTTTCGTGTGTCCATAAACATTGGGAATATTTACACGACTCTGTTAACGTCATCCATCGTGTATAATACAGTGGACGACAGGGGAGTCACGAGTGTCAGCCCGTTTATTAAATCTGCATCACGATTTTGCGTTCGATCGTATTCGACACATTCGCTGTGAACGCATACAACATGCGGTATGACTAAAAATGCCGAAGACAATTTTTCTATGAAAACAAAAAGGTGAGATCCTGGTTGGCCGTACGTGTTAATTAAAAGGATGAGGAATCGGTGATTTCGGTTCAGTCTCGTCGTCAGGCGAAAGATAAATAGTCGCCTAAATGTACTGCCTACATACGTCCGGTGCCATCGTTCGTACCAGAAGATCCGCAAATGTTTGAGTCAGAGTAATCTGCCGCGCCTAAGGTTAATTATGCAGCTGCGTCAATACCGTTCAGAGAATTACCTGGCAACCGCACAACGAATTTCCGTGTCTTTAGCGAAAATAACTCGATAACCCATCTACATAATTAGTTTGAGATCCAGACCTCCGCTGGGCAATCCGGTTATGGTTGTCCCTTTTCCTATCCATGTGTGTACTCGCGTTCTATTAACCATGCGCAGAGGCTCGCTGTATACTCGAAATATCTGACCGTAGAATAAGTAAAATTTGCGGCATTTGAACTGGCAGTCCATTTAAAATAAAGAATTCATTTCGTCGCTGTGATTTATTAACAGAATTCTGGACAAATCGTTGAATTTACAAGTTAGAAATAACTAAATCGACCAAACATCGTATATTTGGATGATCGATTAATTGATTAGTTAATTATACGTAGAAAGTTATACCTGCAAGGCTGGTCTTGTTTTTAAAATAACTTATGATACCGACAAGTATTTACAACGCTTAAACAAAAATTCGATATACTTTATTAGAATGTTTGTTATTTTTTTTCGAGGGTTTCTAGTTGGCTACACTTTTTTGAGATTTTCCCCCAAAAAATATGAATTTGCGTGAAAATTCGCGGTCCACGTAATGACAATATGCGTATTCAATATCTGCTATCTATTCTCCTAATGTCGGTACTGTACAGTTTGATGGTTAGCGGATTTTGACGAGGATTAAGGCGATCAGCAGAGAAATGAGGTCGGCAATCAGTGAGACGGTATTTACAGTTTTGAGCCCAACTGTCGCGAATACATGTATGCACAGTACAGACATTTCGGCCACGCGAACACGTCCATATTTCTATCAAATAATTCACGTGTCGTAATCGGTTTGCGTACGGTTTCCAGAATTTTGACGAGGATTAAGGAAAGCGGCACGGAAGTGAAACGCAGCAATTAGGCGAGCCTGTGTCGCAGTTTTTTCACCGAACACAGCCAAAACGAACGTGTTTCAGTGTACACCGTAACATTTCGTTCCTAATTCGATCCGTAGAAACTAAAAAACCGTTTCACCCTTGTCAATCCTTATCGAAAACCCACTTGAAAACAATAGTAAAATTTATATATTAGTAAAACCGTTAGATCTTTTAATCCTTCAACGTGCGAATTGTGACATCTGCACATCGATGTTAAAATAAAACGAAAAAAAAAAAAAATAGTTCCAGAAAATGTAATTAGTTTTCGATTGCTTCTTACCGGACAAATCGACCAATTTGAATATCGCAATATTTTAAAAATATTTCTAAGAATTAGCTGTTCGCGCTTGAAATCATTTTAATTTCGCTAATACTCGTTTTAAAAAAAATGGTGGCACCTGTTTCGAAATTTTGCAAACCTTTAAACAGTATTGCGTTAACTATATGCATGAACATTTGCATCGACTAAAACGAATGAGGATTTAAAAGCGCAGCCACCGAATTTTCCGGGCTCTAGATTCGCGAATTGATTTGAAATCACGAACCGTTTTCAAAACGTATGGAAAATGGGTTGCGAAGTACCTAGAGTATTGTCGGTGGTTCTATGAAACACTTTTTGCAAAGAGATCAGTTTTTATTGTTATTATCATTTTTCTTTTGTTTCGGTGCACTGCGGGTTTCGATAGCGGAACGAATGGGAAATAGTTTGTGGTAACAATGAATTGGGGAGTCGCATGGGAAAGACTGTTTCTTTTATTATTCCGAGTATGTAATGCACGCCGCGACGTTCAGAATGCAAAGTCTGTGGGCGATTGTTCTGCTTGGTATTTGCTGAATGCCCGTGGTACTCGTTTCAAGGGGCGACACACTTCGTTTGTGGATAAAATTTGGATAGATCTTGCCCTCGCTTCAAATTCGACCTCGAGATTACTTCTAAAAAATTAAACCAGCAACGACGTCGCGTCGCCATATTGCCAACAAGGTGGACGGTGAACGTGGTACAGTTTCAACACGAAAATTGTTAAAATTGATCAGATACTTTTCCGTGTGAAAAGTAAACTGAACGAAAACGAAAGCTGCTGCTTTATCATGCTTAGTGGATTGAATTCTGCACCAAAATTAAAACGTTAGAAGACATCTTTTTAATCAACTTCGTCTTCTTTTTAAAAAGAGGATACTTCAATTGAAACCTCTAAAAATATTTGCTTTTGCAATTTTTATGTATTGACTCTGTTTGCTGGACAATTTGATGCTATAAAACGAAATTTTTTGAAACGCCAGTAATATTAATCTCTACAATTTTTAATAGCAAATTAATACGGTAAAATTAACAGTCAATTATCGAGCAGATGAATAAATCATTCAGTTAAAATCTCTGTTGAACCATTTGAAAACGTAAACGTAATAATAAACGACAAATAATTACTGATTTTTAGGGTTATTATGAAATACTTATTGCACATGCTGTGGAGGTTTCGTTTTCAGTCTTTTGTGCGCAGAATGTATGCAGCTTCAAGAACTCTGTAAACTTTGAAAGTATAATGCGTTATGGTCGAATAAATTCAAACTGCAATAAAGTAACTTCAATATTACTGTCCATCAAAAATTTGTTGTGCTTGATACGATGAAGAATACGCGAGATCGCAGCTTCCTGCATTTTCCGACGGTTTGTATTAAAGAGAGTTGGTTATTTCACGGCATGTAAAGAGCCCCAGCATCACTGAAGAGAGATCGAACGTGATAGATCGTTCCACCTCGGGCAGTATAACTAAATACGATATTCCGAGCACGTATAGGCAATCTTTTTTTGGTGCTTATGCGCGGGAAAAACATGATAAATGATGCCCCAATCAATAGCTGCGTTTCCGTGGAAGCATAACAATCATTATTGGCTAGATGGAAACGTTTGACAATAGTGCGAGTCATTGATTACTGGCCACACATTTAACAGTCAAATTGACAACGAGGAATTTATACAATAATGATAGACACAAACAACTCGAGGACAGTGAGCCCCTTGCACTGTAACAAATAAATAAAATAAAATCAGTCGTAGCTGAAGGAGTTGAATAAAAATTTATTTTTCATCAACAAATACACCTACACATATTAGGAAAAAAACGCCAATATCTAACGTACGCAATAGTTTTATATTATATAAAAATGATTTAAGTAATCTCTTGTGTAATACAGGGTGTCCCAAAAATTTTGAATTTCCTTGAGAGAGATGATTCCCGGAACATTTTTGCAAAGGAAAAAGTTATTTCAAACGACCTCAGTAATCTACCATTTCAAGGAAATGCAACATTTTTGGGACAGCCTATATAACTACCGTTAATTGTGTCGAACGAGATGTTCGGAAAAATATATAATTGTTTTCTCATGGAAGGAGGCTGTTTATTTTAAAATGTTTTATACACGTTTGCATTGATCGATAAATATTTGAAGTCCGTTTCTGAATAAATGTTTCTGTTCTTAATTGACCTCATATGTAGCTTTAACAATTTATTTGCTTATTGAAACGATTGTATTGCGCGTGACAATAATCAATTATTAACGAGTGACGGAACAGAGTAATGGAAGGGATGGTAATATGGCACCTTCGTAATTTGCTTAACATCGACACCTGAAACACAGTTTTGTGAAACAACATGATTAATGTTTCATATGCTGTTTACTGGTTGTAGTTGCACATGTATTATTGTACTCTGGATTTTATGCTTGATGATAAAAATACGTAGTTCATATATGGAGTAATATTTTTAATTTATTGTAACTATTAAGAAGAAAAGTTTCTATTTAACTCTTGTTCAAAGTCTAGATATTATATGATCCCTGTTATATTGCATTGTCACTTTCACTTAGAAAACGTTTTTTCTAAAAAAAAAAAAACAATTGCATTCGCGAAAATAATGCAATTCCATGTGAATATATTTTTGAAACATAACTACGCTGACAAACGATAAATGTTGGAAATAGATCCACAAAAATACGATCAAATCTGATCAAATTGCATACAGACTCTAAATCATATTATACACTCGTGGTAAAAATGAGACATATGGAATATTCAGTTCTTGCTAATATTCACAAATTGTTTTCAGTTGGATTTTTTCACTGTTTTAGTGTTACGATTCACGAGTAGTGTAGCCACGAAAATTATTAGAGCAACCATTTAAGCACTTCCTCAACTCTACTTTGCGCGGCTTCCTTTTTATGTTCCTGCGAGCATCTTTCGCGTCCAGTAGCTCTCAGGCCACGGAAGAAGATTGCCTGTAGTCTTCGGGTAAAACATATCAAGATCGATCTTCAGAAAGAGAAAAAACACTCGTCAACACTATACATGGTACCAGCTACAGTCACCTGTACATTATCACTTGACCTGCATGCGAAACGATCCATACCATGCTACATTTTCGTTTTATTTTGTTCTATTTCGTATCCGTACACGTTTATTGTTATTTATTTGGCGAGAAACAAAGAATATTAGTTACAACAGTTAATGTGTCCTTCTTTCCCTGCACATTCGATATTAGAATTAAGTTAGTGTCTTCGAAAATTTCGAGAACAGCAAAATTTTTGAAATTAGAGAAAATTAAGTGTTGCGTTAGGAGAATATGATAGTAAAAAGGTGGCACGAAAATTTTGTGCCATCTCTTTTGCTATAATATTCTCCTAGTAGAAATCCGAGAAATCCTAAAAATTCCGAAAATTCCAAAAATCAAACTTTGTATTGGGAGAATTACAAGACAATGACAAGTCAGACCGTAAAAATTTTCCGAAATTTTTCGAAAATCGAATTTTCTATTAAGAGAATATGATAGTAAAAAGGTGGCATGAAAATTCGAAAAATTTCGAAATTCAGTAGTATAACTCAACGAAAAGTCGGACGTTCAGGAAAAATTACAGGGTCCAATAATTATATACGCAGATGCGTCTTTTCGTTACGTTGTCTTCATTTATTCATTGTTGATTCTTCCATAAAATGATTGTGTTAAACTACAATATAAATGTTTACATGTAATATGGATTGCGCGTCGGTAACCGTGTTACCGCACATGGTAACGTCCAGTAATTCAAGGTCTTCTCTGTACAAGCACAGACGAGGTATAGGAGTAGATCAGGCTTCGGCATTAATAGCAATCCTCGAGGCAGTTTCCAGTGGTAAACTTTGTAGGAAACCTTCAATACTGCTACCGTCTACCTTGTCCGAAACCATTTGCAATCGATTGATAATGTTTCCATGGCAGCATTATGAATTCTAACAAACATTTTATTGCTACTAATAAGCGCTGGTGAAACGCTTACATTGTTGTCAGGAGGAGGCACATGACGTTCTATATGGTCGTGATTCAGCATCAGAGATCAGAAACATAAATAGAAACAATAAATCATGTACTCACATTTATGAAATTTTAATAAGAATTAATAACTCACGAATAGAAACAAAATGTATATCTTTTCAGTCAAATATGTTATTTCTCTATATATGTATACTGTCATAAAGCAATGTTTTTTTGAACAAAGTAGAATTGTACTAATACAACAGAAATTTGCTTTAGCTTTGCATTTTGATCAGAAATATTATAACAAAAATAAACAATATCGACTAAACAAGTATGTAAGTGTTAAGGGTCTCTTAAATAAATGTGGAGCTACCCGAAAATGCGGTCAGTGGGTAAAGCGCTGCTTTGCCAGAAGGTCAGTGGGTAAAACGCCTCATTTCAAGTTTGCAGAGGATTACCCTAATAGCAGCTCCACGAGGGATACAGGTCTTCCGTTCGAATGTGCAACGATCGTCTGTCTGTAACTCGAACTTGTTCTATCAAAGAACTTTTCAACATTGATCAAATAAATTATATTCGCATGTGTGCTGACGTCAAAAGCAACAATTCAACTTCTAACTATGATTATACAAAAACCGTTACTTTGTGTGCACTTTAATTGTAACTTTGCATCACGAACAATAAAGATAATTGTTATTACTTTCGAAAATTGTTCACCGTTAAACTAAACACCGTCTTGATCTAACAATAAGCCCAATCCACGGGTCAGTGCTGTGACATATATCGTGTAGAGCTACTACTTTCTTGTGACCGCGTCGACCGCGCCACTAAACGCAGTTCAAACTATACCGTGTTTAGTGTCATTTTAATCAGAAATATGTCACAAATAAGTTGGCGAAAGTCCCATAAAGAAATAACGAAAAATAAAGAAGTTTTGTAATTGGATTAGTAGTGATTCGCACCGATATATACCATTTTACACTTTACTCGCGGGTTATGCTCCCGGTGGAGGGGATAAGCGAACTGACTAAAATTGTGTTGCTGCGTTCGGCTTAAATCAAGACTTTACTGCAGTATGAAACATAAAATTGTATGGATAGCAGGATGCTCTATGCGAGCTAGTTCCGATCAACAGGCTGTACATAGTATTCGAGTAAATACTTCGCTCGAAGTAATTTGAAGCTGTAGTTTTGTTGGTCGGATAACTTTTGTGAATTTTCATCGAGAAATTTCGTTCAAATATTCCGATAAAACAAATTGTTTTGAACGTATCGGCTCTGCGATTTCAATATGTGAAACAATTTTGGGATTTTTCGCTAAATCGACATGGTGGTGCCATGATGATCGAATTTTATAATCAAACCGCGCGTATGCACCGTGTTTTCAATTCTCATTCCATTCGGTATTTGTGCGTGCCAATTTTTTTCTACTATATTTGTTCTAATAGATACGGTTTATACACCAATAATAGCAAAAATCGCAGCAGCTCACCGAGAGAATAAAAGAATTTATTATAGTATCGACAGTGTCGATTATAGATTTACGATAGTATCGGCAAATGTTTAGAAGAACAATAATTGTGAAGGGCAATCGAGAGAGATGTTAACTTTGAAACATATTCGGGAGCTTTTGAATTAGGCGACAGGAGAAATGATAGTGATTGCGATGGTATTCACTGGCTGAGCTGGTTCAAGATGAGTTCGTAGCTAATTAATTATAAAAGCTACGGAAAGCCGCCGTGGTCTAATTTTATCTTCCGCAACAACGTTTTTTCGGCGGAGTAAATGCAGAGGAACCGCAGCATCATTTGCAACAGCGAGAATTTTCTATGATATTACCATTACTGCAACTCAAAGGGCTTAAGCGCTTTAGTTTCGTGCACCCGGCGAACATTTTCTGCCGCTTTCAAAAGACTGCAAACGAAAAAGGAACGTCAAACTTGGGTTTTGTCTTCTTTCGGTTTAACATCACGCTGCAAAGGGTAAATAAATTTTTTGAAAATTAATTGGCAACCCTACCGTTGGTCTTTGCCGTATTTCCGTTCTTGTTAATTCATAACAAATTTATTTGTGCTAGCAAATTTAACATGTTATTAACCCTTTGCCTACGGCAGACTTTGATACGCATGCGATCGTACCATACGGCAGGAATTAAGTTACGATGTGCGCCGAGAGCGGCGAACTCTTGGGTAGGGTTTTCACAAAAATGCAAAAAACAAAAAAAAATAATCAAAAAACTGAACTTCACTACGTTAAAACAATATTATTTATTTTTCTGAACCGAATTAGTACAAGTATCTAATAATCAGTATCTAAATAACAAATAAATGCAAAATTTCTGACCGCCTATAGGCGCCCATAGTAGTCAAAGGGTTAATTGGTATAAAAATACAATAACGATACAATAAACAATGACAAAGAAATCAGGGAAAAAGTTCCTTAACATTCATTGAAATAATGTATTTGAAATTTAAAATAGGTAATTACAAAACAAACTATTTTTATGACATTGCACGTAGAGTATTTCAATGTCCTGAATTCCACAACAGTTTTTCGGTAATTATTTCATCGATCAGCAATCAATCGCCGTAAAAGAAAGTATATGATTGTTACATAAAATTTGTGACCAATTTCTTCAAGTTCGTATTCATTATTGTCCTATAAAATACAGTAAATTGAAATAAAAGGTTGAGTAAAATTCAATTTTTGTGAATATTTAATTAATGCTTTATTTTGAAATTCTCTTCAAAATTAATGAACATTAAATACATCTTTTGTCAATAGTTTATTTTTGCATTTAAATGAATGTGAACTATGAAGGTACCTGAACAAAAACGGAGGAATTCGGACATATAATTTCTTCGTTGGTGTCTACTGTTGCGAATTGGTATAGTGACAAAAGTGAGTGAACAATGAGGCCGACTCTTTTCCCAATGAGAATTTTACATTTCAAGCAAGTCTTTTCGTGTTTTCGTGAACCTTGGCGCTACTAGGCGGAGAGAGAAGCTCATCGGTCAATCTATAGTTCCTTTTAAAACGAATTACATTTCTCTCCGCGATGAAAGGTGACCGCAATACATCACACCGTACACGATTTGTGTACATTCCTGCTGGAACGGTAGATTAATGTGGGTTCCGAGAAAAAGGGAGCGCATTATTCTCCTTCAGCGCTCTTTATCTGAACTACTCTGAATCTGTCCCTCTCGGTGCAATCATTCTTGACTCGACCTGCAACGTCTTGCCCTCAAGTGTATTATAATTTGCAATAACCAGACTGCCGTAAACTCTTAACTCCGTCACGAAACTCGCGTGATATTGTCGAGGCTCATCGTAATAGATCTAGGGTATACATGTATCGTAGAATTTTAAACAATTTAATTTTGTATGATATGTAAATAACTAATTTAGAGAATAGTAAGTTATGCATAGATCCTAAAAGAAATCGCAAAAAACGTGAAAGAGATAATTTCTTAAACACATTCTCTTTCAATTATACTAATTACCTTACTCTAACAAAATTAACCCTCGTAGTGAAAATTTACTCATTTCCTTTTTTTTAATACTGCAAAACTCATCCTGTTTGAGTTGTAAGATATACTCCTTTAAATTTGTGAGGGGCGTATGTGGGTTAAGAAATTTTCAGACCTCGGGGAAATTTAACATGCTCTTTCAAAAAGTATACAGGCCAAATGATTGGGACACATTTTATCCTAATGTTTCGAACAGTCCATGTGAGTGATACATACAATAAATATTAGGGGGACCGGAAAGTAATGTCGTATTTTTCGTAAAATTAAAGTAGAGTAATTTTTTATTGGCATTTTATTTTTAATTTCTGACATACAAATACTCTCGTACGGTTGACGATGATGAACGAAGTTTCCCCGAGAGTTCTACAATCGTCTGTCGAGGTAAAATATTATTATCGAGTGCCTTCCTCTGATCGAGGTGCGTCAAAAAGATCGAAATTGCCCGATTCAAATTCACTATCGTTGGCACTTACGTACAGTCAATACTTCTGGATAAACATGATAAATGTTTCTTGTAGCTATTGCGACATGGCTGCCCTTTCGAAATTAGTATCCAATGCCGAATGTGCAACTTTTCTGGATTTGAATCAGTCATTTCGAACATAGTCTCTAAAAACACGACATTTTTGTACAAAACAGTAATAACTAATCTCCCGAACCTGCAGCCATGTACTGAACAACGTAGGTGTACGAAGTTAGTTGTTGTTATCAGTCAAATATTGACTTGCGCAAAAACGACATTACTTTCCGGTCTCCCTAATAATAACCAATTAATTCACGATATCAGGTGACCAGTATTTACGTACTTGGCGAGTTTCCTAATGTTTTGCAACTGATATTAAAGTTTTAATATCAAAGTGTTTGAATGAGTAATGAGTTTCGTTCCTTGTAGATCTCTATTCTGCTTTCTTTCTATATTCCTTGCCGCCTTTATTACGAAACTTGTCACGATGTTACGGAAGATCTATAAATTACTTCCCCACTTGAAAAAAAGGGAAAGTAATATAAGGTGCATTGACAATGGACGTCGAAAAGTTACGTCCAAGTTTCTAGACCGCTTGGAAACATGTTGAATCAGAATTCAGAGCTGGCCATGGTAGATACAGTGGGTAGAAGAAAATTATTACTCATATAATTTCGAAATTAGTCTAAAATTGTATTTATTACTTCTAACAAGATAAGGTTCATACAGCATACGAAATAAGTTTATACAGAAAGACAACAATTAGTAGTCTCTCATTAGAAAGTAATACATTCACCTTCTTTCATTTCTCAGGATGAAAACTCACAGAATATCTTTCTTTTAAATAAACATGTTTCCTTGATTTCTTTTTGTTTGTGTTGTAAGACGAATTTCTTTAAAATGACACGATACAATTAAAAAATAGTAAAAATGGTTGTAGTGTATTCTCAATTATTATATAAACCACTATTAAGCTATTTTTAACGTCCAATATTTCGGCTTCCATATTGGTCATACGTACATGACACAATTCTTCATTCATGTTTATAACCAATTTGAACTGAAACGGATTCAAAAATACATTACCGTGATGAACTTTAGCTCTGCAATTAATCAAGAAAAGTAGCTTCAAATTTCTTCTAGAATTAGCTTCTTCCATTTTAATAAGGCGGAATGAAAATCATATCTTTTTTTGGAACGTATTTTGTTTCTGACTTGGATTACGTAATATACATATTTCCATTTCTTCTAGAAACGTAAAGTTTTAGAGCATACCATTTCAAGCTTTCGGAGTAACGAATGACCATCCGAAATTCCCAGAAACGACGTGACCTACTTTTTCTTTTAGAAATAAGCACGACACGTAGAGTGCTAGTAAAAAAAACATCGACTCCGCGTTCGTCATTAACACCGCACAGCTACCAAGCGTGGAATAGGTTGTAAGGGCGAGTGTCGACTGTTAAAATAGGGGTTGCAATCGAAAGGGACCCTTCAATATGCATCTTTAAATCGAATAATTCAGATTTCACATGTTTATGGAACTCACGATGCTCTAAAACACAAAACATTCAATTTTGGTTCATCACAAAATACTACATCTCAGGATACTGCGGTAAAGTATTGATGTAAGCCGAACGGAGCTACACTGTCTTAGTCGGTTCGTCTATCCCCTCCACTAGAGTAGTGTAAGCATGTAAGTAGTGTTTTTACGTCAGAGTTGTGCTAATTCAGTGACGTTGTAATTCAATTGCGTATTTGAATTACATTGTATTTCAATTGTATTATAATTCAACTACGTCATAATTGAATTAAATAATTATTACCTTTCAGTTAATTCAATTAATAATTATCTTAATCGGATGTGTAATTTAAATACAATATAATTGAAATATTTTAATCGGATATGTAATTGAAATACAATATAATTGAAATATTTTTATCAGATGTGTAATTGAAATACAATATAATTGAAATACAGCTCTCCAAATTTTGATAGCCCGGATCTTTGAAGAATTTCCTCGTCCTTGTTCATAATACCTATAATTAGTCAAAGTGGTCCTGTTACTGGTTAGTGGTAAACTAGAAACGTTCCTTTTTTCAGTTTTTTGTTATTAGATAATGTATTTCATTTTACTTACATATAATATTAGTGTTTGTTTAATGATTCATTATTTAAGAAATAAAACATTTACTTCTGTAGAAGATGTAAGGAGGCACGTTGCCTCACGGCATATTTTGCTTCACGAATCCTGGATTTCTATAAGAGGGGGATTAAAAGTTTGCAGGAAAGATGGAAAAACTGTCCTTGATTAAACATAATGAATTAAACATATAGTCACAGCGATTTTCTGCACCGGAACCATCTTATGCTTTTAAAGTCCATTTTCAAGATTCCATTGGAAATGCCTTGTTAAATGGATAGAGCTGGAACACTGACGAAACAATTTTGTTATTCACTGTGTCCACATTGCTGACACAAATACGATACGGCAAACATTTTGAATTTCAATGCAACCCCGGCAACCAAGAGGAAAGAGATGTTTGTAGTTCTCGGAGGAATGAAACATGGCTGTATATTCAATGTACCGAGCAATTTTTCTCGTGTCAGAACGCATTGAAACTGACGATGCATCATCTTGCGAAGCCCGAACGCCAACGACTTTGATTGCAGAAATACGAGGGAGTAGAAATAAGCTCTAATTAAAACAGCTAACTCATTCAATTCGATGTTTTAATTCGACACTTTTAAAAATATTTTAACAGCTCTGTGCATGTTATTTCTTCAATTTGATGAAAATTGGTTTCGAACAGTGATTTCTAATAACATAATGGAACGTCGAAGAATTTTTTTAATTACTATTTAAACATCGTCGGCGTTCGCAAAATCGAAGCTCCTCACTCTTCGGTGACACCGAAGTGTCAGTGTAATTTATTCGGAAACATAAAAGCGAAAAAATGGCTAAAACAGTGAGTTATCCTGAATAATGCATACTCTTAGGGGAAATCTTGATTGCATCTTTATGCAGTATGGTGACTTTATTCCGCGATCAAGAACGGGAGGAATTCCGATGGAGAAAAAATTTTTATTAAAGAGCTGTTTCATTTTTTCGTCGACTAATACGAGCTACCGCGAGCTAAATGAAATTACGGGGACAATTTTTTCAAATCCAACTCATATGATAAGACACGATAGAAAAATGTCTATGAATGTGTGTGCGTTTCGTCAATCGAGGAAAAGAAGCTAAAGAGTCACAGATCGTATTGTTCGACGAACAAAACAACAGTGTTTTTTTAACACGATTCAGTCCACATATGAGAAACGCAAATTAAAATTTTGCATTGAGCTATCACTGCCTGAACAAAAGTTTCGCTAAAATCGATTGTCGATATATTTAAATTCCCGCGTACCGTTGACAATGGGATTGAAAACGACTGCGTTAATTTAATCCGCGTACGCTTTTGTCCTCATTCGTCAGTCGTAACTGCGTTAAACATCCGAAAATGAGAGTCATCATCGGCCGCAATAAAATTAAATTTCTATCCCCGTTTTCGAATTTGCCGCAAATTTAATACCCCCGTTGATATGCGCGGGACGATCCGACGCGGATTGCAAAAAAAGGGGGGTTGGGGAGAAAAAAAAGAAGAAAGTAATCGGCCGAATCATTTAATATTTATCGAACGGTGTGTAATAAAAAGCGATTCGTGATAAATTGGCACATTGAAGGAGGGGAAAAAAAAAAATTAAAAAAACCGGCGACCAGAAAAAGAGGGACGCTGGTAGGTAAATGGACGTGGCCTTGCGAAATGGCGCAACATTCGATTCGATTTAAATTGGCATTTACTGCAGCACTGAAATAATGGCGCCGGTTTTTTTATTGGACAATTGAATGTTCATTAACGTATCAGGCGTCAGTCGGAGCGGCGCATTCGGCTGCACCTGCTGTCCGTTCCCCCGTTTGTCCCCGATTATTTCAGTTGCGAGTGGGAATAATAATATTAATGGCAGGCGATCGCATTGCAATGATATCGCGTCGCCGATAATTCAGTCGTTCCTGGTCGTGGAACATTTGCGGAAGCGCTGTTTCCGTGAACTTGATTAAGCTCCGCGTATTTATCACTTTCCACGTTACTGTCGTTGTAATATAGAATATCTGACGCCTTAATTATTCCCTTTGTGCGAGGAAAAGTGTGCGCCAAGTATCAGTTAAATAACAAATATGAAAAAGCAATATTTCCTCCGAATCGAAGGGGAAATGGTACATCACGAATTAATTATTTAATATTTCTTATTATAACATTATGAACCTGCATTAAATACTTCTCTACATATCGTTCTTTAATCCTTGGACTTCTGCGGGTTCTAGGTCACTTCTGAGTCACACCGATATTTCACTAGTTTCATTCCGATGTAAGACAATGGCTCGAGACCGGCTTTCGTCCTATTTCGGAGGAGGGTGCCTATGTGGCTTGATTTTGTGGAGATTGTACGAGAGGCTCTGAGACTGGTATCGAAAGAACAACTTCAAAAGAAGAAGGGGGCATAGCGATTTTCTTATTTCGAAATGAAAAGCGTCGTCTTATAACGGAATAAAATTGTACGTATTGACGGATCACAAATAACTCCGGCATAGCATACGGAGGTCGAATAGAAAATTAACAGAGTGCAAACTATGCAAAAAGGAGAGCGGAATGATGGTTCATATACAGGGTCATCCGTTTTTAAACGGCCACACGTTAACCAGCTATAGAGGGCCCCAAATGGAACAACTTTCACCCCTAACACTTTTTTCGATTCGGCCTTGATTTCTTGAAAATATTCAGTCTCCACGGCGTGCCCCATGTCAAAGAACCCAAGATCCGAAGGTCATACAAAAAAGTTGACTTAATAAAAAAGATGCCCCTATTTATTTTAAACCAAACAAAGGAAAAATCATCAAGATACATAATTGCAGTCCTAATATATTTAATCTTAAGTGAACGCAAAAAATGACGGGTTTTTGCAATTATCTAAAAATCAAAACCGAATCAAAAAAAGTGTTAGAGGTGAAAGTTGTTTCATTTGGGGTCCTCTATAGCTGGTTGACGTTTGGCCGTTTAAAAACGGATGACCCTGTATATAGTACAAGTCTACTTAGTCGGTACAGGCTACTATGTCTATGTACAATGCAATACATGGGGCCAGTTTTCCAGGCCAAAGTGGGGAAATGAAGAGGTCTCGTCTCGGCACCTCCCCTTTAATATTAATTATTGCCGCCATAATTAATAGTCCCTTGATTAATACAATTTATAACTTGGCAAACGAGCTCTTTGTCGGTTCAGCAGGGAAGAGCTGGATAGTTTCAGCGCTGTCATTCCTTATCCGTCTTAAGTATATTTTCCACTTTGATCGCTGGTCGCACTATAAAGCTTTTAAAGGGCGCGTGATTTTTTTATAATACCTCCCAAAGGAAATTGGCAAATCCTCACGCTCTCGAACGTAATGGATTGTGCATCGCTGTTTAAAACCAATTATATATCACCAGTTTTCTACGTTGTGAAATAAAAATGACGGTTTCATTCGCACGGACTGATATCCATTACATTTGTGTTAATATTGGTTGGCAAGAAAGTAATTTCGGTTTTCACTAATAGATTGCGTTATGTTTCATTTGATTGACTCCTGTTAACGTTGCGTTTGTTTTCTTTTTGACATTTCACAACTGCATCTTTTAGGTTACTTTTGAAGCAAATTACATGTAATTTTGATTAAAATTGTTAGTTCTGTGTCAATTTGAATATGGAGTGCAAAAAAAACGAACATTATAGGCACACATTGCTTTTTTATTTCTAGAAAGAAAATATTTTATTGATTAAAGTTCATTGCTTTGATAAAAAAAAATTGGATTTTATGTCACCTAAAAATACCGAAATTACTTTCTTGCCAACCTAATAGAACATTCTCTGCAATTAACGATCAAGCTTTAAATATCTGCTACTGCATGCAAAGGCTAGAGATTTTACTTATTAGAGAAAAAGAAAAGAGCGATCGGTTTAAAATCTGCCAACTCTTCGCGTGTGCACATAAACTGTCTCGTAAAATGAAAAAAAGAAGAGAGAAACAAACGGAAACAGTGATTCCGTTGGATTAAGGGCAGCGGACACGACATCTATCGACAGGAAACAACGCACGTGGAAATGTAACTCCATAGTAGCGGAAGATATTTCTCTCGGGAGCAGAATCGACAGTTCCATAATTTTATCCGGTCAGGGTTTAATTACCGCCGCTGAAGTTGCCCCCGCGACACACTTCGAGATATTCGGGGCGTACATTTTATGGAGGTACGGGTGTTATGGCTGGTGTTGAGATCTTTTATTGCGCCCGTGCTTAATGGAAATTGGGAATTCAGGATGCCCGAATCAAGGATTTCCGATGGGGATGAAATTTCCGCGCTGAAGCGGAACCAAATGATGCGCTGGCAGGCGCACAAATGAAACTCGTATTAGAGCAATTAATATATTAATCGGTTGAACGGCGCGCGTCATCGAACTGTGCTCGTCTCCATCTAGAAAGTCAAATATCACGAATGGTGCAATCGAGAAAAAAGAGATTTTATTTTTGCTAATATTTCGAAATTCCTATTAGCTAAAGATTTGTTGTATTATTTTCGTATTAAGAAAGAAAATCGATTTCTATTCGTAATAGACTGTGTCGGAAATGGAAGTTGTTTCACCTTTGTTAAACTTCACCTTGGCAATCCAGAAATTTTTAACTTTTTATTATATGTATATAGAAAATGTTATATAGAAAAGTTATCATGGTTCAAAATCAAGCCAAGGTGAAGTTAAGCCTTTCCTTTTATCATGGATATATTAGGTGTTTTATTCTCTTTTGCGACACAAAAATTACGAACAAGGTTTTTGTTGTTAAATGCTTGTGGTTTCGCGTATTCATTTTTCATGTTTTCAACGTTTTATCGTCATTTCGAATTATTCTTGTTTCACGCGTTGTGCGGTTATATGGGAGATCAAGATATTACGTTGAACCAAAAATGCAGGGAAAAGCAGAATTTTTGTATAATGTTTCGCGATCCATGAATAAATCCATGTATGCACCGATGACAGGTGCACTCTGAAAACTTTTATGGAAAACTGATAAGTTTCCCAATTGTGTCTGTGTAAATGTAAAAAATGTTTGTAGTACATTTGACACACGCAGCTACGCCATGGTATTTCGAACAAATACCAACACAGTGAGCGATTAAATAAAGAAAAGCGATAAATCATTTCAGAATGTAGAACTTAGTATTTCCACGTCACTGCCATTTAGTTGGATTCGAGAATTTATGGTTTTCTGCTAAAAATTTTATTCAGACGAATTCTCATCCGTGTTACGATGATTCAAGTGCAGGGACTGTCGATTAGGGAATCATTATTTATGTGTTGCAATTTGTCAGTATCGTGACAAAAATAGTAGTAATTGTTCTAACAACTTTTTTTATCTAGGCCGGTATCAAAAATTTTAAATATCCATTCGGTTTGTGTCAATTATATTTTTAATTTCGGTATATTCGTGTCAATTATATTGTACATGTTCTAAAATAACGTAAATTTTCAAAATAGACCCTGATGAAAAAGTTGCGAAATTCTACTACTACTTTGTCCGCCATTTGGACAAGTAAAAATTTTATAAAAATTTCTTTCGCTCGACCTCTGGTAATCTAATCTTTCCAGCTGCATGAAAATATTCGAGCAGGTTGTTTGAAATTCTAAAAAATTCTCCTATTGCAAAGGAGAAGCCGAATATTAATAAAGACCTCTGTATATAATTGGAGCTCGCCGTATTGCGAAGTAGATTGTAAAGTAACTGAAAATTTTCATAATCCGCCGGGTGGCGGTTCGCGTTTCACCGCGTAAACGGATATTAATTTCAACGCATTATTTCTGCGCTGAGCACAGCAATGTAGTTACGATACTGAAATCCTGCGGGCATCTGCGGGAAAATTAACTACCAGCGTTTTTCCCGGGGATACACAGGGACGATTTATGCCTCCGTTTGACATTCATGTGAAAACCCGCGGAAAAGTATTATTACCATCCGCCGTCGCCGCTCCTTAAGTTCTGTTGTCTCGAAAAAATTCTTTTTTATTGTTTGCAAAGCCACGCGCTAGCCTCCACAATTCACTCTACGTTCGAGTGCTGAATTTTTTACGCTTAATGTCCCGGAATGCGTTCTAAAGCACCTTGGAAATTCGTGATAAATTCGAAGACTATATCTACGGTAGCTGTAACGAATGAGACAGATTCCAACGCCATGAGAATCTCTTTTCCATCGCGTCAATTCCGTGCTAAAGTAAATACGTCAATATGTAAAATATACTAAAAAAAGAGAAGAACCTTTCGAACCAGTTAACTGATCCATTGATAGATAATCCTGCACCTTTGATTTTACTAAACTAGAAAACCAACGATCACGCTAAATTGTGATTGCAATATGAAAATAATTAATATTTCCTGACGAAACGTATGGCATGTTGATTCATACTGCAGTTACTTGCGATCGAAAGTACAGATTGTAAATTTGATATATTTTTCGTTACGATTGTTTAAAATTTCAGTGCCAAAGGAAAACTGTGGTTATACTTTCGACGGAGAATCCGAATTGTTTATTGATTTCAACTTCTGTTTTCTTAAACAATTGAATTAATAAAAAAGAAATGAATAAATCAACTTATGAAAATTATTAAAGGAAGAAAAAATTTGTTATTCGGCTCTTCTTCCTTGTAATTAACGCAGAGAATTTTTATTTTAAATGAAGATAAGTATGCCAAACATTTATATACATACATACATGTGCAGGAAAACAGTTTGCCATGTCCAAAATAGTTTTGTTAGTTCCTTCACCGAATTCGCCCAGTACACTCCGTATAACTATGCGATTATAAACTGTAAATAAAACGGTTCACTGTGTTCTAAATAGTTTCTTACCCATGAACGTAGGAGATATTTACGTTCTTCCACTTCCACGTTCCGCGTGGTATAACCTTAACCGATAGAATGTGAGTTTAATAACGACTACATCTGCCAGACGGTATTCAATTAAGTTAACTAATCCTGAAACGCTACCCTAATTTGCTTCCGAAGTCTTCCTTACCCCGTTCCGTCCCGTGTCCCAAATGGCAAAAATTGAAGTAGTTGCGAAAACACCATTTTTTAATAAACGTTTAATTCAGTATATTTAATTAAATTAAATACCACCGAAAGCCTAAACATCTGGAATTCACGTATCCAACGAAGTGCATAAAGACAACACATACTCAAAATGCCATCAAAATTTTGATAAATCCTTCTGGCATACCATAATTAATAAACGTGTAACACTAGGTTTGCGGAGAACTAAAATATTCATAATAATAAAATCACAACATTAATATTTATCGTATTATTTCTATTTATACGAATATTAATATTTCTAACATTATATTGTTTATATTTATATTTTATATTTATTTTTTTTTATGTATTTTATATTACTTCTTAAGAATAGCAAGAACTATATTTTTAATCATCTTTTAATTGTATCCGAAAAAATACATTTATTGACTAATTCTTCATGGATACGTCTTTACAATCTCAAGGATCGAAAATTAAAAATATCAGTACCCGTCATTTGGCGGGGCCCGCAAGCCTAATGTTAGTTTAACGTTTGAACAAATGAAATACCCCCAAAAGCCTAATACAAAATTTGCACATGCAACGAAGTGCGTAAAGGCAACGCGTATTGAAGATTTCATCAAATTTTTTAAATAAATCCTTCTGTGCTTCCGCGACAGGTCTTTTTCTCTTTTCCTCTTGCCACATGCACAACGAAGTTTCAAGAAATAGTATCCACGTACAAACTTGTTGCACTTCGAATACAATGCTGCGGTCTTTGCGACCTGGATCTTGAGCAGATGCGCGTTTAAAGAATTCTTTCATCGAGTTTAATCGCATTATCTTCTTTCCGAGAAATTCCTCCGTTGTCCGACTCAGCACCGTATTCATCAACCATCGTGCCCGAAGAAAAAACACCCAATTTCAACGCCATCGGTCTTCATGTTGTCTTCTTTCTCTTCGTTATCAGACGAATCTCCAAAGCCGTTTATCATATCACATTTCGACTTTATACGTTCGAGTAATATTTTTCTCTTTACCTAGCTGCAAAAATGGTCCACGTCACTTCAACGTTGGACCAATTTTTTTTAGAAAGAGAACACGGCGATGAAATGGCAAGCAACATTAAATGTAACGAATTTTGTATTTAACAGGGACTTTATGTTTCTTGCATTTATGGTCTATACTGCTGTATTATGGTGTATCAAAAATTCAATGAAAGTCGTGAATTATTCATGTTGCACATAAAATATAAAATATTCAGTAACTTGAGAGTCAATATATATTATATCAATAAATAAATATAAATAATAAAAGAAGTTGTTAGTAAGAATAAAGTCTTTTGAAATATATTTTAGGTAAAGTATTAAAAATAATGAGGAAACCAATAATATGCTGATAATGAAAATTATAGGGTGTTGGCAATAAAATAGAAAAAAAAGGAAGCGCAAAGGATTAACCCTTCGACTTCTGCGAGTTCTAGGCCTATGCCGGAGTCACTTCTGACCCACGCGGATATTTCATTTTTCTTTCGATATAACCGAAATACGGTTTCGCCGTATTTCGAATGAAAGAGAAGGAGAGAATAAAATTGTACATATTGTTGCTCGAGTAACGAATGATTATAAAGGTGTTTTTATGAAATATTAAAGTATTTAAAGCAAAAAATTATCATCCAGCCAGTTGTATTCATTCTAGTATTAAAAACGGTCGGAAACGGTAATCTAAGTTTACGTTGCATTGTAGATCAAAGGGTGCAGAGCTTTTCTGTTTCGAAAAGGTTCGAAAGTCGATCGGGTATCTGACGAGACCGATTCGTTTGGAAAGAAAAGAATTGATTCGCGAAGCTCACGTACGAGGTTTTTCGGGGGAAAGAAACTGATTTTCCTCGGCTTGAAAATTGGAAGCTCCTTTGGGAGAGAAATCTGTTTCTAAGCAGAGCTCCGCCAACTGTCTACGGTAATACCCTCTTCCAACTACCTTTCCGCAAAAGTTTGTCGAAGTTTTTTCCCAGTCACGGACTTTAACACGGTGTTTTCCGGTGAAACCGGCTCTCTCCGTCGGTGAGCCAGCCTTTTTATGAGTCGCATGAATGACTATTAATTTAGGTTGCACCCTTTCTCTTCCCGTTTGCGAACCATGCCATTTTTTTACACGAACGCTCTCCAATTGCTGCGAAAGAGATAGAAAGAGAGGGAGAGAGAGAGAGAGAGAGAGAGAGAGAATTGGTCAAAGCACACGGTCGACCTAAATAAAGTGAAATCGAAATCCCGCGAAAATCCTCCATTCGATGCACGCAGCACACTTCCGTGTGATGTTCTAGCTCTGTCGGCAGAACTTTGATTGCTGTGTAATTAAGGTCAATAAGTGCTCTAACCCCTTCTTCCGAACCTTTACCTGTTTCATGTCGGACAACCTAAGTGAAATCGGGGAAAACGCTTACCTTCGTAGCTTTCGGATGACGATCCCTTTGAACGAAGGGAACTCCGAATTTCGTTGTCCCGAATCGAACAATAAATGATTGCAGGAGGAAATAAATATTTATTCTGTAATCAATTAATTAAATCTGCTATTTGCACGAGGAAAAGGATAATTGCAATAAAACTGAAATATTGGTTTTGGCTCAATCATTTTCTACTTTATTCGTATCAAAATAAAAATAATTATTGCAATGAAAAGGAAAGATCGATTTTACTGTTTATTTTGCAATTGTACGAAATATCTTTGTACTAAAAAATTTTCTTATTTACTTAGTGTAAATCTAATACATAGTACAAACTTCAATAATATCTATATTTAAATATGGTAGCAATATGTAGTGAAATGTAAATGATTAAAAACGAATGTGATTATTTTTATTCATCTTTTTCATCAAGATATAGAGAGATAAGATAAGATATTTTTTATATTTTCTTTAATAACTATTAATATTTTGCATGCGCTATTTCATGTACAGTTTCTACTCGATAAATGTCTCAAATATCTACCTTATAATTGTCCCAGAACTATCCCCACTACTGTGGGGTAGACCCCGTGGGGTTCCCGTGGGTTGAGAGACCTCGATCACCGAGGAGTATAAACACAATACTTTCGGCAGTGGATCAAAGAATAGTATCTCCTAGCCGAGAATTGTCTCCGTCCAGACCCGAGTTTTGGACAATTATCGAGTAGATACTGTTCCTGCGAACCTGGAAGATCTAGAATTCTAGTCAAAATTTAAGTTTCAAGAATATCCAATTTCTCACGAATTAATCAATTTTGAAAATGTAGAAACATTCTTTAGGATTACGGAATACTTGCACACCAATTTTATCCAAAACGAATGCTTTAACGGAAGATTGCAAAGCCATTGCTCCGAAATTCCTACGAATTAAAAGAAAAAGAGATAAATGTTGTAATATCACAACGTGTAGTTGAATACGCTTAAACTGAAAAGTCCTTAAATGAAAAACTTCGAACATTTACATTTCAATGGCAGGGTAAAAGTGAAGTGACGTCACTGAGGAATACACTTTTGGTCTTTAAGGTATACGTAAGACGTATATACGTAGGCCACCGGAGAGAAGAAGAAGGTTTATGACGGCGTTTAAGATCAAAAAACGAAGTAAAAAATGGCGGGCTGTATAATTTAATATCAGTTTTGGGGGGGAAAAAGCGGCGGTGAAAACGCGAGCGTTTATAAAGTCGCGGGAAATAAAAGAACACATAGATTTGAGAGAGGAGAGGAGAGACTAACGGCTGTCCGCAGATTCGTAACGACCGACAGAGCCGGGCCCGTTCCATTAGCCGTGATTGGTCAGTTTATTCACTCAAAGCAACCACTCCGGTGCCGGTGATTTGTCCCAGTGCGAGAAAAATCTTCCCTCGAAAGTTACGTCTAAGTGAAAGGGACGTGAAATGACGGCCGTCTGGGAAATCGAAGCCCGATTGCCTGGTTGGACAATGCGGCCGGCGGGGTCGACCTCAAAAGAAATGGCGAAATGGTCGAGAATCTCTTCTTATTACGCGGGGACTCTTCCCTCCGAATTCGGTTAGGCCATCGGATCCTCGCGATCACGGATGTATCAAGGGGAAGCGGCAATATCGATCATAGGATTCGGATGGATCAGCAGATTGTCTCGAATGAAGTGGTCGAAATGTTTCCGACCGGACCAAAGGCTGTCGCCATTCCCTTTTACCGCTTCGCAGCGGACTTTGCGATTTAATCATTACTATCAAAATTCCATCATTATCATACACGCTGGATCTACTAACTGGGCTGGGTCATACGGTCCGCGACAATACTATAAGACACCATAGTCAAAATAAAATTCGGAAGTGTTTCTCCTTAAAAACATTTCATACATACAATTTTTAAAATGGTAATGAATTCTAACGGAGAAACAATAAATTGGTTAAAAATATGTTGGATGCGTTTTTTGAGAGATGAACCATATCAAATTTTCTATAAGATATCAATGGATGAGAATACAAAGTTTGAAATCCTGGACTTATTACCACGTCGGGGTAGACCAAGAAAGATAGAAAATATTGTATTGACACCACAAAATGTAGATGAGCAGTAAATTGTTATGTAATTTATGTAGTTAGAAAATGTCCTGAATTGCATAAATTGTGTTTTTGAAGTGTTGTAAAGATATATAAAGTAATTTGAGCATTGTTTTTTTCAATTTGAAACATCTTAAATTACGTTGAATGGACTTGGGCTCCTTCAAATTTTATAACGAATCTGGTTGTTAATTTTGAAAGTGGCCTAACTCCATTCTTGGTTAGAAAACGCATATTATACACTTAATAATTGCCATTATTTTAATAGGAACTATAAATTTAACTCTTCTAGGCCACTTTAAAAATAGTCGGCTCAATTATTTCGTTTTAAGTGATGTCTTATAGAATTGTCGCGGACTGTAACTTCGTTTATTTTGCAGACAGAAAAGCGGAGAAAAATTTTGCGTTGTTCAACAAGCTCTATCCATCAAGTAGTGCGAGTTACTACGGGAGTACGGATAGTCAACTTGTTCATGTTCTTTTTTTTTCACCAAAAATTTAGTTAAAGACTAATTCATCAGAATTTGTTGAGTCCACTCAATAATCGTGCCAGGCCATTATTCCTCGAGTCGTTGTCGACCGTTCCTCGGTATCATCAAATTCGACGCAAGTTCGGAGCTAAGATCTTCGTCGCCGCAACTAATTCGACGAAGAATTTCGCTTACCGACACAAATGCGCTAAAGAGCGACACGTCCCGCCCCGAATCCCGCTCTCCAATGTTTCTTTCTCTTGGCTGGCCTGTCGAACCGCCGCCATTGTTTCGTCGAACAAAGGCGCCCCAAAGAAATTCCATTCGACGTCCGTTGATTACGAATCGAATTGTAAGAGATACAGAGTCGCTTCCGACTAGGATTCTTCAATTAATCCCGGTCGAATCTTTCGCAGTCGCCATTCGAAATGGTCAGAAGAGTTGACGTCACGGTCGTTTCCTCTTTGACTTGTGCTTTAAAGGTCCGGGATAGTCACGTGACCTTTTAATTAATAATTTCCATTCACAGCCTTCGGACACAGACTTAAGATCCGTCTTGGTCTTAAGTCTGTGACTAAACTTGTCACATTTTTTACACTGTATTAACGATATTATGAATTCTGATGCCGGAAACGTGCTTCAAGTTTTTGACTTTATTTCGCAGAGAATCAAGACAAAATATAGCTCAATTTGTAGCCGGAGATATTTTCTATTGCGCGTTTCTCTCGATTTCATCCAGAAAATTCATCCAATGGCATAAAAATGCTTGGATTCCACGACATGCGCATCGTCAATTTTTGGCCTACTTCTAACACTTATATTACCAAATATTGGTAATATAATAATAGACCAGCGCACATTAGATTGAGCCTTCCTCTTTCGAATGAGCCCTTCACCGGCGACAAAATATTCTTATATATTGTCCAGCTGAACAATTAAAAACTACTGGTAATCACCGATCCGGAACATTCACCAGCCCTATATGAGCTCAGTTTTCCTTGACACTCACCAATGATGGCGAAACGTTGAGAACAAATTCCTTTTGGACACAGCTATCTCCCGAAAGCCACTTCTCATAAGTACATTCCAGGCCGTGAAAGCATCAAATCATTCATCATTCTTTTTATCATTCTTGTATAAGGTCGAAAACTTGAGGCACGTAAAACCATTTTTTGATGGTAATGTAGTCGCTCTACCTTATCACGAATCTACGAAGACCGGGGTACCACCACCGGCCAAATGACCGGTTTTAGATTTTTTATTTGACAATTTTTGAAATTACAAATATGCTTTCACGAGCAATGATTCAATAGATATCTTTAGTAGAGCACGCGTTGCAATAAGAACCGCGAAAAGTCTAAATAAATTAAATCTTGTAGTTTTTATAAGCTGTTACATTTATACATAGCTCGGTACGGAAAAGAATGATTGGAATAAGATGAATGAAAAGGTTCTGTGCGTTCCGCTCGTCTTTAGTCGCGCATGACATACTGTTGGTATAGTCGTAACTTGAGGGGGTTGTTTAGATGGTTTACTTAGGCGAGACACCCGGTGGAACACCGATAACGTTAGCTATCGTCGATCGCGCGGTACCCTTCCGCGAATTAACCCGAAGATTCAGCATGAAACTGCATCGTCGCGTTCATGTGTCGGAGCGCCGTAAACAGGAGTTAAGTCAACCCCAAGGGAGGACATCGCAAACAGGGCAGCCCCAGCTATAGCAAACGTGGTTCCTCGTCGCCCGCGAGCTCTTCCTTCTTGCTCTATATTTCATAGATATACTAATCAGCTATTAGTCAGCTATCAAATTTTCTGCTCCTCCTGTACAGGGTGTATCAGAAATATAGGATACAAAAGGAAAAATCCTTTTCAACTTTGTGCACCCTTACCTGTCAAAAACGCTCGACTTCAAACACGCATCACTTTCCAACCAGTGAATTCCTCGCATTGAAACTTGGATTTTTGGCATTTTCACGTCAAAATCTACAGGACTATATTATTTAAAAAAAGTTGGAAATTTCTGGGTTGCTAAGGTGAAGTTTAGCCCAATATTTTACTTCACTGTGTACGATAGCACAAGAAACACGCGACGTGTAAGTCAAGGGCCTCGTCTTTTTTTGGAAACACTTCTGTTGTGGAATTACGATCGCGTTATTCGACGTTCTTTTGATCCCGAGTGCAAACTCCATTATTCGGCAAGTAGTACTATTAACAGAATCACAACTCGCAGATCTGAACAAACATTGGCTGTGTTGCGTGGCGGAACGTAACACATGTCGCGAGCAGCCTGAAGAGTATTTAACTTCGAATAAGCGGTCGTTGTTCGCCTCGAATAGGATTCATTCGTATTTGGCGAGAATCAATCGGATCCCAAACGAATACGTCGCCATTCGCGAGACTGTGTACGCGGTCCGAACAAAGCTGGACAAATAAAATGACGTTATTCTTCAGGCCGAGGTGTCACCGTGATTCCAATTTCTACACTTGATTGTAAATATTGGCGCTTACGCCGTACCGGGTTTCGGGGTTTACGTCCGTCTCCTTTTGTGCCGTTTCAATTAAAACAGATGTATGTAGGTCTGGTCGACGCGTCGCGTGCGTATACACAAACATACGTGTGCGAGCACGCGCGTGCGCCCGCGCGCGGCTCACTGTTTTGCTTTCAGCTTGCCGAACGACAGCAGTTCCGCCCGAACGCGAACGTTTAGGTATATAGTATCGCAGCTTCCCTCTGTTCTGGAAATCCGTCGATATCCTCTCTCCCCTCCCTTTTAATTCACCGCCTGTTGTCGTTTCATTTCTTGGATGACGAAGTGGATTTCAATTTTTCCATAGCAGTACCATTATACTCTCACTTCGCGAAACTCGCTAAATTTCCCGTCCCTGCGAAATCTGTTTTTCTAAGAATCGGGGATGAAATTATAGATATGTGGGAAATCTGAAAACAGGGCCAAGAGTTTTCAAACCATTAACATCGGTAAAATTAAAATTAAAATTGACTGATTGTGAGCGAGACAATTTCTGCCCTTCTTCCCTTAATCAAAATTTTGTTATCGATTGTCCCCTATTTGAAAAAATCTTTTCATTTACCTACACAAATTCATGTTCTTAAACTCTTCCTCCGCCTCTTAAAGGTTCATTTCAAATCCTCGAAATAATGTTGCACGTGTTTGTGCTTAGATGGGAAAGACCGGTGAATTTGGCTTTCCTCGCATCTATCACTCCGGCTCGATTACTTAAAACCGCGCTCGGTTATTCTTATAAGAGGTGATGTGTTTTGAGTCTTAAAATAAATTAAAGACTTGTTAACAACAATCAATTTAATACTAATAACAATTGTACAATGGTGTGAATGACGACTATGTATATGGTAACTAAAGACTGGCTGAGGACTGGCTGAAGACTGAGTGAAGACTGGTGACTCGCACGCAAAGATGGGTATATAAGGGCTGTAAATCTGTGGTGGAAGTGGTAAACAATAATAGGAGAGAATTGGGGGTGGGAGCTAAATCTGTCTTACAATATTTATGGCGCCGGAAATGTGGACAGAATAGGATGAGTCCCGACGCTTGGGACTCAAGAGTCTTCGACCCTTGGGCTTATTTATTGCTTCTAGATGGGGGTCGAAGGGTTTAGAACTCCGTGAAATTCGAGAGACACTTTCGTGGGTCTTGCATTGCGTTGCGTCCCAACAAATGTTGTGTCGAATAATTTTGTATACACTTTATTACGCCGTGCAGACGCTTTGCAAATGTTTTTATCTCCCAAATGTCTCACAAAAGTTATTTGGAAGATGACCTGTAACCGTAAATTCCGCGTGATCGAAAAATATCTCACGTTTTTTTCGCGGATTCTGTTATTACGTGCCGCGTCTCGTGTCACATATTTCATATTTTCTGCATTTAAAGCATTGTTTTATTTTCGGCTGGGCTTGCCGCACTCGCCCATTTGAGTTCAATTCCCCTGGCCTCTCCTCGCCGAACGTGTAAATATTGAGGCCGATGCAATGACACGTGCCGTTTGTTAGGTTGCACGTGTCCGGTATATACTTCCAATTAAAGTTCACGTGAAACCGAACGACGGTGGAGGGAGGCACTGAGAAGCGTTTTCTTCGTCCTACACTCCTCGTCAAAAAGATAGCCCAGGTGTGCTGTCTTTAATTTCTCGATGACGCATAATGACGTATAATATCAAAACATTATGAGCTCAGAATATACGGCTTGCTGGAAATAAATGACAATGTCGTAGGTATTGTATACAACAAAGAAAAACTGTTCCATACTAATATTATTTTACGCGAATTATTTTTCGCTCGCCAGGTTCGCTTGACCCCGGTTGTTTCAACTTTAAGGATTCTTATACATATATGCATCCTCGGAAACAAATGTCCGTCCGGGTATTCATTTAGAGACGTTTAAATGGAACAAGAACTCGAGTATTTAAATTATTAATTCCCATCTGAATCCGAAGATTGAAATAGCCTAGCGTTGAATATATGCATTGTCGTTTGAATATTTCAACAGTTTCCTACTTTAACAAGTTGACTGCCAGACCCGGCGCTCGTGGAACTTCTGCTGGATTAAAACTCGCTCCCTTTAATAAAACCCAAACGGTGAGGGCAAATATTTAACCGGGTTCTTACATTCCGAATGTTTTTAACCCGCACCGACCTTCAACAAATTAGCTTCGTCTAATAATGAGAGACCCAATAATACCTGTGGATCTCTCAGTCTTCCGTATGTTTGCTCTATCGTACGGAGCGCTTCCATATTTGCCAGGTACCGTCTTCACATTTGTTGACCCACGTGAACCGTTCGCAAAATCATTTTTCCTTACAAAAGGAAACCTAATAAACGTATTTGTTTCCAACAAGATTCTGTTTGAACTTGTATTTAGGAAAACGTCTGTTCCTGTGGAATCTTTGAAAAGGTCTTCTCGTGAAACACTTAATGTAATAAATATCACGCACATAAATTTAACAAATAGTGTATTCAGTATTTGTAGCAATAGCTGAGAACTCGTTTAACTCTTTTTGCTAATAAGAGGGATCCAATGAAAATTGTAAAATTTCTATTTTACCACATTATTATTCTGTTAAATATAATGCTTTCTTTCTCCATCCTCCAAGAATTTTTCTTAACAGTAGAACTTTTGTATTTTTTTTTTTTTTATTTGTCATTAGAAACAGTGCTCGATTGTATTTATCAGCTATTACCTACACATATGAACAGTTTAACTGACAACATCACATAACCAGCAACGTTTACGTGTCGTGCAAACATACCGTGAAAATAATTGCTCAACTGTAGAAACAAAAATAAAAAGTATTCGGAAAAAATCTTTATTTCGTGAAGTTATTTGTTGTCAATTAATTAAAAGACTCGTAATCAATGGTTCCGTTAAATGAAAATGTGCACCGATGATCCTCAAACGATTTGGAAACAAAGGTAGCATGAAACGTGTTGCTGGTGAAATGGAGACAGCTTTGTGCAATATATTATGTTCACGAAATCTCCGAGAAGGATAACGAGCTGCCGAAAAAAAGTCGTGGAAAACCCGAACACGATATTTTCCAGTCAGATTCGATCCTTTTTAACATTTTCTTTTTATTAGTATCGAAATAGCCGCTTCAAACTGTTTCCATTGTTGCGAATTTTATTTAAAGCCTCGTTATTCCCATTAATGCGTCAATTGAAGGTTTTGTACGTGATAATACCAAACGTATTAATGAAGTTTATAAAATAGAATTTACTGCTCGAGCATTAAAATTTTTTTAAACTCGATTAAATCGTACAAGTTTCGTTAACGTTTCAGTTCGATCGACCGGCTCGTTCGAAATCGACGCAATCATTTCAATTCGTAATCACCATAATTATGGAAACAATATCGTTGCGAAAAAGCACCGATTACACCGTTCCAATTCCTTGCGCAAATTAGTGGGACGGGCACACAGCGAGAAAGAAAGAAAAGTATTAAAGTGTTTGCAATTCAAACAAGAAAGGGGAACACGCCGAGGAATCTCGGATCCACAAACATCTCCAGGATCGGCACAATATGACCCTATCCCGGATCTTCAGATAAATTCGACCGAGACGAATCGCAAGGAGACGAAGAGTAAGCACTCCGAGATTTCTTCCGGTACCTTGGGAGAAGTATTAACGATTGGTAAACCGATGAGAAGTATTATACAGGGCGGTCAAAAAATATGGAAACGTAGAAACCATGCGTACTCGTGGCAAACATACTAGGCGTGTGCAAATGTTTTAGTCTTTTTCAACATATTTGTAACATTTTTCCCCTCAACTCGTGCTTCCTCCCCTCATCTGGCATACTGAGCAATGTACACGATCTTATTTTAATCTGGTCTTGTCTCGACACAGTTTTTCATTATCAAGAAATAAGTTAATAATTATTTATCATTCCATCGTTTGTCATTGTACCAGTTTGACACCGAGGAACGAATCGTGGAAATGAAGCGGCACGAGATCTCGATGGTAGCCGAACCGCATGGACGGCGGTAAAATTGCATCGTTCCGGTCTGAACGGAAATATAAACGAAGAACAAAAAGGAGGGTAAAATTTAGTTTATAACGCGGAAATTAGATGGTTGAAATTGATTTTTCAAAGTCTTCTACTTACCCGGCTCGCACCGCTTCATTGGGATTGCCGCGTGTCCGCGTGCGCGTAATAATTAAATTGGCTGTCGTGGAAATTGAATTCCTATTCGCGGCAGGATTTATGTCGCGACCATTTTTTTTTCCTCTCCCGTTCGTTCACTGAAATTTCATATTTTTCGTTTTTTTTTTTTTTGTTTCGCGGGTTTTAGGAAACGAGAAACACTGATGACTTTTGCGCTAACTCGGACCAGCAAACGGAAAATGAATTGCGTGCACCGTTGCTTGGTAGTTCGGTGGGACCTGCCTTGAAATCTATGTCTAATCCACTGATATTTTTGTTGAATTGAAAAAAACTGGAAGCACTGTCCGTTTGAAACTGGTGCCGTGGAAGCGATTACGGTATAATTGAATTTCTCAATGGAAACGTGAGAAAGATTTTAAATTTCCGAGGCACGGTGAATAAGAGGGGTATAAGAAATAATGATGAGCCGTTAGAGCGTCCAAGAAGCGATAATGGCGCCATTCGCGTACTGCCAATCGATAACCGTGTTAAATTATAAGAATCGATGCGTTTAATAAGTGCCAGTATCTTGATATAATCGTTTCGACGTTCAATACTTGCTTACTGTATTCATTATCTGCGTTTTGTGAACTTCAATATAAACAGTTCCTGTATCTTCTTTTATTGAAGTTTATTTATAAACGACTTTTTCTTTACATGCTGGGAGGACTATTTTACTGGATAACGTGTATAAAAATTATATAAAAATTGCTGTCCTCCACCGTGATAAAATATTCCTTAACACTAAACCTACCACCACCGGTCGAAATGACCGGTTCCAAATTTTTTATTTCACAATTATTGAAATACTAAAAATTATTTCATAAGGTTCATAAGTTCAATAGTTCATAAGTATTGCTGTAGGAGCCGCATAAAGTCTAAATAAAAAATCAATCTTGTCATTTTTACGTGGGAACATGTACTTTCAAGGCTCGGTAGGTTTAGCGTTAAAACTGTCCTTCTTTTTTCGAGAATAAAATGATTTTATTGGAACTAAACACTTCACAAAAATAAAAGGGAACACCAAAATGGTGACGAAACTGTGTCCACTAAATGCGCTGAGGAACTCGCGACAAAGAAAAAAGCATGGCGAGCTCAGGAATGTTGGAAAGTGCCATTTGCGGGGATATCTTTGAAGACGCGGCACAAACTAAGTTGTTTAAACTCGCTGGTAGGACTCTAACCAGACTAACATCGGGGCAGGTGACATGCTAGGGTTACGTAGAGGGATTAGCACAGTTTCTCCCAACAGTTTCGTGACTGACTGACTCCTGCCACCGCAAGATCTAATTGTCTATCTGTATTTCGGTATACACGCGCGTAAACATGCACACCGCTATTCTGTAATTCGTGCTGGAATTTCTACTCGAAACGCGCCAGGAGATGATTGACCATAATGTTATGTGTACTCGAGCATTCAAAAGTCGATTATGCATCTTTCATAGAGGCTTCGTACATTTATCAAGCGTCCATCAAATAGTCCTTTTCTAGCAGAATATTTTTTCAAACTATACTTTTTCTCTGTGGAATCGACAGCGACCCGTAATTTTATTTTATTGTTCTTCCAACGGAACAATAAAACAATACTTTACAACTACTTTACTTTACTTTACTTTACTTTACTTTACAATACTTTTACACCTAATTAAGGAAAAGTTCTCCGTCGACAAAAATTCGATAGTTAAGCCATTCAGTCCGCCATTGTATACGACCTCTTTCAAATGAATTTTTATTCAACGCTGTCAGATAATTGGATCTGCTTGAATTTTTCGCTAGACCATTGTACGTGTGTACACAATTGTCTGAAACTCGATACAATAATATACGTGCATTTCACAGATACTAGAAAATCTTATTCATCCTCGGACATCTTTAATTCATTTTATTCAAATCATTCGTCGAGGAGGTGAAACGTCACGAAACCATGCTCTTCAGGCGATGCGGATTTTCAAAAGGATACGTTGCGGCAAATTAGCAGTTCCAATATTGGAAAACTAATAGCAAAGCTAAAACCATTTTGTAATGGTTTGTAAAATAATTCTCTTCGAGGCTTTTAGATTTTTATTCATTCAACATATATGAAAAGGATCGGCGAAATTGGGAGGTTTTCATTTAATTTCCAATGACCGATGAATCAACCACATATCCCATGCGCCCAAAGAAACTGAAAAGGGATAAACCAATAACATTCTTGATTAAACACTGAAATTATAATGCAACAGAAATGCAGAAACGCAATTATTCAGAATATTCTCCCCATTTTATATTCATAACGAGGCTTTGAATACTGCTACCTCTGCAAAAAATGATCGATCAGAATAATTTTTGTATATCTACCAAAAGTGAAAAACATTTTCTATGCGTATTAAAGAAAAATAGGTGAAGAATATTTCTTTCAATAAGAATGGAAATGTTTCATTGTTAATTAGCGGTGATAATGATCTGTTCGCATCTTTCCCGTTTGTCCACCATTCAATGAAGATTTAATGCACCATTTTATTACATAATCGTTTGCTATGTGCGCCTGGGTTTCTCATTCAGATGCGTTTCCAGCGTGCAGAATGCTCCTTTGCCGACTGCAAGCCCATGATAGTATGAATTAACAATCGTACTGTAGTTGCGTTGCAAATAATTTCTGTGAGGTCTTCGTTAAAGCGAGCTTCACTGTTACGTTGCCAGTTACACGGCGTTCATAAACTTTCCGCGACCATAATGGGCGCATAGGCAACGAACATTTTACGAAATTCGCATTACCTCTTTCAGCATTACCGCATTTTGAGTTCGCGAGTTGGCCGATCTCTGTTTTCAGATTTACAAACGCAAAATCGACTTGAAATTTGTTCCGATGGTGGACAGTGTTAAATATGTTTACTTTCTTAAATAAGTTAATAGGGATCGCGTATTATAGATGGTGCTTGGATTGATACGTAATAACTGAGACGGATTTTCCAGTTGACAGGGTCGCGTCAGGGTTGAATTTGTCCCCTGCGTCAGTGACAGGCGACGTTCGACGTTACCATAAAATCCAGTCACGTCCCAAGTGCGCCTTTACATCATAAAACAACCGTAAACTTTGACTGATCATGTTCGACGAAACAGTTCGCATTCAGCTTGCCTTGCAGAACGGAAACTGGGGCAAGACATAAATTCGTGCATCAACACTTGATGAATTTTTGCTTCTCCTAAGGGAAAAAATTGAAAGCCAACTTACATTCCGGAAACGTTTCACGTCTCTTTAGAAATTAAATCTCCAAACGGTCTCGAAAATTGAATTCCTGCCAAAATAATTGTTTCGTTCGGTGAGTGCAAATTAACTGTAATAGTTACGCTCCCGATGCAGCGTTAATATTTTATGAGGTCAAATTGTACATATATTTTCCGTTCATATATTTAAATAATATACACAACGTTAAACATTATGTTGCACTATGGAGTATTTTTATTTTTTTTTTTTGTTTCCAATTACTACAAATAGGATATTATTTTTACGTATGACGTTCTGTTATCCTCTCCATTAATCATTGTCTGATACGTAGAGTAGGGAATGTTTCGTGTGAAAAGAACAGTTTCGCGAATTATGCTATAAAACGTTAGTTATAGTTTGGATCGTCGAGGCTGTGAAACGAACGGCATAAATCCCGACTTTCGTGAATTTTATTGAAACGATTCGAGTACGTTTCCCCGAGTGTTGGAGTAATATTGCCGCCATATTTCCGCCCTAAGTACCGTCTTCAATCTTCGTTTGAGTACTGTCTTGAACTAGTTTTGATAAAGTTAAGTGACTTTCGGCGAAAGTGTTGGTGTTCTTCGGTAATCTTCTCATTGGGAACTTTGCGCATTGCATTGCCCGAAACCCCTCATCCGACTCGGTGAAACGCCTCAACTTCTGATAAGGCAAGAATATCAATTTCGTCGTTATTAATCCCATAACTCGTCGAATTTGATTGTTCTGTTCAGGTAAGTGAAAAAGGTAATCGCAGAAAGTGTATCAGCTGTATCAGCAGTGAGAGACGGGGTGGGGTGGGAGACGTCACACGTTGATACCTCATTAAACTTCCAGCAGTTTGAACAAACTGCTCCGCGTTCTCTATCAATCTCAAATATTTCTCTTACTTCAAGTAATAACCAAAGTTGCTCAGCTTGCTCTGAAAGTTCCCAAAGTGATTTAATAAGATTTAAAATATTGAAAGAAGAATTTAGAAAGAAGAATACGTCTCATTAATTTCCTATCTTATAATCTCCTTCTGTATTGTTAATAATCATCGAGCAAGAAATTGAAGTCTTCGATTATTGCATATATATGTTTACTGAAATGTTCAAGATCAATAAGCTCGAAACAGTATTTAATTTTCATTGATATGATCTGAAGAATGTTCATTTCCTGTTCCTCGATACTGTGAGTTATTTCATTTCACTCTGAATGCGTTTTTAATATATTCATTCAAAGTATGAAATTATGGAGAAACATTGAATTAATTTATTAAGCACAAATGGACAATCCGAATTTTTTTTAAGGAGCTTACGAGGATTGTAATTATCGAATTATCGAATTCACTCTGTATATTTGAAAGAATTCTAGAAAATTTGTACAGGATTTTTTGGATGTTCTAACCCTTTGCGCTCCCCTGTCCCCTCTCAGGGGACATTAAAGTTTATTAGCGATTACGGGAAATTAATTTATTCCAGCGCAACTTTAAATAAAATATTGATTTTTTTGCAAATATATATTCCTCGATGTCAACCAATTCATATAAGTCCAATATCATTGTAATACGTTACTTGGTTCCAAAATTATACTAAATAATACGAGGATTTGTACATTTCTGCCAGAATGGTTCGGAGTGCAAAGGGCTAATAATTAACAATTACTGTAACTAAAAAATTGTTCAAGAGCAAGTGATTGAACATTTACCTTTGGTATTTCAATGTAAATACCAACGGATTCAGGGTGCATGCGAAACGCGTTGAATTATAATAGTTCTAATTGCGGTACGGAAGTATCGAGTCAAGTTAGGTGACTCCGGAGGAAAGTTCTAGAAAATAAAGACGATGTAGATCCTCCCGGAAGACTGGATATTGCGACACTGTTGCTCCGGAAAGCCAATCACGCTTCCAAAGACGCTTTTATAACACTGATATAAAGCCAATCTCGCGTAAGCCTTGGTTCAGGAACGTTATCGGGGGAAGAAAGATTTCCCGTTATATGCAAAGCACCCGAAACTCGATCCGTCCTGGATCAGCATAAATATTGCAACAAAGTTGCCGCGAATTTTGGCCGCGACTCGTGCTTCCGTTTTCACGGTATGGGTCGTTTATCTTGATCACTTCCGGCACGGGTTCTCCATAATTCTTCAGTGAAAAATAATGTTCGCGTTTCGTCCGATCGTATCGATAATGCACGCACGGCCAATAGAATTTTTCAATTGAACTGGCTCGATGTTAAATGCACACGTCAAAACGTCGTTCTCTCAGTTTTCCCGATGAATCAC
The DNA here is from genome assembly GCA_913789895.3 of Seladonia tumulorum. Lineage (NCBI taxonomy): Eukaryota > Metazoa > Arthropoda > Insecta > Hymenoptera > Halictidae > Seladonia > Seladonia tumulorum. The sequence continues at coordinate 31,065,055 of OU565267.1, forward strand.
TGTCGAATCGACATAATTTTTAATTTCTCGCCAGCCCTCCGAACATCGATTAAACTGTACTTCTCCCATGTGCACATATACGTTGAGCTTCACTTTTAGAAATAAAAAAAAAAAAACAAATTTAAAGGTAATGCCAATTAAAACTGTATAAACAAATTAATATTCATTATTATTTTGCATAAAGACGCGCAGTCTAGTTACCGATAAAATAATTGTCAAAGCTTGTAATTTCAGGCGTGTTCCACAAAAAAAAAAAAAAAAATTAGAAATCAACTTTGACAGCACGGTACTTCACAGCGTTGAAACGAAGGTACGTCTTCAGAAACAGAAACGGTTCGATCCAAAAGCAAACGCATTGACGAAATCTTCACCAGCGACTCTCATTAAATTTATGATATGATGACTGTTTCTATAGAGAAAATACCGTACACAATACCGTCCTCAAAGTTCTAAAATTCTCTGTATGGAGAATGGAGTCTCGTCACCGGTCGAACGAAGGCGAAACTTGAAATATCTTTTCCGGCCGTTTCCAATCAACTGTTTTCGCGATGAAATCCCCGGGTTTTATCCCGAGTAATTATCAACCGGATTCAGAATCGCTCGATGGATGAAGAAAGATAGGACGAGAAGCGGATTCCACGTCCCGCTTCGCCCCTATCCGTCTGCTTCGTTGGCCAGATCGGCGCGCGACGGAAATTTAAGAACTTACTTGGAAATCCCTTTCATCTCGAAACGGACGGGCTCTTATTGTTAGCGCCGTCGGAACTCGTTTTCCACCGGTCGGCCATTCATTCTTGCCGCGAACATAACTGCCTTCGCTGAAAATCTTATCTCCCGACAAATTTTGTTACGTGCCCGCAGCAATTTCCGCGTATAGTTCTCGTCCCGGCGAGCCACCGCCAGGCATCCGCGTTCGTGTTCCAAAGTCCACGGGGTCGCCCGACCTTTCTGCGAGAGCAGGCCTCTTTTTCCTGACCCTCGGCCACCAGCAACCTTGCTCATTCTTCTCATTTCCTTCTCCCCGATGTTAGCTTATTTAGCGCGCGAAACGTAGGACTTATAATTGGACGGTTTACTTTGAAACGCTGAAAATCGCACATCTTTACACACGCATAACTTTCGAGCCACTGATCTCCTACGATTAAAACTCGGATTTTCCGAATTTTCTCGCCAAAATCTACAGGATTACATTTTTAAATGTTGCAAACTTCTGGTTCCATCAGGTGAAGTTTAACCATTTTAACACGTTAACTGCCATGTCACCAATATATGGGTGAAGGAATTATTTGTTCAGGCTTTAAAATGAATTTTTACCTTAATATATTCATTGTACCGATTAGGATCTGTAAAATGCAAGAAAGTTGGAGAACCACACAATATCGTACATTTAATTTTTTCAATTTCTATTTTATCAAACAACTTGCTTTGATTTCGTGAAATTTTTTAGCTTTCTTGTTTCGCGTTCAAAGTGTTAAATAGTACCTCAAAAAATAGCAGTTGTATCGAGTGTTATTAGTCTATTTAAGAAAAAGCTACCTGCGGGAATATAATCGACTCATAAAATTGTTTAACAAATTCTGAAACAAAAATGGGGGAACAGAAATGGTTTTAAATGAAGTTCGCGAAGTTTTTGAACACAGGTTGTATTCTACGCTGGGACTTTTGTAGGTTCAGCAGCGCCACGGGTCAGGTCATTGGCATGATGTCTTGACTACGTACGCATTCGCAGAGGGTTGCGAATGCCTCGCCCCGATTTCACCCTGGAGACGGAAGGATGAGAAACACGCGAGGCGTGTAACCTCACACTGGCCCGGTTCAAACCGGACGTTTGCATAATACGCGCGAACCGCACAAAATAGCTGGCTAGACGAACGTGCGTGCGAGGACGAAGAACAGCTTAGAGAATTACGACCTCTTTCGTCTTCCCGCGCGAACACAAAGGACAACAAACCCGTGGAAATTCGCGATTCTACGTGCGAACTTGTACTGGCTTCGACTGTTTTGCCTGTGCGGTACTAACTCCGCAATGCTGTTCCCCGACGAATTTTTAAACCCCTTGGCTGTTTCTATCCTGCGCAACACGACACAGGGTGTCGTAGTGTTCGACGGTAAAACCGTGGAAGGGGTGATTCTACGTGAGAAAATAATGCGAAAATATAGAATAAAATTTTTTCATCCGAAGCTTCGTTTTCGAGAAAATCGAGTTCAGAGATCCGGCGGGTTCGCGTGCTACGGTCCGCGACAATACTACAGGGTGTCCCGGGTTTTAATGGACAAACTCGGGGAGCATATCCTACAAATGGAAATAAGAAAAAAATGTTATTTGAAGTTTGCTCAGAAACGCTTTATTGGAAAGTTATAAGCAAATAAAGTTAAAATTGATGACGGCGGATTTTACTTTACTGAACATTGATTAAAAACTTGTATAAATCTATTCCAAAAAGACTGTTACATGTCAGAAAAAATAAAGGAGGCAACACAAAATATTAATACCCGTAAAAATAAGCTGAACGTGTTAATTTTTTACAAAAACATTACATGTCTTATAGTTTTGTCGTAGTTAATAAAAGGTAAGTTGGTATTACTTTCAAATTCTTAGAGATACTAACGAAAACACTAATAGCTAATAACACACTTTTCACTGTGTGAAAAACGATGAAATTCTTTCACATAATACATAATTATTTCGTTTTAAGTGATGTCTTACGGTATTGTCGCGGACTGTATAGTACATGCAGGAAGTAGAATTGGTTGGTCGTGACCAGACGCGTCAGACGATTCCTATAACACTATTCGCTGTATTTGCGAACTCGGTTTATTTATTGAAATCTTTATTTCCTAGTATGTGCGAGCAGCTTTGCGTATATAATCTTTTTTTTTTTATACTATCGTTTCCGAACTTTACTTGAAAAACACTTCCAGCAGATGACGAGATTTTATTTTGACGTCTATGGCGGAGCGTAGGAAACTGGTTGGACAATCAGCCAGTGTTAATGCTGTCATAACTCAATACGCATGCCGGTGTAACAGTTGTATCCTAACTGTTTGCACCTGTGCTCGCATGTTTTACCTGGGGCGCGGAACGTCCCCGATTGTGCAGGCTTGCAGGAGCCCGAGCGACGACCGACTGAGTCAGTCACTTTTTTAAGCTCGTCCGTTCATCCGACTGAATTACAGGCTCCCGATTGCTCTCTTTCATTTTTCCCTGGGACGCTCTCTCGTTTTCATCAAGTGCCGCGCCGGAAGGTATAAGATTAATTAAAAAGGTATCGGGTACGCAGATTTTTAACTAACACGCGCTTTCGAGGACGTCCCTCCTGGCAAATACTTTGACGACTCGTTTTTTGCCTACTATTATATCTTCCGTTCGAAAGAGGCTGCTACTTTTAACGAACAATTCTGGAACGCAGCTGCGATTCCAAAAATTATGTGGCACCTATAGCGTAGTCAATTATTTGCATTAAATAATAGAATGGTTTCCAAAGAACCAACTCGAACAATAAATAATTCTGGATGAAAGAATTAATTGGAAATTTAGAGTAGATGTAACTGGAATAAATTCGCTGGAATTGCAGTTTGAAGAATAAGAATTCGAGACGAGAAAATTTGTTGCGAATTTGGGGTAAACTTAACTGGAATTGCAACTCGAAGAATACTAGATTCACGTGAACATTTCATGCGAAACCGTGTTCGAGTACTTTAGTGATTCGCTGTGCCTTTGGTGGCGAACGCGTTGGAGCTCCGTCCACAAGTGCGCAAAAATGTTGTATCAGCCGAAAAGTTGCCGCAGTAGGTACATACGTAAGGTCTTTCGCACGCAGCCGGACAGCGCGCGATAGAAACGTTTCTATCGCGAGAGAACTTGGGTTACCGCCAATGCGAGTGCAATTAGTTCGCGATGACAATTCCGCCGAGTAGCGACCATTAACCCAGTTCTCGCACAAGTGAAATCCCACTCGCACTCGATCTTGACTTTCTCGAGCCTTGATTCGTCTTTTATTGGCAACTTTGCGTCGCGTAAAACGACCCGCCTAGTTGAAAGTTCGAAGCGACACTCGCGAGACAGCCGGGCGAGTTTAGTTCGAAAGTCGCCCGGAGGAACGAGAGCGGTGGGTGTTAATGTTTCATCGGGCCACTTGATGAAAATTACTTCGCGCCGTTCTGTGCGACAAAACGAAAAGTTGAAATTAAAAGATGCAGATTAAACACCGTGTGCGCGCAGTCCGAGATGTCCCGCGGGAGGACAGAACCGCTGCTCTCGATTAATGGAATTCTTACGTGAATAGATCTCCCGGGTATATATCGTGTGTCGATCAAAGCTATCGGAAATGTTAATTCCACCCGCCGCTATTATCGGGCATTTCGAATTCTCGATCGATCGGTCGCCGAAATAGTCAACAACATTCTGTAAAGGCCGGCACACACGATCCGTCTTGTCGTCTCTTTTACTTGCGCAGTCGTAAATAATTCAAGACCCCCTCACACTACGTTTAGTGGGGAAACGAAATTAACACCCTTTGAAAACTAATAGCCCTTTTAAAATTGAACCAAACGACATCTTTTGATATGTTGGAAGCATTAGTTTACTAAGTAACGTGTCAAAAAAATTTCTTGAAACTGCTATTAACCGGAGAAATAATTTAAAATATGCCCAAACGATGGAGAAAGTACAGGCTTGAAGCTTTTAAGACGAATCCAGATTTATTGTTGTAATGTTTTTATTTTTACAACAATAAATCTGGAATAATTTGAACAAGGGTTCAAATCCTGGTTCACTTCCTGGATCCACTGTATCATTTCTCGAGAAAAAGGAATTGAATAATTCCCAATTATTTGCTTGGTTACTACAATTCGGTTAAACATAAGATTTTACTGCACGTTATTACAATCTGTGTCATATTATTCTTTTCGGAATATACGTATACTCAACATACGACACGTGGCAAATGAACCGCGAATACACGAAATATACACTTACGTTTTCGTGTAGACTGAATTTCATATTTTTTGACATAATAACCAAAACACGTAAGCGTAAATAATTTTCGTGTGAAAAGAAGAATCGGAAACGCTAGACGACATATGAAAAATATCACACAATAAAAGATCCATGCTTTATTAAAAACATGAAAGGAAGAGAATAGCCCACTTTGCTGAATACGGGACAAAATGGCATACGTAACGTTTATGTTCGAAATTAATATAGAATTGTGCTTATTGCATTTGCCTATAGTTCGGCGCGCATAACGCATTACAAAATTAATTTCGGTTTCGTTGTGCCTCGATCGGAACCCTCTTGACCACCTCGGTTAGTTGAAACTAATTAATTGGGAGAATCGAAATCGAGTAGAACTAATTAAAAATAATTAATTGCGAGTGTCAACGTCGAATTTCATTCATTAAAAATAATTAATTGTGGTATTCAGAATGTACGGCATAACAAAATTAGAGTAGAACAGTGACCAAATTCTGGCCACAAGAAATGCGATATCACTTGTATCGATACGGGCTGGCGATACCTCGAAAGGCAAATATGTATAAATACTCTGTGCTTACTTTATGACTCATATTTCTATCGAGAATTTGTAAGAACATATTCATGAGATTTCCCTTCAATATCCTGTTGATATTATTATAATTATTGAACGGAATGAAAAAACTAATGAAAAACTCTATGAGACTTCTTGTACCTGACAGTTTATAATTAATCCTCAGACGTGAAAAAGTGGGGATAGCGACTTTCGTATTTCGAAATAAAAAGCGTCTTCCTATATCGGAATAAAATTGTACATATGAGCCCTTTAGTTGAAAAGTGAATCAAGTCCCTTTTCTTAATATTGTAGAAATTAGACTTCCGTGTAATATCGTACAAAAAATTCAATACACAATGTAACTTTATTGTAATCACATAAAGCGGAAGAATAGTAATCATGTCATTATAACTGAAAATAAAATCCATATTGTTTTCAATAGTAAACAAACAGTAAGGTAACGAATAATGAGGTGCCATTATTGCACTGAATTGTGATACCACTTTTGTGTGAGAAAGTGACTTACGCCATATGGCTATTAATGTATTCATAATCATAAGTTACACAAATGTCATTTTTAATGCACTACAAGTTTGCTGTATACTATGTATTAAAGAAATATATTCGTTGCTGGATTCTTCACCAGTCTCTTCAATTATACTGGTCTTTAATGCTTGAAAAAATGCATGATGAACTGGAGGGATAAATTTCAGCAAATCTATCATGTCCTTTTTGGCCTCAGAAACAGGACACACAGATGGATATAAATTTTCCTGCATTATATTTTTCAACTGCAATGGCCTGCCACACCGAGCACGCTGAATATTTAATATTTCATACTTAACATCCACAGAAATCGTAGTTTTATAAAAAATATCAAACTGTTTTCCGCGTTCATAGTGTAACACCACTGAATGGTGAACCAATTTACAGTTTGTCGTAATGTATTTTTCTTACGCTTTGTTATTGACCGTTCTAGTTGTTTAGTTGCAAAAAATTCGTTTATTTCATTTCATAAACCACAAATTTGTTGGAATGTCGAGCAGTTTTCATACATCGATACCAATCTTCATGGATGTAAATAGATGTATGGCGTGCTGCAGATTCAACACATCCAAAATCTGAATCATTCGGTAAAAACGAATGTCCTGATATTAAGAATTTCTGTTTTATAATCTTCGCTGCAATATCATCACTTTGCACTAATTTGAACAGAGACAAAGCTATTTTTATATTACGATTTTGTCCAGTACAAGAATCACTATAAATAATTATCTTATCTTTATAACCAGCAACAGATTTAATATGTTTAACTAAACACGATGCTATTTCTTGTGATCCTCTGTATGCTAATGTTTCATCCCAAACATAAAAGTATCCTTTATTTTCACGTAAGTCGTGAATACCGAGATTATAACAATACATATATCTCTTATAGTACGCATCAGAAACTGTTAATATTGGAAATGGTAATGCTTCCTGTAAATCGATACTACATACATAAATATTATTTGAACACTGCATTTTTTATATCCTCTTTCATAAAATTACGTGCTACTGCTGCTTTTCGTAAATGTAACTCATGTTCATCTTCAAGTTTTTTAATAACTTCTTGGTCACTACTTACTGTATCTAGTTTAATTTTATATTCATCACATTTCTTGCATGTGTCTTTCCGCGGTGCTTTAAAATGTAGATTAAAACGCGTATTAAATATAATATCTCGATACATGTGCTCTTTTGCTGATAGTATGTTTAATTCAGAGCATTTTTCTTTATACAATATATACATTTTATGAATATTGAGATTTTCATTTAAATACTGTCGGTTTGGATTGTGTTCACGTGCGTAATGAGATACATTAGCAGGAAAACTTTGAATATGATCACAAACATTTTTAATGGTATCTTCGCTAAGTTTAGGCGGATTTGCTGCTTTACCTCTATTGTCATTTCCAACAGTTTCACATTCTGCATGTTTTATTATAGCTCTGTTCACGCGTCCCTCACTGACACCAAAAGTTTGCAAAAAATACTTCTTACATACAACACTGGTAGAGTCATCAATATTGGGTAAACAGTATACGTTACTGCTACTTTTCATACATCTACTTTCATCTCGTGGTCGTTTTATTTTTATAGGTACACTATGTATAAGTCTACAAAGATATGCATTTTGTGTGTCAAAGGATCCTATTTTCCAAAAATTATAGAAGTGATTCTTCCGTGTTTCTTCATCAACTTTGTCTGTACATTTTTTCTGGCATCCACAGTCTTTGTTTTCAAACTTTTTCGCAGGAACTATATTATTGTTCCGGTTTACGTATTCTGCACCCGAATTACGAAGTCGTTTTGCAACATTCCTAGCCCAGCCATCACTATTTCTTACTCTTTTCCGACTTTTTGTACGATTTGCGTTAACGTTAATCATTTCGAGCAAATATAATATATCACAATGTTACTGATACGGAAGCTAATAAGATACTAAACAGTTCTAGAAGTTCATGTAAACATGAATGACCCTCGTCGGTTTTAGTAAATACGAAACGATTGTCGCGTATACATATACCAGTTTCCTTTAATCGAATGTAACAGTAGAGTAAGTTCATATGTTCCATGGAATAACGGAGTAAGTCCAAGAGATTGGACTTATGCCATTATTCAAGATATTGTTACAGTCACTTTATTTAGGATATAAAATTGAATCTTATTTTTTATTAGCATAAGACAAAGTATACACAAATGAATGTGTTAAATAAAACAAGTATTCTCAATACTTACTATTTCTGTAAAAACCCCATTTTTCGTAATTTTGGACTTATGCCACTTGTCAACTAAGGGGATCATATAATATTGACAGTCGTTCGAGCTTATCCCCACCACGACGGGTCAGGAACGACTCCGCCACAGCACACGGGAGGTCAGAATTGCCTCTCGATCATTCTGCCAAGCGGTTATCCTTTGTTTATCTTCCGATCAAGTTTAATTGCTACCGTTTTACGCGAACGGACGCAAAACATCTCGACATGAGCGGTCGGTGTAAAAACAACACGAGAGGATAAGCTCTCAGAAATTGTTTAAAACTTCATTTTATAAGGCACATTGAGACATCCCGGGCGTTACGGTCGCAGTAAACTCTGGATGCACATATTGCATCCGCATATAACGCGGCCATGAAATTCCTCTCTATTTCGTAGCGAATTCAGAGACTGCAGCTGACGAATAATAAAATCTACTGCCCCCGCCCCATTTCCCGTGGCGTTCCCACTTTTGTTTATTTTCCACGGCGCAACATTCGCTAGATGATCATTTTATTTTACATGACAGCCTAAATTTTCGTGAAACACGCCGCTCCCCGCCTCTTCCCGTTTTCCTACTAACAAAAACAGCGAAACAAATCTCGACCGATCCGTCTAACCTAATTAAAAACTGAAAAAAACTCGAAAACCACGCGTCGCCCTATCGATTTCGCGGCACACATGGCGCGCGTGGCGACCGCAGAAAAAAATTGCGTTCGAAAACGAACGAGCCGTGCGATTCGGATCGCGAAAACTTTTCAAGCACTGGTACCTTGCGCCATTGCTTGCAACGGAGGCAGCTGCGGCTAGCGATGGGCACGATCCTTCTGGATTAGTATCGATTCTTAATAAGAAAGTATGATTGCATAAGTATCAAAGAGTATCGATTACCAAATAACACAAAAATATCGATTGTTCATAGGGTAAAGCGGATCCAACAATTATTTGAACAAAAATTTCTGACTCCCGAGAAATTGTCAATACCCTTCTGTTTTTATTTCAATATACAGTGATTTCTGTACATATGTCGCCAAGGCCTGGATGATAAACGTCGCGGAATTATCCTCACTACTGCGGGGTATACTCCGTGAGGGGCCGCGAAGCTCGAGCGAGGCCTCGGACGCCAAAAAGTGTAAAGATAACGCTGAGAATTCACTGGACAGTGTTTACATGATATACACTTACTGACAAAAGTTAAGAAACAAAATAGTCGTTTGGGAATTAGTGTATATTTTTAATCTCCTGAAATACATATGTCCGAATTAAAAATAACATGACGAGATTACGTATGATACATGAACGTACAATAAGTTTTTTTTCGATTATACTTGTATAAGCACTACAATTAATATTGAATCAAGGAAACAGAATAAATACTTGTGACAAAAGTTAAGAAACATGAAGACTTCTTGCAAGAAGTAGAGTAAGCAACGTAAACAAACATGTTCGAAGGAGTCTAGTCTCCTTTCTGACATCGTCGAGTATGGTTTGTATTATTAGCTGCAGTAAATATGGTAAGAAGGCAACATTTAACTGAAAGTGAGAAACAAAGAATAGTTGAAATGTTTAAAAAAAGAGCAGAGGAAAACTGACATTGCAAAAGTGTATGGTGTAAATCGTTGTGTTAAGTAAGTAAAATTTGTGAGTGGTAATGCGATGGTGTGGGGCTGTTTCTCACGTAACTGTCCTGGTCCGTTAATACAAATAAAGGAGTCTATAGATAGATTTGTGTATCGCGATACTTTGCAAAATCATATGTTGCCATTTGCTAAGGAGAAAATGTCAATGGAGTGGTCATTTCAACATGAAAATGACCCAAAACATTCTTCTAAATTAATTAAGGCATTTCTCATGGAGCAAAATGTCAATGTAATTAAGTGGCCAAGTCAATCTTCAGACTTGAACCCAATTGAACATTTGTGGGATTACGTTGGACGTCAGTCATTTACTAATAAAGCGGAGTTAATGCGAGAAATTACGAAAATATGGTCTAAAATACCACCCGAGCATTGTGTTCGATTAATCGAATCAACGCCACGCAGATGCCATGCAGTCATCAAATCCAAGGGTTATCCAACATCTTATCAGATCATCATAAAAAGTATAAACATCTGCACATTGTTGTTTCTTGTTAAAAGTGATTACGTGATTCAAGCACAGTACGTTTCTTAACTTTTGTCACAAACTTTTCCTTCGTTTCCTTGACCCAATATTAATTCTAGTGCTTATACATGTATAATCGAGAAAAAACTTATTGTATGTTCATGTATGATATGTAATCGCTTCATGTTATTTTTAATTCGGACATATGTATTCCAGGAAATTAAAAATATACACTAATTCCCAAACGACTATTTTGTTTCTTAACTTTTGTCGGTAAGTGTATGTCCCAAATGCCTAGCCGATAAAAGTCCTGGTGAGGGGCCAAGAAGCTCGAGAGTCATCGGTCTCCGAGGAGCGTAATGTCGCGTGAATCAAAGAATAGTATCTCCTGTCCGATACATGTCCTAGACCCGTGTTTTGGACATATATCGAGGAAACACTGTAGTTCTCTTATTCGATGATCCCTTATTTGTTGATTACTGAATTACTTGGAAGCCGCGAGAAAGGAACGGATCGCACCCATCGCTAACAGCCGCCAGCGGCAGCGGTTCAAATCGAAAAAACGGGCCGGGCCGGCGATCGATGTGGACCATCCGGCAAGAAATATTGCTGGGGCGTGTAAACAAATACTTTTCGAATAAGAGAATCGGATACGGAGGTCCACGGGATTATTTCCCGCATGCAGAACGAACGTCGGGACGGGAACGCACGCGCGCAAAACCCAGACCGCACATCGCAAGCCCAATTTGTTTGTACCGCCACTTTCGATACACTCGCCGCGTACCGGAAAAATATCGCCGTGCGCGACTAGGCAAATAACGTCGTTTAGAGTGACGGAGAATTGTTGTTTTTCGGCGGTGGTGTGCGCCACAATTTAAATCCCACCCTCGTTGTTCGCCCTATACGAACGGGCCGCCTCCATTGCGTGAGAGCTCGATAGATGAAAAGAGCGGTCGAGAGGACATGTGAGAACGCGACCGCGGATGAATGAAACCGTGTGTACTATCTGCTAATGGCTGTTTTCCCCTGGTTACTTTATTGGGCCTTTAGCAACAGAAATAATGTCCCTCGCGATAATCACGTTCGTTCCGTGTCACCGTACCGCAAACGTCGATAAAAATCGAAAAATTTATTGCCGAAACCTTTCCGCTGGAATTCACTCCATTTCATCTTGTTATAACCGGTGTTCGCGACAAATTTGACCAACGTGTTTCTCGTAAACAGTAAGTACAGTGTTTACTCTATACAGTCCGCGACAATACTATAAGACATCGCTTAAAACGAAATAATTATGTATTATATGAAAGAATTTCATCGTCTTTCATGCAGAGTGTTATTATTTACTTCTGGGAACGTCGTTCCACGCACTGTTTTCGTTAGAATTTCTATGAAAACTACACAAAGGTCACCATCGCGTTATTACCCGACGTGACAAATAAATTTTGAGAAAATTCCAATTGGTCGATATTGTCGTGAAAATGCTGAACGTTGCTCTTTAACCCCTTGCCCTACAATATCGAGTCAGACTCGTGATGAAGATTCTGAACAGGATCTAATAAATATGTTTCTTATTAATTTCCCTTAAACCGAAATAAAATTCTATTTTGGCGTAGTTAATGTGCAGCTATTGGAGAACATATAGGCATACAACAGATATAAATTTTCTCCCTTTTTTAGGAAATTACAAATTACAAAAGACTTCCAATCACTGAAACCGTGAAATAAATCGTAGTGCAAGGGGTTAAAGCTTTTTGATGTGGGCCTATATCCGAAATAGAATATGAAGTTGCCATGCATTCGGAAATCTGGATATGATACAAATCGAAGAACCCTGCAAGAGTTGCATATTCGAGGAAATGCATTTCGACTGACTTCTATAATTATAATGTGACCGAGAAACATTTCGCTCGGTAATCAATATCACGGCTGCGCCGAATCGGAGTGACACGTCTGCTTGATTAAGCCGCAATTGGAATAAAAAAGGGGTTTCCAATAAAGACGTTGATCATTAGTCGGTCATTATTGAAAATTTCCCTGGAGTCCTCAAGCATAATTGAATCATAGAACTTTAAATATTTCCACGAAGATTCTTATGAATAGAAAAGTTTTAAAAAAGAGGTGATAGAACTGGTATTACAACTATGATTTTAACGACAAATTTTTGATTCTCTAAATTCGAAGTGTCAGTATTTTGGTATTAGTTCTAAGCTGTATCAGAAAAATTATCACACTGTCACTTGCAATATGGTCGAGTTCGTTTTTGTTTGTTTTTTTTGCGTCACTGTTAACAAACATGTGCGTAAACTTCAAAACGTTTGAATGTTTCAAATGTCATGGGTTGCGACATGACCAGAATTGTTGACCTATCGAGTATACGTCAATGTAGATTTGTTGACAAAATATCAATAACAACCGATTCACTTCTATGCGGCGCAATACGTGCCATTTGGCACCCGTGCCAAAGAAATAACCTCCGAAATAACCTTATCATTTATCATTCAAAACAACTTAAAAATACTCGTTTCCATATAAGCAAACTATTCATAATTATAGACTTCTATAACAGCGCTAAGAAATCGGTAATATAATTTTTATAAAAATCTTCAATTCGCTTCTAGTACTATCTTGATAACTATTCGGAATGATATTTAATAAAATGACGTCTGAAATATACAAGAACATAATTATTAATTGGTCAGTCGAATGTTATTATTTAAAGTAACGTAACAGATAAAAATAATATATCTGGAATTATAAGACTTAATATTAATAACGTCTTCTCGATGGGTTACTGTGCACCACGTTTCGTACAAATTAAAAACCGAAGAGCATTTCATGGATGGGAAGAACCGCATGACAGAAAATAAGTATATCACGACGTTTTAATATTTTTAGACTCTATCGTTACACACTCGGTGCACACTCGGCATGCAACTTCTTCCTAATGACATCTCCGTGGCTGGTTTTACGTGACTGGAAACACGATTTACGACGAAAACCACGGAAATTTAAAACACATATTTGATTCTTCCAGCATAGAGAAATTTTAATGTGAAACTAACGACACGAAGGAATATAGGAAACAGCTTATGGCTTCTACATAGGGTAGAGAAACTTTTCTAATGTGCAAGTAGAACCGAACAGAATGGGTGCTGTACCTGAAATTATTCCAAATAATTTGGCACAGTGAGAACGAAACATTTCTTGTGAACGAATTTCCATGTAAACAGGATTATTTATTGTTTACTATTCAATACATCATTTTACCCTTCTCCGAGTGCCAATTTATAACACCGTGGTTCGGATACGATCGTAATTATGCAGCTGTCCATAAATGAATGGTAACGACGAGGAAGTTGACAAGAAAAATCCGGAAAAATTCAAAGAATTCGCGAAGGGTCGACGAAGCCAGCGAGCCAGGGCGGACTTCGCGAACTGAATTTCGATTGGCTCATCAGTGATCCGCGTTTTGGCCGAGATCCGAGGCCGGTTTTCATGGGAGACGACGATGCGAGCACACCCCCGCGGCGCTGTCGTTCGAAAATCGACTTCCGATGCCAGAAAATCGCGGAATCACGACGCCGAAGAATTAACGAGGTACTTGCCCCCTCTCGCGAATTATTTGTCCGCTGCCAACCGGTGGATTTGTCGAGTGGCACGCTTGAATAAGAATCGAGTGAACAGGTATCGGCTATCGATACCGTTTTAGAAATCCTCGTCGAGCTAATTAGAGGCTGTTCGCGGGTTATTACTTGCGGCCGGAACTAATTTTTTTTCTTTTCTTTTTTTTTTTTTTGGCCGAGAACGCGAATCCGGGGAGGACGCTTCATCGGCTTCGATGGCCAGCAAGTATTTCCGCGAAAACGTTAAATAAGTCATCGCGGCGGGGATGGAAATGTTAAATGAAATGGTACCGTCGCTGCCCGACGGAAGTAACTTCTCAACTTCTAATTAACTCTTAATCACCCCGGCCACTGAGCAGGCAGATAATTAATTTAATATTCGCTCGAGATGCGCCGATTCTTCTTTGCAGTAGAATTTCTTTCGGTGTCTCATTACTCGTCTTCGATTAATCGCTGGAGAACAATTGTTACTGTCATCGGGTTATTCTTCTCGTTCATTTTCGTTGTTCGCTCGTGAGAATAGCAATCTTTGTAGAAAATCAAATTTTCTTTCTTCCATTAACAATTTTAACATGTTGAACATATTTAAAGTCTTTCAGAACGTTTCCGATTGTGTTGAAATTGTTTTAAATGCAAGGAATCCGCGGTAGTGATCACCGAATTCTAGTAATGCTAGCAGATTTGCTAACGTCTTGAGAATATTTTTTTATTGATAGCGCAAGTTATCCGCTTGCTGTATATAATGATGAGTGACACGTTTCCGGTTCGATAGCCGTTCAAGTTATGCTTGATCGACCATATCGTAACTAATAGAAACCCTGCAACTTCTTCACCGCGTGAAGATGTCAAACATTATAAAATATGGAGGTTGTTTGAATACAAAGGGACGCTTCCGTTCGCAACGTCTAAATGATAGAAGCGATGGAAATCGATTAACCCAATTTTTAATGATTTAAGCCTGGGGTGACAAAATGGCAGCCCTTCCACCCTCGTATTCAGGTTCCGCTGATCCGTGGTTAGCCATTGTGAATGACCCTTTTCATACCTATTCGATTTCAACAATCTATTGGTCCGTCTATGTCATATTTGTAGGTCATTTTTCTTCGACCGTCGACCATTACGTGCGGCCATTTCCAAGCGTTGAAAATGTTCTATAGTACAAACAAAGAGCATAAAGGGAGTTTCATGACATGTCAAATATTTTGGAGGGATGATGCCTCGCACAAAGGCGGTGAAAAATGTTTTTACATCCGATAGTAATATTTGCATGTTTTTCGGGGCACAACCTGCTTTTACATCCCACAGTATTATATATATTAACGCTGACATGTATTTTCCGACCTGTCAAGCTGTTCATGCCGCACTACTTTAATGCAAAATTATGTAAAAAAAGATATTTTCATTCCTCTGAATGTCTCATTTTACACTATGCTTTGGTAACAAAATGTCCAAAATTTTAAATCCTGCTCATATGTGCGTTTTATTCAACATCCACCTAGTAACAATACCGACAGCCTATAAAATAATACATCTCTAGGAAAATCTTCGTGGGTCAATAAAAATAAAATATAGCGCACATGAAAACAGTTTAGAGCTTACAAAAAAGCTTTTAGTGCCCATGAAAAATATTATAGCCTATACAGAAGAATTGTTCGAATCGTGAAAATATTGTAGAGCCTTGGGAAAAATTGATGATCCTACAAAACATATTATAGCATCTATAAACGAATAGAGCTCACGATAACATTTCAAAGTCTACAAAAAGCTTGCAGAATCTACGAAAGAATGGCAAAATTATGCTGAATTGTTTAATGAAAATAAAAGTTGTAGAACCAGCAAAATATGAAAAGTAAAATTTTTCTGCAATTCTAAGGCAATATTTCTCAGGCATTTTTTGAATGAAGGAAATAAGTTCGAACATATACCTGATCAAATGGAAACAATTTCTACATACTTCTTTGTCGAACATTCTTAACGATCTTACACTCTGTGTAGCCAATTCCGTCACCTCGTATCCACATCACTCCGCGCTAATGTCAGCTAAAAGATGGCGGTGGTGGCCAGTTATAACCGGCTAACTGGTGGTAGAGCTTGCACGGCTTGTAGCGGAGGAGTTCGTCGCCCCTGATTTGAGCAATGATAAGAACCACATCCATCGTCATTTTGCTTGCAGCGTACTAGCTTCAAGATAAAAGTTTCCGTCGTTTTATAGAAAGAAGCGATCTCGAAAAGTGTCGTACCACTTCGGTGAACAGAATCGGATGATCACTTATCCGCATAGAGGGCAACAACCAACGCGCCATATTGAATAGTTCCTGTACCTACTATTCGATTACTAGACTGTGTGAATTTTATTCGCTCATAGTAAAAACTAGCGAAATACAAAATAGCAAAAACTCACTAGAACTTTAGAATACTGTTTTATTTTCAACCTCTTAAACCTATGAAGGAAGTGAATACCTTTGTACCTTACTCATATTTGTTACAATTGATGTAGACAATTTTTAGTCAAAGATATCTTTTTTATAAATTTGACTACTCAGATAAATGTGAAACTAACTTTTTATTTATTGTGCGAATAAGCGATAATTTAAGTTCACGAAGCCTATCTTTAAATAAATATTTTTCCCCGTCTTGGAAGAGTCTTACTAAAGTGTCCGGTATTACCCCGTTCTCCACTAATTAAGCTTCCCGAGTTTTCCAATAAGTTTTCCCTCTGATCGCCGAATAAATGACGTTGCTATAGTATTACACGAACCCTGTATTTCATGGCCACTTTTGACACAAGAGGTCAAGTTAAAATGGCCTGATCTACTATCATTTTGACGCAGCTGTCAGCACTACTGTTTACGCTTAACGTTCAACCTATAAACAGAAAACGAGTGTTTACCCTGAACAGATAAAACCTATTGTCAACTGCACAGTGATATGTAATACGGGAACTGTTGTTATTCGATTATATTTGCGAGAATTAACAAAATTAGATAATGTGCTATCTTTTTGTCGCGGAGTGTAGTGGCTCGATTGCTCTTCGCACTAGGTCAACAAAATTATTTTCTCACGGTTGTTGGTTTCATGCGTTCTTAAACATAAATTCCGATCTGATTTGCAACGTTTCGCAGGTTTCGACTGCGATTGAACGAAAGTAAAAATCCGAGTACTCCACCGCAAGAGAGAGTGTCAAAATTTTGTCCCCACCACTGGGGGAATCCCCTTTAATATATAATTATTTCGGTCACATTGACACAGTTTCTTGTTAATTTAAAAATTTCTTTTGTCCAGCTAACTGTGACATCGAACCATTGCGCTTTGTTGTAGAATTCACATGGTGGTAAAAAATTAATATAATAGGAAGATAAATACTGGACTTTGTGAATTCCTTCTTTGAAAACGTTAACGTTCAACCTATAAACAGAAAACGAGTGTTTACCCTGAACAGATACAACCTATTGCTGACTGAACAGTTGTATATAATACGGGAACCGTTGTTATTCGATTATATTTACGAGAATTAACAAAATTATATAATGTGCTATCTTTTTGTCGCGGAGTGTATTCGCGAGGGCGTGAGAACTGAATGGGAGAAGTCGATTCGTGAACATTCAAATGTCGAAATGATCGTCGAATAACCGGTCTAAATACGTTATGTGCAACGTCGCAACGACTGTGAAATCCCCGTTTACACGGGAATATCTCGATACGACGCTTCCAGTTCGAAACTGGAGCGAAGACGGCGTCGTCTACGGAGGTCGGCGAGGTTCGTTCTCACCTGGTGCTCGCTGTCTCGTTTTATTCAGCGACGCGGCGCTTGTTTGTGCAGTTGATTGCCTTTGCAGACGCGCGGGGGTCGAAGTTAAGCGACCAATTAAAAATGTAAACTCGGCTAATTGGGACATTAAACGGCATATCGCTTTGAGCGCCGAAGAGAGATCGGCGATCTGATTGGCCGACCGCCTGTCTCCGCCTAAACTTTTCCACGGAGCTTCTGAACTTTTCAAAGCGCGGACGCGAACCAGCATCATGGCGCAGCCGGATATTTTTCGGTCTGCCCGAATCCATACATTAATCTTCCCTGCGTTCATTATTTTCATACGGATATTACACATATAGAGTGGAAAGAGAGAGAGAGAGAGAGAGATAAGCAATTTGCTCCAGCCTGAAGGAAATGTTTCAATCGTTGATCCGACTGGGAAAGCCGGATATTATACGGAACGTAGATTGGTACTCGCATATTTACATGGCCGGCGAGGCTTCAAAGTAGGAAAATCTTCCGAGCGCTGCCATTTAAAATGATGTGCACCCTCCTATACAAACGCTGGGACATTTGCAAAGAATAATGTGAACGTAAACGATTATTCACAAATTGCCGATCAGTACAGTGTAGAAAGTAGGGATCGATGCAGCCCCACTCTTTATGCTAACGATCGTTTAAAGTGTAACTGTGAATAAGGGTGACCTGTAACTGGTGGTATAAATAGGGATGGTTCAATCTAAAAAAATGTCCAAAATGTATTAGAAACTTTTTCTTCTTGAGGCTTTGTTTTCGAGAAAATTGACTTTGGAAATCGCAAGCTTTGTATTTGTAACAAGTAGAATCGGTAGGTGATGAACAGACAATTCCCATTCAGTAGCATGGGTGTTCGTCGAATTTCCAAACTGGATTTTCTGGAAAATAAACCCTCTTATGAACAAATTTTATTGTATATTTTCATTCTTTCGATTTGTGTGATTAGATGGAATTTTATAGAGATGAATATTAACTATGAATATAATTGAATCATTGCATTTTTAAAGTACAATTTGAGGGCCACATAAGGCACATTCCACTGTCTTACGTTCGTGGAATTTTTCAAGGAAGATATGTGAAAGTCCATGGGAGTACAGTGGATTACGTTTCGCATGATTCGTGAATTGCTACAGCTAATACATCGGCGCGGAGGCGGAACGCGGCCGATGAAAATTCATGAACGGTTATCAAGGCGTCGTCTGCTCCAATTTCTCGTGCAGCATAATCTTGAT
The DNA here is from genome assembly GCA_913789895.3 of Seladonia tumulorum. Lineage (NCBI taxonomy): Eukaryota > Metazoa > Arthropoda > Insecta > Hymenoptera > Halictidae > Seladonia > Seladonia tumulorum. Next base: position 31,084,129 of record OU565267.1, read on the forward strand.
ATAAACGCGTAAGCTCTTAATTGTACACCCTCTTCTCTTTTATTTTCCCGCTGTCGCTCGGCGGAGCCTTTATCGCGGTGAACGCGGCGCAGGCTTCATTGGGGGTGGGAAAAAAGTATGAGTACGGCGGTGCGCGGCATTCGGTTTTCGTGTCCGTTCGTCCGGCACGATTTCCGTTGAGAGAATTTAACGTCGACGTATCGCGAGACCGGGAAAAGCGTATTTTCCCGGAAGTTTCCCCGGCGTAATAATAAGTTAAGTATTTTTAAACGGACTCGCGAACCGTCTGGCCAGGATTATGGCGTTGGGCAAACTGCGTGCCCGGAGCTGCGCGAATTAGCAGCATAAATTACGGGAGTTGATTCCGGCGTGCATCGCGTAACGAGATGGCCAATAAATATTTGAAGATGAAATACTTGAACGCTAAATAAATAGAACGCCTCGTTCCATGTTTAATTATTGTTTACGTACGCCACATTCCACATTCGTGTTGCCGACTGGCAATAATTCCCGTCCGATTTTATAATACCATTTTTTTGACGTTTGACGTCTCCTCCAACCGCATGTTATCACATTACAAACGTGAAATTGAATTTCTTTAACATAACCGATCATTATGCCTTTTTATTATTTTTTTATCGTGTTCATTCATGATAAATTATAGATTTTCTTTGATAATCTGATACCAATCGGTAAACACTGAACGGTAAGAGCGATGAAAGTCGCGTAAATAACTCGCTGCAAGTAGTAATACCAAGCAATAGTTTGACACATCAACCAGCTGAGCTAAACTCACCATAAATTTCATTCAACAAACATATTACCAATCTATGAACTAATGCACTGAAACGACAAAATTGTGAAATATTTATTCGATACAATCCTTCCGTTACGAGTAACTTTTTCATTAAAAAATTGACTTTTATATTTCTTTCCGTTTCCACTATTTTAAACGTTCGGTGAACCAGTTTGCTTATTTAAATGTTTTGCAAAATCTTCATGACTTCGTTTTAGTGTGCACGTAATATTCTTCATTTTCCCCAGTAGTCCCAAAGTAACTATGCAATGTACAGATAATATAAACAAGCTTTAAAGCAGAGGAAGGTATCGTAAAAAGGAATATTGCCTCTGTACAAGGTTCTACACTATTAAACCGTACTTGGGGCAGAAGTAAAATAGGTCGAAAACTTTTCGCCGACGGACTATGTTATTAAATAATATGCAAATTAAATTCCCTCGTAAACGAAGCTTTGCACGAAAAAATTGAATTCCACGTTTTATTCTACTCCAACATGGCGTATGTATTAATACATTATTACTGTCGTATTCAACTGGAATTTTATATGATTATTAACCGTATCTGTCTAGCCTCTATTTTAAAGTGTAACTAACAACAAAATTAGTTTTACTAGTCATTGTACAGTAGTATTAGTAGTAAACGTACACAGTCTACTAATAATTGTCCCGGGAATAGTGCTTTCTTGAATATTGGTGTCATAATTATTTTCTAGCCTTAGCAGACGAGTACACTAAGATCCAAAAATGCGATTTTTATTCTAATAAAACGCTAAAGCTTTCAAAGAGGGATTTGAGCAAATGAATTCCAATGCAAAGTCAATTATCGCTAACTATTGTGTCGGTAAATAACAGTTTAATGAATATTACAAATTCTATGCGTCATAGTCAACAATTTCAGAAACAATTTAGGGGACAGGATGCTCTTAAGTTAACAATTACTTGGCGCAGCACGATGAACTGTGTGCGCAGATTAAACACTTTAAATTATCGAGCTGTTTATGCAGGAGGCAAGCGTGTGTACATTGAGAAATATTTACATTTCCTCTTTTGATAATGCCTGTGGTGCTGGGGCGGGTTGGGAGGATTCATAACATTAATTGGGCTGCATCGTCTAGAAAAGGAATAGAGCTTTTTCAGCGCTTAATTTAAATAACACTTTCCAATTTACCGAGTGCTTAACAGTTCATAACGAATGACATTTAAAGTGGCATTTCAAAACGTGAGTGTATGCGAAGCTTTGCGAATATATTCTGTGAACGTGCCTTTATCGATCGAACAATAACTGCAAAATTCAAGTTTTGCAAATTGAGGAAATCGGTCCTTCAAAAATATTCAAACTAGCTATCTGTATTTTTTAATATCTTTTCCCATTTCAGCTCGGATGGTAATCATTATTTAATGCAGTGATTAATGTAATGGTCTTTTTGTTCAGCAATTTCCTTAAAAAAATTCTTGGAAATTGTAAATTTCCCTTTACTGTCGCAGTAAGAAATTCTTTAGGGAATATCTCAGTATAAAGCATGATATTTTAAGCTAATTTCATATTTTTTAAATCCTGGACTATGAGAATCCACGTGTACATTTTTGTCAGTATTTTAACAAAATTTACAAATTTCTGGACGATGGAAAAATGGATAATCTGCTTGCTGTAGTACTACAAATTTTCATATTTTCGGTTTTTCATGAATCAAACTTTTACCATCTCGTTCTTCTCGTTTTTCTAATTGAAATGACACCAAGCACGATATAATTACAGTTACATTGCAATTACTCGTTCAAAAAACGATTCAAATATCAGGCATGAAATAGGTCGGCGAATGGTAAAGGAAGAAAGAAATACACAGCCTCGTGAAAGTATTCGAACGTCCTTTAAAACAGTATAACTTTTTTAAATTAGACCAAACGACCTGATATTTTTTGAGCAATTAGAAGAATCTCTCCGGCTGCCAATAATATCTGGTTTCATCGAATCGTAAAATACAATGAAATATTAAAAACGTCAGTGTGTTCGCAAGGATATAGGAGCGCCGCTGTACGCAAGATTAACTCACCGAGCGGTCGGTGTGTTTAATTAATTTAAAAGTTGGCCTGGTGCGACGGTGGAAAAAAATCCAGCGTTTTGTCACGTCGACTAATTACGGAATGTTTCATCTGAGGTTCCGCGTGTACACGAACCCCGGCCGCTGTGCATCAACGAGTGACAAAAGCTTCCCCGAAAAGTGGCCTCGCGAGATCGTGTAAATTTCGCGCGGGCGTGATTTTGACAGGGCACAGAGATTTCTCGCATTGTCGGAGGAGCTGTCACAATAATCCGGTCTCTATCGCGGAATTTCACGAATTATACGGCGCGTGGAAAAACGCAACGCCGCGCGCTGCGCTACGCCGCGCCGGTATAAAAATGTTTTGGGGCAACTACGCGGACACGTGACGAGCGACGAGCCGGAATTGCACGGTTGCCAACGAGCGTGGCAAGTGCGAAACAGTCGAAATAGGTTGCATAAATTACGAGCAGGAACGGAATGTGTCGTATAACGAGATAATTAATACATGGACGACTGTTCACCGAGCCGAAAGCTCCGCCTGCACTAGAATGGATTTACCGACTGTTTCGTTGCTTATAACCGGCCATACATTGTTTGCCGGAAGCACGTGTTGCCTCTTTTGTTCCAGCCGCGATCTATGCCGACCGAAGAACCATTCACCGGGTCCGAGAAATGCGAGCGATGCCGCTTTCGACGCGGACGCAATTCGAAATTCTACGGCCGGCCGACCAGGCTGGTTGGCCTTTCATTAACCATCACTTTTGTAACACGCTCACTTGCAATTAAAAGTAGCACCTTTGTGCCCAGCCGCCGAAAACTCAAAGTGCTGCCTAAGGCAATGGACGGAACGACGACGAGCAAGTGATGGGAATTCAAAGTTCACCAACTTTTCAAGCCTTTTCGTTAATAGACACCCCCTGTCTAAACTGCAAACGGTCTCTTTCTTTGTACGCAAGTTTTTACGAAATGAGATTCACCATGCTACACCTTCTCATTTTGTAGGCAAATTTGAGCATAATAGGTTTAGCCTGGCTCCGGCTCCTATGTTATAGACGAATTTTAACAAAACGAGATCAACTCTGCTACAGCTCCTTGTTTTATAGGCAAATTTGAGCAAAATAGGATTTGCCTGGCTCCGGCTCCTATTTTATAGACAAATTTCAACAAAGCGAGATCAACCTTGCTACAGCTCCTTGTTTTATAGGTGAATTTGATCAGAATTAGATTAGCCTGACCCCTGCTCCTATTTTATAGACAACTTTTAACAAAGCGAGATCAACTCTGCTACAGCTCCTTATTTTATAGACAAATTTGAACAAAATAGGATTAGCCTAGCTTGAGCTGTGCGAATTTAATAGAATCTCTAGAATCTAGAATCTTTGATAGAATATTTTTTATTCTGACATGTTTAGTCCAAGGAGTAAAGTAAACATTATAGAAATAAAAATTTTGGTTACTAAAGTAGACTTTATGGAAAGAAAAATCCTCCCCACAAGAAATAGGGGATGTAAGAAGAGGGCCAGAAATCCGCACAGAGAATAAAGAAAAATGGGAAAGAAAAAGGTAGAGGCAGCGAGGTCGGCGATAGTCTACATATAAGATATGGATGCAGAATTTAGGGTAAAGGGGCAAAGGGTATACTCTGAAAACGATAGCCAGATTTAGATACCGAAATGAATGGAAAGCTAATCGATACTGGGAATAAAGGGAGAAGAAACTTTGTAGAATATACAAACAGAGAAAGAGAAATGTTACTGCATTTTAGAGAGCAGTCCGAAGAAGAAGAAGAAGCACCAGAGAAACTGGGAAGATAGAGGAGGAGATAATGAAGGGAAGAGAAGAAGATCTAAATTAGCTGCAGAGGATCATACGAAACAGATGAAGAAGGAAGAAAGAAACACTGAAAAAAAAGACAACAAAAAAGACACGTAATCCATGTGCAATGAAGAGCAATGTTAAAATGCGTTTATGACTACACTAATTTCTTGTCTATTTGAACATATTATGTGCTCAATAATAAGATTTCCTCAGAAGACAAATATCATGGAATATGTTATCAGTAGACAAAAATGAGTGAAATGCAATAAATAAAAGCGAAAGCATTCAAAGCAATTAAAAGAATGAAATTATTAGAATTATTTAAAAGAGAAATAAATGTCTAGCTTCTGTATCTTACAATAAATGTAGACAATTTTTATTTTGCATAATTAGGGAATATACACTTTCTCGAGCTTCGTTAAATAAAATAAATTAAATTAAATAAATAAAAAAACCTTCGTTATAATAATAGTCTTAATAATGTGAATACATTGTTACTTGAAAGATAAAATATTCAGGTAATATCGAGAAACGCCAGAAGAAAAAAATATGAATTCATGTTAATGACGTATCATCATTAGGTGACAGTGGCGTAACGTTTGCCTACAACTCTTCTGCTTGATTTTTAGTCATTCGATCTCAAGTGTGAATTTCTTGATGTGTACCTAAGGAACGCGTGTAACAACGTTATAGAGAGTAACATCGCGTTAATGGCCTTATTACTAAGCTACAAGTGGTTTCGTTCGAGTATCTCGTACAATTTACCAGGAATACCCAAGGAGATTGTAATTATCCAGCAGATGAACGTGTTGCGTTACCGGATAATAATCGATGTTCCCTTTTGATAATGGTAGGACACGCGTGCTGCCGGTATTCATGTTATAACTAGAGCTGTTCTAATCATAAACGCGATTATGCCGTCCCACCATGCGCCGGGCACCGAAAGTTTCACGATAATTACTCGGTTCGATGGGATCGCTGACTCGATTATCATGGATTCCAAATACCAGGAATAATCGGTGAATATGTAAATAATACTATAGCTTCGCTGTACGGAAAGCAGATTGCATCGTTTCCATAAAATCGCGACGAAGATTCCGAACAAATGTTATTAATTTTCTTTGTAAAATTCTGTCTCATCGTTTCTGTCACAGATACTTTTGGGGAGAGTCGTGCTTCCAGACCTTCTCGCCGGTCTCGTTAATTCTTCTACGCCGTATACGAATGTAATATTGGGTGGCAAAGGATGTTAGGCGAAATGGTGCCAGGCATTATATGCCCCGGAGGGATACCGTGGACATGCGTTAAGTTATTTTGACAGTAAGCAGCTTAAGGAACAGGTACCCTAGATTACGTCGTCCATACGACACCGACTTAACTACTCCAGTGGCTATTTGCTTCGAAATTGAAACTTTCGCGTTACACACTGACATATTAGTTTAGATCTTAATCTCCGCGGGCTCGGTCACGGTTTGCCCGTCGCTGCCAAAAAAACGCCAGGCAAGAACATCCTTCACCAAACTGTCTGGTGGAAATACAAATTTAGAAAGAAATTTCTCGACTGAGAAAAACAACTGAGCTTCATTTCGACAATTTAATTACATCGATAATTTAAAAGAATTTAAAGAGATATCCGTATATTACTTTCAATTCCAGAGAAGAATTCGAAAAAGGAAGGAAATTTCTCACGTTTCTGACAGTTGATGTGGAAAATGTTTATTCTCAATAAAATTCCACAGTTCAATGCAATACGAGGCAACGTATGACTTTGAATAAAAATTAAGCCCCAAGAACGGCAGAAAGTTATTCAAGAGCCTATAGTCCGCGAGAATACTATAAGACATCACTTAAAACAAAATAATTATGTGTTATATGAAAGAACTTCATCGTTTTTTCATACAGAGTGTTATTAGTTACTTCTGGAGACGTCGTTTAACACAGTGTTTTCGTTAGTATTTCTAAGAATTTGAAAGTAACACCAACTTACCGTTTATTAACTGCGACAAAACTATGAGACAGGCAATGTTTTCGTAAAAAATTAACACGTACATTAACACGTACAAATAATATTCTTTTTGGAATAGATTTATACAAGTTTTTAATCGTTTTTTACTTATTTCTCTTCCATACGATCTCAACGCAGTTTTTCCGCGAAAGACGATGAAATTCTTTCGTATAATACATAATTATTTCGTTTTAAGTGATGTCTTATAGTATTGTCGCGGACTGTAATCGAAAAGTCTTGTGTGTCCGGTTCTCGGAGATCTGCTATCATTTCAGGTAATCAGTTGGCGGTCAGTTTTTGTTCCGTGAAAAGCGTTCCGACAATTCCGAGCCCCTTGTCGATCGCGTTATCGAATTTCGGTCTAGTCATTAGCATCTAAACTTGAATGAACTTCGGCGAACTCGTCGCGAACTGTTTTGCGGCCCTCCGTCCGGGGCCAACTAAACTGCCCCGGGCGTTTTCTTGGACTCTGCTCGTTGAATTTCCCGGGGCTTTTTCGCGACGATTCCGCGAGCCCCATTATCGACCAAGCGGACAGCGCCGGGGTGATTATCATCAGCTGCGATTGTTCCTGCCCTCGTCGAAGTTCCCGGACGGTCCCGCGAGTCGAATAATTCACTTAACCGCGGTTTGCATCACGCCTGAGCTACCGTATAAATTCACTTTACACTCCGGAATTACGGAACTTAGAAACATGGACGCTTATTAACCTACGGACGGGTGCACATCTGCACTGATGGCTTTGGGTTTCGCGAACTTCCCTAGCAAACGTGAGCAGCATACGTGTCCCAACATTCCTTTCGATCATAGGATCAACTCCTTTCCGTGACCACCCAAGCCTGGAAGATTGCATCTTCTTATTTGTTTATTCGATAGAGACATTAATCCGTTTCGAGTTTAGGGTACAACTACGATTTTGTTAGAAGATGTGAAAGTGCGATGACATCACCAGCAAGCAAGCCAGCGAGCAAGTTTAAATTATTAACTATCTCAACACAAACTTATCGAAAATTTTACTACTTCTCGTAGTAGAAAAAAATTTAAACGAAGAAATCAATTGTTTCGCTGGGGTGTAATTATTGTGGGTAAACAAAAAATCCTGTCGAGGTCATATTTTAAAAATTTCAAGGTAATCAGTGTTTCTTACATGGAAGGAAATAGGTTACATTATTTACAATATTTTATTATATGGCTCAAGGTCGATGCTTGTTTTAATATTCTGTTATTTACTCTTTCTTTCTTATTTTCCGAAACTAATAAGTTTCATTGGGTTACTTGCTCATTTTGATATACTCTTTTCAGCAATTTACCTCCCAAGGTAATTTAAAAATTTTAGGAAATTGCTCTTTTTGCATCTTATAATTACACGGTGCATTATTGTTTAATTATTATCCAGTTCTTCGATAAGAGAATTATGCAACTGAATTCTGTCAAAGACTACGGATACAGCCCCGTAATAATATACTGTTAAAGTCTCAAGTGTACTGTCGGTGGTCAAGACATCACAAACTTGTAAACTCCCTGAAGACCTGTAACACCTTGTCTGGCGCAGGTCATATCCTAAATAACATCTGATTGAATAAATTATATTCCTGGGAGACCTAATGAAATTTAACGACCAAGTGAAGTTTCTATGAATTACTGAACCGTTGGAAACTTCAATCTCTTTATCTCACAGAATTTACATTAATTACTGTTCACATAATAGGGTACAGAGATACTCGAGTTAGTTGTTGCACGCATAGTTCGAAGTACTCCAAGTTTGTCAATTCGGGAATAAAGCTGAACTGAAACTATCAATTTAATTGTTTAAATACACAGACATCTGTAAGAGGACCGTTATAGTAAAAATAGTTATTTTATTGTTAAGCAGTTAATCAAAATTGTCATGATTTGGAAAAATTTTCACATTACTCAATCTGTTTACATTTAATAAATTATTAAAGATTTTATTGTGGTATGAGCTACGTAGTACTCAATTTCGCATATTTTATTTGTTAAATGTTCTGATTCGACTTTCTCTGTTCAATGAAATTTTTTGTGTCCAAAGTTAAAACATCTTCGAATGCTAAAAGGCAAATGATATTTACAAAAGTGTACATTACGCAACGTACAAAAGTTGAACGAACTTTTATGTAATTAGATGAGACTGGTCATAGCAGTTAACAATGGCGCACAATACGCACATTGATAATCCCTATACATATGCATTTCACTAATTTAAATTCTAAACGTATAAACTGGGATAGCACAGCTGTAAAAATCGACGGATTTCCTTTAAACCCTCTTTATGCATTTAACATGCGCCTAGGAAAGGATACGTTACCTCGAAACTTCCCGTTTACGATCTCCGAGTGCCATCGTAAACTGTTTCACGAAAGCTCCGTCACGATGTTAAAGAAATATTAAAAACAATTCTTTGACTACGTAAACATTCAATTTATTTCAACTGTGTTAGATTTACAACATTCTGTAGTAACTCAGCTGGTTATTATATTATTCCTCTAGGTATAATTAAATTATAGTAACAGTGCAAAACAACAACGAAATTAGAAACGTTATTTCATATTTTCACAAAGAAGAATTACCGAGTTGAAACCAAATTTTATTTGTTGCATGCTTTCAACGCATTAAAAGCAATATACAGGGATTACAAGTTATATAGAAAGGAACAAGAAACATTAAAAGCTTCCGTTGCATTCGTTTTAACAAACCGGTGCGGAGATCAACATAAATATCTTTTTGCTGATAGGAATTTAAACTCTCTGTTCCAGTTTTTGTAAAATAATTCTTCCGCAACAAACCCGAAATAAATCGTAATTAATTATACCCTTTTAACATGCCGCGACGTAATATCTCTAAAGAGAAGCGAAAAACCTCGTCAAACTTAGCACAGAACAAACAACGGAAACTCACTCAACTAGAGCAATGGAAAGAGGAGGAAGAACTGGAGCCAAAAATCGCGTAAACACCTGTCGAAGGGAAGAGACCAGTTATGCGAAAGATAAAGACAGTGGTACGAGGATTAAGGGATGCCGTGAAGCAGATAGGATGCAGGTGGAAAACCATCGGTCCTCCGCGGCACAAAGCCAATTTAAAAAAAGAAAAAGGTAATTTTCCAATAATCTCGACCCCGCAAAAACTCAAATAAGTACTCGCAATTAACGTTAATCTAATTACAGCTATCAATAAGAATTCGTCTTACGAATAAAAGAGTGAATGCCAAAATTTTTAATCGTTTACAGGTCATGGCATATTTTCAAAATGGAAAAAAAAGTTTGTTTCAACTTTCTATCATCTATATGGATTTCCATTTAGTTCCGCCAAAAATCCGACTTACTTTTATACGTTTAATGTTCACTTTTTACGTTGTAAGAATAATTTTATTACAGCCTAAGACTGCGAACAACGGAAATATATTGAGCCGTTTATTTTGAAAGTGGCCCAAGTCCATTTATACTTAAATTGAGATATTTAAGGGTTTGTGTTTCAATGCAATTAAAAGTATACGTACAGGATACTAATGAGTCACATTGCTTAAGTGTATCTAAAGGCGTTAATTTTATGGTTCCTATTAAAATAATGGCAATTATTAAGTGAATAATATATATGCGTTTATTTCCCTTAGATTTATGCTACCTCCCTTCATCTGTGGTTCTGTGTCTGACCAGGGCAAGAAAATCGGCGCCCGTACGGATAGACGCTGAACATATAATACAGTACTACATTTTGCAATTATTTATTGAACAAAATTTTGGTACGACATCAGCACCAATCATAGAATGCGATCAACGCATTGCGTTTGAGTTGGTGTAACTGCTGTGTCGTACGTTGGTAGCGAGTCGAGCGGTCTCTCCGTGTTTTGTTTGTCACGTCCTCTCACTACTTCGCAAGAGCATCGTGCCATTCTCGCGCTTCCGCTTGACCTCGTCGGTTTCGAAGTTATCTCTTACTAAATGTTTTTCTAACACATAATTGTTCTCGTTATTGTGCTCTCCTGTTCCCTAATCCTAACACAAAATAACGGTAAAGAGGCAGTGAGCTCACAATTTTGCCCGGTCATTTATCTCCTTAATTCCTAAATAATCGTACCGGACGTCGGTCTCGCGTTTCCTTCCTCTTCCAGGTGATACTCCCGTGGCACGTGGTCGCTGAAGTCGGGACAGGGAAGAACAAAGTCGATTGAAGCGTTTGGAATCGCATTCCGGCGGTCAGACGCCCAGTATTTTTCTTTTGCCGTGTGTGCTCCCCCCCCCCCCGAGTGGGCACTCTTAACCCAGATAGCCGGGCAACATTCCAAATTTTACGAGCTGGAAGTGTGTATGATATAAACGTCAGGACTGAATCCAGCCGAACCAACGCCGATGGGCGGTAAGCGCCGCTGTAAGTGCGCTGCACTTTGCGAATCGACTGAGCCGAACGTATTTACCACCCCGTATCTTTTATGCATCGTGCTTGGATCAGGATAAATTTTCGCGCGAGTAGTGCCCCGTTTTTTTCCACCTGGAAATCCGATTTTCGATCGTCTACTTCGGACTGCTCCTCTTCGAGCGCTTGCATAATCGCCGGTTATTGCAGTGACGCTCTTCTTTCCTTTTTTTTTCTTTCTTTTTTTTAACCGCGAATAGTTTATGTATATGACTAAATACATCCGATTTTTTAATTCGAAATTTGATGTTTGAAATCCATTGTTCAATAAAATATAGTGCAATCTGTGGTTGCTATGTACAGTGTTTACTCGATATATTTCGAAAACACGTGCCTAGTCAGGGACATATATCAGCCAGGAGATACTATTCTTTGATCCATAGAACATATTCCATTGAACATATTGCATATTGTTCATGGCACCTCATGGGGCATACCTCGTGGCAGTGGGGATACTTCTGGGACATTTATCGGCTAGGCATTTGCGACATACGTAAAGTATGTATTTATAAAAACTATTGATGCAGGAAGGTAAAATTCTTGCGACATCGATTTTCTTGAAATTTCGCTAGAACGATGGGGATTTACATAAACATCCACTTTAGTAGTTAAAATATAATGAAACAAGTTTTAAACAAATTGCAGGAAGGGTAGTTCGGGGAATAAGCGATGTTCCCTCTTAAGGGCAAAAATAAGGTTAGGAGAGTTACGAAAAGAATTTATTCTCTAGGAAGTTTAAATTACTCTTCAAAGGGTAGTAGTAACATCTGGGTTAAAGGAGATAATTGAGAATGGAAAAAGAGTTCTTTGTACGTGTTGTCGAGAACGAATGTTCCGTTAAATAAACGTTGGGAAAATTTGTAGAAATATTAGCACCGTCGAACCCGCATCTACAACCATAACAGTAATGCTGTGCTTCATGAAGACCACTTGTAAAATTGGATCGAGCTGTAATTATTTATTCAAAAGTGTGCAGTCCGCAAAACTTTTATCAATTCAATATAAAAAGTTGAACTGTTATGGTGCTAGGTTAATTTCGAATAGGAAGGAAGTGATTTGCAATTTAATGCGCATTATATAACTATTATTTCTGAAAATTAACAGTCTGATTCGAGCCTTGGTTACTGAATATCGTTGCGGCAACATCAATTCTCCATACACGAGCTGAGAGAAGAGCAGCGGCTCAGCTTATATTTGGAAATGATTGAAGTATCGGTGCAGCAATTCGTTATATCTGACCCAGTTTCCAGCATGTATACCAAAAAGTGGAAAACATACATTGGCCTTTAAGTGGTTAGCTCCGAATAGCCGAAATCTAGCAGAACAAGACTCGATGCTTCCGTCGTAATTATCTTCGGAAGAAATCCGAATTTCCAGGTTACCGAAGTTCCTTTCTCAGTGAAGTTGAAATTATACTTCGGTGAGGGGGAGGGCTGGGGGTAGGGGTTAGGGCGTCCGTAGGAAATGGTCGGAATTAATTTTCCACAAGCCGTCTGTTCCGAATTCCGAGTACAGGGGAAAGGAGATTGGCCGATTTTCGTTGTTTCCAGGCTACGCGAATGGTCGCCTTAAATAGTTGAAGGCGACTCGAAAATCGGCGGGCTGTTTAAAGCGCGCATCGCAGCAGTTGTTCGTGTATCAAACGCCAGTAAGTCGGATTTATTGCGTTTCAAAGTTTAACAATGTCCAGGGGAGTCGGCTCGGCACGACGCCCGCCCGTGACTTTAACCGAGTTCGGGTCGGGTCGGGCTGCTCGGGCTGCTCGGGCTGCTCGGGCCGCACGTCCGCAACAGATTCTGGCGAGACCTCGAACGTGATTCGGCCCGAAGCTCCGCCCCGTTTATTCGTTCGAAATAGTCCTCGATTTGTCCCCCGATAAAAATTATGCCCGTGATAGATCGCCGAAAGGAAACACGCTCGGGCGACGCGCGAAGGTATCGCACAATATGTCTCAATAAAAATCTAAAAATAATTCCGACCGATGATATACACTGAGGAGTACAATCGAACCATCGGAACCATTTTTCAGGTCATCTTTATTCACGTATTTCTCAAACCGCAGGAGGCTTGATATACATAATTTCACATTAATTTCAGCTCAACGTGTCCGAAAGAATCCGAATAATTTTAAAACAAAATAATAATAATCACTAAACTGCGGATCCTTATAAAATTCAATAGAATTCATCTCAGATTTTCATCTATTTATCTCAGATTTTGTTCGATTCAACTTTCGTAAAGTTTGCCTACAAAAATTGAAAATTGCATAAAGTCCAATAATTAAAGATGAAATTGTTGCTGCGATTAGACTACGTTGCGATAAACACCTTGTCATACTGATATTTATTAGTTTTTCCTGTTGCAATCGGTTCAATTTTGTTCTTCACTGTGATTTTACCCCGCAAAAAATGGAATTTCGGTAAGGAATACACTGTGTCACATCAATTCTCGAGCAAACCCCGACCGATCAGAGAAACTATTATAAAGAAGGGTATAAATCAGAGGTATAATTGATAGTACAAACGTTCTTCGGGTTCCGGGCGTCGTTTCATGATTCATCCGCGACAGACTTTAAGACGAATTGCTCGTGCTAATTGCTTTCCTGTCGGACGCATCGTTCCATTGCTCGCCACTAGTTGTTGATACGTTATCGTATCGAGGATTATTCGCGTAATTTACGCCGGTGCTGCGCGAACCGTTCGAAATCGATTATTTGCCGCGTTTAACTTCGATCAGTGTCCAACCAACTGTATTTATACCCGTAGACGATTGTAACAGGGATCACGTGTAATATGACAAAAAAACTGGAATAATGTAACGTGTAATTAATATTTATTACGGGTGAATGTTATCAGCACGCATTTCGCCGTCAAGCCTGGCCGAAAGTCGAAGCACCAAGTTTTTCATTTTCATTAACGTGATATACTGCCTCCGGGCGCGGTAAATGTTACCTTCTGAACAAACACCAGTTCACAACTGACGACATTAAAAATAAAAGGACACTTTCGGATTAATTTTCAGATAATACTAACAAAGTAATGTACATTATAATTCATAATATCCTATTAATTATTTTTGTTTGGGATTGCACAGTTTCAGCTTACCGTCGAGTGAAATATTACTTATTATTGTGTATATTGCAATCGACGCGGACAATATTTAATTTACACACAAGTCCGCAGTCTACATGTACAAATTTTTCTAACGTACTATTAGAGACAAATATGTTATAATCATTGCAGCGATGCAAAAAAGCGTATTAATTAGGACAGTTTACTTTCGATGCGTTTTCTATCGTGCTCGCCTCATTCAGAAATTGCGTCCGCCCTAGAGCTATTTTGTATACATGCATAATGCAGTGGAAAATTCCAAGCAACGAGTTTAGGAACTCGCAACATTATAGAATAGAAAAAATAGGAATAGAAATCCGGATTATGGAATAGTTAATCTAAACTCGTAACCGCAGACTAACGCATAATTGTTTCTCTTTCTTTGTAGGTGTTGCCTGCGTGATTCAGTTGTGGATGTGCGTACACAATAGAATTCCCATTTTCGTATAAGCTGAAACAGTTCGGTAACAATTAGGTTGTTTCGTACGATGAACAAATCAAATCTCTAGGCGCTCACCAAGAATTCCATCTATATTTTTAGGTGACAATGTTCCATCGGCAAAAACTTTTCTCGAATGACGCCGTCAGTGAAACATGTTTGCTTATTCATATTTGATTTTAATTTAGAAGTGGGATACTTTAAAGATTAACTTGGACTTCCAAGCAAGAAAAATAGGGGACTCGCTGCCGCTGCATACTGCACCGTCACCTTTTAATTAGTTCATTCAGTTAGGGTGAAGATTCTCTTCATTCTTCCAGCCGCAGGAATATTTTCTCTTAAGCACCAGCTATTAAGTTAAATGGATTATACTGCACCCATCAGCAGAACTTGCCGGCACTTGCTCATTAACAATTCGAAGTAGCTTCGCTTGTCTCATTTTTATACACATAAAACAGTGGACGGCAGCAAAGAACGGATGCGTTTAGACGGTTTCGACGTAAATGAATTCTTCCTCTATTTAATGCAGATAGGAAAATTTACGAGGCGCGCTAAGCTTCTACCAACTTGCAACGATTTGCAAATTATTGGCGATACATTCGTTCAAATGTCCTATAAACGGTTCTTGCATACGGATATTGTGATTCCATTTGTCTCGGATATTTACCTTTAAAAACTTCAACCGAAATTGTCAAGTTCACGAAAATATAGGTATACAATAAATAGAAACAACGCGAATTCACTGTAGCTGTTACATTATATTAATTCTACGTTGAATTATGAACGAAAATACTGTCGCTTCTATTATGAAAGAACTCTCTCGATCTTTTGGGAAAACTGACGGCGAATTAAAAAGTCTTTGCAGTACGAAGTAGAGAGATTACTCTGATTCTGGGTCCGTTGTGGACACTTTGTGGGCACGGTAATTAATTTTGAAAGAAACGCGTGATTAATATCCGACGTTAAGCCAGTTTCTTGTTCATCCGTGTTCGCTGGGGGGAGGGGAGGGACGAAACAGCTTGAAAAGAGCAGCACCACAGGTAGTCGCGACGCAGGGAAAAGCGTGGAGGGAAACTGCTCTCTTGCACGAGGGCTCGTTTCTAATAAACCCTAATGTCCGAGGAAGGTATTAGCATCGCGGGTAACGACACCGAGCGTCGCGACGCCGGGTGACAGCGGTTTCCACAATGGGGCGACGAAAGAGCAGGGCACCCTTTCAGAGTTTTTTCCTCGGGTAACGTTAGGTCCAAACGTTTTTCACTGCGATTACAGAAGTACCCCAGGGGTAAGCTCATTGCCGTTGCTTGCAAAGCTTGCCTATCTTCGTCTCTTTCTTCCCACCGCCTCGCCGTGCACGCCTTCTACCCCTTTTCTTTTTTTCTTTTTTTTTCTGCTCGGTGTAAACCCCCCTTTCGGAAATGTGGTGAACACCGGGCGAGCAAAGAGCTGGTTCGCTTTGACGAGGTTTAGCCGGACACCGTCGTTACCTTTCTTTACCTACGCCGCGGTAGACGACGATCTTCAAAAGCTTCTATAATTTCCTGGACATTTTCTTGTTTTGGAATTCGAAGCGAAACGGTTCAACCGCCGAACAGCCTGCTGCTGCGGAACGCTCTTGCACGCCCACCATACCCGTTCCGCTCCAAGTGTAGTCTTGCTCTTACACTTTCAAAGAAAATTGCATCTCTCACCGATGCCATTTTCTTTTGTAATTGAACGGTTTGCCACAGCTAGAAGACAGCGCCAGCTTTTACGCACTTCTCTTCAAGCAACCTATTTCATTTTTTAAAAAATAACAATTCGTATACAACTCCGGCTTTTACGTATTTCTCTCTGAGCAACCTATTTCATGTTTTTTTTTTTTAATAATAAGAATTCGTATACAGCTCCGGCTTTTACGTATTTCTCTCTGTACAACCTATATCATTTATAAAAAAAAATAATAATAATTCTCTCAATCACACAGTGGTAAACAAAATACTAAAACACTTTACATATGTATATGTGTAATATATATTTAAATCTAGGAATGCACACTTTACACGCCGTCTATATTGCAATAATTCCAGGAAAAGCCAACTAAATTTTGCATTCTTGTGACAAAACAGTAATAAAAAAAATTGTAAAAATGAACGAATATAGATTCGACAGAAGTGTATAAATGATTTTACATAACAGCTGCTGCGTCTTTGTCTTTTTCATAAGAAACGTTGTGCGTTGTTGCTCACACCGTGAGATTATCGAGTAATCTCGTAAATGCTATTAACGCAATTAGAATGTTGCGAACGGGTCCTTGCAAATTACCACGACAAATTGTTCCGCCAGTACGAGCACCGCAATTTTGCATAGCGCAAAATTTCGCGGCTTTAAAACCCCGTGCATTGTCTATTCCGTGAAATAATTACATTTATTTCTACGAAAAGAATAAATACTATCGACTAAGTGGCTCAAATTGTTAAAAATTGAAGGCAATTATGTTATTATATTTCGTTATACCATTTACCATAGTGTTCTATTTAAAACATCTCGTTTGCTTTATTCAATCTGTTCTAAGTATTAAATAAATTAAACGTTACAAGTTTTCGTACTTCGTTAAGGAATAAAATTCCCTAACAAACAAATTTTTTGTAAAACTTCTGATTTAAGTAATGCTAATCGTTTAACGTACACGTTTTAGTTATTCTATTTCAAGCATTGCCGCTACTAAGAATAGCAAGAAAATTCTACGATTCTTTTAACAATTTTTTATACAACAGAAATGATTGAAATTCAACGTGATAGAAAGTATAGATTTTTTTCTCATCAAAATTTCCCATGCATTTTTATGGATTTCCCAGGAATATATATATTGTACGTTATTTTATCTTCTACAATTTCAATAAAAATTATAGATTCATGTAAAAATTGACATTTTTTGGGCGCGCAAAAATGGCGCGAAGCTAATTGAATAATAACACTGCAAAGTCAATGCAAGTCTGATATTGAGAAAAGTCTGAACGTTATACAACTTCGATTGACATTTCTAGCCTACCCTGTATATTCCTTCGATATCTCGTTTTAACGGTATAACATTAAACAATTAGAAGGCAATATACTAAACAATTTTGCCAACGTGAAAAGTTGCTTTACATGCTTCTACATGGTGTCCCACTCAATTTGAGAACCCCAAATATCTCGTTGATTTTTTATGAAAAGGAAAATGTGAACAATTTGAATGTAAAATAAATTCATTCTGAGGCACACGAATTAATATGTTTCTACACCTAATGAGAAAATATTCCTTCATTTACTACCTTATAAGTCATCATCAAGTTTCTGACAATCTCGTGAATAACGTTCAAGTTAGCATCATAGTAAATTGATATTAAGGCCATAATCGTATTGGTATCTTGCACGAAGCAGGAGATAAAGCAGTTAGAAACTCAAACACCCTCTAATCCCCGATGAATTTAACAGTTTCAGCGAATATACTCGCACACAATTCCATTGAGGAACTTATTATAAATGTATGTAAATACCTGTGAAGTGCGTGCCATTTGTTACGAAACCTTGGTCGATTATGTTCGCACTGAAGGTGTACAAGTTGTGTATAAATTAAAGAATTCTGTTTGGAAACAGATTTTAAGAAGTTTCTCAATTTTGTTTTGTTTGTTGTTGACACTTGTGTGTCAAGTTTGTACAATTTTTGCTTTACAGTCTACCCCTGGGCACTGGCAGAGTCGCCGGATGAGGGGAGGGATCATGAACCGAGGGGAAAAAGTTACCCTCTCCCTGCCAGAAGCGTGGGGGAATAGCGCGGTAGAAGGGGAAATTAGGGTGGGGGAACAAGTCTTGATCTGGCGACTCTGGGCACACCTACGGGCAAGTGACTTAGCGGAGTGGGGGTAGGCCGCAGCCTTCCCCGCAAGGGCGTGGTATCGTGCCCGCAGGGGCGTTGCTTCGTGCCCGGCGTTCTCTGCATGGCCAGGACAAGAAAATTGCTGCCCATTAGATTGTAATAGTTGAACATGCCAAGTAAAAATTGTTTGAATTAACTGCAATTCGTAGGAGCCAAACAGCAATCTATTCCTCTGTTTAATGGTTTTATCAAGTCGTAAGACTTACATGATATTCTTAAATATTTTTCATCTTTCCACCGTTTCAAATTACACTCACCTATTTTTACTATAAACGCATAATATCCGCAATCTTAGTAATAATCTTAATCGAAACGCTTGGGAAACATTTGAATTCTAAAATCGGACGTCTCGTATGCAACAACTGAATATTTCCGCAAATTAATAGAACGAACTCTGGGCTTTAAAAATACCATCGTGAAATAACCGCTAGAGTGTAAAGTGACAAAAATTACTGCGAACAGGTCGCAAAGAAAATCGTAAAATCGTAGCGCGCAAATTTGTTTGATGCGCAGTCAACCTTGCAAATCCGACAGTTTATAAATCACTGGAAGTGCAGGACTACAGGAAAGTACCGCATCGATAGCCATCAATATCGGCGTTCATCGCAGAAATCCGAAAATCTCCATGGGCACTGCTTTTTAATTGACGTCGTCGCGGCGCCAATATTTTTCGAAGGTATTCGATCGGTTCCCAAATTGAAATGGTTCCGCGTGGGAATCTAATAATTTCGAACCGGCACCGTCGAAACCGGCCAGGGTCCGCGGCTTTTATTTTATACAATTTCTCTCTTCCGTCGCGTGCTAATTAATGTTTTCGTGAGAATTTATCATCGCACCCCCCATTGTTGTGCACGCTTCGCTGAAGATTTAAGGGCGAATGCAGCCGTGGCTCGTCGCGAGGAGAGCTTCTGCATACGGGAGTTCGTTCGTGCAAACTTGAAATTATGGGTTTGTACAACGACAAGTGTCAGGTATAGCATTTCGCGGTCTTCCTCATTTTCGTCGCACTGTACTTGAAGACGAGTACAGTTCTTCGATAAACTATCCGAAGAAATTACATGCTGGTTCTCGTAATGTGACAATTGAAAAGTCGATTTTTTGTTTTTCGCATTTTCTTCAAGTACAAGAACCGTAGAATATTTTTTATTTTTATACTCGTCTATCTACTTCGACGGGTATGTAACTAATTTTTGTTACTGTACGAATAAATAAATAATTTAAGTTTATGAAACATACTTCTAAGTAAATATTTCACCCCATATTTTCATTTCGTCCCTCACCTTATAGGTTTCCATTTGGAAGAAGAAAGTTGACCTTCAAATGACCTTGAAAACCCATTTTAGTTGCAACACAATCTCGGTGGCGATCCACCTATGCGAGAAGGTCTTGAGCGGCGTTGCCAGCGTACAGTCTGTACGCTTCCCACTCGTGAAATGTGTCACGTGACCGGCTCGTGACGAAAGAGTGGGGGGACAGCGTCGTAGAAGAGGGAGACAAGTCTGAAAGAGGGGATACGTGACGTCGCGTTGTTCCCACTACTAGGAGAATCAAGCTATATTTAGTGGTGGAGGGGGAAGCATTTCGAGGGGAATACATGGCAATGCTGTTCCTGAGGCCAATGTCGGGGCCTATTCAGTGCGTTCCCCCCCCCCCCTTCGAGCTGAAGCATTTTCGATGCATCGCGCGTCATGCGGCACCGCGTCGTTAATATGCGCACGTCCTTTCTCGCGTCCGCAGTGTTTCAATCTCCCGTGGGATCCGCAGCCGGAAACGCGTGACGCTTTCCGTGCACGGGAGACCCGGCCGTGAATGAATACTCGCCACTCGAAAGCTAACAGCATTTTCCGACAGCCCGGCGACCAGAGGTTAAACAGCCTTCGGCCGCTTTTCATGAAACTCCCGCACGCCGAACCCATTCGCTGTCCAGCTCCTCGGTTCGGTTAGTTCGGTTATGACTTCCCGGGGATGTTTTGAACCGGTTACTTAATGCATGCAATCTATAAATAACCTGCCGTGCGAGGTAATAAAATAATTGGTTCGTTCGACGGTAGCGAAAACATAAAGTTTTCGCATCCCTTGTTTGTTTACTCCGAACATTTTTATTTTTCGATATATATTATTGTTACAGCACCGTCTCGCTGTTTATTTGAAGCGACCAACTCAAATAATTCAACTTGTTTATTATCTCGAATGTATTTTAATACGCTTTGTCCCGTATAAACGATCACCGATGAATTTTGCACACGATACGCCGGAAATGCAATTAAAATGTTTCCTATTTCGTGTCAGGCGTTTGAATTTATTTGTAAATCGATTTCGCTAATGGTCCATTATTTTCACGTCGCAACTTAATCTCAGCCAATTTATATCTGAACACTACGTATGAAAGAATCTGTCAACACGATCTCTCTCTCTCTCTCTCTCTCTCTCTCTCTCTCTCTCTCTCTCTCTCTCTCTCTCTCTCCCTCTCTCTATTCCTGCGTCAGAGAAATGCGAATACCCTGATTCAACCTAGCCATTAAACTTTTACAGAGGACGTTTTCATCGGTAGTTTCAAAGGCGAAAGGTTGCAGGTATTGCTCGCTCCTATAAGACATCATCATTTAATAGGACCGTCTCGAGGGACCTTGAGTTACTGGAATTCTTAGAAACTTTTTACAACACTCTGATATCATGAAATGAACATTTATTATATCTTGCTCTGGATATTACCAACCTGTCCTTTCTGCGAATAAAAAATTCCTTTAACCACGGATATTCATTGGAACAAAAAAGCATGTTGGAAAATTATTTATTGTTAGCATCCAAATGAAAAGGAACGACAATACTCTAATAATTGTGAATTAAACTTTTCTGAACGCATGGTACTGAAACGTGTATCGTTTAATAAGAAATGGTTCTACCGTGGGCAGCAAAAATTCGATAAACTATAAAATAATTAAGACTTTTTTCGTTTCACGATAATCGATAATTTTCCCAACAGTTTTTAATTTCCAAAAAGAAATACTAAAATGTTGAATTCAATACAAGAATAATACTACTTTAGAATATAATATATCAATTTAACCCTTTGCACTCCGAACCATTCTGGCAGAAATTTACAAATCCTCGTATTATTTAGTATAATTTTAGAACCAAGTAACGTATTATAATGATATTGGACTTATATGAATTGGTTGACATCGAGGAATATATATTTGCAAAAAAATCAATATTTTATTTAAAGTTGCGCAGGAATAAATTAATTCCCCGTAATCGCTAATAAACTTTAATGTCCCCTGAGAGGGGACGGCGGAGTGCAAAGGGTTAAATGTCGATTTATTGTTTACCAACAAAATTTAAGGATCATAATCACAAAATACAAAATCTAATCATTAATATTCAAACTATACTGTAGGGTTCAATGGAAAAGTCATAGCATTTCGTGTCACGAGACAATGGTCCACCCTTTCAAATAATCCTGATTAACCTAATTCTATTGAAACAACCGGAAAAAGCTCGTTGGCTTTACGTAACAGGATACGATCGTGGAAATATTACTTTCCTCGCATTGTTTATCAATTGCGATACGAATGGAACGAGGTTTCCATTCAACCCGATGTTTTCGAGTATTGTTAGCAAACGATCAGCGTTATTTCTTTGCGTTATCGGTTACCGTTTTCGCATGTCGCAAAATCGAACAAAGAAAAACATGGTCACACTTCGATTCGTACCGGCCAGGAAGGAACAAAAGAAGCCGGTATAGATAATTAACAACCTGCTGTCACAGGTTATTTGTTTTGTGAAAACAGTAAAAGCTGCCAGGCCGTGGCGCTAATAAAATACCAAACGATAATTGAACCATCGCGGTGGAGAGGGGAGGGGAGGGGAAGAGGGGAGGGGAAGAGGGGGAACGGAGAAAAAAAGGTCTGCTCGCTGGTTCGTTTGAACGCAATGAATTCCTTTGTTTCACGCTAGCCGTAGATCGTGC
This sequence comes from Seladonia tumulorum, assembly GCA_913789895.3. Lineage (NCBI taxonomy): Eukaryota > Metazoa > Arthropoda > Insecta > Hymenoptera > Halictidae > Seladonia > Seladonia tumulorum. The sequence goes on from OU565267.1 coordinate 31,106,637, forward strand.
GACGAAATAAATCCCGTATCCGCTCGGCAACATTTATTGAACCGGTCACGCGGGAAAATCCGGCGAAATCTTTTTATCGGGCCGCTTTTGTTCCATAGGTAAAGTGCCCAGCGCGCCTATCTAGGCCCGCGTTTAATCGTGTAATCGTGCGTTCCACCCCCAACACACGGGATATCCAAAATGCACAGGCAGGTAAGCTTCGTGAAATATGACCGATAATACTGCCACCGCGCAATCGACGAATTCAATCAGTAATTTGGAAAATCTTTTTTTCACTACGCGAGATTGTGATTTTTGTTTTGTCCAGCTGCCCGTCCGTGTTTAACCCCTTGTCCTGCAACGTCACACTCGTGACGATAACTTTGAATAAAATCTGCCGAATAATTTCTCAAATAAAATTCTATTTTGCTGTCGTCGATGTACGCAACTGATAAAAAAAGAGGTTTTGTTTACCATCCCCCGTATAGCCATTGGGATGACGGTATAGACATTGGGATATGGACAAATACAGTGAGTGTAAATAGTATTCCTACACCTCTTACAGTTTTAGAAAACCAAATATTTCTTTATGTAATTGTACATTTTTTCATAAAACAAAAATACAATTACGATTATTATATATTTCAACTACAAAATGTGATTTAAATAAATTAACAAAAAGTTAACGTTAACGAGATATATTAAAAACAATCTGAAGTCTCTAAAAATTAGCACGCAAAAAGTATTCATACACATTAACAAATTTAGCAATAAACGTGTTATAATTTGCGAAAATAAATTAAATTAATATTTTGTTGGATAGCCTTTCGACCGTATAATTGCGTCCAGCCTTCTTCGCATTGAATCCACTAAATGGGATGTGATTTCGTGTGTAATATTGCACCATTCCTCTTGAAGAGCAAGTTTTAATTGTTCTTTACTTGAAATATGCCGGTATGTAGTTAAAATATATAACAATTACATTTATGTCTCGTTTTATAAACATGTGTGCAATTACATAGAGAAATAGATGATTTTTTAAGCTTACAAGAGATGTACGAATACTTTTTACACTCACTGAATAAATTTTCTTGTTCTGCCGAGGAAAGATTACCACGTTCGCAAATAAAAGAGAAGTACATGTCAAATATTTTTCAACAAACAGTATCGCACGTTTTTATTAAAATCGGCATACTACGTTTAAATGATGTCCCTCGTGAGATGGTGGGCGTTCTCGTTTGAACCTATGGAAATTCCATTGGGAGCACCCTATACGTAGCAGGGAATTGTAAATTAGGTTGTGGGTGTTTAGGCAAATATACATTCTTGAACAGCAATTTATTCTAAGAAAATTGAGAGGAATATTTATTTCCTGTACTAGAACGTATGTGTAATGCTTGTTTATTAACCATTGCGAGTCAATTTTCCGAGGTACAGTAAAGTCTTGATTTAAGCCCAATCCTCTGCGACATAGATCGTGTAGGGCTACTATTTTCTTGTGACCGCGTCGACCGCGATGAACGTAGAAAAGGACAACTTCGTGTTTAGTGTGATTTTAATCAGAAAAATTCCACGAATAAGTTGGTGAAAGTCCTATAAAAAAAATAATGAAAAATAAAGAAGTTTCGTAATTGGATTAGTAGTGGTTCACACCCATATAGCCGACCCGGTATCGGATTACGCGGCATGTTTACACTTTACTGTACTCTAATTGATCCTTTTCATTTCATTTATAAGCGTAAGGTATAAGTCATATTTCGTTAATTAGATTTTAATCGCAATACCGTTTCACACATTGAGATCAGACAAATCTAATTATTATACGTAAAGTATACGAGTTTTATTTTCATTTTATTTAGTTTTCGATGCTTCAGTGTGTAAATACCACTAGTCCTCTTTCCCACATGTTTGAATACACAACGATATTTACAGAATACAAAAATCTGCTTGTAATTGACGTCGCCGTAATGAAATAATAACTAAATTGCACGAGCGTGAAATAAACGAGAAAACATTGTGGGGTCAGCGTGACAAGTTAACGTTTAAAGTGAAAATCGATACACGCACACCACCGTGCACTTCATTCTCACAACGAAGTGGCGCGAATCTTATGTCTGCCATTCTTCAGCCATGATTAGGCACATTTTTCTGCTGTTCAGCCAAAGTCATTGAGCTGTTCTCTGATAGAAGCTTTCACTGACCACAGAGAAAATTGATGAGATCTTCGAAAAACTAAAGTTGGAAACAAAGGGGAACTAGAGAAGCGTTAAGAGCGGCAGCCAGAAGAGAAAAGTCACTGAACCCAAAACGATCAAATCGAAACTGCAATTATTCTCAATTGAGTAACTCGTTGGGAACCATTCAATTCCGTTTAACAACAGAATGCTAACATACATACTAAACCTTGCTTTCATCGTCTTTTGACCATGAATTGGAATTTAATAATTATTTACATTTGTATCGTTCCTGTTGTAAGTAATAATCTTGAAATAAATTACTCGACTGTGTTACTCGGAGTCATTTGTTGGTTTGCAATCGAAATTGCCATTGGAAAATTAATTAAATGAAGGTGAATGATCACAGATAGGTAATTTGTTACCACTTTACCCACCGGAAGCCTTTTAATGGCTGTATTATATAAAAAAGGAGCTTAAAAATATTTTTTCATACAAAAATCCCGAGAGAAATTATTAGATCACTTAAAACATATTAGAAACCAATGCACAACTACTTTATAATTGGTCTGCGGATTGTATGCATTTCTGACAAAAATTATATGGTGAATTACAATAATGTTCGAACACTTTTAAATGAAAGTTAACTTTCTTTAATATTGGACCATACGACTTGAACTTTGTTTTAAGTCAGAACAATTGGTTCATTACGTGAAAAAATTTTGAAAAAAATTACAATTTGTTGAAATTACAGAAAAAATATAAAAAGTTGTTATTTACAACTATTTGATCTGGACTTATATTCAGAGTTTAAAGAGTACATTTCGTAGATCTGTATCAATTATGCATATTCGCAGTTCATTAATATTGTTGACAGATTAAATACATTTTTGTCTTTTTTTTTTATTATACGTCAGAATGGACAGAACATTTTCATTTTGCACGTATATCCGCAGTCCATTCATAAGACACGAATAATCGTGAGACCTATTACTTTGATTATCGTACAATACATAAAGTTGGTATCGTGCAAAAGTTTCAACCATAAAACAGTTTATGCTATGATCGCCACTCGTTAAGTTTTATGAATCGTTCCTCCACTGCTTATGCCTCGTGTGGCTAGATGCTCTGCACTCCGGCGTGGCGTTCAGTGGATAGATAACGATAGTTTTAAACACATAGTTTGCGTATGTTCCAGCAAACTTTGTTCCCGCAAAAGTTGGTTTCGGGGACAGTTTTGCTCGCACATAATTACTCGCCCATTATAAATGCACAACATGGAGACATTCATGTGCTAATCGTAAAGTAGGCCGATCTCGATGCTAGGAGACCTGTAAACGCTCGGTGCTTATACACGATGCGATTTGTCCACAATATGAATAATTTATCGGCTCATGTTACCAGGTAATAGTGTGTAATATTGACACGGCTGGGGAGCAGCGATCAAGGTTTACTTGACACGTATCGGTACCTTGGCCCTTGAAACACTATGCGCACAAATGAAATTGATTTATATAATAGTATAATAATTATTTTATATAAGAATATTTCTTCATCGTTCATCAAAACGTGTTCTAATGTTCTTCCGTGTAAAATAATTTTTATAATCTTGACATAGCGTTGCACACTGCATTATTTCCTACTTGATTACTTGATAGAATAGAAAAACTGTTCATCATTTTTTGATAATTTATTAATTTTCCTGAAAGATTGTAGGAATATTTGAATTTGTGGGATGAATTTCTGGTAGCTAAGTGCTGTTTCTTAATGTCTCTCCAACTGTGATTTTAATTCGGGGTGATTTTGTTTGTTTTCAGAGGCGCGTGCCAGAATAAACGGCTCGTCAGACATGTACGTGAAAACCGGAAGTATTCTCACATTGACCTGCCAGATGTCCCAAGGGCCTCATGATTTGGGCACAGTGTCTTGGTACCGTGGTAGTCAACCGGTGTTGACGTCGCCGCATTCTGAGAACGATGTGAACGGCAAACCTCGTATCACTGTTGAAACCGAGTGGACTGACGCCCTCACATCGACGTAAGTTAATCAACCTTCAGATTTTATAGTATCCTTATAATTAGACTGCGCGATTTCACGTCAACATTTCTTTCTTTTCTCAGTGATTTTAGCGAATTGAAAATAATACTGTATAAAATAATACACTTATTAGCCTAGACATATTTTTAGTATGCCTAAATTATATTTCCTTGCGATCGAATCTCTTATATATTATATTACGCATTTCTTCTACGGCACATTAACATTCATTTCGAGAAGTGTTCTAAATGGTACTCAGCGCACATTAAGAACCCGGAAGTTTTCTTCTTCTTCATCTTTGTCGGAAAAAAATGTACAGTCAGCAGCGCCAGAGGAATGTGCAAACGACTTTTGCAAAACTTGCAAACTTTTGAACGATATACCTCGGTATATCTTCTCTTTTTAACTTGAAAAATATTTTCGGAAAGCCCTTCCGATCCCTGGGGATGGTCGAGGGTAGAACCGGATTTTTACCTACTAAAATACCCCTAGCGGTGACCACTGGGTGTCGATGTATTGGAAAAAACCAATATTGGGGCAGATCCGAAGAACTCTGCAGGAATACATCGCAAGACCCCCATCTCTCACACGCGTACACGTATAGATCAAATGAATCTCATCTGGGGTTCCAAATACTTGACAAAAAGTCTAGAGGAAAACACGAATCGACCGATAAAAAAGATATTGGACCACTATGTGTATTATATTTATTTTCGTAAATCCGTTCGAAAAATTCACTTTACCATTCAACATCGATATCAGTAACCAATCTTCATTATAATGCTTATTATAACAAACGTGTTCTTACAAATTCTCAATTTTACTAAAAATTCAAAGAAATGTGTTGCAGAGGAATGTTGAAATAAAAATTAGACAATTTTTATACTAAATTGTGCCTTGTAGTGTGAAATATGAGATCAAACGTGAGAATCATTGTATTTTAACTTTTTACTATGTACACTCCGCGACAAAAAGATAGCACATTATCTAATTTTGTATATTATTGTATTATATGTATATATTAAATTTAATTTATTTTCAAGTACAAATTGAAATCTACAAAGTGGTCACTTTTTTTGTCATATACGGAAATGCCTGTTTTGTTAAAATAAAATTATAGGTTCTTCTTATTGCAAATATCCTTTTAATGTTTATAGCAAACCTTTGATATGACAGTAAACCTTTCAAAAATTTTACACACCTTACGCAGTGTACAGGTCACAAACAATGTAATATACTACTTGAAAAGCTAAATACCATTTATTTGTATGTATAATGTGCATCTTGGCGAGAGAATGCCGAAAATCAAAGTTTCGAGGCGAGAAGTTCACTGACTCAAAAGTTAAGCGTGTTTTAATAAAATAATCTTTTGAGACAATCAATTTTACGAAGCAAGAATGAATGAAGTATTAGTGAGAAACGATGTAGTGAGCAACTACAGTAATGTTGCAGAAGAAGTATGGTACAAGAGGCGTGATTTTTGTTATCAGCTAAATAAAAACGAACGAATTAATATACGGTGCCCTATCTTTTTGTCAGGGGCTGTAGTAGTTCGGCGAAATCTCGTGAAATTGGAATGCTTGCCGACCCGAGAGAAAGATCTTCGAACGTTGAGTTCGAACGAAATAGATGGCTGTCGATAGACTGGTTTAGAATGCATGAGAGAAACAACAATTCAAAGCACTGATTTCATTTCTACGAGATGGAGGCGCGTCGCACGCAATTGCTGCCACGAGAGAACTAATTCAGGTTCTTGACTCAAGAGAGGGGGGTGAGAGCGAGAGGGAGGGGGCACGGTGAGGGAAGGCCCGCGTAAATTCGTCGACGCGAAACGCCGGGCGTCGCCCTGACAATCGTCAATCACGTCCAAAAACAGATGCAACCTGGCTGCAATATTCGCGCGACACACGAACGGCAGGGCTGACAAGGGCCGGCTAGAAATGCAGAGCATGCCCGATACGTCTTCACGGTGCAGAGGCCACCTGACAAAGGACTCCCCTGTTTCCTCTTCACTCGAGGACCAACTGAATATTATATCGCGTGCACCCGGCTTCGCCGAGATGCATACGCGAGAGGGAAAAAACTGTGGCGGTGCATCGCGCGGAGAAAAATCCGCCCCAGCTCGCGCGCGCACATTCTGCGAGAGTTTAGAAAATTTTCATAATGGATTATCCTCGTGGACGGTTGTTCGAGACCACGGACAATTTTATTTCAAAATTTCATTTCAAATGAAATATCTAATTAGTACAGAGAACATCAGAAAATAATTATAATAATGCGGTTACTATGCATTTATGACGGAAATGAATAAACACAAAACTGCACAAGACATTAGCCGAGTTTTACTATAGAAGGTACATCGTTTTCGGCTCATTAAAATTATTAAAAGCAGAAACACATTTTCATTCACAACTCCTATTTTTCACTGTTCATACAGAAAATATTTATTTCGCACTGAGATCCGGAGTCTAGTAATAATTAGATTGCGGATCGTTTGTTAAAAATCGGACGTTTCATGTGCGAAAACGTAGTAGGAGTTGCTCGAATTTATTAATTAGAGATCGGTAGTGAATGTTTACTCGAATGTTGATGTTATTAATTAACACTGAATCTTCGTACGATCAGTGATATTCATCTTCGTTAGTTGTGGAGATTATTAGGGCTAATTTAGCTGGCATTAAAATAATTATTTCTAAAAGCTTATTTAGTCGATACGTGGCTGGTTTGGAAGGGAAGCTGGGACACCATTACGCAACCCTTAAACGATCGTTATTAGTCCCCGAGGTACAATAAGTTGCGACGGTGTGCGATGACACTAACTACTGAAATACGAGAAGTAAATGATTAATCAATAATCCGTTGGGAGCAAGTTGGCGAGACTTCTTTACGAGCACCGGTGTCGTGCAACTACCGCATCTGACGTCAAATTATTTGCTGTTGCTCGAGAAAGGATACTCGCTCGGACATCGCTCTCCGCCGATCGACGACGTGGCTGTTCGGTCGACAAAACATCGTTTACTTTATCACGAACGTCAAACGGGATTTAAACTGGTCAAAATTACGCGATGACAAAGTCCGTTGAATGTCGTCCTGATGCGGGTTTACGAGCATGCTGCCTTGGCATAACGTCTACGATTATTTTTACTGCTATCTTTCTATGCTTCATTGAACTACGGAGTTTATGCACTCGCGGCGTATTTTAGATTGTAAATACAGTTTAGCATTAACTGCGACACGACTAAACATCAATTCCAATACTACGTTTCATTATTATTGTTGATAGGCAAACAAATTTTCACGTGAATATTCTTCTACTGGATCATTGCGAAGATGTATAAAAATTCTGATTTTCTTTTACTGTGATGTTAACATGACCCCTTACGTTATTCTCCATTTATTTCAGAAAAAATATTAAAAAGTAGCAGAGTTATTCATACTTTCCAATGTCTTGTCCTGAAAAAAAATGGAGAATAAAGGTAAGACTTATGTTAATGTCACTGTAACGATTCGTGATTTTTCAACGATTAATTGTCCTTTAAAAAAAATTGCCCGCAACAGCAAAAGTTTGTCAAGGAGGTCTGAGAGACAAAACATTTTTTCGAGTACAATCGTGTTCACCTAATCGAGCTTGTACATCATTCGTTTCATCATCAGTCGCCAGATCAACACTTGTTCCCCCACTCTAATTTCCCCTACTACCGCGCTATTCCCCCACGCTTCCGCCGCGGTCCCGATCACGTGACGCGTTCGGTCGAAGAGAGAGGGTAAACCTCCCCCCGCTCCCATTCGTGCTCCCTCCCCTTATCTGGCGACATTGCGCACGGCACATTGAACGTCCCGCGATGTTGCAGGAACAACACTGTATTCAGCGATAACAAAACAAATGGTTTTCAATTTCTAAATCTGTTTCGATTTAGTCCATAACGCGACGATATTTAACTTTTGCTCGAACACGGCTAAAAAATATCGAGGACGCGTGCGATAAGTATCGAACTTTTCCTCGGAGATCAGTTTGGTTGTATCTTTGCAAATATTGGCTCGCAAACCTACCATTCTGACGCTGTACGCCGAAACGAATCGCATCTTGCAGAGTAAATATTTGTTCTATTCCTTTACGCTCCGGAACATTTTTCACGTTGGCGACGAAACACTTTCTCTGCACTTGTGTGCAGTTCTGCTTATGAGTATTTGAATAATTTCGCACGAATGTAGGAAGATCTTGGAGATGAATTATTTTATGTGGCGAGCTTGGGCTGAACATTATTGTATTTCAATGGACTGTCGAGATATAGGAGCCACACAGACGTTCCTTAATTTTTTTTTTAAGTGATTTGATCAGTTAAAAATAATACCGCAATATGTTCAAATTAAATTAATGTTTCTAATGTCCTGAAATGAATTTATTCATTCTTGTCATAAATGCATAAAATCTATAAATATGGCTAACTGTTATTGAGATTATTGCTTTAGGAAAAATTTTGGTATTTCCTGGATTAATTTCTAGAACAATTTTACCGATACATTATTGTCTACGTTTTGCAATATTTTAATGAAAGTGAAGCCTAGAATCTGAGATTTAGTTGTCGTTCAAACCATCCCCTGTACAGCAAAGAAGCCTTGATTATTTTTGTACAGATTTATCCATATTGACAGTAACGTGGATTATTTGTAATTATGTTTTAATGATAGAGTGAAATGTAAAATTTCTCTAGTACGAATAATTATGAACGTTGCCCGTATTAACATGTAAATATGTGACTGTTTAAAACGTTGAACTCGTTGCAAATTGCAGTCGAATCATTGAGAATTGAATATTTGACTTATTTAGATTTAATCAGAGATATATTGAATTCGATGAAGCGCGCCTGTAGATTTTGTACCTTCCTCTTTTACCGTGAAAACTTACGTTCGTAATGAAGGGCTAACGTCATTTGTTCCCATTAAACCCGTGCTGCAGGAAGTGTCGGATTATATTAAAATATAAATGAATCAATATACGTCCACAACTTCATAAAATGCTCTGGAATATACTTGATTTTACTCTGACGTTCTGAGATTATTGTATTGTAGGCTGCGTAAACATTATTATAAATCAAGTAACGATTCAGCATCTATTGACAGTGTTATTTATAGAATTCTACATCAATTTATTATTTCGAGAAAATATATTTTCACTTGAAAATTATGGATCCTAGATTTTACTTTTTTAAAGCGCCATTTTCTGCGATTGAACTTTTTTTATGTTAAAAATGAGTTCACTACACTTGCACAATCCTTTGTTTTTTCAAGACACTTCCTTTTCATTATTAAATAAATAACTGTCATTGGCAAGAATGCATTTCTTGACACCGTTCAATGAGTTTATTTTAATCCCGCTAATTAAAAATCATAAATCGCCTTTTTGCAAGAAGAAAATTTTAGGAAATGATAAATGTTTTATATTAGTATGCTACATGTAATAGCGAAAGGTCTCTTATAGTATTTCTTCCTAAATAACACTCGCAAACATGCATGAATCATTGCAATCTGTATTCAATGTTCAAATTCAAATACATGTCAGAAATCGTAATTATAAATTCAAGGTATTACGTAAGAGACAAGAAGCGATCGTAATTTGTTGTTTCCACTTATAAATGTATAGTTGAGTGTTGCGATCAGCGAATTCGTTCGCTCCGCGCGTAACAAGCCCGCATTTAAAAATCAGATTTGAAGAATACGGTTCAAATATTTCTCGCTAACATGAATACCGTTATTTCGTTTTATTGCAGATTGAGTATCAGTCATGCGAAACTACATGACTCGGGAATCTACAGTTGTGTGCCCACTGTGGCGGAGAAGGCCAGCGTCAACGTTCACGTTATCAATGGTGAGTGAAATATCAAATACACATGCATATTTCTTCCAACTGTCACTTATCTGTTTCTTAAATAAATTAACTTATATTATACAATACAAATTTTGTGATAATTTTATATTTTATTCACTATTAAATTCTATACTATTCGGTACTGTCGCTAACTGGCACTAATTTACTTTTTCGATAAATCAATACATTGATATTTTATATCGAAGCTTCGTTAACAAAATTCTGCACGGAAAAGTAACGAAATAATTTATTCAATATGTTTGGAATTAAATTTCAATTTAGCAATTTTGTTTAATTGGTTCTCAAATTTATTAATTTACAATAGACAATTCTATTATTCTTCTATTTACGTAATTATATTTGTTGTATTTAGGACGAATTGTGTGGTGAAACGGGGTAGTCAAAGTAGAATCATTAATGTTTTCTCATTTTCCATTTCAGTAACGACAAGATTATCTTTTAATTACTCTCAAACTTAGCACTGTTTTAATTAAACCCGCCACTACCAAAACCGAGTATAATATAATAAGATACCCTCGGCACTATTAGTAATTCTAGGAAATGATTATTTCCTTGTACGCGCGGATTCTATTAGAATTACAGATTCTAACTGGTATAACCACATAATTTGATTCAACTTAGAAATAGATAGAAAAGAATGGTTCGAGTTAATTGAACTGAATATTTATATGATCAGTTTAATCGAATTGAATAATATTGGGCACGTCAATTAACTTTGCCAACATCAAACAAACAAGTTTTGTCAAAGCGTGTGGTAATTAAGCTCCTCCCACGATCTTCTGAGTCGAAAAAATAAATAAATAGCACATAAATAATACTAATAAATACCATAAAAATCCTAAAAATGACTAATATCAGGGAAAACACTATTTCCGATCATTGCCAGTAGTGAGTTTCGAATTAATTAAATTCACAGTCCGTTAATTTAACGCTGCACTATTGGAACTTCCTGTAATTGTAAACTCGCCGTGAAATCCAAAGCTCGAAGTTTGTGTTGTGTAACCAGTGGTTTCCGCGTATGCTCTGCTGAAAATTATGTTTCTATTGTGCGAGCACCGGAAAAAACGAAATATTAGTTTTTGGTTGTCCTTTGATGTAACTTACGAAATTTTGAGAAATTGCATCGAGAAGCTGCATTCGTATTTTAATGAGCAGGCAGGCGCGTGCGCAACTTTCCAGATGATATCGTTCTCCCGTTGAAAATGTCAATTATTACGGGAGTGGTACAACGAGTGGAAAGCGGGTTTAATTATGCGATACGGGCAACGTTCGTTTTCAACGTGTTCCTGTTTTCAAACTCGGGTCCGGTTAATAGACGTTTTCAGCGTTATTTCGTCTACTAAAATTATCTCGTTCAGCTCGAAATGAATTGGTCGCTGTACACGCGATACCCACTGGAATCAGTGATAATTACATATTAACTGGACACTAGCGTAACGATGACTGCTTAGTCGGTCGAAGTAATTGTTAAGTGGTTTGGCGGTTGTAATTTTCATCGAAATTGTTTGCGTTAATTCGTTTCACATGCGACAGAACGAACAGCAGTTGCGAAGTTTCGTAATTTTCCGGATTTACCGCTTCGATACGAAGTCGCGGCCGGCGAGCTTGTTTGCCAAAAAATTTCGCACGGTCGAACGATAAAATATTGTAGGAAGACGTAACAAAGCAATTTACATTTGCTTTTCCCGTTCTAACCGCCTTGAGTTTAGTCCGTCGAGTCTGGCGTAACATTGAATAAAATATGTTTGAATACATTGAACCGTTCAATCTTCAATTATAATTACATAAATTTCAGTACAGCTAATGGTTATTTACAAAAGTTACCTATTAATTAATGTCTACTTGTAGGTGTCAATTTTTCTGCAACATTTCAGGCTATATCAAACATTATTTTCCATGCGATTATTATTTATTGGAGTATCATAAATGATACAAATTTTTTCCTTAAACTGAACTCGTTACACTTAAAGAAACAACTTGCGACAGCAATATTTACTAAACTATTATTAAATTGTATAATAGTGTATCCCCAAAAATGTCGTTCTTCCTTGATAAGGGCAGAAATTTTTCTTTCTTATCAAGAAAGAACATTTTTGGGACACCCTGTATTGTCACCTGTGTATCGTAAACAAACCCAGACATTGGTGTCGAACCAACAAAACCCAACAACCATTGTAACGGAATTAATAAATATTATAACTTCGATTCAATTTTCACGTTAAAATCGTACTATTGCTCGAGTTACGATTGTTTTTTTTTTTTTTTAATGTCGGCTCTGAACACTCCGTCGCCGTAATTCAAAAATTATAGAAAAACGAAATTTTGATTGAATCGTCGACATCTACAAACCGATGGAATTTCATAGAAGTGCAAGTCCAAGCGTGTATAAAATATGATCGCTTGGCGCGGGAAATGGCGTTTATTCGCCAGTAAGCATTACGCGCGTACTTATTATTAATAATAATTCCATACGTAAAGGGAAATTGCTATAATTTGCAAAGTGAAAATGGTGAAAGCATCCCTTCAAACGGGCTAAATGAGCCCTTTGATGACAAGCTCAGACATATTATTAACCGAGGCGATCTTGGAACCGTCAAACTATCTTCTTTGTCTTTCTCTGTTTCGCGCTGCCGCTGATGTTTCCTGATAACTTGTACCTGTTCGAGACTTGGGCATAGTACTCCGTAAACTCCACTCATATTGTCGCAGGTATAATATGTTCTACAAGTTGAACACTGACGATAAGCGAGTATTCCAAGCCAAACACATGATATCGACAACAAAGTTTAATGAAACGCTGCCGGAACTAAAAGCGCTGAATATATATATATATTTTTAATATTTACATGATATACAAAACATTTGTTTTTCTACGCGGGACACGTTTCTGTATCAATGTTGACAAATATAAATCCAATCGAGAGCACAACGTACGAGAGTATCATGCGTTCACTACACAGGGTTACAAGAGCTTGTCAACAAAATATTATCGAAAGCAAATAGTATTGTCATTTTAGTGTACGAGACAATGTACTCTCAAAATATTCGTCATAATAAAAGTTTTAACTAAGATGTTAAAGAAATTAGTTTACCGAGTAATGTGCGCAAACTTTTCTTTAAATTGCTGTTGCTCGGAATTTGGAAGAAACAAGTGAAGGTCACGATATTCGCCTTTTTTATGTGCGCCTATAATGAAAATTTCAAGTATCCCTTATGTAGATCTGTGTGGGAGATATGCACACACAAAGTTTCATGGAAATCGGTCGACGCATAAAAAGCTATAGCGGGGTCGGTATTACAGTGGGGTGGAAAATTGAAGCAATGAAGAAATTTCTTCAAAAAATCATTATTTAAATTAGAAGAAAATATATTAATAGAGAATCGCAGAACACTCAAGGATTATTAATATTTTAATATTGACACTATTAAGATTTTATTTCTTAGTTACAGTAGTTTATTCCTGACTCAATTTTGCACCAGTCCAAAATACCAATCAGGAAATATATCTAATATTGTAAAAATCAATAATAATAATTTTTTTGCTTGCGTTGGAAGGATGATTTAGACCAGTGTGTAACGATCGCTCGGGCAATCCGTTTTTCCGTGCAGTTGGATCCCCCGCGATCGATGCGTTTGACAGATTAATTAGATCCCATGCGTTTTCTCGAATGATGTGTAGTGCACGCCGCACGTTCGATCGAATGCAAAAATGGCCGAAAGGTCGCCCCGGTAACATCCAGCCCCATTTTTCCCTTTTTCTTGTCGGAGACCGAGCAGGATAAGATTGGTTTGTTTTTAATGCGATCGCTGACAGGAGGAATCCGTTTCGAACGGCTGACGGACTCGTGATTGAAGGCTTGACGATCGATTAACCTGGGTTAAGCTCACTTCGCTCCCCCCCCCCCTCTCTATCTCACCCTCTCTCTCTCTCTCTCTCTCTCTCTCTCTCTCTCTCTCTCTCTCTCTCTCTCTTTCTATCTCTCACTCTGCTTCTTTTTGGAGACCGAGCGGCATCGTTTTGCTGCGACTTCATCCCATTGGCAAATCCAGTGGACGTCTACGTGATCGCTGATAGCGCTGGCAGACGATCGTGTTTGAACGGCCGGAGCACTCAGAATTACCGTAAATACGAGTGTATCGAGAGTGGGCGATATCTTTTTCGCAACAAAAAATCTCTACCCCCTCTTCTTCTTTTGTTGCCATATTCTATCCATTCCGATCGACCGCTATGGTCTGCCGGACAACTTTATGGGACCCATAAACTCTCGATCCACTTGACAATACGTCGAAAGCCGTCCCAAGCCGTCGTTTTGATCGTCTTGACTCGACCCTGCATTTTCATCAGTCGGTTCGTACACCTGTCACATTTCAGAGATTCGAAAAAGTTCATTTGTTTCAACGAAATACACTGAATTCTCGATTATTGTCAGCAACACTGGTCTTGATGTCGTTTATTCTCCAGGAGTGACTTTCTTTGATCCGCACCGAACGTAGAAAGAGACAGCGATGCTCGCCGCCGAGGAGTGTAAACATATTCGTCCTATATTTTATATGTCAAAGTCACGGCGACAAAGACCGCGAGTCTGCGCGTTTCTTTCTTTCCCATACGCCGTCCTTCTTCGTGTCAGTTTTATTAGAAAAATTCCACGAATATGTTGGCTAAAGTTCCATAGAATAATAATGAAAAATAAAGAAGTTTTGTTATTGGATTAGTAGTTGTCTCCTGGTCTCACACCGATATACCCGATCCGTATTATGGTCTCTCGAACCTCTTGTGCCCTTCACGCGACTGTACCCGCGACATTTATCATCCAGGCCTCGGCGACATATATCGAGAATTCACTGTATTTTCTTAAATACAATTTGCACTTCCATTATGAAATCTTGAGAACAATTCAGCGAAGGTCACGGACTTTGTCAATATTATGGTATTGTTACGAGTATCGATATGTCACGATAGCGAGACATCGCGCCGAATGGTCTTCGTTGCAGCGTCGTCTTAGCGACGACGATACAACGGAGACATGAGAGAGTCGATTGACGAACGTCATTGAGAGAAGACACGAAGCTAAGTACTCCTCCTCTGTTGAATAAAGATCTATTGGTATTTCATACTGTTTATTTACTGAAGATGCCTCGAACCCGTAACAGTATGTTCTTTAATATTATGAATGTTGATTCACCAAATCACGCGGATTGAAATCAGACGTGAACGTCACAGGTGTGTAAATTTTTCGTTGATCGAACGTCCAATCGAGCCGAACGAAGATCGTCGAGATCGTCAGGCGAGCGGAAGGCTAGGGAGCGGGAAGGGTCTAAAGGCTTAACAAGATTAACAGCGATGTCTGCAGCCTTGCAAATCACTCAGACGTCAGCTCGGTAACATTTAACCCTCCGATGAGACGCATACCACTATGGCATCTCGTGCTATCACCTACAACCGCCGTCACTTCCTTACACAGCCACCATCCACCCTTAAACTCCTCTCACGAACCACTTCCAGATCCCCTTGTAGATGATTCTCCGAAGAGCAACCCCCGCTACCTACAATTAGACACGAGCTGGAACATGATCGAAGCAATCACCGGGTGGTTCTCGCTGCAACGTGATCGTCAGTTCACTTCAAGTGGAGTGAGCATTTCTTTTTTCTTATCAAAGAAGCGAAGTTTTGGTTTATTTTACGACAAGAAATATAAAATATTGAAAATATCTGGTTGGAAAACTGCACGTGTGCTAAAGTTAGCGATTCTTTACAATACTGTACGTTTTGAACATTTGTCATAACAAAATAAAAAGTAGTAAAAAATAAAAAATAAAATAAAAAGGGAACAAATTCCTCTTGGACACGGCTCTCTCCCGAAAGCCTCTTCTCATAAGAACATGCCAGGCCGTGAAAGCATCAAATCTACAATATAATAAAATAGTTTAAAATAGTGATGATTTCACTTGAGTAGTTTGCTAACATTCCCAGAAAATTCTTTAAGTAACGTTAACAAATTTTTGAAAAATACAAGTTTCTCAATGAGAATAACAATTGGACAAATTAAAGATATTTTGCTATAATTTATTTCGCTTTTGTCGAGTACACTAGTCATCGCTTGAGAATAATTGAGCACACATACACGCACTGCCAACGTTAAATCAACCATAATAAAATAGAACCACGATAAAAACGCCGTTTTCGAATCGAAACTTAAGGTGAAACGCGGTATGTAAAAAAGAAAAGCAGCGTCGAGATCAGAAAACAAAGAGGGGGACAATAAATGTAAATGCACGCGACGGATATTATGTGCGGGACCGCTGCGTTTCTGAAAAATGCATGCTTGCATTAGATACGATCCCACTGATGCATTTGTATGATAACCGGAGGCAAGAACCGACGCTGACCCAGAACACCCGAAGATACTTGGCAATTCGATTCGTTGCGGATCTATAGAACCTCTGGATATCCAATACCTTCGGTGGGCTCAAAACACTCCCGGTATCTGAAATGCTCTACTGCTTCTGTCTTCGGAAACTGCCGCGTAACTTTGGACACTGCTGCAAAATGGAAATGACTAGATGCCTGGCGAAACGGTTTCGTAGAAATGGAATTAATCCGGATAAAAGTGATGAGGTTTAAATCTTCAACTCTTGAAATCGTAATTCTTACTTTTCATAGCCGTCTTCAGCCGAGACGTCACAAGTCATACATATTTTAATCAAGATACGGTTTAAACTTTTACAGGAATTTTAAATGATATTTTCAATCGATCATTTCTATATCCTTACGTATAAACTCGTTTAAATGGGTAGGTTCAATTTAAAACAGTGAAAAGTTTAAAAAAGAGCACTGAAATATAGTTTCGACTACATTCAAATTATTAGCGAATATTTAATTACCGTGTCTTCGAATTATTGTACAAATTTTTTATTTTGTATAAAACCAGTCGACTAATTGTAAACATTTTCATAATAGTCTCAATTTTCACTCACATTTTTGATCAAGAAGTTAGACTCACATTTTTCTACAAAATCAAATCAAATACGTCCATTTCATAATGGCGCTGAAAAAGAGTATATAACTTCCGGGACAACAGCTTTAATGTTCATATAAAACCTGTCCGAACAAATCCATGAAAATTGAAAACCTCAGCTGCGGACGCTTGCCAATCTATAATGAAATCTCTTGTTAGAACAAAAAATTGTAGTACGTAGGTCAATAAAATCTATACTTTAGTACATCGTTGCAACCCACTCGTGCAGGAAAAATAGATAACAATAATATTAGTCACAGTTTTACGCGATACGAACGAATTTTAGACGCTCTGTTAGTTTTTCCAATGAAAAAGTTAAACATTCAGCAGTAGCATAAATAGCATGAATTTTCAAACGTGAAAATTCGAAAAAAAATTTGTTATTTGTTTTCTTACCGAAATGAAAAAAATGATAGGCGGACAGTATTTTAGATTGCAGCTGCGCGCTGTACAGTGAAACGCAACAGATTACTGTCGCGAAGTTATCCGCCGAAACTGACGGACGTTAAATGAGGACACAACGATTTCGTATCCATCAACGTCCTGGATGCTCGGTGATGGGATTCGAACGTGCAATAGATTATCTAGATTCGCTTAACTTATATGCTATTAACGTGTTAAAATATTGGATGTCGTCAGTAATATCGCGCAGTTAATTATGCATTAATAAATGAACTTCGGGGTTTTTCGCGTCGTAATTAAATAACGTGACGAGTTTTCATTTCATTTAGCAAGACATCGATAAACGTGCCTTTCAGTTTTCTAAACTGAATTTTTTTCTTAACTGTGCCTTTTGATTTTATTTTTCTAAATTGTATGTAGACATTTTACGTCACCTTTTCCTTTTCCTTTTTTACGTCACCAATAATTGTTAAAGAAGGCTCAAAGAAAAGTTAATCATCTCATCATAATTTCATGAAATGAATTCTCAGAAAATGATACTACAGTTAACAGTATTACAACTATTTCATCAACGAAAAAAAAACAGTACACGTTTTCATCTCCAGAACTGCAGCGTGTAGCTTGGGAAACCTATTTCTGACCGATGACGTCAATCTTATATTTTTATTTTGAAAGGAAACAATTTCTGAAATGCGTTTTCCCTCTACTGCAGCCCAGCAACGGACTTCTAAACTTAATCCATTAAGACTCGAATTCAAATCTTTTGAAAATACACATTCTCGATTTAAAAATATATATGAAATACTCGCGCGTTAATATTTCTACAATTATTTTTAATGCGAATACTTCCTTACATTTGGTGGTATGTTTATTATTTTCTTAAATACTGTATGAGCATCCTTTCTCCTTCGATTATCGTTCGTTTCAGAAAAATAATATCTTCAACATTTTCTGGATAGATTTTTTACTGTCGCAAATATTAAACATTTTCTGAAATGAAAAATCTGGCGTTTTTCAGTTTCAATGTTCTATTATTTACAAGAAAAACACAATTCCTACAAATTGCAATATTTTAAAAATCGTCTTTGCACATCATTTCACAAACCAATGCTTCTAATTGTTCTGAAAAAATTCAGGCGGTTTCGTCCACTTTGTAGTGTTTTATTATTTTGTCGAAACGTACCGTTTGCTGTCGTGTTGTTTTCGCGTGATGACGCCTAAATCGCATTCAAGAACCGAGCGAGACTAAATCGAATTGTCAAGAGCCGTGAAAAACGATAGGGAACGTAGCGCGGGTAATGAAGACTAGCATTGTTCGATCTCTTCTTAATACAATAGAGACCGAAGGGAGGGCTTAAGCCCTTTGCGTTTTCTTCCCCGCGAAAGTGCGAGACACGCATTTACGTCCTCCTCTCGTCTACGTGCCCGGAGTGTTGCTTATCTACTTGGCCCTGATTTGATTTCGATATCCTGCCATTCTCTCGCGGGAATTCGCCGTTTCCCACCGCGAAAAATCTACGAGGAGAGAGTTTCCCTGGCTAGTTTTCGAATCACGAAATCTCTTTGTGCGCCGCGCCGTCTCTGTGGAATCGACTGATCGAATATCGGGATACTTTTTTGTCAAGAGAAGCGATATTAGTTCCTGTTATTTGTTCTTCCGCTTTTGTCTGACGCGGAAGTATTCTATGGCCACTCCCCCTACCCCCCCTACCCCCCATCCACCCCCTTCAATTCCGCTGTATATCCGAATGGAAAATATCCGCCATGTTTTCTTTTCTTCTGTAAATAAACGATCGCGGTTTAACCCTCGTCCGTCCACCGTTCCCACAATTAATAAAGAGAAAACGAGTGTTTACCCTGAACAGATACAATCTATTGCTAACCGAACAGTGATATAGAATAAGGGAGCTGTCGTTATTCGATTATATTTGCGAGAATTAAGAAAAGATAACGTGCTATCTTTTTGTAGCGGAGTGTAGTGGCTCGATTGCTCCTCGCACTAGCTCAACAAAATTATTTTCTCACGGTTGTCGGTTTCATGCGTTCTTAAACATTAATTCCGATCTGATTTGCAACGTTTCGCAGGTTCGGACTGCGATTGAACGAAAGTAAAAAGCCGAGTACTCCACCGCAACTGTCGAAATTTTTTCCCTACCACTGGGGGAATCTCCTTTGATATATCATTATTTAGGTCACATTGACACAGTTTCTTGTTAATTTGAAAATTAATTTTGTCCAGCTAACTGCGACATTCCAACCATTGCGCTTTGTTGTAGAATTCACATGCCGGTGAAAAATCAATGTAATAGGAAGATAAATACTGGACTCTGTGAATTCCTTCTTTAAAAATGGCACTCCTATACACAATTATACCGTATGTGGTACTGTCAATAAAAGCTTCCTCTACCTCAGTTGTGTGCTCGCCACATGGCTTTTAAAAGTTGCCTCAGAGTTCGGCAAAGTGAGTTAACAGTAACTACGTCGCGACGATAATGAACGATCGATTCTTTCCGAAGAAACACGTGTGACTAGTTACACTCCTGTCTCTCGGTTCTCCAAGTAAATTGTGGAAGTAGTATTCTTTAGATAATTCAAAATTTCATTTAACAAAAGTTTCTATTCAGCGTTTCGGTAGAGATGAACGTTGAATGTTAATTTCATTGGATTATTGCATTTTGAAAAAGTACATTTGGTATGTCCACCTAATGGTTAAATATGAATTTACGTAAACTTATTTCGAGAATACGGGAGGAAACAAATTTTCACAGATTCAGGCATTACGTTACGTAAAATAAATTAGTAACAAGTGCAAACAAGTGGGAAGTGTAAATGACCGGGCAGAGTTGGCAAGCCCACGAAAATAAGTCGAAACGTATTGATTTTGAAAGTTTATCGTTCGCGAGAATCCGAACGTGTCAACGGTTCGTATAATTAACCGAAGATGTGTTAATTGGACGCACAACGTGCAAAAGGGGGAAAAGAGAAGACAATGAAATATCGTCGAGGCGTCGATGCGAAATTAATAGGCGAAGAACGAAAAGAAAAGCCTGGGTCGCGCGTTGCATTAATTAAACCGGGAACGTTCTATTTCAATTTCAAATACCGTGGATCTAGCCTTCCGCTGCTCCACCGGGGCTTGTCTGATCATGAAACGATAATACCACTTCTTCGATTACCTCGCCAACCATCTGCATTTGCATAATTCGCTGGGCAACTTAATTTCTCACGTCTTAACGCAAGCTGGTGTTCCATAAACCACAGTTATCGCGCTCTGATTAGTTATTGTAGACTTCCATTTGGAAAAAGGAACTTTCCAAAACAAAAAAAGAAAACAGCACGACTTTGATTCTATTATTATTGTAATGCGATTGCTCATCAATTACAGAAATTGCTTCCTATAATTTGCTATACAAAAACACCGTCCTTCGTTATTTTTTCAACTTTGAAACGGATTGCTATTTTCAAGGCAATATACTCGGTGCCCCAAAAATGTTTCAGTTCCATGAATGGGTTGATTCCTGAGATCATTCGAAGTAACTTTTTCCTTTGCGAAAATGTTTTCCGCAGCTTTGTTAAGGAGTTATTAGCGGAAAATACTGATTGGCCCGTATTTTGCGTTAATAGCTTCTTAACAAAAGCGCGGAGAACATTTTCGAAAAGGAAAACGTTAGTTGAAATGATCTCAGGAATCACCACTTTCAAGGAAATACAAAGTTTGTGGGACACCCTGTAAATTAGTATAATTTTAAAATGCACAAAATTACTAATACTGCTTTTAAAAGGTGCTGCTTACGAAGCCGTTGGAAAGCACTGAAAAACTAAGAAGTCGTAGTTTCTAGAAAAATAAAATGGCGCTGTCGCGTAAAAATCCGCGGGCACAGGTCCTCCATCGATTTCGCGAATTCTCGGCGGCGGCGACCATTGCGTCCGTAAAATCTATAAATTGTAATCCGCGGCTGTTACAAAACTTGGCTTCTGCTACGGGCCGATTTCATAGAAACGTAACCTTCGCCATGTATTTATACGACCACGTTTATGCCCGGGCACTTGGCATTTCCGCGGGTTAATTCGGTCATAAATATACGCGGACGTCTTTACAGCGATAATCATAGGGCCGTGTGCGTGCGCACGTGCACGCCTCCCTACGTGTGCATGCATACAGAGTCCCTCAAGATGAACGAAGAAATATTCGCAGCCGCGAGAGTAATGTTTAAAACGCAACGCTCTACTAGTTCCTTACCGCTTTATCACGCGGAGTTGCATTATACAGGGAGTCTCGACTTCGTCGCTCCCGCGATTTCGAAATCACTGTATCAAGCCCAATAAAGTATGGCGCCGCGTTACACGCATACGAACGCCCCGTTATTACTCTCGCGAAAATGAAACGTTCCATTGTGAAAAATGCGACGAGAATTTTTCCACTTCTTTTTTTCCTCCTGTCCTCCGTGCAGCATCATCGACTATTCGCGGCAGACAGAAGATCGAGTAAATCTATGAAAGGTGGACAAATACGAAATTGAAATTTTTATTTTGAAATTGAAGCGAACTATTATCAAACTTTCTATAACATTATTCGATTGTGCTCGACGCTTTTGTGTGCGCGCACGCGCGCGACGAGGATCACGTGAAATCCGTCGCGTTCGGTAATCAGGTTTAAATTCTCGCGTCAATGGGATTCATTTTATTTTTATAAATCAGTGGATCGATTTATTCGGACGTGAACGATGCCAAAATTCCTGTGGACAACTTGGCAGCCCGACGGACGCCCTCGCGGATGAAATTTCCCGTCGATTCGCGTAGAAGCAACAAGCCGGATAATCCTGGAATTTTTCGGTCGATCGAGCTACGCGCGTTAATTACGAGCGGGCAGCGTGCATCGGAAGATTACAGGCGGGTTTTCAGCCGGCGGGTCCCCTGCAACCTGCTGGCCACGTAGCAACTTGAGCACGTCAGAAATTTCACGTCCGGAGAACGAGCTCTTCGGCATCTCGATCGTAGAGGGATGGGGGTTGAGGGGGGGAGGGAGGTTGGCGTAATTTCGACGACACTTCCCCGGCGGCCCATCTCGTTCAAACCCCCAATCCATCGGCCGGAGTAGCCGCTCGAGATCGGACTTAAGATCACATGATCCTAGGGTTTAACGGGCCACTTCGCAGTTATTAAACGATGTTCCATAGCGTAATTCGGATTACTGTCGCGGTTTGTTGGCTGTTCCTCTTTTCTAGTACCTCATTAACCGAATTTCATGGCTAGCCCCTCGGAACTTTATTCTGCCGTGGATCCCCGCTCGCCGCTTAGCAAATCTTTCCGTTTCCAATGACTCGTCCAACTATTTTTACGACTAATTTTCCGGTGAACGATCTCCAAATTATTAGATCCATCGAAGGGTTCTAGCTCCCGAATCCGTTTTTAACGCAAATAGAGAGATAATGGCTGTTTTAAATGTAATAAAAGCAAGTCGTCCCTTGGACGGCGAACTGCGGTGCCATTTTGACCCCAAGTATCTGAAATCTGTTATCTTCGAATCTCATCGATCACTGTATGGCCCGTAAATCGCCTTCCTATTTAAAAGATGAATAACTTTTTTATTTTTCAATAACATTTAATTATCAATTTTCTATGTCCGTTAACTATTTCTATGGATTGAATTATTCTGTTAATATTCGGAAACGTTTGCGACAACAATTCCAGCAACGAATGTTCCAGAATACATAATTAGACAACAAATCGATGAATAATGGCAGAAATGGGTTCGTGAGATCTTTAATCGCGAACAAGAATGATATTGTACGTGTCGCATCGCAATAATCTCCTTCGGATTGGAATTGTTGTCGTTCTTCTCGGAAGACTTTGACCGAAGCTTCGCCATTTCCGACGTGTGCCGATAAATGGTTCGTGAAACGTAAAACTCACCGTCGACGCCCCGCCATTACCAGTCGAAACTTCGCTTCTTCCCGCGTGGAATTCAACGAAACTTAAGAGGCCGAGAGAATTGAAATCTGCAAATTCCGCGAAGTCACTACGACTTGCGTAAACCTAAATCACCTGGACACACAGTTTACCGTTGCACCGAGAACGATAAAAGTAGATGCAAAAAAGTGTTGCAAAAACTCGTGCTTCGGTAACATGGGGTTCGCCTGTTATTGTTTGCATTAGCAATCCGCAACTGTTTCGTCAAAATACACTTTTTTAAATGACTATGATAATTAGACCTTTATGTAGAATAAAAAAATGTTTGCATCGTTTGATAATGATTCGATCAAGATTTGTATTTAGGCAAGTGTATACAGAGTGTCCCAAAAATGTTGTGCTTCCTTGAAAGATATAATTCCTGAAATCATTCGAAGTAACTTTTTCGAAGTAAAAAAGAAGAAGTAACTGTACATTCTGTACATCGTGGACATTTTTTAATTTTTCAAGATAGAAAACAAAAAAAGAAATAAAAAACACACATTTGTCTGTTTATCCCTCTTCAAGCACAGTATTATAAAGCTACAGGTTCTTACTATATTTTAATATTGGTAAAAAAGATAGTGCATCGCTAGCTGGCGTTTTAAAGTTTTTTATTCGAACCTGGAAGGCTCC
Organism: Seladonia tumulorum; assembly: GCA_913789895.3. Taxonomy (NCBI): domain Eukaryota; kingdom Metazoa; phylum Arthropoda; class Insecta; order Hymenoptera; family Halictidae; genus Seladonia; species Seladonia tumulorum. The sequence continues at coordinate 31,130,717 of OU565267.1, forward strand.
CGGTGGAAACCGGTGACCTAAATAAGAAATGTACTCCGCGGGATACACGATTCTTACTATTTCACAAAACTTAAAAGGCCGGGAGGACATAAAGAATTATTGTTAGAAAGTTTGTTATCACCTACCTAACAGTAACAAGAAGTTTACCGGCACTAAGGAAATTATAGTGCTTCGTGAAAGGGTTAAAGGAACTTATGAAAGCCAGTAAAAATTACGCGAACGTAAATGCTCCCGGTCTAATCGATTATTTAAGGAGGAAACTTAAGAAGCTCAAGCGATAAAATTCGCCCGTAAATTAGCAGCGAATTGTCTCAAGTTCCCTGCTGGAAAATTACGTGACGCGATATTTGTGGTTAATTTAAAGTTGCAAGTAATGCATGCGGTCGTGGGAAACTATTTATTGGAGTTTTATTAGCAGTCGCGCCAACCCTCCGCGTGTTCTGGCATTTAGCTCGCATTACGACCATTTTTTTTTATGCCGCTGATCGTTTTGTTGGCGCCGTTGTGATAAGTGTTATATTGTTGCGCGCGAACTGGCATTTTCGTTGATTCGCACGCGAAATATACGTTGATGAACAGTAATTATTAGAAATGTTCGCTAACTACACGTTCCAATGCGACACAAAATTTTTCGTTGCATGACCAAACGAGAACGAAGCTGAGAAAATTTAAGTCGAGCACAAAATAAATTTCCTGGAAAGCTGCATGTGATAGTGGAACTAGATCTCCGTTAAACTGCTTTTTACACGCGATCGATGACAATCTCACATTCAGAACTCAATTGTGTGCCAATTTATTCCCGGTTTAAGTGTCTACTTTTAAAATGTATTTAATATTGTCAAATGCTGTAATTAAATATCTTGCACGTTAAAGAAAATATTGCGATAAAATTTTTAAAGATATGCGATTATATTTTAATTTTAAGCACAACTTTCTGGATATATATTTTGTGATAAACTGTTAGTCGTTAGACTTCTTTCATAAAACGAGATCCTTTCATCAAGTTTTCTTTCAACTTCAGAACTGTAATAAAAATTCCCCTTGATTCCCATTTATTTACGAATAACTTCGTTTCATCGCTGTTTACACATTTTCGTGTCCATTAAATCCGGCATTTCGCATGGTCTGTACCATGGTCTGTTTCGGCTCTGCAGCCGAGCGTATACGATTTATTGCGACAAACGCTTTCATAGAAAGTAAACTACCTCGGACGATTCAAACGCGAATCAATCATTTAGAATTCGCGCACGCGCGCGCTATTTTGATCATTTTAATCGCCGACGAACGCGTCGGTGTCCCGTGTAAGAGACCGCGGCCATTCTCGAATTTAAATTAAACATGTTAATACAAGGAAAATACTGTGGCCCGGCAGAGTAAACCGCATCCGACCTAGATTTTAATTTGCAGAGTCTCTCGCTCTCCTCTTGCGAACATTTTTAATTTAAAATCGCTAGGTTTTGCGATTAATCTCGAAAGAATTACAGCCTTGCATAGTAAAATATGTTTCAGGAACGGGAAACCGTTTTTTATTCGGATTGTATTTTGCCGCAGAATGAATTACGAACCTAATCTTGAATGCATTTCAATATTTCGATCTAAAAATTATGAAATGTACAGTAGCGAAAGTTAGTGTAAAAATTTCAAAAAATGAACGATACGTTCAGGCAGCGTCGCAAAGATCAGGGGAATTGACTAGAACCGAGGGGAGTACAGTTACCCTCTCTCTCTCTCTCTCTCTCTCTCTCTCTTTCTGCCAATACCGGATTAGTCACGTGACATTGAGACGCATGTGCGACAGAGAAACGTCACGAGACCGGACTGTGACGAAAGCGTGAGGGAATAGAGCGTAGAAACGTGGGGTGGCAGTCATGTCCGAACACGTTCACGTTGACGCGTACCGCCGCTCGAGTCCCCTTTCGGCACGGGCTGGGTCTGACCTCTGGTCACTCTTTTATCCCTATTTAATTGTCTAGGAATTTTTGTTTAATTCGTGTGTTCTTTTATTTGCAGTAGCCTTGCACGACAAAGCAACTACCATACACGAGATACAATCATTTTCTCTCGTCTTACAACGCTCAATCTGGCGTTCAGGTAGACTTGATATAATACAAAGTAATTTTAAAATGCGAACGTCGCACTTGCAATGAACTGCAGTTTATAAGTAGACAAGTTACTCCGACAATTTACTTCAGTTATTCCAATAAAATGCAAAATGAAGGAAAAATAATTTCTAATGGTTAGAAAATTTCTGATATTAAAAATAAATTACCATTGGTCCGTGTACACGTAATCTTGCATTTGAAATGAAACTATCCTGCTATGACTCAAGAAGAAACGAAACATAGGTGCTAACGAAGGGACCGAACAATTACATAATACCCGTGAACCCTTGGCAAGTAAATGAGTAGCGAAAGGTTACGACTGTTCGCGTGTCGTTTATAAAATTTAAAGATCGAACAGTAAACAGGAGTAAAGGGCGCCATCAAAAGATTCCCGGCAAAGAACACGGTGCTCGCGTTTCTTTTGCAGAACGTGACTGCCCGTTACAGAATAGGAAACGCGTGAAACCGTAAACCGAAAGTATCCTCCGGCGCTGTTGGGAGCGCGGTAGCTTCTCCGTTCCGCTTGTTTAACAAAATTAGCCCGCAGAGTTACGAAACACCTCGCAACAGACAGTTATGCTCCTTTCGCATCGAGCGCGGCTGCAAAAAGGTTTCGCGCTCGGCCTGTCGCGTTTGAACCCGTCGCGAGAGCAACAAGCTAACTTTGCAATACGCCGATCTATGAGTTGTACAAATTAACTTTCCGACGCCTTTCAAAGCAAAACGCGGACTTTATTCTTCGATATAAAATGGACCCAATTCCATTTATGAGTTCAGCGAGAAGACGGGGAGACGCGAATTCATTTTCAGCGCACAATCAGCGCGCATGGATACCGAATATTCTCGTCAAAAATGCAAGTGACATCTTTCCTTTGATTGCGGCCAGAAAAAGGCGGCTGACGAAGAATAAAAATGAAGACAATAAGGCTGAGGCAGAGGAGAGAGAGAGAGGACTTAAGAAATCACGCCACAAAGGAAATCATCTCGTTCCAGCCGCGCTGGACAGATCTCCAACCAGTGTCGCCAGATGAGGGGAGGGAGCACGAATCGAGGGGAAAAAGTTACCCTCTCTCTGACAGTACTCGGAGTACGCACGACAGAGACCGAACGCGTCACGTGGGGAATAGCGCGATAGAAGGGGAAGTTAGAGTGGGGGAACGAGTCTTATTCTAGCGACACTGGCCAGTGTCACCAGATGAGGGGAGAAATAATTTCTGAGTTGCAAATTTTTTAAATTTCAAACATAAATATAAAAAGCTGAAAGGGGTAAACATAATTTGGAGAGCTGTATCTCAATTACATTGCATTTCAATTATATTTGCATTTCAATTATATTTGCATTTCAATTATATTGTGTAACTGAAGCACAATGTAATTCAAATATGCAATTGAATTACAACGTAACTGAATTAGCACGACTCTGATCTTATCGCAAGCTTATTCCGCTCCTTGCAGGAGTCATCGTGAATTAAGAGTGCCCCGCTTCAATCGGAGCCGCCGCATTATTACGGGAGCATGTCGGAGCAATTACTTAGAAATGTGTGACACGACAATCGAATTGTTTCGCGGAGGTCGTCGCGTTTGTTCCGGGTCACCGTTTCCATCGGTCGACGCTCGATCGTCGTGTCCAAAACTCGTCGCCGCGTGACGAATACGTTTCCGCGTTATTCGTTTCGCGGGCTGTTTGCTTTTTCGTCGCCCGTTGATGGGACGATTTTCATAAGGCATTGTTGATTCGTCCGAACGGCGTAGGTGCTAACGCGATGCACACGTTCGCCCAATATTTGCGAAAAGTGTGTCGATGCGCGCGAACGCCGCGCCGGTTGCACCGGTCTTCCCGTGCAAATACAGGGTGAACGTGTTTGCCACCCACGGGAGCGTTATAATATTTAATTTGTTGTTGCAAAGTTTGTACTGCGTCCGATTGATTACGACGCGTGCACACACGCGCGAGTACGTGCGAGCGCGGACCCGTTTCATCGAGAAAGAAAATCGATGGAAAACAGAAGATCTGTGACAAAACAAAAAAACATATTCTGAATCAACTGCGAAGGACAGATGATGCAAATACGCGTCTATTTATATGCATTTCTCACTCACACCGAAATTTCACTAATACACTTTTCTTCCGATATACAGTCGGTCACAAAGATATTCGGACACCACTACAATTTTGACTATCATAGACCGTATTTCAGAAATTTATGCAATAACAACAAAAAGAGGTTTCACGTATGTTACTATGCAGTGTATAGTTAACAAAACCATAAGAGATATTTATAATATTTACGATAAGTGATTACATAAATAATAACTTGACATGTTTGAACGAAAGTCTAGCTACACCGTGTTGTTATCGTTTCTCTACTGAAATCTCAAATAGAGATTAATCTTCTGTTTTAAGACAAAATGTTGTCTCGCTTATGGTAAGTGAAAACAGACACTCAATTTGCATATGTGTTTCGCAAGCGCAATTACGCATAAACGAATCGGCTCGAATCGAGCGAAAAGTTTTGGTTACTCGCGAACCATCCGTTCCTGATTAATGGAAAATAGCAGAAGTAAATATCGGAAAAGTAATCAGTTTCTTCGGGGAAGTTAAATAAATAACTCGGCGACTTCGTATGCCGTTCGATGATGCCGGATATTAGTTTTCCATCGAAGAATGGCTACACTGTTGTCGACTGAATTAACTGTTCTCTCCGAGTTGCAGTAATGATATTCTTTAACGATCCACCTCGACCTATTTCCCAACTGTTTTCGCTGAGACTTCATAAGTTTATTTTCGAATTTCTCGGGAAAAAGCAGTCCACGCAAATTACATGACGACTGCAATCGATAATCTGTGTAATTCAATATAACAATATTATTTCACTGTGTCAGGACATTTCCGAATTTGTATTTGCTAAACACAGATTTTATAACACTTTCATTGGTTCCTCTATAATGATATATTCAAAATATTAAACATCAATATTTGTTTGAACGATATAAACATATTTGCTATGCATTCGTTGAATATCAAAAAAGCTCTACACAGATAAATAATATTAAGAACACGTCTATTATAATTTATTAGTTTATTTCAGTGAAATTCGAACGTTAATAATAATATCTTTGAAACGGTCAAAATCAATATTGTGTTGCTTATCGTTATTTGCGAGGCGATATTTCTAAAGTGTTTGTTGTCGAATAACGTTTTCAGTTTGGTGATAATACCCGTCAGAGATGAGCTTTCTTTCAGACATATAATCCGCGCTATGGCAGCCGATGGTATGAGTTATTACTGCAATAAACAGAACAATACTACTTAGCGTGCGCGTAATTGTCATTGTGCTCATCGAAACCGCGGGCTAATCGGAACTGAAACGGCTTGCCTTCCCCGCGTAATTTTCGTTTCATTTCAAAATGGTAATACGCGTATCCACGATACGAATTAGAATCTGCGGCCCATCCGCATATTTCACGCGATCATGTTTGCTGAACCTCTATTCACTACCTTCGCGGATTATCCTTGTTTTTGGTAAAACGCATAACAATCGACTTTCCATGGGACCGCGTGGTCATTAATTTATTAACGCTCGTGCCGGTGACATAGTACACTCTGACACGACACATACTATCCGAAATACAATACTGAAAATCAAGGACAAAAATAGGGAGCACGACTACGAGGGCTTCGATTTACATAAAAATTTCTGTATTGCGGTTTTTTGAGGACATAAATTGCAGATCTCGGGGTTAAAGTACTATAAAACACTGATTGAAAGTGAAACAATAATTTGCCTTGAAAAATTATTTCCTGCGGCTGTGGGGATAGTTCTGGGACTTTTATGGGCTAGGCATTTGTGACAAATATAACAAACACTGTACTTTGTTTCAAAATAAAAATCACTAAATCGTTAAATCGCCTCCGACTTATTCAAATGAGAAATACATTTTCAATGAACTCCTGTCACTTACGAGAAACTTTTCACACACCATAAAAATCTGCAGTTCAATCGTGAACTATTACATTTCGTCGATTCAACTTACGATACAAACGCAGTGAACACGAAATAATTGCAAGTCCCGTCAACAGGAAGATGAGTTTCCTCCGGTTTCGTTTAGTTTCGCCAGTTTGATAAAACTATCTAAAATTTTCTTTTTTTTTTTGGTGGGGGGGGGAGTGTGGAAAACACCTAGCTATAATCATCTGGAACGTTCTTTTCGTGCAGTCCCATTGAGACGCAAAACGAAGTCGACATTCTTTGATCCAACATTGAAATTTCAGCAGCCGATCAAAGCCAAAGGTTTCTCGCGAGAGGAACCGTGGCTTTGAGTGATCACGCGCCGCTAAATCCATGAAAAAGGCTGCCGATTTCACAGTCTCTACGTACGTCCCAACTATTAACAAAATCCCATACCACAAAGAAACAACTATTCCAAACGAGATATTCCGTTCCTAATTTTTCAAGCTATTTTTACTCGAAACCGTACTCGCTGAAGAACTACAAAACTCGCGGCCAACGTTCAAAAATGTCTGACGATCGACAAGAAACTCAAATTAAAACTATACATGTCGTTATTTATATTTCTGACGCATAATATTCTCTTTGATATTTCTTGTGAAATCATCTAGTAGAATATTGTAACTATGAAGGACACTAATAAAGTGCTAAATCATTAAATGCGTACATTTGACTGCGGATTTTAATTAACGTAACATTAGAAGAATTTAAAGGAATACATATATTATTTGCGACTTAAAAAAAATACATTTCCAGGTTGTTTCAATCGACTTGAACAATTTTTATTCTGCAGAAAAATCCGCAGTCTTATTATAGGAGATGGAAGTCGGATAAAAATGTATTTCTTCTTCCAATAATTTTAAGACGGTAATATTTTTAAATCCTTGTTCTGTCTTTACGATTCTGTTTTATTAACTTTTGTCATAAATTCGTAACCCGCTAACATACCTGTTATGAAACTTATAAATAACAGAAAATTCAGAAAAAAGGATTAACACTTTTGCATGCAAAAATACGTTCTTGCTTTGCGGTGGCGCCATTTTAACTTTAGATATTTCGCAGATTATAATTCCGAGAGGAATTACGTTTCCAAATGGAGTTACATTTCCGAGCAGAGTTGAATAACTAATACGTATACTTGCAACAGAAAGCACCAGCAATTTTTACGCAACCACTACCATTGTTACGCTTCACATTGAACATACTTGTTTCCAACAAAAACATAACTCCTAAATGTATTTTTCATAGAAAAGGGTGGATAATTACGAGCTGCACAAAGTAACTGTTTTTCGGCTACTATGAACTATAACAGAATGCGTTCATTATCATTTCCATGCTCTACTTACTATAATAGGGGACTGATGGGAAATAGCGTTCGGCACGGTGCCAGTTAAAAACTAATTTTTACACGAGTTAATTAAATTGCTTTAATTGAATAACTGTCCAAAAAGATAAAAAATTGATCGTTACGGTTCGGTCGTTCATACATATTCTCTTTTTCACATACAAATTACAAGAACCAGCATAAAACAGTAATACAGTTTCCTCACTGTAGTCTGCAAGATGGATCAATATTGTATATAATAAACATTCTAGTGAAACACTAGTCTGATGCTTCACAAACACCACGTACTATTTACATTTACACTTTATAAACACCAAAATTTGTATTTTATCGCGGTTTTCGCACTTGTAGCGACTCTTTGCATAAATCTACATATACTAAATAAGGTTATCATGCGCATAGTGAATGGATTATATAGAAACACTTTATTAAAACACTTTATAAATACGACGGTATTTATTTTATCGAGCTTCTGGAATTTGTGGAGACCCTTTTACATAAATCTACATATGCTAAATAATATTCTCTTTATTTAGCGGAACGTATAGGATACAAAATAAAAAGTGATGCAACAACACTGGATCGAAATTCTTTTTGTCTTTCACGGATTATGTTGCGAACCCTGTTCCTCGGTTTCGACACATTCCGTAGTCCAGCGTGCAACTGACCGCCGAGAAATGCTCTGCACCCGGCACTTTTCTTCAGGGCGTCAGTTAACCTTCAACGGGAAGCTCCTAATCCTGCTGGAATTAATTTAACCGTGAAATGTGACGGCCAACCAGTCGTGGCTTTAATGCATCCACGGAAATAATGCAGCAGCCGCAGTTTCAAAGGACGCATCTCGACGCCGCGCCGACGCCGCCCGCGTAATTAATGAAGACGAATTGGACCACGTTTCTGCGCATCGTTTCGAGGCGCGTTCGCGCGTGAAAGATTCCTCTCGCGGCGAACTATACTTCTTGATAAATTATTCAAATATACACGACCGTTATTCAGGGAAAATAACGAACAAACATTTGCTGCCCTCGGTAGCCTCGTTTCGACAACTGAAAAACGCCTGCCTGTTCGTGAAATGTTTAAACTTTCGCCTTGTGTCGTCCTATTCGATGCTAAATTTTTTAAATTATATATACGTTTAATTTTTATATCTATTATCGACGTTGTTAACTTTATGCTTTATATGCATGCGATGAAAACGTCCAATTTTATATGGTCGCCAGATGAGGGGAGGGAGCATTAATTGAGGGGAAGGAGTTACCCTCTCTCTCTGTCTCTCTGCCAGAACCGGTCACGTGACCGAGCTGCGGCGGACGCGTGGGGGAATAGCGCTGTAGAAGAGGAAATTAAAGTGGGGGAACAGATCTTGATCCGACGACTCGGGTGTAACCTTGGACAAGTTTGAACAACTGAACAAGGAAATCGTAACGGGTTACAAGGAAAATTACAAAAAATAAAAATGATAATTATAAAATATCGTATGAAGAATGGAGAGTAGGTACTGTAGAAATATCAAAGAAACCTAATGGATACTGTTGTAAATAAATTTTTAAGGCACATTGTTTTAACACAAATTACTATTGTTGTTCTATCTCAATCGTGCAATTTAGAACCACGGTATAGAGCAAGCATACGCTGAGTGCCCTATGGGGCAATCCCTGGTGAGCTATGTATACAGCTCCTTTGAAATCGGGAGCAATGAAACCACGCCTACACGGAACATTATGCACAAAGAGAGAGCAGGACAGATAGATCTTCTATCGCCGTCGATGTCAAACTTGCGGGATCGAGAATCTCCTTTTCTCTGACGTCATTTGTTCCCGAAGTATTGGCCCCGAGGGAAACTCGGAGCTTCGAGTCCATCGCAAACTTACCACCTAATACAACAATTTAATCATGAAAAATTTAACGCAGCACGAACAAGATTATTTTACACATGGCCAAACATCATCAAATTAATTTATCCAACTGCTATGCAGTTATGCAAATTATAAAAGTAAAATAATGAATGTTTCGCGCAACCATCTCTTCGATCTAACATAATTAACATTATAAAATATGTGAAACTTACGCTTCAATGAATCGAACGAAAACGGTGAATAGAAAATGGTGATTTCAACGAACACTGTACTTGGTAAACACTGCCTACTTTAAAAAAGACAACAGTCCTCTGTCCTTTTTTTTCCTATTTACATAAGGAATCCTGAGGACCCCACCAACGCTTTCGTGGAAATGAATATTTTCGTCGGAGGAATTGCAGATAACCGCGGAAATGAATTCAATTAATCTGTATACTACTTTGTAGACTCGCCTAAGAAAGAAGTTTCCTACGCTGTAAATGTTCCTCTTATCACTTGCCGCTCTTCATATATCACTCTCCTCCGTCCCTTTATTCTCGCCCTATCTAACAAGTGCCCTACTTATCTACGAACCTCGTTCTTCCCTCCCGCAACTATTTCTCTCGCGTTAAGTATTTTTATTTCGCTATTTTCGCCTTCGCTCTAAACGCCAGAGTAAATTATAAGTTTGCGAGCGTGCTCGCTAAACAACTTCTAAATCACTTTATATTTTATAGCGACATCAGACTTGTCTAAAGATGCACGAAACATTTCGGATAAAAAATTGTCTGCATTATTGACAAGGTTTGACCGATACATAAAAATTGGTCTCCAGGAGCCGGCGGCAGGCTATTGATCTCCTTAAAAATAAAAGTCGGGCATATAATCGACGGAAGTTGGTGTGCACACTTGATGAATCATCCAGTCGTCTTTCATCGACCGAAGTCATGTTCCTTCCGGCAGTGTTAATGAGCTGCGGACACGGCCGAAACCGTAATTATCTCGAGCAAAGTGCATGAATTCAGTCTCTCCGCCATGCTCGATGAATGCACAGACCACCGTGGAAAAATAAATATTCAAATATGCGTAACAATAGCGGAAGCGAAGCGGTGCCACGATTTGTGCCCGTGCCGGTATCTAGATCGAAGAGCGAATAAAATTAGCCTAACTAACGTCGGCGGGAGATGATCCACCAAATGTAGTTCGTGCTTTCTATGTGAACCTTTTTTGTTTTCCTCGGCCCACATGATCGTGACAAACATATGAATAAATAAATAAACAAACGCAATGCACGGTTGCTTAAAAATTTAGGTCGTCAGACGTGTAAAAAATTACCGAATAATAAATGTAAGAAATACGTTGAAAAACGGCGGAAAATTCCTCTTCGGATAGGTTCGGAAAGACATTGAAGTGGTCTGTCTCGTATGGCTTTTATATTCCCGTAATTTCATGGACAGCCAGTTCGGAGGGCAAAAGTGGCTCGTAAACTTTAGATTTATTATTTATCGCGGGGACGGCGTGTGATTTATCCCGCGTTACGGTGCCGCCTTGTTTTTCCACGGCTCGTGAAATAAAATTCCGATGTATTTTCAACGCGGAGACAAGGGCTGGCGCCTCTACTAATTTCACTCCCCCGTCATACACCTTACTTACAGTTGCACATCACGCACAATACGATTTACGTCATGTGCGGGGGCTCGTGACGAGCTACCCGCCGCGTTCTGTAACGCTCGAGCATCCCTTATGTAGTAATCTCGTCCGAAAATATCGCGGCTGTACAACCAGGCATGCTCGCAAATTTACAAGTAGCACGTACCGAATAAAGTTTATGAGATTCGGATCGTCTCCGTTGTGGACGACGCCGCGTTTTATTGTTCGCCAATCGCGCCGTGATGCCGCGTTCGGACTACTCATTGCATATGCAATCAATACCGGGAATAGGTTGAAATGGAGCTGGTGCACTCGGCTGTAAAGCAAGATTAGTTGCGAGCTAACTTTTTTTTTCATTGTTCAGGGCGTAACCGTCGCAGTTTAGTGTTCGATAGTACTAGTATTAATATTATAATCGGAGTTTGGCAAAGTATCATTACTGAACTGTGGATCCTTATGCAAAATAAACATTGTCTACCTCTATTGAAACAAACTGAATCGTAAAAATTAATTTTCTTTCTTTCAATGGGTTCACAGTAATATGACAATACTTCTTAATTATTCTGATGTTTTCTTTACTGTTTTCTGCACCTGCTACTCATTTTTGTCCTAAATGCTTGAGATTCTCGGGGAAGTTATTATTATTAAAGATGTGAATGATCTCGAGTTTCAATTAGTCAGAAGTTTATAAATTCTTGTTTTTGTATCCACTAATGTTATTTTTCTGTTCTTGTTACAAAAAGCAACGAAATAATTTTTTTTTCAAATGGATTTGTATTCAAATAATACATTTACAGAGGAATTACGTTCAGAGTCAAATTAATCCCGCATAGTTCATAACGTGATATTATTTTCATCCGTTTGCTGGACAGTAACAACGGTACTTAAAGTAGTATTTTATCTAGAGAATACTAAAAATACTAAAGCTTATGTTTCCAAAATTTTATTCAGTTCAATTTAGTTTGTAGCGTAATATAACAACGTACACGCAGCATCTCTCTCCTTGTTATTCTAGTTTTTTGTTCCTAGGAATCTCTGCTTGCGATAATATCGTCATATAATACCGTAGTGTTTATAAACCTGCCAGGATAGACGCATACTCTATTAGGATAACGTGAACGAAAATGCTTAGCATGATATACATACACCTCTAGGTAGACGTATACATATACGAAAAATAATATACCAGAATTCGAAGCATCAACAATTATTTTCGTCAGCAATACAAAGGTATTGTTGCACTAATAAAGAAAATAATTAGTGTGGTTTACTTTGTATAATAGTGTCGCAATAATCGAAGAAAAACTGTCTTAATGTGGACAACTATTCTAAACTTACAGCATATTTTTTTAACTTTAAAAGTGAACAACAGTTCACTTCACTTATTTTTATCGCAACCGTGCGCTTAAAAATATTTCAACGAGATCTAAAATATCTTAGTTTATTTAGATACGCGATAAATTCAACGAGAACTGAAATACTTCAGTTTATTTAGATACTCGATAAATATAGTCGGCAAAGAAATAAAATGTCTAAATTTATTCGGACCAAGCTGGTTTCCGCTCAATCGGTTATCAATACTTAACCGGATAGAATGATTAATTTCTTTGTACAGAAAATAAAGTGATACACGAAGATACCGTAATTTATAGTAACCGGAAGCATCTGTCGAACGCATCAGGGCGCATCTGTTGCATACTCTAACGGATACCAAAATTCCCTACCACGCAAGCCGCTCCCTGATAATAGAATATTTAATTATTTTAACAGGCCAATGAAATCTCGCCGATTGTACGTGAAACCCGTACCGAATGCTTTTAATTATCGACGTTAACTAATTATATTTTCGACGGTGTGCGGCTCGTAACGATGCGAATTCCCGGCACGAGTATTCCAACTGGAAACATCGAATTACTCGTATGATGTCTGTCCGATCCAATTCCATAATTAACCATCTAATCGATGATCTAATTCCTGCACTGTCGCATTGGTTTAAGGGTGAGGTCGCGCCGTGCCGTCCTTTGAAATTGACGAGCTGGTGGTAAACGTCGCACGTCTTAATTCCTGATACGAGGCAAAATTGACGTCGCCGCAGAATTGACGTCACCCCGTCACATAAATCGATTCGGGTGATGGAAAAATTACGCGTTTACCTACGGCTTCCCTTAAGGCCGTTCACTTGAAACCGTCTTTCTATATTTAACAGAAGGACTAAAAATTACTATTTCACCTGTGGTTTGCGTAATGTCTATTCGATAGACGGTGTCGAGGTTCGGTACAAACACGTTCTGCGCTTAAAATGTTTGATCGTTTTAAAGGTATAACCGCTGAGATTCATCCAGGGAACACTGAAATCTGCTATATGCAATTTGTATCTAATTGCCTATACGAAATGGACATCTAATCTAGTATACATCATGGTTCTCCCGTAGCCGATAGCAGTAATTCTCTGGCTTATCCCGTCAACGAACATTACTCCACCGAGCGGCAATTATCGAGAAATCAATCAAGAATGCGATTGTAGCCGAGGACATTCTCTGCATACACATTCAATCCCGTTTGTTGCGACCATCCATTCGCCGACTGCTTTCCCTCGTTTTCTTTAACTACATTTTCAATTTTAACGAGTAATATGTTGTACGTTACATATACAATTGTATGCATACGTAATGCCAGTAATGACCACCAGTTCCGGCAAGACCTACCACTTCCGGCACCTTCCACTGGGGATGAATCGTCCAGGTCGAATATTCAAAGTGAACAGTGCAAATTCGCCTTCACTAGTCACTTTGAATGATCACTTTGGATGAAACGCGGATGAAAACAATTTTTACATCTTGTACAGTGGATCAAACATCCGGGATGAACATCGAAAGTGAACAGTCTACATTCACCTTCACTAGTCACTTTGGATGATCACTGTGGGTAATCACTTTGGATGAAATGTGGTTGAAAACAGACTGTACACCTTTCACTGTGGATGTATCGTCCGCGGTGAACATCCAAAGTGAACAGTATAAATTCATCTTGACTAGTCCCCTTGGATGATCACTTTGGATGAAATGTGGATGGAAACAATTTCTACACCTTATACTGAAACACCCGGGATGAACATCCACAGTGAAGAGTCTAAATTCACCTTCGCTAGTCACTTTGGACGATCAGTTTGGAGGAAACGCGGATGAACACAGCCCTCACATCTTTCACTATGGATGAATCGGCCGGGATGGGTATCCAACGTGAATAGTCTAAATTCTACTGAACGTAATTCCATTCGATCCTCGACGCGCACTCAAAAAACACGAGTGCAAGCGACACCGGAAGTTCAGGTCGGACGCTAATCCGGTCCTCGTTGTTCTTGTTCCAGGGGAGCACCCAGCTGCAATGCAGCACGGAAACACGGCAGCAGGCTCGCCGACATCGAAGACGGTCCTCGTGATGCTCGCCTTCTTTTTGGGTCAATTGAGATAATGTGTGTGTTCGCGTACGTGTCGTCTGCGCGTGTGTCTACGAATGAGCTGTCCACGGACGTGTGCGTATGCGTATGCGTGATCGAATGTGTGCATGTTGCGCTCGTAAGAGCGCCAGAGCGGATCTTGATACGATGAATCTTATTAACCGAGTGTTAGGTGAAATTCGATGGATCGTTGGACACAATAAGACATAGTAACCCCCAACCCCCACCCTCTGGCCCCACAACCACCCCCGTTTGTATCTCGTTCGAATTTACAATCGAGGATGTCGAGGATGTCGAGGAGCGATCGTCGGTGAAGTCATCATCATCGGAAGTTCTCTTCATCGCGATGGATGCCTCTCAGGAGAAGCGAGTCGGTGAGTTCCTCTTTCGTTTCTTCAGAGATTCGGTTCAAGGTCAATCGTCGATGACAGGTGTTATTCTAGTTTTATTATTTCACGAATTGAAAATTAACGCGAAAAATTTCTCTGGAGTTCCACAAACTGTAATCAGATTAGCGATCAGCTGTGTGATTGCAGTGCAACGAAATCGCTGGGAAACGATCATATTTATCGAGCAATCAGAAGTTGCGTTTAATAAATAACAGGTATAATCGGACCGACCGAGATGCGATTAACTGACTAATCACGGAATCATTACACTTTGCATTACCTATGATTGAAGCAATAAGTTAATTATGATATCGAGCGTCATTATGCTGCGCGTACGTTACCGATACTGGGACAAGCCGAAGCAATTTTTCCATTGACTACTGATTCGCAATGATCACGAACATTCTTCGGGAATCTTTTATTTATGTTTTTGTTTGTTTATTACAAGAGTAAAGTAATCAATTACTGCACGACTTTGGTTAAAGTCGTATCGCACAGTGCAGACAATTGTTCTCGAAATGAAAATGTCTAATTACATGTTAAATAACAAAAAGGTGAGAGAACTGCAAGCTCAACAATGCACGCATTGCATTATTTTCGTCTGGAATTTTCATATTTTTGCCGCGCGTTTCGTCACACTGTTGTAACGAAACGAAAGGGGTATGTGAAAGTGGAGCTAAATTGATCAACGTGATGCATGTTGTTTAAAATTTTCGTAACATTTGATTTATTATTGTCGATGTAAACGTGGAATACAGTTTGTTTAATTATTCTGCCGCTAGAATTCGTGAATCGGATTTTTGTTAAAGTTACCAAGAAATGAAGAAATCGTCGGTAATTGTATGAATCAGATCTCCAGCCAACACCCTTGGAGCTGCTAAAAAATGGAGAAACCGCGTCGGCGGCATTGTTACAGATCGCGGAAGCAAGGATGAAAAACTCCATTATCGAATTTCATTTCAGTTCGGTGCACTAGTTTCGTAACTAGTTCACGCGGCGAAACGAACGAACAATGTTGCTGTGTGATCGGTGGATGTTAGCGGTACATTTTAAGGGAATTAAAGGCCACTGATGAAAAAAGTTTTCGGGCGAAAATAACGTTGTTTTCCGGCGACGAAATTTCCGAATTACAGGCCGACAGTTATGGAAAGATTAAAGTCAATTGTCAAATTTCGGACTTTCGAAAAGGGCAAACGTTCCCTTGCCTTTATTTCATGAATAATACTCTTTTTCTTTATTTTTTATACTAATTATTTCAAATAATTTATTCTAGATAGGAATTTATATTTTGATAATGCAATTAGTTGATGTTATTAAGAGTAGAATGCAACAAACAAGGTTACGTTACTAAACTACATTCGCATTGTTCTGTTTTATAATTTAACAACGCACTTCTTGTGACAGATTGTATATACTTAAAGTAAGTTATATGTTAAAGATTCTGTGTCAGTGTAATAAAGAAAGCAAGGAAAGAAAAATGATGGGTAAACAATATGATGTTCAGAAATTGTACCTAACGCAGAAAGTTGAAAATTGCAGACGAAAACAATTAATTTTGTATGGTAATCAATGAAAACATTTTCTGAAATTCTTTGAAGGAATTACTAGTATTTTTTTTTAAGAAAATTGCACAGAATTTTACAGAACGTCTACACGGAATTACAAGAAGGCAACAATGCGTAAAAATGTAACATTTAAAAGTAATTATCGTTGTACTATATGTACATCTACGCAAAATTACTTACTATTGTTAATAATCCGACAAATACTGTACAATGCGTTAAACGGAAGTTGTCATCGACGATCAAATTATGCTTACCTCGATATCAGTTTAATTGATTTGATAAATAAGAAATATTTTTGCTGCAGTTAATAATTGTACGACATTAAGAATGTATTTACCATAACGAACCGTGATTATAATTAGTGAGAGAGATATATTAAATTCTTCTAAAGTGACAGCAGAAAATAAACGAAATTAAACATAAACCATCTATGTAGTGAGAACCTGCTATGTTGTTATTCATGAGCACATTCATTTTTATCATCATCTTCTATCAGGAAACAAAAAATAAAAACTAGTAAAATTTAAAAATACAATTTTGTGTTAACAATATAGAAAGGAGCATTATGTCTACTTTGCGTCTTTATTATCACATTATATTATGTTTTTAACAAATAAATGTAACTTGCAGTTATAACTATGATTAAGTGTCGTTTCTTCGCAATAATAAAATAGTATTTGCAATGAAACAATTTTACAAAAATACGTACACGTAAGGGACACTGCACGTTTCGAAATTATGCTGTAACTTTTTGAGCATCATTGTACTACAAGAGAGTCTAACGTGAAATTGGACACGAAGATCTGTGATTTATGTATTACTTAATTTACTACGAATTTACTATATCTCTGCCACGGCCGATAAATAAAACTCAAATCCGTATACAACAAATTCAGCTCAATTTGTGCTATTACCTGTAATATCCGATTATGTACGAGTTTTTTATGACGTATTAATATATCAACGCACAATTGTATATAAGTTATGTCGTGTAGTTACGTCAACCATGAAGCATCATGTATCATAGTGAATTAATGGTAAAGAAAACACGTTTATTGTATTATTACAAACAATGGTTAACGATTTTTATGTTTTCTAATATAATATGCATTGCTAGTAATTGCATATAATTAAGAAGCTAACAATGGTTCATTTTAATACAACCTATCGATAAATCGGTGATTAATATTGCGTCGCTTATAAATATTACAGTATCTATATGCGGATTTCTTGTTGTTACAATGGCAGACAAAATCTTCGAACGTTCTCGTTACGTTAAAAAGTAATTAACATTCGCTAGACTAACGTATGACCAAAAATTAAAAACTGTTAAATATTGACAAACTGTTGTTATTAGTTGACATTCTTTGATACTAAATGATGCATTTACGACACGAGAGCTGTATCTCGATAAGACTGCAGATTTTATGCGTTTGTATTGTGTACGAATAAATTAACGAAATTTTTATTTTGATCTTAATGGAGCCACTATCGCGGGAACAAAGTGTCATTGATTTTCAACTCCTTTAAATAAATAAGGAATGTGAAGCAGCAGCGTAAACGTCTGCAGTCTAATAGAAAAGATTAATATTTTTAGAGAAAAAAGGTACCTTATTTATCGTAACGGAGTTCGCACATTATTTTAAAACTAGAGTTTGAAATGCACTAGACGCTGCACTGACTTTTGTTGAGTTTCTGTAATGGCATTTTGTTCGCTATTGTAAACACTTAACAGCAAATAATGTTGTATTGCTGCGTGTATGTTCAGAAAAAGTATTAGCCGGTAGACACATCGATATTTTCTGTGACGACTCGCGATCGAAGAGGGAAAAACAAACAACGATGGAGGCTGTTCGAAAGCTGCAAATTTCCATTCGTTTTTGTCCGTGAAAAAAAATCTCGCTATGTAATAGAAAAAGTCTCATCGATGGAGAAACTCTTCGTTGGCTGGTTTTAAAAGTGTCAGACCCACTTTTGTTGGGAATCCATTTACACGATTTTATACCCTCCCATGCGCCATGTTGGGTTTCAATGGACCCGCATATACATGGTGCACTTACGGATGATCTATCATTGACGACGAAAATTGATACCGGATGATTCTTCATGAAAAAATAAACGTACGAGATAAAATCGCAAAAGCTAGATCATTGTTCAATTTGCTCATCCCGTACAGTATGAGAAAAAAACCTTCATTTTTCAAAAATGATGGCAGATTCCCGAGGTCATTTGAAATAACTTTTTCCTTTGCGAAAATGTGCTCCGTGGCCTCGTTAAGAAGTTATTAACGAAAAACACGGACCAATCGGAGCGCGGCTACACCGGACGGACTCTGGCTCGGCCAATGGCAACGTCACGCTCAGCGGGACCTGTTGCCTACAGCCGCGCTCTGATTGGTCCGTGTTTTTCGCTGATAACTCCTTAACGAAGCCGAGGCGGGAATTTTCGCTGAGGAGAAAGTTACTTCAAATGGTCTCAGGGACCACTCCCTTCAAGGTTTTCCGTCATTTTAGTTGAACACATTGAAGATATGCATAATGCACTAATTGTCATAAACATTGTCATAAAGTATGGCAATTATTAGGTTGGCAAGAAAGTAATTTCGGTATTTTTAAGTAAAATAAAATCCAATTTTTTTATCCAAACAATGAACTTTAATCGATAAAATATTTTGCATATTCTATAATGTCCGTTTTTGCACTCCATGTTGAAATTGACACAGAACTAACAATTTTAATAGAAATTACGTGTAATTTGCTTCAAAGGTAACCTAAAAGATGCAGTTATGAAATGTCAGAAAGCAAACAAACGCAACGTTAACAGTAGTCAATCGAACAAAACATAAAGCTGTCTATTAGTGAAAACCGAAATTACTTTCTTGCCAACCCAATAGATCCGTTCTAAAAATAAAATAAAATGATAAAATTCCGCGTCTCGAGTTTATTTTTCCAGGAATCTCCGAGCTCTCCGGTTGTATTACAAATGATGGATCATCCTCGATAACGCTGCACCCCTAATCGGCGCTTAAGGTTTCGGTCGTTCGAGGCCACCTGAGGTATCATCCCCGTCGCGGTAGTTATCGCAAAACCACTCTCGCTTGTCTCCAATCAGCAGACACGGAGCATTAACTTGCCGACACAAGTGTTTCTCAAACAGCGATGGAAATTGCTCGCGCGTAAAACCCGGCGATCGCAGCTTAACGTGATTTACCGGTGGGGAAGAAGTGGTCGAAAACCTTTTGCGCCCGATTATAGCGTTCGCGTGCTACGGCGACAGGGACAGAGACCGGCGAAAGCCGCGGCCGCGGCTGCGGTTTTCAGAAGAGAGACACTCTATCAAAAACATCCACGCAGTGTGTCCTAAGGTTCGACGTGTGGATGAAAGTGCAGATTTGCAGTGCTCTAGTGTCGTCGTGGTAAAAAGAGACAACGGACATATGGCACGCAGAGATTGCGGTCGAAAGGAAAAACAGGCGAGCGTTCGTGTGCCGGTGCCGTGCGTGTGTCTTCTTTGGAAACGATTTGCTGTTTCGATGTGCGGTTTTCGCGAATCACCGGCAGTCGTAACAATAACGTTATCGCGAACCGATCGTTCGATCGTGCGTTAACAAATCTTGAAGCGTGTGCGCGAACGATCCACGTTTCATACTTTCCGAGGAAGAACGGTGCGAATCAAATCACTTTGCTGAGACTGACCGAGAACAGACATTGACGTCGATTTTGATTTTTAATGGACTTTTAAAACAGGACGGCGAAATTCAGTAGGTGAATTGTAATATTAGCTTCTTCTACAAAGTGGAGATTCACTTTGGTGTCGCTTATGTTCTAAGTCGATCTTTCGTTAATACCCTAGCTGTATCGTAAATATCTTTAGCGATTAAAAATGTATTAAACGTAATTTTTTATAAGAAAGAAAATCATCGTTTCGTGAATAGTCGAAAATTTCCCTCGGCGACGCTCGAGCCCTCGCGTTTCATTGATATAGTTAGTTCGTTTATTCGCAAAAAATTGTATAATATATTATTACTTGTGATCTTTGGGAACACTAAATTATTTAATCAGGTGATATTTATTGATTGCTGTGTTCGTTTACCTGTCCGCTGTTTTTGATACGTAATATAATACCTGCTAACGTTAATTAAGTTAGGTTTACTAATGTTACGGAGAGAATTACGCGCCCATGGAATTTGATACGAGATCCACAGTAATTGTAGAAGAATCGACGCGGAGGACTTGTTTAATGATTTTCCTCGTATTAATGCGTTTCGATGATACCAACAGCAGTTTTGAAATACGGGAGAGACAGGCGACTATAAATGAATTTCGTACGGTCGATCTTACAGTCTCAATTTTCTTTGTCCTTTGCTCTGGACACAGGAATTTCACTGGTATTATTTTCCATCGATATTGTCCAGAAGAATTTCCGGCCAAAACTCGTAAAAAGAAGTTCTATTAATATAAAATTCCGGAAGATACGTTTCCAAGAAACAGGTGAATGCACAGGCAAATCGTGTTTTATGGTTCGTTCTATCTTTATTGAATGAAATGTAGTATCCGGTGACAGATCCTCGTAACTACAATGTATACTTTTATCAAAATGCAAGTAAAGCTTTCGAAAGAACACGAAAAGAGATATCGGTCTCGGATCGACGTTTTTATTTTACATTCATCTTTGTGGAATACGTTGGAGAACTAATTTCGAAAAGAAATCACGAAACGATTTGTTTCGACGAGCAAGCGAATTCATTTTATTTTCATATTAACCCCTTTGAATCAAACGAAATTCGCTGTGACCATTTATTGTTTAACCTATAATTTGCTTAAGCTTAAATTTTCGTATGGATTCAAGACAAATGTGTTCCTGGAATAATAATAGACGTGTTGGTGGAATTATTTGCAGTTAATATTAAGCAATATTTACTGCACTGCGTGAAATGCCGTAAGACGCGCACGACATGTCTGACTTG
Source organism: Seladonia tumulorum (assembly GCA_913789895.3). NCBI lineage: Eukaryota > Metazoa > Arthropoda > Insecta > Hymenoptera > Halictidae > Seladonia > Seladonia tumulorum. The sequence continues at coordinate 31,152,036 of OU565267.1, forward strand.
AATGTCAAGGTCAAATTTTTTTGTTGCATCGTATTCTACGCATAATGGGCAATCGAAACAAAGATCTTGAAATTCAAGGTCAAGGACAATTTTGCGTCAACAATATTTGATAATATTGTCGTTTTCATTTGCGTTTGTCTAGCCTGAATTCGTGACCCGTTTGTCTCATTTTGTTTGAATCGATTGCGAGAGATATTTGACGCGCATGTGATCAAGGGAGAATGTGAAGCGACATGCGAGAATGAACGAATGAGAACGAGAGCGTGCACGAAGAGCGAAATGTAGAAGAAGAATGTATTAAATTCCCAAACAAATACCGAACTGGCCGGACGTCGATGTAGAAACACGAATTCCACCGAATTACCCCCCACCCCTTCTACGACCCAACCTCATAACGGACTACTTTCTACTACAGAGTAGGTGTTAACGATAAAAGGTCGAGGTCACCCTGAACTGATGCCTCGGACTAAATTGTTTAAATGCGATTTATTGGTCAAATCCTCGAAGTATCGCGGCTAACAATTTTTTTATATCGTGAATGTTCATCCAACTCCTTAATAATTCCTCGGATTTTCTATTAATCCCTAGAAACACAGGCCATTTATCATTGAGTCAAAGGCTAATCGAATTGGCCTAAACGGAACGAGCTCACGAAAAAGAAACACTGCGAACATATACCACAGCGCGACAACATACATATACACTGTATATTATACAGTGATTTCTCGATATATGTCGGCAAGGCCTGGATGATAAACGTCGCGGAATTATCCCCTCTACCGCGAGTCCGAGACTCGGACGCCGAGGAGTGTAAACATAACACGGCTCGGGGTATGTCTCCTGGACGATATACGACCCTAGTAAGACCCATGTTGTTGACATATATCGAGAATTCACCGTACTTCGCCCGATTTAGGCTCACTCAGCAGATTATGGCAGGCCCGAGCAACTTCTTCCTCTCTGTCGCTTCACGACTCCCACTTAGTGTCGCCAGATCAAGACTTATTCCCCCACTCTAACGTTCCGATACTAGCAGAGGAGGGTAAATTTTTCCCCTCGATTCGTGCTCCCTCCCCTCATCTGGCGACACTGTTACCATTGCCAGTGTACCGGTTCCCCCACTATCAACTATTCCACGCTTTGCGTCATTGCGAATGTTGAATGTACATCTACACTCCACAGGAGTTTGGTGGGGGGACCCAGGAGAGTAGGGAGAGACTGTGACTCGCGAGAAAGCAATTATAGTTATTGAAAAAATTAGAGAAGATATATACAATCTTTTTGAATACTGTAGACATCATTTTCACACCTTGAAGTGAGTGTGTGTTCGCAAAAATGTAAAATGAAAGGTCTTCGAAGTGTATACAAATTTTAAAAATGTTGTTTCTCCATTAATGGTGTGAAACCTCGAAGAACTAATTCACCATACAAATTCTTGTTTGATAGATCAATTTTTAGTACCTGCATATAGAGTATTCCTTTTGTATTATATAATTTTTAATTTCATTGTCTTTCGCAAACTCATGCGAGGTATAAATGTGTTAAGACCCGTGTTATAGTTACCACACGCGGCGCTTTTATGTTTCGATCACCGGTGACTCTCATGGCAATTAAACTGTTAATTTCCTTCTCATAAGAAAATCTTGAACAGCACTATATACCGAGCTATAAACTCTTATATAGCTCTGTGTATATTGACTTGTATAATTGTTCGCATACTATTGAAATAACGAACGGTTCTAAATTACTTTCCTCTGATGCGTTTGCATTTCGTATTCTGCAGTAATATGTGGTGAATATTTGCAAAAGGAGGGTCAGCCATAATGACTGATCTTCGCATATGTTTTCAAAGTCATGTTAGTAAAAAAACGTTAATTAAACGTAGGTTATGAGCACACTTTACTTAATTCGCTTGCATCGATGGTCGGTATTGGTTTAGGCTAGATAAGAATCCTAGTTCAATATAATGTAGTAAAAAATGAAAATATAGATTAAAATGTGTAGAGCCAGTATTAATGTAGGCACTCTTATCTAGCCCTAACCAACTATAGCAACATTTTTGCGATACAGAATTCTTTGGCCCAGAATTTACTCAATACTAGATAGAAATATTTTATTAAATTTCATAAGAATTTAGGAAAGATTCAGTAAAATATGTAAGTAGAAAGATAAGTAAGTTCTGCTTATAAAAATGATTTCGTTGATGACTTTTTAACAAGAAGCAACGGCTAAAACCTTGTGAAGGTTAGGACGGTCTTGACAACATACGTGAAGGTCAATGTTATTAAGGCTTCTTGTAAACATTTATATTTTCCTCAATTATAATTAAAATATTAATTATTTAATTATTATTTGATATTTCGTCCTATTAGTTTTACAAATAGGATAACGTTGAGCAAACAAAATAGGTCGCTGCTTTTTTTTTAAAGATAATTGATTCAAGATGTCAACGTGTACAAGAGAAAAGAATATTGTTTGTATTGTTTCCAATTGTTGCACGACTAGCATTGGCAACAGGTCTGAGGAATTTGAAACGTGGATGAATATTCAAGCACAGTAGTATGATAGTTCGAGGTGAACAGAGGTAGCTGTTCAGGGTCACTAGCGCAAAAAGAAAACCGTAAGTTGCAGCGATAAAATGTAGGAATTTCTGTGTGTAAACGACATGACTCTGCGAGCTCTTATAATTTACACCGTGAACTAACAGGTAAATTGAAACTGTGCTCCCACTACCACGTTCCCTTAGCATGTATTCTTTTCACACGATTCTCGAGGCATTCTTGTACATAATGTTTTACTCTTGTAAATAAATTATCCATATGATCCGGACTGATTCATTCTTTCTCCTTTCCAAACTCAATACGCTTCCTGCTTTCCATTAAAATTGCACCACTGGAAGAGGTAAGTACAGAAAATAAGAAAATAAGATTTCGAACCGAAACTGGACAATTTATCGAACTATACATTACTGATTATCAATTACTATTGAGTCAAACATTACGTATTACTATTGTCATATACATTAATGATTACTAGGGAATAATTAAGTGACATATAAAGCTATGAAAAATTAGAAGAATTCAAGAATATTGTTACATTATTTTCAACTCATTAAAATTATTAAAAGAAAGAATACATTTTTATTCAATTTCTTTAACTGTCTTTCGACGTAAAAAATGTTTATTTCAAATCATGAAAAACTGAAATTTTGATTTGATGAAATTTTCAAAATATGTACAATTGACACAGATCTATAAAACGTATCTTTTAAATTTTCAATGTATTTCCACATAAGAAAGTAGTGAAAGACAACTCTTAGTATTTTCCCTGTAATTTCGCCCAACTGCAATTTTTTCAAAATTTTTTTCCACGTATGATTAAAAAAGTTATCGTTCTTTTAAAAGTTACCAGTCCTTTTAAAATACATATGTAGATTACAATAAATAATTCGTGTTCAAGTTACAATTCACAGCTCACATTTTACATTGCATATTAACATTTTCAAAGGTGACTGCTATAGCCGATTTTTCAAAGGATGGTATACATCAATGGCCACAATACCTGTCCATCCCAGGCCGAGGACGCAAATGTAATCATTTTGGAGTGATCGTGGTGAGGTGGAAATCTATTATGATCAACGTTGCGCGTCAGGTCTCCGTTTTGAAAAGACAGGCAGCAACGTGGGTGTCCCCTTTACAAATGTAAATTCCTAAAAATCCTCCATTAGCCTTGACATTCGTAGACGAAATAAATCGTCGGGGGCAGAGAAATCGTTGGGGTTGTTCACACGATCGACGAATTTACTGTTGCACCGGACTTGTGGACGTTTCGACTTTAAAAGCACGGAGGGCCGATTGTGATTCGGAAGTAATAGGAAGTAGAACGAAGGCGTAGGTCGGGAAAATCGATAGGTTTGACCCCGATGCGCTTGAACTTTTCTTCCCCTTCGGGATATTTAAGAATGCCCGACCTCGGTTCGCAAACCTCCCTCGTCGCGTGACGTGCTTGTCAAATAGTGACGACTATTAATTGTTCTGTTGCAACGATTACCTCCACAAAATTGTAAATCTCCCATTCTCGAGAAACTGTCGACATTGTGATAATTTTGTTGACAAAAAATAGTACACAACACTATACCTCATTTTCAAGCTACAAGTCCCAACGTTCGTTCAATTTGAATCAAGGTTACAGGATATTTCCTCAATAATAAAAAAAAAGATTTCAGGGCAATAACAATTTAAAAAGTCGAGAACCGTTAGATATTTATGGAAAATCCGGGAAACATATGTCCGGACACATACGAACGGTAATAAATAACGTGATTTAAAGACTTTCCATTTCCGTTCTTCCAATTTCCGTTTGATAAGAACCGGAGGATATTTACTCTTCGAGCCGAGCGAATCATTTCTCTATCGATTCCGAAAGCTCGACGAGCAGCGACCGTCACGAAAACACAGAGACAAAGGGGAACGGATCGCTCTTGAAGAATGCTAGCAGTCGCCGATTTAAAAAAGAAATTCTCATCGCAGGGAGGGGGAGAAGTGTCGAAAACAAGACAGCTCGCGGCGTCGCGTGGCCCACTTTGTCAAACTCAGGATATCCGCGGGTATGTATGTATTAGGTTGTCCGGAAAGTTCTTTTCGTTTTTTTAACAAGTATTATAAATTGGATCAAACGACCTGACATTTTTTGAGCAATTAGAAGAATTGGTTTTCCAAATGATGTGCAAAAAAGATTTTGAAAAAATTGCAATTGCTAGGAATTATAAGAGCAAATAAAAAAGGCACATCCCAAAACTTTTTTATTTGAGCCTGTAATGAAAATTTAAAATATGCATTTTGTAGATCTATGTTAATTATAAACATACTGAAAATTTCATCGAAATCGGTTGATGCAGATAAAAACGACACGCATCTAAAGATGTTAGAATTTGTGGATTTTAAGCGAAAAGTGACCAAAAGTCACGATTTTCACCATTTTTAACTACTCGTAGCTCATGTGTATATTAATCGATTTCGATGAAATTTTCAGCATGTGTATAATTAACATAGATCTACAAAACTCATATTTTAAATTTTCACTGCAGGTTCAAATAAAAAAGTTGTGAAAAGTGCCATTTTTAATTTCTCATGTAATTCTTACCAATTGCAATTTTTTCAAAATCTTTTTTGCACATCAGTTGGAAAACCAATTCTTCTAATTGCTCAAAAAATGTCAGGTCGTTTGATCCAATTTATAATACCTGTTAAAAAAACGGAAAGAACTTTCCGGACAACCTAATATTTTGTGGTTTACCGGGGCAAACGTAACAACAGCGCCGTGCAAGAAGCGTCGATGCACGCATCCAGTAAAAAACGGAAAGGAAGAAAAGGAGCGGCAGATAGGTGACGAGGTAGCAGCGGAGAGACACGCGAAGTAGACGGCAATGAAATATTCTTCCTCCCGACGGAACGCCTTAATTATTCCGGCCGCGACGAATGCTAATTTAACATTTTCCGCGGAGGAGAAGGCGGCAGGAGGCAGGAGTATGCTGATTAACCGACACTCGAGCCCGGCGTATCCTAAATTCGACACTGCGTTCACCCTGCTATTGTTTGCCGGCCGAAACTTAATTAACAGCGTTAATCAGGCCACTTGAATTTCGCTCGGTCAATGAAAGGACACAGAGCGTCGCGGCTCGAACACGACTCTCCCCTGTGGCTGAACAAATTTTTGGGCACACGACGCCGCGCCAAGTTAGAGTCGGGTTTACTATGATGCTTTCGCCGAAGCTAATTCGTGTGTAAAGCGGGTTTCGCGCGCCGTACGCTGCCAACTCGAATTCGTTGAAGCCTTTTCCGGCCGCGTGTTTTAACACTATAACTTACCACCCGGCCGGTCAAATTCGCCTTTTCAAACTTCTACGTACAATTTCGTACAATTTCGACATTATCACATCGGCATTTATATTTACGACTTTTTTTAACACTAAACCTACCGACACTTCTTCTTGTATACCTGATGCAAAGTTGTGCTAATCAGTTGTAATTCAATTGCATATTTGAAGTACATTGTATTTCAGTTATATTGTAATTCAACTACGTTATAATTGAATTAAAGAATTCAAACCTTTCAATTAATTCAATTTCTAATTGTTTTAATCGGATGTGTAATTTTATTTTCCTAGGCGGTCACCCATCTTTCGACGAGTCCCAACCAACGTCGCTTAACCTCAACGATTACAATCGGAAAATTCCACCACTCGAATCAGATGTGTAATTGAAATACAATATACTTGAAATACAGCTCTCCAAATTATGTATAGCCCTTTCTGCTTTTTATATTTATGTTTGAAATTTAAAAAATTTGTAACGCAGAAGTTATTTCTGTTCAGATATTATAAATTTATAAATAAATTCCTTCTGTTTGAAACCTTCACATTAATTTTCAATTTTAATTTAATGACATCGTAATTCGAGGAGAAAAAGTTACCCCCCCCCCCTCTCTCTCTCTCTGCCAGTACCGGAGTAAACACGATAGAGACGAAACGCGTCACGGGACCGGGCCGTGACGAAAACGTGGGGGAATAGCAGCGTAGAGGGCGAAGGGTGGTTGGACCCTGGTCAAGTCGGAACACGTTCAAGCTGACGCGTACCACCGGTGGCTGCCGCTAAGAATTTTTTTTTAATTCGTGTGTTCTTTTATTTGCAGTAGCCTTCCACGACAAAGCAACTATCATAGACGAGATACAATCATTTCTCTCGTCTTACAACGTCGAAGTAATTTCTGTTTGCGAAACAAAACGAAAAAAAAAATTCATGGACCAGTTTTTGAACAGGAGCGGACATCCTCGAAATCGTCGCGGTATCTGTGCTATAAAAAAGAAAAAAAGGAAAGAGAAGCAACGAAACGAGACTAAAGAAGTCTGGAATATTTCTGAGCCAAGGAAATCCCGAGTTAACGACACTTCGTCGACTCTTCTTTTCGGTTCATTTAACTCGTTCGACTTTGTCTCCCAATAACGAACCTCAGAAGTAGCAACGGTTGTCGCCCGGTCGGTATCGGAACCCGGGGAATTCCAAGGCGTTTGCGGCATTGCGACGCTTCAACGCACCCGACCATTCAAAGGGCTCATTTCACTGTATATATACAGGGTGAGTCACCAAACGTTACCACCTCAAATATCTTTGTTGTTTCTAAAGATACGTAAAATATGGTAAGGACAAAGTTGAATGGTACAATGGGGCTGACACGATGCAAAAAAAAAATTTTGTTTTTATGTCATTTTTTTGGAGATATCAAGGTCACCTTGACTTTTTTAAATGGAACCACCCTTTTTTAAACACCTACAATGATAGTCCCTTTCATTAGGAATTCAGTGACTATAATTAGTCCAAGGTCATTCAAGGTCAAGGACAGAAAAAACGTATAAAACTAAAATATGGAAGCAGAATACCTGTATTTTATAAATGTTCGAAATGATGGCCGTCTGCGTCGATACATTGATGTAAACGAGCTCTGAAGGAATGTTGAACTCTGATAAGTGTATCCGACGTGATATTCGTACATGCTGTGATGAGACGCTGACGCATATCTTGAACTGTTGTTGGAGCATCCGTGTACACGGTCTCTTTTAGCAGACCCCATAAAAAGAAATCCAGTGGATTCAAATCAGGCGAACGTGCTGGCCATGAAACTGTTCCGCCTCGTCCAATCCATCGGTTTGGATATCGAGAATCCAACGTTTCTCTTGCTACTCGTGCATAATGAGCAGGACAACCGTCATGTTGGTACCACATATCGTAGCGATTTTGTAAAGGGACATCTTCTAACAAAATTGGCAGATCTTCTTGCAAAAATTGAGCGTATTTCTGTCCCGTCATCATTCCGTTAACGAAATATGGTCCAATTACTTTGTCGTTCAAAATACCACACCACACGTTTACGCTCCATTGTCTTTGATGATCAATTTCTCGCAGCCAGTGCGGATTATCCACAGACCAATAATGGGCGTTCCGTAGATTAATTGAGCCATGATTAGTAAATGTTGCTTCGTCCGTAAACAAGACATTAGAAAAAAATGAATGATTTTGAAGCAATCCCCATTGACAAAAATTAATTCTATTTTGAAAATCATTCCCGTGCAATTCTTGATGGAGCGATATGTGGAACGGATGAAATTTATGTCGGGCCAGAATTCGTATTACGCTACTTTGACTTATGCCTGCTTCCCGGGCAATTTTTCTCGTACTCACGTGAGGATTGACAGCTATAGCTGCTAAAATATTAATTTCATTGTCTTCATTAGTCGTGGGATTCTTCCGTTTGTACTGTCTTGCATGTACACTTCCAGTACTTCGAAACAACCTGTACGTATTAGTGAAAGTACGTCTAGAAGGAGTGTTTCGCTCGGGGTACCTTTCTTCATAAAGTAGTCGGGCCTGCACTGCATTTTTTCTACATTCACAGAAAATCGTGATCATATCACACTTTTCAGTCATCGAATATAACATAGTGGAATCGCGTTTGGAAACATACTGATAGTAAATAAGAATGCTGAATAACATTGAAGGACCTTTGTATGTTTACTTTAACTACGACCATAGTATGTTTACTATTTCCTACAAGTCTCAACCGTGATAAACGTATTCTGCTTCCATATTTTAGTTTTATACGTTTTTTCTGTCCTTGACCTTGAATGACCTTGGACTAATTATAGTCACTGATTTCCTAATGAAAGGGACTATCATTGTAGGTGTTTAAAAAAGGGTGGTTCCATTTAAAAAAGTCAAGGTGACCTTGATATCTCCAAAAAAATGACATAAAAACAAAATTTTTTTTTTGCATCGTGTCAGCCCCATTGTACCATTCAACTTTGTCCTTACCATATTTTACGTATCTTTAGAAACAACAAAGATATTTGAGGTGGTAACGTTTGGTGACTCACCCTGTATATACGTGAGATATCACGCGTATCTTTAAATCGTCCCGTGTGCAAACAATATAAACAGAAGAGCTCAAAAGGAAGAGAGGATGAAACCGGAGCGCAGCTGAAGCGTGGCTCTTTCAATTTCGGTCGAAATTTCCTTTGAATGAGCTCCCTTCTACCAACGTAATATCTTTCCTTTGCCCAATTCCGGCAAACGCCGCCCAAGATTGTATCAGCTTTCGGCGCGAATTACTCGGATCGAGAAGCATTTAAGGAGTTGCGTACCTTTGAAACGGTCGAAACACAAAAAAAAATTCGGCAAATTCCCATTCCAAGTTGACAAAAAAAAATCAAGAAGTAGATACAGTCCGGGAATAAAGTTATGTAAACACCCTTTCAAAACTATGAACATTTTTCAAATTGGACCTTTACAATCGTACAGACGTACACTTTACTTTAGTATTTTATAATGTAGTTTTTAGTACATTAGTATTATATTTTATTATTCGTATGTAGAATATTGGATGCAAGGTCTTCTTTCATATTTTGCAACTTCAATGTCCCTTTAACACTAGATTTACAAAGCACTAAAACTGACTACTTAACATTATTTTATAAAAATAACAAGAACGTGTCTATCCACATTTGTATCAATTTTTTAAATAATATATACCCAAAAAAATAATTTTGTTGAATAATTCCCCATGGATACGTCTTCTCTAATGTAAAAACCTCTAATGTAAATATTTACCTTCCAATCTAACCTACACCTACTCCGATCACTTTTTGAGATGTTAAAACTTTTTTGCGAATATCTCGGAAACTAACGTAGAGCGGCGGTAACATGTATAGGAAAAAGTTGTTCAGAATGATGACCTTGACAACATATTTCAAGGTCATCAAAATCGGTGAGGAAGCCCCCAATGTAAATCATTACCAAATATTTATATATAATGTTGTCTTGAAAATGCAAAATTTTATCTAAATTGATCGAAACTCTCTCAGATATTTCCGGTATCGATTTTGAAAACTTAATCCCGAAAAAAGACGCGTTTACGATTTTTACACTGATCCAAATCTGATTTCCACAAAAAATTGGAAAAGTGAAACAGCTGTTGGCATCACGCAGACATTTGAACATTTTCAATCCCAAAAGACAAAAAATCTGTTTCTCTCCGTTACTACATATATGTTGTCAAGCGACCTTTTTGTTCCGCAGTTTTACGAATTTCCAAACAAGAATATTTTAGAACGAATTATTTTATTAATAGTACATATCCTGTTAGGAGTTAGCAAAAGCTCCGGTTAGACCAATGTAAAACTCACCAAATGTTCCAGAATATTTTTTTATTTAAATGATAGCTGGAAGTTTGAAGAGTAAAATGCAAAAGGTTTGAAGAGTAAAAGCCGCTTAGTTTCGGAGTTATACAGCCGAACGTAAGCTCGTGCACAGTGACTACCATTAATATTCGAACGTCCTTTAAAACAGATTAAGGTTTTTAAAATTGGACCGAACGGATTGTGCTTTTTTTAGAAGCTAGAAGGATTGATGTATGTACTAGGTGGCTCGTGAACGAAATTTTGGAAAAAGTACAACTGGCAAAACGGAATCACAACATAACATACTGAAGGTTACTCTAAAAAAATTTCAGTTTCAAAACTTTCGCATTCTGAATCTAAATAGTAAATCTAAAAAGTTTTACAATTCACAATTTTAATAAAATTTTCAAAATGCATCTATACCAAAAAATGTAATCCGACTTTGTTTTCCAGTCATCCGTGTGATAATATACGCAATGATAATTCGCAGAAATTTGTCGCACAAAGCAGATAATACGATAATATTTAATTTACTTTTTCAAGTAAAATTTAATTCGTACGTTTTAAAGTAATTAGATTTTCAATTAATAACGTAAGGAACATTTCACGATTATGTGTTGTCAAAGCACTCCGTATCCTAGTGTCACAAGCCGTACACGTAAAAATAAGAGCGTGGAAGACCGCATTTTACAATCCAACCACCAAGAATACCAGCATCGACAACAATGCATTCGAATATCAAAGGTAGACATAAACTATGCAGAAGAAGGTCAGAAATCTTCGGCTCGACGCGTCCGGACCCCTGGAAAAATATTCCAACGGTCAGGATGCTTCACTCATCCAACTTTCCGCAAATACACAAGCTATCCCATTTTCATCTTCCCGCGCGATTGTTTTCCGACTGATTTGTTGGCGGGAATCATTTCAAATTCAACTTACTTCGTTTCTACTTTAATTAATGATACAAGCCTGTTCTTTCATTTCATAAATAAATATTTGTACCAACTTATCGGTGCAGTATTTTAACTAAATACATTGTACTGAAAATGAAACTAATTTATATCGTACTAAATTATCCTAATAAGATATCAGTGTACTACAAATATTTAAAAATTACATTGTACAAGTATTTAAAAATTCATATGCTTCCTTTTTAGTTTAATTATTATTACTACTCGCCTTACATGCTGCAACCTTCGTTACTCTGGTAGCCTAATTTTCAATTCAGTTCGCTGAAGTTTCGAAACTTCATGCTTCCAAGCTGTCAAAGGACTGCTTCAACCTCAATTCATGAGTGTTAAGTACGAGATCGTTCACACAGCATAAATGATAGGTTGAGCTTAAAAAGCCCGGTCAACTTATTTCCCATTCCTATTCCTTCTTTTAGTGTTTTTAATTATGCTCCTGGAGGGATTACATACCTTTAAACGGTTGAAAAATAAGAGGAATTCAACCATTTTTCGTATGCATTTTAAATTTCTTCAAAAAATGAATAGGTATATACAGTAATTTCTCTATATACAGTGAGTAACGAAAGTATTCGAACGCCCTTGAAATCAGTATAACTTTTTTTTTTTAAGTGAATCAAACGACCTGACTTTTTTGAGGAGTTAGAAGAATTGGTTTTCCAAATGATGTGTAAAAAAGATTTTGAAAAAATTGCAATTGGTAAGAATTACATGAGAAAATAAAAATGGCACTTTTCACAACTTTTTTATTTGAACCTGTAGTGAAAATTTAAAATATGCGTTTTGTAGATATATGTTAGTTATATACATGCTGCAAATTTCATTGAAATCGATTAATATACACACGAGCTACAACTAGTTAAAAGTGGTGAGAAGCGTAGATTTTCACGACTTTTGGCCAGTTTCTGCTTAAAATCCTCAGATTCTAACATATTTTGATACGTGCCATTTTTATCTGCTTCAACCGATTTCAATGAAATTTGCAGCATGAATATAACTAACATATATCTACAAAACGCATATTTTAAATTTTCATTACAGGCTCAAATAAAAAAGTTGTGAAAAGTGCCATTTTTATTTTCTCATGTAATTCTTACCAATTGCAATTTTTTCAAAATCTTTTTTACACATCATTTGGAAAACCAATTCTTCTAACTCCTCAAAAAAGTTAGGTCGTTTGATTCACTTAAAAAAAAAAGTTATACTGATTTAAAGGGCGTTCGAATACCTTCGTTACTCACTGTATGTCGCCAAGATCTGAATGATAAACGTCGCGGAATTATTCCCACTACCAGTGCGACAGTTACGGAGATAAACGCGAGGTAAATGCGATAGAGATGTTCTATTCGGATCTAAATTCAAATTTCCAATTAATGTACGCTCACACTGGCAACTCGTCTGCTGAACGACAGTCGATTGTCTCACATAGAGTCCACGCGTGGTCCTCTCTTTTATGATCCATTGGTCGGTTCGTCGCATCTCCAGGACACCGTTACAGGATTGTTTCAGGACAACGATATTAAGACCGGTTAGTGGGCTAGCCTCATTACGTGCTCGCGAGCATATAAAGGCGCTTAGCTAACCGTGCGACCTGCTATTCGAAATCAGCAGGGAGAATTCTCGCATATACGTGCGGAACGATCCTGACACTTTGATCGACGAACCGAAACGAGCAATGTTACGCAAGCCTCTTCTGACGTCTCCCTTCTGAAAATTAGATTATGACGACGCCCAGGCGACGTCTAATTAAAGAGCCGGAATTCTGTTCCGCGCGATTGTCGTTCCTCTCATACATGTCGCGCGGTTCTTTAACACTAAACCTGCCGAGCACCAAACATACGAAAGTGAAACGTCTTATAGAAGAGAGAAGATTGCAGATATTTTCATTATAATATGTGCTTAAATAAAGAAGATTTCCTATGAAAACGTTTTTATAATTTCAGTTATTGTGAAACAGAAAACCGGTCATTTTGACCATGGTACGTTTAAATAAATAACAAGAAATACTCCGTTGCTGAAAATCTGATCTGTAAATATGAAAAGTATTCACAAAAAATACATGTCCCTTTCGCGCGTATATTTCATTTTCCCTGACACGTTTGTCCGCGTTTTATACTGTGCCTGCAGAAATACGGGCCCTAAAAAAATATGAGATCCGATTTTAGGGGCTTATACAGTTTTTCCTCGTTTAGCATTTCCCTCAACGCGACCATTGACTTCTGAGCTCTGCAAATGTAGATGCCGAAGCGACTGACTTCGAAGTTACATGACGATTCCAGCCATGAACCTGTAACGGAACAACAGACTCTGCTGCATATCTGTCTAAAAGTTACCCAGCGAGTTGTTCCAACTTATCAGGTGTTACAGAGTCCAGCAAAGTAGATACAATAGGAGCGTTGCATGTTAAACATGCGATCTCACTCGACAACGACAAACAGAAGTACGTTATCGCTCGTGTGCTATTGTACACGAGTGTACAGATAATCCTCGGTCTCCTTTTGCAATATTCAAACGTAACAAGAACATTTTCTAGAGAGATCTGCCAATTCCTGCGATTTAAAAGACTTTTAAAGAAAAAAAAAATAACATTAAAAAGTTAGCTCTAGACAATTTCTAACACTTTTATTTATATTCGCCGGTTCGGTCGTCAAGGGTGTTTATCGCTTTACTGGTTTCAAGGGGGATCCCCCTGATGTTGGGGATACAATTTGGACAGTTACGGTAGAGACGTTAGCGACAGTTACGGAGATATTACTGTATTCATTTTCCTTAACACGTTGAAGTCACGCAAAATCAAAACATCTTAATTCATAATACAATAATAAAGAAAAAAGCAATGAAAATTGGCCATCAAACTTGATAAAATATCGTGTCACTCGTAAGTGACGGTCAAAGTGTTAATATGCACGTTTTCTTACGAAATTACTAACTGACACGTACAACAGATGCGCAAAGATTCGCAATCCATCGTCCATAGTCCGCCGACGAGGTCATCATTATTACTAGAAATTTTTATGTTACCGCGTAGCTCGAAGAGCAAACACGCGGCGAAAACAATCAACGAATCGATCGATCGTGGCTCCCAGAGTAGACTAGGACGAAGCGACCGAAGAAACATTGACAGACTAATTTTGACGTTCGACCAGCGGACAAATTTGCTTCTGAATCAGAATAGGCTGGCGTGGGTTCGCGGTAAATTCTGCGTGAAATGACTGACAAATAACAGATTGAATCGCAGGAACCGTTCCTGGGGCGGCTCTTCGCGAAATTATGCAGCTGTTCATACAGTCGCGTTAAATGGATACAAGACAATCGTTTCACGTTTGATGTGCAAGCATGCTTAGGAGGGGAAGGTCGTAATACGTAAACAGCGGAGTCTCTGGTTACATTAGCCGAGCCGTATTCCTCAGCGCGCCCTGTGTCTACTGTACTATACATTTACAACTACCCCCCACCACCACCCCCTCCACCCTTGCTGGAAACGCATCGAACGATGGAATCTGATTAACCGACGACGATGCAATTGACCAACGCCGAAGTCGAAGCCGTACCAGTCCGCCTCGAGCCGAATCGCTGAGACACCGCAAGCCTCTTCCTGCCAAGCAGAAAATCACCCAACAGCCATTCCCAGCTGGCTTCCAATGCTAAGGTGGAAGGAACTCTCATCAGTGTACTAATTGACCTTCGAGCATGAGCGTGTTCGCAGTCGATCGAAAAAGTACACCCTTCAACCCCATGCCTTGCTCCGTGTGTCGAGTCAGACTCGCGATGAAGATTTCAAACAGAATCTACCAACTATGCACAGTCCGCGACAATACTGTCGAAATAATTATGTATTATATGAAAAAATTTCATCGTCTTATTATTTACTTCTGGGGACGTCGTTCCACGCACTGTTTTCGTTAGAATTTCTATGAACTTGAAAAGACAAAACTGGTACGAAATCTAAACAACTGCAATTTTGTTGTTGTTATAAGGCAATGAATATAAAATATTTCAAGTTGGGGAGTTATTCGCTGCTAAATCAAATGTTAAAGAGGATGTTCCCAAAATTACTCACAAAAAGCAATACCAAATGTAGCCAGTACTTATGAACGTTACTGTAGAGAGCAACAAAATGCAGGAAAATTACTGTCACCAACATTTGTCCCTTCTACGTTGACCTAATCGTAAGATGCGCCCACGGTTCTCTTTGCACATTTTTTACCTTGCGAATTTTCGTCGAGGACTATACGTACGAAACAGTCTATCCGATAAAGTTTTATCACACAAAAAGAGCCAATAAAAAGCACTGGGGCACGCACCGTTCGCGTATTTAAAAATTCCTTTTGAAAGCCTGACAAATTGAAAAATGGACAGAAAAAGGGAGCCGTGTCGCCCGCGTTACTTACTCGAGCTGTGAATTGCTTTTCGCGGGTATCGATCAAAATTTGTGAAATAAAATACGCCACTTTGCTGGATCGACTATACCGACACGGAATTTTGTACTCGGCCCTGTAAGATTAATTTGAAATATTCGGACGAGAGCTTGTTGAGAGCCAAAGGATTACAGTGGCGGGGTGCGTTCGCGGCTAAATTTCCCATGTGCATACAAAAAATTCACACTATCTTGGCCTTAAAGCCAAGGAAAAGCCTTGGAAATTAATTCGCACACTCTCGCTTTTATTTATTCATTGTGTATGTGAAATGTACCGTTCCAATCTGTTTGAAATGATTAAAATAAATAAAATTTCACGTAATGACTCGCGTATTGATATTATTTCATTATGTATCAACCATTTTCAATAATTCCTCAGCGCTAATTGATTGACGTATTTATGGACGAAAAAGTACTTGTATATAAAAATTGTTACTGACCAAATTGAACAAAATTATAACAAAGTATTTTTGCAAAAATGCCAGTTGACAGAGGAAATCTACAGTGTAAAACGAAGTGAGCTTGTAATATATTTTTGATACTGACGTAAAGAAAATTGTTAAACTGTTTCTTTGAAAAGATCGGAAACGAACGGATTCCGAATGAACGATAACGAAGTGAAATGAATGATGAAATAACGAGACGAATCGGTTTGCGCGAGATAATGGATGAACCTCAAATAACTACGAGAAACGAGCAATCAGTTGAGCGTCGGCACATTAGTAGAAGTTTGAACGATTTTGTTTTTAACGAAACGTTTAGCGCAAGTGAAAAACGAAATGACACTGTGGGCGGCTCGTTCGGCGTTGAACTTTAATTTACTTTTTCCCTAGACCCGTTTTTCAAGCCTAACTTTGAAATGTAGGAACGACGAGGGCGCATCGTTCGAATCAATTTCCTCCTGACTCGCGTGCAGGAAATCGAATATACCGGAAACGGGTTCTGGTGATGGCTGCGAACAGAATCGGGTATCAGCAGGATAGCCGATCTCTTTGTAAGATAATCTTCCACCTTCTTCCTATTATTATTTTTCCCCCATTTTTACTTACCCATTTTAATCCCGAGGTAAGTCTTCTCAATGGATCATCACGCCGATGTTATCGTCGATTCGGCGAACGTAACCGTACCCATTCTCGCGATGTCATATTAAATGAACGCAGGAAGCTGTCGATCTTCATTTTAGCAGCAAGAATTCGATATTCGGTTAACCTGAGATCAGTCATGTTTCAGTCAGATTTCTATTCTCATCCTATTGCAAATGATAGTTAACCCCTGTCGTTTCCTAACATCAAAACTGGTATTAACTATACTTTCTTTACGTTGATTATTATTTATTATATGCAGCATCTGACAATTGATGGTCTCCACGGCTTCCTGTTTCCATAATACAACTCTTTTCTCATAACAATGTGCTGTATTGTAGATTTTAAGCTCTTTTAATTTTAATTATGTTCTTCAAGCTCGATAAGTTGTTATAGCATGCTTACTCATAAAGTTGCTTTATGGGTATGTATACATCATACTAAGAGTTCGGATGCAAATTCGTGTTTCGACTAGGGCGCTTGAGACGTAAAAATTTCAATAAATGGAAATTTATTTCTGTCATTAACAGTTTTATCGAAATGAACATGAAACAGTAACTTTATTATACATTCAATACTCCTCGTATTTTCGTGAAAACTCACTTCCCCGGTAAACGCATAAAATCCACTTTGAAGTTTTTGTTCCACTGTAATAGTTAATTTCTGTTTTTATCCGTTAAGGAAATGATTCAGATTCAGTGAATGATTCAAACACTGAGACAACTTTTATAAAAGCTGTAGCTGGAGTACGTAGTTACACTGATTTGTAGATAGCGAATATTTATGTAAACGTACGTTTTTTCACAGATTTAAGAAATGTAAATTAAACAAAATTTGAAATTGACAGATTTAAGAAATTTGAAATTGAAGAATAAAAGTGAACATGTTTAAGAGCTTGAGGGTACGTATAAAATGAAATATATTAATTATCTACAGTTGTATCTGTTGAGGCTTTCGGGTGTAAGCCGTGTCCTAGAGGAAGAGATTTCCCAACGTTTCGCCAGCATTGCAGCTATGTAGCTTCATCAGGGGGTCGGAAGACACACTGAATTATCTGTTTTATCATTGACATTAAACACTCCGCTCCATTATAGCATTCAATTTAAGATACAATATACCCAAGCAAAGTTACAAATTAATTTATTTAACTAGGAACTATATTCCAAATAAATGCAGTAATACATATTGAACGTGTTTTCAAAGTGAATACCCGTAATACATGCATCAAGTGTAACCCATCTTTCACTGGCCGTATTAATATCATACTTAGAAATTAATGTAACCTGATCATATTAATTATCACTATTAACCACCGAAATATTGCCAAATATTCGTCTGTTTAATCGCCGATGCGATTTAATTATTCCATAACGATAAAATTACTGCAACTTCGATTGACTTTTAGCTTTGGTCACTCATTATTAGGTCAATTCATTAACAATTTCTGATATTTCTAATGAACTTGTTAACAGTATTTAATAATATTGATCGAAAAAAGGAGATATATGAAATTCATCAGTGTATCGATAATTAAAAGCAAATATTTATAACTTGCTTAAAAATTTGTTGTTTGTTTACTAATTGTTTGTTTGAAATAAGAAAATTAGTAAGAATTGTAAGTTGATTAAGGATTTGCTGAATTTATGTATGACAAAAACGAGTAGATCAAATGCAAAACAGTGAAAACATTAAAAAAATTTTAATTGCTAAATTATAAATTGTATTACTACCTTTTACTCGTTATTAGTAAAAGAAACAGATGTAGCTCCTATATCTTACTATAATTGATACAGACAATTTTTACTTCGCATAAAAACCCATAGTAACTTTATAAGTTTAATGCGGCAAACAGAGAAAATATTTTGAATTCTGCATTATCTTATCATTACATTAAAGCTACCAATACCGCACATCGGATACAATCTTTTTTTATTCGTATTGTGTAAAATTCGATTTATTCGTAGCTAGTTTGAAAGAATGGTGTAAGTTGGAAGCAATTTTCTGCCTCGTAACTGCTTCCCCTCCTACCATACACTCTCATTTTCTTTTTTCATTTGCTTCAGCTAACAACTGTTCCACTTATCTGCATATCCTTACCCTCGTTTCTTCCACCCCTTCTTTTTTATTAAGGACGTTAGAAAAGGATCACAAAGTTTTGAAATGTTGCTTACTTATCGGTAAACATACATATGAAACTCTAAGTCAAAGAGATTTGCATATTTTCGTTTTAAACAAGTACATCCCTCTTACGTTACATTTCACAACGTGAAACTGTATAATAAAAACACGTCGCGACAATAATAAATGATTGCACACCAAGGAAACTTTTTAGCAATACCCTTATCAACCGGGGGTCATAAACAAGGGTGAAATTATTTGAATCCTTGTAATGAGATATTAAATAAAAATATTGACTAATAAATGAAAATTATGTCTAGACTGCATTCGCCAGAATTAAATAAATTTTTATACATTCATATCAACACACATTGAACCAGTTAGCTGTTTTTCACGAGTATACTCGTCATGAAGAAATGGCAATACAGTGAATTCTCGGTATATGTCAACAACACGTAATATTCCGCGACATTTATCATCCAGGTCTTGGCGACGTATATAGAGTATACAAAACTGCGAAGACATTAGGAAAAATTTAAGAATGCTTACGAAAATTATTCGTAAAAAATTGTTTATTTAATTTCTGTTTCGTAGAAATGACTCACGGAATTCGTATTTTTTGCATAAAATTATGAGAGTTAGCTATATCCTGGTTTAAGAGTTGTATCAATGCGTATAATTGTTACGTTGCCTTTTGTTATGAACTTATCGGTATTTTTTTAACGAAAAAATTTCTTACTTTATTTATGAAATAAAGTTGAAATAAATGAATAATGTAACAAAGTTAAAATCACCTGTATTAAGAAGGGAGATTTCACCGCTGTAAAACTGCTTTGTCGTAGACCGACGTTTTGTCGGTGTTAAAAAGTTCGATCCAGCCAGGCATTGATCAGGGGAAAATTGGTGTTTGGGGATGATTCGCTTGTAGGAGATTACTTATCGTAGTCACGACAGGCAAACGTAGTTGCACGGCTAACGCGATTAATTTGCGTTCTATCCACAAGGAGATCGGTCAATCAAAGCTTCTAAACATTAGCCGATGCGCGCAGAACGAGAATAGCCAGGCCGAACCATGGAAGGGAGGCTGCGCCTAATGAATATTGATCTCCAAAGGTGGAAACTCGGCATGTTAGAAGAAACTAGATCGGGATAGAGGAATTTCAGTCCCTGGGCGACTGTAATGGGTCAGGCTCATCGGCCAACGCGTAAGTAAGATAAATGATCCCCTAATGTCTATATTCCGCAACGGCTGCAGATGAGCCGATAGAAACGCACGGTTTCCTTCGAATTACTTTGTCGGATCCCTTTCCGACTTGCCGTTGTCTTAATTTGTTGTACTCCGTTCCGTATGGTACAATATTAACCCTTTGACTTTGATGTTGTATGTCCAATTGAGACCAAGCGAAAAATGTTTGTATTCTTGCAGAGGATAAAATATTTTGTCGGTGCAAAGAAGGAAAATATAATGAAAAAGAATCGACTAACTGAATAAAAATTGTCGTTGGTTCACGAAGTTAGGAAAATGGAATTTTTGGTTACCGAAATTCCTTTGTGTATAGTAGACAAAGAAAAATGACAATATCTGAAGCCGAAGAGATCGAGTCGCGGTTCGATACTTTATCACCGTAACAGGAGTGACCAGTTCAAAAAAGATAGCCGAATGAAATGAAATATCACAGAACAAAGATCAGATTCAGACTGAACCACCGCAACACCTATAAATCTTCCTTGACATTGAGCTGGGAAACTTGTGCATTGATCGACAATTATTCATAACGAAGCAGTAAGATAACAAACCGTGGCATTATGTCACAGAAATGAAAATCTTTCAAGAAACGCAAAAATCTGACTGTAATTAATAGACTTTTTCATGGGATATTTATTATTAGAAATTAAATTGGAGAAAAATCTCTTTCGTCGATTAAAATTTAAATTGCAGAAAACGTAAACTACAATTGATATATTTTAGACAACACTTATATTTATTTAAATTTATTGAAGTGGAGCTTGCCTGTAAATTTGTTGGTCAACCCAAAATTTAAAATGACACTGCGAATACAACACACACACACACACACACACACACATTTAGAAGTATGTGTATGTTTTGGCCATCCACTGAATTTTGGCTGTGCCAATAACTCCGACGTAATGCAATAAATTTGCAAAAATGTAAATCAATGTTTTATAATATCGTCTCTCGCGTGAAATTATTTTGGACACGTTACGTAGCCGTGATCGTGTCACGTTTTACTGCAGCGCGTCATTATTTCGAAATTGCTCAATCAAGCTAATTTCAATGCGCTCTAATGAACTTTTATAATGTGGAAGAAAATCCGATATTTAATAAAAGATAGCCAGCATAAAATGAAATCAATGAATATCAATTCAGGTAGTAAACGTTATACAAAGTGCCATCAACGGAAATGCAAAATACTATTTGCAATGTAGAAAATTTTTGCATCTATTTTCGATACTAACACAATTATTGATCGACAAACATAGAATTATATAGAAAACTTAAAATAGAAAAATACTTAATAAATTGGAAAGCTGGGGTTTGTCTCCGTGCATCAATTAAACAGTTAATCGTGCAAAATAATTTTTCATTTCCAAAAGATTGCAATAAAAAGAAGAAAACTTCAAATTGCCAAAGCTTAAGATTTAGTATTCATTTGAAAAAATTAAATGCCCTCTCGATTGTTCGAAAATGTTTATCGCAAAAGTTTGCAAATTGCAAAACAGAAATCATACTAGTTATTATGCAATGTAATATCTGTCACAAATATGCATTAAAGTAACGTTAGGAACATCAAAGTACCATTCCTATTTTCATCCTCCTACTTAATTAAATTTCTCCGTTCTATTCCCGTTCGATCGCTTTAAACCTATCAACGACACTTAAGAACGGCGCGCAGTGTCCGGAATCATGAATTTTCCCGGACATAAATTGTCTTTCGGTGCAACGTTCCATTTCCTTAAATTTCAGTTTCCCGCCTATAATATTCATTCATGGTAATTGCGTTGGTTATACATTATGTTCCAGACGAACGAGAACACCTAATACCCACTTTGACTTTACAGTACGACAAATATTTAAAGCACAATTCAAATGGCATCGATAGAATGAATGTTTTTCCCGAATTCTTTCGTGATGGAAATTAATTATGCTGTGCCTTCATGCAACGACACAAAATTTGATTAAAGAAGGAAGAAGATGTATAGTCTATAGCCTCCTGTGTATCAATAAAAACACAATAAACGTGATAAAGTGTTATTATTTTCTATTCATTGATTTCTTAGTAAAAAATTGTCATTTCCGACGTATATATTAAAAAGATCTGTTTAAGTCTCGGTGGAATAGGCACAGATCGAAAAATGCAAAGAATCGAAGGACGTGCCGCGAGTGAGAGTTTATTTTTGTTTTATCGGTGACCTGAAAAAAAAGTATTTCGCTTTTTTTCCGCCCACGAGTTTCGAAGAACAAATAGGTTACACCGGTATTCGAGAGGCTAAGATTTTTCTCAATCGAGAGAACTCCCGATTTTCAGCGGAATGTATGAGAGGCCATTTCTGTTGTCGATCGATTCGACCGGAAAATGTCAAGCTCGAGGCAGCTAATGAGACTCGTTTTTTCTCTCTCTCTCTCTCTCTCTCTCTCTCGCTCTCTCTCTCTCTTTCTCTCCCTCGCGCTTCGAGTCCACGAAACTGAGCAAACCATGTCGACGGTCTGAACTTCATCGAATCGTTTGCTTCGACGAGGCGCAAATGAAGAACAACTGGCGCGTTAGATAAAGCGAACAGGGATTACGTACGTGATAATACGTGGAACGCGAGAGTGCAGTTTCTTTCATTTTATAAATCTGATCGGTTCAACTTGCTCGGTAAAACAGACGGCACGAGGCGCGTCGTCGAAACAGGTCGCCTTGAAAATGATGTCACTCGTTTCCACTGAAATGAACTCCCTTGGAAGTTCTTCTCGATGAAATGCTCACTGCGCACCAACGAGTAATCCATTAATTCCGTAATGTGATGACGATATAAAGTAACAACAAACACCGTTACTCGAGCCTGATATATGGGAAAGTAGACCGGTGTGTTAACACGAGGAGTGTCGACCGACAAGATCGCTGAATTTGACTTTCTCGTAATAGTTAGAAAAATGAATCTATTGAGGTTTGGTTGTCGCCGTAGTATATGAATAAAGTATGGAAGTCAGTTTATTTAATTGATAATTGTAAAACCAAAAATCCGAAGTGGGCCATTTTGACTTCTCTGGTAGCTCTAATGTTAATTCTACTCAATTTTTATGATAATAATTTAGCAGAGGTTAACCGCGAAGTCAGTGAATATTCTGTTGCGTAAAGGTCGATTCACACTATACGGCGCGTACCGTTAACGAAACAAACCGGCACCGGCACGACAGTTTATGCTTTTTGTCTATACTGAACTGGCGACAAACTGTCACTTTGCGTAAAACAGTCATAATGAGCGGATCGTACTGCGACGAGGAACTACAGTGAGTGTAAAAGGTATTCGTACACCTCTTATAGTTTTAGAAAACCATATATCTCTTTATGTAATTGTACATTTTTTTATAAAACAAACACAATTACGATTATTATATATTTCAACTACAAAATGCGACATAAGTAAATTAACGAATAGTTAACGTTAATAAGATATATTAAAAACAGTCTGAAGTCTGTGAATGGTTGGTTGGTGTGAACGGTTCCATTTAAAACGCATGTTTCAATGTTTTGTCGTGCCGGTCCGTGCCGTATACTGCAAATTGACTATGACTTTGAACGGCAGAGCGTATAATTTGACATCAAACGGAACGTGAGCTCATAATTTGTTAGAAAATATACGAAAGAACAGGAAGACGAACAGATAGAAAATGCTAGTCGGGTGTGTGTTAACAAATCTATTTCCGAAGCATTGATTTTCGATAGTCACGCGCCTAAAGTTAGCCGGCCACGAAGATTCGCGCACCGGACTGAGGTTTTCCACCGTGTATAAAAATATTAGGGACGCGTCCATCCTTTGAGAACCGAAAGGATAACTGTACCGGTGACCTTAGACTCCGCTATCGCTCGAATGATTATAAACGGTACCAGGAATACAGTAGCAGGAGCGGACGAAAGCGGAAACGGGAGGAGTGAGATGGAGAGAGGGAGAGAGAGAGAGAGAGAGAGAAAGAGAGAAAGAGAGAGAGTCAATTGTGCGGACCAGTGGACGCCGGCCCTAACGATCGGCCACGGTAATCGCAGATTTCTGGCGTGCGGTAATAGCGCGAGCAAAGTCACATAAAATCCACGTGCCGGCCAGCGACCGAATTAACGGCATGTAGACAATGTGCTCGGCACAGGCTGCCGAGATGACCAGCTTGCGTGGAAGAGATCGACGCTGTTCAAAATCGGCCAACCAAGGGAATCATGCTACGCTCCGACCCCGGTCATTGCAAACGTCTTAATACGATTTTCGTTTTGTCTTTTATTTACTCTTCGTCGTCAAAAAAATGTTGCAGTCGATTAAGCGGTTACTATCGTTTTTCTAGGACCGTATAACTTTTTTTATAAACACTGACCGATTTTTCAAAGCTTCTCAAGATGTCAATTTTTGTCCATTTACGCGCCAGTCCCGTTCGGCAAGCCTTGCGGCGGGCAAGGGAGCATAGCTGAGAGCAATGTGTCGTTGGCGGGAAAATATTAATGTTTATAATATTTTTTATAAAATATTATAAAAATGTTATAGGGTGAACCATTGAAAGGAGGCGTGGTTCGTTGCCTGCAGAATCGCTTATGCCCGTGGAACCAAATTCTCTGCCCGCACGGGCGATAGCTGAATGGGACTATAGTCAGTCGCCAGATCGGGACTTGTCCCCCCACTCTAATTTCCCCTTCTACCAGGCTATTCGCCCATGCTTCCGCCACGGCCCGGTCACGTGACGCGTTCTGTCTCTGTTCTGTCTGTGTCACTATGTCACGTGACTAACCTGGTACTGACAGAGAGAGAGAGAGAGAGAGAGAGAGAGAGAGAGAGAGGGAGAGAAGGAGAGAGAAGGAGAGAGGGTAACTTTTTTCCCTCGGTTCGTGCTCCCTCCCCTCATCTGGCGAAAGAGGTAGAAATCTGACGGCGCAATGTCTGCCGAATTGGCGAGAAATACAAGTTCTCCTTTTAAAATTTGTAGATTAAATAAATCATTGTCAATTTCGTTTGGAGTTTGGTTTGTCCGAACGTGTAGCATTCTTTTTACAAAAATGCCCCGCCTCTGTTCAATTACGATAGATATTTTAATTGTATTGTTTGCGATGAAACGACACGAACCGCATCCTGAGTAGTCGAGTGCTGCAACAGCCGGGTCAAAGTGACCTAATTCCGGCGAGCAAGGGTTAAATATGAAGAGTAGTTCCTATAAAATGGCCGCACCGCAGGGTTAGTTTCCTAATCGGAGATTTGAGGCTTCCACGAGCCGGCATCACTGCGGTTCTCACAGTTGAGAATTTCGTGTGTAAACCTGTCCTTTTATCAGGTCGCCAATTAAAATCTCTGGTGGGTGACCATTGATCCGGAACGTGAACAGGGTCCGCTTTAACAGTGAAACACCGTGCAGTACACAACAGTATCGGTGTGTTATTCGATCCTCTCGTGAAGCTGCAGTGGTAGTGAAACGTTAGCATAATTTTTTGCATGGACACGCTTACGCTGGAAAACCTCGTGCAAAGCGATAATGTAATGAACATTTAAATATCACGAAATCGGAATAAAGTTTACGGACTGAATCTTTGTATCCCAAATAATGCGGTTGTTGATAAAATTATTAATAAATTAAAAATGTTACACAAGATAAGGGGGGATATATTGGACAGATCACAATCTTTAGATCTTACCGAATTAGATTTATAACTGTCAGGTTAAAATTATAAAATATTTTGTAAGAGTTCACAAAAGCCAGAGAACAATACAACAAAGTGTTCACTGATTTTTATAAAAAATTTTTTAAAATACCTTGTCCTCTTATATAATAATTATATAACATAGCACTTAAAATGGATACTGATAACTTTGATATCCAAGGAAAAGCAGGCTTAAAATAATTTCTTTTTCGATCATTGAGTAGATCTTTTTGAACAATTAAAATCTGTCGTGCATAGATCTTTTATAATATACTGTGTATTCGGCCAATTACAATATTGTCCTTCACGTCCACCGTAGATCGTTATCTAGCCTCGCCGCTTCGAATATTTTTGTGGGATAGCAAAATCTATGGATTTTCACGAATTTTCAGTTACGAGTTTCCCCAATCCAAACTCTTTCAATGGCATTCGATACAATCTTCGTACATCGAAAAACGTAACAGGGAAATAAAACAAAAGAGACAGCCATATAATAGAAAACACGCTATGTGTTCCAATGTTCGTAGGTAAATCACTATTTCAGAATCGACGAAAAATCAAATTCTAGTGCAACAAAGTGGCGAACTTCCTACACTAACCGTAAATAATATTTTTATCCCTTTTTTCTTGTTCTCATCTCGCAGAAAATTCTAATCGGTGTTTAATATCATAGAATTCGTAGAGTTATTTAACAAATAAAGTAAGAAAATTTGCTAAAACAATACCAATACCCTCATAACAGAGGCAACGTAACAACTATACGTATTGATACAACTCTTAAACCAGGTTATAGATAACTCTCATAACTTTATGCAAAATAGAGTCATTTCTAAATAACAGAAATTAAATAAAAAATTTTCTACGAATAATTTTCGTAAGTCGATTCATTCTAAAATGTTTCCCAATGTCTTCGTAGCTTTGTATACAGTGATTTCCCTATAAGTAATTATAGTTTTATAGTAAATTTTGGAAATTTATAATTACCACACTTTCCGCGATACTTTCGTTTTGAAACTCTACAATAAACTCTTACTTACTGTAAACAGAAGCAGAAGACCAGGAAAGTCAAGTACAAACCATATTAAAAAAAATAAAAACAGCATCGCGTACCCCGAATTCGACTGCGTCAACTTAAATACCGACGCGACTGTGTTCGATCAAATACTTTTCGCCAGAGGAGTGTCACGTGCCGCATAATTTCCAGGAATCTATGCCCTTTCCTTGGAAAAGAGTATCCCTGGTGTTTTATAAAAGGCGCGCGTTGAATCTAATGAAATAGTGTAACTACGAAGTCTGTTAGCGAAACAAACGGTGCCAGCGAACGTGTGAAATAATTTCTGAGGAAATGGCGGCAGTGCTTAGAGGGTGCGATATACGAGCGGGTTTCCCAAACGAGTAATTACGCGTTCAAAGGAAATTTACGAGGCGCCGGACGCGCGCTACTCAAAAAATTAACAAAGCCGGGGGCTGTATTAGCATGTGAAAAGTAAGATGAGAGCCGGGAGGTAGACGTAACATTTTCACCTGGCACGATATTGCACGTTG
Organism: Seladonia tumulorum; assembly: GCA_913789895.3. Classification (NCBI taxonomy): domain Eukaryota; kingdom Metazoa; phylum Arthropoda; class Insecta; order Hymenoptera; family Halictidae; genus Seladonia; species Seladonia tumulorum. The sequence continues at coordinate 31,179,293 of OU565267.1, forward strand.
TTGTAGCTCGGCCCAGCGGTACACGAGCAACAACGCTCCACCCTCCGCACTCGAAAATGTACAGCACCGCGTGCTAATTATACTGTAACGAGCGACACGCTGCATCTCTTGTACGAGTCGATAATACAAGCCCGTTTTGTCTTTGCGCGATTAAAGAGACCACCAGTTTCCGGCTGTTGCTCGCAGAGAGACGCTAAACGTCGGCGTCGCACGGTGGTGCGAACCACGGAAAACGTCAAATTCTCAACCTCGCCAACATTAATGAAATTTACCCCCCTCCCCTCCATCCCTCTCCCAACGGCCCGCATCGGCATCGAACAGGAAGGTGCAAGTGACGAAACGGAACTTTTCTATAGTATTGATCAAAGATCGCAACTTTCTTTCAGCATCCACGGAGTCGTAAAGTGATTAAAGTTTCTGCTTGAATTGACTCAAGCGTTCCCGGTAACTACTTTTAATTAAACCAGTGGTAGGTGCTCCGGCCGACACCCCGGCCAGGAAAGAATAGTTTTTGCTGTTGCAGATTGATCGCATTTAAATGCAGAGCCGGACGCAGCGGCCGGTGCCCGGCTCCAGGTACTCGTCAAATAAATAGTGATTAAAGGACTTCCGTAGGACCGCATTAACTGTTCTTGCGAACGGGCTGTCACATAGCGGCGAAAAAAGTCGTCTAAGAACCGACCGAAAGCCACATTTCTGATTATGAAGTAAATCACTTTTACTAGAAAACCTATATAGATACCTCTCGCGTTGTCAAATAACTCTGTATTCTTGTTTAAAATTCTAATTATTGAATATTCCATTGATTACGCCCTTCAGGACGAATTTCGATACATCTGATCCCCTGAGGTTGCTATCACGTAATCAGTGCATATTGTTCATTCTTGCTATTATAAAAACTTTATAAATAAAACTTTGATTCTCTATACAAATATAAGTATATTATAAAATAAAATTATAAACCATTATTCTATGAAATTATTAATTATCAATCAATTATTTATCATCAAATTGTATACATATAAGTAAACAATTCAATTTCAATAGGAATGCATGAATGAATATCCATAAGATGACAGAACACAACGTGTAATACTACATGCGAATAACATATAATCTCCGGTTTGTGCAACACTGTATCTTCAATCAAGAGCGATAATAGCAATGTTGTTGACGTACAAAAATAGATAAACGTCTACATCTAAGTAAACACACATTTTAGTATTACTAGCTAGGGAATTTCCTGAAATTATAGGAAACACGATTGCGTAGAATTCAATACAATAAACAATTTCATACAATTGTATTCGGCTTTAGATTTAATTGTTCAGACATTAAATTCATCCAATTGTTGTTAATAAACGTACACTAAAAAATTTGCTTATTATTCCTCATTATTTTTCATATTTGCAATCCAAATCCACTAACAACCAATTACTTCAAAATAGAAAAAATAATTGCTCGAGAAGGTACGATGTATTGCACATAGCAGTTCATATTATCATGTTCATTAACAAATTATGTTATGAGATGATCAGAGAGTGCATGTATATGTATCGCGTTAGCTACAAAATGGAGTTGAAATATTAATCCCGTATGGACCTTGAGTATTAAAACCCTAACAACTTTCGCTATAGCACAAAGCATCATAGAACAATGCGTTAAATTTATTTCGTCATTTTCAACATGCACAATAATTCATATTATAAATTACGTTGCGTTTCTTCGGCGCGAACGTAAATTTATATCTGTATGTCATTACTATGCACGCCCGGGTACATGAGATATATCAAGTACACGATTAATGGGGCCATTTTAATGTCGCTAAAAGCACCAATTTGTATCCAGAATTAGAATGCATTTACAAAGGAAACGCATTGCAACGTTATTTACCTCGCGCTGCGTTATACAATGTGTCTTGGCATCACGTTGTGGTATCCTTTTATAACAGATCGCAGATCGTTCTTATTCGCACACTTTCCACTTTGTTTAACAATATTCCAAGTAAATTACGAAAACTACTTATAATACTAATGGATTTAATACGAGTTTCAGAATGTGCTACATTTATTTATCTCGTTTGTTCTCGGAATTTTCTATACTTTACTAAATTATCTTTTACAGTATTGTATTTATTTGAATTGGCCATTTTTAAAAGTAATCTTTGAGTTTAATTCAACAGATAAAGACGTTTGTGACAAGAGTAATTAAATATGAATTATTTATTATCAAAAACAGCCGCATGAGTGGTAATATAATTTATCTCTGCTGCAAACAAAATAAATAATACTTCTGTGAAATTTAGTCCTATATAATTGAGAAACGACTGTCACAAATCTTTATGAAAATGAAACTGTGCACAAGTATGTTCCCATGTTTATTTTACACAAATCATGTCCTTGCGTGTGTAACTAATTACATGTTACTAATGTACATGCTCAAAACAATAACTCATTTAGCAAGAGCTTTAATGCAAGATGAAGATACGACCGTAGGAAACGTGAATAAGTTTGCATAATTTGTTGTATTATCGTATGAAACGTGCATAAATAATCAAGTTTTATCGTTCATAATTACGAAACATTGACTCACAGTGCAAACACTATTATCGTGCAGCTTCGATAAATTAGGAGATTGCAAATTAAAATGGCAAGTGGGATTGTTGATCTGAGCGATCGAGTCCTAATGGGTACATGTAAATAATTGTATTATGTAAGTTACTAGTAAGTTATTTTCGCAGTACCGATCTCATGAGTCAAAGAAACGAGGCGCGCTTATCGCTGGCAATGAGTTCCGACAAATTATGCTCTTATCAAAAATACACTAGGAATGTGCGCGTAATTCGGCCTTATAACTACAACATTATGCAAACCACACAGTATAATAGAGCCTACTATTACGCGAGCACATTAACACTAGATTGCCGGGATTAGTCAATTTTACTCATTTACTATTTTATTTCTATGTATATAGAAAAACTGAAATAATTTGTTTTAACTCATACGTTGATTTTCAATAGAATTATCAAGGTGGGTATCTGATCACAGGTATTAGGTATCTGTCAGAGGGAATCACTAATTGACCACATAATTTCTCTTTCATCCGGCAATCTAGTATTAATATCGAAACTTTCTACTATCTAGGTGTTCTATTATCGGAGCAACGTACTATGTATAGTTGGATTAAATGAATTTTAATTAATTTAGTGTGCGACTCTTATGCAATCAAGAATGTTGAATGTTATGCAATATAGCGTACAGGAAGACATAAGTGATTCTTTGAACAAACAAAGTTAGCTATCCGGAAAATTATTGTGTACTATGTTATTGTGTTATTGTGTATACTTCCAGTTTAATTTCAAATCTTTGACATTGCACTTTTATTTAGTAATATTAATTTTCTTTTATTACAGTTTTCTCACTCGTATTGTTATAACTCTATATTGCACGACTGTTGTAGACTTTCATGGCACATTCATAACTCGAGAATTCCCCCTTGATCGACACGAGTGTTTTCTATAGTACCATGAGATCGAATGAATAAAAAACATATCGAAGTCCTATTCCAGAAAAGGGAAAACTACGACATAGCATTCTTTTATTCATCGTGCCCGCTTCATACAAAACACAATGCGACCTTGCATATATTTAAAATTGTATAGTAAAAACGTACTCGCCGTTTTTAATCGCAGAAACGAATATTATAAATAACGAATAAAATCATTGAAATTCTCGATTTCGATTTCCAGAGATTTACCGATTTATTTGGTTCAATATCCGGTTATTTTGAACATTGAATTGATACGTTTATAATTTTCCGTATCATTAATAATTTTTACCGGAAAATTTAATGAATTGCGTGCGGCAGTCGTACGTATGTAAATGCCGTCGCGCGATATACATTATTGAGTACGATAATAGAATTTGTGAACGATTTCATGTATTGTGTGATAAGCGTGCGACTTCCAAAATTGCAATGAAGCGATAAGATCGCGTTGCCTGCACGCTGCATGTATTTTTCGATTCGCAGTGTACGCTATACATTCTGCAACGCTATTATGTATCAGCATATTTTACAATATTTTGCACATATTTTTTAAATACGCTGACACAGAAGAGAAATATAATAGTCGAGCGTCGCTTAATAAAATAAATAATACCTTTGCTCATTAAAATTATTTTATAGAAATTACCGAAATAGGATTGTAAAGTACGTTATGTAACACATTTTTTAGCCAAAGATAAACTACTCATAAGATTGAGAATAATAATTTAAGGGAATGACAAATTTTTATAAAACGGCAATTGTTCTATTAAACCCTTTTATTTTCTGTATTTTTTTTTATATGGCGTCATGTTTGAATTATTTCACTTAAACTATTTACTGTAACATTAAAAGTATAATGAAAAACATTATGAATGTAATGTACCAATGGTGCAATAAAAAAATTAATAAAAAAAATAATACTATGTACTATTTTAATGATGTAAACAGTTATCAGATAATTACACTTTTTATCACTAAATATTGAACATTTTTCTTTTACAAACTCATCAATTATTCTTACTCGTGTGAATAGTAAAAAGATTGTATGTACGTATACTATTTAATATTTACATAATGAATCTTTCATTAATTTCTTCATTAGTTATGAATATTACATGAAGATAACGAATGTTTCTCAGCATGAAAATAAAAATTGTACTCACTATGAATAGACAGACATTGCACATTTCATATAATTGAAAATAATACCAGTACATATCTTAGTAGCAAATCTAGTTGACTGAACCAAGTAAAGAAATACAAATTAGTTACGATTAAATAATTACAAGCAAACTATAGATTTTGTGCATTTATGGCAAAAACGAGTAAGTGGAATTTAAAACAAAAGGAAGATTCAAAGAATTCAAGAATATCATCGTATTATTCTGATCTTGTTAAAATTGTTAAATGAAATAATAACAGAAAGTGGAAAAATTAACACATACTTTGCAGAACTTGACAAACCTCTTAATAAGACAAATAAATGATTGTTTCATTCCGAGAACTGAATACCTATTCCAGGAGTAATTCATAATTCTAAAGAAACTGAAATTAAAATACTAGATATTCTTACGTTGTTATATCTTTCATCAATAGGAATCGTAAAGTGAACACAAGATATCTATACTACTCCTATAGAAAGTAGTGAATTGACTGATATGTGTTTCTATAGTATCATACAAACCCAAGATTTCTACGATCCCTAATCTTTTAATTAAAAAGAATTCTACAATATCTAATCTTATCGTACTTGAAAAAAATTAAATTTAAACAAAAGCCTACGCATTTCGAAATTATACGAAACTCAATAGTAATTGTGAGTCATTTCGAAAGTCACTCGAATACAGTGCCGTATTATCGAGACGAAACGTTATCTCTGATTTCAACGAGTCTACGTGGAAGCGCCGAAACACCGATTCGACGAAAATTAGGAAGCGACGTATCGCGGCCTGCAAGAAGCGTATCGCTCGCGACTAACAGACGATGCAATTTTATCACGTCGCGGCTGCATATCGCTCGGGTATCAGACACGTTGCGTGCGCGTGCGAATCTCGGCGGTATCTAGATGCATTGTTATCAGTGGGCGCGGTGTACGATCTGAGCGTGGTCGAAGTCGATCGCAGCCGACGAGTGGGCCACCATCGAAAAGCGAAAGAGAAGAGGAACGCACGCCGCGATCGGGAGGAGAGAAACGAACAAAAGCGGGGAGGAGATGAAGATAGCGCGTGACGATCGGTAGAGGATCGGAAACGAAGGGAAAACAACGGACCGACAAATATCTCGAAGACGCCAGTCATTTGTCCGCGTGTCACGGCATCCACGAAAGCGCGAGTGAAAAACGAAATCGTCGCGACGCCGCGAGTGTGTGACCATTTTTCGTTCGTACTGCTGCGATACGTCGACCTCGCGACATTTTTTCGTTTGAACGCTGATGATCTGGCTGATCCACGACGAGAGGGAGTGATCGAACGTTATCTCTGAGACGATCCCAGCGAAACCCTGCTGTTATTACGTCTTTATCGTAAGTCTTTCCTGATTGTACACCTCCCATTCCGAAATTTCCTACTTTTGTGGTCATGTGATTCTGCACGATCTGTAAAAATTATTAATTGAGCTCATTGGCTAACCACCCTCCCAGTTCTCTGACGTAGTACTGCTTTACCTTCGTTGATGCTTAACAAAAGTTAAAAGTTACAAATGAACTCGTGCAATTTTCAACCTTTTCTAGCTTGTATTTTGTGGAGTTAAATATTTTCTGAAAGGATCGTAGTGCGTCGAATTATCTAACCTTGATTTGTAAAGAAGTACATAAATTCCTCAATTGCAATTTTACTTGTAAATAAACAAGTCACCCTTAGCAATGCAATCTAATAATTTCTGTTAGAATTACTATTTAAGAGAAGATTCTTAAATATATTTAGGATATAACATAGTCGTTAAAAACCTTATTAATTGACTTCCCGTAGAGAAAGCCGGTGACATAACTATCGAATGTTAATAAATTTGAAATGAACATTTTTAATCGAAGGTCTTTGAAAATCGCATTCATGCCAACAGAAGACAACGAATGCGAGTAGTACTTACACGTCTCTTGAAGCATGAAGTTTTCTTCGCATTTCGGAATTTATGAATGAGAACGAGAATGTTCTTAAATAAAGTAAACTCTTCAAAGTTGCACTTCATCTTCGTGCAGCAACAACCATGAAAATATCTAGGAATAAATTGATCATTTATTATACATGCAACAAAGTGCATCAACTGCAATTACGGTTCTATATATACGGAAACGTGCATGCTAATAGGCGTTCCTTTCTGCAAAACAGCACAAAAGTAATTGATTACGCTGAACGGTCGAGCGCACAGTTTATTCTTCAATTTTCTTTTGTAAAACGGCGCGAGGATTCGATAAATTTGAAACTACTGGCGCGGCGGGAATGCCGTCTAAATGGAAAGACAAAAAAGAGTTATGACGAACGTATGACCCAGTTGAAACAATTTATCAGTACTACAAAGCGTGTGCCGCGTTCTAAAAAAAAAGGATAAATAACATAACGGGAGATAAGCGGTGGGCCAATTTATCACTACCGTCAACAATTTTGCAAAGTGCAACGTGCAAATGGAACTTTGTGCAGATACGACAGAACAAGCCTCCCAAATAAACACGAAACAGGAGAATTGTAAAGTTCTGAGCTTTTACAGTGTCCATTACGTTATAGCATTTCTTGAAACGTGCTCCATACAAAGTAAATACGCACCACCGCAGTTCTTTTTGTCGCTTCCTCATTCCGCATAGTAAGAGCTCACCTCGACCATATAGGTACGGTAAACTTTTGAAAATGTATATCAACAACACTTGATCATTTAGTTCGGAAAGCCGTGTACAATACAAATTTTTAAAATTCCATTGAAACCCACATGAATAATATACAGCCTAGCTCCAGCACTATACATACCTCGCGTGTTACTGAAACTAGGAAAAAATGTTTAAGGAAAACATATAAAACTAAACATTCACGAATTTAAGAATGTTCGCGTATTATTTTCGACACACTGAAGTATTTAGGAGAAGGAACATATTTGCATTTAGCTTCTGTTTCATATAATTAAAAAATATATTTATTTTGCAAATACACTTACAAAAGCTACTTCCTTTCCGATTTCGATGATTTTTGAACACGTTGTCAAACTCAAAATTTTGAACAACTTTTTCCTCCACATGTAAGAATTCTGTGTACAGTTGTAAGCTGTGTTCTCTAACGTACACATGTTGGTAGTTCGCCACCGGCCGCTTATCTTCTGTTTATAAACAAGGTTCGAACGAGTCCCGTGCACAACTGTTTGGGCTGCGCGGCAAGAAATCCGCGATTCGCATGAAGTTTTGTACGTATGATCGTTACCCTAACCGCAATCAAGTTCACCAAAAATCTAATCACCTCCTATAGCTATACAGGCATAGTAACATATATGTTACTATACTTACTATAGTTATATAACTGTAGTCGCAATATTGAATCCGTGTGAAGTAATCATCTGCCACGTATTCGTACCATTTTGTATGCACGATAAACTCGAAACTTCACATCAATTGTTATTTGCATTGATAAGAAACGATCTACATACAGGGAAATGTATAGTGTCCTTGTCCATATTTAAAACTAATCTGTTTATTTCTAACACTCGCCAATTAATTGTCCAATACACAAAAAGCCACGAACTAAATAGATCTAACAAATTCAATAAGTTCCTTCGGATATGTCGTGTTTGGTACTCGTGGCGTAAATTAAAAGTCGCGTAAAAACGTGTTAATCTGTATTACCGACTGTGCTACAGCTGCAAATATTTTGTTCCTATCTATGAATACAATCTATTCAAAATCAATTTTCTATGGTATCGTCACGTTTTCACAATTTCATTTCTGTCCGATATCTTTGTTAGCCAGACATCAGGAATGTTCATACCAAAATGATGCACCGTTATATTTAAGCAAGTGAAAACGAAATTCGTACACAAGCGATTCAATTTATTGTTAGTTGAGTGCACACATTGCGTGCAGAGACTAGTCATTGTTAATTTTTTGACGACACCCCAGATGCCTGGCAGTGTCGCAGAGACATTTGCTACGCTTGGACGTGTACCAAATTATTTTCGCTGCAGTCACTAATTCAGCATCTCCATGTAAAAATCAATCTTTTTTTCAGTAATAATTGTTTGTCATTCTACCATTTTACTATATGAACCACAACTGATTCAAAAACCATATTTCCTTACTTGAATTGCTTCTAAAAGAACTCTTTTGCCCTCCATCGTGATATTAGTTGTTATTGTTTCTTATTATTTGAAAATCAATGAATCAGGATAAAGGAGGATGTTGCAACAGCATTGACAGTAGGTCCAGATGCAATGGTCGTCTCGCAGTAACTGATGGCTCACCTTGAATATTTCACAATGTGTGAACGAAACTTTAGCGTCTCTCCTTCGTCAGAGCTGGGTAAAAAAATATATGAAATAGTAAATAGTCTATTTTATTCGTTAGAAAAGTTTCTAAAATAGTATTTAAAACAGTATTTTCTTTGAAAGATTCTCAAAATAGTGAAAATTTCGAAAAAAAATTAATGTACAGGGTGTACAAAAAATAAGTGTAAGGCCGGTCGTAGCGAAATTGGTAAAACAAAGTCCGTATAAAAATGTCTGACCTTGTTTTTCACAGCCAAACTTGTTTTCATTGTATCGTATAGCAAGTATTCATAACGAGAAACAAAAGTTTTGAAGGAATCGTAGAACACAAATGAACAGTTCTCTTGAAAAACGACTTTAAAATTTCGCATACTATTTTATTCCATATCTACATGCCATATCAGTCGCGTTTCATACTCGGTAATTCTAGTGTCAACGCAAAGTTCAAATATTTGATTTTATGATTTATATTTTAAATTATTAAAATAAAAATATTTGATTTGCGGAAATTTTAATGTTCATTTGAAACAGTATTTCAAACATTTTTTTCTCCAAAATTTGACCCAGCTCTGCTAACGGCTCATGCTGCCTCGAGCGTTTCGCCACTGTATTGCAAAAATTTCCTCGTCTGTGCAATGTGTGAACACAGCTTTAACGTCTCTCCTTCGTCCAGTAGACATTCGAACCACGTGATCGTGGCATCGAAAACGCACGCGCAGCTCGGCGAGCGGGCGATTTACTGCCAATCTTGCACGTGCGTTCAAATGATTCTAGTCGCGTACCAGTAATTTCCAGTATCTAGTAAGGATTTACAGTGTTGTCGTTCGTAACGAGTGTCATAGGAAGAAATCTGTGAAGAAACGCGAGACGGTGAGCAACAGAAAGCGGTGAGTAATCGTGCCGATACCGCGAATCAATCGAAGCGCTGAAATCGAGGCTACGCGAGCCGCGGACAGCCCACGTGCGGTGAGAATATCTGTTTTACATACGTATACGTGACGCTATTCGAGAAACACGTCTTCTAACGAGCATTGCGCGAACGTTGCGGAATCGAAACGCATCCGACTGATTCGGTACACTTATTAACGCATATACGACCGATAAAAACGAATATACGTGCCAGTTGTTAGACCTATTAGCTTTTTCCCATCATTAGTGGCGTGTTCTCTCGGGATATTTTTTCTATCACGCGGTTGATGTTGATTGCCTCGAAACAACGTGGGCCTGTGACTGCTATTTCCTCATTTCCGGTAAATGTTTTATCGCTTTATCCTCGTCACCGTTTTAAATAGGCCTGTTGTATCACCTATATAGGACAATAGTAGCAACGCGTGTGCGCGTGCGTGTGTAGTCGTTAATGTTGTTCTTTTGGCGAACGATTATTTTCTTAATTACGCGCTATGAGACAGTCGATATTATTAGACGTGTCTTTCGCTATTAGTCTCTTTGTTCAGAAGTATTTGTGTACTGTATTGAATTTCAAGGTCGGCCTCGCCGGTGTGTATGTAATCTTTTGCTTTACACACGTACCGAAATATCTTGCCCTTGTGCAAAAACTGCGTGGAAGTTCAAAATATTTTCTAAAAGGAAATTCAAGTTAGAGAGACGTACGATTTATATCCAAATTTTACAATAGAATCTTCATCGTTTTACTGGTATATTTTCGTGAATGACATCTGCGTTCAAACCTTTCTTCTTTTCTTTTTTTTTAATAAGAAATAATAAATCAATAATTTTTAATTTTCTGCGCACGTTATTACATTTTACAACATATCGTTTTGATTTATGATTATAAATGTATCGTTATTCTAAATACATTCTATCAATATTTCCTTCACTAAAATTCTGAACATTATTTTTTGCTATTTACTTACTGTTAATGATTTTATTCCTTTGATTGTTCTAAATTTTTAAAAAATATAAGAATTTAATTATGTAACTATTTCTAAGAATTTAATTATGTGAATATCTTCTATTATAATTAACATAAAATGTATAATTATTGTAGATACATGAGATACAAATAATTTGCATAATTCCGTTTGTGTTATTTATAGATTAGTATCCGTAAAAAATGGTGTCGACAACAATAATGGAAAATGGAAAAGCTAGCCCTCCGAGGAAGCCTTGTGCTGTTGGTATTAATCCAGGCAATTATCAAATAGTTGGATGGGACATGGATACCACAGGCAAGAAGGTTATAGACGAAACATGCCAAATAGCTGGTTACACTCCTAGTTCTTCGTATTCTCAGTATGTAATGCCATATAAGGATCTTGATCCTTCTGCTACGAAGAGACACAGCATGAAAGTTGTCACCATTGGAAAGTATCGGGTTCTTAGAAACACTAAAACTAATAAGGTAACTATCAAATTGTGAATAAAATCCCGAGTTATTATTCGTAATATTACATTAAATAATCTGTTCTACAGGTGTTAAAAGCTAAGAGCGAGGTATCCGCATTAACAGAATTTTTAACTTGGCTAGAGTCTGTTAAAGGCGATGCAACAGATGGGATAATATTGGTCTATCATGAACCACGTAAAGTTATCCCTGCTATATTATTGGAATCCTTAAAAAGGTACAATCTTTTGGATAGATTTAAACAAACAGTCAAAGGATTTGCAAATGGATTTAATGTTGCCGAAGTAAAGTGCACGAGTACAGACCGTGCATTTACACTTAGAGCATTATCGAGAGCCTTATTTAACCAAGTAAGTATTCTTTTATATAATCTACACTTATGATCATGTATTTTTAATTGAACATTGCAAAATAAAAATTATCAACTCTGTATTTTAAAGTAACTGGCGAAGCACTTTTTATAAAAGCTCAGATTCCTGTAATATCAGAAAATAAGTTTAACAAAGTTTTTCTTTTAATCAAGGAAAAAGAATTAGATAATGCAAAAGATAGAGCGTGTTTAGCTCTCCAAATAGTGCAGCATTTAAGTTCACTGGAACAAAAAAGTGGAACTGAGACGAACGGTAGCAGTGATAGTGACAGTGCCATAAAACAAACCGTAGAATTTATTAGGGAATTTGTTCAACCAATAGAAGCAGAAGAAAAAGAGTATGCAGGTATATGAAATAGATTTGATTGAAAATAGATATAAAAAGAAATGAACAGATGAAACTAACATGCGTACTGTACTGACCTTGCTTCAGAACTGAAAATAGTCTTCGAACGTCAAAATACTTTAAAACCTATTTTTGAAGTTTTGTTCCGCGTGAATCGTCGTGAACGTCAACATGCCAGTCCCCTCCGGCGACTACTCGCTGAAGCGGGAATCGAATACGCCGAGCTAGAAGTATGTATCTAAAAACATTAATTTACTATTAAACTGGCGTAAATGACAGATCAACATTTATTTCTTTTTGACTTTTCATTTGCAGAAAGCTTGGAACAATGGCAAAAAAGAAGGCTTAGAAAAGTTAATTAGGGAAAAATTGACGACGACCGAGGAGAAAAAGATAGAAGATGTATTAATCGTTCTTGAAAGCCATTTTGATCCCGATAAGAAACCTATGTCAAGAATTTCGCAGGATCAGCCTAGAATTAAGACGAAAAATTCGAAACATTATCACGACCGAGAAAATAACAACAAAATCCATTCCGGCAACGAAAGTCCGGACACCACCACTCCCAGCTCTCCGCTTCAATCGAAGCCGGATTCTGGGAATGGTGCAATTATACCAGAAAATTAATAACTGAACGATTCAGCAGTTATTATTAGCTATTGTCTTTTATTTAATCATAAGATGAAAATATTGTTTTTCAGTAACAGAGTTTAAAAATCATTCCGTTTATTCGTATGATAATGTTATTCGAGCGTGACAAATGTGCGAGTGTTACTTGTTGCAGTATTGTATTTAAGTTTTATTTTCGTTATATCGAAGTATACACATATCGTATCCATACCGGATATAAAACGCTTGACTTATTTAACGAAAAGAAATATGTACAAATAACACATATTAACTATTTTTAGTTTGTGATAGAAATAATATTTGTTTTGTTTAACGTTTAATTTTATGATTATTGTTTATTTTTTATTTAATCAGATTAACGAGTTGTAACGAGTGATGCTTAGAGACTGCTCGACGTATGAAGCTGTATTCAAATACTGACCCACTTTTCTTTTCTTAATTTCTGAGATTAGCATAAAATGTTATTTTCTACTGATGGAATAGTGTGTTCGTGTACAAAGGACATTGTTATATTAACGGATATATATTTTTGTACTATGAGATTTATTGAAACGGATGGTGCGCCACTTGTTGCATTTATACGTTAAATTGTCGTACCGAGTAACCATAATAAATAAAAACTTGAAAGTGCAGCTCTGGCTTTAAATCTCTCATACGTACACTCCCGCCTAATTTCGTTTCGCAAAATTACCCGGTATAATTCGCAAACGGTTAAATCCCGTAACGCAGAACCTTTTTTTCTCGTGTTATGGAAACTATGATAACTGCACGCAATAAAGGAAAAGAAAAGAACTAAGAAAAGTCTTCAGCGTGACTTCTCTGTGTAATAAAACGCATCTGGAATGAGCGTAGCCATCGAGATAAAGCTGGAAATGAATTAAATATATGAATGCCTATGCAGTGGACCGTTGTATCCGCTTATATGGGCTTCCATAAAGCATGCCAAACGCCGCAGAGCGTAAACAGGATAGCGCACCGCGTAGAAGATTAAAGAAGTTCTTACTGTCTATGGAGACTATTGACGTAAGGACGCTTGTAGAATTAGGCGAGGCTTAAGTGTCGGATCGAACTTTGTGAGAGGAAGTTGCCGCGACTCACCGGGAACCCGTGACCACCTATAACAGAGCATGAAACGCAACGGAGTTTCTCCATCATATTTCTCCAAGTCATTGAATAACAATACGGTATATTGAAGCGTTTGATATTTTCCTTAGGAACGAAATAAACTGCTGCGACGTTTCCTAAGAAAATGGTCTGTTATTCAATTTTAAACTACTTCGCTTTGAGATATCGGTAGCACTCGTGGACAAATGGAAGAGCGCCAAGGTTGCTAAAATAATCAATTTTATTTCTTTTAAAATACCAGTTTATTAATAATTTGTGATTGCCATATAAACTAATTACCTGCGTTATAGAATTTTCTGTTTGCAAATTCTAAATGGTACATTATTTTTCCAGCTATATACATTTTATATTGAATTTCTAGTAAAAATTAAAGATAAGAATATTTTATAATAAACAACCGTTTTTAACATGAACATACAATCGTTTGATTTCTGGTAGTACTAATGATAACATTTTATTGTATAGATTCTATCAATCATAGACGATAACATATGTTAACATTTGTTACGTCTTTTATCAATACACTATGTGATTACGTGGGATTGTAATCTTCATACAATCAGATAATCGCTGCTAATTGATTTCCAACGCGTGCCAGAAGAGCTATGCCGTTTTCATCATAATTGGAGATAATACATTTTAAATAAAACTGTATTGCATACGGGAGGTTCATGAATCACGTAGAAGAGGAAGGAGCAGTGCTACTAATAATTTGATAATGAGCATTTGGCTGTATTTCCAGCCATTATCTTAATATTATTCCATTCACGAACAGCATACCGTGGAGCACAATATATTCCGGCTGCGGTGTGATCACTGTAATAGAGACCGAAAAGAAAATTGTCGCAAGTGGAAAACCTCTAATTTATAAAAATGGAAATGATGGTGTTCGGTTACACCATTTGTTCTATTTGTTTTATTATTAATATAATATAAAAAGGCAAATGGAAAACTGGTCGCGTAATCATTGCTGTTTAAATTTTGATTGTATTGCTATAACGTATCGGCTTCCCAATGAGAAATAACAAATGAAGCTATTTAAAAAGCAGAAAGAATTTACGTATACTGTCCAGTAAAGCAATTACAAGATATTGCAATTTTCCAATATTTTTTAAATATGAAAATACGACTGATACACGGCTGAATTCATTCGCTTCATGTTTTACAAATAATTCTAATAAATGCTATTGCTTATATTGCTCGTTATATATATTCTGAATATAATTTTTTTAATGCTTAGCAAGCGGTATGATTTAGTAGAAGAACTATTTAATCAGGTAATAATATTTCGAATTTATGCACCGTACAGTGCGAACGAAAATTTAGCATTCTCGTAAAGTGTCAAGTGAACAATCTCACGGTTACTCTTCCAAGAAAACTTGATTCCTCGGAACGATTCGCGTGCGCAAAACGTTACCGTTCAAAAGTGTTCACGGGCGAGCTCGACGGCGAGAAAGAAGCAGAAATAAATGCGGTTCTGCGATTTTATTACACGCGTTATCCGTCACATTTCGCGGGTCTCGGATTTCTGCGTCCGTGGAATTCTCCTCGACTTCCGAATACCTATCTCCCATGCGGCACCAGTTCAGGATTGATGAATGCATACACAAACGTTCCGAGCGGCTACTGCTCCGGAAGATACAGACTACTGAAAATATTTACTGCATCGCATAAATTCGCTCGTCATTAACGTCCATTCGTTTCCTACAAGAGAAGGTCAATTTCCTTTGAAACTCTAAACTGACAAACGTCGATATGTTTCCGCTTTCCGGCGACCACGGTGAACTTGAACTATATATTCGGTCAAATACTTCTCACCATTAGTTCGAAGAATTACAGTGTTTACACTATATATGTCCCAAATACCTATCCGATAAATACCCCGTGAGGGGCCATGAACAGAGATCTCTACAGCTTCGCAATCCTTTTCTACGTTCGGCGTGGATCCAAGAATAGTATCTCCAGGCCGATATATGTCCCTAAACCCATGTTTTGGACATATATCGAGTAAATACTCTATTTAACTCTTTGCACTCGAAGCTATTTCACATACGAAAATGGTGCAATTTACTCGTACAATACTGAAACGTTCAGTAATTTATTGAATTACAAACAAACTTAATGATGTAAAAAATATTTTGAATGATGGTACAGCAATTTTTAGTGGTGCCTTACAGTCGATAAGATGAGTGACTACATTAGCGTCAAAAAATGGTTTTACGTGCCTCGAGTTTTCGTCCTTATATAAGAATATTTTGTCGCTGGTAAAGGACTCATTCGAAAGAGGAAGGTTCAATCTAACGCGTGCTGTTCAGAAGCTGCCGAGATTATGCAGATATTTGGTAATATAAGCGTCAGAAGTAGGCCAACAAATTGACAACGCGCACGCCATGGAATCCAATGGGAACAAGATCAAGACGGATCTGAAGTCTGTGTTCGAAGGCTGTGAATGGAAATTATTAATCAAAAAGTCCCGTGACTATCCCGTGCCCTTAAATATTATATCATGCCTTTACAAAACGGGAATGTCTGAAACTGGTCGTTAGACTATCGGCGCTAGATCTAGCGCTAATAACGAATCTTTCGCAAGAAATCAGACTAGCCAGATGTTCTTCAGCGGCCACGGTGCGTGCGGTTTCAGTTTTTCTCTTCTTGAACACTTTTGTGATACGCGGGTAACGGATGCATTTTCCGTCTTGGAGCGTAACAAACGATAACGGTCGACGATTATTGCTGGAACCCCCACCCCCTCCCCCTTGTTCTTAGCGGATCGACGTAACAAACGTAATTACAGACGAGTACAGGTGCCATAATTGAAACGGTTCCCTCGTTAAGGGTATGCGCGCGTTACGCCGACGAGCCGGGGGCCGAAACGATTCGATTTAGTTAAAAAGCAATCGTTTCCGCGCGCGCTCGCGCGAGCTGCCAGGATAGAGCTCGTAGCAAGCCGGTCGGTCGACAGAATCGTTCACCGGCGCGGCGCCCGATACACCGGCTAACGGAAGAGCAATTTTCCCGGGGTGAATCCCGGTGCATTCGGAACGCGTGACATCGCACTACGCTCTATTAGTCACCCGGAGCCCACGACAGCTACAATAAACCGTCACGAAAATGACCACGTGGACGACTCGTCATTCTCACTTTTTACACGGAGCATCTGACGGACGCGGCCGCCGTGGCCGAGGCGGTTAATGAAAGCAACGCGCTCGTGCTCGCTCGCTTCGGCCACCGCACACTGGACCGTTTCTATCAAATAGTACTGTTTTCTTTCGATATAAGACGACCTACGGGGCTTATAAGTTTAGCTGCGGCTTATGGCTTTCGACCGAGAGATAGCGGCAGATCAAAAAGTTGTATAAAATAAAAGTTAAAAGCAATGTACAGTGAATTCTCCATATATGTCGCCGAGGCATGGCTGATAAACGTCGCGAAATTATCCCTACTACCGCGAAGCGTATACCCGTGAGAGGCCGTGAACCTCGAGACCACTACTAATCCAATAACAAAACTTGTTTATTTTTCGTTATTTTCTTATGGAACTTTCATCAACATATTCGCGGCATTTTTCTAATGAAAATAATAACAAATATGATATAGTAGACGATGGCATTTATCGCTGCCAGACTGTGACTTTGACTTTACACTGCTGGGCGGCGAGCATTGCTGTCCCCTTCTGCGTTCGGTGCGGTTCAAAGAATAGTGTCTCCTGGACGGTAAACGACACCGAGACTCGTGTTGTTGACATATATCGAGATTTCACTGTAGCCAACTAGCCCCGGTCTTCCCTACTCAATACACTCTGACTCCGAGGTTCGAACTCGCGATCCGAAGACGAGTTAAAAATAAACCGTTCTGAAATTCTCCGGTAGATATGTAATGTGCATAACAGTTTACCATCACGGCACGTGGCCAGGCAAATTAATGGTACGCAATTATAATTCCCGGGGAGTCCTTTATTTTTGACACCTCGGTTTCATCGCCGGCAGATCCCCGTGAAGTTTTCGCGTGCGCGTTTCCCGTAACAACATTCTTCCTGGAAGGAAAAGAGATTCCTCTTTTTCTCTTCGTCTGGCTCGTTTCGTAGCGTGCCCGGAGCTCGGTGCTTCGATCGTTTAATGCTCTGAATAACTTGATCCCTCCCCCTTTATCCCGGCGAACTTGAAACACCGTGCTGGAACAACGAAGTTTCGGTCGCGTTGCGATTTATTTTTCCTGTGAGCCAGGATCGCAGAAAGCTGGACAAAATTCGTGTCGATGTTAATTGTACAGGGTCACAAGCCGAGGTAAAACCGGAAGAGTCATTGTATGAAGAAAAACGATTAAAATTACAAGAAAATGTCAATATATTCTTTTGCCGGTTTGCACAAAAGTAGTGAACGGTACATAAAGAATCGAATTACTAGATACGACCTCCGCTGCCACGACCATTTTCAGCTTGGACCTGTACCCGCTGTAGGCCCGCTTCGCATCTTTCTCGTCATTAGGGTATCGTTGGTGTTGCGATGCTTTGCGTTGTTTAGCTTTGCCTCGATTACGCCTCACACGTAATACAGTTTTGTTCCGCTACAGGACGACGATGTGTGTTTCGCAATAAGAAAATCGCAACCCCCTCTTCTTCTTTCGAATTTGTCGACATTAGTGTCAGAACGAGCGGGGTATGTCTCGGGAACAAAGCGTAGGGTACCCTGATTCGCAATACGTCGATAACCGTCCCGATCCATCGACTTACAGCGGAACAAAACTGTATTTCTTTGTTAACAGCTTTCTGCTTCAACACGTAAAAATAAAAAGTTCAGCCAATGCTTAAATAAAACGATTTTCAAAATTAACATCTACTTAAATAAATTTGACAACTTTTGGTATTCGACAACTCGACCAAATACGGATAATTTATGTATAAAAATTAAAGAAGAATTTAAAAGTGTTTTCATAGTATTTTCAACTTGTTAAAACCGTTAACAGAGGAGGTAAACTTTTACTTAACTCCTGCTTCTAAATATAAAAACATTGTTATTTTAGGTAAAGATCCGCAGTTAAATAATCTTATTTAATCCTAACGATACTCAAGGAAAGATTTGTTCTGTACATGTACTATTCCATCGAAGACAACATTTTTCAAATTATCGTACGTCACGTGTATGTTTCGTTCGAATGTGTGCACTTGCACTGTAATGTTAAGTCAATCTTGTTTTTGTTAAATTCATTTTTCGAATTAGACATTTGAAAATTTTTCAAATTATCGTGTATGTTTCGTTCGAATGTGTGCACTTGCAGTGTAATGTTAAGCTAGTTTTGTTTTTGTTACAGATGTTATGCTATTATAGGCTGTTTGATCGAACGCCGACATTGACCCAAAATCAGCGCACCGGCAAAAGTCAGCAACCGGCTAAGCAATTCGCCGTTTATGTATGTCTGAATCACGCAATGTTTCGCGATTCCGCCAGTTCACTGACGCTTCCCAAGCGGAAATGCCTCAGCGTGTAAAAGAAACCGAAATGAAATTTTATTTCGCCGCGAAAATGTTTCACGGACCATAATTCTCTTTACTCTTGATCAATTGCCGACTGTTCTTTGCCAGAATCAAATATCAAGAATACGCGAGCTTAGCGTTCCCACTGGAAATGTCCTACCAGATCTAAGTTCTGCTTCGTTTCTTCCAATTACATCTTCAATTTATTAATCGGAAACATAATACCATGTAAAATTATTAATGTCTGAATTTTCATATTGAATTCAGTTCATATCTAAGTTACCGACAAGAGCGTATTAACCAGGAATCTGCTATTTTAATTCAATGAAATGGTAATGTAAACTGAAAGTGTCTTCCTATCTTTTTCGGTCTTAAAAGAAGCAGACGGTATCGAGTATGAATAATACAGGAACGTTACGGTCTGGCAATTTTCTGAAAAATAATGATACAGTTCAATATTAATTATTTGTACATACATTAAGTACCGAGTTGAAAATGTTGTTATATATATATATATATATATATATATATATATATATATATATATATATATATATATATATATATATATATGCAAAAGCAGGTAAGCAGGTAAGTTCAAATTTTAAAAATTCTGTATTTCTTGCAACAATTGTGTATAAAAATCCCATAAAACTTCAACAAGTAGAATTTTATTTAAAAAAAAAAATGAACTCGCTCGGTTTTTTCTCGAAGGTCTTCGTAGCGCTGGTTGTTGATTGACACTGTATTATGCTTTACGGAAAAAAGACACTGGGCTCAGCAGGTTGTTGGATGTTGAAACAGAAGGAACGGGTTGAAGAAACTCGACGATTGCGATCCCGAGCAAGGATCGAGAGAAGGAGGACGTTGGTGTCCGCTCGAGGCCTTCACTGCTCGCGAAGAGGACTCGGTAAGGATGGTTGTTAGCAGAGGCAGCAAGCATGCATTAACAGTACTCTGGATGGGCCGGTGGTTCTCTGGTTCCTTGATTTCCGTTCCTCCCCTCCAGGAGACAGTACCCGTTGAAGGAACAATCTACCACAGAAGGGAGAATTCTTCCGTGGTACACGCGCCGCAGTTCATCGGGAATCTTCGTCAAAATTGCATCCCTCATCGTGCAGTCCTTCCAGATAGGAAGTGTGGTTTTTCTTTTTTCTAACACGTGTTACCGATCACCGAACCAGCCGGGTACAAGGATAGAAGAACAACCAACGGGAAGATCATGTTGACAGTTCTGCTCGCTGGATTTTGCACGGTAGGTCCAGTTTTCAAAATTGTCCCTGCTAGACCCCTTTCGTAGGGGTCGCACGACCTCGAATTCGATTTCTAAGTGTACATAGGCTTGCGCAGGTATTTTTGCGGATATTCGAATCAAAAAGAGATTTATCTATCTTTCAGAGAAAAGAATTCAGACGAAAGAAAAACTAGATAGATGTTTATTCGAAATTCAGGAAATCTGCAGCATACATACGTTAATATAAATGTGAAATTTTTCTTACTTTTTGTAAGAAAATGATAGACCGTTCTGCGTGCTATAAGCAATTTGAAATTTCTTATTTTCGTTTCACATACTCAGAATGTTCAGTAAACTATCGGTTAGTAATTATAACTTACAAATCGACTTGAACTGACTTGTTTCTTAAATATCCTATGATTGTAAATTTTGTTTTTACATTTCTACGTTTCCTTATTGTTACAGCAATAAATTTACAACTTCTGCAAAACAGCCAAAAACAAACGTAAATTAAGTTTTAAGCGGTCGTTGCGAAGAGAAAGATTCAGTAGTGGTTTCAGAAAATTTTTTTTTATCAATTTACTTTGAGGTTTTACAAATTTATCTGGATCGAAGAACACGTTTTGTTGTCGATACCTGAAAAACTTTTGCCACGAGGAAATCAACGTTTTGAGAATATGGGACCAAGACCAAAAATTGATTCGATATTTGTGAAAAGTATACAAGTCGGAAATAACGTGCGCCAAGGTTTTTGAATGTACGAACATTACAGAGTAGTATGGATAGAGGCGGTTTGATGTCATCTTGCTGAAACGGGAAAAAAGGAACAGAATTTATGGCGCCGTAAAGGCACGGTTGCGGTTCTCTCGTACAAAACGGAAATATATATGTATATATATATATACTGTATATAGTTATCTAGAAGGCAATCGGGAGAGAGGATTCGAGCAGGCAGGACCGTTTTACGTAACAGATTTCGGTTGTTTCTCTCTTCCCGTTAAATTCCCGGGCATCAATCGAACCGGCCCGCGCGTGTGCCACTTCATTATACCTTCACGTGTGCGCACATCATTAAAATGTGTCGACGTTTACACGTCCCAACGTGCGTGTCCGAAATCTGCGAGATCTCATGCGTCTTTCTGCCTTTTACCCTGAATTATTCAGAAGACATTTTAAACGACGTTATTTGCCACTCTTATCTGCACGTGCCGCAAACTACGTCTCTTGATGATATTTGTTCTGACGTGCTACTATTAGGCTGGTAGGAAAATGATCGAATTCCATCGCTTTCTGTTTTCAAATGATTTTTCTAACAAATCCTATGCTGCTCCTCATTTCACAGCTAATTTATTGCTTAGTCCATCAGCCTGGAAATCGTTTGAGCTGAATCATAGCATTTCAAAGTTAGTGTTTAAAATCGGCCATTAATTTTTTACACTAGTACCGGACTAATTTCAACATTCTTCAACAACTCGTATTACTTATGTTTTCATTCAAAAGCTAATTAGTAAAATTAGAGAAAGTTGTCTCGCACTGTTTTCAAGTAATAGCGCAATTAGTTAATAACTTCCTTTTAGTTTCTCTCTGACTGGTGAAAAATTGCAAATTGCTTTAATGTTCTGAGAGACAAACGTACGATGAATACGAAGTGGCATTTTTTGTGAAATCTATAAATCTAGCTTCTACCAATTAAAGGTCAATGAGACAACGAGAAAGAACAATGGAATTATTTCATTGAAAGAGGCTAAAGAACGGCAAGTTCTTCCACATGAAATATCCAATTAATGCAGTGATAGTTTAGACGAATATTATTTCTCTTGATACTGCTGATAACGTTTTAGGATCGTAACACAGCGGTCATAAAAATTACAATTCTTTCAAATAATTATAAAGCGGACGCATATAATTGTTAAATAATACTCCTTTACGTGTTCGCTGTTACTTCATCGAATTTTCCATTATTCTCGCGAACATAATTATTTCCATTACCATTCACCGACCCAATTGAATTTCCTCGTGTCGCCGGCCTTCTCGCGCACCGAACCAATCGGGTGCTGCCTAGTCGATCGAAAAAGTGTTAGCGTTTCGATAAAAATCCGTTCGAAATCATCGCAGTCTATAGCTCGACAGTTCGTTCGCAAGAAGACCTGGTTAAACAGCAATACCTTGAATTCTTCAATCACTGCTATTGTTTTCTTTTTTTAACAAAAGGATAAATATTGACTGATATCTAATAAATAGTACTATAAAAATATTAAATAATTATTACAGTTAAATTGACTAATGTTTCTTTTTTTTTTAATGGTTTTAGAAATTGTTGTGGCAGTATTTCAAAGAAATTACAAAAAATATTACAAAATATTTGGTACATTACAAAATTTCTATTTAATAGATTACTAAACGTTTCAATGTTATGTGTGGAAATCGGATCAGTTTCGTATGAATAATTGAAGATATTCAAAGACGGAAGAAAAATTCAGTTTTAGAATGAAAATAGCGCCGAGTGCAAAGGGTTAATAAACGTTCTAAAATAACTTGTGTTTGTGGAACTTTTATTGTACAAATTCGAAAATATCTGTCCCATAAAAACGATATTCCAGAAGAACAGATATCTTCTTGAACGGAATGTAAAAGTTCGATTTTTCCGACACGAGAGATGTAACTGTTTATTTCGTTTCCGGGGTTGTTCTGTAAACTGCACCGCGTATAATTATCTTATAAAATGCATCGCAGATCAGTTTATTGGATCTATCATTTCGCAAGAGTTAATCGCGATGCTTGTCAGTATCTCGAGCCAGAACGCTTTGATATTGACCTACCTTGAGGAAATAACCATGACCTATACCACTATTACTCGTCTGGCTGACCGTACGATGGGTAACCTGTATGGTACGCATAACGAATATCTTAGGTGGGCATCAGAGCGTTTCTTTACACCGTTATTCGAATTGAAGTCTGCTTTCCACGCGTGTTGGTCACCTTGTTTCATATCGAAGGTAACGCCACAGTAGACACTGCGATAAACGCGGAACAAACGCCGGCCCTCGGACCGGTGATCAGGAAGAGAATTCGAGTGACACGTGCTAATTAAGACTATTACGGTTCTGATGTCGGGAGGTTAATCAAGATATTATCCCAGACATTTAAGAAAGAATTTATCGCCGAAACAAATCGTCTTAATTCATGGGCGAGGCTGTAATTTTTATGTTGATCATATCATATCTATCATCGTATTTCAGAGTAAAGTGCTCTTTCCCAAAGTACTGTAAGAGTTTTTGTTTCAACAAATCAGAAAACTGTTCTGCATTAATTTTTTCTACACGTATTCACCATTACTTCGAGTATACTGTATACAGTCCAAATACGGGTCTAGCCGTGGACATATATCGACCAGGAGATACTGTTCTTTGATCCACGCGACCTTATACTCCTCGGCGGCCGAGACCTTCGAGTTCATGATAGTTCTGGGAGTTTTATCATTTAGTTTTTTTTTTTTAATCATATTACTCAACTTACATGCAAACCCTTCGCGTTTGAAAAAGTACCATTGATCTAAAACTCTTATCCAGGATTATCGATAGAGATGAATTAATTTGTCTAGTAGGGAATATACATGTTTTGCTCAATTGTGTACACCGTAAATGCTGAAATATGCGGTCTGTTCATGATTGCGGTCAATTCAGCTGCGAGAGTAACAATTTACTCAAGTACGTGATTAAGCTGTGGACAATGTGCACCGGAGGATTTCGAGAAAACAACTGACATAATCTGACAACTCGTTAAAAAAAAAAATAAAAAAACAAAAGGAAATAATATGTAGCAGCTGTTTTGACCCGAATTGGACAGTTCAGGGTTTAAGAAACCGCTTCCTTTTAAAGTGGGACGTCGCTTATTTTCGTTGTGAAAAGTAAAGTTCCGACGTGATGTGGGCCACTGTGCACGGTTGCAGGCGAAACTGAATGGCTTTAAATTGCCGTAAAAATAGGGAGCAACTTCTTTTTCTTTCCCTTACGATTACGACGAGCATGCGTTATCTGCAACAATCGATAAAGTAAATGTGGTTTTCTAAAGCACGTAAACAAATTAATGATG
Organism: Seladonia tumulorum; assembly: GCA_913789895.3. Taxonomy (NCBI): domain Eukaryota; kingdom Metazoa; phylum Arthropoda; class Insecta; order Hymenoptera; family Halictidae; genus Seladonia; species Seladonia tumulorum. The sequence continues at coordinate 31,203,925 of OU565267.1, forward strand.
CATGCTGCATTTTGTAATAACGAAAGGTAATGTTTTTCCGATGGAAGTGCATTATTATAAAAATATATTAACGAAATCCTTACAATATAACGAATAATTTTATTCGAATATTGTTGTTTGCGTGTTGAACATCTGCAATGTGTTGCGAAACTTTCGTTCAACGCACGCCATTATTACGTTTCCATGTGAAAATTCAGCATTTTATTATTGGAATAACGATGATACAACGAATAACTGGCAAATAATGTTTATCAGTATCTTTATCAGTATCAATTCAATATCAATTATTTTACTAAGTATTCGAATAGGTTGATAAAAACGTAATACAATATTCTTAGATTTTTCTAAATATCTTCAATCGATAGAGTTACATTAATAAGATTTTTATGTGAGATTTCCAGAAAAGTGTTTGTCGCTTTCTGTGTGAACAATTAAAAATTAAAGTTCTTTGAATTACAAGATATTATGGAACGTTTCGCTCCATTAGCCGAAGGTCACGCGTTGGGGCTATTATAGAGGAAAACATGGCCGAAATAGAGAAAACAAATCGCGGATGAGAACTACAGTGACTCCAACTAATATTCGCACACTCTTAAGAATTGCATAACTTTGTCAATGTTGGACTATACTACTTGAATTTTTTTGAGAAATTAGAACAATTGGAGCGTTACATAACGTGAGAAAAATGTTTGATTAAAATTGCAATTGGTCGAAATTACAGAGAAAGTACTAAAAGTTGTATTTTACAACTTTTTAATGCGGGCCTAGACTAAAAATTTTAAAAAGTACGTTTTGTACATCTGTATCAATTATACATATTCTGAATATTTCATTTAAATCGGTCAACGTTGCACTGAGCTACAAACGTTTAACGATGAAAACTTAAGGGTGAAAGTCGCACAATTTTGGCCTTGACAGGGAATTTCGGCCTTATGTAATCATTTTCTGACATCTGTAGCTCATTGCAACGTTGACCGATTTTGATGAAGTTCTCAGAATATTGCAATAGACCAATTGCAATTTTTGTAAAAAAATTTTTTCACGTTATGTAACGATCTAATTGTTCTAACGTCTCAAAAAAAAAAAAATCAAGTAGTATAGTCCAATATTGACAAAGTTATGCGATTTTTAAGAGTGTACGAATATTAGTTGGAGTCACTGTATGTACACAGGCTAACGAAAATATTCGAACGCTCTTTAAGCTACTATAACTTTTTTTAATTCGATCAAACAACCTGACATTTTTTAGCAATTTGAAGAATTAGTTTTCCAAATGATGTGCAAACAAGATTTTGAAAAAATTGCAATTGGTAAGAGTTACATGAGAAAATAAAAATGGCACTTTTTACAACTTTTTTTATTTGAGCCTATAATGAAAATTTAAAATATGCGTTTTGTAGATGTATGTTAATTATACACATGCTGAAAATTTAATCGAGATCGATTAATATACACACGAGCTACGAGTAGTTAAAAGTGGTGAAAATCGTAGTTTTTCACGACTTTTGATCAGTTTCTGCTTAAAATCCACAAATTCTAACATCTTTAGATGCGTGTCGTTTTTATCTGCATCAAACGCACTGTTACAAAACGCATATTTTAAATTTTCATTACAGGCTCAAATAAAAAAGTTTTGGAAAGTGCCCTTTTTATTTGCTCTTCTAATTCCTAGCAATTGCAATTTTTTCAAATTCTTTTTTGCACGTCATTCGGTAAACCAATTCTTCTAATTGCTGAAAAAATGTCAGGTATTTTGGTCCAATTTAAAACAAAGTTATACTGTTTTAAAGGACGTTCGAATACTTTCGTGAGCCTGTGTACATAGAAGAATCGTGGACGGAAACGTCGCGAACGTTGCCCGAGCAAAACCGCGTAGACGAATGACGGTGGTATTGTTTCAGGTTGCCGCCACCGTTGCCCAGGATTACGAGGTCTCTGAAGTTCAGTGCAGCGGCGTAGGATCAGCCGCTGATTTGCTGACAGCAAAGATCAAAAGGCCAGTCGGCTTCAGAGGGGCGCCGCTTTTTGCCGACGACAGACCCGCCAATCCGCTCACCGACATTCACTGCCAGATCAGGCCAGATCCCAATGATCCTCAGGAAGATAACTATTTCCTGAAGGTTACTGACTTCTCGAGATGCGGTGTCCTCAAGAGAAACGTGAGTCGCCCTTCGAGAATTCGTTTCAAATTCCTCGGGCCCCGCGCGAACTGTTACGGACACAACCGGACCTCCCGCACCACATCTGCTCAATGTCAACATATTTTTATCATAAGATTGACATTGACTTTTCACGAGGCCGTAACTGGAAATTAACGAATTCCACTTTTTAAACCTCTCTACTCGAAGCTATTTCAACTCCAAAATGAAACATTTCTTCCGACTTAGAATATTGCCCTTCTATATATATATTTTTTTCATGTTATAAAAGGGTGCAACTTACTCGTACAATACCGAAATGTTTAGTAATTTATTAAATAGAAACAAATTTAATAATGATACAGCAATTTTTAGTGACGCTTCATAGTCGCCATTCGAGTGCTAAGGGTTAATAACTTTCCCACCATTTCTTAGGACCTAAAGACTAACACCTTATCAATTGGCTGCCTGAGCTACCACATCTGGCAATTTTTTTTTACACCCTCCACTATCATAGTGATCGTTTCTTCAACCCTTTGCCATCCGAAGCCGTTTCGTTTCAAAAATTTCCCTTCCTTATATCCCCATATTTAAATGTACAGAATAGTTGAAAATACCACAGTTGTTCTTGCGTCACAGTGACATTACTGACGAATCAATGATCAACAATCTCGTCACTGACGAGTTTGTACAACAGAAAAAATTATTTTCTAAACCTGGTGGAAACAATGGTGTCATCTGTATAACGCCGACGAGGCTATCAACGTGTTAACATGTTTGCTACCAGCAGCGTTTACTTTGACAACAGCGGTCATAATTATACAAGTCGACTTCGAACCTTTGTGTAAACTAAAATTTGCTGTGTCTGCTGCAAAAAATCGAAACCAGTTAGCAATTTCTTTCTTTATTGATTTCAGTAGGTGATTCAGTTAATTCATGCATTACTCAGTTCGTCTGTTTTAATTAAGTTCCACAGCTTTGTGATGTTTAAAAATACTGACCATGATCAACCTCAATAGTATAAACGATAACAACATTTACGTGTTATCCTTGAAAATAATTTCCTAAAGATACGACACATAGACGAAAATGTTTCTCGCACTTCTGAGATTGCTGAAAGTCCAAAATCGGTCCTGGCTCTGACGTTCATATTCATCGTGTTACTAAAACGGCACTGTTTTAAATAATCTCTAATCCCTGCTATGAAGCACACGCCACCGACGACTATTTGGATAGCAAAACGTTCGAGGTGCTCTCAGATTTTCCTGAGAGCTAAGAACTCGTTCACAGGCAAAGCAGTATAACAAGGACTTCTCACTTGACCGTGACCCAAGAAGCGAACACTTGAAAGAGATACAGACGTTCAGCACCGCTTCAAGAAATGGGAGAACCTTTTCCATCGATGTGTCGTTTCTCAAAGCAATTATTCTGAAGAGGATCACCTTGAACGTTGAAAAAGCAATGCGGAGAGGTTTCGCGAATGTAGTCTTGCCTCAAGGAGCAAAATAAACACCAGCTCCGTAAATACATATCTCATATAAAAATAGGAGAGACGAAAGACTGATTTACAGATCGTTTTGGAATCGCTGTTCAGTTTAGTAGTTGTTGAATACTGCTATAGTAAATCCAGATATAATTGTTTTAGCTTATAATATACTGTGAAATATGAAGTATCTTTCTGACATGTATTATTTTCTAAGTAACAATGATAAAAATTAATAAAATACCGACTAGAATCCCAAAATAAATATATTCACTAGGTTTTATATTTATTTTAAAAAGGAATTCGAAATTGCTTTTATTTACTTATAATTGCTTATATTACCCAATCTAGAGGTCACAAACACAAAGTTTGACTGTTCTTAATTGCCAATAATACCGATCGATCGATTAAAAAATCCTTTCTGTCATTCTACTAAAGTATGATGATTCGTCAATTTTGGCAGAGTAATCGAAAGATAATGTAATGTCCGGACGTCAAAAATTATATAATACTTACGACTATCATATCAAAAAAATCTTCGGGAAAAGTAAATGCTAATTATACGTAGCAATGACCTAATTCAAAATGATGCACTTTTATGAACGATATCATTTTATTGAGTATGCAATACAATACAGTGTTCCTCCGAGTCCCATCCATATGAAATGTCGTATTTCGACGAAGTGACCACATAATGTTAGAAATTTTTTACAATATACAAATTTTTAGTGACTGTACAATTGGTAAATTCGTTTATTTATTTACACTCATTTTTTTATAATCATAACATATCGCTTTTCCCTTTTATACTGTCGACAGGGTTTCATTCACCTGAGAATATGGTTTCCTCTATTTTCCGGCGTTGTAATGCTAGCCGATCAAGAACTGATCCTCATGTGTCAACCGCCTGAGCCCACGTTACTTCGACATAAAGCTGCTGGTTTTGCGGGCACGTTGTAAGTAGCTAATACGACCGAAATCCTTATTGCCGAATGTACAGAAGATTTCTACAAATGCGAGATATTTTTGAAAAATATTTATCGATACACAATTTCACAATTACAAGTTTAAGAAGTATTAGGTTGTCCCATAAGTAACATTTAAATTCTAACTCTTTGCACTCCGCTGTCCCCTCTCATGGGACATCGTAATTCTAGCATATCACTCGGATGTCCCCTTAAATTATAAAAAATAAAATGTTGATTTTTTTGCAAATATATACTCCTCGATGTCAACCAATTCATATAAGTCCAATATCATTATAATACGTTACTTGGTTCCAAAACTATACTAAATAATACGAGGGTTTGTAAATGCACGTTTCTGCCACGAAGTGGCGCTGAGTATGTAGCTGGTAGCTAACGTCCAGAATGGTTCGGAATGCAAAGGGCTAAAAATAAAATATGTAATAACCCTTTCATTCCACAACCTCTTCTGACCTCTTTGGCAAAGACATCATACCGTCACTATAAAATCTCTGCGGTTTTTCATTAAAATATAAACATATCCATGGCACGAACTTATGGGACGACCTAATACACTTCATGGTAGGTTTGGTGGTAAGTGAGCGGTACTGTGTAACAGATATCGGAACATTCTGAAATTAACCATCCCTTTCAGCCCGCACAGTGCGAGGGTGTCCGGTGTGGTCGAAGAAACCCCGGGTCGTTTGGAGTACGAGGTGGCTCTTTATCGGGAAGCTACGGGAAATGTGTCGGACGCATCCGGATCTCAAACCGTCGATCAAGCGGTCCCTATCGGCACGAAACTCCAGCTGAGAGCTAGAATCAGCTCGGACAGCGCATGGGGATACATTAAACTCTTGGAGGTGACTGTCAGTCCTGATCCTGATCAACCTCACGCACCAGGAAGCGTCGTCCTCGTGAAAGACGGCTGCAGAAATCGAGACTTCGCTTCGATAATTCCTCATCAGCCGGCTCGATATCGGGAGAGGAAAAATGAGGTTTTCCTCGATTTCGAAGCGTTCCTCCTGAGCTCGATGAGGGAACGCTCTACGTTGTGGATACACTCACAGATTAAAGCCTGCATGGAACCACGAGACTGCCAACCGGTAATGACACACACAGTTCAAGGGTTACCGAAGTTCCATGCTTCACTTGTCCAACCATTTCACCGCCGATTAATTCCCTGTCCGTCATTTTGATGACTTAAGATCGTACAAAGACTACTGGAACTTCAAAAAATCAGACAATAGGTTCATCTGAGATACTACGTACACTATGTACACAGTTTTCAATATTCTGAGAATGCTTGAGGCTTTGAATTGTAATTGCTTTAGGATGCAGCTGCCCAGAAATTGGAAGTCGAAGTGAATGTGATTAAACATTCAGTGGAAGGACTTGTTAATTTATTATCAGAAAGATGTTGTTAGAGATTCTGTAATTGCTTGAGGCTTTGAATGTTTTGAGTAAACAATTCACCAAACATTGTCAAAGTAAGCCAACTCGAGTAGAACCCTTCTAGCTATCCAATGGTCCTGTACTCTCTTAATTTGTCCGTTTTGTTAGTATCAAATTGACACGATAAGAAATGAAAAGGATGAAAATATAAATCATTCATTTATAGTAAAATCAGATAAATAATACTTTTTCAGAAGCAATGCGAAAAGTATCGGAATTAGCACAAGAAACGAAATGGAATGAAGTATTTTTGGTTTTAAAGATCCCGATAGCTCTCATACTTTGAGACACATAAGTCATTTTTTTATGAAAAAACCTTTCACATTACGAGTTTATGTGTGTTGAAATTAAAAACGTAGAATCTCTGTCTGTAATTGAAAGTTGTATGAGATCAATATGACCCAGCAATACATAGAAAATCAAAACAGATTCGTGTTTTTGCACGATATGATAACAATTGCGATACACTCCTTCCTTATCTTATCTGATTATTTGTAAAAAGAGTGTTTATAGAGCATACTGTTTATCCTCGCGCATTTTATGTGTCCGCGTTTAATTACAAACAGACCATTATCTTTTACAATGTTGAAAGAAAGGCATGAAAAAATTGTTTACATGGAATTTATAAGAAACTTTTTGAACCAAAATGTTTCATTCGCATCATTCGTTAGTGCGTTCCATTAAAAATTTAACAATATAAAGAAGATATATATTCATTTTGAACGACTATTTAAATATTCGCGCACAGATCGACAAGAGACTAAAAACTATTATATATTACAAACATATGTGTTTATAGGAATTCTGTTTGGACCTGTTTGAGCCATCGGGACACGGAAAGAGAAGAAAAAGATTTGTAGAAGAGGAACCATCTATATTTCTTTCTAAAGACAGGCGTTCGATAAAAGAATACAATGATTCGACTCCGTTCACAAAATTCAAGGATAATATAGAGTTCGCAGTAATGATGTCTGACGGTGAGTATTGAAATTAATTCGATATTTAAAGTAGCCTTCGAGTACATCAATTTTAAATCAAAATATCATTCCATAAAATTAATTATCGATTACTTTTCGACGGTAAGAGAGTATTTTTATCATACATTTCGTCAGTTCGTAACAAATTCTTGTCGAAAACTAGTTGCACATCCATATATAAATGTGTACGAAAGCTGAAACAAAAGTGTAGACAAGAGTACAGAATACAGCAGAAACAGTACAACATCTCAAAGAAGCAGTGGAATGTATTCCCAGATTAAATGCTTATAGTAAAATATTAAATTAACGATGATCCCTGGTGATAAGAAATGAATGCGACCTTAAAGTTTAATTATAAATAAAAGAATGCAGTAGTATCATAAATAATTGTATTCTTAGCCGATGATCGCACAGGAGTGAAATTGATTTTTATAATTTTTCAGATCTATATCAAAAAGTGACTACCGGATTTGAAAACAGCTGCGGTAGTTTTCTTTACGTTGCTAATGGATTGGGAGCACTTCTCGCTTTATCAGCCTTTATCATGTGTTATCTAGCTTTACGTTTACACAATTTGTCGTCGACTACACCGCAAAATAAATCAATCGACGAACTGATCCGAGACCGAGCGCAAAAATTTTCGGAGACAACCCAAGGCTACACCGGTCGATCAACGGTACAATAGCAAAGTGTTGCACATTGTGTATCATACTTGACCAAACACATCACCTAAGCCTTCTATGCCGAAGGGAAAGACCAAACAATTCACGGTGTACATATACAAGAAGTATAAACTGCAGAAATAGCTTGAACTTGTTATAAGAATAACAAATTATTAAAAACAGTATACATGTAAAACATACAATTTTTGTAAATAATACGTATACAAGGTGAATCACTCTAACTTAGTATCCCAAATAACTTCGTGATTTAGACACTGATGGTTCAATATTGTCGAAGTAAATGATTGTGCGCATCGTTATCTATAATGTCGTACAAGCGAAAATTGTCGACAATCACTGTAATTTATACTCGTGTATATATAAATGGGTGTGATAACAGGATGATAACACTTTAAATCATTGGTCTGCAATAACTACACTGCGCTTGAGTTACTACTACTGTGTTACATTTCTGAATGAATGCATTCCAAGGAATTTTGACTTTTCAAATTTTATTTGAAATGCTTTTAACAACCTTTAGAGTGGTACAATATGAAGAAGCTAGCTGGGATACATGTGTACTATTTAAAATTGGAAAATGTAATAAAACTTGATAGCTTTATTGTAGGAGTATTTACTACATTGTGTTATTTGCAATGTAAAAATCATAAAGACAAATTTCTTTTACTTTACAAACTCTAACTGAAATGCAACTTCTTTGCCGTTACTTTCTTAATTGATGATTCACCGTACACGTTCCATACAGCCAGGTGCATAGAAAACTGATTACCTTTCAATGTTCGCACTCGATATTTACGATATTCACTCACTTTGAAATAATTTTTACCGGTCAACTTATCGAAACGTACCAAGTGCTATTACGTGACCTGAAAGAATCTTCATTTATAATAATAATTTGAAACTCGATGTAGAATAATAACATAGATCCGGGTTTCATAAAATGATTTTATAATTGCGACACAATGTACATACATACACATGCCAAAATATTTATATTTATAAATAAAAATTGAATGTCCAAGGACGCTTACCAAGACTTCCTTTGGCAATCAATTGATTAAAGTATTTACAAAAAATAAATACAATAAAATATCTAATTGTGTACATGACCGCGTAATCCGATTATTTATTATAGAATAAGTTATGATTTTATACTCGTGCAAGCGATTATAACTTTAGAAGTATTAAATTATTTATCAACAAAATTTAATCGGTTCTTTGATTTTGCTTTTCAACATTTTATGACGTATTGTATTATACTATAAATATATACTGCAATGTTCAGCGACAGGACGCGATCGCACAACGATCTATGTGTCCGAATCAACGACAATCAATAATAGTTGGTAGCATTAAAACGTATCGAGAACAATTTCTATAATAAATTAAGCAATCGAATGCACGTATACGCCTAACGCATGTACTAAAGTGCGTAGAACTGTTTTACAATCTAACTTTATGTGTACGCTCAAAACCACTCTTTGGTTAATGTTCTAGTTTAGAATAAAAATAATGTAACGTTTTGTTACAAAGTGTGGCACTTAGCATTTATTTTATATTCTTTAACATTTACCTATAAATATATATATATATATATATATATATATTTATACACACATTTTTTTCTCCTTGTATAATGCATCACTCATTCAAATTAATTACACACATCTATTTAACAGGAGCGATTGCAAATATTACTTTGTGTGCATAATAAATATATCTAGACACCGCGCAATGAGCTTTACTAGTACGCAAAAATAGACAAAAAAGGTGCATTTTTGACATTTTGAAAACTCTAATTATACGAACAACAATGACTTTTAAATAATCAACAACATTTAGATGGCAAATAATTGTTTTAAATTTTAAGTGACTGCTAAAGAGGATTACGATTTTACTCTAACTTGTGCCTTTACACCAAACTGTTTAAGGTAAAAAAAAGGAATGATAAACTTTGTTTGCTATAATATTCTTATATTATTAAATCTATTTGGAAACGTTCTATATATTATTTTAAGAAAAAAAATCGTAATATTCTAATCAGTCGCTTAAAGATTGATCGTGTTTACATATCAAACACACAATTTCTGTCTTTGTAGATAAAAATTTCAGTTACAAATTAAAATTAATAAAACGTGTGAAAATCAAAGGACACATTATCTTTGGTTCAAACCATTTCTTACTCATTAATAGATAAGTTATATAGACGTCGATAAAAAATTATACACAATAAAATAATGCAAAATCTCAATACGATTTTAAATTATTTTCGAATTTTATGATACTAAAACCATTGTACAAAAATAAATGATGTAAAATCCACGGATAATTAGATTTGCAGAAATGCAAGTCTTGTACCAGACTTATAAAAGCATTCTAATGATTAGGTCGTTCTTTCTTTCTGTTTTTATACATACTTATGCTTCTATGTAATGACGACTGTGTAAAAATTAAATATATTTACACTTTCTTAATGTTATGTTAATATTAAATAGATGTATAATGTTTATATACAATAACTAGACTATGAATGTCTAAGCAAATTCATCATTTTTTGCAGTAATTTATAAAAGCTACAATCAAACGAATTAACTGGTTTTGTTAAGCGTATTACTGTTACAGATCAAAATTAAAATAAAATGTTTACTAAATATCATCAAAACTTTCATAGAATTGCACATTTACAGATAGTAGTATAAATGCAGAAAATCTGCAGTCTAATGATAACATAGCATACTCTGCTCTACGTTACACTGCTTAATTAAAAATTTATAGATATGCACGATTATTTGTGCACTTTTGTCGTTGTATGTCTTTTTCCTTTTTCGTTGAACAGTGAAAAATGTTGAACAACACTTTTACGCGATAATACTTTATCTATGTTAACCATAAATAATTAAGCCACATATATGTTTAAACATAAGTAAATAAGTTAAATATCGGTGTGATATCGTATTTATAAGTATTTCCATAAAATATGATTATCACACGCCCTGAATGATCAGAGAGTAAGTTAGTCAGTCCTCTCTTTGTTCTTAGATTTTATGAATGCCTCATATGCTGCTAACTCTTTCTTCTCCTTCTTTAAATTTCTGTCCTCAAATTCCAATCTGTAATTAAACACTATATCAGAGCGTGATAAGTCTGTTTAATATACTTGGGATATGCAAACGTCTTCAAGTGTCATCAACATATTGAGTTAAGTCAATTGAAGAAGTTTTGGCTGAATAAAGTGAGTTTGATAAAAGTCCTTCTTAGCATAAAATTGCATATCCCATTAGAAAAGCGTGAATAGATGAATGGCAAAACAAAAATTATAAAATAAAATAAGGACAAATATGATTATTGTAAGCTGAATGAGAAATTGTAAAGTGCAAGATGGCAAAATTTAACAGGACAATGGTTGATCAAGTTGTTAATTACTGTATTCACCTCTTTCGCTGGTAATTGTTTCACACGGATTCGCATGACCAAACCGTGTACAGTAAAAAAATTGTTTAAAGAAAACAAAAAAAAAGTAAAATAAATTGAAAATTCTGACAAAACAAAATTTTCGACGTGTGTGGCACTTCATTTCGAACTCCGAGACAAAATGTTTCGACGCGCGTGGCACGTCATTCCATCGCAAAGGGTTCATATTGGAAGATGAAGTACAGAATACAATAATTTTTTGCAAAATTACGTATACAGTCAGTCTTCAAGTATTACATATACATATGATTAAGTGGCAAAATATTAATTCTATGCTTTTAGTCATGATATGATTAATTCCGTTAATACGTTATTTATTATATGAATTAGCTATTCGTACACCAGTATCTTTTTCGTGAAAGAAGCGTATCAACTTCGACAATAATCCCTTAAGAACACCAAAATAATAATAACTACATTATTAGCAAGTAATTAAAAAATATTCTTATCCGAAAATATAATCTAGTAATCCTATGTTGAATTGTATTCAGTTAATCATTTACAGCCTTTGAAAAATTAAAAATATATTTGTTGTTTATGTTGCTTAAATTAAGAACTATATTGTTTTAAACTCTTTTAATTGTTTCAAATACAACATTTAGTTTTGATTTCATTTTTGAGTTGTTAATAATGTTATCTATTAATTTGATCAAATTCATGCTTAAACAGAAGGATTAAAATACAATTATCAAAGAAACTAATTGGTCAAGCTTCTTTCATGTAAAAAATATTAATGTACGAATTGATTTATTAAATATAAATAACATTCAAAAATCAAAAGTGTGAAGATTCCTAGCTTCTTAGAAGTTTTACATGTAACTGATCGTTTAACCCGTTGTCTTACCCGCTAACCCCCGATTGCTTGGGCTAGAATAAACAAGAAGGTCGGTCACACGTCGAGCCATTTAGCTATTTAGCTGTTTAGCCGTGAGCTCGAATTTGCGCAAAATGTATGCGTCTTATGACATGTATATTTCGGCGCGAAGAAAGTAATAAAATGTCGAGAACTGAACCATGGGTCTGAATCGTGTTGTTTACGTTTGTTGGTGTTTGGTCCAAACGAGGTACCACGGATCAGACTCGTGCTTATTATTTTTGGCCCGAATTTCTTACCAAGAGTCTCACTCGTTGTTGTAGGACAAGGGGTTAAAGTACGGTGTTGCATTTTTATACAGCATGTAACTTCAATTTTGAACTAAAGAAAACGTATTTTGATATCATGCACAGGATGAAATACGTAAAACTGATCTACCTGTGAAGTATAATGCGTTCGACTATCTTTTCTGTCGTCATATCATTACCACTGTCCAACAACTTAAATTTATTTTGCCGCTTAGGCTCAGCATATGGATCATTACCATCTTCGCAAGGCATTATAGGGGTCTGACCATGGCAAACAACGGAAACATCAAAATGTTCCATAAGATCTTTCGTAACTTCATATGGTGCCCCAATTACTACTTCATTAACATACTATGAATTGAGAAAACAGTAAATATTAAGTAAGCACTGACCAAATCAGATTTTGATTCAACTTTTCACATGATATTTCATTTTTTACCTTGCACGCTAGAACACTAAGTACTCTTTCGTGGAGATTCATAATTGGATGATTACCACCTTTATATCGATTAACTACTGGATCTGTATGTAGTCCAACTATGAGATAATCACCTTCTTTCTTGGCAACCTCTAAGAAATCTAAGTGACCAACGTGAAAGAGATCAAATGCTCCTGCTACATAAACAATTTTGTCTCCAGGCTGTGGACTCTTCCCGTCGCTAAACTGAATAATCTTCTGTGTGGTAGGTAAAAATTGTGAACAGCCCGTCCACGGACTTCTAGCCGCTTGATCTTGTCCCATACTTTTACTAGGTTCTCTATCGACACTATATTCGCTATCTCCTTGCTTAAAATGCTGTCTTGTCATTAATAGCATACGTCCTACTAAATCAGATGTTGAAACACCAGCAGTTCTTTGAACCTCTCTATAATAATGATGTAAGTTTTAAAACATTGTTTTCCATAATTTGTTGCAGTACAATACTAGTCACTTCATAACTGATTTATCACTTTAAATGTACTACCTGTAACGACCTGCTGCTTTGACCAAATGATACGTATCTATACCATCTGCTGTCATAGTAATGTCATCGCCATGTACACAAAAATCACAATTGTATTTATCTAATGTCTCCAAAGTTGTAACATAAGGTGCGCCTTCTACAACTTCGTCTACCCATTTAATACCACGAACCATTTTATACCTGACACAAAAACATTATATTACAAGACAAATATAAACTCTCCATAAAATAATCGAAAGGCATTAAATTGTTCGTCTGCAAAACAATTTGAAGAAAGTGTAATGAAATAGGAAAACAAAAAAAAAGGAATGTATTCAAATTCAAAATTTTGAATCATCTCTTCAACAAAAGCATACCTTTCCTCCTCCATAAACACTGGTGGTCCCTTATGCTTAGTAATTTCTTCATCAGTATGTATACCCACAACTAAATAATTACCTAATGCCTTCGCTTGTCGCAGAGAATTTGCGTGGCCGAAGTGTACCATGTCATAACTGTGTTAGAAAAGTTAATCATTTCTAAAACTTCATAGCAGAAATTATTCTTAGAATTGATAGCAATACGCGCCGGCAATTATTTCGAAGTATGTAGTTACGAGGAGATAATGTGTTCATTCCTACTGATATTTTGTGATAGCAAAAATTTAAGTAATACATTAAACAAAATTCAAATAGTAGTCAATAGTAGATTAAACAAAAAATTAAAAAAAAACAAAAGTGCGAAAAAGATACCGCGAACTTAATTAAAGTGTATGAACATAACTGCACGGGAATTAAAGTTGTCACTGGAATAGCTGCATGCATTGATTTATAGATGTAAGCAGGACGTACACCATATAATTCACGTTTTATTCTCAAGAAAATGACACAGTCATCCAACAATTTTGAAAAGCACGCGAATATTTGAAGTAATTGAATAGTAGAATTAATTTGATGGAAACTTACCAACCGTCACACCATACCCTTACTTCCTTGCGATTTTCTGTCATGATGAAAGAGTTGCTGATAATTTACAATAGATAAAAAAGAAACTCTCGTTTAGCGAAGAACAGTGGATAACCAAGAAGTACACTACGCCCACGGGAGCTTGAAGCGAACTGCGCGCGTCACGTAATTTTGATCAACCCACATCACCCCTCCACTTCTACTTTCTATGTATATACGTGTTTGAAGAGGGAATTTTCAAACGAACTTTAGACATTTTTAAAGCTGTGCGCAATATTAAAATGATATTGATTTATTAAAATAAGTAAAACATATTTCCATTCGATTTACTAGTTCAAACAAGTTGGTGCAAGGACAAGAGACTTTTAAACTCGTTGTAATTATTCACTGACTTGTCTTTATTCATCAAATACAAAGTTTAATCGATTATACTAAACACATACATTCAACTTTCAAATGCATGCTAACTAGTAAGCAATGTTACGTAATAGTACAATGTGATATCAGCACGATTAAAGTGGAATACTTTATTATTTATGGACCATTGTACAATATAAAAATATTCGGATAATTTCGAATCTACAATGTTTATTGTATATCAATGAGACAATAATACTTTTCGTTCCTACATCCTGATCTAATAGATTCGATTTATTCAATTGGTGTTAATAGATCTACTGACGCGATATTATAGTCACTGAAAATATACATGTTTATTGCATGACACGTTGAATATTGTAATGAACAGCGAAGGATATTATGGTGGGAGTTTCACTGCCGCAAAAACAATTGGACAGAGAAGTGATTACTAGACAGCGGATTTTATGTATTTATGACAAAAATGAATAGGCGTAATTTAAAACAGTAAAAACATTAGAAGAATTTTAAAAATTGTTATATTATCTTCAACCTATTAAACTTATTAAGAAAAAAAAAAAAAATTTCTATTTCACTCCAGTTTGTTGCAATGCCGATAGAAAATTTTTATTTTGTATAAAGATCCGCCGTCTAGTGATTACCAATCTTGAAAATTCTAATAATATCGCGGAAATGTAGTCATACAGAACGGCTATATATTGGAATGAATCAATAACACTGATCTGATCGTATGACTTCTGAAGAACGCTGCACACAAAATAAATAAGGTACTTTACCGTGAAGCACGGCACTGATTATATTTGTATCGACATGTACGTCAAATTACTTATGTAAACATTATCTCATTATTAGACAGCGGATCTTTATGCATTTATGGCTTCTGGAAATGTTCAAAAAATGCTATAATATAAAATTCGAGAGAATTTAACACGATTTTTATTTTGCTTTGGATCTACAAAGACTGTCCCCATTAAAAATAGGATTTTATTTCATTCCACTTTCTTAAAATGTTTCTATAAAAATTGGAAATTGCATAAACATCCGATGTCTACTCATTATGTATCACTGATAATAACAAAAGTGTAATATTCAAAATAATTGCATAAGAAAAATATTTTTTACATTATCCTATGTATCTTATCCATTATACTTTTACTTAAATGTACTAGGTTTTACGAAATTTACGTATATAAGTTATATGTATTTTAGAGCGTGTCGTGTTAAAGCAATGTTCTGTAAATATATGTTTTTTACGTGCATTAGAAATTTGATAAACTGTTTAACTTCCACGAGAAAAAAAATAAAGTATGATAATAAAATTTAATTAATTTAATGTATAACTGTTTATATTTCATACTTATATATTGTTTTATTAAATTTCTAATACTACACAGTGCACTGAGTTTTGATACATTTGTAAATTAACTACAGTGCAATGCATTGTACGTTTTTAAGTAATACAGCTAATTCGTGCATCATCAAATTGTAAATTACCACTTGAATGATGTTCCTTATTAGTTAATTTTATAAAGACCGCCACAAAGCGAGCTAACAAAAGTCACATTTTTGTTTTTTGCGAAAGTTGAATTTCCTTACTTATGTGAAATTATAAATTATAAAAATAAAAAATATTTCATTCAGGAAATAAATACTGCTGTATCTTGCATTTAAATTTTACGAACTTCTTTCCTGGTTGAATATACATTAAAATTCATAGAGAATAGACTTGTACGAAGTATTGCAAAGAAACAAGTGATCGCAACTGCATGCCGTCATAAATCGAAGGTTATCAATGTTTTACCTTCTATTATTACACTTACATTTATTTTTACTAAACAAAAAGCGAGAATGCTAAGTGTCCTCGATTCGACACGACTGGGACGTCCCTAATATGTACGTCCCGTCCTGATTTTGAACGGTAATTACTACCGCATTTGTTCTAATTTACTTTGTGTCCGATCTCAGTAAGAAGCACGTTATACGGAAAACATGTTCTCTTTCGAATAGAATTTCCCTCCTTTTCTTATTTTTACTATATTACATAAAACTCTTTTGGAGTTATTTATATTGAAGTTAATAACCATTTTGTTGTCTATAGTTGCTCCCACCACCGCCACCTCCACTACCGCCGTATCCTCCACTGCCGTTTTGATAACTGCTAGAGCCTCCGCCAGAAACTCCACCATAACTGTTTTGAGAAAATGCTTTGCTACTGTAATTTCCTCCTCCCATACCGCCTGAAAAAAAGAAGATAAATAACACTTAGGGACATTCTAACTTCCCGATATATTCGAGAATCCCGAAATTTTCGAAAATCCGTCTTGATCCCAAATAAAATTTTCGACCCGTCGCGACCTAACATTTTCGGATTCTCATACACTTCTAGTTACTATTATTACTGCTTACTGCTATTATTGCCATTCCATTTTCCTCTATCTCCACCACTACCGCCACCGCCACTGGAACGATCAAATCTGCCACCCCTATCTCCTCCATCACGACCACCACGAGATCCTCGAGGGCCACCACCACGGCCTCCAGAACCACGTCCACTGCCACCTCCACTACGTCCACCATAACGACCTCCTACGGAAAAAATATTACGGCACAAAAATTAGTTAGTTATAGAGATAAGCATTTTCGTTTTTTAAATCCAATTTTACTTGAGGACGTACTTTTATAAATTCCCGGATTCCTTGATAACTCGTAAAGCTTAGGGTTTACGACTTGTTTCGCTTCTTCTAAAACTTGAATTAAGTCAGCAGCCTTGTGCGCGTTTCCAGGTGTGAAAAACGCGTACGCAGTTCCCGTACGCTGTGAACGTCCTGTACGCCCGATACGGTGTACATAGTCTTCAGAATTGGACGGGTAGTCCAAATTTATCACAAACTTAACATCTTCCACATCTGTACAATATTAGAAATTATAATCATGGTAATTAGAAACTATTTGTGTCTTTGTGGTTCAATTAACTTACAAAGCGAATTTGTTAAAGCATTAGGGATTCTAGCATGTGTAACATACATAGTTGGAATCAAAATGTATGGTGTATTTGTAATTGCAAAAGAACTTGAAGAAAATAATTTTAAATTATTTCACATATTCGCTGAACTTTCAATTCCATCTACAGTCCCCACATGAAGTGTACAATAGATTGACCACAAAGAGCAACATTTCTATATTATTTACCTGTTATTGCCAAAAGCTGGAAACGTAAATACATTTTTGGAAATGTAGAGGAATCAGAGCTCAGATGGTTCTCATGGAATTCTCGCATTATGCGTTAGCGAGCTGTATATTTACTCATAGTAACTTCACACCCTTCTCTCCCGCACCAAAGTATGGATCTGTGCTGGTCTTTCAAAATTTGGTCCTTGCGCATTGCTTCGATGAGGTTGGAACATTGGATGAGCACCATGTGCACTTTCCGATCAACCCCACATGCATTCCATTGCACGAGTAACATCGAGATTTGTTTTGCAATGTTGAGAGTTTACACAAATTTTTATGATAGTACGACATTCAATTACAACAGTCTTACGATCAATGTTCGCTGAACGGTCAATAGAAGTAAAAGTATTTCTTAAGGAATTACTGTAGAATGTAATTTCACAACCACTGCAAAACAATGCGATGCCATTCCCTAGCCTTTTAATCTAAGAGAAGCGGTAAAATATCTATCCTGTTCGGTAGTCCTCGTATGCTAGATGCCCTAACACTATGACTTCCATACTTTGGACCGTCGCAGGTACAGAGTGAGAGTGTGTTTTTTCAAGTGGCACGGCGGGCCGAGGCACAGCGTTAGGTTAGCTTGTTGCGCGGGGACAGAGACCAGCAGTCACGCCCCATTCAATTATTTATTCCAAAGCAAGCTCTCCAGAGTTCTTATCATTGATAAAACTCCGTCGCATGTGCCTCTGAAAACACATAGAACAGCACGTTAATACCAGACTGACAAGACTTTTTTCAATCAGAGCAAAATTTAAAAAGGTGAACCTCCTATCGTCTTACCTGTTTACCTAATCTAGTAATACTGCTGAAATATTTTGACTTACTTTACGATTTCACAATAATGCAAATCTAACTCTGGAACACTAATCTTCTATAGATGCTGCAACTAATTTTTGTGATTTCAACTATATGATTTTAACAAGAAACTTTTCAATTTACTATAAAAAAAGCTCAACTTACTTTATTTCTTGTTTAACTTGTTATATGTACTATTGATAATAAAAATATATACATATGTATATACAAATTTATACTCGTATCTCTTTAAAATTATTAGACAAAAATATAAAGCAGAATAATAAATTCAGCAAAGATTGGAGTTCTAGAATTAATAATCTGATTTTATTGGCGACATAGTAATAAACGTCTCCCCAATGCACGGTTTATGGTTAAAATTAATATTAAATTGGACCATAATGAACCTGTATTGTGTAGATATGACAACATTATATGATAAAGCAAAAGTATGTCAAAATCCACCTAAGCTGTGATGGAACTGAACAAATCACAAGATATCCTTTTAATATTAATATGCTGAAAAGTTGAGAACAGTAGTGTTAATTTCTTTATGTGCTTTATAAAGTATATTATTTAGCTCCATGGGTATTCAATTAATGAAAATAAATTAAAATATTATATAGTCTATCTTAGTTATTTCAGAATAGTTAAAACTTTGTAAGGTATTAAAGATATGAAGAAATTGTTTCTACAATGTATATTGGCTAAAAGAAGAGCATTATTCAATATATACAGCTTTTCTTTAGATATTAAGGAGGAAAAAATTAAATTTTTTCATTTACAATGTAATAGTATTTTCTAAAATAAAATCAACAAAATGCAACGAAATAACTCTACTAATAATATACAATAAGATAGTAAAATAATGAGACTTACAGGTCAGATAAAAATAAGTCTCAGATCTCCAAGTAAGTAAATCTTCCATGACCATACAGTTTATTTGTATTCATATTTTCTGTTTACTGATCCCTTGACTTGTTACTAATTTTATAATTTTTATTGAAAAATTTTACCTTGCGTAGCATTTCTAAAGTAGTTCCAAAAATGCTGTTGTATCAGAAATAAAAAAAATATAACACTAAATTTGAAAATATTGAATTAACTATGATACTTTCTCACTGTTATACTTCTAGATAATCTGTATGCAGCACATAATGTCTTTTATAAACCAAAAAACTGTTATAAAACAATGGTTTTCATATCTTCAAAGTTCTACAAAATAGTTACTTATTTTAAAATAACTCGGACAAACTATACATTATGCACTGGACATGAATGAATAATTTTGTCGATTAATTGTTCTAAATCCTTTGCCTATTGGTTTTTTTTTAAATCATTTCCATTCACACCGAGAGAAGACTAATGTCAATCAGTCTGGCACATGCCGTTATCCGTTGCCACATCACTATATTACAACTCTCATGAATGTGAAATAACCATCGCAGCCTGACCCTTACATCATACCCACTCATGTGTAAATAAAATCTTACCTAATCCTCTTGCTGCAACATCTGTAGCTACTAGTATGGCAGATCTGCTATTCCGGAATTCTGAAATAGATTATCTAGTATTGGGCAGAGTATGTTTACATATACATATATATGAGATGAAGCTTAGTTATGACTTACGGTTTAATACATAATCTCTTTCTTGTTGACTCTTATCACCGTGGATGCCAATTGCTTGCCAGCCATATCTATTAATTGCACGTGTTATATCGTCCACTTTTCTTTTAGTTTCGACAAATATAATTGTCTTATTTTCTGGCTCGTTTGAAATTTCTTCTAATAATTTCATAAGTTTGCCCTCCTTCTCAAATTCCTCGCATACATCAACAATTTGGAGAATGTTATGATTAGCTGCCAGTTGCAGAGAGCCAATATTAATTTGTATATAGTCAGTTAAGAATTCTTCTGCAAG
This sequence comes from Seladonia tumulorum, assembly GCA_913789895.3. Classification (NCBI taxonomy): domain Eukaryota; kingdom Metazoa; phylum Arthropoda; class Insecta; order Hymenoptera; family Halictidae; genus Seladonia; species Seladonia tumulorum. Next base: position 31,224,455 of record OU565267.1, read on the forward strand.
ATTGCGAACCTCCTTTGGCCATGTTGCGGACCACATTAAAGTTTGTCGATCGGGTCGGATTTGTTCGACAATCTTCCTAATTTGAGGCTCGAAGCCCATGTCAAGCATTCTATCAGCTTCATCTAGCACTAAGTATGTACATCTACGCAAATTGGTAGTACCACGTTCTAGGAAATCAATAAGACGGCCGGGTGTTGCTATACAGATTTCAACACCGCGTTCGAGGTCACGAGCTTGAGGGCCTTTCGGAGCTCCACCAAAAATGCAAGTATTTCTAACTTGCGATGAGACTCCAAAATCTGAAGCAACTTGCTGAATCTGTTGAGCAAGTTCTCTTGTTGGTGCTAGAATAAGAGCTATAGGTCCATCATTTCGATTCAATCTGGGTTGATTATTTATATGTACAATTGCTGGTAAAATATATGCTAATGTTTTGCCAGATCCTGTCTGTGCGATTCCAACCATATCGCGTCCAGATAAAGCGATGGGCCAGCCTTGTGCTTGTATAGAAGTCGGTTCTCCAAATCCTTGTCTACGAATTTCATTTAGGACATAATCTGGGAATCCCCCTTCTTCAAAGAATATGTTCGGTCCTGGTACATTTGTACCTTTCACAGTAATTTCTTTATCTGAACGATAAGCCTCCACAACGTGTGAATTTCGAGTTGTAACATTAGGATGAGGTTGATAAAAATCTTTTCTAAATGGTTGCAACGTGGCCATGTCCCACCTTGGTTTTCGAAGACGTTCACCAGGTTGACGATTTTTGAAGTTGTTGCCAAAATTACCCCCATCTCTATTCGAGCTGCTACCAAATCTACCACCCCCACCACTTCCATCTCGACCAAAACGTCCTCCTCCACGAGCTCCGCCTCCTCTTCGATCACCACGTTCACGATCACGATAAGCCCTGCAACGAAAGTTTTATTTGTAATTAAAAATTAAATTATTGAATGTATAACGAATTCGAAATAATACGTGAAATAATGAATAATGAATAGCTAACATTATGTTAATATATAACGTACTATACTAAATTAGAGTATAAACATTATGTAATGTTAACTAACATTGAAAATTTTGATATACATTGAATTCCCGTTATAAGTCGGTACAAGCATCGCGTTTAAAAGTCATTGGAATTACCCACACCACCGCGGGGTATACCTCGTGAGGGGCCGAAGCTCGAGAGCCGCCGCCGCCGAGGAGTGCAACATAACATGATCGGGTATATCGGTGTGAGACCAGACCACTACTAATCCAATAACAAAATTTCTTTATTTTTTGTTATTTTATTATGGGACTTTCACAAATATATTCGTGGTTTTTTCTAATGAAAATGATACCAAATTTGATATAATTCCGATTATATTTACTTGTGTAATAAACGATTAATGTTTCAGACGCAAAGAAGAACAGCGTATGGAAAGAGACACGGAGAGTCGAAGCGTTCGGAAAAGATGAAAGACAGGCGTGAGCTCAGGCCTTTAAATCAAAAGTTGAACTTTCTTATTATTAATTATTTTTTATGAGACTTTCACACTAACATTTACACTAATTTTCTGTTAATGTAATTGTAATGGGAAGTAACTTTCATCGTTCATTACGCAAGTAAATATGATCGTATTTGGTTACATTTTAATCAGAAAAATGCAACGAATATGTAGGTGAAAGTCTCATAAAAAAATAACAAAAAATAAAGAAATTTTGTTATTGGATTAGTAGTGGTCTGGTCTCACACCGATATACCCGACCATGTTATGTTACGCTCCTTGGCGGCGAAGGCTCTCGATCTTTCGCTGTCCGTTTTTACGTGCAATATAGTATCAGAGAAAGACATTTTTTCAGCCTTCTTATCCACTATCCATGAGTATGTCATAGGTTTATGGCATAGAGACAGATAGTGATATTTGCATTTCCAGCGTGCACTGTGTATTCCAAATGCAACGTTTGGCGAGAACCTCAAATTTTGTGTAAATGTCTATCGCCAGAACTGCGCAACTGACTTATAGCGGGAATTCACTGTATTAAATATCGTTTGCACGAGAAAATGATTAAACACGTAAAAATTATTTTTAATATCACATTTGCGTATATATTTAATTAATTTAGAATTTAAATTTGCAGAAGTACACTCTTAATATGCATAAATAACATGAAATATATTCGATGAACATCGAATTATTACAAGAACTCTGTATGTAACGGCGTATAAAATTTCGCTAATATAAAAGCAATATGGAGTAACGCATACTCAATCATAGATGGTAAATGTCAATAAGAAATTTGTAGAAAACTAACAGTTCTACGTGATATTAATAGAAAATTGATGTCACTTACATTTCTATGCGATATTCAATGCTTTCACTTGAAAATATAATGTATTTTTTAGGAAAATCGGGGTTCTAATGTTCAGAATGACTGAAAAGTACGTTACACTCGTCACACGACCCGAAGGGGATCTGCGAAACAAATGTCATGGCGTCGCGACGTACCAGGAAATAGTCCTTTTAATATAATTTCAATCTTATTATTTCGTGTTTATTATCGTTTTTATGTTTGATTTATAATTTAATAAAAATGAAATATTTTGGATTTGATTAAAATACTAAAATTTGCAAATAACTATAAATATATTATCAAACGTTGTACTTGCGTATATTTCCGGAAATAGAGGTACCAAGTGGGGGGACATGCATACACGGAAATACACGAAATATTAGACATATGACATGTAATAAAATTTTTTCAGTATTTGAGATCTTCATGTAAAATCATGTATCGTTTATACAACAAAAATTTCTTTTACCTCTTAAATATTTCATGACATACAGAAAAATATAGAAACGCTACTGATTGTATACATTCTCTATTTCATCACTTTATTTTATGTATTATTTGTTATTGTTAAGGAAAAGAAAATTAAAAATACTAATTTCGAAAAGGAAAACAATTTTATTGATTTAATTCACAACACAAAAAGTTAACAAATACATTTAGTTACACATTTTAATATCATTCCTATTGCTTATAAAATTTATTTTTTATTATATAGAATATTTATGTACCAAAGACTTTTAATACGAATTAAATTGCAACTGGCTTATCTATTCAAAATAATAATAATAATAATAACTATTTTGAAATTTATATAATGAATACGTAACGTTAATAATATTTATACATGTTTACTATATGTGACGTCCTTTTGGTCTTCAAAAAAAAAGTGAATGCTATCTTGAACAACATATATAAAATAATATTTCATATTTTATAACAAGAATAAATTATTAAAACAGTAATAAGTTACGCTATACAAATGGCTTTGCCTAACTAATTTTAAACATTTTTGTAGCATTTTCTATTTCATCAATCCTATTTCGCAATTGTAATTGCAGTCTTCTTTAAATAATACATATACATTTAACCAATCTTATTCTGACTGTTATTATTGACTGGTATATTTTTATCACACACATGAAATATGCAACATCTTTTCTTTGGTATCTAAGTCTTCTTTGTGCACTTTTAATTGCCGTATTAAGTATATCTTCGTACTAACAAAACTCGAATTAAATATGATACTATTAACACTGTTTCATAAAAATTGAGTTGTTTGATGCTATGAATACCATTTTAATATGTTACTCCTCTATACTGGTAAGCACTTCCATAATTGTCTCCTCCTCCATAACTTTGTGCTAAATTATTTTGTCCGTAAGATCTTTGTGTACTGTATCCATATCCGGAATTCTGATTAACTGAATTACTTTGTTTCATATTATTATAGTTGCCATAGTCTGAACCAGAATAACTGCTTGAAACAGATTGATAAGAATTTCCACCGCGACCACTATTACCACCTCTTCCTCTTGAAGGACCTCCTCTTCCTCTACTATCAATATTTCCTCTTCTACCATTATTTCGATCATTTCCCATAAATCGTTTACCACCTTATACATTAGAAGCACATATATTAGAAAAATTTGTAAAACATTACACAGGACAAATATAAAAACATACTTCTGCTCCCATAATTTCCTGATTTTGCCAATTCTGCCATTTCAGTAAGTCGAGGATTTATATTTTGCCCTGCCTCTTTTAATACCTCTATTAAATCTCCAGCGTGTTTCATATTATGGCTTGTGAAGAATGCATAAGCAGTACCAGTTTGCCTTCTTCGACCAGTACGACCAATTCTATGTATGTAATCCTCTGACGATGATGGATAATCAAAATTTATTACATATTTGACATCGTCCACATCTGTGACAAAATATTTATATTTATAAAGGCAATATTTTATGTATAAAAACTATTTTTAAATCATTTGATTTTTTTTTCATCGAACTCATAGAATGATCTTCAAACTTGGGAATAAATTTTGAGTACATTGGATGTTCACATTACATAAAGTTCTGAATAATTTATGAAGTTTATAATGGTTCAGAATGGAACCTTTAGATTTTACTTAAAAATAAAATTGATTTGTAAATCAGGTTTGAAAACCACCCACCTTTCGTTTCGAATTTCCATTGTAAAATCAGCGAGAACAGCCCCATTTACATTTAAAGTAGGGCTATTCGGTTGGTTTCATATGAAAATGTATCGATGGCCTAGAGATTAGACAGACACAGCGGTAGTGTCTGGTTTGGGATAAAGGCAGCATTTTAGGGTTTAAGCCTGAATGCATTAATCTTGTTAAGTGTATCAAACAACAATTTCAGTAATTAGAGGCACTGAAAAATATTTTTAATTTGCAATTGAAATAAATAACGGAATTAATATATCAAGGGGGTTGATAATTTAACATATAGGGCACAACAATATAAGAATACCTCTTAAAAACTAATGAAATATGCAATTTTTCTAGTATAAATATCTTCAAAAAGTAACTGTTATTATAAATTTGTAAAATTTTATTGTACGTGAATATTATTTGTAATACGAATAATACGTTTAAAAGCATACTTTTAAATAAATATATTCGTATTACAATTTCCATGTAATAATTACTAAAATACAAACAAAATAAAATAAAACATTCACTGTGTCTGCCCAATACCGGCAGTACACTGCATTCACTTAGGGTACTCTGTGCCTCTGAAAAAGAAAAGCAGACAGTCTTACTGGTAGCTGGTGTGCATTTTTATAGAACCCTTTTTATAAATCTGATTATTATAATTTATTATTGTTACTTACATATTTAGTTAATGACACAAAAATACAAACCTGTTAAAGTATGTATTATAAAGAAATATAGAAAATAGGTTGAAAAATCTAGTCTAATATTTTCAGGGCTCTACTACACATTTCCAATGTATCGCACACTGCTACATACACTGCTGTCCACTGGTCTTACTAATAACGCATCACTGGCTAATCCGATAAGTGTTGCCAATTCCCAGATTTATTTGATATTTAAATATTATATGTAAAAAGTGAATACTTACCTAAACCTCTAGCAGCTACATCTGTTGCAACTAAAATGGGAGCTCTTCCACTTTTAAATTCTTGTAGTACATGATCCCTTTCTTGTTGATTTTTGTCACCATGGATACTTAAAGCTTGCCATCCATCCCGTCTGATATTTCTTGTAATATCATCTACTTTTCGTTTCGTTTCAACAAAAATGATTGTCTTGTTTTCCTTCTCATTTCCAATTTCTTGAAGCAATCTGTACAATTTCAAATCCTTTTCGAACTCTTGGCAAACATCAATTATTTGAATGATATTATGATTGGCTGACAAGGTCAAAGAGCCAATATTAAGATGGGTGTAATCGGTCAAAAAGTCTTCTGCTAAAGCTCGAACCTCTTTAGGCCATGTAGCCGACCACATTAAGACTTGTCTATCGGGTCGTATTTGTTCAATTATTTTTTTAATTTGTGGTTCAAAACCCATATCCAGCATTCTATCAGCTTCATCCAGTACTAAGTATGTGCATCTGGAAAAAAGTATATATACATATATATTCAATTTCATATACATAAAATGATTGAAAATAAAAAATTAGAATACCTGCGTAAATTTGTAGTTCCTCTTTCCAAAAAATCAATGAGTCTACCTGGTGTAGCAATACATATTTCAACACCCCGCTCTAAGTCATGAGCTTGTGGTCCTTTAGGTGCACCACCAAAGATACAAGTGTTTCTCACACCTGCCGACTCACCAAAAGAATTAGCTACTTCCTGAATTTGTTGTGCTAATTCTCTTGTGGGGGCCAAGATCAAAGCAATTGGGCCATCACCAGCACTAAGTCTTGGCTGATGTATAATGTGAACAATTGCTGGTAATATATACTAAAATAAAAGTATATCTTAACATTTTTCATTTAGATGTGTAGGTGTATGATAAATTACTGAAGTATTGAAACATTATTTTATACGTATGCTAGAGAATATTTAATAAATTTTACGCATTAAAAATATATATTTTAAAACTAGCTCACTCCAAGCGTTTTCCCGGAACCAGTTTGAGCAATAGCAACCAAATCTTTGCCACTGAGCGCAATAGGCCATCCTTGTGCTTGAATTGGTGTAGGCTGTGAGTAACCCTGTTTACGTATTACTTCTAATACATATGGTGGGAAATTTCCTTCTTCAAAATACTGAATTGGATTAGGAACATCATCACCTTTTACAGTTATTTCAGCATTTTCTCGAAATTTAGATACTTCTTCTTTCGATCTAATAGATGATACTTTAGTAGAATTTGATTTTCTTTTAAAATATATGATTTCTAAAATTTCTACCTATTTCTAACTGAAGGATGTTCCACATAGAAATCTTTACGCAAAGGTTCTAAAGACCTTATGTCCCAGGTGATTTTTCTAAGTGCACCTCCAGGTTGTTTTCCTTTTATGCCACCACGAATGCTACTATTAATTCCTCTACCACGTCCACCGAATCTATTCATATTACTTCCACGAATGTTATCACCACCTCCTCTACTAGTTCCACGACCACTGACACCACGACGGCCTCTACTTTGGTCTCTATCTCGATTAAACCTAAATATATTACATATCATAGACATATATACCTAATTATGTGTTGTATGTATATGAAATATAATTTATGTACACGCAGAAATTTAAATAAATTAGAAATTAATTATAAATTTTATTGTTATAATGAAGATGTCGCACCTTTTGATAAATTGTCAATTTATTCACTTAAAAATGAATAAATCGTAATCAAATACACGAGAAGTGAACAGTTGAGGGAGAGACCTGTCTAATACAATTACATTTATATTTTATAATTCTATTATAACTTCGTTTAACAATTATTAAATTATCATGGATGTACAATAGTATACGTAGAAACATATATCAACGTGCGTCAGAAATTACTACTGTCTTTTTTTATTATAAATTTCGATTATTGATTGTTGATACCATTGCCTCCTATATGATTTGGCGCTGCATGGTAAGTTGAATAAACTAGGTATTTCAGACGAAATTTCTTAACGTTCGACAATGTACATGGAAAGATAAATTTAAGCTATTCCTATGTAATGCTAAATGAAATTGTCATGTCATACTTACATTTAGAAATCGAGATATCCTCGAACAATGAGCAACAGATTATTCCCCCTTGCGGTCAGTTCGACGGAGGCCAATCGATAATTTAGAAGAAGCAAATAATAGAATAATCGCTTATCCCACTATATCACTAAATTGCATGTAATAAAATACTTTAAATCTATATGTCTAGAAAAATTAAGTACATTAAATACTGCAACTAAAATACTGTGGCCGTGTCTTTAAACTTGCCGGTAAATCCGACAGATCAAATTGACAAGTGAACTTCCGAAAGTAGTTCCGTGTAAACTGTTTCCATGACAGCATCGGCGGAGTAATACATAAGTAACAAGTAAAGTGCATAGAATAAAAAGTTCTAGATAGAGTGGAAGAGACCTTTCAGAAAGAGTGATGCCCACTTGGACATCGACCGATTGGACGCGTTCCTTCTGGACGCCGGACCGATTGGACGCGTTCCTTCTGGACGCCGGACCGATTGGACGCGTTCCTTTTGGACGCCGGGCCGATTGGACGCGTTCCTTTTGGATGCCGGGCCGATTGGACGCCGTGAATTGGACACATTTACAGAATTTTAAAATCGCTGTATCTCCTAAACCGTGCGACCTAGACAAAAAATAACGAAATTTTTGAAAGACTGTACAGAGAGCATATCACCCCGGCACTACCCCTTAGGCCTATTCAAAAGTCGATTCGCCACCCCTTTGCCCTCCCCAAATTCATTTTCTCCTCTAAAAATCGCTGCATCTCCTAAACCGAGCGTCGTAGGAAGAAAATAACAAAATTTTGGGGGGCTTTACCGGGGGCATACCACCCTTACCTAACCCCGTAGTTCTACTCAAAAGTCGATTCACCCCCATCTACCCCCAAGTGATTCCCTAACCCTAACCCTAACCCTTTTTTCGTGAGGAAATGTTTTATAACGCACATAACCCGAAATTAATCACGACTTGGCGAGGCGAAAATGAATTTGGGGAGAGCAAAGTGGTGGCGAATCGACTTTTGAATAGGCCTAAGGGGTAGTGCCGGGGTGATATGCTTTCTGGAAAGTCTTTAAAAAATTTCGTTATTTTTTGTCTAGGACGCACGGTTTAGAAGATACAGCGATTTTAAAATTCTGTAAATGTGTCTAATTCACGGCGTCCAAAAGGAACGCGTCCTATCGGCCCGGCGTCCAAAAGGAACACGTCCAATCGGGACCGTCCAATCGGTCGGCGTCCAAGTCAGTCCAAGTGGAACACCCCCTTCAGAAAGGAGAAACGTCAATAAAGTCAAGAGTTCAAAAAAAGATGAAATTTTTCCAAGATAATTATATTATATAGCTGGACCTGAAAATTTGATAATTAACTTGTTATTCCATTGCTATACTACTGCGCTAATCTTGTATTTCTATGTACAACAAAGAAGTAAGCATGAATCATTAAATGAAAAAGCCTGTATCATTAAACAATTCAGGAGACAATCGAGAATAGCAGGAGCTATCTAATTTCATTCTCATTGGTTGCAACATATATACCTATATAGATACTTACATTAGTCACAAAGTGCAATGGTTTTAAAGTTGCATTTAAGGTCACCTACTTTAGGAACGCGAATATCAACATTTTTTAATGAAAGTTTCGCCTCTAGTCCAATATTCATGTTCGTGGTATAATCACAAAGCCTAATAAAGATTGTTGACGTTTATAATGTTGAAATTACTTCCAATATTATTTTAAAATGTCAGCTGAAATGGCACACGTAATTTATTGTTTTTATGTATTCATAATTAAGAAATTACAATAAGAAATAAGAAATTTCTTATGTTTCATTGTAAATTATATTTTAGACTACTAACCTCTGATGATTTATGTTTATAGTTTAATGTAGTTTTGTACTTTCTATTTGCTCTTAAAACGAAGTTTAGAAATTGAAAAATTACATATATCTTACATTTCTGATATCTTGTCTTATTTTATTTTAGATATCTGATACTCTTAGGATTCTTCATTTACCACAAGAACTTTCTGATGACCGACGAAATGAATTATTTAAGAAATATGGTGCTACTAAAACACGTACGTTAAGGCCTTCCAAGAAGTATACTGTAACATTTGCACAGTTTCCATCTGAACAAGCAGCCACAGAGGCATTATTACGTTTGCATCAATTAAATGTCAAAGGACAATACTTGACAGTTGAATATGCGAGAAAATCTATAGTAATAGAAAGTACAGAAAATGAAATTCCAAATGATAAAGTTACAAAGGAGGAAAACAAAAAAGATTCAACAAATAAATCTAGTTTTCAAGCTTTTGTACAAAAATTAAATAGTTGGACGATGAATCATGTTTTCACACAACCACCTCCACCAAATATATATTATAAATATACAGCACCAACTAGAAACACATTAATGAGGATAGCTGTACAATTGTTAAAAGAACCAGCTTTTTACACACAGGTAAATTAAATGTCATAAGGTCCATTGTAACAAATTTTTAAAAGAATGTTTGCATAGGTTTTACATTTAATGAACAGAATGAATTTACCTCCTCCTTTTGAAGAACTGGAGGCAGAGTTTCCATTGTTGAAAGAAGCATACAACATGAAAAAGTACAAGGATATATTTAGTAGTGACAGTTTATTTGATAAGGAAACTGGTACTAAATTTATAGCTGAATTTAATTTACTTTTTCCACAATTCGGTTGTTACATTCTACATTATTGGTTCTACTAAATAGGTTCTGATAATGATGAGGAAGAAGAGGAATCTGAAATAGAATCAAACGATGAAGATAATACAATGCCACCTTTGGAAATTGTTCCTGTAAAGAGGAAACATGCACAGAGCACAAAACGTCTAAAAATTCCGAAATTTGTTAACCCTGCTAAACAAATTCAACCCACAAGTTCTACGCAAAAAATTGTAAAGCCGGAAGATATGTTTGAACCGGTACAGCGTGCAGAGACAAAAAATCTTAAAATTGAATTAAAAACAGTAGATACATTTCTGGATACTTTAAATAAAGAAGATAATACTACTATTGAAACTGGTACAGACAGTGGTTTTGGCTTAATGTTTCCATCCTCTAAAAATCCTGAAACTGTTGAAAATGAAAACACTGAAGATATTCAGCAAGACGTAATTACATCTAAAGAATTAACAGACAATAAAATTTCAGCAAATGGTAAGAACAGATTTTTTTTATTGTTGGTATATAAATAATTAATATGATTGTACAAGTGTATTGTAAACAACTATATCTAAAACATAGAAAATTTGTTCTTTATATTACAGATCAAAGATTGCTTCCAGTTTTTAAGAATTATCATCCTGGAAAACCATCAAATCGTTTATACATAAAGAACCTTGCAAAACATGTTGAAGAAAAGGATCTTCATTTCATCTATCAAAAATTCATAGTACCTGATTTAAAAACAGAATTTCAGTAAGATTTGTTATTGTACATTTAATAAGTTATAACGCAAGTTTTCAGGTGTCTACTTAATAATACTTGTAATTTTAGATACGATGTTCGACTTATGCAAGAAGGAAGAATGAAAGGGCAAGCATTCATTACATTACAAAATATAGAGCAAGCACAGTTAGCTCTCGAACAAACAAACGGTTACATTTTAAAAGACAAACCAATGGTTGTGCAATTCGCTAAAGCAGTCAAAAGCTAGCCAAAATAACACATCAATATTCTATTCTCGTATTTATAAGACACACGACTCGAACAATAATAATTTTAATAAACAGAGAAATTTTTTTAGATGCTTTATAACAATTTTATTTACATATCCTGTATTTAATACAATAGAATAGAATGTTCACCACTAATGTAACATATAGGTCTTAACATTGACGCGGGGAAATAAAAATACATATCGTACATCATTTTATTCTTGTAAAATAGTGATTTTTAATTTCATTTCATTGACATGTATCACGATATTATTGTATTTAATTGTATATGAATTTTTGAAAGTGCGCATAGTACAACAAAAGTAAAATTCTGATAGATTTTGTGAACGAATTATCTACAAAAGTTTCGTTTCTGGTGAGTATCTTGTGACAAATGCGTAAAATGGAATCTCGCTTGATTCATTCAGTGGCATGTCACAGCCGCGTCAGCGGAGATCAGCGCCCGCCTGGCAGCCAGTAATTCCTGGGCCTCCCGCTAGAGCGCAATGTTTTGAGTTCCAAAGATCTGTAAATCCTTACCGTGTGCGTTGTGCGTCCGGTTCACCACCGATCACCGTGTCGAGTTGTAACCGTATGTGCTGTCGCCGTCACTCTATTGCCGTCCCTCATTTCCGTCATCGGTCTCGCGTCTCACACACGTTAACACGTCCTTCGCATTGCCATGGACGTCAACCTGCTGCTATTCCAGCACTTGCAATATGCAATACCTGTGGGTGTTGTGCTCGTAGGCGCGATTCTCGTTTTCGTCTTCGGTTTCAAAAAGGCCGAACAACCGCCTTTTGCACAACTCTCGGTGGGTTCCGACGTGGACCGGAAATTTGCCAACAAGAAACGCAGCAAGATCAAAGAAAAGGTTAGCACATCGCGCGAAGCGAGCGGTTCAAACTGTAAATCATCTTCTTTTTTTTAAATTAACTAACAATCTGAATGCGACAGTTGTGTGTGCTCATCGTCTGCCCTCCATATGGTTGCTTATTCGTGGCGAGTGATTATACGCGCACACGTTGTTGATAATCAGCTGGTTTCCCTAGCTGAAGAGTACAGTTTTTCCCCGATGTATAAAACATGTGTAAACTAATTGTATATTCGTCGTCTAAAGCGGATATTTTCGTTCTGTCGATATTTTCTTGTGAATTTTCTTTGTTTCTTCTATCGCGGCACGTTTAGACGTGGGTACTTAATATTCCATACATATGATTATGATGTTTACCGTGTATGTATCTGCCGGATCATGAAACATAAATATTAGTAAGTGTTAAATTTAATTATGTATATTTTAGAGATCTGCTAATGGTCAAGTTTCATCAGAAAAAGCAAGTCCTGTTAAAAAATCTGTACCAACCAAACCAGAAAATCCAAAGAAGTCTGCTTCTAAAGTTGATGAAATTGATGGAAAGCTGAAAGAACAGAAACAGGATGATAATAAAACGACGTCGAGTAAGAAGGACAAGGATCAAATTGTAACAAAGGCTGGCAAGGAAAACAAAGTTGAACAAGCCAAAAACAAGAAGAACTTAAAGAACTTATTCTTAGAAAAACCAGTGGACTTCGACGAAGGTAATGTATCATTGATTCTTTTCATTTATTTCATCATTGTGAAGTAAATTTGTTTTATATGTGATATATAGGTGATTGGGAGCAGGCTTATTCTAGAAAGGATAAGAAAAATAAGAAGAAAGAGGAAGAATCTCCTTCGAAGAAAAACAAGAAAAATGTGAAGAAAGCTGATTTGATTAATGAAGTTGTAGCCAAACAAAAAGAACCAGAGAAACTTGAAATTAAAGACAAAGTTGCCAAAGAAACTGAAAATAATGAATTGAAAGAGAAAGAGAAAGAGAAGAAAGATGTAGTCCTTATTCCTATTTCTAACGAAGAAATAGTTAAGGAGGCTGATGATCAAAAGAAAGAAGAGCCACCTAAGGTACTATGAAATGCAGAAAATTATTTAGAATCTATTAGTAGGTTAATATTCGAATAATTCATCTCAATTTCTGTTTCAGATTGAAAAAGTGGAAAAAGAGGAAAAGAAAAATGGGAAATCCAAGAAAGCCAAAAAAGTTTCTGAAAGTGAAAGCGCACCTGCAGCTGTTCCAAAGGTAGACGATAAACTTCAGGAACAAAAAACACAAAAAAATGAAGAAAACACAGAAAAAGTTTCTGACAATGTTGAACAAAAGAATTCTACTGTTACGGAAACACAGGAGAAAAGTGGTGCCGTATTTGATGAGCTAGGAGGTAATTTTTTTTCGCTAACATAGAAATTATAGTTATGCGAATTTTCAGGTAAATTCTTACAATTGTTTTTTGTTTGTATGTGTTATAGACATCTGGACAGAAGCTAAACCACAAAAGAAAAGTAAAAAGAAAGCTCGTAAAGATAACTGAGAGTATTTAAATGTAATGAGAATTATATTCCTCGCAAAGAGGAATAATGTGAGAATCCTGCTTAGTCCAAACATTTGTCATTTCGGACTTATCAGGTGCGTTTTAAGTGACTTACGAACCAACCACCTGACCAAATCGTTCCTTTCCCTTGTACATAACGCCAACTGGACTAGGTTGTTCGATGGATTATGTTTTATAGACTTCATGACTGTAGGTGCATAAGTGAATGTATGAAGAAAAAATCTTTGTATATTATTGATTTTTTCAGCATACCAATGGTTTGCTTTAACAAAGCTGCCTTGCATTTAACGAAGGAGGCATAAGTCATAGTTTTCTCTATAAAATAATTACTCTGTATACATGTTACTCTTTCAAAAATCTCCATATGTCCATACTTGATGCATTAGTAATGTATGATTTACAGCTATACCTATAATATATACATATATTTATAAGGTCTTTACATAAAACTTACATTGTTAACGAGATGGTACTTATGTCTTTTACGTTTTATCCAGAAACTTTAAACTGAGTGTTTTGTTAAGTTAGCTTTGATTTTCTATCCTAAAAAATAGCACATTTTCTTTATTTTATTCGTTATATATGTATAACGGGCAGTTGAAAGCTAAAACTTAGAAAGTATGAGATATATCCCAAAATAGTAAAATGCAGGACAATCTCTATACGAGGAAAAGTTTGCATTACTGATGTACATGTCTTTTTCAAAGTATAAAGAAAGATATTTTCGTATATCCGATAGTGAGTAATTTACTTCAGCATATAGATCCGAAATTATATGCTTTGTAACTATGAACCATAGGTAATATTTTATTATGGTAAGTACATCAGTAATGAATTTTAAGGATCGATATAATGTATTTATAAGGATATGCAAATCTGACGGAATTTGTGCCAAGTTGCGAAACAAAATAAAACGAGGTGCGACGAAAGTCATTAATTATATAACACAAATAATTTATATTTGGTTCAAAGAACGTATTAATATAATTTACAAAATACTAGAGCCTCTCTAATTTTTGTATATATGAAATGCTAAAAAATGTTATAAATAATCAATTTTACACGACGCTCTTGTATTAAATAAATGATTAATTTACAGTGTATCACAGGCAATCATGAATTGTGAATTGACTTTCGAAGTACCTAGTTACATACAGGGTGAAGCACTTGAAATTACCACCTTGGTTCTTATCAATATTATTTTTTAAATGAAATGTGATAGATAAAACTTACATTTTTCGAAGAAGTACAAATATGTTGTTAAACACTGAAATCTAAAAGATATATGTTTTTATTTTTTGTCCTCTAAGGACGAATGTGTCTCTTTAAACATTAAAAATGATCATTCCACAAACAATGAGTTTTGCCTATATGGAATATATTTTAAGATACCAAACACAATTTAAAAATGCAATGTGAAACAATTAATATCGATTTCACAAGTCAAGACTGAAGGAAGGAACGATAATATTACACAGGGTGATCCAGGTATGGGTTGAAGCAATTTAAGGAAGGGTGATAAAAAGGGTTCAACAAGAAATGGCCTATGGACAGCGTGTCCAGTTTGCCTTGGTTTTACAGTAACATCGCCTTGAAGTTCTAAAACATTTTTACCTGTTTACGCTACGTACAGTAATACTTCTTCCAATATTCTTAATCTCATCCAGTGACTTAGTCTAACATTTGTCAATATTCGCCAATAGTTCACAGTTTGTACTATATTTTTATCTTGGGTAGGGTGAATATTAATATATTCAGTCTTGGCGCTACACGATAGTTGTGAAGCGGAATCCCGTTGTGAAGCGGGTGCCATGGCCTGTGTATATTTGTTGGGAACATTAATACTCCGAAGAGCAAATATTTCCACCATGCAAGGGGAACAACGGAACTGGTACAATTCGTACTGTATAGAATTCGTACTGTTCGCATTGCTTCAAGTTGAACTTGTAGGCTGTTTTGGTACGCTAGCTCTTCTACACATTCTTCTTGAGAAGTAACAAACAACACAACTCAAAATAACAAAACCTTAATTTTTTGCAAAACTAAGATACTATATCATTGAGTCTAATCCCATATTTTTATCTTTGCAAACTCGTTTTTATAATTTACAGAGCTAATTTACTTGTTTATATACCCGACTTTTTTAGGGCTTTTACTTTTTTTTTATTAATGAAATGAAAAGAATGTATGCATAGGATTGCATCTTACAGTAAGACTGCAAGTTAAGGATAGTTAAAAATAAATAAATTTCGATGCACAGTAGCAAAAATCTGAACGTTTAGAAATCAAAAACACTTTTATTCTTTGCTCTTCCTTTTGTTATCCGAATTTCTTCGAAATGTATGGTGTTTCTCCGGTATAGCCGCACAGTTTGGTAATTTGATCGTAGAAATCAGTGGACAATACTCTGTGATCTATTCATCGGCTGATGATTTCGTCTGCAATGATTATATCTTTCGATTACCTATTCTTACGATACCATAAGAATGCTACATTAATTCTATGGTAGATATTGTTGGAGCGTATGTTTCATTTCCTAAAATATGTTGCATTACTTGAAATTACGGGTGGCCATGTGTATTTCGAATGTTCATCGAAATGTTGACTCACCGGAATACAATTATAGGAAGGTGGAAATGTCATCCACATACCTCTGAAAAATACGGTTTCTTCCATATTTTATGTTAGCATCGAGCTGAAAAATCGGGATCGTCCGCTTGATGTTTCGAGAATGATGCAACATTAATGTAACACATATGTAACATTCATTTCGAATACACGCAAATTCTTCAAGGGTAATATTAGTACGAATTAAAGTAATAATTTCAAGAGCTTTATTCTGTGAATTAGAAAGAATGACGAGTCTTGTTATCATTTTGTTTAAGTGAAATATAGATCAGACCATCAACACGATTCTGCTGTTCATGAATTATTTGAAAAATGATCTAATCCAGCCGTTCATATTTTATGCCATGTATAGACGAGTATAGTAAAAGATTCAAAAGTTGTCACTCAATCGTAATAACGTGTGTATATTGTAATATTACTTACGAAGCCACCAGAGTTGTAACTTCGCAGACATTGCTGTCTTAAAGGAAGAATTAGATATCGAAGATAACTTTAATTATATTCAAATTGAATGTTATGTCCCGAGCTTCTCGAGCTTCTATTTCTAAAAAAGACCGAAATAGAATAGCAGAAAAGCAAGAAACCGATATATAAATATATAAACAAAAAATAAAGATGGTTCGTAGATCGTTTATTGCGCGTACACGCGTTGTTTGTAACAGTTAATATAGACAATTTGCTACGATCGTTCTTTCAAGACGGTTCTATTAAGCAGCGTTATATGTTAGTATGTAAAATTATAGTGCGTAATGAAAATGAAGAGAAAAGGCGTTTACGTGGGGTATACGGCGAATGGAATATTGTGATAAGTAAACTAATGTAATGTATAACTGAGGATTACGTGAACATTGTAAAATAGTATTGTTAAATGATACTATCATTTATAGCTTTCACCGATAAAAGAGGAAATGGAACGATATTTGCTTAAATAGCTAATTAACTATTTTATACTTTCATCCTTCGTCTGTTTTCACAGATGTTCAGTTAATCCTCCGTATGCTACGCCGGAATCATTCGTGACCAGTCGCGGTGAGGATAAGCTCGAGCGACCGTCAATATATACAATTTTATTCCGTTATAAGACGACTCTTCTTCTCCTTCATCAGAAATACGATGAAAGCTGGTCCCTTATATCGGAAGAAAACTGTAGTGGATTAGAAA
Source organism: Seladonia tumulorum (assembly GCA_913789895.3). Lineage (NCBI taxonomy): Eukaryota > Metazoa > Arthropoda > Insecta > Hymenoptera > Halictidae > Seladonia > Seladonia tumulorum. The sequence goes on from OU565267.1 coordinate 31,241,887, forward strand.
TGACTCCGGAATAGGCCTTGAACTCGCAGGAGTTGAAGTAAGAGCATCACTGTTCGTTCTATCATATACTTTTGTTTTTAAATACAATTCTGTTAGAAAATGTCGGCATCCGGAAAGGAGTTTCTTTACGCAAGTGTGAATTTCGAAGGTGCTTCGATCCTATAAATAGTGCGAAACGAACGAGCGTTGTTACACGAAATTGAAACGAAGCACAGTTTGCTTGCATCGAACGTGTCCCCTTCTCGTGCCAAAAGCTATATCTTGCTCGCCGTTGCGAGTAAATCTCGTACAATAATTATTTTCATGCTGAGCTATCTCGAATCGCATTATAAATAGTGTTTGTTCAAACTGTCTGTAACTTTTTCTAGCAGAGGCGCAGTGTCCTCGTAGTTTCTATATTTTACGACAGCATTCCCTCTCTAGGTCGGCTGCGTAGAGCCACGAATACCTCTTCTTACTCAATCTTTGCTATTTCTTCATTTTCATCATACACAAAACCGCAAGTTGGGACTGTAAAGATCGGCAGAACAACAACCTTTTGTTAGGAAGAGACTAATTATTGTAAATCTTCAAGAAGTCTAATTGTAAATATTTCTTTGCAAAAACCAAGAAGCACAATATTATAAAAGTTGTGTATACGAAACCTGATTTTCTGAGGGCTTTATTGTAACAGAATTTGGTATTTCAATATTACTACCTTTCAATGATTCGAGGAAACATTTAGTATTTCATGCAAAATGAAAGCAAACGCTTAAATACAATGTTTACTCGATATATGTCCAAAACACGGGTCTAGCCAGGGACATATATGTATCTGTCAGAAGATATGTACTATTCTTTGACACGGTCCCTAACGGGGTATAACCGCGGCAGTGGGGATAGTTCTCGGACTTTTATCGGCTAGGAATTTGGGACATAGAGTAAACACTGTACCGTTCAAGTGCGAAGGGAATTATAATTTTGTCTTGAATCCAAAACGATACCCACAGATTAATAAGCACTTTATATAACGATTTCCGCGTTATGTCATAGATAAATGCGTAAAACAGAATTCCTGAGCTTCTCTTACCAGGTTCGGCGATATGATCGAAAAGTTGACAACGAGGGAATACTGTATGTACATTTCACACGCAACAACTTAACATGTGTTGCAATTTCGTGACTGTAAACCGGTGGTTCTTAATCTGGGACGCGTGTAAATACCTCTGGGGGTGCGAGGAAGCGCATCCAGGGGGTGAGAGAAGCTTTTCGATGGAAAATTTATTTTTCATTAAATATATTATAGAATAGATGTAATTTTCTAAATAAAAACACGGAAACACATTTCTCAAGAGTTAAGAACCACTGCTGTAAACAAATCTGTGCTCGCGTTGAAGAACTCCTTGTTTTGCTCGCGAGCTAAGAACGCTTGCGAAGACCTCGTTTCAATGATGTTCAGACGTCTCGGGATGTTTCCTTTCCCCGAAAAAACAATCCAACAGACGTTGGCTCTGTACAGATATCGTATAAAGGTGATAACGAACAAGATATAGCGAACCGGAAACGTTTCTTCTACTAGAAAGTCGAGAAACGACCTTGACCCCCTAGGATCCTAATCCTCAGCATAGAGCCTGATTAGACTTTCAGGGAAATTCTGGGGTTCGCTATACTTTGTTCGTGCCAAATCAATGCTGTTTATAGCTTGTCTCCCTCGAGTGTTTTTAGGAGATATAATACGTATATGGTAAAGGAAACTTCTTAAGTTCCGAAAGCTTATTTTCGATCCGCAGCTTCTGTTAGACCGTACTGACTTAAAATATACTAGACATTAAGCGAATCGGAGAACGCCAATGTTGTGTTATCCGCGTGCATACGGCAGCTTTAGTTAATTTTCGGGAGTCGACGGTGTCTGGGTCCGTTCGGACCCCTGCGAGCGTTTCTTCGGAAATCGAATTCTTTTGAAAATCTGGGCCCGAACCGACTCAGGCATTTCCCGAGCAGGGTTTAACGTTAATGGTTCGTACATTCACTTAATGTGGAACAGTAGGGAAACCAATATCGAATTGTATAGGTTTAAGTAATGCGTTCAGCTAAACTGTGTAAAATAGAATATACAGAAACGTGCAGTTTGGTTGACTCATGCTGTAAAATGGAGCAAGAAATAAGAATATTTTCTTTACATGACGTTTTATCTTAACGAATTAATATGGATTTCTGTGTTACATACAGGCTGTCCCAAAAACGTGGTACTTCTTTGAAAGCGAAGAGAGACTTCAAATTGTGTCAGGAATTTCAGCCCTCCCAGGGAAATACAACATTTTTGGGACACCGTGTATATTGCACAGTTTCATCACGCGACGCGTAACATTTTCTGTTGAAGAGATGTTCATCGAGCAAACTTTCACCAATCCGTCAGAAACAAGAAAAATACAAGATAAAGAAGATGCAAATGAATATCATGGTTGCTTAGGGAAAGTAAGGAAAACCTTTTGCTATTAATATTTTTCATCTGCGAATCGAACCAACTTTTACGATTTTATGTTGATAACATTTTTTTTGTAAGGTTCCTTGGCACTTCATGGCATAATGTTACAAATGAACATTGGTTATTTCGCAAAGAATGTTTCTATATATTGAGGGATTCTTTGGGGTACTTAAATGAAATGATCAGAACTATCCGAGCAGCTCGCGAATAATGCCAGCTAAGTGTATTTAATACCATCATATTTTTATATGTAATATTCTTCTAACTCGCGTAACGCTAGAATTATAAAAGGAACGGGAAGTTATTTCCGGATTATATATCCGGGAATTTTGGAGGTTTTCGAGGGTGAATTTATCGAACGATATCATACATATTTTGAATAAAATTTATATCCGATCAATTTATTGTTCAACACGTAACTGAATATTGTGTAATTTTACAATTCAGTCGAAGTTTAACTGGCCTGCCCAAGGCCGTTTTAGAATTTGTTTGTTTCTCTGTTGAACACTTGTGCTATCGATGATATAATACTGGATTGTTATATCCTGTTAAATACAAAATGTGAATTATAGTTGGAAAGCGTGAAACATATTCACTTCTGTCCAGAAAAAAATTTAGCAGCATTATGTCTTTTTCATTCTATTGTTTTCTGACTTGATCGATCAAATTTCAAGGACATTTCATTATGACGATTAGCGTCCAGCAAAATTATAAATTCCAGTGCTTTTTAAAGTTACCTTTTCGTAACTGCCTTTTTGTACCTACCATGATTTCTTTTCGCAACTTCTGTCCTCAGCTGAAGACAAATATTTTCTTGTAAGTCACCATGTTTTATTGGCGTGTACAGGGTGGCTTGCACCTTACCTGATCATAAATATCTCGCTTGTTTTTTATGATAGAAAAAATGTCACATAGTAGAGATCGGTTCAAGGAGGCAAATCTCGTGATAGGTAAACAAACTTCTTTCAATCTTGATATTAATCAAGATATCAATCGCCAATATTAATTAGTAATTTAATTGTAGATATTCATCTATTAGTTCAGATCTGGGCAACTGGTGGCTCGCGATCCACATGCGACTCCTCTTCCCATTCCTGAGACCCCCCACCATGCTCCTATATAGCATATGTATATATATATATATATATGTCTCCAGGAGACATAAAAGCACGGTCGGTGGGGGAACCTGTACACTGGTGGTGGGGGTCGTGAAGCGACGGCGAGGAACAAGTTGCCCAGGCCTGTACTAGTTTCTTTCTACTAATTCAACCTTTCAATCACCATTACTCAATTGTTATGAGTTTATCTGTTGCTATTACCTACCCTTGGGGTTGTCCCTCGAATATAATTGCTCCAAGTATTTTCACCATTTTTTCTAGAAGAAATAAATGGGATATTCAGGATATTGAAGTTAAGTGGGACATCCTACACACATGCATCATCGAGGAACGAAACCGCGACTCTAATTTAGATTGTAGTGGCCTAACGCATGCAATACCATCGAAACGATAATGATCGCTCTCTGGGACTCCGGTTATAATTGAAATGTCGTGAACGAAACGAAGCACAGAGTTAAGAAATTTCGGACATTATTCTGTGAAGCGGAAACGTCATTAGGTGTGCCGTAGTTGCAACGATATGTAATGAACGTATCGTACTAATTAGCATTAATGTTATTGATATCTTGTATAAACATGTTTGTGTAAAATGCGTGTGTTTCGGTCAGCTCTAATCTCAGTACTAAGGGTACGATGTAATATTAATGTTAAGCTGTGTCGAGAATGCGAGAGAGAAAACAGAAAAAAAGCGAAATTACTATAAGGAAAACTTTCTTCCGAGGTTCGTGGAAAGTATAATCGGAATATATTAATCGAAGAGAGAAATATTCTGTTCGCGAAAAAATTTCGAATTTATTTTTAAAACGAATTCAAAAGTGATTGGAGGTTACAAAAACGAAAAATCAAAGTTGACATTCGATTAGCCGAACCGTGACAGCAGAACGTTTCTCCTTTTGCGCGTGCGTCTTTCGTTGCGGTCATTTTGAAAAAGAGATAGAGACAATGAGTGGGTTTGGAACACAAGGTAAATAAGAGAATGAGAATGAGAGAAAGAAAGACAGGTAAATGAATAAAAATTATATTTTTCCAGCATTCAGTTGCAACCATTCAATATGTACCCGCCCATTATTGTCGTTACACTGTTTTCTGTACACCCTGAATTGTCATCGAAAGTTCGAAAACATTGTACAAAAGAGGGCTATGGTTTCTCCTCCGTGCTGACGATTTTCAAAGTAGTATATGTTGTTTGAAGGGACCACAGAATATAGACAAATAATAAAACATTCACAACTCCGTTTTCTTTTTTTTTCATATTACTTTTTCATCGATTCTTCCTTCATCGTTCTTTTTTTTTGCTTTTGTTTCACGACAGAGAAATAAATATTTTCTTTCGAATCTCGAGCACGTTTCAGACAAAAATTTTTGAATCAACAGGTAGTGATAAGAATCATTTTATATACCATTTATTCATTATACAAACTGCAGCAAAATTCATAGTACAAATTTATACGAACTGAACGTACAAGAATGATAAAATCCTCAAACATACTGTATGTACGTACATATTTATTGAGTAAACATTTCCAATGAACATATAATGTCGGCGAAATAATTTAGAAACTTTTTTCTGAAATTAAAAAAAATTCGCTTCAAAAAATCTTACCGATGCACAACATTGTGTTACATGTTTATAGCATATATCTATTTTACAGATGATTACCATACTTTATTTCAACAATTATTTCGTCTACTTAAACATTCATTACCAGATTTCGAGTTAGTTTTACAAAAAAAAAAAACGTAACATTTTATGAATACTAATATTCCGTGGTAATTATCATACATTTTTCTGCGGTGTGTTGCAATTACTTTCGCAATCCTTTTTTAGTATATTTGCTACACTTTCTTTTGAATGGTTTGATCGTGATCGTGTCGCGCCCGTTTCGATCGATCTGATCGGTGCTGCATCTTCTGTCTAAATCGTTACTTAAAGATTTCTTCCGTTTACTTCGAATCAGCAACCTGGCAGTCTTCCTAGACGTTCTGCCTTTGCTTTTGATCCTTTTCTTTCTCTTAAGTTTCTTCTTGCGATCCATGTTGGCTATTATCGCCTCGGTGTCGGCGGACACTTTCACTTTCGGCTGCTGGGTCGTGACGGTGACCCTTATAAACGAGTCGTAAAGGACATCGCCGCAAAATTCACCGAAACAGAATTCCTCTCCGCACTCGGGACAAATTTTAACGCTGCTCTCGATTATGCCAGCCCGATTTTTGCTGCGCCTGATGGGACTCGCGGTCGAGCGCCGCTCCCTGGCGATCGATTTTGCTTCGAGTTTTCCCATTTCCACCTGTGAACCAGAAGAACGCAGATAAACTTGGTAGAATATCTTTTTTTCACCTGTACAGGGCGCTGATCGGACAGCTACAGTGACTCCTACTAATATTCGGACGCTTTTAAAAATCGTATAACTTTGTTAACACTGGACCATACGACTTGGAGTTTCTTAACAAGTTGGCACAACTGATCGAAATTGCGCAGAAAATACTAAAAGTTGTATTATTCAACTTTTTTACGTGGAAAGTAAAATCCGACATCATCAATTCTAACTTTATTTGCTTATAACTTTGTAATAAAGCGTTTCTGAGCAAACTTCAAATAACATTTTGTTCTCATTTCCACTTGTAGGATATGCTCTCCAAGTTTGTCCATTAAAACCCGGGACACCCCGTATAAATAATATTTACATATACTTGAATAACAATTTTTGTTTTTTAAATCTCTTCGTCTTTTACTGGTAAGCTTTGTATCTAAAATTGTTCCAATCTGTATCTGATGTTATGCATCTCTTTATTCGTTATAAATGAAATAGCACATTATATATTCTTCTTTATTTTATGTACGGTGTTCGACTACAGGTGGGAGAAAATTTAAGGGATGGTTCACCAAGCAATATAAAAATCCGCCTAAAATGCGGCAACCTGACCAACAGAGGTGGACTGCCGTGCGCCTCTATGACGTACGCAACGTACGCCTCTGTTGGTTGGATTGCCACATTTTAAGCGGATCTTTAATGGCTAATAAGTTATTAGTAGTAATTATATTTATAAGTAATTAGTTATTAGTAATAACTAAAGCATGAAGTCGAAATCACAATTTTATTACTCTTCACGCGAAGAACCACCCCTTAAATTTCCTACCTGGAGTCGAGCACCCTGTATGTAATAATGTTTCTTTTTGCAAGGGTAGTTGTAATCATAATGTGAATACCAATCTCGAAAACATTTCTTCGTCCTGACGTTGCTTTGGCCTAATGGGCGTCAACATCCTCCAGTCAATGGCAACTTGCTGTAGTTCTCGAAGATTCAGAACCCTCATATCCGGCGGTACGGGATTTCCATAATTCCATTCCTTTCCGAATACCTTCAACTCTTTCTTCGTTGGTTTGCAGGAAAAATCCTTATCGCGCACCTTCGCATCATCTTTTTTCACCTATTTTTACAATTTTTATCTAGTCAACACGACTAGGGATCTATAGCAGGCCTGGGCAACCTCTTCCCCGCCGTTGCTTCACGAGCCCCCACCACAAGTATACAGGTTCCCCCACCACTGGCCATTTCATATTACCCTACCGTGTTTTTAACAGTCCTGGAAGTTCCTAGCCCCCCGCCCCTTCTCCCGCACTCCATAGAAGCATGGTGGGGGGTTTCAGCAGTGGAAAGCAGTGTCGCCAGATCGAGACTTGTTTCCCTACTCTAATTTCCCTTTCTACCGCGCTATTACCTACGCTTTCGGCCCTGTCACGTGACGCGTGCCGTCTCTTCCGGTACTGGCAGAGAGTGGGAAACTTTTTCTCCTCAATTCCCGCTCCCTCCCCTCATCTGGCGATGCTGGTGGGAAGAGGACTCGCATGTGGCTTGCGAGCCACGAGTTGTCCAGGCCTGATCCACAGGATTTCATATATTTCAAGAACTTTGTACGAACAGGGTATGGCTGTATACAATTGATACGGAAACTAGGAAAAACATAACGAAGTTTCTTTTGTAAAAATTGAGTGGTACGAAACAATAAACTTCTTGGCTGACGAGAATTGTTTTACAGTATTAATTTAAGAGTATTTGTTTCGCCATTTTCTTCCTTAACTTAACGATATAAGAAGATTACCTGTGCTGAAAAAGTTACTTTCTTACACCACTTAATTTCCGTAACAAAATGTTTTTCTATTTTCAACTGTACGCACTTGGACAAAAATTAATATTTTTCACGAAAAAATATTCTGTTTCAAGTGACAGAAAACAAAGCGAAGAATGAAGAAGATGAGTAATTTCACTGACAGTTTAATCAAAGTGATTTAGAAGTGCCGTTTTGTATAATTATTTTGAATTTTGAATTATTCCATCGTTCAAACCTTGTCCGGCTTAATTTTAAACTCGGGGCAGTTTTCGAGCAGTCGCCGGAACTCCTCCTGAGACTGACAGGTTGCTTTACTTAGGTCAGGCAATAAATTTGCGTCCTTCTTATCTTCCTTTAGGAGATCCTCGAGCTCAAACGCCATTATTTACATCTGCAATCCAAGAAAAACGTTCAGCCGTCATTCCTCGTACTACGAGTCTCTCCGGTTCCTTTACATCTCATGCTCTCTTTCTCTCTCCCTCCCTCCCTCTCTCTCTCTCTCTCTCTCTTCCTTTTTTTTTTGCACAATCGTACACTCTACAAAAACGAAATGAAATAAAACGATAGCGTGCGAAACGGCGCGATTTTCTGGTTATCGTTAAAAGATTTCGGATGCCGCGGGCGAAACCAAACATCTCTCCGAATTCCATTCGATTTGCTTCATCAACAGTCCCTGGAAAATATTTTCATTACAGATCAAATTATACCGTCGTCACCCATCATCACGGTTTACCATGAGATAAATACATTTTTCAATGTGGACAATTTCGACAAAATTTCTTGTCCGCACCAGACATTGGAATTCTCATGCTCCGATTGTCTGACGTTATCAGTCTCGTTAACGCGATCGTTCGTCGAACGAACTTTATCATTTCGTTCGCATCTATTGTCCTCGATAGTTATTCTTCCGTTCTTGTCGGTTCGTAGTGGTACGATGGAATTTAAACTGTCCATCGACAGGTCTGCGTCGTAGCTGTCGAGCTTCACTTTTTGCCTGTTTAGAGATCGTATTTTCGATTTCGAGTTCGCGAGTTTCCTTCTGTCGGGAGACGGTGACCTGTAAACGTGTTTACATTTTGATACTGAATATTTAACAAAGACAGAGGGTCTAAGAACACAAAAAATTGGCATATTAAAAGTTACTTTTGCATTACTGAGCTTGTTGACATTTCATAAAGTTAAAAATTCAAATGTAAATACATTCGATTTCATGTGCATGAAATGAAAAAAAAAAATGATGTAGAATGGAAATATTTTATGTTCGACGAAGTATTCTGGGGGTACCAATTACTGTGACTATATCGTTAAACTTATTTTTAAAGCATAATGAATATAAAATTTGCTTTTTCATTAAAATCAGTTAATATATATGTTATATATCTCTTTTTTAATATTCATGATGCTTTAAAAATAAGTATAATTAATGTGTACGGTAATTGGGTCCCTTGCCCAGTATGGGTTTCGAAGTTAGAATATCTTCGAGTAGAACGGGTTAAAGTATAACAATTTTCTATTTAAAGAAAAATCGATATGGCTATCGAAAGTTTTTTTTTTATTGGAACAGTGAAAATCATTAGAGTACCTAGATCTTTCATCGCTGGATTCAACTTGGCGTCTCCTCATCCGCAACCGTCGTTGATAATGAGGGTCTTTCTCGCTCTGCGTTCGATACCGAGTTCCTGGTCTAGGAAATACCATTTATTATATTCGTTTTTTAATAATTCAATAGCTCAATGAAAATCCAGACTGATACCTATTAGCGTTCCACTGCGGCCTAGACTTAATAGTCGTTCTAGGCTGAGATTTTGATCGGAGATGACTTTTAACAGGACCTTCGTTTGTGGACCTTTAAAATCATAAGGAAACCGTTGCGTACAATAACGTTTGAAAATCATTATGCACTTGCAAGAACGTCTATTGGCGAGAATATGCATGGCGGACAATAAGACAATTCGTTGGCAGCAATGTGAAAATATAAAATTCATACAAAATCGCACCGGCCACTTTTTCATAAACATTAGAAACTGCTGAGAATCTTATCTCGTTGTTTCTAAATAGACGCGCGTTTATCAATTATTAAAACTTTGTGGATTCATAAAGCAGCCAAATGCATGCAGCATGATTTCGACCGATATTCCGAAGCTGTTTTAAAAGCTTTTCCAAACACGAACACGTTCTTCGGATAATTTTGTTTCTTACAGAAATAACATGTCAAGAAATCGATAATTCAACTTGCCTGTTAAAAAGTTATTCTTATTTTTAGCCGCTTCACAGAATTACAAAGCTTCGACTACACATAAGGTCGAGTTATAAATAATTTCTGTTTTCTTTTTTTTTTTTAGAACATGTTATCATGATCCGGCAAAGGACAATCGGATAAGATATCATTGTCGTTTGTTTTATTGGCAAATAAAATGGTGATCACTGATTACTCGACCTAATGCTATACAACGATTAGGGGTGTTCGTGCATGCAAATCAATAAAGAATCGTGCCCGAAAACTGTATACAACGCAAAGCAACTGTTCCCCTGAATGAACGTGCAATGAAAAATCGAAAAATTCGCAAAACGAAATGAAACAATAATTACCACTATTCGCAAGACAGAAGAATAATATCCTCTACGATTCCTTCAAGTTTTTGAAGCGATTCAATGCATCATTATTACGACTCACTTTTCAATGTCCCTTTTACTAGTATTCGTCGCGTCCTTGCGGTCCTTCATAGTAACGTTCTTCATAGTCATGTCCCGTAGATCCTCGCGAGAATCTTGAAGATCGTTTTCAACGTCGGTCTGCGTGGCGAAATCTCGGCCGTTCGCCACCCTGTATTTGCTAGGGGTGAGCAATCTGTTCTCTACGATCGTCGACGGGATCCTCCTGGAGGTCCCAATACTGTGCACGAGACTGTTCAAACCCACGAGCAGATTGCTCGAACAGCTGTTCTCCAGTTTCCTTGGCGACGGTGTCAACACCAAATTCACCAACTGCAGGTTGGCCTTGTTCAGTAACTCGGAGTCCTCCAGTCTACCGCTCAACACTATGGCCACGTCTTTGCTAATAGGAACTTGGACCGACTTAACCTCGTTCGCGCCCGCTACCGATTTTTCTGAAAGATTCGGCAGCTTTTCCCCGTCGTCGATTCCTCCCGTTACATTCTCGCTGGATGCGTCTTCGTCTTTCTTCGTGTCTTGTGCGTCGCTGCTAGGTGACAAGTTCTGCCGAGTCCTCTCGCTCGAACAGTCCTGATCCAATTGGCTCCCGTTCGAACTGTTCGAGTCAAAGTTTCTGGAAGAGCTAACAACGGCAGTGTGTTCGTTGGCGTCGTCGCGTTTACGACGATTCTTCTTCTGCTCTTTGGCCAGACGTTCCGCGGCCTCTAACACCTCGCGCATCGCCTCGGCTTGCCTGAATTTCGCGGCTTCCCTCTCCTTCAATTTCTTCTGCTCTTCCTCGAATCTGATGCAGATAAGGTTATTAACAATAATCGATGCGAAACCCCTCGTGAAAACTCCTAAATTAATTCTCAAAGGTAACGAAGGTGGGTACCTTTTTTGTTCTCTCTCTCTTTCACATCGAATTCGTTCCTCTTCCAAACGTTCTTCTCTCAGCCTTCTCTCCTTTTCTTCTTTCCTCTGTCGATCCTTCTCTTCGAGCTGCTTTTTAATCGCATTTTGCAACTCCAAAGCCTTTTGCCTCTTTGCTTCCCGTTCCTGAAGAATGTCCGCGTCCACGGGGATATTCTGACCGCGAAGATAGGTTTTGTTAGGGTCTGACCCTGTTGTGCCCACTGTGGAACTATCCGAACTGCTTGCACTCTCGTGATTAATGACCAACACCTAGATGGACATAAGACCGTACCGTACCGTGTTTTGTGACCATAATTTCATTGATTTGCATAATATACAGTATTATTTGTCCAAAGTTTATCCCCACTGCTAGGGGGATTCACCTTGGAACTATTCAAACGGTAAACATTTACTACTGTAAACATTTAGACCGTGCTACTACTGTAAACAAATGTGTTGGGTCGCAGAGTAAGAAGACGGAGGAACGCTGACGTAGACTAATTAGTCTATAAGAGCAGAAATTGGAGGTAGTAGTCGAATGTTCGTACTTGACTCGAGTGTCCTAATCTCGAAAGCCAAGAAGGCGGGGGTGGATCTCCTCGTGTGGTTTCCTGACCCCAGACACTGCCCCACCTTGGCCTATTGAGTTCGCCAATCCTACCATCAGATAATCTCCTCGATGGTGGCAACGAACTCTCAGGCGTGGTGAAGTAAGGATTCTGCCACGTTTTCTCGATCATGTCTCCTCCTGGTCGCTTGCAGTCCGGCAGAAAGGCTAATGTAAACCGGAAAATCACATGTACTACCTTACCGAACACAACATTTCACAGATTGACCGACACGGTACGCTTTGATGGCTAATTGTACATAAAAAATTACAAGATGCTTAGCAAAGAAATCCTTTCTGTCTCTCTGATGACTCGTGTCGCCAACGACAAAAAATTAAGTCACACTGTAAATTATAATATTGTGTACAAATTACAATGGAATTCTCTTTTTTCAGTAATAAAAACTACTTGATGCGAAACGTGTGTCATAGGTCTCACAAACATAAATAAAATTTAATATTTACTTTCACCTCTTGCTCTATAATATTGAGTCAGACTACTGGACCTAGTGGACGGGTCAGAATGACTTATTTCCTTTACAATTATTGAAATAAAAATATTTTCATGACATACTTTTTCAATGGCGTCTTCGGTAGTTTTAGTGTTAAAATTCTTCTGTATATAATCGATATTTATTGTTCAAAAATAATTATCGACTAAAAAATTATTATATTTACACTGGAATGAGCACAGTGCTCAGCCTATTCTACACTTCCAATGTGTAACCTCGTGTCTCCATATTATAAAACATTTGGAAAATTGTATAATAACAATGCTTAAGATGATCAAGAGCATTAAATGGTTGACCACTGGAACAATAACCCTACAAACAATATAAATTCTTTTCTTTTTCGGAGAGATCATGAGCGACTAAGAAGTTTGAACTGTTGTAAATGTAAAGAAAGCCAGAGGGTGAGGGGTTAAAAAAAAATTATGTTCTCTTACTTCCTGTAGCCGACACCGGAGCGTCTACAGAGTCGCTAGCATAACCGGAAGTCTCTCCCTCACGGTCTTCGTTCTGCAGGCCGCAATGGTTCTTTTCGGAATTCTCGTAACGATCGTAAGACCGATGGTCGCGTTGTTGTTGAACCTTCCCCGCCTGGTAACGCAATCCTTCGACGTCAAAGTCGCGTTGTTGATTCTAAAAAAGAACAGGGAAAAACAACGTGATGCATTCTTGGAGGAAAGGAATCTCGCGTGACTCAACAGCCACTTTGTGCTTTTCATCAATCTTCAAATCGTGTTTCCTCTACCACGGAAGTGTAGTAGTATACATAGACACCGTGTATGATTGCTGCTGTGCCAGTTCGAGACAGGGACGACAAACCGTGACAGGGTTTGTATCGACTTTCGAGATTATCGTTCGTGTCTTCTAATTTTAGGACCTATAGAATCGTTTGTAATGCGACCACTGTAAGATAGTTTTATGGCATAGAAAGTCCAATCTCGTTTAATGCGGTCAAATATGCAAAGAAACATTACAGTTGACTCGGAAAGTAAGCCAACAACCGGTGTATACAGGCAAACGAATGTGACGCATCTTACTTTCCGACTTGACTGTATATGTAGTGCCTAAAAAGATGTTTCTTTCGACGCATAAGCTGGACGTTAAATTCTAATTATCGATCATTCACTGTCGATATTCGAACACACTTAACCCTTAGCTCTCGAATGGTGATTGTGAGGCAACACTAAAAATTGCTGTACCGTTATTCAAAATATTTTTCACATTACATTTGCTTGTATTTAATAAATTACATTTTCGCGTGTATAACATGAAAAAACATATATAGAAGGGAAATATTCTGGGTCGCGGAAGAAATGTTTCGTTTTGCATTTAAAGGGTTAATAGTCGAATGGTAACGAAGACAGTATACTTTAATGAACATTTTCAGATATCGATGATAATATATAAGAATGGAAGGACAAAAGTAATTCAGCACTTTGTGCTCGTGTAAGTGTAATTCATAAGACAGATAATCTCTGCGAAGTAATATAGTACTCGAGATTTAGAAATTGGTATAGATTAAAAGTTTGTGCCTTTTCTGAGAAACTTGGTCATTAAAAGTTTCGTGTACGTGCAATATGTATGTGTAATCGTTAGACAAGGGGTGACTGAACTCGACGATAAGAATCGATTTGCCAGACTGCCTTACTTTTGCTTTCCCCCTTACGAATGAGAAGTGGTCACGTATAGCTTTCAGCATAGTCCTCGCAATGGCAATTAAAAACCCGTTCTCGTTTGTTATTCTGCCATCGAACGGAATAATTCAACAGGAAATTATACGTTCGCAAGTTTATTGGTTATAAACGGCAAGTTGCCATTGGTAGTTGATCTATCCTGACGGTAATAGACAGTGATAGTTCGTATAAATTATTTTTGAAGTCACATATCTTCCAGACCTTCGACTGGGAGCCTTCGACAAGTTTCTATTAATCATTCTGTTAACCCTGCAATGGTGTCCCGGGGTTTTTCATGGCCCCAATAAAATTTCTGTACAATAATTTTTGCTACTGTATTGCACAACAGCTGCAAAACACGAAGTTCTTTAACTATTTTGGAGCATTTGGGGTTCTTAGTTTTAAATGACACTTACAATTATCTTACTGAATTTTTACGGAAGTTTAGAAAAGCTCCATTATGATGTTTCGTAGTCTGACTAAACATGGTTCATACCACTCAAGGTTAATCGAGGTTGTAACCTGTCACAAAATAAAAACCTAAATATGCATTTTCTATCGTCTACTCTACCGCTATTAAATTGATACTTCCACTAAATTCTAGCATTATTAAATTAACATTCTTAGACAATCTCCTTGTTACAAAATAATTTTACTACGACTGTAATCACTTCAATTTTTATTTCTGATTTTTACTGTACAGTGTTGTTATTTTTATAAAGCAATGTAAAAGAGTCATTTCTAGTGCCACGTAGATCTAGTTGTTCATGAGCAGACTGCGGATCTTTATGCATTTATAACAAAATTGAGTAGATAAAATTTGAAATTGTAGGAAAATTTGAAAAATTCAAAATGTCAATATACTATTTCTCGTCTATTAAAATTAGCAACTGAAGAAATAATATTCTACTTAGTTTCTATTTCTTGTAATCGATGCAGACAATTTTTCTTCTGCATAAAGATCCGCAGTCTATTCATGAGATTTGGGGGAGAAAATGGTAAGAATTACCGATTGTACCTACACCTAACATAGTTCTATTCCTCTAGCAGAGACTAGGAGTAAACGTTCCGTGCGGACAGACCTGACAGAGATATTGTTGCTGGTCCTTGCTGTAAATCGGCGGTAGGCTCGGGCTTCTGTGCCTGATTTGCGACACATCCGGTCGCTCGCTGAGATTTATCAAGCTACCACCATTGCAGTCGAGACACTTTAGGCTCGTGACACCGTTTCCGGAACTCTCGATCGCGAGACTCTTCAGGCTAGCGGTGCTTCCGTAATGGCCGCTGGCACGGAAAGGTTTCGAGGACGTCTGTCTGTCCTTCGTTTCCGCCAAGGACATTCTTGCGCCGGCCGGATAGCTGTTGCGTTACGCGTTTTATTATGAACTGTACAAGGGGTCGAGGTGCTTGATTTATCTAACGGGTCGATAAGCCCGGTGGACTGCTTTTCAACACGGTTATTAGACGGTTCTGGTCGACTAAGTTGCATCGCTAACAACTGTTCAAACATCAGCAGTTCCTCTAACATCGTGAATTCTTGTGGACGCTCAACTGCTCATATATTATTCTAAAAACGCGCCAACTATTGAACATTTGAATTGTGCGTGTCACTGAGAATTAAATCTCTATAATGCTCTGCAACTTTCAAGTCGCACATTCATTGTTTGATTTTTTTAAGTACGATCGCGTTTTTTCGTCAGATTTTAACGTAATATTCTATCGTCTCACCATCTCGTTCTACTTA
Organism: Seladonia tumulorum; assembly: GCA_913789895.3. NCBI lineage: Eukaryota > Metazoa > Arthropoda > Insecta > Hymenoptera > Halictidae > Seladonia > Seladonia tumulorum. The sequence goes on from OU565267.1 coordinate 31,257,680, forward strand.
AAGAAGTTTATTCGTAAGAGAAAAAATCAAAACCAAGTGGTTTTGTTTAATAGCATCGCTGCTTATCATGAACTTCTAAATGTGAATTTCCCGAAATCAACAACTCAAGAAAGAGAAGTAATTTTTTTATTTGTTTTGTATGACAAAGACCTTGTCGCTTGGGCAACCTTACAGTGTTATTGTTAGCTTATTCCTGTGAAGTTATAGCTTCGTTCTCGTGAAGTTCAATTCGAAGAAATCATGGAGTCATACTTACTAGCAATTGATTATACGTCTGAATATTACAGTTGTGTAATGCGTCTGACTATCACACGCTACTCCTACTTATTTTGACGACTATAAATTTTGCACTATTTGTGCACTATTATAATATCTATTTCCAATACTAGTTTTAACTAGTTCGACGTACTTAATATTTACACCAAGTAGAGTCCTGTAATGCGAATTAATGTCCGTTTTCAATAAGAATTTCATTCGTACTTAATATTTACGACAAGTAGAAACAGAGCGAGCAAAGGGCAGACAATAAAGTTGTATATTCTTTAGGTTCACGCATTCGATAAATTTTCAAGGACATTATTTCAATGCGAATTAATTCGTAATGAACAATATCTTTATTATTTTCATGCGTGAGACGGAATTTTAATTGAAACGATTGAAAGTTACCATGCCGTATGGTTGTTTGAACAATTGTAAACGATGCTGCTGCTATTTGAAGTAGCCGTATATAAATCTTCTACGGAGATAAAATGAACGTATGTACTACTCTTTTCGGGGAAATACTCACCGAACGTTGCTGCGGATATTGCCGTTACTTTTCAAAAATCCCCAACTCCCGCTGAGTCGCGCCATCTCTTCTACAGTATTCGCATAAATTATTAACGATACCATGCACAATATCAGTCGTATTAATATTACCGTCGCGCACATCAAACTCGATAGACGCGCGACAGCATGTCATACTAATTCACATCGATAGTATATTCGCATTGCATACATTTATTGAACGAACTCTCGCAACGAAATCGTTTCGGCGTCTAACAATAAGTTTCACGTGAATCTAACGCGAGCGTTTAGGAGCGATCCGATCACGATTTGTAACACACCGGTTTCAACAGATTGCTACAACTACCGTCTATAAACATCAACTAATCGAACGATTCGGGAACTCGGAAACTTACCTCTTTCTCTCGCCCATTGTATCCGCTTTTGTTCCACTAACGACGTCCTTCCGATCATTCTTTGCGCGCGACGCGAATGTGCACGAAAAAAAGAAAGAAAAAGGAAGAAGAAATTTCACTCGGTCAATAGCGGACACGGTAGAACGAAAGGGATACGGGGGAAAACGAAAAAAGAAAAAATAGCCTACATCATCCAGCCTCCGAGATGGCACGTCGGTTTTACCTACATGCTGTCCTAGCACCGATCAGCGGCGAGCATCCGATCTTCCGGAGCGTAACGACTTCCGGCGCGAACTTTCGATTAGGTTTAGAACCCTGGGACATCAGAAGACGATGCCTGGGTTCATCGTGGGTCGTGTCAATATTTGAGACTGCGGTAGACCCGCAAGACCGTACAAGGTTTACCCGGGTACCTACACATATGCCCGTATCAAAGGAAAGGTACGCGCGGCCGCGATTCGATCGCGAGTGTACGTTTCTATGGGAACAATCGTGAATCAACCACGGAACTCTTGCAGTCGCTGTCAGGGTCGATAATATTGACCAGACGGGCAAGATAAGGGATAATGACCTCTAGCCATCTGTTTCGCGGTCAGAGATTGCATCTTTCACGATGGAATGCGAACGTGCGATTGCGATCACAGGGACAAAATTATCATATCTCAACTTATACGATTCTCATGTGCCACCGGATCTGTAAATTTCGATTTTCGGCTTCTACTCGCCCCTCAATGTGCTTGCTTCTCCGCCAACTTGAAGGCACGAAAGAACAACAATGCTTGTGCGAGTAGGAAGCTAACTTTTTTTAATGCTCCAGCTACTGCAAACCTTGAGATTTTTAATCACTATGATATGTCTGAGAGTAGTTTGATAATTTTATTTTAAATAATAGCCTCGAGGGAAGTTGTCGGATTATAATTACTCAAAGTAACTTGTTGTTTTGTTATCGCTCTGGAGCAATTTATTACGAAATTCTAAGTTGTTAGACATTGATTTTTAAAGATCTGCTGTGTAACTGGCGGTAGGTAAGGTCTTAGGACGATAGACACCATTCAATTGATTTCACGATATTGCCACAGACAAGGTATAGAAGTAGACAATCACCCAATGTATTTTTCTGTCTCACGCTCGGGGGGCTCTAGAGCTGTCTAGAGCCAGACTAGAGCTGACTAGAGCCTTCTTACCATTTCGTGTCACATCCTACCGTATCAGCCAGAACCAGTATTGTGGAACCAATATTCTACAACGGCGCTGTTGCTGATAGAAATTTAAATCTCATGTCGGAGATTCTATAAATGATGAATGAAACAAAAGAATGTTTTGTCCTTTTAATTTCGTTACGCCTGTTACGCGAGTGCATCGAAGGAGACGTTTCTAAATACACATCTTCTAATACATATACTTGTATAATGTACATGTATGTATAGCGAGCATCAAGAAGCACAAATTCATACACATGCGGAGAAATTCATATTAAAAACATTATTATGTATTTTTGCTAGTATTTAAATATATCATTATTAATGTTACTTTTTTGGTAAATAATCCGCCTAATTATGTGTATATTTATTTACACTTTATTCCTTTTCATTCTATTTATGGCTTGTTTCGACTCATTTTTACCAGAAAATATTTACAACAAGCTTGGCCGTTTCGCCACTAGGGTCAGTGGCGCTGTTCGTAGGCAGCGCCAGTGTCTCCATCTAACGGTGGATAGGGGAAACAAATTGGCTAGTAGTTTCAGCGTTTTGCCGCTGCACGGAATGGCGCTATATTCAGATTTTCAGCTCCACTGTCATGTAGCGCCATCTAGCGGGCGATTGCTGAAACAAACTGGCTAGAAGTTTGAGCGTTTTGCCACTGCACGGAATGGCGCTATTTTCAGATTTTCCGGAGCAAATGATTCTTGCCGAATTTCTCACGGTACCTTATGTCGAGAGCGGCATGAATCATTTGTGGATGAATAAATGTTGAACGAATACAACAATAACAAATATATCGCGGTAACAGTACACTGAGAAATTTCTTTTTCAAACATCTACAATATGTGTGACTGCCATGTCACCAATATGTGGGTGACGGAATTATTTGTCCAAATTTTAAAATGAATTTTTACGTTAATATATTAATTCTTCCAAATTTTATTAGGATCTGTAACATGCAAGAAAGTTGAAGAATACTGGTTCTGGCTGATACGGTAGGATGTGACACGGAATGGTAAGAGGGCTCTTAGCACTAGCACAGACGAGGTGTAGGAGTAGACCAATCACCCAATGTATTTTTTGTCTCACGTCTAGTGAGTTATGTCACTGAGAAGTGTTATGTCACTCTAATATTAATAATAAATTACCAAAAATTCTTAGTATGCTAGTCGCGTGCCTCGTCCTTGGCCTTTCCGGTACATTCCCGCCAATCATAGTATACCACTACTTTCTCCAAAATATAGATACGTTACTGCACGACTATTTAACTTCCCGCTATTTACATATGTAGTGCCACAGAGGAATAACTCGTCTGTGATAGTGCGAACGATAGAGCGATAACGCGGCGCCAAGAAACGCGCACAATTCGAAAGGACGCGCTCTATTAGAATTTTGGAATACTAGAGTTTAAGTGTTCGGAAAAGTATGCGGTACAATTTCTTCAATTTGAATTGCAATAGGAATAACCACGGCAAATTTATCAGACCGCGCTGTTAAATAATTTGTTCGATTCTAAATTACTGTGAACGAAAATTTCGAAGCATTCATTTAATCGTTGGCTTCAATTATCAATTAATGTATAAATGACTGTCTATATCAATTTGGAAAAATTACGGCGATCTTAAATCGGAGTGAACATAGATGAGTGAGTGCACTTGCAGTATTTGACAAACTATTCCTAAATTAGATTGACAGTAGCAATTGTGTTTCTAATTTATCATGGATGTATCCAATCCGTACGAAGACGAGCTTTCTCGTTACAAACGAAACGAACGGCAAGAAATGATGATAGCTGCGCCATTGGATTTGTCATTTAAAAAAGCAACAACCATGAGAGGTATGCCATTAATTCAAGTAACATTTGTGTTTTCGAGAATGAAAATGTTGAACAAAAATCGTTTTATTCCAAGAGAATTGGCAGACAAACGTCCGCAAGCAGTGCGAACAGGTAAAATCCCGTTGCGAACTCCTACAGACCGATTCGTAACGTGTTCATTCTGGTTAAGCCATAATGCGTTAACTTCGATGGACGGATTTGAGAATCTCACGCAGAAACTTCTCGATGATCCTGCGTACCTCAGCTGGATTGATCTCTCTTTTAACGAAATTAAGAATATCGGCGATGACATTACCAAATTTCCGAATCTAAAGATCGTGTATTTACACGGGAACGATATATCGAATATTAACGACGTTGTGAAATTGAAAAATTTGCAAAACCTTCGGTCTTTAACGCTGCATGGAAATCCCATAGAAAATCTTCCGTATTACAGAGGATATATCGTTCATATCCTTCCGCAGTTATCATCGTTAGATTTTTCTGCTATACTCTCTGTCGAGAAGAAGAGAGCACCGCCAGCTGGATTTTATAAAATGATATACGGCGCTACATGAATATAAAACTTTATTTTTTTAAATTGCATTTGTATTAAATACACGCCCTTTTAAGTATTGTTATTCGTAATATTTCTCTGAGAATGATACCGTCCTTACTTCTCTTTTTTTTTTTTTCTTTCTTTCTTTCTTCACAAGGTACTTAGAGTGGACACTCTTACAAATGATTCGTTTCAACTCCTATAGTTAGCATTATTAAATAAACTCAAGATATGTACCACACAACAGAAATGAATCGTCCTATTTTTAAGTTCTCTGTCAATGAAACGGAGGTAAAAAAGGCCTCGTATTATATTACAAAGTGGATGCAACTGCCTAACGCGCCCGCAGTGTTTTTGTTGTAATATGAAATAATATTGTTTATACAACCGAACACATTCAATGTCGTCTGTGTTTGCTACGATGTTTACTTGATTTTTCGGTATCTCTATCTCGGGATCGACTACGAGATCTATATCGGCTACGTGAAGATTTATGGCTTCCCGATCGTCTTCGCTGTGCTTTCTTCGGTTTTCGGGAACGTCCGTGACTATGGCTACGGGATCTGCTTCGGCTATGTTTCTTTCTCTTGGAATGCTTCGTTCCTTCGCCTCTTGAAGGCGAAGTACTCGGAGACTTTGAACGCCTAGATAAAGACAAGCGAGTTTAAAATTTCAGATGTTAATTCAGCAAGCGTTCAGTAATTCTCGGTAAATAAAGTGTTGAGATTACACCATACCTAGGGGACTTTGTTCTTTCGGGTGCCGCGTGTGTACCGCTACGGCTGATAAAACCACCCCAGGCGTTGTGGTGTTTTGGCAGCGGCGGACTTGGCGTGTGACTATCAACGTCCCCTCCCCTAGCCTTAGTTCTCGCTTCTTCGTACTGTCGTCGAAGCTCTTCAACGCGTTTCTCTAGCTGTTCCGGTTTTACGCGAGGTCGGTAATAAAGGCGTAATATACGACGACAGACGTCCCTAATGGCGGATTCGTTAACTTTGAAAAGGGAGAACCAAGCGGGCGAGGTCGGCAATGGAAGTTGCAATTGTCTGGCCCCCAAATAGACGCACGCGCAAGCTACCGTTTCCGGCTGATGTCTTAAAAATACATCAGACCTTAACGAATCGTTCATGTAATTCCAACATTGCTGCATCAGAGCTTTGTTCTTTTCGTAGCCCAATACTTGCAAGTACATAACAATGATTTTGTGAGGATGCTTCACGTGAACGCAGAATCCTAGCTCTTTCAGAACTCTTCTCTCCGACTTGATTACTTGATTCTTTAACGCCACGTAATTCTGGTCCAGTATCACTGGCTGTATCGGTCTGAAACAGATTTGAAAGAGACATGCATATAATCACAAGAGATTTAAAGGCAGTAAAGTTAGTACAGAGTCACACTTACTTTTGGCTGGATACCTGTTTTATGTGATTGAAAACGTTAATGACGTCCCTGATGCGTCTGGGTGCCTCTTCAATTTTACTAGCTAAACAAATACAACCCATTGCAGTCGTTTCCATATTATGTCTAACTAACGATTTACTGTAATAAAATCGTTGAAATATTACTTGTCCAGTGGCCATCGCAACCTGTTCGATGTGATCGAAGGAGAAACGATTATAGTATGGTTTATAGGTTAGAGAGGTTATAACGTTTACAAACATTTTGTTTACTTCCAGATTAAATCGCTTACCTGCGGTAGCTTCAGTAGAATACCGGCTATCTGTATTAGCTCACATCCTAGTATTCGCAGATCGGTTTCGGTCTCTGCATCCAGTCCATCTAAATGTGACGGCGTCGAGTTAAGCTTCTCTTCGGGTAGAAGACAGTTCTGTAATGTTAACACGATCTTTCCATACGGTTTCGCGTTTCCTGTCGTCGCGTTTTTCGCAGGAACGACAGAATTTTCTTTCATGTTACTCATTTTTTCTTTTACGACACAAAGACAAGCAAAACTGTTAGTCGTTCAAACACTATTTCCACAGCAAGTTAACCTTTCATCTTTCCCAGTACCATACCTCCGACATACAACCGTAAACTTGTACACTTTTTAGAACATAGAAGGATTGTACGAATGCATTCGACGCTTCATCTAAGGCGCTGCAGTCAACTTGCATAAGACGGTTGGTACTATTGGTTCTTGTACTTTACACATTTATATAATATTAACGATACGGATAATATATTTAGAAAAAAATATATAATGTTTGTTTCTTATATATTTATCAATATAATGCACACAATGATTTCATCAGCTTCTGTTTTAATTTCATATCAAGGTGTGTTTTTATTAGGGTGGCAGCAGTGCTTCCACAAAATGCCGCTATTTAATAGTTTGCGGAACGCAGGCAGTGCGCACGTAACGGTCCTTTTCAGAGTATTCGAATTTCAAAATTTAACGGTCATTTTGTATTAATTCCTTCGTTCTCCGGTCCTCTGTTCCGCAGAGATACAAATAGCGTTTCAACAAAGTGGTGATCTTTTGAATTCTTTACAGATTTTTGAATCTGCTGACACATTTGAAATCGTTCGCGAGCCAGAGGGACAGAGTAAAGCGACCAAGGTTTTACTTTTAGGTAGGTATATAATAATATATTCCTTCAGTTGTTACATGTCCGTTTTCTCTATTATTCAAAATGAATGTCCATCGTGTATCGCAACGATACGGTTCGTGTTTATAAAACTTTTGATCGTGATCGTTCCCACGAGTTCCGAAATTCGATTTGAATAGAAACGGTTGTCGAGCTTACAGAGTAATAGGATTTTGCGCGCATTCTCGCAAAGAACGAATGACTAAGAATAATTATAAATATATACAGATCAGGAAATAATACATATAATATAATACAGTTGCATAACATAACAATTATCGTACAACGTATACATAGTAGTAACTCATAGTGAAACGTAACGCAAGAAAGGTAAATAAAAAAAAAAAAAAAAAAAAACTAACAATAGCATAGATCCATACGTTACACAATTAATTGTATCCTAAGCTTCTCCGGATATAAGTTCTACGCCGATTTTCGGTCCCTGCGTCCCTTTTCACGCACATAATTCATAAGTTAGACGAATAGGAAAGATTTTTGCGAAAAGCAGCATTTCCAACGACTACACAAATTTCATTCCAGCGAATCGAATGTGTTTCTACGATCGGTTGTAATCGGTAAGTAAAAATCAACGTGAATTACACTTTACTAGCGGCTTGACCCTTTCGCAGATAGATTCCGTTGCAATGAGTTTCGGTCAGCTTGCTATTAACGCTTATAAGAGCTTAACTAATTTCTTTTTGAATAATATCGTCAAAAGTATCTTCAGACATCGTTTAGTCAACATAAGAGTAGCGAAAGGGTTCACACAGCTTCGTACAGGGACAACGGATTTCTGTTTGGTTCCCGTTTTTGTAAATTGATCAGAGAAAAATGTAAAGCTTTCTAAAGATCTGCGACATAGTGACCAATGATTTTTGAGCGAAAAGATCAAACGAATCACAATTCGCGGGCCGTTCAGAACCGTCTTGAAGGCAATCGATTGGAGTGGATGGCTACCTTGAAGGACCCGCGAGCTTTCTGCAGACTGTAAATTTAATGCGAGGTACTTGGTCGAACATTCTGCTATCGCATAGTTCCATTGGACTGGAATAGGAACGATTCCTGTGTGGAACACCACGGAATCGCACGAGTCAATATCGTTTCCGCGGAAACGTAGCCAACTCGACGAAGCAACTGCGCGCAGATTAAAATTCCACGATGGGAGGGGTGCGGCGTGCGTTCGTGTATATTTGTGTGTATGTCTGTGTGTGTGTGTGTGTTTTTAAAAAATTTGAAAAAATAAAATCTCCAGCGTCCGAGCTGTATCTTTTCCCTGTATTGTACGACGCTTGTACACCGTGTTTCGTACGAAGCGTTCCGTGAACAACCGGTTTCAGGTTTCCTTCGTTTCCGTTTCGCAGAACGCTCCGTGCTTAAGGTTTCCAGGCGTTCAAAATAGATCATACAAATCGATTCGTTCATCCACGCTAAAAGACATTCGATAACATCGGCATGGCTCGAGACCAGCTGACAATGGAACCAGAGAAAGCGTCGATTCTGTGGTCCGATTCGCGATTAACCCTTTCTCTATTAACCGAGACTGCAGTCGAGACCTTGTATTCGCCAACGTCCACTCGGTGTTTGTGTTCACACAATGATGAAGTTGATTTCCCGCGACACGAGAAGTAGGCCGTCCGTCCACGATGCTTCGCCACAGAGACGTCTATTATTTTACATTAGTTGCAGCACCGAAACGTGTACAGCAAACGGCATTTTGTCGCGTACGCGTCTCCGACGCGACGCTCCGTGGACGGAGGATCGTTGGATCACAGGAAATTGACCCGCAAAGCTCGAGGTGCAGCAACGCGATACACGACTAGTACTGAACGAGCACCTTATCCACCACTTCACAAAATATTCCCGTTCGCGTCTTTCTTCTTGACCCTCGCTGGTCTCCTCAAAGCAAAGGACCAATTCATTTTGCGTGTCCTATGTATCTGGCAGTGCGGTAGCTATCATCTTCGACGAACAATCATTTCGCTCGTGCACAGAGCGTTCCGCGTGGTTAAGACCGTTCGGCCATATCGGGCCTGGTCTTCGACGAAGTTTCGTTGGTCAAGCGAACGGTCACGTTGGCGGCGTTGTTGCACGCCAGCTGAGCCTCGATCTTCTCCGCCGCGATCCCCTCGAGCTTCGATTCCGATTTAATCGAAGCGTTCAAGCTTTTCAGAAAGTTGCCGAGGTGCTCGGCGGCTATGGGATTGTTCGCCCACTCGTTCGAAGGGAACGCGGCCAGCAGTCTCTTCTGGAACATCTCCGAGGTCAGTTGCTTCGCGTCCAACTGTTTGAACGCGGATTTCTTCTCGGTGTCGACGGTCACGTCCTCGACAGGGTTGTCTGGTTTCGCGGAGGAAGACTTTGACTCGTCCGACGGGGACGGGGACGGGGACGGGGACGGGGACGGGGAAGGGGAAGGGGACGAGGACGGGAGCGGGAGCCCTTGTTCCACCGTGGAGCAGGCTTTGCTGGAAGGGCTGCTCTCGATGGTCACCGAACTGGAGTCAGGGCTGGCCGGGGACTTGCTGCTGGACACCTCTGCCGCGGGAGTGATATTCTTCTTCGGGCTTGGAGTGGGTAGATCGTTGTCGATACCATTCGAGCCGGTCGTCACGTTGTCGTTACGAGTAGCGGTATTCTCGCTGTTGATGCTGACGTTAGAGTCGCCGGGTGGAGGCGACGGAGAAGCCGTCGAGGAAACCCTGGGGCTGGCAGCCTCGCGACGAGGAGTCTGCCTTGCGGCATTGTCCTCTTTCTTGGTATCGTTGTTCGATTCCGCGTTCGACTCGCGCGTTATCTCGACGGTCGCCTTCTCCTCGTTGCCCCCGCTATTGTTCGTAGTGCTCCGAGGCGAGTACCGGTTGCTACCATCCGTGGTCGAGGGATACTTGGTTTGGACGGACAACTGTTGACGGTGTCCACTATCGGCGGTCTCCACCGATTCGTTGCTTCGAAACGCGTCGTTCTTGTTGTTGATCTCGTTGGCGATAGCGCGATTCAGGCAAGCAACAGCGGCGGACCTTTCGTTGGATTGCTGCTGTTTGCTAATGGGCACGGCTAGAGGCGCGATCGAGGATCGAGCAGGTTTTACCGGCGCGCATTGAGCAGCTAAGTGGCTCTTGCCTGGTATACTACTGTTCGCACTTCGGTTATCGGTGTTAATGGCTGTGGAATTCGCCTCGGATGGTCGCGGCAGCCTCAGCCTCGCGTCCATTTGAAATTGTTGAAGATTAGGAGCTTGACTGAGGGCGTAGAGGCTCTGCAGACTGGGGAAAACGGACGAGAGGTTCGTGTTCGATCGACTCCCCCCGATGGGACTCGAAAGTCCTGGAGCGTAGACCGGGGCACGCGTCGGTGTTGGAACAGGACAGTCGTTCACTCGATGAGCCGCTGGCGTTAGAGATCCTGGAGGCGCTCGGTAATACCTGTGTCCTCCCATCAACGTTACCACTTGTCCTTGGTCAGATAGGTTCGGCATGTTGTCTCTGACCGACGACTTCGCCTTCAGCTTCGAGACCGGCTGAGGTATTCTCAGCGGGTGCATGTCCACCTTCTTCCCGCCGCTCAGATCTAGAATGTCCCTTGATTCTTGTTCCCTCTTTCTCTTCCCGGAGGACGCCTGCCTCGGTTGATTGATCTCTCGATCCGGTTGCTTGGTCTGCCTCGGTTTCGGTGGTGCTGGCATTCTGATCTGTCCCGCCTTCAGAGCTTTCAGCACCCGAGGATCCACGGATCGATCGTTCAGAGTGATGCTGGGACTAACCTTTCCCAACGCGGTCTTCCGATTGTCCTTCGAATCACTCGGTTCGACGAATCCTCCGCTGCTGCCAGGGGACTTTGGCGCGGTTAGAGTTATACTGAGACTCGCAGGGATGTTCAAACCGCAGCCGTCCAAGATATTTCTGGTATCGCTCGAGAGCATCGGGTTCGTCTGAGCCTTGGGACTCTGAGCAGGCGATCGACTGGGACCAGGCTCTGCTATCGTGTTAGCGGGTCTCTTCGCAGGGCTCGCGTGTTCGGCAGCGATCTTTCTTGGCGACTTGAGGTTGTTCGACGTAGCTGTAGCTGTAGTCGGCAGAGGAGCCGGCGCGGGAGCAACGGGAGCCTGTTTCTTGGTCGTCGTCTGCACCTGTTGCTGCCTCTTCCGCTTAACATCGAAGATCGGCAAGCCTGGCGGACACTTCCGTTTGACCGCTCCCGCTGGGACTATCGGCGGGTCGTTGGAGAAAGTGTACACATCGACCATCGCCGGATTGCTACCGGACCCCGCGTTCACGGTAGCCGCACTCGAACTTTTCACGTAACCGAACGGCCGCGCGTCCACGTCACTGCACTGTTTGTTCGCGTTCACTCGCGCATTGCCGCTAATTCCGGCAACCGTTGCCGGCCGTTTACTCGCGACGTTTCCGCTCGTGTTAACACCACCGGCGGTCTCAACAGAATTTTTATTCTGCCCTTCCGTCGGTGCCTGGACGATCTTCGCGTTCTCCTCCTCCTTCTTCAACGCGTTGCCTTTCGAGAACATCCGAGCTTCGGCAGGTGGCAACCCGCTGCTATTCGTCTCGGGCGCTTTCGAGTCCACGAGAGACTCCGAACCCGTTTCTCTGGCGGTCAGCTGGAACCCTTGAAGGAACTGTTTTTTCTTGTCCTGCTGTTCTGCCGGCTTCTTCGTCGCGGTTTTCACCACATTGTTCGCAGGCTTTTCGATGGCTGCCGGTCGTTCCACGAACGTGACTCTGCGCCGTTGCTTCTCTTGCTTCTCCGCTGCCTGTTGCTTCTCTCGGTCTCTTTGGATCTGCTGGATGACCAACGCGCTCGGGCTCAGGCTCGGGCTCGCGCTATCCTTGTCCGGCTGGCCGCAATGCAACAAAACGTTGCTGATCACTTTCGGTTTCTTCGAACTCGCGTTGCTCGGCGTGCATTGCTTCAGCGTGATCTTCACGCCGTTCGAATTCTGCCCGTTGCCTATACTGACCACGCTGAACTCGGGACTCGAGGACTTTGTTTCCGTGTTCTGCTCCTTCGTCCCCCAATTGATAGAGGGGCTTCTTAACACCTCGTACCGTCCGTCCGGGTTCTTCAGTATCTTGATAGGTGTTTTGATCAGTTTCGTGCCCTCGGTATTTAAGGAGGTACTCGACGACGGGCTCGTGTTAGTCACCGTTGTGTTCGTTGTGTTCGTCGTGGGAGACGAAACCGTCGTCGTAGTCACCGTGGTCGACACTGCCGCGCTGCTCACAGGCTGTTCCACTTTCACCTCGACCTTCTTCGAGTCGGCTGGGACCTTTTGCTCTAGGGGTACTCTCGACTTCTCGGCTGGGACCTTTTGCTCTAGGGGTACCCTCGACTTCTCGGCTGGAACCTTTTGCTCTAGGGGTATCCTCGGCTTCTCGGCTGGGACCTTTTGCTCTAGGGATACCCTCGACCTCTCGGCTGGGACCTTTTGCTCTAGGGGTACCCTCGACTTCTCGGCTGGGACCTTTTGCTCGACGGATACTCTCGACTTCTCGGTCGGAATTTGGTTTCTAGCGGCCAACGGCGGATGCTTCTCATCTCGATTCTTCGTTTGCTCGATGTCGGGCTTGCGTTCCGCGTCGTCTTGCGCGTCCTCCGTGTTGATTCGGTTTTGCACGGCCACAGCTGCGTCTGCGGGGGGTAAACTCGCCCCCAAACCAGGGGTCGAAGGCCTGTCGTGCGGGGGTGCTTCTAATCGCTGCTCTTCTAACGCTACTCGGTAAAAAAATCGCATCGGTGCGTTCTGAAAACACAATTTTCGAACATTAGACACCAAGAAATACCTTCGCGCGTTGCTTCGAGACCGGCCAAGGTTGCTTACCCTCTTCCAAGCGTAAATATACGCTACGTCCATGAGCGTCCAGTGCTCCGGAAGTGGAGCACGTCGATGGCAAATCTCGATGGTGTATCTCGTCATGTCGACGCTGTATTTCAACGCCAGGAATTTTTTCAAGTGCGCTATAGTGACCAGCGCGGGACACTGAAGGTACCGTCGGTTGCTCGTGATGTTCACGTTGTGGTTGCTACCGTTGTTGTTATTGGCGTTGTTGTTATTGTTGTTTTGGTTGTTTTGGTTGTTCAGCCCGTTTATGTTAGTCGCGTCGTCGTTCGTGCTGAGCAGAATCGTCAGAGGATCCGCACCGGGCGGCAAATACTCCAAACTCAAACTTACAGCATCCTCCGGCGCGAAGATCAATCTGCCGCTGACGTCTTCACCGCGTTGCTCCGGAGTCGCGAAATCCGCTGGAAAGTTCAATTTTGCGTTAGCATACTTCTCAGGGTAATCGGATCTTCGGATCATCGTCGGCAAACGGAATTCTCTGTGTAAGTTATTCAGATCTTGCATCTCCTTTGCGCGAACTACATACATGCTGCAAATATTCTGATGAAAAGACGAGAACATTTGTAGTACGTATGTAGTCGAATGCTAGTCAGGAGCAATTTAATAATTCTACGAGGATGGGATGGGATGGTTACCGTGCTCGGGGTGCTTCTTGTAGAACTCTCTTCTCTTGCGCATCTCTTTGTGATAGAGTCCGGGAACCAATTTATACACGATCTCCTGCAACGCTTTGTCCGCTCTGAAAGCAAACGAAAATGTAAACGTTCGAACGTCGATGGAGATTCGATACGCGACGACGGTATGTAAACGGCCGACTTACTTGATGTTCGGTTTCGCCTTGTTCAGAACATGCTCGCAGGACGGACACTGGGCCTCGGTGCTCAGATGCTTCAAAATACAGCTCCTGCAAACTGGAAACAGAAAGGAAGCGGCACGGTATCATTATCCGTTCTCCTAGTCGGTCCGGGAGATATCATTCGCGGAGGATGATTCGATTCGCTTACACGAGTGCAGACACTCGACGACGGTGGTCGCGTCGATGAGGTAGCCCCTGCACAACAGGCAAACGAGGTAGGGATTCACCTCGCGGAGGTAAGTCCTTTTGCCCGGTCCCGACATTTTTCTTATTGTGGAACGGAACTGCCCGTGAAGATACCTGCAACGAGAAACAGAAAACAACGTGATCCCACGCTCCGGAAAAACCGCAACGCGAACGAACACCGATGCGCTCTCGCCGGTGCAGTTTCGTCGGTCGAAGAATACGAGGGAACATCGTGGCAGAAATAGAATCGAATTGAAATTTTGATCCCGCTGTATGCTTAAAAACTCGTCTGGCAAAGGTGCGAGGACTCGAGCCCAACATATTTCATCCAGTTTCGAGCGTTCGCTCGTCCCGGAAATAGCGCCATTACTCATCTAGTTCACATAAACAAACGTTCCTAGTGTTCGTTTGTATCGCGTTCAGACGTTGTCGAACTGGGTGATGTCACCGAGAATTCTAAGTCCTCGAATCAGTTCTCCTGATAACGCGAATTTAAACGATTCCTTACGATCTGGTCAGGCTTATCAGGATACTTGTTTTTTCGGAATGAAAAAATTAACAATATTAACTCTGAATTTATTTAACACTTACAAGTAATACAGCGCGGGTTGAATCGGTAGTAAGAAAATAAACTTTCATGTCGCGAGATGTTTGTAAAAAGAAACGTGTCGTCTGATGGAGAGCTAACTATACGATGGATGATGCAGAAAAATGCAAGATCGGAGTGGACGTGATTTTAACCCTTAGCACTCGAATGGCGACTATAAGGCGCCATTAAAAATTGCTACATCGTTATTCAACATATTTTTTACATTGTTAAATTTGTTTGGATTTAATAAGTTACTAAAAATATCGGTATCGTACAAGTAAATTCCACCATTTTCGTGGGCACGACACGAGCAAAAATATATAGAAGGAAAATATTCTAGGTCGGAAGAAATTTTTCGTTTCGGAGTTAAAATAACTTCGAGTGCAAAGGGTTAACTATGAGTTAAGCGGACTCGACGATTGGAATTTTCGGAGATTGGAGAGGGAAACGGCCGTCTCAGCTAATTGGTTAAGGGAAATGAAAAGAAGAGAGCGTAGAGCGACCACCGTACCAAACCAATGTTTTCTCGCAAGTATAACTCGAGTGACACGTGCAAGGAAATCCGCGTAACCCAGGCAATAAATTCAAAAGTACCTGAACTCGAACAAGACATGCAGAAATGAAATAACACGATGAGGCTGGAAGGGACTGCTAATGTTCGAACGGTTTTTGCCTGAATTTGAACAGCTCGTTTAAATACAAAGTACACGCGTACTGCCTCGATTCCCGACGATCGCAAAAGCTTCTCGGACAGATAGCACGCGGTCTGGGGAACGGTTAGGCCGTGTCACGGTGTTTAGCCCACTTTCCCGAAGGTTTCTCAGGTAGCTAGAATCCCGTTGCCTCGTTCTCTGTCCCCCTCCATCGGGTGGCAACCACCCGATGGGTATACGGGTGCGTTTTATCCTCTTCCTCCCTGCTCGCTCCAAGAGAATTGTCCTTTCCGTTTTTCCGCTTGCCTGCCGGCAGAACGCCGCGGCGCAGCCAGAACCGGCAAACAGAACAAGCACCAGCAGCCCTTGCCTAGCGAACGAAACGCGTGTGCCGTCGAATACCTGCCCGGTATTGATCGAATATCGCGCTATTTCCGAGAGAGAGAGAGAGAGAGAGAGAGAGAGAGATATGCCCGCGATAAACCCGCTCCTCGACTGCTCGTTATCGTTGCCCAAGAAAATTAACGCCGCCCGGTTTTTGTCGGCGATCGAGTCCTCGAGAGCGAGTACGCGAGCCGGAGACTCGGCTCGTTAATCGCATCGGCAGATACGGAGCAACGGCTACGAATTGAATAATATTCTCAATTCGGAACGCCGCTCGTCATTCCGCGACCTTACGCTGCCAGATAAAAGTTTCGATCACCTGCCGATCACCTACGGTAAAATCGCTCTGCCCGTTCGATCGCTCTTGAAACTATAGTTTGTCGAACGAGGCGCAACAGTGGAGCACCGGCGACGGCGGCGTGCTTTCTCTGCTAACTACCTGAGAAGTGTAATTTGTTTACAATTGACTATGTCAACTGGAAGTTCCACAGCCCTTGAGACTTTCCTATAAATTATATCAATTATCCGCGGCGGCTATTCGAGATTGGCAGCGAGATTTTAAGCTTCCGGGGGAACGGGAGCAGCGGGACGGTGTCCTCGTGGCACCGATCTAGCTCCGTTAATTTTCTTCGGTTCGTCGAATGTTCCCTCACTGCTCTTTTAAAGGATGCGGACGTAATCGCGAACAATCGCGTATTCGTACGTTGTAGCTCTAACGGGTTAAAGTTACTCCTCACGACCATATACCGGAGATCTCGTTATTCCTCGTTCGCTTTCTCGCAGGCTCGCGTCGTCGTCGTCGTCGTCGTCGTCGTCGTCTATTCATCGAGTGCAGCACGTGTCGCGAATGCAGGGACGCGCCTAAATAAAGCCCCGTCCACAACGATCGGGTCCGTCGGCCTCCAATGGAATCAGGGAAGCGTTAACATGTTTTTCGATCCGCCTCTAGCGACGACGATGACAATGACGACAACGACGATGTCCGAGCCGCGGACAAAGGCTGGCACGCCGCGCATCACGGCCAATTATCTCGTTAGAAATTAGCCGTACTATTTGGACCCCGAGTTGGCCACCGCTCTCGCGCATATATGTACACCGACGTTCCGCGATGTCTTAGCACTTCGTCTATTTATATCTGCTCCGTGAGAAGCAACATTCTCGAGCGGGATCACGAGCGATGATGCCACAGTCCCGATTCCAATCGCACCGAAAAAATGATCGAACTACCCCCGAGTCTCGATCGCCAGGGGCTTCGCCGCACCTGGCTGACCCAACGTTTCAACTTTCACAAGCACCCTCGCCCTTTGACCCCACGCTGCCGGACCTTCCGACTTCTACAGGAGTTCACTTCGTTTGGGAACGCTTCTAGACATTTTTCTGGTTAAGTTTGTATCCAGACTCGTTTCTTCAAGAGTTGAGGTACTTGGAAACTGGGATGTTGTGCGAAACCTTCCGAGAAAGGAGGTTGAAATGATACTACGTTTTAAATCTTCCAAGGATTGATTGGAGGGTGTTGTGCACTCGAATTCAGTACAGAGTTTATAAGCTATGCTGTAGAGACCGGTCGAGGAACTTGGAAGCCCTTACGAGATAACGAAGCGTGTAAACAGCTGGAAACGATTTATGGTGTGCATGATTAGAGAAAGCTATTTTTTTTTTTTTTGAGAGAGAAAGAGAGAGAGAGAGAGAAGTGTTTAGTGTCAGGGACTGGCATGGTTTTCGTCAGTCACGATCTCAATCTACGGGTACCACAAATCGTGGAGCGCCGAGGGATCTTCGACGAGAGAGCAGCGGCTGTCCGCGACCGCAAAAGCTTCAAGTACGTAAGGTCTGGAGGAAATCAGCGGGTGTCTAGGAGGGATTTTCTTTTCCATTAAAAGACAAGGACAAAAGTCTTAAATAAAAATACGGGACCTATTTATCATTTCTGCGATAGAAATCATTTGCGGTTTTATACCAGGAACACATCCGCCATAATCCCTTCACAGTGTGCTGAGAGGACAAACTCCTTTCCACCGGATACAGTAAGTAGATTACGAGCCAACAACTACTTATGCGTTACTATCACAGTCTTTCGATGTTACAGGTACACTACGCGAGAAGGGAGTTGCGGAGGGATAAAAGATCCTTTCAAGTGGACGGGGTTTCCACAAGAAAAACAAGATATTGGAACTGCAACGGACACTTATCCAGAAACCGAAACCCTAGATTATCCAGAGGATTCTTTCCTGGTAAGATTGCCTTATTGTCTCTTGCCGGTGCGCTAGAATATCTAAACGAAAGAAGAGCCCGAGGACCTAAGATTCGTTAAGACGATTCCTGCGCTTCGATTTCTTTCCCCGCGAAACTTCGGCCGCGTTATCGTGCACTATGCGAGGCTACAGATTAGACCCCCAGCTGCTCTCCGATCCCTCGTTGTTGGCTCCTCTACAAGCTCTGCGTGCCCCAAGAAACGAGAGTAGGGAGACGACGACCCTACCGGCCGGAAGAGGCCGTGATTCGAAGTAACCTTAGCGACCGTGTGCAGAGAGAGAGAGAGAGAGAGAGAGAGAGAGAGAGAGAGAGAGAGAGAGATCTCGCAGAAGAAAGGCGCCCGTTCGATCGGGCATCGAATCCCATACGATACCGTCTGACGGCCAGCAAAAAAGAATAAGCTGACCCGTGTGAATGAACGAACACTTACGTTACATGCCTGCTGAAATTAGTATTTCTATGAGAAGGCTATGTCATTGTTAACTGTCAATTCTAACAGTATTTGATGGAATGAACAGAGGTAGCCCAGTAAGTGATAATTATCGAAACAAACTTGTCATGGAACCATCGAATCCTCTTAAAATACAAATCGCTAGTCCCACGACAGCGCAATGCTTATCTTGAATACGTGGGAGGTCGTTCGAACAACTGCTAAATAAAGTTAGTGGCGAATAGATTATGGAAGAAAAATTAGATCTCTCTAGCGAGACATCTGTGAATTTACAATAAAATTTCTGCATAAATTTCAACACGAAGAATTATGTTCATCCACTGGACAGGTCACCCTACACATTCTCCGGGCCGGGCAACGCTATCGAGGGAGCATGCGGTTCAACGGTGCCGGTTCAGCGTTAGCCGGCGCGAAATCGAAAACGATTGGGTAATCACATTTTTACCGATCCGCGGCGATTTTTCCGTCGCCGTCGTCGCATTCCGGCTCGGTCACGCGACGATAACGTGGCTCCGCTCGTGTCTTCCCGCCGCGGTGCGATTTCGATTCGAAAAAAGCTGAGGCGCCAGGAGTCCGGGAGAACCGCATTCCGCGAACGGGGAAAATCGGTGGCTTCATCGTCGTTATCGTGATCGTCATCGTGGAGGGTCTTCGGACGGAATCGAGCCAGCCGTTTCCCGCCCATTGTTTCTCTCAGCGCAACGCTACAACGTTCCTTCGGTGAGATCTGGTCTCGCCGAGGCAGCCAGCTGATTAATCAGTGGGGACACGTTTTCGCGTGTGTCTCGTAGGCAACGGACGTTGCGAGATCGCGACACGAACGCCCCGAACGAAAGCGGCGCGACGAGTTTTTCAGCTGGAAAGCTTTCGATCGTCCCCGTGTCCCGGCCGACCGTTACATCGATTTCGGCCGACGCGACGGGATAGATCGCGCGCTCGCTCTAGCCGAGAGAGCCACGGCTCGGCTCTCGACTCTCGGCTCTGGGCTCTCGGCCACGCTCGAGCGAAACGAGAGTGTATCGTCGCGATCCTCTCGCTCCCCGCTTCGCCCCCGTATCGGCCGCGATGTTTATTCCATCGTCGCGCGTATCGCGAACGCGCACCGACCGATTTCGTCGAGGACGAGAGACGAGGCGGCGCGAATGTGAGAAAAAGTACCGATACAGGCCGCTCCAAAACGCCGGTATCCCTATACCATCTTCTATTCGATCCCCTCTCGCTTAGTCTTCGGAATTCTAGTTTTTCTCCCGAAGAATTTCCCCTCGAACTATACTCGATCCAACGAGACGAGGCAACGTGGATGAACGAAACACCAGCGTACGTGCTTCCCTATTTAGTTAGCTAGTTTAATTTATTTTCAGCCTGAACGGCCCTGAGAAGAACTCGGTTTTTAATTCCATTGCACTTTATCACATATTTTACATTTTTCTGTATTAGATCTATTCTACCTTGATCTCTAGTCGACTGTCCGAAGAGTACAACTTCAACTCTGTCGTAGTCGAGTAGCATTTCTGTACCTTTACTGTCTCGACTCGTTTAGATTATTTATACCGCTTTTTCTGGGCAGTGGCTACGCTGTTCTAGACTCCGGAAGAGCCAGACCAGTGCCCCACGAGGCATTCCTTGCCTACGGTAATCGTAGATCAACCTCGAAAAGAGTCTTCCACAACAACTGTGCTCCGAAAGGCTGTCCCGGACAACTTTCCGTCTGAGCAAGATCGATCTCGACTTATTTTTACCAGGACCTCGCGCAGTATTGATAATCGTTCAAGACCCCATGGGACAGTGTCTAGCAACAGTAATCAAATATTAGCGAATTGTAGATTTATCTAAAAGTTTCTGCAGAGCGTTTGACAAACGTTCGTTTTGTTTCAGTAGACGAAGTAGGTACAAAGTGGAGGAACGCTTGCAACGAAAAGAGTAGTCGAAAATTTGTAACGGGATTTCTGTCCAGGATATGGAGGAATTCTAGTCTTTGGTAACAAAAGTAGTGCATCCTGTGTGTGCGCGCACCCCACGGTTAGGGTTCGTGGAACCGAGGGTAGCTAACGTCCTAGAACCAACGAGAAAAACGATACGAGGAGGCGACGACGAAACGATCAGGGAGATTTCTCTCGGGCGAAACAACGCAGCAATATTATCCAACCCAAAATTACGGTTGCGAGAACACACGGTCGGGTGTCGCAACAGTTGCTACTTCGTTCTACAGGTCGTTCAATTCGAGCGGGTCGTCACACACCGATGAATGTTGGAATTAACTATCGGAGTAAGATGGTTTCGCGATGGGACAATCGATTATAAGGTAACACGCGGCTCGTTAAGTTTCATCGGGGTAGCGGCGTGTATTTTGAGCCAGCCGGTAGAGTATCGCGCTTGCGAGAAAGATAGGTAGAGAGAGAGAGAGAGAGAGAGAGAGAGAGAGAGAGAGAGAGAGAGAGAGAGAGAGAGAGTGAGTGAGTGAGTGAGTGAGAGAGAGAGTGAGAGAGACGGGACCAGGTTAAAGAAGGAGGGTACACACGCGAGAGGATAGAGCGTGGAAAGGGGAAAAAGAGTAATAACGAGAAAGACGGTAGTGGGACAGAAACGGAGAAGGAGGGGGAGAAAAAGATGGAGGAAACCGCCCACTCCATCTCTTTCGCTCCCGTTCCGCCTCTATTTCTCTCTGTTGTGTCTCTCAGCGTTGAACCGGCGAGGTGTAGGTCTCCGTCCACACAGGCGTACACGCTCGAAAGCGCGTCTGTATTTCTGTATGTACGTGCGATCGGGTATATACTTTGGCGCGGTGTGCGACCCGAGCAGGTTTACTTACGTGCGAGTATGCGATGGTTCGTCGAGTGGCAAACGCTATCCTCTACGGTGGTGTAGCATGCTGGTCCCGGACGTGCACGGCGGCCGCCGACCGTGGTCGCTCGAGCCTCGAAACACTCGAACACACACACGAAACTGCGCAGGATCTCGATGATGTTAGGGGACGAACGTAGGGGCTCGGTGTTGCGATCCTCCGAATGCTCAGCCTCCTCGGAGTCCGATACACGCAGAGAGGGAGAGAGAGAGAGAGAGAGAGAGAGGGAGGGAGGGAGAGAGAGAGAGAGAGTGAGAAGGGGAGAGGAGGAGGAGGAGGAGAAAGATAGAAAGAAGTTGCGGCTGTTGCGCGCGGGGGCAGCGGGGAAGAGAGGTGTCCAGGAGGCACAGGAACAACGACAACGACGACGACGACTATTTCGCGTGGCCGGCGACGGGACGTGTACGCGAGAACGATCGCGAGAATCGCGTGAACCGCGAGCAACGACCAGCTTCCCTGGCAGTCATTCGAGCCCTGGCTCGGATTCGAGCGATGCGGGGATCCGTAGTAGGTACTTTCACCTTTTGCGCCGGGCTCCGGAAGAACACGGCAGGGGCCCCGGGCCGTGGAGACACAGGATAGACGCAAACGAAACAAAACCAACGGGAAAGAAACGTACGGGTAAACGAGGGAAAAAATAAAGAACGAAGCGACGAAGCGAACCCGCACTCGCCCGTACAAAGGCGCCGCGGAACACGGCGTGGCGTTTCCTCGAACTAAGCCGCGAAAATGAACGACATCGAGCGTGTGGGAACGAGAGAACTTGCCGAGAGAACACTAACAACACCGAGCACCACGGCGACTCACGCCAAACTAAACCGAAACCCCGAGTGGGATATGCCCTTTCCCCTCCCGCCGCTCCCCTCTCTCTCCACGCAATCCCGGTTATCCCTTCGCCGCGCACCCCCTTTTCCGTTCCATCCAAGCCCCCTCCATCGGTCTTTCTCTCCTGTCCTCCAGGCTGTATACACGCTCCTCGCTACGCCTGCCGTTTTCGTTTCCCTCCTCCCGTTCCCCCCTTCTCGATCGGTGCCTTCTTTGTCCTCGTCTCTCCCTCGTAGCGGATCGCAGCCGCTCGCAACCGCTCTCTCCTGCCCCCCTTCGAGCACCGTACCCGTAGAACTCGGGCTCCGATGCCTAGCCTGCCTAGCCTGCCGCGCCGCCAGACCTGGCTCTCTTTCTCCGTGTTGCTCGACTTGCCTTTGCCTTCGCCTTGCTTCGCCTTGCTTGCCTGCCTTGCTTTGCTTTGCCTTGCCTTGCCTTGCCTTGCCTTGCCTTGCCTTGCCTTGCCTTGCCTTGCCTTGCCTTGCCTCGCCTCGCCTCGCCTCGCCTTGCCTTGCCTTGCCTTGCCTTGCCTTGCCTTGCCTGTTTGCCTGCCTGCCTGTGCGAGTCGTTTTTCTCTCCACTCCTCTATGCGCGCTCGCTTCTGGCCACCCCTCCTCCATTCACCGTGTGTACGCACACCATCGTGCTAGACCGGGCACACCAACGTGCCCGACAACTCTCCCCCTTCACCCCATTGACGACTGCCGCGTTACCAGCCCGGTTACGAGCTCCCCTCTATTCGTTTTCGCCGATACCTCACCCTTCTCGCTAGTTACCCCTCTTTCCTGCCATTCGCGTCTTTTCTCTCTCTCTCTCTCTCTCTCTCTCTCTCTTCCACTCTCTCTTTTCCCCTCTCTCTTTCTTTCGGCCCTTAGCTTTCTCTTTTTCCTCTTACGTCTTTCTCTCGCCGTCGCTCCTCTTCGCCGTGCATCTCCGATCCTCTTTCGTAGCTGCGGACGCAGAAACGACCCCCTAGCTCGCGCGTATCCTTTCCCTTCTTCTTCTCGTTTCGATCGTAACCTCCAATTACAGCGCGCCGGGAACGGAAATCGGCACTCGAGACGCCGCCAGATGGATTTCCGCGTGTACCCTTATACCCGTCCGGGACTCGCGGCAAACCCGTTTGCGGTGGAAAACCCGCGCCCCGCACGCCGGAGACACGGTTTCTCTCCTCCTGACCGCTGCAGGACGCACGGATCCCCGCCGCCCGGATAAAACCAGATAGATTATGTGCACGACGCCCGGAGAGTTTTACTGCCGATGTTAATTTCGCGTACCGTACGAAAGGAGCCGATGCTTTCGACCTCTCGATATCGCCGTGCCGTGCCACGTAGAGACCGAGCCGCGTTGTCTTTTTGGGGTGTATATCAGGTTTTATCGCGGGAGCCCGGCTTTCGATACCGCATTCCCCCGCGAGAGACCCCCGGGGCCTTCGAAAATGCATGTCCGTCGCGCTAATGGAAAGGCAAACCGAAGAAAAATGAAGGCTAACGTTGCTCAAAGCCCTCGATCCTTTTGCCATCCCTTTTAACACCGTGTCAAGACACCGTAAACGTTTCCGAAAAAGCCCGAAGCGCCCAAAGCTCTATCGAAGCGCGCGACCTTGCTAATTGTCTATTATTTTGATTTACAGATAGTGGGCAAGTACCGATGAATCGCGAGAGCAACAGCAATAATACGAAACATGGACAAGAACTCATCCAGAAATCGAGAAGGTCAAAGAACATTTGCGAGCAAAGGTAACAATCGGAATAGAAAGGACAATCGCAATGGAATTCATATTATTTCGACTGCAATGTCGCAGTAAAAAGTGAAAATTTGTAGCTAAAAGTAATCACGGTGACAAACGAAGTTCTGGGTATACCAGCCACGTATTACATCCCGTGCTCCCTTAATAGCTTATTCCTCAATTCCCCGCGTTTTACCTGCAAAAGGGTGTTGCTGGCCGAGCTATTTGCACACCTCCGTAAAGCAATTAACACCCAAGGTGTCGGGTGAAAACGCGTCGGTCACCGAGTCCACGTTGCAAGCTGTCATCCGACATGTTGATCACCCCTCGGTGCACGGAAACAACGCGTACCGAATGGGCGTGGCGATCGTGCCGAAATTTTTCCAGCACCCCAATACCTGCCATTGTTCCAAGGACCCCCTGTGCACTAATTAATACAAACACCGGGGCTCCGACCTGCAGTTAGTCATCGAGCGGTCGCAGACGCCATTCTCGTACGTAAACGACACTCGGAAACGATCGAGATACGCTCGAGGAAATATTACGGTCGGTCTGGAATGACAAAACTGTTCTCATGCTGCAGAAACTCCTTGCGAAGTTGAATCATAGTTCGTCGCTGAGCAAAACGATCCAGGTGCTAATAGACAGCCGAGGATCCGAGAATATCCTATCTCCTTTTGTTCCTCGATGGCGGAGCCCCGAGCCTTTGTTGAACGGCACAGAGGTTGCCGTGTTCGGGGCTCCGCCATTTTGGTTCCAGCCGAAAAACAGCGCAGATGCGTCGGCCTGGGTATCTAATCTAACGCTAAACGAGGTTGCGCAATGATTTATCACGAGCCCGTTACATTACTTCCTCTTATCATTCTCGAGCGCTAACGAGGCCGCCTGCGATTGAACAATATCTTTAGAAAATATCTTATCCTTCTTCGCTCCAAGTCGGACCTCGCCCGATCAGAAAACCGAAAAGAGCATCCAACAGAGTCGCTTGGGAATCGATACAGTCGCGAACTTGTTGGAACAAGTTCTGTTTCGACTAGTCTCGACAGCGGTTGTTTGGTCTCGTGTAGACCGAACGCGAGACTTATGCACGGTCGGCTGCAATTGCTTGAGACACTCGGACGCTACATACATCGAAACCTCCGTGAACGAACCCCATTGACAGGGCGCTCTTAGCCAAATAACCACTTATCGTTTCTCATTTTTGTCTCTCCTAACTTGTCTCGGTCAAAACATAGTTTTGCTCTTATTCCGACGACCAAAACGCACCACCCGCCCACCAATTAGAAATTTTTTTATCCAAGAAATAGAAAAAGATCCGAGCCGACATAATACGCGACGCAGAAAGCGAAAATTAAGAAACTTCTCGTACGCAAACCATCTCGAACCGAAACAACGGAATTTGCACACTGTGTTGAATTCAAAATCTGTTTAAAGTCTTAATTTCGACGATCGGATTTCATTTGAAATAGAGGTTGTTACCCTGTAACATCGTCGAAGCTCCGAATATCGTTGCAAGCAAACGAAACGGGATTTACGATCCCGCGAAATTCGGTATACGGATTTGCGGTATTTGGGACGCTTCAACGGTGTTTACTCGTCGAATCTCTAAATGCAAGGTTGACTTTGCGGTTCGTTTGCCTCGTTCGGTAGCCGTTTAATTAAAATCGTTCTTCCTAGCTGCTTTCTCTGCCGGGTTACGTGTTGACTTTGTTCTTACTTCACCGCTCTCTAAACCTTTTACTTTCCACGACAAACACGTTCGGTCCGCGGCCAGCAACAAAGACGACATTGTTATCATCGTTATTTCCGTTCGCGCGTATCGGAGTAGCCGAATGCGAGTCTTCGTGTGCAAGTACAGCGTACAGATCTCCGTGACGTGCACCCGCTCGCTATTTGCGCGTATGGCGCGCTTGCGCTGTCGAATAATCTTTCGATCCGCCAACGCTCTCGTCTCACCGGAGACACGTAGTCTTGACGATCCTCCACGCTATTATTAGAAATCTGGCGAGATTGGCGTTGGTCAGGCGTGAAACTCGGTTTAAAAAGAGCATCGGTTCTCGAACGAGATGTCCGAGGCGCCCAGAACTCGATTTCTTTGCCACGAAAACAGCATCATCGATTCGCGTCACTACCGACACGCTATTTTGCAACATTGCTCGGTCGCCGAGCAAATTGACAAACCGAGCCGCCCTAGATCCCGAGCGACACCGTGAACGGGGATTCCCAACTATCTAGCGGAGGATCCCTGAAATTTCGGGGATCGAAACCGCGAGAACCAAAATGGTGGTGCGGTGCCCTAGCAGGAGGGCAGGCGACGATCTCGCCGCACGGAACGGTTGGCCTATCGCTACCAAAGAGCACAAGGCCTACAACTATGGGCAGCATCTTTCTTGCGCTTCGAACGCGTTGCGACAATGCGCATAATTAATCTCCCCGCCGCGCCGCACAATAACACGCTCGTATTCATGCGTACGGAGATTACGCTCCGGCGATAAATCCTTCTACCTGCGGACGAAAAATCGGTCTAGCAACCGCTTCCGTGTCTTTGAACTTTGCAGCCTGTACTCCCAAACAGCTTTACCTGCGTACACTCGCTGAGAATATTAATCCCTTGCGTTGCAATGACGCGATAGAGACAAGGTAAATTAAATAGTATGCGTTTTGTTTGATATTTTTGGGATTAAACGGTGAAGCAAGGGGTAAAATCAGAAACGGTAGTTCAAATTTTCGACGACTGAACCGTGACGAGAGTGGGGACAGAGCACGGGGTAGTTTTCAGGGCCCCCGGTGTTTCCGGGGGGTTGGTTGGTCAGCCGATACCTCGGACAGGGGTGTCGGTGGCGGCAACATTAATTTACGGGCGTTTTTAATTACACCAGTCAGCTATGAGCCAACTAGCGGCACACTCCCACCACTGCGATCGACCTTCCAATCCTGACACTCCCTGGGTGTACTTTAAGAACTCTGTTCCCCCTTCTCTGCCTCTCCCCGAGCAGTCGGAGGATGCCGACGAAAATATTCGCATGGTGCGTGCGTGCGTGCGTGCGTGCGTGCGTTCTGTTCCCCTCCAACCCTCGATCGGTCTCGCGAATCTCTCTCCGCTTCTCTCTTTCTCTCTTTCTCTCTTTCTCTCTTGCTCTCTTGCACTCTGTTTCTCCGACGTTCTCCCCCCGTGGAGAGTACACAGGCATCTCGTTCGGGAACACCGACCGAGGGCTTCCTCCCGAGGCTTTCTCTGGAAAGGATCCCTTGGAGGGCTATCCCCACCCGAACGAGCCTCGGACGGATGGTCGGTCGTTTAGCTGTGGAACGCGGCTCGAATCACGAGCGAATGAGACGCCGCTAGATCACCCGTCTCCTCGACTATCTCTCCCTTGATCCTTGCTACGCTTCCGAGGCTCGCTCGTTCTTTGTCCACCGTTCCGCGAATCGTTCCCTTCTTCGTGCACGGTGCCTCGTAGGTGATACGTGGGCGGCCCCCCGGATCCTCGACATTCGGCCCCGAGGATACACATGCACACGCGTCGTTGTCGTTACCGAGCGCGCCCGTGCGCCAGGAAACTTTGCAGTGAGCCTGCGCCGCGTTATCGGTCGATACACGCGCTTTTGGGAAACCTTCCACGTGTTTCGGAGAGCCGCGTGACCGATCTCGTCGTCCCTCTCGATGACGAGGGGGGGGGGCGGGCGCAAGGGGCAGGGGCCTGATAAAAACTGTAGTCTCATTCGATCTTTGCTTTTTTTCAAAGTATCGGTATTGCTACGACCGGCTGCACTTTCGGATGAAATAAACAGAGGCAAAGGGGCGGATAGGTACCTTTCGTCGCTCATCTCATTTCTTGTTAGTCGACATTGCTCAACAAGTACACGAGTGAAATTAATGGCTGGAGGGGAGGGAGCAGAGGATTGATAAGAACAGAGTCTCGTACTACCAATCTTCCTGCTCTCTCGATTCCGGGGGGTATCGTAGAGGTCTTGTTCAAGGAGAGGACGGTCATCGGCGCGGAATGATCGGCGGCGATCTTGAGCGTGGTACGATCCTGCTCCGCGGTGCGCCACGCCGCTCCGCGCCGCGCCGCGCCGTTTCGATAAACGGCCTACAAAGCCTAGGACGGAGGGGACGGGCCGATGCTTGCATTCCCTGGAGCCCCTCCTGACATCGGCTGTACGTGGGTACATTATTCATTCTCTACTACATTCGGCAGCAGGAGGGTGCGCGCGAGTGTGTGCGTCCGTATCCCTCGCAGCCGATCACGCGACATGCACTTGCGTCGCGGTCTCTGTATGCGTGGCTATACGTCCGCACAGATACGCCCGTCTCTTTTCTCGCTCTTTTTCCGACGGCATCCCTTTCTCCCCCTGTTTGTCGCTTCTCTTTCTCTCCGTGGTGTCTCTGTCCTCTTCCCTGGTTTCCTCTCTCCGTTATCATCCCCTTCCTCGTTCTCTCTCTCTCTCTCTCTCTCTCTGTGCCGTCCCCCCGAGTTGCCTCACGCTCTTCTCCTCTTCTCTCCTCTCCTCTCCTCTCCACCCCTCCCCTCCCCTCCTGGCCTGGATGTTTCTGTCGCTGTCGGACTCACTAGGGGAGCGCGTGCACGCGCGCGG
Organism: Seladonia tumulorum; assembly: GCA_913789895.3. Classification (NCBI taxonomy): domain Eukaryota; kingdom Metazoa; phylum Arthropoda; class Insecta; order Hymenoptera; family Halictidae; genus Seladonia; species Seladonia tumulorum. Next base: position 31,286,247 of record OU565267.1, read on the forward strand.
AAGCTAGTAAAAGGATAGCTCGGTGGGATGGAGGGCTACAAGGGCAGGCCGCGATGGGACGGGAGGTTTGTGTGGAGGGATCGAAGGGGTGGCGGCATTACAGCGTACCGACCGGGGCAACAGGCCGCGGGGAGCAAGCGGGGAGACCGAAATCCCGAAGAGTCTTTCCCCTAGAACAGGACAGACCGATCCTTCCGAGGCAACGGAACAGAGACAAAGAGTGAACCAAAGGAAGAATCGGTATACCGAGGGAGCGCGGTTCGTTACACACGATGCGCCAGCATCGAGAAGCCCTGGCCCTTGCCACCGCAACGCCAGATCCTCGGACCCTTCGCTTCCTAGCCGCCAGACCTTTCCGCCTCGTGTGCAACCGCCCGGCTCTTGCCAAGCTCACCCCTCTTCACTTCCGACGCTCTCCGACGCACTTCCCTGGGGGAGGTTGTAGCCAATCAGCGGGCGAGTTTCCGTGGCCCGCGGCCGCTGGCTGACTCCACGTCGCCCGTACCTAACGTAGGTTGCCGAAGGTAGGCATCCTCCGTACCCTCCTCGCCTTTTTTTACCTTCGATCCCTGCCCCCTCCTCGGTCCGAAAGGTAACGAAGGTCATCACTGACTCCCGAGGATGTACCTCGAACCTTTCAACCATCTCTCTCTCCCTCTCTCTCTCTCTCTCTCTCTCTCTCTCTCTCTCCCTCACACTCTTCGTCCTTTTCTTTTTCTCTGGGTCTTCCGTGCCCCCTTCTGGAGACCCTGCGACCCCTAGCTTGCTCAGAGGACCATTCGTCGATCAGGCGAACCGGGGAAGACCATTAACCTCCTCGAAAAAATACGACGGCACCCTCGTGACGCCCCTATGACCTGCGGGTGCACCCTCGGGTAGCGTATTCGATACCGAAGCCCTCGTTCGTTGGAAAATTACTCTCGGAAGAACCAAAGTTTTCTTGACATTGGTTGGTTGGCCATCTTACTTTTCGCCTTCCGAGATATCGCGATCCTGTAGCGATATGGTACCTTCGGTGATCGACTAAATACTCGTACTGCTGTTTCATAAATTAACAATCTTGAATTATCCCAGGAATTCTTTCAAGAAGGACAAGAACTTGATAAGACTCATCCACGAATAATTGCATAAATTTGTAAAAGACAAGAGCTAAGAGTTTCACGAGAAAAGATTCGACCCGCGATAGAATGTCGTTGAAAAACAAACCAGTAGGTATATATATATATATACATATAAAAAAAAATGCTAGAACGCAATTGTCGATGCAACCGCATAGTAATGTCCTCCGACTGTCGTCGTGCGTCTCGCAGCTTTGGAAGTCGCTGCAAGGGTGCACCGAACGAACGAAAAAATGGCGATTAGTGGATCTGGATCCTGGAGCAGTTTATAGGTTTTCGAAGTATGCGATTCGTTATTTGATACGTATATTGTTTGCTCGCAGCTCGATCCTAGTATTAATTGGACAGGAGTGCGTGGGTGGATTGAAATGAACATGCGTGTATGATTATACACATCACGATTTATTGACGAGCAATGATCGTACACTGGATGCAACACGATTTTCAAAAAACAATTCCAACAAAATATCGAATTAAACACGTTAATTAATTAGCAACAACAAACACTGCCGACGGCGGCTATCCATCGTCGACGAGATGCAGAACGGAGTAAATATCAAATGAAAAGTTGATTGCTGCAATGGTCTGGATAATAATTAGATACTCGAACGATCAATGGTACCGGATACACGGTTACACGCGACACACGCTTTATAAAGCCGAATCGTTTCTCCATTGATTACAGTGTTCTCGAACAAGCGAAATTTTAGGGCCGTTTCCGCAGTGGCTTGTAACAAGTGAAACGATAACGAAAGAACAATCGAATCGACGAAATGAAGGAAGTTTCGGTTACTCGGATAACTGTAGTCTTAGCGATTATTGATACTCTTATTTCGATTACAATTCACAGCTTGCTTAATCGTGGAAATACTGTACTGAGTTACATGTTTAGTATTCATGGCGACAATAATATCGATAGTAACGGTAATAATTAATCGAGCCCCGATGCTCGGGGACCCGTACACCACGACAATGATTCGACGATGCAGCCGATCACGCTCACGCGATATATGATATAACTCGATAATTCTCAAACAAAAACGAACGCAACAACACGATCCCGTTTTTCGCGAGATCTCGATTAACTCTTCGAAATCTAAAACGTTCGCGTGCGAAACTCTTGATCGATCAAAGACGAGATTTCTCGACGACCGCTCGCTCGTTCATCATTTTCGTTTTTTCGTGTCCGATTGGTTGGCCCAAGTGTCGAGAAGGTTTTTTCCGTTGTCGGGCCACCTTTCCGAGACGGATCGACGATCAACCGCGAAACAAGGGGGCGGGTTTCGAATAGATCGGAAGAATTCTGGATCCCTCGGTACATACTTTGTGCCGTGGGGCACGGCGTACCTGCGCGTTGAAGTCTTTCGCAAGCCGCGAGTTTGCAATTAGGAGAACACGCCGAGCGTTTCGAATTTCGCGAAACGATCGATCTGAATCTACTGTTTCGTCGGGTCCGCTATTAAAAGAATCGCGCGACACCTTTGCAGTCTTTGGGAATCATCGTAACGTCGAACGAAGGTCGTCTCGTTGCTAATGGATCGTGGATAATTAGACGGTGGATCGATGGGGAAACTCTGATCGACGGTGTGTATCGATGGTGGCGATAGAACGTAACGCGTTGTCCCCCTCTGGTTTCGTTTAAAAAATCCCGTAGAAAAATAACGTGTAAAAAATCTGGGTCCCTTTGAACTCGCCGGCGAGCTCCGGCGAGCCTCGTCTTCGCGAACTGGCAGTTTCTTTTATTATTTCTCTCTCTCTTTCTCTCTCTCTCTCTCACACACACTCTCCATCCCTACCTTTCACTCTTTTTGATTTTCAGCTTGATCGAAAAACCACGCGGCTGCTGACCCAACCGCCAAAACTAATTGACGGAAATTTCGTTACTAACCTGAATAGCTGATTCCGTTTGCGAAACCTTAGACGCGTCCTCTTGTTTTTTCGTTCGCGCGCGCACATTCTCTCGAGTGTGGGAATGAAACGCACACGCGTACCTGCACGCGACCGTGCCACGGGATAATTGGACATCGTAACCGTACGTACAAGCTATACACATATGTGTCTATTAATTGATGCGCTGCTGTCCTACACGAATATTATTATATAATGCACCACCGTTCTACGTATGTAGGTAAAGTTCCCGTTCGTTCTCGTCTCTGGTTACTTCGTGTCTCGTTCGCTTTCGCGAGCGGCGCGCTTTTAATCAGCGCCGACTCGTTTCGAATACTCCGATCGGCATTGTGCTCTTCGATATACATACTCACCTGGACTCTGTCCTCGCTCGACAATTACGCTACTCTCGTTCGCTTGCCGGCCGCGATTCATGAACGCTAGAACCACCCGGACCGATCCCGGCCCGAGACGCATCAACGTGGGATTTCCTAAACGCGTCGTCCCGCTGCGTTCTGCGATTCTTTTGAAACTTATTCTCAAGTGAAAAAGAATTACATTACGAATTTGCATTGTGCAAACGCGAACGCGTGCTTGACTTTGTCACACGGAGCAAATAATAATGCATACGTACAGCTCCCACTCTAAGTATTTGTTTTCACTTGGTTAGCGCGCTAATGTGTCTGTACCTTTAGACGCTGATAATACGCTCGCGTATAGGAAGTTACGACGAACGGAATATAAATCGCAGAACGCGGCGGCGTGACGCGTTCAGGAAATGCGCGCATTTCCGTCGGCAATTTCCTAACGAATCCGTCTGTTAAAGATCGCGCAACCGTCCGCTCTGCAAGTGGTTCCCTGAGTAGGCGTGGCTTCGGTGCTCCAAGCGGAGCCGAGACGGTGCCCCACGGAGCAATCGGCGCCCACGCCGGCTCGTTAATTTTCTAAAAAAGTACAAACCGGTAGGTAGCCCTAGCAAACGCGCCGAGTTCTGATCGTTCGAGTAGGATTTGGATTCCTGGTGAACGCTTCGAGTCATAGTTTCATCGTTATTGCTGTCCTTGCCGAAAACGCTACCCGTTGTCGTCGGATCGACAACGTTTCCCGAACCGCTCGACCGCAATATATGTATGTATATCATTCGGAGAACCAATAACAGCGATACGAGTCGGTAATTCTATAAAATAAAAACTCTCTCGCGATCGAGACGGGTTACGAGTTCTCGCGAGGCTCTCCGTCCATTACCAATTATAAAAGATGTCCTCGCGTTACTCGCGAACGTATCCAACACCGTCGTCTCGTACAATCATTTAGGGGCTGCTCGAAATCGCGTTCATCCAATACGCTTCGCCGTCACGACTAGCATCTACCCTTTCGCCACGAATCGAACCTGACAGGTTTACCACCGCGATATATATATATATATTTTTTTTATATATGTATATTGTAATAGACGATAATTAAATTGCACTAGTACATTGCACACGTTCTCCGAAGTTCTTTGGCATCTCTATGAAGTACATATTTCTCTCTAGATCTCTAAGGAGCGACGTCACGCGGGACGGGAGAGGGTGCAACAAGCATTCGTCTTACCCGTCCAGCCGTCGTTCCCATTCCCATTCACCAGCAGTACCCTCTCTACGCAACCCCTAAACACCGTTCGTTTACGTGTATACGCCTAATCTATCTCTGTCGGTGAATCGCAGAGCCGTTCGTCGAATTGGTCGACCCGTTTTCAAGAAATCATTCGTCCACTCGGGAGTAATGGTAGATCGTAGACACACATGCATGCATTACAAACATACGTAACTTAACATATCTAGGTAACAACGGATCGAACACCGCCATCGTTTATTTCTCGGGGACGAGGACACAAGGTAACCTCAGCTGGATTCTCACCTGTCCAAGACAAGTTCTTAAAATTTCTCTTCCACACACCCGACTCGGTCAACGAAACAACTCCTCAGAGACTCGATTTCCCAGGTACAAGAATTAAAAAAATTTACGCTAATCGTTCAGCCGAAGAAGCTAATCTACTCGTCGAGGTGTAAACATTCTACTCGCGTGTAAAAATCGAAACGTTTCGCGTCTCGTGTTCGTTATAAAATCCCCAGCGTCGTCCTCCTGGCGGAGACTCGTCCACGTTCAAGGGTTAAAGAAGGTTCGTTAGCGACCGGATCCGTTGGTCGGATCTTGGTATAGTTTCGCTCTCGAAGCCGGGCGGCGGCGCGGCGTTCTAGTTGATGCTACCGGGCGTACCGTGTGTCCTCGTGCTCACGCCGCGTCTTGACGAAATCGTCGAGAAACGTCGTTGAATTGCGCGTGTACGACGCGGCTTCGCAGGAAGCGGGAAGAAGAAAATATCTATGGTAACGTACAGCCTTTGGGTTGGTCACATAGGAATCTCGTTTTCGGTAGGAGCAGTGGTTCTTACACGTGTAACGATAATAGGAAGTATTGGGGGAGCAGGATCGAAGACGGGTAGCCGCGCGCGGGTACAGGTTTCCTATTCGTCGACCGTTGAAGCGCTCTCGCGTTGTCCGGTTGCCAAACAAATATCGACGCTAATTTCTTTTGCTATTTTTCGACTTGGCTCGATCGTACGATTGCTATTTATTTGGTTAATCACGGGCAAAGAAGATCGTCGCGGCTGTCAAGTAGAAAACATTACCTATACCGGTGATCAAGGTTCGTTTGCCGACCGGACATCGCGAAGCCGCGGTTGTGGTGGTTCCTTCGCGGTTCCTTTACGGGGGTTGCTGCGAGGCGGCGTTGAAGAAACTGGCTCTTTGATTCCTGTACTGAGAGGCGACCACCGCCTGCGGGTTAGGTATGTGCCTGATGCCGAGGTTTGGCTTGATCTTCATCCCGAAGCCGGAGATTCTCTGGTGAGGCTGCGGTATCCGAAGCGCGACCTTGCTCGCGATGTTCGCTGAGCTGAGCACCAGCGGGTCCACGGAGTCCTTGTCGGATATACATCCGCTCAACAGGGACACCGCCGCGTCGGACAACGTGACGAGGTTCGACTCCTGGCCCCGTCGCTGGTCCTGGACCAGATCCTTCGTCTTTCCGCGCAGCAGGCTTCCCGTCGCGATTCCGGGTCTCGGAGGCCTCGGGTTCAGCGTCGAGGAGCAGGACGAAGACGAAGACGAGGAGGAAGATGGAGAGGAAGATGAAGAGGACGAGGAGGACGTCGAGAAGTTGCCGGCCGACAGATTCGACGACAGGTTCGCCGACAGGTTGGCCGACAGGTCGAGAACTTTATTGTGCACGGTGGTCCCGCCGCTGCTCAGGTCCAGCGGGATCTCGTACTTGGAGTTGTTCGGCTCCAAAATGGCGCTGGACGCCGCGAAGCCGGACGGTTTCGCTACCCGCAGAGGTGCGAGCGGCGGCGGACCTTTCTTCTTCGGAGTGGCGTTGACCGGCACCGGCACCGGCGTGACCGGTTGCTCCTCTTTTGTCTTGGACCTGATGCTCTTCAGCGTATCGCGCATCTGCTTCTCGGCCAGCAAACTTCTAACTCGGTTCGCCTTGCTCTCGCGCAGCTGCTTCTCGAGCTTCTCCCGATCTAGGCTGTCGATCTTCTCGCCGATGTTCTGGACACGCTGCTTCGCTTTCTCGCGGAACTTCTCGTTGGCTTCGTTCACCGCGACCAGACCAAGACGCCGCAGAATCTCCTCGTCCTTCTTCGGCCGTTCCGCTTCGGTCTGCACCGTTGTTTTCGCTGTCTCCGGTTCCGATTCTTCCTTCGTCTTCGAGGGAGACCCGCATACGGTCTGCTGCGGCAGGTTTCTCTGCTCCGGCCTCTCCGCTCCCGTCTCCTCGGCCGGTGTGCTGATATTTTGTGCGATTCTGACCACCTCGTCCGGTATGCTGTCTATGATCTCCTCGATCGTCTCCTCCGTTTCCCCGATGCTCTCCTTCGCGCCTTCCTCTCGTGCCACGGAGCTGGTCGATCTGTGACCCCTCGCGCTGGCTTTGATCTTTTCCCTCCTGACCGCCCTCATCTGCAACAACTTCTCCTTCGTCTGGCCGGCCGCCGACGTCGACGTGATCCTCGGTGGACACGGCGTCAGTCGCACCTTCAGTTTCAGAAGGTCTTCTCTCGGTGTGGTCGTGATCTCAGCGATGACTCGTTTGTTTCGTCGCTTTCTGCGCTTCCGGTGTTCCAGCCTGGCCAGCTCCTTGCTCTTCGAGCTCTCCGGTACGTGGTTCGGCTGCATCGGCACCAAATCCGGCGTCCTCATCACGGGCGTCACCTCGCAACGGGGTTTCTTTGCCTTCGGCTCCTTGTCGCGTTCCAGATTCGTCTCCAGGGACCGAGCCGGCTCGGTGCTACTTTCTAAAATCCTGCGGGCCTCGACTTCGCATTCTTGGACTGGCTTGGGACTCGGCGGCGGCGTCGGCGGCCTTTGAATGTTCTCCATGGTCGCCGCGACGTCCTTGCTCGTCTCGTCGTTGTACGGGCTCACTCTCGAAACCGAAACCGACACCGAGCCGCCCTCCTTTCGCGTCACCCGGTAGAACAGCTTCATAGGCAAGTCCTGCAACGTGAAAACACCCGCCTACCCTGTGTGGTACCGCTCGGTGGATGCGACGCGCACGCTCGTCCGAAACGTGAAACGCGAAATTCTCGGTAAGTAGAACGTTATCCTTGGAACTCAAACTGCTACAGTTATCGTTACTGTTATCGTTAACCCTTTGCACTCGAGAGGCTGTTTTTTAACTTCGGAACTCGGACACGGACATCTCTTCCGAACCCAGAATATTCCCATTCTGTGCGATTTCATTCATTTTGCCCATACGAAATTGAGCGTATTCGCTCATCCTACTTATGCGTTCGTTATGCAAAGGGTTAAGGTAAGAATAGAAGTAATAGATCTTCCACATTTCATTCGAGATCGTACTCTGTGTCGGAGGCTGGTCAAAGACGAGAGTACTCACCCTCTTCCAACCGAAGATGCATGCCAGGTCCAGCAGGGTCCACGAGTGGTCCAAGGCCATCATGTTCGAGGTGTCGCGGGGTTCCTCGTTGCCCCGCTCGCACAGCATCTCTATCTTGTTGACTCCGGTCGAATTGGCCTCCTCCCAGCCCCTCTTCAGCATCAATAGTCTGACCAGGTGTCGCACCGTCACTCCGGCCGGGCACTTGAGGTATCTTGTGCTTCTGACACCCGTCGGTTCCTCCCGCTTCGTCTGGTCGACGACGGCCTGCGGCCTGTGTCGTGACCCGGCACGGTTTTCCGGTGACTGACCGCCGCCGCCGCGCGCCTCTTCTTCCGGTTCATCGAGCTCGCACAGACTTAGGCTGACGAAGTCGTCCAAGGTTAGCTCGAGTGCGCCCAGAGGTGGGGCCAAAGGTGGGCACTGCGGGTTCACCAGCCGGAAATGGCGCCTTCGCTCGAGCTCCGACCGGAAGAGACCCGGTACCAACAGATAGACCAGCCTCTGCAACTTCGCGTCCGGCAACAGGGGCGGGGACGTCGCGACGTTGCACACCGGACACGCTCGGGCTCCGCTGCTCAGCCGCCTGACTATGCAACCTCTGCAAACTGAGCACCGTTCGCCTTGTACTTTACACGCTCGCCGCCACTTTTTCTGACGCTCTGCGACGCAACTTGCCTCGACTCGCCTTTAACCCTTTTTTCGCGTATCGTTGGCAACTCCGGAGTTGACACGGTCTATCGATCCGAAAAACAAAAACAAAAACAAAAAAAAAGGGACAAATGCAAAGACAACCAAGGAATGCCTCGGAATTGGAGTTTTTAAGGGTGCGTCTGGTGCCAACGCCTGAGCTCCCAACGATAGCACCGAAGGGGTTAAACACATATTGTTCCAATATTTTTCCAAATTCTGGTAGACACGTTCGGAGCGCATCGTCTGTCCTCGTCGTACTATTTCTGTGCTATCGGAGAACAAGTAGGTAATCGAAGGAACCTGAGCTCTACAGGGCACTCGATCGAAGGTTCGAACGTGTGCCAGAATCAGCGAATCGATAGGCCTATCCCTTTCTAACCGAATGGCCCCTGTTACGACCGAATATATAAACACTCGAGACGTTCTCTGTCATCCGTTAAACCGTAAAAATATGCCTCTGCATCGATTATCAAACTGGACATATGTAATTCGTCTCCGGTTCACCTTCGGCTACCTACTTATTCACGCTGAATAAAGATTTAACGGGCGGGAACCATCGGCGTAGGAAAAACGATCAAGTATCGTTCTAAAATGCTTACGAAGTTCGCTCGTCTTCTCCGATCGACCTCCCCGAGGATAAAAAGATGCAAAGCCGCAATCGATCGGAAAGTGAAATTGCTTTGAAAAATTTTAGTCGATGTTCGAATTAGAAAGCACGGAGAGAGCGGCTAGGTTAGTCACCCTCCGTGAATTCAGATGCCCCGCCAGAAGGGCGGACAAACGTACAGAGTGTTTCACGCACACGAAGTAGATACGGCCGTTCAAGGCACGGCACGACGCGGCGCGCGGCGCGGCGACGCGCGGCGACGCGTACGAATAGTTCGAGTGCTGCGATCGACGACTTTATCGCGCGATTATACAGGGCGTTCCGATAATCGCGATCACGACTCTCTTACAACAGAAAATCAACGATAAAAAGAATATTAGAATCGATGTTGATATTCTTCCGACTCGTTAATCTCGATTTCTTCTTTCTCGAGAGAAATACATGAACGAATCAATTTAATTTTGCGCTTATTAGCTGGAAACCGGTCGATTTCCGGTGGCAAGCGTTACAGGAAGGTTCTGTGCGTTACCGCACCGTCGATCGCGCTTTTTCCTCGCGAATGGATGCCAACGAGCGAACGACGCGTACGCTTTATAATTCGCAATCGATCGGTCGCCGGTGTTTCGGTTTGATAGAAGAGCATACTAACAGGAATGCAGGCACTCGACGAGCGTGGTTGCGTCCACGAGGTATCCCCTGCAGAGAGGACACACGATATGTTCGTTCAACTCTTTAACCAGCGGCTTCTCCCTCTCCGTCGCCTCCATGTCGGTATTCGGTTCTGAAACAGCTGTGACGATCGGCTCGTTAATCCGCGGCTGTCGGATCGGGGCGATTAGCTTTTTAGCTACGGCGGGTCTGATCTCGTGGCGATAAAACTCTGCATAAACGACTGTGTAACGTTTGTACACGCACACGTATGTATGTGAAATATTCGAAAAACCTCGCCACAGCATATACGGTATAGCGTTGCGTTATTCTTTGGAAAAGGGGACCCAGTGGGAAGCCACTGCAGCGGCGCATCGCGCAAAAAGATGACATAAACTACCACCAGGTGACATAAACTTTCGCTACCGTAACACGACCAACAGTAGCGAAAAGGTTAAAAGTCGATCGAATCGCGGACTGGTGATGCGGTCGGTCCGTTCGAGGACCTACCTACGGGTATCCGAACGGACTTTCGCTTATCTAAAATTAAATCGCGTTACGCGGGTCATTAGTACCGACACCGGTGACGTCGATACGCGTTCCAATAGGCAGAGAGCGTTCGGCGGCCGGAGGATACCGAAACGCAGGTAGCCAACCGCGCGCGGTAGTCTCCCACGGGGAATCCGCACAGGTAATCGGGTTAGAGTGCACGCTAGCCGGCGATCTCGCGTTTAACCGGGACTCGCCACCGGCCGTCGATATATTTAGAATAATGAAATATCTCGTGGAAATCCTTCTGGGGGGACACGACGCGTTGTGCGCCGCCACTTTAAGGTCTATCTCTTAAAGGGGATGCTTCCTCTCGATCCCTTCCTCGCTTCTCGACAACCCGGCAATACTTTCGACTAGACCAGCCTGCGTACCGCACCCCGATAGTCGCACAGGATCGCTCAAAAGACTATGGCGAATCGTGTCGCGCGAGCGAATCGTTACTCGCGCGAATCGCCGCGCCACGCTCGCTATTCCAAGCGTTCCTTGTCGCGCGTATCAATGTCTAAAATTTTCCACGGCGTTCGATAACATTGTAATCCCTGGGCTCGACACAGTGTCAATTTAAAAATTCTCCGCGAGTTTCTTTAGCAATTGTGAAATTTATTTACAGAATGCACGTTGGTAAGGTTCAAGGGGCAACGCTCCGAGAATATCGAGTAACGGATACGGTAACTATTTAATTCTGCCACCGCGCGTGCTTTCTTTCGCAGGCAAAGTATACTCGCCGATTAGCAGGTTAATATCTGTCTTCGTCGCCGTTTGTCCTACAAACTCCCCTCTCTTCGATGCGTATCGCAATTTATTACTACTTTTTATTCTAGTTTCGCGGAGCGTTACGCAAGCCGCAGGCCAACCGATGTCCAATTATCTTGGCGGATCATCGATCGCGAATGAGATTTGCTCTCGGCGCGAGAGGCGGGATTACCGGAGTCGAACACGAGACGAACAACGAGGTCCTCGCGTGAAAGGTACTTGACAGTGAAACCGACCGGTCACGCGACACCACGTCGACCTGGAAAAACTAGGTTTTTAGAACTGCCGCGGCGCGAATCTGCAACTCGCCGCGATTTATCGCGCCTCGAGTGCCGCTATTCGGACCGATGCGATGGGCCACGCTCTCGACGAGGATCGTGCTCGAGGACCGGGTACGATCACCCTTCGCGCGGGATCGACCCGCTGTCTTCACCGTGGAAAATTTCAACGAGGAGTCCCGTGACCGTGTCTCGGATAGTTTGGAAAACGGTTCGCGTGCACGACGCGACGGGGCAAGTGTCACTGCGCATGGCAGACGAAACTGGCCGGAAAGGAAGGCTCGACCACCTGCGTACGGGAATAACACAGCCGACTACTCGTGTTCAGGCAATTTCGGTTTGGTGAATGATTCGCCAAGGCCGGGAACACGGCGGAGACACGAAAGTGGGGTCACCGGGAATGAGTAAGAGCGACGAGGAGGATGAGACGCCGGCGGAAACGGAGGAGATGGAGACGGACAGAGACAGAGGAAGAGTGAGAGATAGACGGCCAAACAGAGTAAGAGGAGAAGAGAGAGGGAGAGAGAGAGAGGGAGAGACGAAAGAGGAGGCAGCAGTAGCAGGGTCTCTGGACTCGAACTTGAGAAAGGTCTGGCGCCAAGCCGGCAGAGGACGAATTCGTTCGCGGTGATCCTCGCGGAGCGGTTCCCCCGAGGGAGTCGGCGATCGAAATTTTTCATCGGCTCGAACGAACAAGCTCTATTCCCTGATTCCGGTCACGTTCTCTGCGCTCGAGGATCGCGGGGCGGCCAGAGAAACGGCCAAGGAAATGATATTCGATCGCGACGCAGCGCGCAACATGAGAAAAAAGGGTATCGCCGATCGGACATCGCTGCCACGGAAATGTAGCTCGTGTTTCTACTACTATCTCCGGTATACAAAGAGCGTATCTTCGGCCAGGGATCGTTGGAATTCATTTGTCACGAGTGAACTCGACTTTAAGGCGTAGTTTACCGAATACCGTTGTTTACCAACACACCCCCACCCCTCAACCCTTATGGGGCGGACGCATTCAAGGATTCTCGGAGCAGCGTGAATCTTTACGGATCCGATACAAACAACCGCCAGCTGAAATCCTCGTCGGGTTCGTCGAACCCGCGTTTCTCGGAGTCGGAGCGAGGATAGGTACCCGACCAACGGGATACGCGTGCAAAAACGTTGTTACGACCGCAATAACAGTCGGGTTAGCCGCCATAAGCGGCGGATAGGCCGGGTAAAATTTGCGAAAGTCAAGATGGACCCACGGCACCGCGGTCCGAGGGTTAATCTCCGTCGTCCGCGGTGTCACTCGGCAACCGTTATTAACTAGCGACCGCTATTCCAGGCGATGAGGATCGAGTTTCGGGAGAAGATCGCAGTGGGTATCTCGCGGCTACAATATATCTCGCGCGTCGAACTTGGATGAAAGCTAAAATGGTAATAGAGTTAGGACGGTCGGATGAGAATTCGCGGCGATTTAGATGACGTTTCGGGGGCGGTATAGAGAGGCTTACCCAGCGGTGTATAGGTTGCTTACCAGCTAAGCGAGAGATACGGTCGTGTCGTGGCCAGCGAGCTGCCGTCCCGGCTGGCAGCGGAACGTAGCAGCGGACGTGGCAACGACGGTGTTCTTGGTTGCCGTATCGGTTCTCGCGGTGCAGCGGCCGAGGAGAGGTGGCAACAGCGCTCCGTCCGTCGGCGTGCGGCGCCCCGAGGCTCTCTCCCGCGATAGCGCGCCTCGTTGTCGTCGCTCACGCCGTCGCACTCCTCGCCACGGCCGTTGTCACGAACCCGTGACCGCGAGCGCGAGCAATCCTGATAACTCGCACGCCGCCGCGAGCCACGTACCATCACGTCCCTACCGACTGCGAGCACAGCGCCGCGCACATGTCCCTGCCACGATTTCGACCCGATTCTCTCCTTCTTCCACTTCCTTCCTTCCTTTCGCGCCGCTTCTGTCCGTCTATGCGTCTCGGCCTATCCTTCTCGTTCCCTCCCTCTTTCACCGAGCGGTTCGCGTTTCACCTCTCTCTGTATCTCTCCCTCCCCCTTGTACTCTTTTCTATTCTCTTCTAGCACGGTCTCGCGATCGGTCTTCCTACGATCCGCCACTGCGTGCTCCGCTACGTGTCGTCACTCCCGTACACGCGCGCCACGTTCTTCTTCGTCGTGCTCGTCGTCGACGACACGACGTGGTTGTCGATCGACCGGTGGGTCGACAGGCGCGCGCGCTCTCCCTCGTTGTCGCTCTCTCCTTGTCTATCCTCCACTCCTCTTCGTGGTCTCTCTCTCCCCCCACCGACCGCCTCCCTCCCCCACCTTGTATCGTACGTTGTTCCACGGTCTCTGTCGCTCTCTTCCGTTGCCTCCCTCCTCCTCGAGGACTCTCCACGGGTCTCGCCTCGCGACTCGACGTCAACGTAACACGCTCTCTCTCTCTCTCTCTCTCTCTCTCCCACTCTCTGTCTCTCCTTCTTTCCTCCTCTCGCTCTCTCTCTCTCTCTCTCTCTCTCTCTCTCTCTCTCTCTCTTTGTAAATGTTTGTCGCAACTCTCTCGATTCGCTGCACTCGGGACGACTACCGAACGAAGCGCGACGATACTCGATGATATAGCAATTCGGAGGCGGCTGCGTCGACAACGAAAACGAAAACGAAAACGAAAACGACGACGGCGGAGGCGGCGGAGGCAGCGAAGGCGATCGGCGAGCAGAGCAAGTGTGTGCAGCGGTGGCGCCGAACTGCGGCCACAGTCGTTGCCAGATTTCGATACGGTGCGATTAGAACGACGCTGCACGGAAACGACGGGAAGGCACGGCTCTGGCCGCGTATCGACCCCGCCTAAACCCCGCCTCGCTGCGACGGAGCCGCACGAGCGACGCCGAGCGTCGGCGAGCGTCGACGAACCGGCGAGGTTCCCTTTTCTCTGATCCTTGTCCTTTTCCGCTATTCCTGTCGTTCCTCCTTTCTACCGACTCGCCCTCCGAGCCCCCTGTCCTCTCTCTCTCTCTCTCTCTCTCTCTCACTCTCTCTCTCACTCTCTCTCTCTCTCTCTCGATCATTCGTGCCCCCCAAAACCTTCGATTCATCCGTCGATCCACCGACGAGCGAATCGATCTTGCTTCCGAACCATGATGGTTGTTTGCGTCAAGGTTTCTCAACTTTTGCTCATCCTCTTCATGTTCCTAGCTACATGTCCCTCCAACCGTTTCGGTTGCGGGTCACCCCCTAGAAGGAGGAACCCTTAGACACGCTATAGCCCCCTCAGGACGGTATCGCTATCTGTCCCTTTGCCCCGGGGGCAACCTGGATTGCCCGCGGGGCAACGCTTCGGTGACCGCAGACTATCTGATTTGGACGGCCTGTATAACGTGCCCCCGGCGGCTATACATCATCCGGAAATGGGGCACCTATTTCAGAAGACTGAGCAGAGATTGCAGAAAGTTTGTTGAAACCTCGTTTCATTTCTAGAAAACTCAACCTTCGATGTTTGTCTAGCGCGTACGGCGTAAGTAGAGCTGGCGAGCAATGACCAGACACCCCTGCGGAGGTTGCTTTGCCTGCTCGAAGAGTTTCGCACAGAGACCCCCCCGTTCCGCCAGCTCGTTCCTAAGAAGCTCGTCGTCATTCGATGTTTGCTTGGCGCGTACGGAGCAAGTAGAGCCGGCGGGCAATGACCGGACACCTCTGCAGAAACATCTTCAATTGCTCGGTGAAGTTACTGCTACTTTCGCACGGAGACCCCCAAGTTCCCGGTTGTACCCGAACTTTTGCGACGCTCTGTATACTCGCGCGTCACAGGTAATCGCGACTAGATGTCGAATCCCGAGGAGGTGTTCGTTGGACCGATTCTCGAGCGTCGTCTAACCACGCAGTCCTTTTCCACGTCGCTCTAATTATCGGATGCACCGAGTGCCGGTCGCGGCGCATCGAGCATAAAAAGCAGCTTTCGAGCAACGGCGTGTTAAGAACGGTGACTTGTCCGTACCACAATAAAACTACGTTGGCGGACGAGCGCGATAAATATGCGGCGACCTAACGGCGGCTCCAGAGAACGTGGCCGATCGCTGGAAACGTTCTTTATCATCGGATCACCCCGGTTTTTCCGTTTTTCTCATTTTCTCGATCGATCGACCGTTTTTATCGAACCGATACCGCTCGGTCACACTCATTACCGTACCGCGAAATTCAAGGTCCCGGAAATCGACGTTTCGTATGCCGTGCTGGTAGAAGCGGCTCGATCCATTATGCATACCCACCGTTGTAGCGTAGCCGCCGTCGTGAAAATTGTAATGTTCACGGATGTAACGCGTGCTCGCACAATCAATTAAGAGTTGCGAGCCGGTTTCAGGATTATCGTGATGCCTTATCACATCGATAAGTGAAACGTTAACTTATAACGGTATATTATATGTTTAACGAAACAGAATAGTTATAGGTACAGTGCTATTGTTTTTCCGATGGCTCGGGCCGTTTGGCGGCGCAGAATCTCCGGATGAAGAGTCTACGAGGAAGCGTAAATTCCTCGATCGACGGATCGACGATGCTACTAAACGCGACCTTACGATACTTTCGGATAAGTGATATTAGAATAGAGAGTTGACGCTGCAAAGGAGAAATGGAACTATAGACCAATTCTGAATTATAGTTAGACCGACTTTTCCCCCGAACTTCACTCCATACATTCGGAGTGTTCACGATTGTCGGGGGAGGGGTGAGGTGAGGGCAACGCGCTCGATTTCGGCGGGTGATATCACAGCTGTGGGCCCTATGTTCACCGGCCGTGGACCGTCGGTGTCGCGTAGCGAAATTAAGTTAAAAAGAATAGTGCCCGAGGAACCGTTGCCGGCCGAGGTTTAGTGTTTTATAACCACGTAGCAGATGTCTTGGAACCTAAATTTTACAAGCATACCTGCAGGAATCATGTGGAGATGCGCTTCGAGCGACAGTTACAAAAATTCGGGATTTCCCATTTCTTTTACAACCCTGTTGTACACTCCACATGCCCTCGTCAACGACATGGCTAACTCCGCCCTTCTTTTCTTAACCTATCAAACGTCCTTATCCCATTTTGTAAACGCCCCAGCGTAAGAGATAAATAGTAAGACGGAGCAGCGAAAATCATCGTTACCACCATAGCATTAGAATCAGAAAGCAAATTATCGACACTACGGGCGCGCGCCGATCCGCCGTACATTTAATCGCAACATATTTGTATCCTTGTGGAAGTAGAATATATATTGTTTGTTATACCTAAATAACATTCTTCATTCGTCAACCAACTATCACCTCTATCCTCCGGTTCAACAATTCTGCAGTCCACTTACGAATTTAGAAAGTGCGGATTTAACTATATCGAGCAATAGAAAATCGCGCACACAACAGTCGGATGGTCCCGTGACGCAACCTTTGTAAGTCCACTTTTTATGACGGTACGGTGAGCTGTTGAGGGCGCGAGGAAAGATACTAACGGGTAATTAGGGAACGTTTCGTTAAGACGAGTTTTCCAAAAAGAGCCCTAAAGACCCGTGTGAAAAAACGTGTTGATCGTTTGCACGCCAAACGTTGGGTTGTGCAGAAACGGTTGTTGTTAGCCGCGAGTAAAACGTTAGAGGTATTGTTCCGAGGTCCGGTTGCTGATCTCATCTTGAACCAGCGGTGTCGCGGATTTGCGAGGGCATCTTTCGTTAACTCGCGGCTGAACAGCTATCTCGTTTAGAATAGCGTATTAAAATAGTGGGGGCACTGTTCTTGAACAATAAACGCATTCAGGGCGGTTTTCGGAATTCTGCAATGCCCGCAAACTGACTTCATCAGAGGTGAAGACACACTGATGCTGGCGAGTGTGTCAAAGAGAACCCTTAAGAGAGTCATAGTTACTCCCGCCGTTCACCCGCGACTTTTTTTTTTCGTTTTGGGGGTAAACACTTGACGGGATCGCCCTAACGAAAACGGCACCGAGTCCCTTGCATTTCCGAAACCGGCCCATAGATTACAGTCCCCCTGGCGCTACGAATGCACCTATGCTGCATACGTCAAGTGCCATTGAGAACGGTACGGCCGAGCTGATTTCCTCAGGAAAATCCGTTGATACTTGCCAGCCGTAGCCGGGTCGTAAAACAATCGATTCGTTAAAGAGGCACAAGTAGACCTCCTCAAAAATGACATCATCTGCTTCGACCGTGGTGTAAACCCAGACTGAAATTGGAGCTCGCGTCGCAACGCATGTTTCCTGGCCTCTAGTTTTGTAACTTCGATCTGTGCGTCGAAGAAAACAGCCGTCGAGCATTCCGCTTGCGCCAGCACGTTCGCAAAGGCGTTACTCTAGTTTCGACGATAGCCACGCACGCGGCTACGTACTTGCGCGTACGCGCCGACACGCATGCACGCCGTCTTCCGATAACGCGTCGC
Source organism: Seladonia tumulorum (assembly GCA_913789895.3). Taxonomy (NCBI): domain Eukaryota; kingdom Metazoa; phylum Arthropoda; class Insecta; order Hymenoptera; family Halictidae; genus Seladonia; species Seladonia tumulorum. The sequence goes on from OU565267.1 coordinate 31,304,114, forward strand.
GACAACCGACCGAACCGTATTCGAGAAGTATCCCGTGTGTATGTATACCTATATATAACAGCGACTCGCGCGACGATACATCACGCGCTATTGTAAATTTAAATTGTCCCGCTATTTATAGAACCCGGTAACCGGTTGATCCTGATTGGCCGCGCCGTGCGCGTTCGTTGCGACGAGGAACGTCGCTGCAACGCACCGACTTTCGAAGGAACCTTCGACATTTCGGTTCGTCCCCTTTGCGTTCTGAACGCCCCTTTCGAGGGAGTCCAGTACCTATGGTAACGCAAACGATTACTTCTTGCTCTGGAGCTTGGTTGCGTCGTTTTAATATTTAGGAAATTATATATTATCGAAGCACCCAACGCTTCCAAGAATTGGAGGATCAACGCTGGCGCTCGTCGGAGATTCCACCGACGAAGGAACTATCTATGATACCAGGTTCTCGTCATCGGAATAGTTACTTGTCATTCGGAAGGCATAGCTACCATCTTTTTACATAACAACAGCTAGAAGATCTCGGATCGAAGGATCGACAATAGGGTAGAGAGATCGAATCGCGGTGAACAGCTTAGGCTCGCTAAACGGCGACTTCTCCACTCCCAAATATTGTAAACTCACTTTAATTATACGGCTAAAGAAGTCACTAAAAAAGCATAACCTTCACTCGATCTACTAACCTGCATAGACCGAGTTAATTCGTCATTGATATTCCACCGTACCTCCCTCAGACTCTCTTGGCTCTTCAGTCCCTTATGCAACGGAATTTGCATTCAACATCGGTAGTTGCGACAATTACGTAAATAATGCTTCAATTGATTGCCGAGGAGGCCTTTTTCCATCGTGATCGTGCATCTTCGGTTCTTGTCTACACGGTGCAAGTAGTCGTCAAAGAAAGATCAGTGGATCGGTGGATCAATAGCGTTTACAGCGTTGCGAATTTATCGCCGAGGAGGCCTTTTTCCATAGTGAGCATAGATCTTCCGTTCTACATCTACACGGCGCGAGTAATCGTCAAAGAAAGATCAGCGGATTAATAGCGTTCACAGCGTTGCGAAGATCGAGCAAGAAAGAAAGCGCGGAGCGTCGCGACAGTTCCATAAACGATGCTCCAATTTATCGCCGAGGAGGCCTTTTTCCATCGTGATCGTGCATATTCGGTTTTGTGTCTACACGGTGCGAGCAATGGTGAAAAAAAGATCAATGGATTAATAGCGTTTACAGCGTTGCGAAGATCGAGCGTAAAGAAAGAAAGTGCACAGGGCGTCGTGGCGCCGCGGCGGGGGTTGCCAAGAGAAAAAGAGGGAGAGAGAAAAAAGAGGGCGAAAGGGAGAACGAGAAGAACGAGGAGAGCCAACCGATCGATCAGCGGCGACGCGGTAGTCCGCTCCGTAGCGACCGTCGCCTTGAAAAAGAGATAATCGAGCCGAGCGAACCCGGTTTTGCGTCCATCGGGCGAGCACGGCTCTCTGGTCGATCGCCACTCATGGGCGGACTGATGGGCATGGTTACAGCCGGTAAAATGGCGTCAAGCCCCGACCACTCTGACCACCCATTCGGCTGCGCGCAGTTGCGGCCCCGCCTGCCCGTCTGCCGACTGCGCGCGCTGCCTCTCCTCTGCTTTCTTCTTCCCGTTTCGTACCGAATCTCCCCAAGTATGTAATTCTGCATCCGGTTTTCCCTTTTCTTTCCGTCATTTCCTTCTTCCGCTGACTAATGCTCGACAAAATTTCGTCATCCGCCAAGTTCTAATTCGACGCGTCTTGCCGTAAATTAGCCGACAACCACCAGATGGCCGCCGTTATACGTCTCCTCGTTGATATTGCTGAAAACGCTTGTAAAAATCTGCTCCAACTTTGTTCGCATTTGCGCTTTACCTGCCCGTTACAGTCTCAGCGATCATTACCGACACATCTTATGGAAATTTGGAGCCGGGGCATCGAAAAATCCGATCTTCAAACGATTTTTACGCGAGAATACGATTAAACGATTCTGCAGTCTTTTCCTTTTTTTTTTTTTTGCATTTGAAGGCCTCCCAACGATTCAGAAGTTTTATCATTCTTTTTCTATTAGTCTGCGATATGTACAAACGTACGAACTAACTGGACGATAAACGTTCTTTGCTCCGAACTGCTCCTTAGGGCAACGCTTCGGGGAAAGTAACGTCAAAGAAACCGTTGATCTTGTTTACTTCGTTTCGCATGCCCCGAATAGGCATTGTTTCGTTGAGCCCCGACTTCCATGGAGCGGGAATAATGCCCCATAGGGCAACGCGAACCCTCGCTTGCTTCGCAGTCCTTTTTTGGTAGTGTAGCCTCAAAATTACTCGTAATCCTATATATGTCTCAATGTCCGCGGCAGCATTTCGTTCGCATTGAAAGGCTATGCAGCTGCGTCACTCTCGACTACGCTGCAAAATGCACACTCATGGTGCGTTAACTACTATCGTGCAAGGAAATTTTCTTTTATCGAACAATTAAGGCATCGATAGAGGTATGATCAGGCTCTTGCCAATAGACTGAAGCCGATTCCGATATTACTCGATATATTTGAGCGGAATGTTTTGCTCCGCATTCTCTGCAGCTCACATTCCGCGTCCCTGCGCAGTTATTGATTTAGGCGTCCTCCATTTTACTTGGAGCCTAGGGTAAACTTCGCTCGCTCGATGTCTCGATACTTCAAAATATCCGATATGATCGTTCTTTTAAACATTCTCCCGAAAGCTAATCTAGAATCATTTGTAGCGAATGCGGGTCGATAGGAGCAGGAGGTGGAAAAAAATCGAACGTACGTAGAAAATTAATTTTATTATCGGTACGTCTTCGCGCTAAAATCGAAATTATACAGCATTGGTTTCTTATAACGGGTAGTTCAGAAGTACGTCCTGCCTCGCCAGCTCGAGCAACATAGGGTCGTCGAAGAATTTGTTGATGGACACGTCTTCCGACAGCCCCTTCCGCCGTCGCGTCTTCAGCATAAATTCTCTGGCCAGGTGTGTAGCCGGCTGAGGCTCGAGCGGTCGAATCGTGATACTTTTGTCCAGGGGATCGCCAGGTACGATCTGCCAATGGTGAAACACAGACAAGCAGAACGCCTGTCCCTGTGTGTGCGTCCTCAGATCGGTCTCAAACCCGAAGCTATCGATCGCTGGAATGAACGCCTTGATAGTGTACAAGGGACTTCCTGGCACGGGAGCATCCTGTGTAACATGGCCTCTTCTCTTAGCCAGCACCGTGTAAACGGCCGAGACGCAGTCCGCCGGAGCTTGCACCTCGACGAACAAGTATGGTTCCATCAACCTGGGCGTCGCCATCAAGAACGCAGAGTATGCTACCCTCCTTGCAGTTGGAATGATTTGGCCACCTGTCGCAGAAAACGGAGTTAACAATAGTCTATCTACCGTTGGGAGATCGATAGGTAGTCCTACAATCGAATTCTCCATCCCTAAAAATTCCTCCAACTTCAACTCCCAACGATAGAATAGTCCAATGTCCTTACCTCCTCGATGCAGAGGTTCCTGAGCGATAACTGCATCCAAGATCTTAAACTTCACGTTCCGAATCGGCTCCTCGCAGAGAGGACCTTCTCTGGTACCCCATTGAAAGCCTTGAATAATGGCGTCTCTAGCACTGTTCAGCAGCGTCTTGTCCACTTCGGACGGTAGCGTGTCGTCGACTAGAATGTTAGGACCCGTGGCATCAGGCCCAAACGCCCATATGCTTCTCGCAGCCAACAAGTCCCAGTCGTACTTGGTCTGGAAGAACTCTCCCAGTCGCTTCCTGCAAATCGCAAAGTGATCGAGACCTCCCCTCGTGTTTGATCCATCGATATGCAGGCTTACTTGTTCCATGTGATCTTCACGTGCTCCGCCTCTATGTCCTCCGCCAATCCTCTCTCCAAGGGCTCGGCGATCATCGTCAGCTTGTTCCGTTTGTTCGGAGTCTCGGCGAAACATTTTAACGAGCTGGTCTCCACCACGGTTTCGGCGAAGGCCACCACAGGATCGGCTACTTTGATATCGATCTCCGAGTACATGCGACGCAGATCGTGCATGGCACAGTCCAAGTACAGCTCACCGGTTCCCAGGACCACGTGCTCGCCACTCTCCTCGACCCTGGTCCCCAGCAGAGGGTAGCTCTTGTTCACCTTCCTGAGACCGTCCAACATCTTCGGCAGTTCCGACGGATTCACAGGCTCCACCGCGATCTTGATTACGCTCTGGGTGTTGAACTTCAGTGGCCGGAATATGTGGAGGTCGTCCGAGCTATTCAAGTCGGTGATCGTGCTGGTCTTCACTATGGGTCGATCGATACCCTCGATGAGGACCCAGTTGCCAGCTGGAACCCTGTTCAGCTCGATGGAATAGCGTGCCTCGCTGATCCACAGCCTTCCAACGGTGAGGACTCGCGAGTCTTCTTCGTCGGTGCGGGAATACGCTTCACCTAACACACGTACGCGTTGCCCTGCCTCTAGGGTGCCGGACATCACCCTTCCGAGGACTACGAATAGCGTACAGTCCTCGGTAGGGTACATTTTCGTGCTGTGAATCATCAGTCTGCCCTGAAACATTCGTATTGGCAAGATATAGGGATCGAATAAAGATAGCTCCTTTGGATTTAGAAAGACTTCGGATATACTAACGTCAGGATCACAGTTAACCATATCCTGTGCCAGAGGAGAGTCTATGGGCCCCGTATACACGTGCTGCACCTTAACTGGTGCGTGAGATTGGGGACTAGGCACATGGGCCACGCACATGTCGACCAGTCCACACATGTCTCCCAAAAACCTGGTGCAGACCAATCTCAGCAACGGCCTGATGTTCATCTTCATCTCCTCCGACGTTAATCTGATACCCAGTTCGTCCAGTACTATGGAGTTAGACAGAGATGAGTATACAGAGATGCGGTTAGTGAAAATCGATATACTGACCATCCGGCAAAGTGGTGTCCACATCGCCAACAACCTGAGCGAAGATTTTGTACAACGGCTCCAAAATGAACTCGATGAAGCTGCGTTGAGCGGTGTTGTGCGGCGGTTTCTTCGTGAACTTACGAGTCTTTGAATTGAAATATATGTCGCCCCATAGTCTCTTCGCGAACTCGTTGGAGTTCAATCCGGGATGGGACTTCGCGTATAATGCAGCGAAGGATTTTAGGGTGAAGCAAACGTTGTACTCGGAGCTTGCAAAGCACACGTTGCCAATTGCGGGCGACACGAACGACGGGTTCTCGTTGTCTGAATAAAGAGCGATCAGCCCATTGATCTCCTCGATGATGTGCCTCAATTTATAGTACGCATCTAATGGAGGCAGCTTTAGCTCGAGTATCAGCCGGTCTATCTTGTTTATACAGACTGTTAGCGCAAGCTTCTCCTGAAGCGCGTGCTTTAGTAGCCGTTCTGTGTTTAGCATGACACCCTCGGCGGCGTCCACGATTAGTATCGCGCCGTCAGATAATCGTATCGCGGCTGTCGCCTCGTCGGAAAAGTTCACATGGCCAGGAGTATCAAATATGTTTAACAGATAAGACTTTGATTTCACGTCCTGTAATAACAAAGTCACGGGAGTCGCTTTCGTTGATACGCCTCGCTGTTGCTCCGTGAATAGAGTGTCTGTATACCTGTATATTATCATTTTTTTAAATGAAGTCTAATTACGATCGATCGGACAGATTGTTACTTCTTACCTCAAAGGCTTTTCATCGGTTACGCTGTGAAGATAGGGGTGGGTCTGCCTCACCAAACAATCGACTAGAGTAGTTTTCCCATGGTGCAAGTGACCGAGCAGAACAACGTTCCTAATTAAATGAGGCGCATCCATCATGTCCGCTAAGAATTCTATGCTATACGTTGTCTCTGGGAGTTGTTGCTGTTTGATCTGGAACTTTGGCTTCCTAGTTGGTGCTATCAGTGGTTTGTCCAGTGGCTGGGCATCCTCTTCTTGTACTAATGTCTCCACCTAGAATACATTCGGTTGTATTAATGGGAAAAAGGCAGTTACAGCGAATAGACTTACCTCTGGTCCATATACTTCCAACGCGCTAGGGTAATATCTCTTGTCTTCGTGGAGTACAACTGCCATGGAGTTACCCTGGTCATTTTGCTCCCTAGACTCATCTTTGTCTTCCTCCATCTCCTCGTCGGAGCGTTCTCTGTCATCCGCATCGTCTCCAGCGTTTCCATACTCGTTTTCGTCTTCGCTATCGGAGGCCAAATCGGGACCGATATAATTGCCAAATTCGTCGTAAAGATCAGCGTCCATGGTGAGCCTTCTCTTAAATTAAATAACTGCAAACACAGGGAATGTATTTATGAACAAAAAGAGATTGTTTACAAGTTAGGTACAGGGTCATAACCTTAACAGTAACGAGTGACCGGTCATGTGTAACATTGTAAAAACGCTAGTAATTATCGACCAACTTTGCCCGACACGTCAAAACATTAACAAAGAACGGTCGCTAATGTTATGCACTTACTAGCAACAATATTATTTATAGCAGTACTGTCCACGGGAGTCACATGGGAGCCAAGCGGTGCCCCCACTACCATGCCCCAAAGCAGCCACGGCGCGATGGTGGCGATCCGCAACGAGTACAGGCGGCTACTGCATTTGAGGTTGGACATTGACGCGCGTGATTCAAACCGTAGTATTTCAGATTAGTGCAGTTCTCTTCCTTCTACAAGTCATCATATTACGTCTAATAGCTCAGTTTTCGTTTGTTCCTTCCATTTCTTATTTCCATTGTAATATCCAGAACACATTTTCTAGTTATCACTTCAAATTAAAAATAGATTTTACAGAACTTTACTGGCTTTTGTATTTTCGCGCAATATTTTCACCACGAACGCGCTACGGGCGCTATGACTACGGAGAAACTCGCTGTCGTTTCTTTGCTCGATCCGGCGGAATGGGCGCATGGAACGGGAAGCCGGCGCATAAGGGACCCCTACCGTGAACAACACTAATTTCTAACAAATGTTCAATCGATCTGGGTGAGATGAACAAAAATGAGAAATAAACAAAAATGTTTATATTCGCATTGGTTATGAACCCTGCATCGTATGGGTCAGTGTTATAAAATGAAACATGATGCGCGTTTACTGAAAATCTGTAATCTTTACATTTAGAACACGGATACAGGGATACAATGAAATTATGTTTACAACTAAAATACACGTGTATTTCTTATTTATTGCGTGTATACATACTCGTGTAACTTGTATCGAGTGAAGTCAGTAAAAATAGGAAAGCAACATGCCAATGTGACAAAGATGGTTCAATCATTTTATTTCGTACAGTACTAGGTATTATCCTAATGCTATAAAATACATATAACATATTTGGCGAATGATTACATTTAGAGACTCGGAGAGATCTCAGATTCAATCTCCTATTTTTCCTTGCATTTTTCGTTTGTGCCTCGACGAGACAAATACAGTTGATAACACTGCTTGCAATGCTAATTGGATGACGTGCCGCTAGAGGAGCTGCAGCGGTTGATTCGAACTACATATGTAAATACTTGTACGGTTTAATCGAGTAACTTAACTTCAGTAATTGGAATTATTTCAATTAATTACACAGCAGATCTCTACCACGCTACATACTTCGAATCCGTAATCTAATTATTATACACATAGTAATCGTCGACGAATCAAGTACCGATGAGGAAATTCAATTCGTTTGTTTCGACTTGCCCTCTTCCAGAGGCTACCATCGTCGATACGATTCGATTCAACAAAGAACAAACAACCGACGACGATTAGTAATAAAAGATCATCGTAAGATCTGTGTAACACGAACTCGAGACAATGAACATGTATCGTAGATCCATGACTGATCCATCGATCTTCTGTTTGTTTACAGCAATCGAGAGTCGGCTTGTGGACTATCTGAAGTTGTCTGCAACAGTCGCCGCTACGACAGTGGTAGTAATGTTTGCGCGCATGGTCGCGGAAGTATATTCGGTCTACATATCGTGCACGACACTTACGTTGGCAGCTTACACAAACACACCGTCTACTACACGGATACGAATGTTGCCCACAGTGGCACAGACTGACAGCTGGAAGAACGCGAAGCAGGAGTGGCAGATCATGTAAGGTGAGACGCCTTTGTTTTCTCGCGGCGTGTAGCATCCGTTCAGCATTCTAAGCGAACGCCGTTGCAATCTGTCGGTCCGTGTTAGCGCGTCCGAAACCTGTCTCCCTAATTCTGTCCTATTAAGTGCAATTGACACACCCGCTACATTGCAACGACGTGCGTTACGTTTCGGTTGCTCGAGTTCCTGTAAACAAAACCATTAACTCCGGGGTGTCAAGCGAGCTGGATTTTTCGTGTTGTCGTGTTAATTGTTGGACGACTGTTAACGAACGGATCGTGTGTCTAGGGTACCTCGGCCAGACAGCGGTAGCTCGACAATTTAAGGGCAGGTACACTCTGCTGTGAACACATTGGAACAGTTGACAGAATAGGCAGAAGACGGCAGAGCAGCGGGGGAGGGGGTGGGAGAGCAAAAGGCGGTATGACACGTCCTCCCAATAATGACAACCTTATGACCTTCAAGCTGGTCGTAGTAGGAGATGGAGGCGTCGGAAAGAGTGCTCTCACCATACAGTTCTTCCAAAAGCTGTTTGTCACCGACTACGATCCCACCATCGAAGACAGTTACATACAACATACAGAGGTAGACAAGCAATGGTGCATTCTGGATGGTGAGTGCAACCCCGTACAACTATATTTGTACTTATATCTGTAAGTATCTACCATTAGGAGCTCGGGAGATGACATAACCCGAACGATTGGCAGCGTTACCAAATGGCATGTATTCCCCTCAAAATGTTTCTCCCTCTACCACTAAACGTGGCTCGATTCTCCTTATACTGGGAGTAATGTGGAATCACGTATCCTCTTGTGCAGAGAGTCGCGAGAGGGGTATCCGATGGTGGAGAGGGAAGCATACAGAGTTTTTCTGGCAATGCTGGTAATTGGTCACAGAGGAGTTCTTGGGGGTGGACAACTCGCGACTTGGGACTACCTTCCATATATTTGTATTACCTCTATACTATCTCCCAAGCTCTCAAGCACATTGGTCGATCGATCGAGCTATGCTAAATGTGTATTAACAAGGTATATAAGGAAGAATATTTTCTTGTACCTAACAGTGCTGGACACAGCAGGCCAGGAAGAGTTCAGTGCCATGCGCGAACAGTATATGCGCAAGGGTGATGGGTTTCTGTTGGTGTACTCGGTGACGGATAAACAGTCCTACGAGAATATCATGTATTTCTACACCCAGATACTCAGGGTAAACGACAGAGATGTGTACCCCATGCTTCTGGTGGCCAACAAGGTAGACTTGGTACATTTGAGAAAGGTCACAGAGGAGCAAGGAAGAGAGTTGGCTCACCGTCTGGGTATACCTTACATTGAAACGTCCGCCAAAGATCCACCGTTGAACGTGGACGCAGCATTCCACGAGGTATGGATAACATAACTTTCGATCAGTTTGCCGATCGATGAGCGGTTGAAGAGATCGTTTCAATTTTGTCATAGGTCGTTCGTATTATCAGAAATCAGCCTCCGGCCGAGTTGGAGAAGAATCGGAGGAAACGGAGATGTTTGGGGAAATGTAATCTTTTGTAAGACGGGAGGAGAGTGTCGGAGAGGTGTCCCGCACAGGGTCACTTTCGATCGGGAAAGTGAGACGCACCTGCCAAACAAAATACGGATCTTCTGTCCTCCATCGTATATATAGGTACTCGTGAATGATTTTTTCTTTTGGTTATCCATTCACCGTATTATTTCGTAGCGTTAACAAGCGATCGATATCCCCGTCCCCTTGCCCCCATGCCCCCTGTATAATAATTGTACAAAATAGTAACGATAAGAGACGCATTCGAAAGGATAACGACCGTTATTCATCTCCGAGGTGTGACTAGATTTTTTAAAAACGTAACAAAACCAACTCAACATCGGTTTAAGACTCGAAACTATAAGAAAAAGAGAGACAGAAAAAAAAGAAAAAACATGTACACGAGACCATGCCTCAGTACGCGCGTACACATCAATTTTCTACCATCGACGAAACACTATGGAATTGAGCGTTTTTTATTGCACGATGCATACATAATTCTAGAGCGAAAGAGAGAGAGAGAGAGAGAGAGAGAGAGAGCAAGAGCGAGAGAGATCTTTTTAACTTCTTCGCGTAACGTTTCGTCATGAAATGACTATAATGGTTTCGTATATCGTCTCGACCCCATCTTTCGAACAATTGTCGAGGATTATAGCTTTAAGCGTATTTATTTCCGTTCGATTTCTATTCAGCGATCCTTGCCCGTACATTCTTCCGACTGATTTCCACTTCGATTTCCTACCGCACTTATTTTTCTTGTTCTTTTCGACACGCATAGTTCTCGATACTACTTTGATTCCCAGCTTGTTACACGATACATAGTATTCTCGTAGACCCGATGTGAACATAATTTATAAATCGAGTCGTCCATTCTCTTTTTCGATTAAAAATCACGTTCGACGACCGACGCTCAACGAGCAATTAACATTCTGAACACAAAACAAAACAAAAAACAGAAACGGGAGTGAAGTCTTAAAAAGCCTCTGCTATTAGATTATTCGCTTTCGTGCACTCGGAGGTCCGATCAACAAAACGAACAAAACAAAAAAAAAAAAAAGAAAAGAAAAATGAGAAAAAGCATCGAACAAACACATCCACGTATTTACATACACGTAATAAATTGATCGTAGATGGCGCGAGCTGCGAGATTAGTGCATTATTAGGTAGCTCCGTTTTATTTGGTCATTGTGCAATGAGAGCGGAGAGAGCGTTGCTCCCCGCGACACCGACAAAATTACGATTAATTGCCGCGTCCTTTTTCTTTCTCCACCGGTTATCCTAGATTTCGAGCGCTCGCGTCCTGTCGAGCACAATGCGCGCGGACTTTAATCAACGTCGGACATTTTTATATGTATTAAGAAAAATAATGCCATGGCCTACATTAGTATTTAAACGTGGAAACGAGGGGAGAACAAAAATACAAGGGAAAGAGAGAGAGAGAGAGAGGGGGGGGATAGGAGAAAGGGACGAGCTGCGACGAGCGAGTAGTCCCGCGCGCGAGTGGCTCGAGCGGATTATTGATGAAATGAATAACAATTAGTTGCGAAGTTATTTATGGCGCGCGAAGGGGAGGTACGATAACGCGAGGGACGGTCCAGCGGATTGCGAATTCGATTTTCGTTTTCCGAGACATTCGTTTTTCTCAGCGAGGAGGGGGGGGGTGGGGTCTGTAGAATCTTGTAACCGGAAGTATACTCGGGTGTAGCCTCGTTCACCCGGTCGTAGCCGCGAGCTTCGACGTGTCGCGTTTTTAGCGTACGCACAAAGTGCTTTCCCTACACACCGTAGGATCGGTGAGACGTTGCTTAGTGATTTTACGATACGATATACATACATTACAATACGTAAACGTACATAACAGTTAAATAATATAATCGTGCACAAAACGTCTTGGCGCAAAATCCAATTTATTCTAACAGTGAAACATATTTGCCTTGAGATTAAAGTAATCTGTGTGTCGCGAACAGTCTCTTAGGGAAGAGGGGGCGAGATCCGGGTAGTCGCCATAGAACGGAGAAACCTTTTTCTGCTTCGGTTTTTCTTTCCCGTTTGTAGCGTGTGTTCACTCGCGTGTTTTCGATTGGATCCGGTCGAGCCTCGTCATCGAATCAACTTTGTTAGCCGCACGTTTTGGCCGGCCCGCAACGAAGTATTACAACGTTATCGAACGAACGACTTGTAATCTTGCTACGCGAGAAAGCTCAATGAATAGTTTAAAGTCGCGCGATTGTACAAATTTTTACCGCGAGGAGTCCAGACGATCGTACATACAGAAGACAGGAAAGCCATCGAACTCGCAGGAAACCTGATTTGTCGTTATCGATCTTAGCACGTTCGCTACCGCGATACTCGTATTTTAGCGTGCCAAATTTCGTTAGGACTACGACGATGAACCTTGACTTTTTCAATTTCTGTTTCATTAGACGAATTGCTTTGATTCTACGGTAGTTCCATGGTGGTTCGGTGGTGAACGTGTCGAACGCACCCGTTCGAAGTATGTTCCGCTCGGTTCCGAGCGTATAAAGTGTCCGTACTGCAACGAATTGATCCTGGAAAAACTGAGTATTAAAAACACATTGGTCCGTGTCCTTTGAAAAGCAGTATGGAAAATTCTTTCTTCTCTATCCGAGTGCCGGGGGACTCGGTTTTTCCATGGTGAAAGCAGCGATTATCGCGGGAAACGGATGAAAGGGAGGTGTGCAGAACCCGCGGTACTGTTTCAGAGACTCAGGATATTTAGCGTTCCTCGCAAGTTCTATAATAATCTATAACAAAAGCGCTCCGTTTTTATCGCCGTCCATACGAGAGAAATGATCGTGGAAGAACAAAGGGAAACACGGAGGCCCACCAGCGGTTAGAATCTACGCAAGGCACACGACAATTAGAGACGACCACGAGATACAAAACCATGCACACGTTCAGTGGCCGAGGTTCTTCTTTGAGAGAGGGAGCTCGGTGTGGCCGGAGTATTCGTCAGATTAGTGCGCACGCTTTTAGAGAAATTAAAAGTCGAGAGAAGAACGTGGATACGAGAGAGGGATGATCTATCAGTAAAATAGTCAATACGTTGAATCATTGTGATACCGAGTACGAGGAGATACGATATTGCGAATGCTGTGGTTGTGAGAGCCATCGAAGTCAGTTTCATCCATGCCATAAACAGAAAGCAAGAGAGAGATAGATAGATAGAGAGAGAGAGAGAGAGAGAGAGAGAGAAAGAGAGAGCGTGTGTGTGTGCAAGAGTTAGAGGTAGAGCATGCAAGACTGAACGCGTGTGTTCGATGTTCGACGAAATATTGCAAGAACGACCAACGCGATATCATTGTTTAAATTATTGTTATCCGATCACGAAAGAAACGAAATTCGCAAAATCGACGCTCACATACACACGAACACTGACTTCGCACGCTCACGTTTCCCTCCTCCTGTTCCAGTATTTGCTACCACACGCACACACACACATACACGAACTCAGACACCGACACACATCCAGAAACCACCGCACGTGTCTGTAACGCTATGTAACCACGACTCCTTACGGGAACGAAAACGAAGAACGAATCATTTAAATAACGCACAGGAAACAATTCAGTCACGCGTATAATAAGGGAATAATAGGATTTAAGAAGCAGTACGATCGTTGCCACAGTTCTTGTCCTATAGGTAGCTGCGGAAATATATATGTACATATATATTTTGAAAAGGAACAAAAAAAAGAAGAAGAAGAAAAAGACGAAGATGAAGAAGAACGCAGATAAATTCCTTCCCCCGGCGACAGTTATACATATATACTTATATATATATATTATATACAAGAGATACCGGCATCAGATGCGTTATGTACGTGCTGGCGTATATACATGTATGCATATGTATGGAGATAAATATGTGTGTGTGTTACGCACGCTACGTTAGCGTGCGTATATTTTTTTTCTCAAGAGAGAATGCGTAGGTGGATGCGTGTGTGCGAGCGTGTCACTAATTGTGCAGGTCACTGTATGGAGTACACAATTGATAATAAATTATAAACACGTGTTTACAAAAAGAAAAAGAAAAAAAAATGGAGAAAACATGGAAACGAAAGACAAGCATGATTGCCTGATTCCACCTGTCCCAATCGGAGACGAGCGAGCCGGGAAAACAGCCTAATTTAAAAAACGTCCACGCGGGGAGCTCTCTGATTGAAGGGGCTTTTGCGTCACGAACTCGTGAGCCGGGTGTTCACCGTCCAAACGACGTCTTCCCCGATTAAACGCTTTCAAAAACCCTCGTCGACGTCCTCGAATCGTTTTAATTATCGCCGGTTATGTCGCTTCGATCCGTACGCTCGTCGTTAATGCTTTAACGATAATGTTTCGAGTGCGCGAGACGCTTGTTTTAATAGGACGCGCGGTCGTACCAGACACGTACCCCGCCGCGAGCGATTTTATCCGGCGTTCTCGCAATCGCGAGCATCCGCGATTCCCTCGGTGCGCTCGAGCGAGCCGCGTTTATTGACATTGATATTCGTCGAATCGTAATACCAATCGGTTCAGAGCGCACCGTAACGCGGAGCGCGGAACGCATCGACCTATTGACACGGTGGTCCCATTAATGTAAATCGGACCATTACAGCGTTCGCCGGCAGCCGAATCGCCGCAGCTGCCTCGAATAGCCGGTGCGCAGCCATTGTTCCGCGCGGCTATTATTCTTTCGTCGTGTACACATATCCATATTTCGTTACCCCGACGGCAATTAACGCTCCGGGAGAAACATCGCGTCCCGCCGAGCAGTGTACCGCCATTCAAGGACCAATTTTTCGGCGAACAGACCAGCATGATTTTTGTTGTCCATAGCCGCGCGACAAAGATGTACGGGCACAATCACAGGCTGTTTCGTACAGACATTCTCGGGGCCGACCTGTTGATTACATCGCGACTCTTATTATCGATCTTTTATGTTCCTCGCGATTTTTCAGCCCACTTCTGCACGGAGCTAAAGCGTTTTCTACTTTCCCGTATCGATCACGCTTGCGACCGAGCAGCGCCAAAATTGCATAGCAAAATGAATATGTATCGGTGAATCGTCGATCCTCGAGCAGAAACCGCCCCTAATCGAATGGATATCTAGAAAATGCGCGTTTTGTTGCATTCTGTAAAACAGGGAGACGGAAAAACAATTAGTTGTTCCACAACGATAAACTACATTCTACAATTTAGAACCTCGGGTGCCATCGTTGAGCATGAAAAACTTTGCCAACGTAACTTGTACATCAAATTGCCACCGATTGCATAGAAAAGTGCATTTCAGAAAATTTGTCAACACCTTTCTCCCAGACATTCGTTCAATTATGCGAACTTGGAGATGTTTCTCGGATGAAGTCTCGAATGACAGTGGGCGCTCGGCATGGAATCGAAGTCGAGTAATTTTCCCGAGGAAGTCGCGAGTCTTGAAATCTCCTTGGAGACGTTTGTTCCGTTCGATAGGTATCCACGGGCGCGGCTCGTTCTGCTCTCGTAATTGAACGCTCCGGTGTCGCGTTTCCACTGGACGCATACGACAAATTACATCGCGCACAGACACTTTGCTCCGGGATTCTCTGCTTCCCCTGTAACAAGACGTTCTCGCGAGAGATCAAAGGATGGGTACCGGGGGGTCGGCGAGCCGGGCGGCTCGGGTCGCTTGAAAAGAAGAAAAAGAAAGCGTTTGACCGTCAAATGCGCAACTCTTTGCCGAGCTCGGCGAACCACGAGCAGAGAAAGAGAGCTACGCAATTGATTAATAAACGACTCGGTTAAACAAAAGGAACCCCGCTGGGCGGCTCGTCGCTGGTCGTTAGCCCGGCTCGGTTGGTCGCGTGCGTGGACTAACTAACTACGGGTTCGACGCCATTGTCGCCGACGCTTATGGGGTCCCGGGGCTCACGGTTCGATAGTCTCGCCAAGATAAAATCGGCACCGATCCGTTCCCCCGCGACGCCTCCCTCGCGATTCGGGAAAGAAAGTTCGACCACGCCGTGGGGTTGAAGAACGCTTGCACACCACGAAGGATCGCGCCTCCCTCCCTTCCCCGCGCCGAACAACCTGCTGGATCTCTCAGGCCGGCTCCTTATCCGGCCCATAGATCTCTTTGCTGAAGTCCGGAAGGCGTTCGAGCCGTTCCCGAGATCGGATCTTTCTACGGCGGACGAGGTATCCTCGTATCGACCGAGGAAACTACCGGTAGACCGTTCGTCGTTCGTCGTGTACGTATCGGTCGATTTCCCTGTGTCAACCGTTCCGTGGACGATTCACCGCGCTCTTTCGTGGAAATCAGCGTGCTCGCACGAACCTAAACCGCGCACTCGCTTGCCGGAAACGCGGACCTGGTCGTAAACTATTCGCGAAACGGTAAAAGACAACCGAAGAACCGTGTCTCTTTCGCTAAAGCTACGTGCACACCGAGAGACACTTTGTACCCTTCTGGTTCGTTAAAGTCAATTAGCCGAGGACCCAGCATTCCTTGGGAGGGGAGGGGGGGGGGGGCGAACGACTACTCGCAAGGTACCTTAGAACTGTCTTCTAGGTCTTCTAAAAGCCCGTGGGTGGTGGTAATCTGGGGAAAGTTTGATTAACCTTTCAGCTATACGGTTATCCTATTAAAATGGCGATTTTATGGAATAGTTTCGTTAGTTCTTCAAGAGGTAATTACTGTTTTACGGTTTCAGCAGAAAGTACGCTCGAGCAAAGGCCCTGCAAGGGCCAAGACTCGCTATGGCCGAGTTCGACGAATTCTTTAGCCCTATTAAAATCGTGACCTCTCGCGTAATGTCGTCGATCTCGAACGTTAGTTCTCGAACACGTATCGTGTACAGGGATTTAGACATCTCTAGCTCGTGCACGTAGCACTCGGAACACGTAGAACACCACGGAACGGTCGTCGTCGTGGTGTCGGGGGACATTGTTGCGTCAGCGTCAGCAAACCTTTCGTTTTTTGTGCGAGGCTGCTTCTTCGGCGAGCGATAGCGCGTTATCGCGGGATCTCTCGTTGCCGGTAAACAGGTTCCGTGCAGCGGCGTTTGCTCTGCCATTGTTTATACAGTCATCCATCATGCCGCGACTCATTCGGTCTATTACACGCCCCCTTATCCGGCTCTCGAACCGATCGACTGGCGCCGCGATAACGCTTATCTACAAAAGACTTCCGACTCGCGAATTGCTCCATCTTCGGCGATGACTCCGGATTCAGCGGAACTCTTTGCTTTTACCAAACAGGGCACCGTTCACCCTTCTAGCTACCGTAATGGTCCGTTTGTTGTTCTGGCATTGGAAGCCACGGCAATGTATTTGAAAATGTTTAAATGCTGCGCGATCAGGCCACCGCGTTACAGTTGAAAGGTTAAGGCATCATAGCAGTTTTTTTCGTTTACAGAACGGCCGAGTTACTCATCGGTTCTATTCCGGACGCACGGGTCACCGATTTCCGAGGAAAGAAGAGAGTTCAGGAAGACTATTCGTCCACGGATAGACGGTCGTTTGTCAAAGAGGCTGCACACAATATGAATCGCGAGATCGCAGGATCGTTTGGCGCGGGTGATCGTCGGGTCGAATAGTCGTTTGTTTGCCCGTAGCCCCGACGACGCGACGTAACTCGCGTACCCGAAGAGAAATACGACAGGTCTCGGGACGGATGGAGCGAGGCCGGGCCGGGCCGGGCCGGGCCGGGCCGTACGGTCGAGGGTGGGGGAGTTAGGGGCTAGGAGGAAAGAGAGTACTATAAAGGAGGGAAAGAAAAGAAAAAAAGGACAAAAAGGAAAAAAGAAGAACCGTCCATGGCCCGTCGAATGGTTGAATCGGCTCGAAACCTCGAAGCGCGTAGGTATAGGTGGTTCGTCGGGACCGCTCTCGCGAGCTTTAGGAGCCGGAGTGCGCGCGCACCCGAGAGTACAGTAGTCGTCAGAGAGCAGGCGCCCCCTCCGCATCTCTCCCCGCCTGGTCTGTCCCGCAGCGAGGCGCACCGTGTGTCGAGCCGAGCCGAGCCGAGCCGAGTCGGTCAATACTCCGGGCAACGCGGCGGTGAGAGCACACCACGATCGCCCGCACGAGTGCACGCCTCGCTCGCTCACTCGCTCGCTTGCTCGCAGCTCGCACCAGATTCTCTTCCGTACCGTCGCGCCGCGCGTCTGCGAGCCCGATCTCTCCGCGGACTCTCGGTGATTACCCGGCGGGCGTACATATCGGACCGCAAAGATAGATAGAGATAGAGACCGATCGCTCTGCTCCGGCTAAGATATCCGGCGCTCCGCGCGGGCCAGCGCGAGCCGAGCCGAGCCGAGCCGTGCCGAGCGGATGATACGTACGCGCGCGGACCAGCGCATCGTCGGACACGGACACGCGTAGAGGCACACGCGGCGTGATTCAACGGAGAGGCCGCGCGCATCGAATCGCGACGCTGAACGCGAGGAGATCTCGTCCGATCGGATCGCACCGCTTCACGGTGACACGAACTACCGAGCGTGGCTTCGAGAGTTAGAGAGCGACCACACACGAGCCGACCGAGCGGAACATCGCGAAAACGCTCGAACGATGCGAGCCTGCTCCGTGGGAGAGCCGTAGGGGAGCCGCAGGAGACTGTACGGGACCGAAGGACAGTGTCAGGACACGTTCCGCGGTGGTGAGACCAAGAGCAGACGCGACGCGACACGCGCCACAGGACTTTTCCGGCGTTCTCGGCGGATTCAGTGACAAGGACAGTGTGATTCGGTGACATCGGACAGAGAAAGAGCAAAGATTACCACGGGACCAATTCGAAAGCTGCCAGCAGGATCCACAAGGACCGACGATGCTGCATCCTGAAGCGTGATGGACAAGCTCGCGATCGCAGCCACCAGCTTCCAGCTACGCCTCGCCAGCTTACTCATGGATACGTGGATATTCCTCCTGTTCGTCGCCATTGCCGGTGAGTCTGCACAATCTCCTTTGGTAATTTCGTGATCTCGATTCGATCCTCCCTTTCTCCCTCTCTCTCTCTCTCTCTCTCTCTCTCTCTCTCTCTCTCTCTTCTGTCTCTTTCTCTTTGCACACATGCACTCGCGATCGTGTGCACGAGATAGCGCTTTCTAGCAAACCAGCAAAACTCGTGGAGTCGGGACTGAATAATTCAAGGGTCACCTACGTTCGTCTCTGTCTCTCTCCCCTTTGCCGATCTTATCGGCGCTCCGAAATTGCCGGTCGTCCACGGCGTTAGCCCGTGACGTTCCTCGGTCTATCGATTCGACGAGGTGCTCGCAGCGTGACTCGGCCCGCGTGCTGTCACTCGACGTGTCAATACGCATTACGTATGCACAACAGGCACGTGCGGCACGCTGACTAAGTGCGTCGTATCTGTGCCATGGTTGAGAGACTCGGTTCATTCAAGAGATCGCTGCTAAGACAGAGAGTGAGGGAGAGAGTGAGAGAGAGAGAGAGAGAGAGAGAGAGAGAAAGGTAGTCGTTCGTGAGAAAGATATGTAGTCTGAAGAAAGAGAAAGAGAGTTGGAGGAGGGAGTAATCGACGCCACTTTCGTTCTTAACCCGTGGATATGCTCCATTCCGCTTTTGGAGCGTTTCAAGGCTCCGGACGCTACGGCGTCACCGGTACTGGTGCTCCGACAGTTCGAGGAATCGATGCGAGCCGCCGCGTCGTGAGAAAACACGCGCCGTCGAAAACCCGCGATTCCGCTCGTCGATTCCTCGCTGAGAGTTATCTTCGAGAAGCTACATACCTGCCTACCAGTTCTCGAGCGAACGGTTGTTTGCTTTCGTTTCGTCTCGTTTCTATCGGGTACCTCGTGGGGTAGGCGCCACCGAGTACAACGTGCTCTCTCGGACACCGCACACCAAAGCAGCCGAGGCTTCCCGTATCTACAATGCCAGATGGCTGACATTCTCGGTGACGAGCAAGGGGATCAGGGAAGTCCTCTTTGTCGTCCCCTGCGTCTTGCTTCTTCCCGTGTTTCGCCGTGCAAACCCTCCTTCTCGCGTTCTCTCGCTCCGTCTCTCTCCGTCTTCCTCTCTGCCTTTGTTCCACTCGGATCCTCGATCCATCAGACTCCGGGCACGTTACAACCTTCTATTTCAACACATCCAGGCGGTTTCTTCTTCGTCCTCCCTCTTTCTATCTCCACCGTTGCCCTATCCTTCTATCTTTCTCTTGCCCCGGCACCCTTCTTCGTCCGCTACTTTGACTCTTTCCTCCTCGCAGCCGGTTTTACTTGTAATCTACCACCGTCGTCCCGGCTGTCCATTCCCGTCCTATCTGCCGTTCACGCAGTCAGCCACCCCGTTAACGTCCCCTACGATCGTCGTCGCTCCTACACGAAATGTCCATTTTTCGATTAGACCTTCGTCGACTGCGATTAGGGATGCGACCCGGACTTGTTTGGCGTTGATACGTTTCAGCTTCGAAGCGATATCTTCGGTTTGTCTACCGACGGGGGACGTTCACGAAACAGATTGGAGCGCAGTGAAACAGCCATTACATCGATACGCATCGGTTCGATCGCGTTTCGTTACAATTACAAAGCACACTGGCTCGCTACCGTAGCAGAGCTTACGGCGTTAAACTTTACGACGTTCGATTTTCTCCTTGTTCCAGGTAGAACTCGAGTTCCCAAGTCAATTTCTCAACCATTGTTGCAGCGTCGTGTGTGCGCGGGACAACGAAATTGCAGTTCGAAATACTTTAAATCAAATTAAGTAATGTACATTCATTTTGAACGGGATTGCTTGTCGTTCGGCACGCGATCATATATCGGCAGATCCACATGTTCGATATTCCGCCGTAAATTATTAATTCTGCCAGTAGAAAAGCACCGTCCGTTGAAAACGTACCGTGTACGTGTCGGGCCTTGTTGGATCTATCTGAGATCGAAACGATGTGGAACGCTATCGTAGGGACTCGATACACGGCGGAGCATTAGGATTTTTCGAATTCGAAGCCCGTCGGCGGCCTCGCAGCTTCTCCGTCGCTTTCTCTGCCGGTTCTGCCCATAAATGGTAACGAATCGGAGCTTCTGTATCCTGTTCGCCGGCGGATTTCGCCGAACGATCCCTTTGACGTCCTCGGTAGTCCGATTCCGTGGTATTCCGCAGGACAATGTCGCGTTTGCTACGGGGTGCTTGCGGATTGTCGCGAAACAAAGCGCGTGGTCATTGGGGAACGCGGGCGCGACACGACCGCAGAATTCCGAGTGTGTGAAAACGGAAAATATTCTGCATTTCCCGGGAGCTTTTTTTTTAGAGAAAAAAAGGTTTCGTGCCGAACGAAAATTAAGTTTCCGCGCGGGGCTGCAATCGCTCGGCATTTTCATCGGGCTCTGGGCAAACTCTTCTCTCTTTTTCTCTTTCTCTCTCTCTCTCTCTCTCTCTCTCTCTCTCCCCCCCCTCTCTCTCTCTCTCTCTCTCTGTCGATCAAAATTCTCGCGTTTGCGGAACGATCGAGCACGATACAGAGCACACATTTCCATCGGGCACGGGGCGTTCGCTGTGCTCGACGCCGCTGTCGAACAGAAACGCGTTCGTTCCCCCTGGTTCGAACGACGCTTCGTGCCGCGCCGTTCGAGTTGCTTCTCAAACACTCGAAAACGAACGAAGTGCGTCACGAGCGGCTCGTCGACGATCGCATCCCGTACGATCCGCGTACCGTACACGGAGGAAACTGTGCGCTGTTTGTCGCGCGCCAGTGCGATCCTCTCCTCTCCACTCTTTTCTCGTCTAGCGCGGGCGAGAGTCGCGCTCGAAGATAAGCTTCCGGCTGGCCTTGTTTCGCGCGGAGATATTAGCTTTCATTCATCGAACGTTTACGGGGTCGTAACGAATCAATTACCGTTGCGCCGCGTTCTCCGCCGCATTCGAGCATCCACTCTTCTTCCGTTCGCCTCAAGTTCGTAGGATGCATTATTCATGGCTGAACGGAACCTATTGTTTGATGCATTTTATTCACGTTTATTCCGTGTATTTATCTTCTTCATTGTGCCCGTTTCAACGGCCTCCGAACGAGACCGTCTCTCCTTTATGCTTGCTATACAAATTATGCTGTCGGTGGAACCGATACCGCTCGGCCGGGACCCCGATCTATAGGCGTTCGATCGATCAATCGATAGGTCTCGAGGAAACTTTTGCGAGTTTTCCCTCGCTCTCGGAAATAACTGCGCCGACTGTTTCCGTTAAACATCATCCCCTACAATGTCTCTCTCTCTCTCTCTCTCTCTCTCTCTCTCTCTCGCTCTCTTCGGGTTTCATTATCCGTACGAGCGATACTTCATACCCGGGTCGCGCACGATCTAGGAATTCTCATTACCTTTTCGCGGCACGGGCACATTCATCAGGTGTCAAATAAAATTCTCGCTGGCTTTCCTTTCTTCCTCGAAACTTGAACAAAGATCCGGTCTGGTTTCATGTGAGCGCGTGTGTGTGTGCGTGTGTGTTCCTCGTCGGAGGCGTCGGTTATTTCGCTATCGTGGATCGCCGGGAATTAAGAAAGTCCGGCTCGCCGGAGCAGGGCAATCTGTTATCTCCGCTGGCTCGTTCTAGCCTCGTCCACCTTGCATCGCCGTCGACTTTCACTGCCAAACTGAACTTCGCCGTGGACTCTCTATTGTTCCGTGCAGCGTCGCCCACCTCGTAATAGTCGCGTCAAAGTTTACAGCGTCGGAAATAATTAGGGCTTCGCTATCTGCGACGCTCAGTCCCGGACGCAATCGTTCTCGTCGCAAGCGTCTCGAGACTTCGCACCTTGCCTCGAGTTTGCCGCTTCTGTTGCCTACCTCGATGCCGAAGAAGAACCGCAAGGTACAGAACCTATCCATGCAAAATGTCGTCCAGAATCTACGTCGACGTAGGTTCGCTTGCGTCGATAACCAAAGTGTCTACTACGATGTTCAATGACGTCCATGTAAAAATGAATCTGCGACCACTAAACTGCGAACTTCATGCATTTACGACGAAAGTAAATAAGACGAACACAAACACTGTTAACACGTTAAGTGCAAAACATCGTTCCCAGTGATTCTTACAAAATCAGAGTAATTTAATTAATGAAAGCGAAACTAGAAATTTTAAATGTATCATAGGGGATGCTGTTTTAACCCTTTTGAATTCTAAAGATCTTAATAAAATTAAAAGATATGTCGCAATAAAAATAAATGTATAAACCTAGTCAAAAATCACAGTCAATCGTATGTGACTGACATGGCGGTTAACCTGTTAATATAATTAAACGTATGTAGTTTGTACTTGGTGTCCCCGCTTGGGCCTTTCTATTCTTGGAAAAAACCGCCCCTCAATGCCAAACCTTTGTATCTAAGACGCTATGTAATCGTTGAATTCCAACAAGAGTAAGTACCATATTGTCTCGTGCGGTCAAATTGACCGGCCGCGGTAGGTAGGACAGGTTACCATATATTTCTTGGAAAAAAAAACGGGAAATAAATACTGAAAGATACATTGTATACATACTTTAAGAAAAGTCGTAAAGATAAATAGCGATGTGATCGTGTTGTATGTACAGAATTGTACGCAGAAGTTTGAAAAGGTCAATTTGACCGGCCGTGGTAGGTTTTGTGTTAAATAAATATATCTAGGACAGTATGTATTACAATACGAACCGCACAAAATCCAAATAAATTCTCATCGACCGATTAAAATGGCGAAAAGAGGAACGACATTATCATGTAATTTTTGTGTCATGTTGCGTAAAACTCCAAAGTGATCGCTCGAAAACACAAATTCCCGATTGGTCAACAAAAACATTAAAGAGTTTTTCAAAAGACATAGCAAGTGGGTAGCCGGTCGTTGACACAAGGGTTAAGGCTGATCTCGATTCTTCCGAGGGGTGTGTACGGTGAGTCGTAGATCATGATGCTTCGACAAGGGCGAGTTGTACTCGTGTCAGTGGTAAAAAGGGCGAGGGAGAGACTCCGGCTCGAAGCGAGTCGAATTAATAAATGCAGCCGAATCTCTCTGATTCTTTCTAATCGTTTCAACAGTCGCGAGGGTCCCCGAGCCTACACGATTCCGCTTTACCAAGATCGAATACGCGGCTCCGCGAACCAGAAAGAACCCCGTAGAAATTACCCCGGAAGGGTATGCATAAAAAAGCTACGGGGGAAGCTCGATCGACCGTGGCAGGGGTGCGTTCGTGGTCAGGGTCGCCTTCTCTCCAGATTTCGCGATACACTGTCGGGTCGTCTTGGCAACGAAGGAGAATGATTTCACGGGGTCTCTGATGCCAGCTACATCGACCGTTGTAACGAGCTCGTAAGCGCGAGAGTACGGGAAAGAAGGTGTCGCGGTTGGCATACCTGAGCACACTCTGCGTGCGAGCTAATATTTTTTCTAGGGATTATCGGATTCCGGTTAAAAGGCGGTTATTGTTTCATCCCTGACAACTCAAACAATCTCTCTCGCATTTGAAACCTGTGAACCTCTTCGCTGATCGATCGAAAGGCGAAACAAACAACCTTTGTAGAAAATTCAAGTTTTTATTTCTTAATTTAATATTTTAATTTCTTATTTTAATTTCTTAATTTTATTTCTTAATTGCCATCTTTCCTGCAAATTTTCAATTCCCCTCTTAGAGAAATCCAGAGTTCGTGAAGCAAAATATCTCCATAAACATTGCAAATTTTCTTTGTTGTTACCGTTGCATTAAATCCCGCGTGAAAACGAAGAAGCATGCAATGACGAATATGATCCTCGGAAGGTACGGACGCCGCCATTTTATTACAGGGTTGTAAACAAAAATGATACTTTTTAGAATATTTTGAACACGGGCTGCTTTACCGAAAACTGTAAGAGAATACGTGTTTCCTCTTCAACGATCGGTACAGAACTAAAGGCAAAACAAATTTTTTGCAAATAATTGATTACTTATGGGTGCCCCTAATGTTACCCGTTCGGATAGATCGAATCTAAAATAATCGCGACATACAAATTACAACTTATAGACTTATTACTAGATTTACTCTAGCTTACTTGTACTTCCATGGGTAGTCGACACGCATCGACAGAGTTTCAAGGCGAATTGCACTTAAATAGAGTGATCGTTTGCAACAGTATTTGGGAATAAACGAATAGGGAATAAACAGCGTTGGAAACGGTGCGTACCGTGCGGCCAGAGAAAAGACGGTTTATTTATTCAGGGTCGGAACGCTTGTGAAATATTTTTGGGGAAATATAGATCGTCGAGACGGTGTTGCTCGCGGCGGCAGGTAGACGGGAAGGTAGACGAGCCGGAGCCAGGAAACCTTGTAGAGACAACCCAGTATACTTTTATCCCCGGACAAGTATCCCCTGGAACGCGGAGAGAGGAGCAGGTGTTGTACGCGATGCCCGCTTTGTCCTGACGCTTTTTATTCCTACCTGGCCCGGCTTCTGTATGCGAAATCCACCCGCGCCACGGTAACACCGACAGCTGGTCCTGCGCGAGGGGCCGGGATAGAAACCGGGGAAACTCTCTCCCGTTTCCAGCAACATCGTCGGGAACACACGGTACCGCGGGGACCAGTTTTTCCTTCGTTTTTATCCGCGGACTTACGGCAATCGTTTCCTCCACCCCCGTGCCGCCGTTCTACCGGCGAAATCGTTCTAGACGTGGCGCACAGTACCTGGGCGAGCCTTTTGAATCAACGAGCGCGAGAAGTGAAATCGAGGATACCTGGACGTGGCAGGAAAGCCGAAAGTCAAATATAATAGCAGCTCTCCTCCTCCTCCTACTACTCTTTCCCTCTTTCTCTCTCTCTCTCTCTCTCTCTCTCTCTCTCTTTTTCTGTCTCTCCATTTCCTTCTCGCCAGCTTTTCCGCTTTACTCGATATCGATCTCCTCGCACTCCTCGCCACTAGATACCCATATCCGATTCGACAAACGCGAGTCCCGCGTATCGAATGGCGGAATGCTTTTTCCGTGCTTGTAGTATAAACGTTCGGTCGCCGTGTCAGGGATTATTTCGCTCGGTCGTCCCGAACAACAGCAGCGCGAACCGTTCCTCGATCCCCGACCTCGTTGACTTTTCCATTCCCCGTCCGATCGAATTAAACCGAACGGCAGCTACCGGACATTTGCTGGCAAAAATCCTCGCGTCGCTACCAAACGGTCCTTGCCACGGATATGGGTCACGATGATCTTAAAATTAACCGGAAACCTCTTGAAAACTAGCGGGAGCAACACTGTGCAGCCTCCGCATTAGAGAAGACTGCTTATTATTACTTTGAACCGGCGACCCAGCGGTCCATTTCAAATACTCTTTTAAAGAGCGGCCGTCTATCTTCGGAATAAATTCTACCTGGTAACGTGCGTTGTTAAATATGTATACCGGGTCCAATAAGGGGATGATGTGCCTCGGAATAGCGTATCCGAAAATATTCCTAGTGATCGATAGGTAAGAATTTAACGGTTGAAAACGCCATAGTTGCGTGTGTTTCTCTGTGGCGCGTCGGTTTTCGGTTCCTCGCGGGCTGTTGTCTCGGAAATCCGCTCGTGTCGAGAGGGATCGCGCTCGTAAAGTTTGCGGTGAACGCACGCGCGCACGTACGCACGCGAGCAAGGGATGATTAATGCTCTCGAGGAGCGACAACGCTTCGGCATCGAATGTGTCGTGGAACGCGGCTCTCTCTCTCTCTCTCTCTCTCTCTCTCTCTCTCTCTCTCTCGACACGACTCGATAATTCCGGGCTGGAGATTGAAAAGCTCTGCTAATCGTCGCCTGTCGACGAGTAGTTTTCGATCGGAACGAGGCCGGAGGAGGGAAATTGCGGCGACCGCGGCGCTCCGGCGTGAGACAAACGCGGTTTTCTAATCTCGCGTATCTCGCGTGCGATCTTGAGCGTCCATTGCGGGGAAACGCGCGGGCGTCCCGACGCAGCGCCGACGTTAGTGCACGGCATACCGAAAGAATGCATTTCCTCGTGCCTGCGACGCGACGGCTGTGAAATTGCATCGACGCTACTTTTGTCCGCGCGTGGAAGTACACGTACTCCGCTCTCTCTCTGCCGCCGCACCGCGACGGAATTCCCGCGCGGAGAAACGGCGCAGTTTCGCCACCCACGACCCTCTCGAGCACCGGGGCTCGACCCTCCGGGGAGAACCTGTTCTTCCCTCCGCCGCCTCTTTTCCACGGCACATAGGTACAGTAGGTCAAAAAAGTATTTGTTCCCTCGGCCTTTCTTTGCCGTGATTTTCCGCAGCGGCGTTTTACAACGAGTCGCGCGGAAACGTTAATGTCCTGTCGCGAAAAAATCGCTGCCCTAAAAACCCAGATCCGAGCGCCGAAAAGCCGATTCGATATTGGGACACGATCTGCAAACGATGCCAACAATCGATGCGCTAGAAATACGCTCGCTCGCTCGCATCGTTGATGGAGCTTTAATTCCCCGCCATTGAAATCAAATCCTTCTATTCCTTTTACTCGCATGAATTGGCTACACAGTTTGCAAGTGAGTTTCAATTTATCGATTAGGAAAAGAGCTCTGATTCCTCGGCCAAAAAGTATCGAATTTGTGTCCGATTTCGAAAATTGCTTATAACTCGAGCATGTACGAGAACGTACGAGAACACTTCTTTTTGTACGAGAATGAGGTACCAATAGGCTGAATCAAAATAAATTGTCTTACTCCACTTTTGCGTTAAACGGCTCGTGTGATGCTGCTGCATAACGATTCGGCTGTCCAGAGTATCCAAATAATTTTTCTCCGGCCAGGGAATTCTCCGGCTCTCTCAGCTCCGCAGCGAGACGCCGCAAAATTCATGTCGCGTCGCTACACCATTTCTCATGCGAATTTAGTACGAAGGAGGGTGCAAATACTTTTCTAAGCTGCTGTACGTACACCGTCGAAATGGGATATTTCGCGCGGCGATAGGACGAGACGCGCCATTGCCCTCTCTCTTAGAATCAGTTTAATTTCACGCAATAGCTGCGAGACTCGGGAAAACGAAAGTCTATCAAGGAGCGATCTTTTATCCGCGGACGACGCGGGGGTCGAGCGCCGGGTCGATATACAGTAGCGGACGAAAGTTTAAGACGAAAAGAACGAAAGGAAATAATTATTTACTTTATATGAAAAACATAAATACAGTGTCCTTATTTTGGTAGTAACAGATTAATAATTTGTTTAGATATTAATAACAAAGATTTACATTATGTTTCTGAACAAATTAGTAATAATATGCAAAAAGAAAAGAAATCTGTATTATATTCTCATGGTCAAAACTTTAAGACTATGCACTTTTTCCTGTACATGTTATCGCCGCTCGACTTTAGTTTCCGAGATATTCGCAAAAAAGTTTCAACATCTCAAAAAACTGATCGGAGTAGATGTGTGTAGGACTGTGTAAAATAGTATTTCAAATAGTTGACAGTAACTTATATTTTTATGATATTTTGTTGCCTGTAATGTTATTACGATATTGTAGTCTGTTTATCAACATGTTACATATTCGTAATTAAACTACAAATAATACTTTGCTAACTATTATAGCTTCTCATGTTAAAAATTATAATTTATAATAGTACCTACTTGCTCAACTTATTATCATTTTAAGGAAATATTTGAAATACAAAATAAAAATATTTCATTTTATCTATCTGGTTATCAAAATAAAAATATTTGATTTAAAGTAATATCTTATTTGAACCACATTAAATTATACTATATACCAAATCATTAATACGTATTTAATACGAATACTAATCCTACATTATAAAATACTAATGTAAAGTGTACTTACTTCTGAATCTTCTGTACCTCCGTCGGATCCACAGCACACGCAGCAATTATTGATGCACTCACGAGAATAGGTCCGAATAATTGAACAACAATCACTAAACAACACACACAACACATTTTATAAAATCGTGACAACGAACGAGAAGATGTCACTCCGACCACGAACAAAATAATACTGCGATTTTAACAATGATCCCTTTCACGGAGGTGGTACGGTCAGGTTATCCTAGGAAGGTTAGACGCTGAGGGTCTATAAACACTAGATACAAAACCAAGGTAAACAAATCATGGCGGGGCGCCGACCCTATTTCCCGGAATTCCCTGTTTTCGTATCACACGTCCGTGGGA
This sequence comes from Seladonia tumulorum, assembly GCA_913789895.3. NCBI lineage: Eukaryota > Metazoa > Arthropoda > Insecta > Hymenoptera > Halictidae > Seladonia > Seladonia tumulorum. The sequence continues at coordinate 31,332,812 of OU565267.1, forward strand.
GGGGGACGGTTAAAATCGCAGTATTATTTTATTCGGGGTCGGAGTAACATCTTCTCGTTCGTTTGACACGATTTTATAAAATGTGTTGTGTGTGTGTGTGTGTGTGTGTGTTGTGTGTGTTGTTTAGTGATTGTTGTTCAATTATTCGGACCTATTCTCGTGAGTGCATCAATAATTGCTGCGTGTGCTGTGGATCCGACGGAAGTACAGAAGATTCAGAAGTAAGTACACTTTACATTAGTATTTTGTAATGTAGTTTGTAGTACATTAGTATTATATTTTATTATTCGTATGTAGAATATTGGATGCAAGGTTTTCTTTCATATTTTGAATTGAAAACGGTCCTTTTCACATAAGCGGTGAATCCGACGATTCGTTTGCAGAGTTGTTTTTCGAGGTCTTCCGTTTCTTGATTGATCAGAATTAAAAATCCAGACAGTCTTTAAAAATTTATTCCAGGCCTGCTTACATGCAGTTTTTGATTTATTAATTAGACTTGCTATTTTGGCAAATGTCATTTTTTATTTTCGTACTCTTACGATGTGTTCCCTTTCGTTTGGTAGCAAACTCCGAGTCTTACCCATACTTTCTTCCTCTGTAAATAAACTTGAAGCAGCAAAAAACACACTAGACGCTGATTTCAATATTTGTATATCAAATTGTTGAAAGAATGTAATAGAAGTCGCTTGTTAGACGGATCGTGTTAAACTTATCTCCGCGGTTCACAAACGGTCAGAGGAAACAAACGACTGGAACTCCTACATTGTTGACATTTGACGATCAAAACATTGAGATCAAGGAGGTCAAACACATATCTGTATTGCTTTAAAACAACGGACAGAATAGACAAATAGTATTTGTATATTATGTGTATAATCAAAATTACAAATCATCGTTTTAAAGTTTTGTCCGCTACTGTAGTTGAGAAGTCGAATTCTCGGAGCGCGCGAGGTCGATTCATAAATCTCCGCGCGTTTCGAGTTGCTCGGGAATTTTTCGAGCGACGAGTATTCTGTCGTTCGGATGCAGTCGCGAGGGACATCGGGGGATGCAGCGACCTCGATGATCCATATAATATTCATTCGTTCGTCGAGGTATTTCGTCAACCTCCACGATATTCGCGTCGTATTTCACTTTAATTCAAGTTCCTCCTGCTGCTGCTCCACTCGTATTCGTAATCTGGCATAACTCTTGCAATTTTTCCGCACGAATTCGATAGACTCGCTTCGCATAACAAATTCGGTGTGTACGTAAAAGTTTGACGAGTTCGCTACCACAGTCACAAATATGTGACTTCTACAATCTGGTAGTTTACTGAAACATAATCAAATTAGTTTCATCCATTTTTTTTATTACGCTCACGGCACACAACGTAATTGTTCAGAGAGTCCACTGCTCTCTTCTGCTAAATTATTTTAATATTCCATGAAGGAATGTACGGTCGCATTTGATGAAACATTTTAGCAAGAAAGGTGAGCAACGAAACGTTGTTCGATTTACATTATACTGGTCGATAACGCCGCAATTCATGGTACGCGAGAACAATTGCAGCGTGTCTCGACTATTGCCAACTGGGTTAGTAAAATTGCACACGGGAGTGTAAATTGAATTACACTGTGCTGCAGCAAGTTCTTAAACAAGTCCACTCTTGCCGTTGTTCCGATGCCGATTATGTATTCGATGCATCGGACAACGAGCCCGCTGTTATACATATAGCTGTCGGATCGTCGGAGCTTCATGAAAATGACCTGACATTTAAAACGGTGTCTCGACCGACGGGACGCGATCGATTTTCTTAAATTGGGCCGGGATCGAAGGCGACTCGCTAGAGCCTCGCTTGCTCGCGCGGCCAAGGAAAGCAGTCGGCGTTATGGTCGCCGGGAGCTTTCCGGCGAACTATCGGTGCCAAATTGTAAGTGCTCGCCGACTCGAGAATCGCGGCGATGGCGGAGAGAGAGGAGAGGAGAGGAGATCGCCACGGGACAGCAGCGAGTTCCATCGAGTCTCTGTTTCGTGCCGCGGGGATGGAGGCAGAAGAAGACTCCGGTGCTTCTTGGCTGACAAAGAATAGAGCGAGGGGGGGGTGGAATATAGGTCGAACCGAAAGCAGCGTGTCTTAGCCGCATACCGAGAGACGGCTGACTCCATTGAAATGCACACACTCCTCGAGGCTTCGAGAACTTAGGGTAAACCGTCTTGTGCGCGCGGCAATCGATCGCACTTGACTCCCTTTGTGCACGCACGCCGGTGTTCGAAACGAATCTGGGACGTCGTCGGGATATACGAGGATGAACCGGTCGACTTATTATCGGGAAAACGAGCGTATCGAGCTCTCGTCGAAGGCGGCTTCCCTTGTTCCGCTCCGGTGCAGTCGAATTCACGGCCGGCGGGGATGGACCAAGGGGTTGCTGCCAACCCGATAGAGAGAGAGAGAGAGAGAGAGAGAGAGAGAGAGAGAGAAAGAGCCAGGGCTGCTTGCGGCGGTGGCGTCAATCGCTATCGACGGCTCAGCTTATGGGTTTCAAACGTCCCAATCAGCTTGCACGTCCACGTAGAACGAATCCGTCGGATCAACTCGAACGAGCCGGCAAAGTCTGGAACATTGGCCGCGGTTAAATCCCCTGCAACGAGACGCGCCACCGTGCTGTGCTACGCCACGCCACGCCACGCCAAGCCACGCCAAGCCACGCCACGCCACGCCACGGCGTTCTCTATTCGCGTTAGTTTACCTGGCAGCGTTCGGTATATAGCTACCTGGAACCGCAGCATCGTGTTTCGCAGCCGTGGCTGTATCGGCGCGTGAGCAAGTTCGCGCACACACCGGGAATCGAACTTCCGAACGCGATCGACAACGACAAGGCGTTTGATCCGCGTCATGGATTTTCCCGTGGAATTTCGAACGCGCTCGCGCTCCTGCCCCGTTGACAGCGGTTTCAAAACGCCACCGAACAGCCCAACCACGCGTGTACGCGGAAATCTGATTCGCACCGGCCGATACCTTCCCGCGGTGGCTAATAGGACCGACTATCGTTGGACGCGTTTCAACGAGTACGTGTCGCTGCCTCGATATTTTCCATCGCTCACGAAAATTTCGGCTCGTTCCGGGCGGTCTGCTTCCGGTGAAATTCCCGCAATGGTCCGTGCACGCTTTTGTTCACCCTTTTAAACCGCGAGGGACCTCCCGATTCCTCTGCAGAGAATAAAGATCAACGCAGGCCAGGCGCGAACAGAATTTGATCTAGAATAAGTAGACCACGTATTTCATGTGTTCGTAATAAAAATGGGTTGGTGCGATTTAACGCTAAACCTCTACCATGGCTGGTCAAATTGACCTTTCCAAACTTCTCGCGTACAATTCCGTACATACACCGTTATCACATCGCTATTTATCTTTACGACTTTTCTTAAAGTATGTATACAGTATGTATGTATGTATTTTTCTGGATTGATTTCTCGTTTTGTTTTTTCTTTTCCAAGAAATATATGTGGCCTGTCGTGCTCACCGCGGCCGGTCAATTTGACCGAATGAGATAATATGGTATTTACTCTTCTAAACCTAAACAAGAAGGTTCTTAGTTCCTTCGCCAAAATGACATGCTATCGCACGTCTGAAGGTAGCAGCACGCTTTGCCAAGGGGATAAGGAGTGTATTGTTCGCATCGTCTCGCAACGCGTACGCGTATATCTCGTGAATCGCGGGTCGAGCCGATCCATCGGCGGCGCGAACGCGCTAGATCTATCGGTAGGCAAAAGCTCATTAAAAAGTAAGCGTTTCAATCGAGTATCTCTCCTTGTAAGTTGGCGGCTCGATCAGCGTGATTAATCGTTCCGGTTTGCGGTCGCAGATCCACTCTCGATATCGGGTGGCGGTGTTTGCGGTAACGTGGCCGGAGCCAGATCGGACTCCGATACGTTCCGCTCGGCCTGCTTCCCGCTCGCAGTTCCCGCGTGAAATTTCGAACAGCGAGGGTTTCCTTGCGCATAGCTCGTTCGCGACGGCGGCGTTTCTTTGAGTCGCTCAACAGAGCGACGGGGCCTTGCGTGCACGATGCGTCAGAGACGTGCACTCGGCGCCACAGGTAAAGCGTTTCCGCGGCGATCGGGTCGTGAAAACGCGAGCGGAATTGAGTTCTCGGGAAGAAACCGCCGGTAGCTGAAAATACGTGCCTCGTCTGTCGCCTTGTCTCCCGGAGCATCGCTGTTTATGGCGTCTCAGCCCGTGTACAGACGGAAGCCGAGGCTGGTAACCGAGTTACACGGTGCAACGCGCTTACCGGTGATACGAATTGCAGGCTCCAGGCCCCATAGACGCGCACCGCGTGTATATTACCTTGTTACCGTGGCCCCGAACTTGGACGTAAACTCTCCTCCACGAGACAACAGGCCGCTCGACTCTCGGCTCGGATCCTCTCATCGGACGAGGCGTTACATAAAGCCTCATTTTTCCCCCGGACTTTGAATATGATTTCGTGCCAGGTAACTTTTATGGACCATCCGCGAGCGGCTCCCGTGTAAATTCTCGTCGTTCCCCCCGTTTGTCGGGTTTCAACGCTTTTCTTTTACCTTACGCGGCGAGTTACGGAGGCCTCCTCGATCACCTGGTTAATAGGCTCTCCTCTCCTCTCGCCGGCAGCTTCCCGGCTTCCTCGAGAAAAGGCGAAGTAAGCATCGAACGAAATACTGGCTCCGAGCAGATCCAAGAAGAATAGGGTGGTCAATGGTATTTGACCGTCGCGAACGAGTCATTCTTTTATTTGATTGCGAAATTCCGACGGTGTCGCATGGATCGTGTCCGCTTTTGCGCGCTTGCGAAAACTGCGCGAACCTGATGAAATCGCGCGTATCGAATATAAAAGAAGCTTGTTAAATTGTATCAGGCCTCCATCGGCTGCACGTGTTTTTAAGTTATATCATTATACTCCCTCTTTCCCATAATAGTAGAAACAGTTGATGAATTTCATTTGTCCCGTAATAATAGTAGCGAATGAAAATAAAAATAGAACGCAATCCTCGTAATTTGTATTTTGAGTGTGCAGATTGGCTACGGAGCTTTGTTTTCCCTATATGCGTGACCTTAAAATTATTAGAACCATCGTTCTTCGAATTCTCTTTCATTTTCATGAAACGAGTAATTATTTTATAATGAAATATGTTTATTCTTGTAGAAAAATATTAAACACGAATTGCTTTGTAAACATGAAAAAAATCTACTATCAACTACTTCGTGTAACAATAAGAATCTAAGAACGTTGATATATCACTTTAAATTTATTGAGATCGTTCAAGAAAATAAGAAAGCTTGGTATGTCTTCTGTTTCATGCAATCGATCCAAACAATTTTTATTTTGCATAAAGGTCCGCAGTCTATTCTTGAGATACCCGGGTACCTGGGTATTTCATAAGTAACAGTTCCGATTTCGATCAGCGGATGAAATTGGTAATATAATTATAACTAAGGTATAAGGTATAAGGTAATATAATCAGGTTAACCTAAAAATTAAAAGATGTGTCAAAACAATGACAGATGTCATGAAACACAACTTGCACCTGCGTTCGCCAATAACTCCCGTTTAAATATTCACATTGTATTATTATTATGGGACAGAGAGAGAGCGAGAGAGAGTATTACATAAACAGGCGTGGCTTCGACGACCCCGTTTTTCCTCGATTGCAAAAAGGTGTTCGCACAAAGCTCGAACCGTGCAAAAAATGTCGATGGGACACCGGGTGGAGAAGTAACGTGGAAATATGCGTCTCCCAGCGTTTTAATCAGCGCAACGGATGCATCGGGGATAATTATTGACTCGGGGCTGGCATTAATTGGTGATAACAGGAATGGACGCAGTCTCGTAACTCAATTAGCCGGTCTAGCGCCGCCACGGTAACCCGGACCGAGCTTCTGCATCTTGGAACACGCGAGCGGCAGGCGTGTGCATTACCTTGTTACGATGTGCTCGAAGTTGGCGAGTAACTCGCGGCTCGAGACACGTATACGAGGAAAGTTGCGAGAGAACCGGCTGGCTGGTCTCGCCGCCGCAACGCCGTATTTCTTGCCGGGTTTTCGGAGTCGACGCCGACGTCGAGTCGCGCGACTCCTAACTCGCTCGTTAAACAATAACGCGATGAATTACCAGCCGTGATTATTGCGGCCGCCCCGCGCGATGAGGTCGCGAACGCGAACCCGAGCTTCGCTTCTCCCCGTGGAACTCGCAGTAATTTCAATTGCGAAAGTTGACACGGTACGCGGAGAAGGGAATTCCCTCGTAGATCTCGCGGGAGACAGCTCGCTCCTCCGGCCCGGCCCGGCCCGGCCCGGCCCGGCTCGGCCCTGCTTCGGCCCTGCTTCGGCCCGCTCCAGTCCGTTCCAGCCCGCTCGAGAAGTTTCGCCGCCGGGGAATATCGGGAGAGTGATTCGAACTTTTCGCTCGGCTGCCGGCGTGAAAAAGTACGCTCGTTCGGATCGCGCACCCTGGACGCGCGCGCGGCTGTGCTCCGCGGAATTTCAGAGTCTGCACAGCCCGGTTTCTCGATGATAAGACGGTGATAAGTCAAAAGAATGAAATACCGGGTGCGGGCGAGTTTTCTTCCGAAGGCCCATGGCCATTAGTCAGCCGAAACGCAGTCTGCAGACCCCGCAGACCGGCTCCTGGATACTGCAGAAGTCGCAAGGCACATCGATCGACTTCCCCTCCGCCTGTACCACGGGAAAACCGGAAGACGGTCTAGTTGGTACATACCGTTATTTACATATATTCCATGCGACGCATAAGCTCGGCCGACAGAGACAGGCCTGCATGTTTCGTTCTCCTTGCTTTACAGCACCGGTGGCACCTGTCTCTGCGATGAAACGAATGATCGAGAAAACATGCTCGCGCTCTACGAATTCTTTAGCCCACTACGCTCTCGACAAATTTCACCTCTCCGCTCCAGCTTGTCGACATTTATCTCATCATTTCCGAGCAACATCGTACGGGCTGACAGTATTCGAATAACTTGGAAAACGAAATGTAACCTGTTAACTCTTACCAATCCTGCTATTCGGCTCGACCATCGACTGGCACAACTTATTCTCGATAACGGTTGAAGCAGAAACGTTGCTATTCACGGTTATAATTGATCTCGATGCAAGACCGTAAAGGGTTCACGGTAACCGGTAAACGCGAAGGATTCGTCGCAGGCGAAGGACTTTTTTGTTTTAGAAACTGTTTTAGTTGGACCTAATCTTCTCGTTAGACCGTGTAGGTCGGTCGTTTCTGCGATTAGTTTCTTCTGGTCCTTGATACCCTGACGGCACGGAACGGCGGCAGTTTTGGGGGGATTAGGTAACAAGTTCGAGCCGCGACTGGAATGATTATTCATCGACAGCTGGGGGCGGCGCGCGAGGCTTCTCGTAACAAACTTTCCCGAGGATTTCAAACAACGCGCTTTAACGCCCGGCAAACGGCGCCGGTTAAAAGTAGACCCATGTCGCGCCACCTCGTCCAACTCTATTCCGCGAGCAATTTTATTTGCAAATCGCATAGCCCGAGGGAGTCGTCGAGGGTGTAACGACTCGGGCGAAGTTTCTCCTCGGCGAGGCGCAGGCGGCGCCACGGTCGTTGTCGTGCGAACCTCGTTAGGTCCGGCGCCGTGTTTCGCTACGAGGATGAAGAGAGGAAGAGGAAGGTGGTGGCCTGGGGAATTCTTCTCCGAGCACGATGTTTTATTAGCGATCTGCTTGCGTCGATCGAGGTGTTCCGGGCCGTGGCGGCCAGGTGTGTCGAAGCGACTGCGAGAGTGCAGGTGACAAGAGAGAGCCGGCCGGAACAGCGGCGGCTCGTCGTTGACCTCGTCGTCTCTGACAGAGTTTCGCGGGACACTCGAGACACGGAGAACGAAGCTTGCCTCGCCTTCCTCGCCTTCCTCGCCTTCCTCGCCTCGCGTAGGCGAGGGTGGAAGCGAGTGCCACTGTAACGCATCGCGAGTGCCGACGGCAGGCAGTCCACTCAGACCTCTTCTTTTCCTCTCTGTTCGCCAGCTTTCCACTTTTTCCCGACCTCCTCTCTGCGAGAAACGACGGGGGGTCTCTCGCGAGTACTCCTCCACGATCACACGATTATATTGTAAAAGGTTCCCAGCGGCGCGATGGCTTAGGCCACCGCCACCTTCGTAACCGTCCCGACTCGAAACGGAAGAATCAAGAAGAAAAGACACGGTGCTTCGAGCTGTGTCCGCATTTGTACCCCCGCAACCTCGAACAGACGAATAACAGACGGATTTTTAAAACAGGAATTACATAGACACGAACCAGCGTGAAATCCATGTTTTTAATTCCACGATCTCTCTTTGATCTCCTCGGCCAATCGGGACGCGAGGAAAATAGCCTCCGCTGCTCTCGAACGACTCGTCGTCCCTTCAGACTGCGCCGTCACCGCGGAGAGGGCTGCATGTGCAAATTGGAGATGGATCGAACGACAGCGAAAGGTGGCAGAAAATAGGAGACAGGGAAGCTCGGCGGATCGACGCGATGGCGAAGGTCGATCGGGGGAGTTCGACAGGCCACGGAATTTTTTAATTAGAGGATACAGGGAATCGGACGGGAAGGATCGGGATCGAACGGGAATTCCAAGGGAGAAACTTTTTTAATATGCCCGGTAAGGTTCATCGGAAAAGCGTACTCGAACCACGGTATTCCGAGTTCGAGAAGTACTTGGGTTAAACTCGATGTATGATAAAACGTTCGCCGACGTTCGGCAAGCCGGCTTCGGAGTGGTTATCATAGTTCCGCGAAAACTCGGCAGCCCGTTCCTTTAATACGTCGGCCGGGCGTATGAAATTTCCATAAAGGGGAGAGAACGGTATCGGCGAAGCCGTTTCCGAAACCGTAACGAGCTCTATTATTTGTTAAACATCGCGGAACCGCGTGGCTGAGCGTTCTACCGTTTCCAACTCCGCGGGACGCATTGTGCGTTTAAATTGCTGGGGGGTCGAGGGTGTAGAGATGGATCTCGAGGTTTTAGAAACTGGGATGGAAAAATTCTTTTGAAGCAAAAAGAGGAACAACGGGGCCGGATCGTCGTCGTCGCTCGCCGGAATCGAATCGATCCTCGGCTGGACGGGAGATCGGCCTCGGACGAAAATTACGAGCGAGTCCGAGCGGATTTCCCACTGCAAATTTCCGACCAACGATTTATGGACGGAGTTGAAAAGTCCCCGGCAGAGCACAACACCGAGCTCCGCTCTCCCTCTCTCTCTCTCTCTCTCTCTCTCTCTCTCTCTCTCTTCCTCTCTTTCTCTCTTTCTCTTTTCCTCTTTCTCTGTTGCAACTTCGCCCGTAGCTGCGCGTTAATGACTTCAGCCGGAGCCGTGTTTTTGGAAACACACGCTCGTTTCGGCGTTGAACGATCCGACCGTCGAAAGTTTCACCGGTGGGAAGAGACCGTGGCCCATTCATTTCCGGAGTCGGATCGTGCCGAATAAAAGCGCGGCCCCGCTTTTATCGCGTTCTGAGCGACGTCTAGCGGCCGCGCCACGTTTAAATTTCGCGCCCATCGAGTGCCTCCCCGTAAAATCGTTTGAACCTTCGAGATCTTTTCAACGAGCCATTGAAAATCAAATGAAAAATTGTCTCGCGTTCTAGAGTGATCGAGTAACGAAGCCCACGAACTTTTTTCATCGTACCGCGTACGGTTTTCCCTGGAGAAAATCGTAGGGCGACGCGTGTCTGATCAATTTCGCAGCAATCCCCTACGACCGTTGCAACAAACGCTGCACAGCAGTAAAGCTGCATAAATCTGTGGAATGAAAAAATTGTTGGGTATTCTAGACACCTCGATGCAACAAATTCCAATATATTTTACCATGGTATAACGTCTGGTTTCGTCTGGAAAAAATCATGTGTATCGCTTATTTTCCGAACGGTACGGACGGAGCGTTTTTAATCGCATCGCGGCAGTGATTGTTCTATATTGGCTGGCGAAAGTTGGCGGAAATTGGATAGAAAATTTCTATGTATATATATATATATATATTCTGGATTCGTGGCGCAATAAACTCGGGGGCGGTTTTTTTCCCCCGGTGAAAATCGGGTATTTTTTTGGGCGGCCCGTGGCATAATCGCGGCGAGCGACGGAGCGCGAAGCTCGATCGCCGGGAAACGAAAATATTGGCGTGAAAGAGGAGCGGCGTGGGCGTTTCGACGCAGCCGTCGGCGAACTTGCCGCCTATGGGTTGCCGGCAGCTCTTTAAATCCTACCCCTTTTTCCATCGTTTTGCGTCGTGCTTCCGGCGGCGCATCGGACGCGAATATTCGGATCGTTTCGGTGGCGTGTGCCGCGTATAAACAGAGGTCCGCAATCTTGGAAACGCGGAAGCCACGAATCTAGCGCACGATCGTATGCATGCCACACGTGCCCGTGCATGCGCATGTACCGCGATACATATGTGCTCGTATGTGCACACGGAGCCGCGTCGAAGCGAGGGAGGCAACCGAGAGAGAGAGAGAGAGAGAGAGAGAAATGGGAGAAAGAGAGAAAGTCGGGAACATCGAGAGGAATGTGTGTGGTAATACGAGAGGTCGGGAGTCACGGAGAAATGGAAGGAAAACCGGAGGGACACGGTAAAAAGAATAGCGAAAGAGGAACGGGAACTTGCTCCCGGTTGGATTTTTAATCGAATAAATCAACTCCGGCTTCAAACGGACTCGCAACGCCGGGATCGCTTCGAGTGATCCCGGGCCCTCGCAGATACAAGACCCGCGCACCGGTACGAGTTACCCGGCCATTCGATAATTGAACCAGTCGCTGCGGCTTCGAAAGTCCCCGCGGGTGCTTTAATTTCGCGGTTTTCAAGCGCAGACCCGGCCAATGAAAACGTAGCTCGAGCGAATTCGAGATGAGAGAGAGAGAGAGAGAGAGAGGGAGAGAGAGAGAGAGAGAGGGAGAGGCACGGTGATGCTCAAAAGTTTCGAGCCACTCGCCCGGTTCTCGGCGGAAACCCCATCGCGCGCGACACCAATTCTCCGCAGACTCGAACCGTTTCCAGAACCACAGCGACTGCAATCTCTTCGCCGTAACTTTTCCCAAATAAATGCAACCATTACAGGAACTTGTATTTCCACCGAACCAGGCAGGCATGCTTGCGTTCGCGCGCCGCACCGGCGAAATCAATTTTTCTTTGCGCTCGTGTGTCGGAAAGCGTGCGCTGGCGCGATCACCTAAAAAGCTTTGAGCGATCGTTCGCGGGCCTGGCAACGACTTTTTCGACTGGCATCGGTCGCATTAATCTGCCGGGAAGCCTCGGGAACGAGCGTTACACGTCAAGATTGCGGGCTGTCGCAGATAGAACGGATCGGAAGGGTACGCGTCAGCGTGTCGGCGCCGTTCTTGATTCTCGTTCCAGTTTCCGCGACGCGTTTGTTCCCGGATTTGCACATTGAACGCGACATCTGTCCAATATACGACCGCGGGGCCTGTCTTTCCGGTCTCTTCGCTTCGCGGCGGCCCGTCTATTTTCTCGTTACCATACGATTCATAATTCACCGGGTGGGATCCCCGGGCTACGTGACGACGACGCCGGGTAACGTCGGCAATCTTTCCGCGACACATTCTCTCTCTCTCTTTCTCTCTCCCGCGTTAGTTTCACGGGCTTTCGAGCCTGTTCTCCAGGCTTCGCGGTCTATTCCGGTCCTCCATATTAAACCGCGGCGTGGCGCCTCGTCGTATTACTTGGAAACAAATTTTCCGGGCATCGATTCGTCGAAAGTCGGGGAACGGGCTCAATTTAAACTTGACCGCCACCGGTAGCCGGCTCCTCGTCGAATTAATAGTTCTTCCCGGCACGGCGCGGAACGGTGCCGCCGCGCCGGATAGATGGGACCTGGCGCCGATGTCTTTGAACCCCGTCCAATTAACTTTCTCGCCAGGTGGGCGGAGGGGAACCTTCTTCCCATCGAGAATATAATAAGCGTTCCTTCGCGGCGGAACCGTGGAACGGGGAAGAAACTCCGAAATTTTTCCTCCGGTTTTCTGCGCGTTCAACGCCGCAGCTTATCGCAAGGCCGTCGCGCAGGTTCCGCCTTGTCGCCCGTTTTGCTTGCAGTCATAAATAAACCGCGGATTTTCTGAATTTATGACGGAAATGAGTAGGTGCGAAGCGGCGGCGAAGCATTCGAGAACATCGATGCATTAGTCTCAGCTTATTAAAATTAACTTGACGGAGATTTTTATTTGATTTTATTACCTGGCATGAACGGAATCACCGGCGATGCCGATCGACGGAACAGTCTTGACAGATGGAGCGTGTGAGGCGACATTATGGTTGCGTTAAATTGGATGGATAATTTGTAGCGATAACGAACCAGTCGTGTGTGCAGCGAATCTCTATCGTTAATAAGTCGCGCGGAGACTGGCATGCAATCGTGTGCCTAACGAATCCAGAGTTTCCCCTTGCGGTCGACTTTTGCAGCGAGATTGCGGGACGCCCTGTATAGAGAGTCCGCCTCGTTATGAATACTTCATTCGTCGCAGTGTTCAGCATTCAGCCCGGAAAAACAAATATCCGGCTGCGAAATCCGGTCTCGGTATTCCGGTAGGGAGCTGGCTGCCGCGGCAGCCATGAAGAAACTCCATTTCTCGAGATGGATATACAGAAAGAAGGGAGGCAGGACAGTCTCTCGGCTCGTCATTCCGCATTCCGTGCATCGGACGGATTAAGTTTGTGTACGAGCGTAGACTGCGGCTCTTAAATTGCGCTGATCCGGACTCTCCTCGCGAGGGCACCCCCTACCGTGGTTCTCTCTCGTCTGTTGTTATCCCCTCTCTCTCTCTCTCTCTCTCTCTCTCTCTCTGTAACCCTCTCCCGTAGCCCTGTCTGCGACGGCTGTCCGAACGCCGGTGATCGCTGCTCGGCCCGTTAGCTTTGGCTTTAGCATTTCATCAAATGCCGGCGAACGTCGGGAATTGGATCGAGCCGCAACGAGGCCTCGTTAGGACTGGTCACTCGCGTGGTCCACTTAGTCGTCCGACGCGCTCGCCTCGGCACATGTAAACACGCTTCCGACTTAGCGTGCACCGCTTTGAATGCAAAGGCGAAACGCCGCCCGGTGCATTTAGATGCGGCCGTGGGAGAGTAACGAGCCCCTCTTATGAATAAACCGCAACCGCGACCGTCCACTTCGTTACGGGAAACATCTTCGAGGACCAGTGATCGCTCGAATCTGCCACGGGCCACTAGCCGCGCCCTGGGACCGCCCCGAATCGCTCCCGAGGGCCACGTCTCGGTGCAAATGCCCTCGGAGCCCTGGAGCAGACTCTCCATCTTACAAATTCGGAGCTGCGCGATCCTGTACATTCTTAGGATTGAAACGGTTTTGAAAAGAACGCGTCTCTGTGTGGCGTTCGCAATCTCAAAATTTAGTCGAAGATGTTTGCAATTTGAAATTGTAGTGCACAGGATACTGCTCAAAGATTTTCCTAAACGCGAGATACGTCGGATTTAATAAAATATTTCGAAACGAAATCGTTAATCGATAAACGATCGTTTCCTATTTCGGTTCCCACATCGATTCTACGGGCGTCACTTTTTTTCGTTTTCGAAACGGTTCTACAATCGATTGTCGTCTATGTTGTGTCAACTCCCAGCGACATACCGGAGGGCGTGGTTTCGTTGCTCCCGAAGTTCAAGCTATGTCCACACCGAAGGAACATCGAGCAACTTTTTCGAGCATCTTGCTGCCTTCTTCTTGTTCTGTAATTCGGAAAAAGTTGTTACTTCAGCGTGGACACAGCTCGAGGCACCGTCCAAACCGATTCCTGGTCGAAACGGGTCGCGAGAGATTGATTTTCGCGAAGGACGAGAGCAGCGTTCCGTTGTAGCTGCGAGACTGAGGTTACAGGTCATCGAATCGGTTGCCAACGAGTAATAATTTGATAGGATCAATTATGCGATAAGCCGTCGGTGTTGGCGTAAACGAAGAGCTTAATAATCCACCCGCGTCGGACATCTACAGGCGCATTTCCGCTAATAACGCGTTGCCAATTATATAAATTAATCGATCAAGCCCGCACCGTCGAACCGATTCGGAGCGGCCAAGTTCGCGGCGTCGAATGTTCAATTTCGAAGTTGTGGCTCTTCCGAGCTTGCGATTGCTGTTTCTTTTTCTCGAATTTGAAAAGAAGGCGCGCGCGCGCGCGTTTCGCCGGGTAACCCACTAATTATTTGAGAAGACGGAACGCGTTCCATTTTCGCGGAACAGGCGAGCAACTATTCCCGTCGGCAACGGGGCGCGTATTATCGGTCGAATGCCTCCGCGTCCTGAAAATGAAATCAGACCTCGGCGACAAGACCTCGTTAAGACCTGCTCTCCCTTTGCCCGGGCTTCTATGTACGTACATCGGTGGCTACATATTACATTAATCTTTTATATTAGATCGGTGCCGCGGGCTGCTGGCGAATGCAGAAATCTGTGTCGCCCGCAGAAACGCGAACGTTCCGCTGAACAAAGCAGCCGCGCGCGGTGCTGCATGCCGTTCCGAGGCTCCCGCAACCTTTCCATACATACGTATGCTTTTGCTTTCGTTCCGCGATTTCGACGTCTCCTTTTCACCGCCGCGAGTACCCGCATAATAATAATAATAGTAATCGTAACAGCATCGAGTTTATTACGTCGCGTGTAACGACGGAAGAACGACGGTTACGGCACCTAAACGGATTAAACGTAAAGGTAAGCGCGCCGGCACTGGGAGGAAACAATGAAATATCAAGAGTCGAAAGAAAAAGGAAACAATCGACGGAAATGGCCGAGCCGTGAAAGGGGCGAGCGTAAAGACGGGAAAGCACGGCGATGCGAGTGTGTCTCGGAAAGAAGGAGACCGGAATTAAAGTAATGGCTCGATGCAAAGGGTAAGGGGGTGTGTGTAGTTTATCGCTGCGTGATAAGGCACAGCTAAATACGAACACCCCCCCCCCGAGAGCTCGAGCTACGACCGAGAGCGCGTGGATCGCTATGAAGCGAACCGGAGAAGTTTATGGACAGCCAAACACCGTCGGAAGATCCGTCTTTGTCCCGCGCTCAGCCACCCCGAGAACGTTGGAACACGAGGTGTTGCACGGCCAAACTTGCTGATGTTACAGCGGAAACCGGGACACGAGTTTCGGATACGTTGGACAACCGAATGCATTAGACTCGGAGAGCTAGTTCGAACCCTTTGGCTCACGGTTGCGCCGAGCCAGACCGGTGATAAAGCTTTCGAACCGAATTTACCAAACGAGGTTCTATTTTTCTCTTTCGAGAATTTCGAGAATTTCGAGAATTTCGAGCTTTCGATACTTGGGTGCATATCTTCGATGAATTTGCGACGTCGCCGATGGAACTGCTCCCACCGGAAATACCATTCCCTTCGTACGCTCATAAATTTTTCCAGACGTCGCTGACAGGCTTTTCCCGCTTCGACCAGAAACAAATTATAATTTCCGAATGCGCTTCGGAGATACGGTCGATCCCCCGCGGACCTGGCGCAAACTGACCGAGCGATTCAGCCGCCAATCACCGTGGCTTTCGAAGCAACGGGATCAA
Organism: Seladonia tumulorum; assembly: GCA_913789895.3. Taxonomy (NCBI): domain Eukaryota; kingdom Metazoa; phylum Arthropoda; class Insecta; order Hymenoptera; family Halictidae; genus Seladonia; species Seladonia tumulorum. Next base: position 31,348,365 of record OU565267.1, read on the forward strand.
AACGGACCGCGGTATCAATCGTGTCAAGGTTTCCCCGCTCGAGGACAGCGAGCACAAAGGGGTTCAATCTCGTCGGGACTTTCTATACGTCGGAAATGAGACGACGCGCTGTGTGCCATTTCTATAAAATAGGCGATTACATTGAAAAATTTTCATCTCGTTAAAACTGAGTCTCCTCCTTCGTAGCTTTGTAAAGACGGTTTTCTGTTACCAATTAACCCTCCGTCCCTCCGCATACAGGGTCGGTCGTTTATGTTCACTAATTCTTCTCATCGGTCCAAGTCTTAGAAAAATCTGAAACAATTCTGTCTCTATTTCAATGCGATGATCGTAAGAACGTCAAATTGTTTAAAGCATTAATGGGGAAAAATCAAATATTGGAATAGCTATTAATTCACAGAGACGCTAATGTTGTTCAGTTTTTTGCGATTTTGGAAGGACGAATCCACCGTGGGCTGCGTTCGTAACTCGACGGAGAGTGCAGGGAGATGCAGTTGTACGAGCGCATTCCGCGGTGCGCTTCTCGGTCTGGCTGTTAGAACGTGTCGGCTCGGCTCGGCTCGGCTCGCCGCGGCTGCGGAATTGATTAAGATTGCGCGTCCGGGGAACGGAACTCGCCGACATTAAATTACTTTGCCAAGAATTTCGCGAGTAATGGGACGCGCGAGCGCCGGTCTAGTCTCGTCGCTTCGCGTGGCGTCGTGTCTTCCGAAAACAGAGTTCGGCCCGCATTCTATTCCCGGGGTGCTCGCGGAAACGGTAATGGCGTTCAAGAGCGCGATAAGAATGGGAACTTTTGTTGCGAACGAGCTCGTATTTCCTTACATTATCGCGGGCGTGATCGCGATACGATTCGGGCTGGCTGCCGGGCACAATAGCCGCGGATACTTTATTCGACCGTGCCGCGAGACCCGGGGCTTCGCCGACGTATTTTTCCGTCTTGCGAGTCACGTCCATCGCGGTCACCCCTAACACTCCGAGTCGTCTGGATATTACCCGGTGATTGCGAGCTTTTCACCAAAAGCCTCCGCCCGCTTGGAAATTAAATCAAGCCTCAACGAGGTCTCGTTAGACGGGTTATGCTCGCCTCTCTCTCTCTCTCTCTCTCTCTCTCTCTCTCTCTCTCTCTTTTTCTCTTTCCGTGCCCGTTGGTATACCGCCTTTAAAACCGAAGGAGAAAGCGAGACCGAAAGAGAGAAACGAAAGGATGGGTTCTCGCGCAGGGAGGAAAACTGTTTTTCCGAGGAGATTGCATCGTCATTTTTGCAGCGGGCGAACGCGACAACGAATTGCGGCGGACGTTCCAGCGTCTTTGATGTTCTAAATCGGGACCAGCACGTAGCCGGGGCGCGCGCGGAACAAGCGTTTCGAACAGTAGTTTTAAAACGGGAGCAAACCTACTCCGAATGAAAAACGACGCCAACAGGAAAGACGCCGATCTTCGTACTCTCGAAAGTTCCGCTCCGTTCTTCTCGACCAAGTTGCGAACTTTGAGCCACACGTACCCGATACACCAGCCGGCCGGTCGGCCGGCCGTGTGCCCATAGCTCTCCGCGTTATCGGCCCGACGAACCGTTTCCGTAGAAACGTTTTACTCGTTCCTCCGCGGCATCTGTTGCGAATAAATTGCGAATCCGGTATTGATTTTCCACCGGAAAGAGACGCGAAGCCGGAGTAGCCGCTTCCGTTAATCGGTTTACTTTCCGAAAGCCCGGGAAAAATAATAGAAGTCGAACGTGGCATGGCCAGTCTTTGAGCCGCTTTTCGCGGCGCTGCTTCTCCCGTTCCTCTCTGTCTTTGTTTCCTTTCTCCCTCGGCGGCTCGATGTCGCTGAATTATACAAGCTCGCCTCCGTTGCCCGGGACCGCCGGGGGGTTCCACGGATAGCAAAGATTTGCATTGCTCTCCCGCTTACGAGTCGCGTAACACAGTCCGGCTTACACCCTTTCAATGCGAGAGCTGATTTCTACCGAGAGACTCCGTTATAATTCAACAGCCGCGAACATTCGATCGGCCGACGACTCGCGCGCCGCATTCAAAAAACCGCACCGACCCGCGGGTACGCAGCAGCCCCTACTCTGGGTTAGGGTTGGCTCGTTAACCCCGATGCGAAGTTTCATGCAAATTTCTGTCGCAACCAAGCAGCGAATACGCAACCTGAAACAGAATTCTCTTGTACCAACGGCTTTAGTAGCCAGTAAAATCGCAATAAGCTGCTATGCTTCTTTAGCTGGTATCGGTGCATAAAAAGGGAGCGCCGCGATATAATCGTTGTTGGGATCTTTATGGGGGGATCAAAGCGTAATACCGAAGCGATCGCAAGAAACGGTATTCTTACGTTCTCGCGAGGTTTCTATCGTCTTTTTAATATTTGAGCGCGTTAATTTTCGTCATAAGTTTACGGTGTCCGGAGTCTAATTGTTATTATCGCCGATAACCAGCTTTGACGTACTCCTCGAAAGCTTGTTTTCGGAGGGAACGGTCCGATTACGAAGATCAGGCGGTACTCTGGGACAGAGGGAGCGCTTCCTTTGTTTCGTGACCCGAAAGGTCGTGGGCGGGACAGGAAAGTGGCGGGTACCGTGTTCCCGGGACAGGGAGGAGGCGATAAGCTCGACGGGTCGTTCGGGAGGGTACGCGGCTCCGGAAAGGGGTGACTTACGATCTTCCGAGGAAGGGGATCGATGGGAAATCGAGCGAGAAAGCGTGTTGTAACGCGAGGAAGACGAGCACGAAGACGACAACGAAGACAACGGCGGAGAGCACGATCCGCTGAAACAGCAGAACATCCTTCGGGTTCTCGTAGTAAACCGACAAGGCTGGCCCGCTGTCAGCGTCTTCATCCACGGTGCTCGTGTCCCTCTGTTTCCCTTTCCCTTTCCCTTTCCCTTTTCCTTTCCGTCCGCCCCTCGGTCGAACAAACCTGTAGGGCTGCGAAGGGCGGCGCGCGAACCCGTAGCCCGTACCCGGCCACCTGCTCCCCGAGCTTTTCCCGGTAATGCTGATGAAGCGTCTGCCCGACAATTAGACGCAATTTCGGTAGCAATTAGTGGAGTTACCGTCGACCGAGTATCTTCCGCCTTCCTTCTTGCCGGCAGTCGGGATTCCAGGTTTTTATTTGCCCCGGCCGACCGACCGCCTCTATGGGAGCTTCGTTAGATTCGTTCTTTCCCCTGTCTGGCTTCTGGTAACCCAGATGGCGGCTCACTTTGCCGAGAACTAATTACGTTCGGCTAAAAAACTGAAAGAGGGGGGGGGGGGGGGAGAGAGAGAGAGAGACGCCGCGCCGCGGCGCTGCACTGTATATTAGAGCGTTTTGTGGCCGCCAGCTGTATTAGAATACTCCAGCACCGTTGGTAATGATAATCGTGCATCTTTATTATGCGCTCGACGATGACTACAAAATAGAAAAAGAAAGGGGCACAGCGTGTATACGCGTTTAAGCGACGGTGCACGCGTCGCTATGTCATTACAACGAGAATCAGCGCCAGCGAAACGACGCTGTATTATCTAACTCTGGCAAGATAAGCGTAATATGTGTTTACGTTCGCGTTATGCGAGCTGGGAAGAGGAAATTCTTTCTCTCCTCGATGCTTGGTTCCCTCCGTTTATCTTCCACCGCAGGGGCTCCCAACTTTGGACATCCAATAAAATTTACTGTTCCCAGATCGAATCGCAATTACGAAATTGCAATTATATAGTTTCTACAATCTTAATGTCTCTTAAATATAAGTAAATACCGGAAGGGATAGGTCTCTGTGTAAAATGCACCGAGTAGGCGTGGCTTGCTGGCCCTCGACGGACTCGAGACAATGCCCCACGGGGCAATCTGTATCCCCTGTATCTGCCTCCCCGTTTCTCCGTAGACGAATGTCGAGCAAGAGACCATTGTGAGATAATTAATTCATCGATGCTGACCAGGAGATGAAAAGATGCGGCAACGAATCGGCGCGGTCGAGCGACGGTGTTTTCCGGCGGGTCGGGCCACGGGTGATCAGGGCGTGCATCGCGATGAGTATAAATTGCGTTCAGACCGCAGTTAACCCGAATAGCTGGCCGTTGCCGACTATGGATCTGCTCGTAAACCCGGGCGACCCTTGTCGCCTGTGCTCGTCGGCACGAATAAACGCGCGGAGCGTGCGGGGCCACGCATTCCGTGGACACGGCCGCGACCTCGTAAACCAGAATAACGAAAAATTGCGCGCACCGGTCTCTTTCGCGGAGACTTACGCACGCGACCCGTCACCCCCGCGCAAATAAATAACTTTCCCGTGGTTTCGGGCCGCTGCGGGTCCGTGCGGCGCGGCGGTTTTCGCACCAGCCGGGTCACGCTCCGCATTTTACGGTGGAGCGCACCTTGCCGAAGCGGGTCGACCTCGTACACATTTATTACAACGGCGAGATTTTGATTTCGACGCCTGTGCCCGAACCACCGCACGGCCAGACGTCGCTGCGGTTACGTTCTTGCGGGGGCGTAAATCGAAATGAAATTTTTCACGAGCTGGTGTTTATTAGAGGAATCGGCGAACGTGCCTGGCCCTCCCTTGGACTCTTCGAACTTTATTCTCGTGCGAAAATATCCACCCGAAAAAAAGGGAAAATCCAGCGGAAAAATAGCGATTTCTCTATATATTAGGGGGACCTACGAGTAATCGATTATTTTGAAATCTAAAATAAACTTTGTAGTAAATTCAGGTTTTTATTTCTTAATTTATTATATATTCTCCATCATTGTCGAGGACAGTTTGCCATCTTTCCTGCAAATTTTCAATACCCTTCTTATAGAAATCGAGGGTTCGTGAAGCGAAATACGAGTCAAGGTGCCTCCTTGCATCTTCAACAGAAGCGAATGTTTTATTTCTTAAATAATGCTTTAACGATCGGTACAGAACTAAAGGCAAAACAAATTCTTTGCAAATAATTGATTACTCATGGGTACCCCTAGTATAATATTTCGTCAAAGCCTCGATGGTAAACATCGCAGAATTATCCCCACTGCCGCCCCGGGTATACCCAGTGAGGGGCCGCGAAGCTCGAGAGGTCTCGGACGCCGAGGAGTGTAAACATAACACGGCTCGGGTACGTCTCTTGGACGATACACGACTCTGGCAAGACCCGTGTTGTTGACAAATATCGAGAATTCACTGTATTTATATTTCACTTTCGTCGGGTCGTGTAATACGAAACGTAGGGGTCCGATTCGTCTGCAATTCGATCGTTCGAATAAAGGCGAGATACGAGAGTTTGTCTTTGACATCGCTTAAAAGTTTATACTTTTCTAGAGCCAGGCGTTAGCGTAACGAACGTTTACCCGAGCGCAGCGTTTAATCTGTGGACCCTTCTCGCATCTCTGCTTCGTCTAATCGCTTAAAATCGCGGGATCGTTGTTAACCGAATCGCGAAAGACAACGTGCCCGGGCACGATTACCAGGCTTTTTGCTCGACTAACAATGAAACGCGCACGCGTGGCCCTCATCCCTGTATCCTCGAGAGGGTTTATACGGTTCACCCGTCCCCCTGTCCCCAGCTGTTTCTCATTCTACTTACGTGGCGGGTATCGCGCCGGTAATGAAAATGCCTGGTACCCTCCCGGTGATTAACGTTCGAACGGAAAATAAATCGTTGCTCGGGTTTCACGAGCGGGCGGCGCAGAGCGGCGCAACTCCGGGTGCATGTGCAAGTTTTTGTTACACGGTGACCGACGACCGTGCATCAATCGCGGCGGTAAAGGCGGCTTCTCGGGGTCTCTTTGCAATTCCGCTGGCGATTCACCCGACGGAATCCTCTTACCGTTGCCTCTCCGGCATTGTTCGTCGGGCGAGGCACGGTTCGATCGCTTCCGGTGCCGGTGTGTGCCGGTCGCGTCGGAACGCCGAGAATTCCAGCATCGACTTAATAACGTCGCCGCGTGTCGATCTGTATTCAAATTGGCCGACGGGAACTGGCGTCGTCGGAACGCCCCGTAACTAGCGAAGAGAGAGAGAGAGAGAGAGAGAGAGAGAGAGAGAGAGAGAGAGAGGCAGGCGTCTCGGTTAAATCCGAGAGTGTAACGTTTCTCGATTTCCTCGGGGCGTGTAACGTGGTTACACGGGGAACCGGGTCGAATTGGATCGGGTCGAGTGCCGGGTTCGGGCCTCTCTGCCGCGAGGCGTGGACGAGAGCGCTGCACACAACGCGCTCCGCGAGAAAATTGATCGAGCAATTACGCGAACCGGCTACTCCTGACCGTTTATCGGATTATCGGGAGGTCGACGGCCCCGACTTACCTCGCCGCCCTTCGGAAATAATCGAAACGGAGATAGGACCGGCGCGAAATCGCATCGATCGCGCCACGACTGAATAACCTCCATTCGCCAAGCCGATCTGCCAACCTCACCGTAAAACGTACGGTCGCTCGACCGTGTAAGCTCCCGCATCGGAACCGTTCTTGCCCGATGATCGATCATCATGCTCTCTACCGTCCCATTCCTGTATCCCATCTTCGATAAAGCGTTACAATATCGTCGACGGGAGAAAGATGCGCGACGGTCCTCCGCAAAAAAACGTTTCAATCGGAAGAGAGAAAACAATGGAACAATGCGTCCAGAAACTTGTGGAAGTTTCGAGCAACGAACGGGATCGATCGACGCCACTCGATATCTAATTTCTTGGTAGTTAGTCCTCGACTCGACGCCCAGAGGCGTCTCTGCCAACCGCAACGGCGGATCATTACAGCAGTCTACAAGGTGTTTCTTTTCACCGGGCACACCTCTTTGATCCGGGAGATCCAAATAGGCGTAGTTTCCGTGTTCCTCTCTTCTTCGGAGCTGTCGCTGGGCCCCACAGGGCAATCCGTGGTCATTAGAGCGATCCAAAGTAACCTAAACCTCTTGGTATCTCGTCTATCTCTCTCTCTCTCTCTCTCTCTCTCTCTCTCTCTCTCTCTCTCTCTGTATAATAGGCGTGGTTTCGTTGCTCTTCTCTTCTTTGGAGCCATCACACTGCTCCACGGCGCAATGTATACAAAAATTGAAGTCTATTGAGAAATTTTGTTTATCTATATGCAGTCAACCCTCCTGTAACACAATTTATTCGTACCGCGTTATAAAAGCTCAGAATTAGTACAAATGAAATGAAATGAAATTTTTGTTCCACGTTGTAGGAGGGTTTACCGTAGTAGGTGTGTTTAGCCTAATGTAGGCGTGGCTTCTTTGCTCTTATCTTGGATGCGGCCCCATAAATCATCGGCCACGTAAAACCGTTGCTGCTGCGAGGATCGTTTCAGATAGAGAAGCATTTTTGAGATGTTTCAGCGAACTCGATTAAAAGAAACGGCCGTACAACTGGCGATAAAACGACGATCGCGGAATGGTTTATAAACTCGGGCGCAAGTGGATTCCATAGCGGGAACGACGGTCCCCGCCCTTCGCGACGTTTAAAGGGTTTTAGAGCGGCTCTTCTTCCGCTTATTGTTCCCGTACGCCGGTTTTATTGGTTCTGGAAATTAAACTTCGCAATCGGCCCGGTGTATTGCGAGTTATCGTTGGCCTACTGTCCGTCGAGGGTGTTTGCTCTAGCTGGCCCGTTCGCGCGTCGCCAATAAGCCTTCGTCGCCTGTCGGCCGACGAGAGAGAGTTGATCGATGACACGTCCTCGCACACCCACTCGCCCGTCGTCATTATCCCCGGGTGTTCAGCGTGCGCTTGACTTTCCGCGGATATACGAAGTGCGCTCCGTAATCAACCGACCCGTCAAATTATCGATGATTCCCGTACCAACGGAGATCGGACCTTCGGTCCACGGCAATTGCGTTTTTCATCGCCGACCGGTTTTCAAAATACACAGAGGAAAAAAAAATAGGAGGAAAAGTCGCCGGCTAAGCCTCGGACACATGTACGCGTCCGACGAAACAAATCGAGCACAGTGGCCGCCGTTCGCCGTAGATATAGATAACGACGAGCCTTGTCAAAAACGCTGTGCGAATCCCTGCGAGAACGGATTTATTTCCGCGACGATTTATCGTTCGATGGATCCGTGGCTCTCCAAGCTTTTCAATCAAAATATCTGATCAACCACATTTCCCCATTCCGCATTTGCGTCATTAAAGTGTATAATCGCGCGATTTTTCCGGATACATCCTCCGAGACGTAAGATTTTTTTTTTTTTGGAAGAAAGTTTGCAATATAGGATCCCTGAAAGAACAAGCACAAGGTGGTTCTACGTGCAAAAATAAGTTGAGAAGAATTTCTCCAAGTAGAAAAAAATTTCTCGCGGACCGACTGACGCGTCGATCACGGCCAACCAATTCTACTTCTCGGTAAGGCACGCAATCCCTCGAACATTCAATCTCGAAAACAGAGCGTCAACCAAGAAAATGTTACTCGGTCTTTTTTACTTATTTTTGCAAATAGAATCACCTAATGACCCACTTGCGCCACCCCGCCGCGAGACACCCTGTATAAACGAAGATCAAAGAGAAGAGGGTCGATCGAAGGGGACATAAAATGCACAAGATAGAGAGGTTTTTCCCATCGTTCCCCGCAAGGAAAATCGACGGAACCGTGATCTCTGCCCCCTCGCTCGACCCCACATCCATTTCCATTGTGTAGAAATGGATGTCCGGGGGTCGGCATCAGCCCCTCCGAATCGCAAATCAAAATCTGCCCTTCGGTGTCGATCTCGCATCGATCGGGGGACAGTTCGGATGCGAAAAACGATTCTCGGCCTAGCCGTAGCGGCCGATCACCGTTGTGAAAACGCGAAAGGGTCCGGCGTAAACCGGTCGTCGCGAGAGCGTTCGTTACGGTTTTATTTGTTTCGGCTGGGGCAGAGGCGACGATCGATCCTCGACGGCGTCGCAGCCGCCGCCGCCGACGCCGCCGACGCCACCTTCCATCGCCTCTTTCTCTTGGTATCTCGGTGACTTTGGCTCGCTCTATCTACACCGACCTAATCGATACTCGACCCGACTCGACTCGTCTCGATTCTGAACCGTGTGCGGCTCTCTCTCTCTCTCTCTCTCTCTCTCTCTCTCTGTTTCTCTCTCTTTCTCTTGCTCGTGGCAAAAGGATCGCGAAGACGAAGACGACAACGATGACGGAGGCGAAGAAGAAGACGGCGAGACGTCTAGCTACTATCCAGGAGCTTTTGTGTCGCTGGCGCGATCTAATCGGTCGATCGCGCCCGACGGTGCACCAGAAAATCCGCTTGATTTCCTCCCTGTTGACCTTTCGTCTCCGTTCGGTGAAAAACGCCGGGTAATTATCCCCGGAAATGAAACCGAATGGTACCGAAGTATAATGCCGCGAAAAGTCTCCGCTTTTCCTTTTGCCGCTGGTTGGTTCGCCTCTCGCCTGGACGACTCTCGTTCGTTTATCGAGATAGACTTTTCCCCGGTATTTTCCGCGTCGCTTTTATCCCCCGCCGTCGCTCCCGTCACGCTGGATTTTCACGGCGTCGGATCTCCGCGAGGCGTTAAAACGGATCCTGTTGTTAACCGGAAAGGTTTCTCGGACACTTGGGCTGAAATTTCCTCCGAAGAGCACTCGGTGCTATCCCTTTCTTTCTCCTCTCGTCTCTCTCGCTCTTTCACGCTCTTCCTCTCTCCATCTCGATCTCCCTAGATCGAGCTCTCTTTCTCGCCTGACGCGGCGCGAACATTGTGAAACGGTAATCTCGTTTTGCTCGCGTCGGATACGCGGCGGATGATCAAAGAAAGCGGCGGGAAGAGCCTCGCCGGGAACGGTAACGAAATTACAATTTGCAATTTCATCGAGCAGCAGTGTATCGTGCGCGAGCGCGACGAGAAATATAGCGTTGAAATTGCAGCGAAATCATCGGCCGCGTCGACGTGCTTTAATTCGTCAATGGACGCGCGCCAATTTTTCCTCGATGAGCCGCCGCGCCGTATCGGTCGGAAAAAAGAAATTCCCTCGTTCGTTCGAGAAATAAAAAGGGAACCGGGCAGAGGACTATGCTGAAAAAATCTTTGACGCGTTTCCAGCGAGTACGACCGCGTTATAATTTTAAGGCTCTTGCTCAAAGACTTTGACTCGATCGTCCCCCCGGTCGCGATTACCTTCGCTCTTTATGCAAATTCTCGTTCCGGCGTATTACCTCGTGGAAATTAAAACGAGGAAAACATTCGTTGCGTCGACCAAAAGGGTCCGCTGATTACGAAAATATAATAAAAATCCCATTAATATCAACCAGAACATTTTCTCGCGATTTGTAAATGTTCAAGTACCGCGAAAGCATAAAGCACTGCAGCCCGCAGTCGCCGTCGCGCGCCGTCGTGTTTATTGTGCCGCAGCTGCACAGAGGCATTACGAAACGCAGTGTACACGCCCGGGGACGTTTCGAATTAATCGAGATAATTATGTTCGCGGAGAACCGTACCACGATTTCTTACAAGAACAATCAAATCTGTCGTCTCGCTGTCGACCGGGTTTCCACGGGACAAATGAATTCCATTTATCGACGGAACGAAGGGTCGACGATTTTTCTCCTCGCCGAGTCGCTCCAGTTTAATTGGACATTGCGTAAGGGGCCATCGCGTCGCTTGAAGCGCGTGCATCAGGATATCGGGCTCGGCTCGGCTCGGCCCGGCCCGGCCCGGCCCGACCCGTTTGCTCGCTCGCTCGCTCGCGCACGCGCTTCCGAGTCTCTAATGCGTTATGAATTATGCACTGGAGGGTTAAGTCCCTTTTAGTCCCTCGGCTTACTTTGACGAGGCCTCGCCCTCTCCTTGTATCATTATACCGTTCAAGTAGAATTACCCGCCCGCATTTCGTAGCGGCGCAGTTATTGCATAATTTCTCCGCGCGCGCACCCTCGCAGACCTTGTCCCCTAAGCCTTTGAGGGCGAACCGGAAGCGTGACGTGGTCGCCGACGACGCTCCTCCTTCCTTCTCCGGGGTACTTTTTTTTCTGCCAAATTGGATCAATCTTTAATTTTCCTTGGGGAAACTTGTTTCCTTCCGGCATCGGTGCGTCTCGGTCTCGATATTAACGCTCGTTCGATAACCCAGAAATAGTACATCCATATTTTTCAACTCTTTTCACCCCTTCCCGTGCCATTTAGCTCGACGAAAGGGGTAGGTGTCAACGCGCGGTAAACAGAACAGAGTTATGCTCGAAAACACTTGCAACACGAGCCGAAATGTAAATACCCGTGATATAGTAATTGGAAATCATTCCACGAGTCCTACTCGTGATGTTTACGTTTGAATCAAAATCTTCGTCACGAGTCAGACTTGTTAAACTACGGGAACGGGTTAATCTTCCCATTCTTTTTCACCTACTAATCTTTTTTCAATTTTTCTCATATACAATCCAGATCTACGCATGGCCTTTTTAATTTCGTCCACATGTATAGTCTATGAAACGCAAAGACATTTAGTAGCATGGAAATTGTTTTGAACTACGGTAGTCGTTTGTGGTGGTGCCCGAGAGGGGACAGTCGAGTACAAAGGGTTAATAAGCTTTCCGACGATAGAACTGTGTGTACCAATGGGAAGCTTAAAAATGTTCTTTCACATAATAATCCGAGTCTTTGGTCCCCGATCGAAGTAGCTGACGCTTTCGGATCTGTCGAGTTAAAGAATTTTCATCCATGAGCCATCAAATATCGTGGAACAATCTCCGGTGGATAATGGGTTAAAAAGTTTCTCGAGAGAAAGACCGTTCGCCGGGCAATGCGTCACGGGAATCAATGAGCGCGCGCGGAAGTCGAGGAACTCGCGCCTTCCGGTTACAAAGTCCCGGGCGCCTGGTTGTTTAATCGAATTCCGTTAATGCAGAGCCGAGCTTCGTCCCCCGAGCTGCGTCTCGATACTTTGACGCTTCGAGCCAAGTCTTTGTAACAATACCGTGCGCCGACTAATTTGTCGTAGCCGTACGGCGTCTCTGTTCCCGTGCGGGGCTCGTTTGAACAGATTATTAGCGTGATTCTTTTTCGTGCCGTTCTCGTTCCCAGACGAATCCAAAGGGATCGTCACGCACCCTGGCCTGCCAGGGCTGTTGAACCGTCGCGTTTCCTTATTCCCGGACAAGGAATTATTCTTCCTGAAAACGTGCCCGCGCGAGGCTTATCTCGCGGCCGCGTGCACGAGTTGGCGTGACGGAAAGGGGGTGGGGGGGGGGGTGCATCTATTTTCGTTCCCCGGTCACGTAACCACTATGCGGACGTACATTACGCGTTGCTACTCGCCGGGTATTCATCGGGCCTGCGGTTTGTAGCTCGCCGAAGTGCCTCCCGACAATGAACGCTACTCGGTCCGGCGATCGAGTGGTCGGATCCCGGTGATCGGCTTCGATCAAGACGAAACGATTAACCTGTTAACCGGTGGGGGACCGTTCGCCGGCACGTCGCGGTCGAATCTTCTATTTACCCGAATCGCTCGATCAAATAAACTGTGTCGGGTTCTTCGGCAAGGTGTACGGAATAAATGTTACGAGCACCGAGGATTAAATCTGTAATCGGTCTAAATCAAGCACATTCGTCTGCGTCGAACGTGAACATTTAACAATGCGCTTACCGCATCGCAGCGCGTATACAGAGCAATAACAGGTGATTCGTCAGACTTCAAGGTTACGCGAGTAATCTACGACATCGAAGATTAATTAATTCCAGCGTAATTTCTAGCTTAGCATCCGTGGTAGTTTGTTTAAAAGATGAGCCGGTCGACGGATCGAGATTGGTCACGTCGGATCGCAATGATCCTGAAAAAGCTGTCTGTTTCTGACGTTTCCGGCCGATCGGGCACGTTCTCGGCGTCGCCGATTTATCTTAATGCTTCCCCCGTGTCCCGGATTATCAATCTTCTCCCGAGGCCCGTCTCGATCGGCACTTAACTTTTTGCGGCAGGCCTCCGGAGAATTTTATTTCGGCCATCGCGTCGAGCTGCGCCGAGCTGCGCCGAGCTGTTCCGAGCGTGGCCGATCGATCACTTTCCTTTCCGTCGATTAAACGTGTTTCCGCGGCACGCGTTTCTTTGCCAGCGATTAACGCAGCCGACACATCCGCGAAGCCGAGTGACGCGTTGCGCGATAAGAATTGCCTCGGCGAAGTAATTCGCGCGGCCTGCTAATTTATGCCACGATAATCGAGCCAACGAATGTCCCGAGGAATAAAAATCTCGCCCCGGAACTTCCTTCGCGACTTTGATGCGGCAGGGGCTCTTTGCACGCACGCTTTTCATTAAAACTTTCTCCTGCTCTCGTGTCGTTCGGCCAGGATTTCTTCGGTCGGTTAATCGCTGCGAGTAGTTCTGCGGTGTTTCTTCGGGAACACCGGTCCGGTTCGATCGATGAATTCGGATCGCGCGAATTCTCTAGACAGACCAGAAATCAACACGTGTCCCGACCCGACTCGCGTACTCGGTTTAAACTTGGCCCACGCGCGCGTGCTGCCTTCGCCGTGCCGTGGAACAACACCGGTAGGCCAGAAATCGCTGCGACACCGTTCGCACAGAATTTGGCAAGGGAACGCGAGACCGGTAAAACGAGCCGCAGCCATACCGTGGTAGAACCGTCACCGGTTTGCGGGTTTCCGGTAACCGTACAACCCCGTACCCTTCTCAATCTCAATCTCCGGGCAGTTCGAATTTCTTCTTCTCGCACAGATCCATTCGTAATTTTTCGACGAAAAGGGCTACTCCGTCTTCCCGGCTGTTCCACGGTCGATAACCTCGAGCGAGTGAACACCGGAGACAGTGCAATTTATCCAACTCCGCCGCTGGCAGTGGTTTGCAACCCCTTATTTTCGAGCCGGAGGTGTACGCAAAAAACCCTCCTCGAGCATGCGGCTCGAGCTGCAGCCACGAGCCGTTATACACCCGGAAACCACGATAAACACGGCGGTCCGGTTTAAAGACCGCCAATTCGCCGGGTAGAAACAATTTCTGTTTCGACGCGACGTAGAGTCACGCGGTCGACCCGCCAGATAGAAAACGAGTGGAGGGTTTCGCTTCGAAAAAGAAAAGGAACGCCGGGAACGGTTTTGCTCGAGCAACTCGTCTTCGGGAACGTATTCGGCGAAGCACGGGACCTCGATAATTCCGTGGCTCGGATGGCGAGTCAAAGGGCAATATCGACGGGGTTTCACGACACTGATTATTTTCCGGGGCTGAGAGGGAGAGAGGGATGCTCTCCGAAGTCTCTCGCACCATTGGTCCCAGGGAGGCAGCGATGCCAAGGCCATTCCCGAGGGACAGTGGAATTGCTTCCGTTCGCATTCGAGCCCGCTCTCGATATTCATGCCGGCGCGGCGAAATGAAGGAACGAGGGGGAAGCCCTATATTCCGGAGCCGCGGCGCGCGGCGCGCGGCGGTGGTTCTGCGGCTCCCGTGGATTTGTTCGCGTGTACGGGTGTCCTTTTTCCGCACTCGACGAGCCGGTTGAAGAGCACTCGTCGCGATCGATCGATTGGAAACTATTCCCGGCCATTACGTCGGGAGTAGTCATCGGAGAGAGACGGAGGACATTACCGGGCGGCTGGCCACGGGTTCAACGAAGATAACGAACCGAAAGCGAAAGAGAGCTTCCCAGAGAGAGAGAGAGAGAGAGAGAGAGAGAGAGAGAGAGAGAGAGACAGAATGAGTGAGAATGGTTGGATCGGTCGGATAGGAAAGGGGCGGCAACCATCCGCTCCTTTGGAGCGAGCGATTCATTATGCATTCGAACGAGATCTTCGCGAGTCCGACCACGATAATGTGTACGAGGCCACCGGAGTGTACGTAACCGTACCACGGCCACGATAACGGGCTAATAATAGAGACAAAGGGCGCTTCGACGGCCGCAGTCTTTTCCCCGACGTTTGACGCGCCCGCCCCTTTCGCCATCCCCCCAGAACCCTCGACGACGATTTCCACGACGCCGTTCCTCTTTGATACGCGGGATTTATATGACTTTCCACGGGCCCTGGGTGGAGAGAAACTTCACCAAGCCGCGTCGCGTCGCGTCGTTCTCCGCTCTCCGAACCGACGACAGACGCATAAAAGAGCGGGGAATTGAAAGATTCGCGAGCACAATGGGACCACCATTTCGGTCGGGAGCGGCGGAACGGGATCCGAGGGTACACTCGCCGCACGTGAAACCGCCACCGAGACGTTCCGCGACTTTCTACAGGTGTTTCTCCGATACTTCTCCGTCGGATACGTCGGATACGTCGACCCGGGTCTACCCCGCACGGGATTGAAAATTTGTCTATACCGTGTACCAGTGTGGCGTCCTTTATTACGACGAGCGGGAAATTTAAGTGGATAAAAGATAAATATCCGTGCTTCGTCCGGATCAACCCGTGGCCCAATATTTGTTCGATCAATCGTTCCCGCTCGAACGATATTTTTCCAACGATCGTGTAAATAATAAATATACCCCCCCCCCCCGGCGGATTCCATGACTTCGTCCGTGTCGATCCAGGATCGCGACCAGGAAATCAAGATACTCTGTTCGATCGATGCTTCCCCGTTCCACCTGACAATTATTTATTTATCTTTTCGACGTTTCCGCTCGAGGGATCAAACATCGATTGCACGAGTAAGGTGGATCGAGAAAATGGTGAAAAAATTGTATAACGAAGCACCGGGTTCAACAAGTGTTTCATCCGAGCGGAACAGCTGCTTTCGAAGACCCCCTGGCCCAGCAGATAATTAGCGCGCGTTCGCGAGAACGCCGCTACTTGTTGGCTGTTTCTTGAAGCAGCGCCGGGTAGTTTAAAGCTCGCGCGACAAGAATCCCGGCAATTAAAACGAGTCTGTATTCTGGCTGGTAATTTTCGACAGGTTCGAAGGACAAACGGGTCCTGTCGGCGGACCGAGGGCAATTCACCGCGCTCGAGGAAGCGCGAAACGTGTTCGCCGTCCGAACAGACTTTTTGGCGCGGGTCTCGACGAGCCCACCTCGAAAAAAAGTGTCCCGAGGGGGAGAGTCCGGGCCAGCGAAACCAGTCGAAAAACATCAGCAGTCGAGCATCGAAGAGTCAGAATTAACGGTGTTCGATCTGAAGTCTCGCTCGAAATTCCCCTCGCGACAGTAATGACTTTCGAGAGAGAAAGAGAGAGAAAGAGAGAGAGAGAGAGAGAGAGAGAGAGAGAGAGAGAAAAGCACGCGATCGAATCGCGACGAGTCGTTGCTCGTCGACTTTCCTGCCCGTCAAACATGTCGGACGACGTGCTTTACTGCGCCGAGCAAATCAAGATCCCGCCGACGTTCCCGAACGTTTTGAAGCTGTACGCGAAAGCCGCGATTCGCACGCAGCCGTACGATCTTCTGCGATGGACCTGCGCCTACTTCCGGGCCCTGGCCTGCGATCAACTACCCCCCGTCAAAGTAGACATCCTTGTTCTTGCTCCAATCTCCTCTCTTTTCGCTCGCAATTCCGAGGAAACTCTTACCTATTTTCTTCTCCGTGAAAAATTAATCCGCGTTGTTACCGCGTTGGTAGGTTTTAGACGAATCTCTGCGCGTAGCGATGTTTCCAGCAGACTGTTCAACGTCTCGAGGTACATAGAAATTAGGTTAGCAGCACCTGCACCTCGCTCTAAGTTCCACGATGTGCGGTCCCGTTCGTCTTTCCAGAAGACATTATTAGGTATTTTTGAGAGAAAGGTCAACTATCCAGGGCTAATAAGGGCTCGCCTAAGTCAGCTCGATAACGACTAAGCGAGCTCGAAAACGTCGCGAGCTTATCCGAGAGAGAGGCAAAACGTTGGACGACCTCCGGCCCCTGCGGCTTATATGTAGATGGAAGCAGCTAAACTGGATTTCCATTCGAATGGAAAATACCCGAGAAAATAGTGGATCGCGGTAGGAAAACGGCTCGGTCTCGTGGAGCCTGCGCCTGTGTTCGCGTCCGGGGCGAGTTTGAACGTTGCGAAACGTGTCCCTTCCGCATCCCCATTATCTTACAAAAGGTTGATTAAAGTCGGTTTCGGACGGAGCTCGTTTCGGCTCGAGTGGCGTCGTTAAACGTAATCTTTTTTCATTGCCTTCATTGTGCCACGTATATATGTATTCCTTGCGCCATCCGCTTCGTAATTAAGTGGATAGATAGGTAAATCAATCCGGCCGGGGAATTTAATTATCCGAGTGGAATTAACAGGACTGGCCGGCCGGCTTACATCTTCGAGCTCGTCTAATCGTATCGGGCGATCAGTCGTCGATTCCTATCGTAAAAGTTTAAGCCAACTCCGGTCGGAGGAAGAGAAACAGAGCAAATTCAAAAGAGAGAGAGAGAGAGAGAGAGAGAGAGAGAGAAAGAGAGGAATCGTTGGATCTCGCGATCCTCGAATTTTCGCGAGCGCAGCGGGTTCCCTAACGCTATCAATTCCCATCGGGACCAATAGAAAGACTCGACCGCAGAGTTCGGTTAATGGGCCGAAATACCCTCGAACGATTAAATCGGTTAATCCGGCTCGTCGCTATAAATTAATTCGCTCGACCGCGCCGCCCAGTGGGTCTCTCTTGCTCTCTTGTCCTCTGTTTTCCATCGCCGCGCCGATGCATAATAAACGACGTCCATGACCCGTCGCGAATATAACGCAGCGACTCGAGCCTTGAACTATCGGATCCTCCTATTTCTCTAGCCGACGGCGCCACCGCTCCGGCAAGATTTTTCGCCAGCGAGAAGAGACAGCGAGACAAGAGGCTGCCGCGTCCGTGACCCGATACAATACTCGGAGGATTACTCCGACGATATCGCTGTCGGTATTTTTATTCCACCCGCGGCTCGACTGTCAGATTTGTCCCCGACGTCGGCTTTCAACCCAACCAGACGTCGAATATCGCGGCCGTTAACCGACTCCGTGGTACGCAACCATCGAGGGGAAAAAACTCGAATCCATAAAATCGCCGCACGCGATCCGCACCTCGCCGGGTTACGAACCCGTGCCCTTCCGCTTCTCCAGGGAAAAGGGATCGATTCGCGCCAACGCGGCCGACCGGCTTCCACTTTTATAATTTCGTCAATAAATAACACACCGTTCTCCGAACACTCCGTTCACCACCGCGTGGCAATAATGTGCAGATAATGTCCTTGACCCGACTCTTCCGCCAATCATCGACCGGTGACCGTGACTCGTTATCGCGATTATTATTACATGATGTCTTTAGTGCGGAAAAGCTGAACAGTATCGCAAACACGTGAGAGCGCGCGCGCGCGCGTGTGTGAGTGTGTCTGGGTAATATCTGCGGAGCGAGGTGCAGCTGATCAAAACGTGACCCACAAACTAAAATTAATGCTGGACCGAAGTAGAACAAAATTGACCCGTCGCGGGTCCTCTCTCTCTCGAGCCCTATACACATGCCAATACACATTATTCTAAACACATGCAGTAATGAAAATATTTCTATGTCTTTGATAAAATGAGGACAAGCGACTATAGTCGCGGGAAACCCGTTGTCCACTAAAATTGCATCGCTCGATGGAGATCGTTTAATATTGAAACGCTTTGCGAATTCGCGATTGGGCTCGTTCAATTATTTTAGCGTGGTCTTTTAATAGCATCGCGGGTCACGGTGCGGGGCTATTGCGGCGATATAGGTGGTCGCTGGTCTTGAGAGAAATTGATACGTTTTAATTCGATTGCAATTTTCATGACCATCGGCGTGACAGGCTCTTAACACTTTATCTACCTGAACCAAAGAAAAACTTGAAAATCGTCTTTAATATATTATATTGATCTCTAGCGCAATTAGATTACTAGATCCCGGATGTTTGTGCAAAATAAAAATTGTTGGCATCGAGTGTAAGACGTACGAGTCGAATTTCCACCGTTTGAAATTACCCTCGCCCATTCTTGCTACAAATATGCATAATACAGTCTAATTATTAGACGGCATTATTAGCTGTTAGTCGTTCGTTCACGATTAAAATTTCTGTTGCTACCGAAGGATCCGATTAAAACACACTTTTCCATGGACCGTAGACTTTCAACAATTAGGAAATCATCGCCGGTAGATGATGCGTTCAGAACTCCCATTCAAAGAAATACAACAGACAGAGAACTCACCGTGAGGAGGATAGAAACTCGAAAGCTGAAAACGAGCCGTGAAATACTCTAGTCATCCTAGCATTTTCTCAGGAGAGACTGGAGTACCCGCCGTTCGTCCACCCGACGGGTATCACACCTGGGTACCTGAAGACCCTTTTGAACTCGTTCGGTCCCGTCGAGAGGGTCAGTTTGGAGGTCCTGCTGGAGAAATGGCAGGGCATGTCGCTGCCCGAGGCGAGTCTCTACCAGATCCTGATGGTTGGCCAGCTCTTGTCCAAGAGAGACTGTAACTTTTCGAAATTCCTCGCGATCGCATGCGGATTCTTGGGCAAGGTAAGCCGTCTGGGCCGAGAATAGAAACGCGCTCGCGACATTCTCTCATGGAATACCTAAAATAGAGTGACGGCCTGTAATCTCTCTCTCTCTCTCTCTTTCTGTCTTCACGGCATCCTTCGCGCGTGATCTTCATCGGGTCTGTATGAACGATATTTTTAGTCGAGTCGTTAATCGATTCACCGGTGGCACGGGCCATCGCGAGCCATCGGTGATCGATCACCGGGACGCGCCTCTTTTTATCGTGCTGCGGGTATTAACATAATCTACCTCGAAGGGAGACGACTGTTCTTCTCATCGAGGATCGGCAGTCTTTCTACGGTTTCGACTTTGGACTCGAATCCGGGACACATTTGTCCCGCTTGGTCGCTAGAAATCGTCCAGGGAAGGGCTCGGTACGTCGATAAACGATTCATCCTTTTGCTCTCGAAGTCGCCGGAATTCCCGGCACAATGGCCGGTAGTAATACTTTCGCCGATTGATTTTCATTCGGGCCGGTCCCAAGGAGGTTTTAGCTCGTGCATTGTTCGGTAGTCGGTTGAAGATACATAACCGCGACGGGAGATGGAGAGAGAGAGAGAGAGAGACGGGGGCTTGTATTTAATTCGCGAACTTTAATGCGAATCGATGAATCATCGTTAGCCGGGGTTGAATGAAATTAATCACCCGCCATTGTTGCCCGGTTACAATTCGCGGCGATTCACGTGTTCGCCCCCTTTGTGCCGCGCAGAATCTATTCGAAACGATGATATACGTGTGCGAATTGCTGACGGAAGAACCAGAAGGCGGATCGGCGATGATACTGTTGCCCACGTTCCTACGTCTGTACGCGTACCTGGCTAAACTGGACTGCAGCGGAGCGCAACCCTGCATCTGCAGCGTAGAGGACACCGAGGAGATTTTGCAGCCTTGCGGTCCCCCTTCCGTTTCCGACGACACCCACACCGGAACCACCCGTTCGAGTTTGTACCAGCTCGACGAGCACGAGCGAGAGGAGGTTGTAACAGCCGCGCGTTGTTCGCGAAATAGCTAAAACCCCGATAGATTCCGTCGACAATGGCCCGCTCCATTCAAACGGGAAAATACACGAGGAATCAAAAGCGATCGCACGCTCCTCCCCCGAAATTATTGGCTCGACGATCTCCTGTCGGAGAAGATACTTCTCATTTGCGTGGGCGTGCCCGCTCTTGGTTCTCCTCCGAGTTACGCTTGATCCTCGCAGCTGCAGGATCCGTAGAACTTCCGGCGACAACGAGTTCGAGGGTCGAGCACAAAACGTAAACCCCTCGCGCGCTACGATCTTCTCTACGATGATTAGAACTTCTTTGTCGTTTAGAATTTTTTAGAGAACAGAAATCCATAGCTGCATCGAGCAACGAATTATAATGGGGGTACCCATAAGTAATCGATTATTCGCAAAGAATTTTTTTTGCCTTTAGTTCTGTACCGATCGTCGAAGAGGAAACACGAATTCCTTTACAGTTATCGGTAAAGCGGCCTGTGTTCAAAATGTTCTAAAAAGTATAATTTTTTTTACAACCCTGTAATCAAATGGCGGCGTCCGTACCTTCCGAGGATCATATTCGTCATCGCATACTTTTTCATTTTCATGCGGAATTTAATGCAACGGTAACAACAAAGAAAATTTTCGATGTTTATGGAGATGTATCGAAGGTCAACAAGTGTCAACGTTGGTTCGGAAGGTTTGCTGCTGGTGATTATAATCTCCCTAACCGTCCTCGAGGTGGACGACCAGTTGAATTTGATAACGACACCCTATAAATCTCTGGTGGAAGCCGATCCAAAATTAAGTATACAAGAATTATCGAGAAGCCTTGGGTCCACACGGTCAACTGTACACTCCTCGTCAAAAAGATAGCCCAGGTGTGCTATCTTTAATTTCTCAATGACGCATGTAGAATTTTTCGTCTGTAACGTATAATATCAAAACATTATGATCTCAGAATATGC
Organism: Seladonia tumulorum; assembly: GCA_913789895.3. Classification (NCBI taxonomy): domain Eukaryota; kingdom Metazoa; phylum Arthropoda; class Insecta; order Hymenoptera; family Halictidae; genus Seladonia; species Seladonia tumulorum. The sequence goes on from OU565267.1 coordinate 31,369,643, forward strand.
GGCTTGCTGGAAATAAGTCACAACGTCGTAGATGTTTGTACACAACAAAGAAAAACTGTTCCATGCTAAGGTCGAAATGATAGCACACTCTGTTAATATGTTTAGAAACTGCTCGGTATTTCATGATCTATCAACGAGTAAAGATTACAGTACAATATTATATAAATTGGTAAGTATAGGACGCGGAAAAAAAATTAAACGAGTCTGAAAAAAGCAAATTCCTGAACTGAAACAGCAACAGTTATCGGTAGCGAAAATATCGAAAGTAATAAAAAGAAGTCGTAAAGTAATAGAAAATTTCTTAAAAAATATTGAAGATTATTAGTCGAGTCAAAGTTACATACAAAAACTATATAAATCGATACGGTAATCGTACAATAGAAGTAATAGAAAATAAAGGGGGATTATTATTAAATAAGTATATACGTTTGATAAGTAATTATCGTCGGTTAAAATTTATGTTCATTATCATCGAATACTGCTATACTTGAATTTACTACAGAGTTTGTTTTAGATTTCAAAATAATTGATTACATATGGGTCCCTCTAATATTTTCACCCTATTCGCGTAAATTTCATAGAACGCAACGTAAATACATACGCTGTACTTCTGGACAGCTATTCCAATATAGAAATCGCGAACGCTTTGTACCGGATGGTTCAAACGGACTCCCAGCTACACCGGCGATCAGAGGTGAAACGCGAGCATTCTAAAATCGACTGCAACGGGAGCAGCGTACAGTCGCGGACGCGACTCATTTTTCGGGCAATTTGCGTTCGACCACGATTAATGGAACGGAAAAGGTTGCTAGCAAACTCGAGTGCTCTGTACGCCTCCGCCCCCAGCCCGGCCGACGATAACCAAATATAATTTCGTTAATAACGCACCGGTGCAAATGGAATCGTGCGCAATCGAAACGGTAACCCGGGAAATAATTAGTGTACGCGCGTCGAGCGCTGTGTTCCCAGCGTCGAAACGAGCCGCGCAAATTTACAGAACGCCGTGACGCGGCGCGGCGCGGCGCGGCCCGATTCGGCTCGGTTCGGCGCGTTTCGACGATGAAATCGCCGGGCCAGAGCTATCGGAATCGATCGATCCTCGATTGGTTTCTATGGCGGGGCAGAGTCGTCGACAGCCCTGCGATTGCCGTTCCGGGTTGAGTTTTTTGTTCCGCGAGTTCTCTCGTTGTGAACCGAACTTGGCGGACCGCAGGAGGAGCCCGGAACGGACGCGTGTCGTTCGACGTCCAGCGATAGCCGATCCTCGGGGATTCTGACGATCCTGAAGGACTCCAGCCCGGACCCCAGGCCCTCCGAACCGCCGGACATCGGTTTGCCCCTCGAGGGAGTCCAGATGCACCCCACCGTACCAAAAGATCCTCCGACGTCGAGCACCGAGGTTGGTAGCGGAGGGAAAGGGCGCGGCCGCGGCCGCGAATGCAACCCGACAACGGGTCGCATGAAAAATGCAGTCGGTCGATCAAAGTTTCGCGACTTAATTAAGGCCGAGCGAGCGATACACCGAGCGCAGATGGAATATCTGATTTCCCCGGGCCGGAGGAGAGACCGTTGAAAAACCCGAGTCCCTTTCATTTGCCCGTGGAAACGAGTTTGGTGTTTGCTCGCCGCTCCTTCGGAATCCCGGTTTTTCCGAATCGACCAATCGCTTTTCCGACCGCACGCCGCCGCGCTCTGTTTATCCAACGAATCGAACGGAGAAAATTAATCGAACCCCACCGGTTGGCGAATCTCGCTCAGCCCATCGTGCTGGCTAGATCCAAGTCCGAGCCGATGGCGGAGCGGCTCGAGGACGACGACGCGACCCCGGACGAAACTGCGGTGTTCTCCGAGGACGGGCCCGACGACAGCCTCTACACGGACTTTGGCCAGGAACAGGGGGAGATTAGCGTCGCTACCTTCGACGAGATGGACGATTACGTGCCCGTAGGGCTCGAGGACATTCTCAGGGGCATCTGCGAGTGTCTGGAACCGGTGCGCGAACCTTCCCGAGAACCAACGCCTCCGCCCCCCGATCCTTTCGGGGAGTTCCTCGAGAGGATGAAAACGGAGCAGGACGAAGGCCGGCTGCCGGCGGTTTTCCGAGTGCCTGGGATCGGTCCTCCGGTCTGCGCCAGCCGTGTCACGGCCGTGAGTATGTGGCTGACGGAGTGTGCTCGACGGCAAGAGGGATTGGTCGGCCCGAGGAACATCAGGCACTTCATGTGCCCCGATTTGCAAGAGGTTTGCGCGGACGACATCAGCGAGTACTGACAGACCGAACCGAAGAAACCGAGGGAAAACCCCAAGACGCCGCTCGAAATTGTTCGGATACATAAAACCGCCGCCGGATAAGTTCTTGTCGCGTATCTTATCGCTTTCGGGCACCGACGCTCGAGTATTCGCGTTAATTTGTCTTTGTCTTTGTCTTTGTCTTTGTCTTTGCCTTTGTTTGCGCGGTCGGCTCTAATAGAAAATAGGTACGAACGTACCCCCTTCGTGGTTCGAGCGGAACCACCTGGAAGATACGTATGCGGGCCTTATCTTATCGATCGACCATCGATCGTTGCTATTTGCTGTATCGGAGCTAAGATGGAATAATATATTCAACAAGGTTTGCGTTAATCGCATACGCTCGATTTCAAGATTGCGTTCCCCGAGAATTCCGGTTTACAACAGGCTCACGGTTCTCGTAGACGCGAGAAGGCGGACGCGTGCGATGAACGACTCGTTTGCGGCGATCCTATCAAACGTACAGACAGTACCTTCTTTCCAGTGACAGATAGTAGAGGGAACTTTGTAACTATCCGTTACGACAGCCCCTCGCTCGATAAGTATCCGTTTCCCGACAGTATCGGCTTCTATTTCGTGTCCGAAAGAGATCGACAGGTGTCTGGAACGAAAATCGACGATCCTCTCGAACCGTGCACTCGGCGTCGCGGCTCTTCGCACGCCTTCTAACTCTGCGCATACATTACGGCGACCAGTTGTCGAATTTATGCGAGTCCCCGGACATTTCGGATTCCGTGGACGACGCGAGGATTCTTCCGGAATCCGTTTCCGGCCGTGTTTTCCCGCGTCTCGAATATCGTCGGGCGATTATCGAGACCGGGGCGCAGCGGTGCGTCCGTTTTCCGCAATTCCCGCGATTAGACGCGACCCGCTCGGGAACTGGGTCGAAAGGGGCAGGGCTGGTTCGCATATAAGTCCCGGGAACCGGCTCGCAGCGCTCGTTCTCGTTCCGTGAACACCGCCGGAAGGGACCGTTTTTCTCGTGGCCTCTCTTGTTCCTCTTTTCTTTCCCGAAAAAAAGCGGCTCTCCGCGGCACGTTCTTCAGGTACGTCTCCGTGCGATATTAAAAGTCACGACCTTCTCTGTCGGAGTCTCGCGTGAGACGCGTCTTGCAGTTTTCTTTGACGAGAGAGAGAGAGAGAGAGAGAGAAAGAGAGACGACACTCGACCCGCGATTCCCAGTCTCTCTTGCACCGGTCTCTCCCGACAAAGGCGTTACAAGCTTCCGTGCTCGATCGCGGTTGAAAAGCTTGCGATTTACGTGAAAAGACGTAGAACGGAAAAGGAGAGAGAGAGAGAGAGAGAGAGAGAGAGAGAGGGAGAGAAAGAGAGATAGTGGAAGAAAGCTGAGAGACGTGCGTCGTTCTTCCGTGTAACCCGTCTTTCGCGCGTCTCGAGAAAACGATATGCCGGGATCCTGGTCGTCGGCTCTCGCGTGCTGTTGGCTGCTGATTCACGTCCCGGTTCACGCATGGCTGGTTCACTATGACGACGACAATAGACTTGGCAGCAACCAGCTACCAAAGACACCGGCCGAGAGAATGAACTTGATATTCCCAGGTAAGCGACGTCGCGCGGACCGACGCGACAAGGAGAAAGGAGTGAGAGAGAGAGAGAGAGAGAGAGAGAGAGAGAGAGAGTGGGGAAGTACCTTCGGGGTACGGTGAGAGTATAAAAGGTCGAGAGATGAAATCGGCAGAAGAGGAGAGCCGGCGTGCTCGTAACGAGCTTCCCCTCGTACTATCCCGGCGTGCTTCCTTCCGACAGGGACGAAGTGGTGCGGAAGCGGGAACGTGGCGACGGGACCGGAAGACCTCGGCAAATATATGGAGACGGACGCCTGCTGCCGCGAACACGATATGTGCGCCGACGTGATCGAGGCAGGCCAGACCAACCACAACCTCACTAATCCCAGCTTCTACACCAGGTTCTTTTTCCAAACTTGATATTCGGCTTCGCTCGTCGCGTCTCGCCGCGACCCGAACTTGCCATCCTCGGTCCCGGTGCGCTGTTTCGTCGGGGAACTTTTATTCGGCGAGGCCGTGTGTCTCGAGGCGGTGGCCGTTTTAAATTAGTTCTTCTTCTGCCTCTCCTTCCTCTTCTTCTTCTTCTTCTTCTTCTTGCTTCGTGGGGTGCTTTTTTCCCAGTGCACGGTTTTCCCTCTAAAGAAACTGCCTGCCGACCGTCTTCGTGTCTGACATTCCGGTCGCTGAACCGCTCGACGACGCGACGGTGCACGCCGCGCGGTCTTTCGAGGCGCATTCGGGGAGAAATATCGCTGAATGAACGTCCATGAGAACCCCCCAGGGGCTCTCGGCAAACGCGACACAATTTCTTTGAGATCCGCGGAGTCGCCGCAACCTCGAATCGTGGCACGAAGGCGCTTCGATCTCGATGGTTAACGATCGAGGTAACGCCTGGTTCGCGTGAACGCCCACGCGGAATTTATTTTTGCCGGTCGCGTGTCCGGGGAGGAATCGCGCGCGCGAGTTGTAGGCGTGTCGGCCGGGTCGTAGCCTCGCATGAATCACTCTCGAACGGACTATCGAACGGCGGCCGAGTCGAGATCAGCAGCTCGCCGCCTGTCGGACTCGTACGTGGCGAATTAATCGGCACCCGAGACGAGCTTCTCCTCGCGTACCGGCGCGGAGATCTCGCGTGAAAGGTTCCCGGCGCGTGGGCGTAACAGGAACAAGAAAGGCTTATCGATGTCGGAAATCGAATCGGTGGTTTGCTTCGAGCAGGTTGGAATGCTCCTGCGACGAGAAGTTCTTCGACTGCCTGCACCGATCGGAGGACGGGGTCGGCGATAGAGTCGGCTTCCTCTATTTCAGCATCCTGGACACGAAATGCTACCGCGAGGAATACCCGATCGTAGGCTGCAAACGCGCCACCACGTAAGCGTCCAGACTATCCGCTCCGAAATCGTCTAGCTCGGGCATGGGCACGGATTGCCCACCGGGGCACCGCTCTCTGGATCCGTTGGCCCCCGATAACCGAGCAATCTTGACGCTAAAGCTCTTAAAAAAACAATGAGATGCACGAAATGTTTCGATCGTCGTAAGTAATATGTTCGCCACCAGCGTTTCTGTCCAATTCTGTTCAATTCCGACCAAGTTAAACGTTGGTAAGATAAGTCGAAAATAATGTGACAACATTCTGAAATTCTTTGAACGTGTTCACAATTTTGTGTTTCACCTATTCGTTTCCGTGATAAACGCGCAACATCCGCGGTCTGGTGGTAGGCGACCGTGTTAAAATCGGGAGCAACAACGACACGCCCGTGCGAATAATTTCACGCTAGGTCCGAGCATAGACATCCCCGTGAGACACTCTGTCAAAAATGGAGATGAACGATGCCACGCCCACTCGGGACGTTCTGGCCCTCGGAGCAAGAAAACCATGCTTGCTTGGAACGTACTGCACGGAGGGAGAAAAGTAGACAATCTTTTAGGCGAGATAGATTTCCTATTTTTTCTTGTCCGAGGTTTGCTGCTTCGAGGGCACAGAGCATCGTTGCCTATTCCTGATCTAGCGTTTAATTGCTGGGGATACTCGCGGGCCAACCGTTGGTCCAGAGGAGCGGCCGAGTTTTCAGCCAGTTTAAAGAGGACCTCTAACGATCTCCGACAGCTTTCCCCGACGATGTTTGGAGTACGAGCTGGACGAGAGCCAACCGAAAAAGTACCAGTGGTTCGACGTGCCTCCTTACAAGTGAAGCCTCGATACGGCCGGTCATCGTTCCCGACTGGACACGCAATCTCGATGCAACAGCGGTAGATGTGTTGTAACGCTGAATAAATTCTTCGACGGTACATACATATTGCCTTGTGCTCCTGCGAGACACCACGATCGATATCCCATCGCATACCTTTCGTATTCCATCCATTCGGCGGATTTCAGGTTATAAGCTCCGAGGTACAAGCGGAAATCGCCAGCACCGGTATTCTTCAGCTATTTATTTAGACTTTGATCGATGCAACAATCCTCCCTTTTGATCCTCCGTACGCCTGTTTCTTCGTAGCGTTGAGAGAGAAGCGCAATAGCAAATAAATTCGCGAAAACGATAGTGTCATGGTGGGAAGATTGAATCACAGGGCGCTCGATCACGAATAACGCGTGATCTCGGTGTTTGGCAGGACCAAGAGAGAGAGAGAGAGAGAGAGAGAGAGAGAGAGAGAGAGAGAGAGAGAGAGAGAGAGAGTCGTTTTAGGCGAGACAGAAGCGAGTAGCGCGAGCGATAAGCGGTGGCGGAGGCCGAATTGGCCTCACCTTTCCACGCGTTTTCCTCTATTTTACGGGACAGGGTTCGGGGGTGTGCGGGCAGCTGGCGCTTAATGGAGGATTTCCCGGGAAATTTATGTGCGGATCGAGCGCAGTCGCGCCACCCCACGCCTCGGAACCGCCTTCACCTACGCCCCCTCCACCCCCTCCGATTTACAACTTCGCCGTTCACCTGTACGGACTTTCCGGGCGCGCGAACTTTGTTTCTGCCGAGGAAATTCGGGCCCGGCCGTCTTATCGAAGTCGATCCTGTGAATCGCGATCGTACGGGTGGGGGCGGGGGGGGGAGAGGGGAGAATTTCTCGATTTATCGGGGCGACGCCGGTAACGCGAAAGGCCCGATACCACTCGAGGAAAATAACGCGAGGCGCACAAACACTCCCACACACCCCGGAAATCGTTGATATTTTGACACGACTTTCCACTCGAACTTTCATCCGGGAAATTCTTCCCGGGACAAGCTGCCTCTCACGGTCCAGGCTCCCTCGTGTAATAAGCCGGCGGAACTTAGGAAATAGAGCAGAAAGATGCTACCGGTCCCGGCGCGGCGCGGCGCGGCGCGGTGCGAAGCGGACCGGCGCTGCTACACTGCGACGTCGCGCACGCGACTCGGCGACTTCATTTCTATGTTAATCCGACGCGGATATAAATTCGAAAAATTACTCGGCTGTAATGGAAACGCGTCGTGACGCGCGCGCCGGATTTGTTAACCGCGTTAAAGGGAACACGCGTGTCCTGTCCGGTTAATTCCCCCAGCACCAAAGTTGGATAATTAAAATCCCCTTCTTCAAACCGGGAACAATGTTACGGACGCAACTTTGTTCGGCAAAATTTCATTCGAACACGTTCGCCCCTTATTTCTGTGGACAAACGCCGAAGCGCACGATCGAGGGCAATATCTATATCGGGACTTTTAAAGTTCGTTAGCGTTTATACCGTTTTCGGCCGTCCCAACTCGTTTCTGTCATAAAATCCGCAACGTCGTGACAAGATTCTACGTATACGGTACAGAAACAGAATCCGCAAAGTGCGGAGAATTGATTCCAAGAACGATGTATGGTACTCGCTTCCCTGATTCCCACCGCGTAATCCCTCGTCCGAGACAACTGCAGAAGCAGTAAGCAGCTGCTTAGACAATCCTTGATGCGCCCTAATGTTCGACGGGGGAAATCCATCGCTAACTTGGGAAACCGTTTGCTTTCAGACGTGGCGGCCTCGGTGGAAGTTCACTTCGAGAACAAGGACGGCGGGTTCTTCCTGAAGCACACGCCGAAGCAGTTCTACCCGGCGCAGGGGGAGTCGATTCCGGCGATCTCTCCGTCGTCCAATGGAGCAGGTGGAGGAGGAGGAGGAAGCGGAGGAGGCGGAGGAGGAAGCTCGTCGACGGGGACGTCGTCGACTGGGAACGGCGTGTCGTCGTCGCCGCCGGGCTCGATTCTGTCGATCGACAAGTTCACGGTGTTTCAGACGAGCGAGCCGGTCTCGGTGCGGGCGACCTACGGTCCGTTTAGCACGAAACAGACCGTGCCGGCTCGATACATAGTCCCGGACCCGTTGGACGCTTTGCCGGGACCGGAAACGAGGCGAAATCTGACAGCGGCGACGATTCTGGACGCGCAAGAGCTCGGGGCCCGGCACCTGGACATGTCTGCTCATCTGGTTGGAAACAGCGTGCCGCGCGATTCGCCGGTGCTGCGAGTGCTCTTCCATGCCGGAAGCGAGGCAGGCGGAAGGCGTCAGTTGCTGCTTGCCCGGCATCAGAGGGTCTGCGTGGTGCTGCACGCGAGCCTGGCCACCCCAGCCAGGAGCACAGCCAGCAGAAACAACGGTAGAACCTTCTCCTCCTCTTCGCCCTCCTCCTCCTCCTCCTCCTCCTCCTCGACGTCATTTTCTTCGTCCTCGTCGTCCTCAGCCTATTCGAACCAGCCTGTTCCTTCCTCCTCGACGGTCGCGCTAACGGCCGCCTGCAGCCCCGACGGAGAAAACGGCGTCTGCCTCGCGCAGATCACTATACCCGCCGATTGGTGGGCACCGTTACCACCGCCGGACGCTTCTGGCCGGGTCAAGGTCGCCAAGAGCCTGCCGAGGCTCGTGCAAGTCGCCTATTCCGTGCTCGAGCCGCGGACAGAGGATGTCGGATCCGCGGATAACGCCGCCGGATTCTGCAGACCCAGGGTGCAGATCCAGCCCGTCACGCCTCTCGGACAAATACCGCTCGCCCCCAACCGAGCGGATTACAAGGAGCTCAAGGCCGACGACTCGTTGACTCTGCTGGTCCCTCATGGACCGCTCTACCCGAGGTCCAGGCTACACGTACCGGTCTTCCTGCACCCGTCCAAACCCGCAGACTCCCGGGAAGGCAGAACCCAATTCGTCGTAACCGTGTACCTTAGGTGAGTCCTGTTTGCTCAACCTCTGTTTTCCCTGGGTCGAGCGAGACCCAACCTTTCGAACTTGCCCGACTCGTATCGCCTGTCCTCCCGATCACCGATCTACGCTCTCCTCGGCCGATTTATTTCATCCTCGGTGATCACCTTCTGCGAGGAGTTAACCCTTCGAGGACGGTGCTAAAGATAAGCCGGACCCGGCATTGTTTTCGTTGCGCAGCTTCATTCTTGAAATATTTCTACCGAGCATTCGGATTGGCTAGTACGTATTCTCTCGTTACGATAACCGGATTCGATTTAATTAAACTTTGTGCGACTTGTATTAGGATACACGGTCGAACACGGACATCCATCGAATCGATTCGTACGAGTGCGTCTTTGTAACTTTCAAATCTAGAAACGGTCATTTGACGGGCTGTGGCTGGTTCGGTATGCTGGGTAAATACATTACGCTACACGGTATGACTCTCGACAACCAAGCGGATAAAGTTCATTCGACCATCTTCGAGTAAAAGATTGTGGACGTTGCGTATCCGCGACGGGTAAAATTTGCGACAAATCAAACTAACGATAAGATACGGGCAAAAAATTTCATTTCCATTCCGATTTGTTTACCGTGCATAATTATATTGCGTCGCACCGCTATCGCAGCACGTACCGATGCCCTTTATGAGCGGCACACCGATGTGCTCAACGTGGTCCGTACGCGAAGGGTCGATCATGCCGAAAATTGAAAACGCCGACGAGCTCGGAGAGGACATTGATTTATCACTCTACCTGGGAAACGGCCCGTGGCTAAACAATTCGAGCTACACCTTAGATTCCGAGAGAGGGTCGAGGGTCCGAGCGATCGTCGATCGACGCGTATCGAACGTTAAATCGCGGTAGTGTACCGCGTAGTATGTATAGCGAAGAATATCTGATTGTTCTCCAACAACAACAACAAAGTTCCGAGCGTTTGTTTACGAAAGTTGAACCATTCGGTCGTAACTTGACGATTTCCCGCTGCGACACAAGATCCGGAGTATCACAGAAAAATCCGAGGAAGGTAAATATCCGTTCCGTTGACGTTATAACGCAACGGCGTACGAGGCTCGTCAGTGTCCGGGTGATCCGCGCGTAACCGAAAAAAAGCAACTCGAGAAAATGAAGCGCGGCTCGCCGCGGGATAAAAAGCAAAGCGGCTCGGACGGAAGACAGCCCGCTTTGTAACTCCCTTCTGCGTTCCCTGCTCCCCGTTGGTGCATACGCGCAACCACCGGAAAACACGCGACGAAAATGCGGCAAAGACCGTCGAGTTGGAATTCACTTTGCCGGCCTTGCTCGCCGGTTTTTCGCTCCTCTCTCCTCCCTCGGAAGCCGCTTTAATGCACCCTCTCCCGTCGAGGGAGGCGAACTCCTTTCCCGCGGACAAAAAGCGGGACGCGACGACGCGCGGGACAAAATTCATCCTAATTGGATGAATCGTCGAGCACGCGGCCGAACTTGTGACCTCCGTTGTTAGCAAACTCTCGCTGCGACTCTATGCCTCTATCTCCGTCTCTGTAATCGCTATCGATCGTGCCGCGGTCCACCCGAATAATCGGAGGTTCCAAGAGAGACTATCACGGTGGTCGTCTATCGCGTTTTTGTGTCTCCTCTGCGGGAAATCGAACGATAATCGTCGTCATCATGTTCGAGGAGATGTCGAGAGATCGGTGCTCTAAAGAGTCCTATCGCTGTTTATCTCGATCGTGGAGAGAGTTTACGGTTCCCGGTGACGCGCCCCGGCCAATTGGAATCGAATTCTCGCTGACGATCGATAGCGGGGCAAGTTTGTCGGGATTCTATCTCGCGTCCCCGGATAAAAATGTCGCGGCAAGTTGAGCCCAGCTCGAGCGTGTGCACGCGCGGGGCAGCGAAGCCGAAGCACACCGTGTCGCGATCAACGTGTAAAAATTGGAGCGCTCTCTCTCTCGAGGAAGGGAGAGGGAGAGGGTGAGAGAGAGAGAGAGAGAGGAGGAAAACTCTGGCTCCGATAGTTCCGAGGAAAAAAGAGCGCACAAAGCAGGCCAGTTAGCCGCCTGTCCTCTGAACGAGGAATCAGAAGCGGCGCGGGGCGAGTCTTCGGCTCGCTTAGAAATTCGATTACCGGGCCGAGTTTACCGGGTTGACTCTCAGCCGGGCCGAGATAAAGGAACTTTTGCTCTCGCATAGCTTTCCTCTCCTCGTCTTATCCGCAAAGCACCCGGTTATTTTATATACGCCATCGCTTCGACACTTGCACCGGGATTCCGTGCTTTATTTCCACGATGTCGACTCGCGTGTCGCCGAGGAATTTTATAGAAAATTCTGGCCCCCCGAGGGAAACGGGCACGCCATGCTATTCCATTGTTTCGCAAAAATGATAATAAAAATAATAATAAACGATCCAATTTAATAATGTATAAACGGAGCATCCGGATTATCCGGTCTCTCGCTCGACCGACTCGAGAGCTCCGCAGGGACCGTGTAACCGGCGCGGCAGTTCGCTGTGAATGAAATTTACCCGGGGAAATAAACGACAACGCGTAAAGAGGCACGGGAAGCTCGCGGGCGTAATTGTAGCGGTATCATCGAGAAACGCAAGGACGTAATAATTGGAAAAAATATCTCGTAGGACCGGAGAGATTCGTTGTGGACTCTCCTGCTAAGTTCATTTTAATTGCGCGAATTGTCTTCCCTTGGCTTTAAACTCCGGATCCTTTATATAGTTTCCACGCATAATTGGCTCTACCAGTCGTATCTTTTATCTTTTCCTCCACCCTTCCACGCAATAAAAAAGATAGACATTTTTATTGTAGCACGAGGTGATTCGACACGCTGAAAAAAGTGAGGAACGTAAAAACGAATAAAGTATTTTCGTTTGACGCCACGTTTTCGGAAAAAATGTGTTTGCATAACGTAGGTCATGATGCGCTTCGTCGCCACGTCACGATCAAGCGTATCTATCAGTCGATTCGTATCCGTTGGGTTGTCCGGAAAGTTCGTGCCGGTTTTTCAGGGAAACTCAAACGCGGTACATTTAAATTTCCATAATCGTTCTTCATCTTTCACGCAACTTGCGTTTTTCGGCGAAAAACTTTTAAATATTTCCGAACAACCCAATAATAATAGCACGCGCGTTCGCTGAATTTTCAGATTCGCTTCTCTCGAAAACGATGCGTCGAACGAACAAAAATGTTGGCTCTTTTTTCAACTTGTTTCTGCACGTAGAACAACCAGTTTGTTCCGCAATTTCGCAAACACCCTGTACAAGGAGAATAGCGTAATGCAATGAAAGAAGAATGAATGGTGGGTAGGATGAGGGTTGAATAGAAGCGCGAACCGCAGCAATGGACGCGCCGACGTATCGGCAAGCTCGACAGGCGCGACGGGGGGTTGCATGAAACGCGCGAGCACATTTGGTATAGCCAAACGCGGCACTCTGCTCGCACTCCATCTTTCTCACTCCGTTTCAATCATAATTACCAGGCGAATTATCGGTGACAGGTTGCAGCTTAATCGTGCGAGAACGTTCGTCGTTCGCGGACCAGTTACGCAATCGGCCGGGACTTCCGCGTCCCGCGTCGCGTCCCGCGTCGCGTCCCGCGTCGCGTCCCGTCGCATCCCGTCGCGCTATGCCATGCCGTTTCGTTTCGTTTCGTTTCGGGATCGATCGAGAGCCGTGGTGGCAGTCATTGAATAAATTGTGGTCGTCGCTCCGACACCGGTCGTTCGTCAACGCGATCCGGGAACGCTTCGATACCGGCCGCTTTGCACGTCGCCGATTTGTATGTAAATGCCGTCGCGTCGATCGCCTCGCGGAAATAACTTGATCCGAAACTTGTGATTGGCTCTCGGGGCGGTGTCGCCGCTGGTCCCCGGGGTTAATTTGCTCGGCCGGTAGCTAATTGCGCGAGGCGCTTGTAAGAACGATCGCCTTGAAAATGCCAGCGAAGCGAAAGCCGAGAGAGAATTCGCCCACCGACGAGCGATCGATGAACAATATTTTCGGTTGTAATCCCATCGGGATTCGGGGCGCGTGTCCGTTCACAGCCGTTGCAGAAAGGGCTGCCGCCCGCCCTCTTTTGTGCTTATGGTTCTTTTGAAAAGCCGGCCAATTCTTGTCTCTCCCCGGCGCGGCCAGGCGCAACGCGGCATGGTATGGTATGGCGTTGGTGGCGGTGGCGGTGGCGGTGCTCGCTTTTTTCAACGTTCCCCCGCAGGAATGGCCTTTTCGCTCGCCCGGTGAATATCGCCGGCGGACTCCCGCAACCTTCCCGTAACCCTAATTCGCTGCTAACCGGGTTTAACTTAATTATCCCGCGGGCCCGGGGTTCGTTTGCTCCGGATAATCGGCCTCGACCAGGTGTAATTCGATTTGAAGAAAAAGACGAGCACGTTCGTCTCTTCTCGTTTGATCGCGCGCGCCTCGGCGCGTTATCGATCCTCTTGCGCGTGCTTCCGGGGCTGCGTGAACCAGCACAAGTTCCGCTCCGTTCCTCGCCGCTTCTCGAAGCGGGAAAACGAGGCCGAAGCGGAAGAGACTTGGCCCGGTCGACGGCCACGCAAATCGAATCCGTCGCTTGTTTTGCATCGTCGATCGAATTAATCGGTCGCTTTGCCTCCCGGCGAGTCACGGCGCGCCACGCTGCTCCATTCCGCTCCATGCCGCGCCGCGTCGCGTCGCGTCGCGTCGCGTCTATTCGCGCCCCGGGAAACGGTCTCTCGATAATTCATGCGACCGATTTTCGTGCGCTCGCTGCGAATATCGATTTCGTTCTATGATGCCCCGACACTCTGCCATCCCCCTGCTTCTACTTTCTCACCCTCGCTTTTTCACCAACCAACCAACCAACCACCCCGCCCCGGTCGGGAAATACGAATCTATCGCTGAAACGATGGCGAGGAGACCCCGGGCTCTATCAGGTTACCCGCTCTCCGACGCAGCGGCGAAGGTTTTCTCGTCTTATGATAACGTCCCGGGGCTTATCCGCGAGCAGAAAATTCGCCCGCGATTTTGAGAGACCTGCGAACTCTTCCTGGAAACTTCCTTCGCGTTCGCGCGCCTCGAATTGAATAGCTTCGCCGCGATTCGCATCCCGCGAAAGAGATAATAATAATACGTGGCTCGAATCGGAAACGCCAGAGAGAGCCTCCGATTTTATAACTTCCATGAAAGTCGGCGTGTGCTTTCGCGAAGCGCGAAACGAGATTCATGCTCTCGGAGATTGCTCTTTTACTAGTCGGCTTTAGGCTTGGAAATGGCGACGAAGCACCCGCGCGCGGGATAGAAAGTTGATTCTTCAAAATGTTGTCCATCTTCCGGCGAAATCTGTAGCGAACGTAAAAGACCGACGTGCTCGAGCGTTAGCGTTTGATCCCGATTCAGTGACCGGCCGCGTTCGCGTTTGATCCGTAAGGTGGTGAGAGAATGAACGAGAGTTCTCTGCGTCTTGGATCTGAGCGCTTCCTCTTGCTTCTTTGATTCCATTCGGACAGTTGTTCATCGGTTTGTTGACCATCCATTTTCGCGAAATTTCGAGGATATATGTAAACGAATGTAAGATTTTTTGCATTTTCAAGTTCAATCGGAACGTTGGAAAAATTATCCACACATTCGTCTCGTAGACAAGTATCTTCTCCTTCGTTTGCCATTATCAAAGGGCACAATTCTTTATGAAAACACAAAACTTGCTAACACGACCGTATTGTAGCCTAGTATTGTAGCCAAAGCTTGTGCGATGGCTTTGCACTAACGGCACCAACGTGGTGGCACCGGACGGTACAGCGTTAAAATATATTATATAATTAATATTTGTAATGGTATTTTACGTAGATCCGTTGGTCTTCTTATTGCGCCAAATTGAAATGCGTCAGCAGGAAATGAAGGGCTAGACGTTGCCTTTCAAATGCTGGATAGACCGTGCGGTAGATATACATACATACATACAGGGGAAACTCGTACGGGGGACGCGCGGATTCGGCTTTGAGGCGCGAGAGAAGCTTCGACGCGGTTGGAAAGGAAACTACCGGTGAGGCTTTTTGGTTGGCAATCCAGTTTCCGGTGCGGAGAATCCCGGTGTATCCGCTCGCAAACCGTGAAATACCGTCGGCGGGGCTCGCGTCGCGATTGGTAACGGGTTGTCGCGACGCGGCGCTAGATGGGCAAAGAACGCAAAGCGCAGAGTGCAGAGAGGCATAGATATCTATCTAGCGTGGCGTCGGATAGACGGCGGCGTGATCCTACGGCACCACCGTAGCCTTCCCCTGACGCTGACCCCGTGACCCGGTCGCGTAACTGGAGCGTGAATTCTCGAGAGCAAAGACTCGCCGAGTGAGCGTAGGCGACTCGACTCGACCCGAGTCGCGTGGAGTCGCGCCGAGTCGAGTCGAGTCGAGTTGGCGTCGCGACGCCGCGCGCCGTACGCCAGGCAAACGTCCTCTCGAGTGGCGGCGCACGAGCAGCATTTTCCCTTCCGTGACGAAGCTACTGATCGGCATTTGCCTCGAGCCCGTTCCGCGTCCCATTCGAAACTTCGTTTTGATCCGGCTGCCTGGAAATGTGGAGCGCGTCTCGCGCTCCGAAACTTCGTTTTCCCCATCTCACGGTCTTTCCCGTGCTCCCTCGTCGCGAGCCAAGGAACCTTACTTTTTTCCTCGCGTCTCGCTCCCAGGCGGAAACTCTGACCGCTCCCCTTTGACGCCCGCCATAATTAACGACCAGGATTAATTTTCCCGCTCCCCTCCCCCCCCCCCTCTCTCTCTCTCTCTCTCTCTCTCTCTCTCTCTTCGCGTTAATCCGTGGTTTCGGGACGCTTTAATTGCACAGCCGTCTCCGATCCGCTACGTAGATTTTGCGAACCGGAAGTGCTCCGCGAATCCGCGCCGCCTCAAACTCCGCGGCTTAAATAGCAATCTTGCGCAGCAAACCGCGACGAGACGCGGCCCGACCACCGGCGTCGGTTGTACGATTGCCGCATGTCTGCGGCACATATTCGTGATAAAATCCCGACAGACATACATAGACACGCTCGCTATTTCGGCCAAGACCCTGCCGACAGTCTGCCGGTCGCCAGAATCGAATCCCCTTGCCTCGCAGTCCCGAATTCGATCGAATCCGGGGATTCTTCTGACTAATTTAGCGAATCGAGCACACGACGATGTTGTAACCGTACCAGGCGGATCGATGGCGTCTGAAATTGGAACCCCCGTAAGGGGAAGCTTTAAACTCCTCTCGATCGAGTGTCAATCAATGTTGCGTTCAAAGGCAGACAGTTTGGCGCGCGTGCGGGCAAAGCGATTTTAGAAAACCGTGACCGTTCTTCCGGCGTGTCGGTAGCTCGCGTCACGGGACCCGGTACATGCTATTCGCATTTTAAATCGCCGTGTATCCTCCGTCTTCTTCGAGGTCTCCTTTGCCCGCGTTTCCTGTGAAAAATGCATCCCGAAAGCTTTGTCTGGCTTTTCGTTTCAGCCGAGTTCTTAGCTCTCAGATTTTTTCGCCCTTGAAGCTTACATTCGCGTGCGACCATTCGACCGCTATCTGTCCCCTGAATCCGGAAAATTTGCAAAACCAATCGCTTATGATTTATCGAAATTCAACGCGTTTGCAGGATATTTTTGTTTCGCACGAGTCTTACCTATCTAGTCTGTGACCTATTCGGATCAAATAAATTGGTATTTACTGCGACTCGTGACAATTATTTTTGAACAAATCAATAGGGTCGGTCACCAACGACCTGTACGTAGCGAACGTGTTAACAACACATATTTTTCTATACACGGTGTTCGTTAATATTTGTTTGTGCTTGATCGAACCGTAGCTTCGGAAGCCCGTGAAAACAGCAGGGTTAATTCACCATTGTGTTATCGCGAATAACGCACCAGCGGTCGGAAGGGATAAATGTAGCAGCTAAAATTCGTTCTCTGTAGCAATTAACGGTTACCAAGAATTTGTCCACCATGGCATAAATCAACGTGGCGTCCTCCCACGGTCCGTGTCGCTTGCGGCCCGGTTTTTCGACGCGGAAAAGCGCAGCGACATTTATATACAAAATTCGTTCGGCGAACCATCGAGGAATAACCGAAAACGCGCGCGTGCGAGGCGTCGTGTCGTCTGTATGACGAGCGCGCACCGGTTCGTGTACGCGGCGCGCTGCTGATTCCACGTGACGCGGAAACACGACGAACGCTCGCGCAAGTTTTTCGGTGTAATTACGAGCGCTCGGCCGTCGAGTGGATCGTCGTCGCGGCAACGGTTTTCGAGGCGTGAAAGCTTGCGAAGAAAAAGAAAAGAAAAAACGATATGAACTCCGCTCGGAAACGACGATTTGTCTCGAGCCTCCTCCACGACGCTCGACTCCAGAATGACCGGCATCGAACCATGTGCAGTGAATTCCCGATACAAGTCGCTGCAAGTCTCTCATTTAACCCTTTACACCTCGCTGTCCCCTCTCATAGGACATTAAAGTTTATTAGCGATTACGGGGAATTAATTTATTCCAGCGCAACTTTAAATAAAATATTGATTTTTTTGCAAATATATATATTCCTCGATGTCAACCAATTCGTATAAGCCCAATACCATTATAATACGTTACTTGGTTCCAAAACTATACTAAATAATACGAGGGTTTGTACATTTCTGCCACGAAGTGGCGCCGAGTAAGCTGGTAGATAACGTCCACAATGCTTCGGAATGCAAAGGGGGTTATACGTCGCTAGAACTATCTGCACACTATTCACTGGAACAGTAAATATCATTGGAATATATCACATTTGGTTTCGTTTTAATCAGAAAAATGCCACGAATATGTTGGTGAAAGTTTCGTTAAAAAAGTAAAGAAAAATTAAAAAGTTTTGTGATTGAATTGGTAGTGGTCTTCCGGTCTCACACCGATATACCCGACCTTGTTACGCCACGCTCCTCGGCTGCGTGCAACATTGTATCAGAGAAAGACACTTTCTCAGCCTTCTTGTCACTATCCGTCTATATGTCGCAGGTTTAGGACATATAGACGGATAGTGACATTTACGTTTCCAGTGTGCACTGTGTATTTCAAATGCAACATTCGACGAGAACCACAGATTTCGTCTAAATGTCACTCGCCAAAATCGCGCAAGTGACTTGTATTAGTAATTCACTGTATTTCGCGTCTCTCTCTCTCTCTCTCTCTCTCTCTCTCTCTGTCTCTCTCTCTGTCTCTCTCTCTCTGTCTCTCTCTCGTCGAAATTCAATTTCCGATCCGGCGTCTTGTAATCGCGAGGATCGGTATTTCTCCTAGTATGTTCTTCGATCGTTCCCGGGCTGGCTCCTGTCGATCCTCCACTAACCCCCGAATTCCTGTGTCGGAGAAGCAAAATACTATTAACCCTTTGGCGCTGTCCCCTTCTGAAAGGATCATTTGATATTTTACTCCAAGCTGCGCGAGCGAATGCTTTCTGTGCCAGATGATCCGAGGAAAGTTTCGTAGTGAAAAAGGATTAAATTTGATCCGGCGATTACGCTGTCGACCCTGTTGTATCTGATTCCGGCGCGCTGGGCGTATCAGCGACAGAAATCAATTTTAAAATTCAGATGAATAATTGAGCGTTGCCGGAACGGGCGGGTTAAAATATTCAACTATTTGTTTGTCACGCATCGAATGCGTTTTCACGCACGCATAATAGCATGTATATGCATTAATATATTGATCTAAATGAAACGGTTGAACCCTCGCCTCGGTCAGCCAATATCGAGGCGAGATTAGCGAGCGGGCAAAAGATAGATAGATAGATAGATAGATAGAACGTGAAACGTGGTTATTGCGACGGGGACCGCTGATGAAACTGTGCCGCCCACGCGGAGGGTGCACACGCCCCGGGCGACGCGACGCGACGCGACGCGATCGAACGGAAATCCGATATGTACGTACGAAGGTGACGCTTCGTTTGCAATTGGCCCGGGATAATCGAAAGAGTCGTCGGTCCCCGGAAAAGTTTAGCGCTCTCTCGGTTCGAGGAGTTCGCGGCGTCGGGGAAACGTCGCGGGGATAATTGGGCTAATTGCGAGCGCGCTTCAATCCATCCGCGCGCCGCATAATGGCTATCTAATTAGCTACAATTGTTAGAGCGCAACCGGCAACTTGCGAAGCCAGAAATTCGCGCGTCGACTCTGCTCTCTTTGAACGGTTTCGCCGGTTTTTCGAGGAAAACCGCTACACGCTCGCGTCCCGGAATTTCCTCTCCTCCAGACGTAATTGGCAAGCGGACGGTTAATCGACGATGCAATGGCCGTCGCGAGCCGATAATTGCCCAGCTAAATCGCGGCGACGTTAAAGAGAGGAAACCGAGGGAATCGGCTCACCCTTGAACTCTTACCGCTTCCCGCCTTTTTACGACAGATTTCTTCCACCTCCGCCGCCGCCTTCTCTATTCCGCGTCCAACTTGTTAAACTTATTATCGCCTCCTATCTCGACGGGGAAACTTGGTCGTTTCGATCCACGTTTCGTATCATTCATATTTTATCCGCATCATTCCGCAACATAGCGTGCGCGATCTCGAAACGACGACGCGACGCGACGCCTTGATTCACCTCGCTCGACGGGTCAACGGACCAAAACCACCGGTTTACTATACCATAGAAAAATAATTCGGTCGTACTATGCAGATCTTATCGTCCTCCTTGCACGAATGAAGTCGTTCGCCCTATTATGTCCGGTAAATGCGCTGCCAAGAGCGTGAAGCGAACGAGCGAGCCTTCCTCGACGAGTATTCGGTCATGCTTTGAATTATAAAGAACGTGTAACGAGCTAAATTCGCCATCAGCTAGCCGTCTATAAAAAAAAATCAGGTTGCACAACATCGACCGGGAATTCCTCTTTTTCTGAAACACCAACCCTCTCGATACTCGCTGTAACGGGAAAACACAGAAATTGGCTCGAACGAACTCGGGTGATTGCCGTGACGCGATTGCTCTGTGCTCGTCCCGAAAAATCGCTAATTGCTCGTGTTCCTGTTTTCCGCAGGGCCAGGGTGAAGTCCGGCGTGAAGATCCTGGGCGCCTCGCCGAGCAGCCCGAACTGGACGGTGGAGATCGACATAAACACGAAGAACACGGTCGCGCTGTTCATCGCGAGACGAAAGGACAGCGTGCCCAGAGTACCAAGCGCGTAAGTACGTCACAATTTTGCCGAGGGGACTTTTATTATCCGACGGAGGAGAGAACGGCACCTCGTTCGTCGAGGCTTCCGCGGGGGCTGGGAGGCCGAGAGGCTAGGGAACGGGGCAAAGAAAGCACCAGAAGATCCGTGTACTCCCACTTTATTACGTCAATCCCTGAAAAAAAAGCGGCAGACGTGACGTCTGCTCGAATACATGCGGGTCCGAGCAGCGGAACGGCTGCGAAAGGATCCACGGGAATAGTTGTTGACGAAAGATATCAATGTCCGACACGTGACACTGCATTCGTTGGACCTGTGCGAAGCAACGCAGCGTCAAGACCTAACTACTCGTAGTTGCTTCTTTTTACATTCCGAACCTTTCTCATCTTCTTGGCCAGACGAGTTCGATTCGCTAGTTCTTCTGCATAGGTCCCTCCTTCTTCTCCTCCGACGACGAAGAGCTGTCCGACTTGTCGCCAACCCCTCCTTCCGCCAATCGCTGGATTTTCTGCTCGGGTGTCTTCGTCTTCTCCTCCGACGAGGAGCTGCTCGAATCCTTGCCAGGCTCGTCTTCGGCAAACCGTGGTGTCCTCTGCTTTCCTTTCTTCTCCTCCGACGAGGAGCTGCTCGAATCCTTGCCAGGCTCGTCTTCGGCAAATCGTGGTGTCCTCTGCTTTCCTTTCTTCTCCTCCGACGAGGAGCTACTCGTATCCTTGCCAGGCTCGTCTTCGGCAAACCGTGGTGTCCTCTGCTTTTCTTTCTTCTCCTCCGACGAGGAGCTGCTCGAATCCTTGCCAGGCTCGTCTTCGGCAAATCGTGGTGTCCTTTGCTTTCCTTTCTTCTCCTCCGACGAGGAGCTGCTCGAATCCTTGCCAGGCTCGTCTTCGGCAAATCGTGGTGTCCTCTGCTTTCCTTTCTTCTCCTCCGACGAGGAGCTACTCGTATCCTTGCCAGGCTCGTCTTCGGCAAACCGTGGTGTCCTCTGCTTTTCTTTCTTCTCCTCCGACGAGGAGCTGCTCGAATCCTTGCCAGGCTCGTCTTCGGCAAATCGTGGTGTCCTTTGCTTTCCTTTCTTCTCCTCCGACGAGGAGCTGCTCGAATCCTTGCCAGGCTCGTCTTCGGCAAATCGTGGTGTCCTCTGCTTTCCTTTCTTCTCCTCCGACGAAGAGCTGCTCGAATCCTTACCAGGCTCGTCTTCGGCAAATCGTGGTGTCCTTTGCTTTCCTTTCTTCTCCTCCGACGAGGAGCTGCTCGAATCCTTGCCAGGCTCGTCTTCGGCAAATCGTGGTGTCCTCTGCTTTCCTTTCTTCTCCTCCGACGAAGAGCTGCTCGAATCCTTACCAGGCTCGTCTTCGGCAAACCGTGGTGTCCTCTGCTTTTCTTTCTTCTCCTCTGACGAGGAGCTGCTCGAATCCTTGCCAGGCTCGTTTTCGGCAAACCGTGGTGCCCTCTGCTTTTCTTTCATCTCCTCGGACGATGAGCTGTTCGGATGGTTATGTTCTGCGTCCCGTCTCTTGCGGTAGGTTTTGGTTTTTTTGTCATCGTCGTCGCTATCATCGCTGTCGTCACTGTCGTCGTCGTCGTCCTTGCACTTGCCCTTCTTCTTCTTCTTCTTCTTCTTCTTACACTTGTCGTCGTCGTCGTCGCTGTCGTCGCTGTCGTCACTGTCGTCACTGTCGTCGTCGTCGTCCTTGCACTTGCCCTTCTTTTTCTTCTTTTTGCACTTATCGTCGTCGTCGTCGCTGTCGTCGCTGTCATCGTCGTCGTCGTCACCGTTCTTCCGGCACTTACTCTTCTTTTTGTCGTCGTCGTCGTCGTCGCTCTCGCTCGAGGAACTGCTGCTGCTACTGCTACTGCTGCTGCTGCTGCTGCTACTGCTGTCGTCGTCCTTCTTCTTTTTAGCATACCGCGCCTGTCTCTTCAGTATCTCTTCGTCTTCTTCGATCAGCACCTCGATCTCGTCCATCCTCGCTTCGTTCGCCCTCGATGCGTCCTCGGTGTTGGACGATTCCTCGTACGGGGAATTAACGACGTTCGGCTTCACCGCCGCGATCAGCACGTTCGCCTCGACTTCCGGTGCATACTCCTCGTCCGGCAGCTTCAGGGAGTCCTGCTTCGCGGCCAAATCGAACAGCGGGTGCGCCTCGGTGTAGATCGCCGCGAACACCGCCCAGGAAATTATTATCACCGCGCTGGCGCGCATTTTACTCTCTCTCTCTCTCTCTCTCTCTCTCTCTCTCTCTCTCTCACTCGCTCTCTTCTTCCGCGAGATGAGCTCGCGTCGATACGTCGATATCGAATTGGTCGCGGTGACCAGACGCGAGCTTTTATAGCTCCGACTAGAATCGCGATCGGAAGAATCGTCGCGCGTGTATCGGAGCCAGTGGTACTCACGTCCGAGCGGATGCTGATGGATCGCCGCCGACAATGATTACTCCGCTATTGGGTTAGCGGGGAAAATTGCGCGGCGATCCTTCTTAACGTCGTTCCGCACGGAATTGGCTTTGTTCTCTCCTGGCCCGACCCTTTTCTAATCTCGGCGGAGGCCATAGAATCCCGATGCCGAGACAAACACCGCTTCTTTTTTTATCCCCCTTTTAACTCGGTTACTTTTCTTCCAACCTCTTCTCCGTCTCTCTCTTTCTTGGTCCTAGCAATTGTCTTATTTTTGTAGGTCGAGCCACCGTTGCTCGAAATAAATGCGCACGGAATAATTGCAGAGAGTTAATTGTTCCCCCCGAATAAAAAACGTTATAGAAACATCAGGAGAACCAGAGTCCCCTAGGTCTGCCCGTTCGTGCTCCGTTCTTTCGATGTTCCAGAAATCTTTGAATTTATTTTCGCTTGTTCCCGTTTTCCCGCGACTTTTCGTATTTACGCGGGTGCGGAACGTCATAGTTTATCGGATCAGACAATTTTCCCAAGGGCGGCATACCCTTGCACACGGTTCTTCTCGCGAAACGAAGGAATCGATTCCCCGTGTATCCGTAGCCGAACGAATTCACCGAGCTGCGACTTAATCCGCGATTCGAAATTCGAAATTCGAAAAGCCGTGCCCGAGAGCTGTTAGAGAGAAGCGAGGGGCGGGCGATGCATGCAAACGACACGCCGGAAAAGCCGGTCGTGCGGCCGAGGATTCGAAGAATATTTTATCGGGAACGTTCGTTTCGGTGGGCCGCGAGGAAAAAGTAAAAGTACCGTGTGAGTATCACTGTATCGTGGAAGTCGCTATCGCAACTAACCCTGCTACGATGCTCTGGTTCGATTCTCCCTCTCTCTCCCCCCCCCCCTCTCGCCCTCCTCTGTTTCTCTATTTTCGTTTCATTCTATTTGCCTTTGCTCGTCTCTTTTTTCCGCGAATTGCGCGGCATCAGTGTAGCTGATTGCCAGGGTGTTTCTCGGACCATCGATCGCAAAAATAGACAGCGTCGAGACCTATGCTCCCGATAATCGTTGCTCGGAATATCTTGTTATCGTTTCGACGATTCGGCTTCTTTTCCTCGTTTTCCTCCGCGCTCCGCGTTTCCTTATCAACGTACTGCGAAATTATATTTCCCGTTATGGCAGCGTTAGCCGAATCGTACGCATTGCTGATCGTGCGCGTTCTCCAATATTTTACGCGCGATAGATTCTACACAGTGCGTACAACGGCGATCGATAAAGGATGCGCCAACTTGAAAGCGTCAGCTTTTATTTAGTTAGATGTGCAACCGAGTGCGGTTTACGAGCTCCCATTATTTCCACGATTGTATTACCAGATTTTTCCGTTTCACGGAGCGATTATCATATTTTCTGCCGTTCGAGATGTACCGGATTCCGAGGTACGGTCGACTGGCAATTTTCCTGAGCGAGAAGCGTGAACAATGGGCCGGTGTGCGCGAAGCTTAAAGCGCGAATCTATCGACTCGAGAATTGCTGCTCCCCTGCTAATTTTATTCCAGCTTCCTTTCGCTTCTATTTCCCTTCGATCCGGTCCCATTTTAGTCGGCGTCGACGTCCAGCGTGTTCTTCGGGCGGCCGGGTTCGGATTCCTTTCCCCGGGAACGACGAAAAATTTCCCGTTTAATTTCGTTCGGTCCTTCTCCCCCCCCCCCCCACCCCCCTCTTCTCTTTCTCTCTCGATCGTTGAATCGCGTCCTCTATCAGCCGAGGAATGGGATCGAGCATCTCGGAGCATCGCGATATCTCCGAACGTTCGCGGAAATTTTCGCTAGGAGGAAAAATCTACTCGTTCCATCTAAACAACGATCGGCGAATCGTCCGCCTTTGCTCTCTCGTCCGGGCAAAGTCCTATCCGAGAATTTCCGTCGGAGGCGTCGAAAATTTCCCGTGCAGATCCCGCGATCCTTGAACTCGTTGGCCCGCGAAACGAAGCCAGACGCGTGCTACCCTTCGATCTCATCGGGAACCGTCTGCGAACACGATCGTCTCGACTCGTAAATCTGGCCGTAATAGCCGTCCGTTTCGCTCGAGATCTCTCGTTCACGCCCAACCGCGGACCCGACATAACGACCCGACGACCCGACCCACGCGGGTGCCGACGGGTCGTCGTTGCGTTTCCATGTAACGTTCCCCGTTTTCGCAGCGCTTCGTAGAGCCCTGCACCGCCCTGCAGCGCCCTGCAGCGCCGTGCCGCATGACGTTACGTAACCCCGGCCATTTGTGAACTACAAACACCCCCATAGTCTCCTCTAACTGTTCAAATTCTCGTCAGCCGCTCGAACCCGACGGCAAACTCTGGACGCGACGGCGGTTTAGCCCGGCGATTACCCGGCAACTCCCTATAGAAAACAAAGGAGGCGAGAGACACCCATCCTCCCTACCTAATCTCGCTAAAAAGTTCCGCCATCGGACAGTTATCGACCCGTGCTTGTGCAACCTTCAACGTGTACGCTACAAATTTGAATTTCCTATGCACTCGGACTCGTTTTAACTTGGGCTCCTAATCGGCGAAGCAGCTTTCGTCGCGCCCCATGTTCTTTCTCGACGGTCTTGCAAACGTTCTAAGAAATCTTAGAGGTCAAGAGATCTTAGCTCATCGGTGGGACGAGCTCAAACATTGTCTTCGTCCGAAGAATTTATTAGAGGGACCTATAAGTAATCGATTATTTTGAAATCTAAAACAAACTTTTTGTAGTAAATTCAATTTTTTATTTCTTATTTTATTATATAATCTCCATCATTATCAAGGACAGTTTGCCAACTTTCCTTCAAACGTTCAATCCCCTTCTTATAGAAATCCAGGGTACGCGAAGCAAAATATGACTCAAGGTGCAAGGTTCCGTACATCTTCTACAGAAGCGAATGTTTTATTTCTTAACACGTTCCGTGCCAAGCCGTTTTTGCTTGACTTTTCGTTCAGGCCATTTAATGTTTGGACATTAAATAAATATGTCTGCGTGAACCATCGGTGGCACACGTGGCCTGAAGATCAAGTTTAACGTGTACACGTGTACCACCAGAGATTTATAGGGTGTCATTATCAAATTCAGCTGGTCGGCCAATTCGAGGCCTGTCAAAAAGATCATAATCACCAGCAGCAAACTTTCCGAACCAACGTTGACACTTGTTGACCTTCGATACATCTGCATAAACATCGCAAATTTTCTTTGTTGTTACCATTGCGGGATTTAAATCCCGCCTGAAAATGAAAAAGTATGCAGTGACCTAAATGATCCTCGGAAGGTACGAACACCGCCATTTTATTACGGGGTTGTAAAAAAGATTATACTTTTTAGAATATTTTAATCACAGGCTGCTTTACCGAAAACTGTGAAAGAATCCGCGTTTCCTCTTCAACGATCGGTACAAAACGAAAGGCAAAACAAATTCTTTGCAAATAATTCATTATTTATGGGTACCCCTAATAATTAGGAAAAACTAATCACGGAAATGTTCGATGGCCTATGAGACTCCTGTTGAATCGAATTGCATTTGTTCGCTATGTGCCCCGCAGGCGGCTATCTGCTGCGTCAGACAGTGTCCCAGCACTGGGGATGGTCGAATGGATCCCGGGGCTGGATCATAGACAATCTAGGACTTCTAGAGAGAGAGAGAGAGAGAGAGAGAGAGAGAGAGAGTGACCCGGACTTCGTGTCCCCGTATCGCGCACGAATAAAGTACATACGGTAGCTCGCAACCAGTTTCCACGGGAATGAAGCAATTTGCCGCGGTGGAAACGAGGGGTCGGGACGTGTTTCCTTAGGGAGAGAGATAGGTCCTGGGGTCACCGGACTAAGATCGCTCTGTTTCCTTGTTCAGATCGGCGGAGGAAATCCTGACGATGCTTCTGGAAGCCAGCGAGGAGGGGGTGGAAGGGAATTGGGACGGCGGTCGCATCGTGTGGGGTGTGCGTTACACCTTCGAGGACGAAGAGGACAACGGCTCGTCTCAATTCAACGGGATGCGGGATCATCATCCTGAGAGACGGAAGCTGCAGGCGCGATTCGAGATACAGAAGGACGACATACAAGCTGTCCTGCCTATCTCAAAGGTAAGAGCACCGTGTCAACCCCAAAGATTAGCCCGTTTGTTTTCCTCGGTAATTTGCGGATTGCGGATTTGATGGATTTATGATAAAAACGAGTGGATCAACCGAAAATAGAGAAAGCATCGAAAGAATTTCAAAATGTTGTTGCATTATTTTTATCTGATTATTCGGAACAGAAATAAACGTCTATGTACCTCCTGCAGCTTGAAACTCTCGCAGACTTGTTTCGCGTAATAATCCGCAGTCTTGTAATTAGTTTGTTCTTCCGCTTAAACGTAATTTATTTTCCGGCTTGAATTCCACGCGATGCAAATGGGTTAACCCTTGGCGATGCGTGGGTCCATTTCGATCGAGCGGTTCAAAGGCTTCACCCAACTTCTCCAGCTTCTAGTCAATTATTTCTATTAGGCCCAATTAGAGAAGCTCGATAAATACATCTAGGACAATTTCAGCTTGTCAATTATTCCTATCGAGTCTACCAAAGAGGAGCTCAAAAATAAGATCGTACAAAGTTTATGAACGGGGGTCCAAATGGATCCAGACATTACGATTATAAAGTCGTCAAGAGCGTCGTCCGTTCGAGCGTTAAACGAGATCTCCGAACGAAACAGCTTCCGGAGGATCGTCGACCCGCACTGTTTTAATGAGTCGCGAAGGAGACAACAACGTCCCGCCGCATCGCACTGTGGTCCAGATCGAGGAATTAGCTGTTCGTTTGATAGAAAAACAATTTGCACGCATCGATGTTTATCGAATGTGTGTTGCTTCTTAAATCAAGCATTTCAAAATCAACGCTTTACGAATGCTATTTTTCAGTGAAAAAATTACCTCGTTTCTTATTGATATCCTGGAGTTATGTATCAGGTGTTAGATTCTTAAGGTTGTAATATGATTTTTTTAAAGATAAGATGGCCAAATGATCGCAATTTAAGACAACAAAAAAACATATTATCTCCAGAATTAAAAATTATTTTGTTATTTGAAAACCTGGTAACAGCCAAGGTCAAAACGTAAAGGTCAAAAATGAAAAACATTTTCCACGAATATCTTGGAAACTACTGCAGATAGGAAAATGGTGTGTCTCTCTCTCTTTTTTTAAGAAATATACCTGCGAAGACAGATTTCAAATATCACCATTTGTTTGAATAATATACTAAATATCATTCATTATTCACGTGTTATCGTAATTTGTCTGGCATTTCAAAAACTAATCGGTAATTACTCTTCTATGAAGTTGAATGTAAAAAATTGAAAAAAATTGCTTTCAAATAAAAAATTGATGTCACCCTGGTGTTTTAATTGTCACTATATATTTTTCAACTTAATAATGTTACGAATCCAATGACCCTCCTTTGCTATGGCTTTGAGTCTTGAAACGATGCTAAAATCTTTGTGAACAGCTAATACCTCGATCTGGACCACAGTGCGTCGCGAGCATTCCCATTTTTTAATAGAGCGCGGAAGAATAAAACGACGAACGGTGCCGTAGAGGAACGTGTCCCGGAATAAGTCGCGAACGGTTCGGCGACCAGTTTCGAGCATCCGGCGGCGGATTACGTTTGCGATTCCGAGGAAACGTAACGGATAAACGGTGGCCCGGAGCATAATTTCGAACGGTTGTTCTCGGAGCGTGCCGGTCGGTCGGCCGGTTATACGTTGTCGAACGATTTTCATTCCCGCCAACTGTGCCGGCGGACGTGCGGAATTCCGCGACAGGATCGCGCCAGCCTTGGGAATAGAGGAATCCAGGTGGCCGGGGAGGGACGAGCCAATATCGCCGGTCTCTCGCAGGGACTGGCATGATTCTCAGGCCAGCCAACCCCGAACCGAACCGAACCGAACCGTCCACCCGTGCCCACGCCCTCTCTCTCTCTCTCTCTCCTCTCTCTCTCTCGCTCTCTCGCTCTCTCCCTCTCTCCACGAAATCTCTTGAAAAAGAATCCGCCAAGTTTCACGATAACCGCCCGGCAAATGTGCCGATCGATACCGGGCGAGTATAGTATACGTGGCGCGCGAACACGCGGCGCGAGAATCCGCTTCCAAGCTCGATCAACGATCCACCCGCTCTTTCCTCGCCCTGGAAACCAACAGAGGAAGGGACACGGGTCTCGCTCCGCAACTCCGCAACTCCACGGCGAAACGACTCGAGGCCCGCGTCAAAGGATAATGCCTTCCTGCCGACGACAAAGCAACCGACGCGACGCGGTCAGCTACGGGGTGTCCCCGAATGATCGATACACCTTTGACGATAAAGCACTGCGCGGAGATGAGGCGGAACCTCTTTCCGCCTGATCCCGTCCGATGCACCGTCGGACTCGCTGATGTTGACGTTTCGACAAATAATACAGCTTGCTGCCACCGTCGTCGTAACAATTATTACCTGTTCGGGACAATCACAATTTAACAAGATCGTGCCATCCGAACAGAACGATAGATCTAAATATACAAAGAAGCCAGACAGCCTTACGGCTGGTAAAGCAGGATGCTGGAATATGCAAGAAGGAAATAAATATTGGAAGAAGGAAGAGGATAGAAGGTGTACGATATGCAAGGGAAATATCGGAAAGCTTAAACATCCGATAGAGGATTGTGACCGGGTGGTGAGAATAAATACGAGTATTGAAAAAAGTGTTGCGAGAGAAAGGAGTTGTAGATTGGCATTGACAAAATTGACAATATAAAAAAAGAAATAGAAGGACAAAAGGAGAAGGGGAAACCAAATTGGTAGAGGTAATGTCAAGTTGGTTGGTAAGTAAGTGGATGGAGGTATTATTAGGTATTAAGATACATAATTATTGTATCGATAATGAGAGAAATTGAATATGTATATAATTATTGCTCGGTCGGTTGGTTCGGGCTCGTAACGCACAGAGAAACGGATCAAAGGATACGCTATTGTAATCGATGGAAAATAATTGCTGTTCGGGCCGCAACGTTTTCCCGCAAAGAGAAACACCCGGGAAGAATCACTGCGCACCCGGATAATCGAAAGGACACCGGGTACAGCGAGTAGCCTCGTTACACGAATAAATTCCATTCGCAAGCGGAGGGGTATTACAAACATTAGAAAAGACCCCGGGTGTTCCGATCCGAGAAAAGGTAGTCGCGTTAAGTTAACGTTCTCCGAGTGCAGTGAACTGCATTTTCCATTCGGCCAAGATAAAACTGCTCTCCGAACGTGTGCAATTTTTATCTTTGGTCCGGCAACGGTGCGACGCCGCTGCCCGGAGTAATTTATTCGTTGCTCGGTTCTTCGGCCACGATTTCGTAAGCTCTCCGGGAAAATAGTTAATTGATTCCGTTCTTACGGTGCCCGAGTCTCGTTTATTCTTTTCTCGCACGACACGACGCGACGGTTTGCCCGGCCCGGCCCGGCACGGCCCGGCACGGCTCGACCGGTGAGGCCAGCAGCCTGTCCGAATCGATACACGCGCGTTCTCGACCATCCCGAGAAGGCGTGTTGATCAACGAATCGTTTAATCGATTCGTTTACATATTCCTTCCGAGGAGTTGCGCAGGACGCTCTTCTTGATCATCCTCGCTCTAATTGCCGTTCCTCCGGACCGTCCGTGCTGCTCTCGGCGTGGAGGGGGAAGTTTTTAATTAAAAGAGGGACGCCCTGCTTTCCTCGTAAACCTTTCTCGTCCGGCTTAGCGCCAACATTGACACCGGGTCTGTCGTTGCCGCGAGATCCGACCGAAGAAGAAGGAAGGGGTCGTGTCTGTGCGAGCGTTTAATCAGCGAGAGAAGAAAATATTTCGGCACGCCGCGCCGCGCCGGCCGAGGCCGTTCAGCCGAGAGTATTATAAATACCCGCAGCTCGAAGGATCAGCGAATGGTCTAGGGAATTCCACTCGAACCTAGAGCCCTTTGACGAGCACCAGCGTCTTCGATAATGCATAGCTAAATCTCGTCGAGACGGCTAACCCACCCGGCTAAGTGGATCAGAGATCTCCCGATAAACTTTGCTGGTGCAAGCCAGTCGAACCATACCCACACCTAACGGATAGATTCGCCACGCTTCCTGGAACTCTCGAGCACGCTCCAGCTTCTGGAGGCACGGGCACAGATTGCCCCGAGGGGCACCGGCTCCCCCGAAATCGAGAGCAGCAACATGGCCACGCCTCTTCCGACCGCTCGAAGGCGGTCGTCCTCCGTTTCTGTCATCTTCAATACGGTGCGTTCCGAGGCCAAGGAGACTCCCGATTTGCCCCGGAAAGCATACGCCATCGGAAAAGCAGATATCCAGACGTTTCAAAGAAAAATAAACTTCGTTGCATTTATTTCGCCGCTTTCGCATGTTTTATCAAATGTAACGTACCTCCTTCTAGGAGCAGAGGAAATGGATTCTCTTAACCGTTTGAGCTCCAGGGCTGATTGGAAAATGAATGGTGCTGCGCGGGACTCGAACGGTCAATATAAGACAAAGTATATGAAATGAAATTTGACTTTCGCTACGTAAATTGTGAGATAGTTGACATCGCGTATCCGCGACGATGGTAGCGAACTCGTCAAGGTATCGTCTTACAGAGGACCCCCAGTGGGCGTGGTATCGACGCTCCCGATTTACCAGGGCCCCAGGAATGGCCCGCGGAACAGTGTATGGCCCCACGACTAACTCCAACATCTGTCGGTCGCCTCGACGCGTCCGCCTGAACGTTCGTGCGAGAACAGAAGCGATCAGAGAGGGAACGACGAAGATAAATTCGAATGAAACGTTTCGTCGGATGAGTGATTGCGCCATCCGTGGAAATATCTAGGTCTCGATGTGTCGGACGGATCTCTGCGAAAGAAAGGGAGCTATTCATAGCCGCCGCGATTCTAGTCACCGAGGCCTAGATCCGCGGACGCGCGCGCGGGCAGGCTGATGGGCGGGCGGTAAAATCGCCGAAACGAGTCCGCGTTTTGCTTCGAGAATTCTCCTCCCCCGGAGAATATGAAATCGCGAGAGTTGTCCGAAGGACGAAGGACGAAGGAATATATTCGATCCCACGGCTAGAAAAAACCTGGACCGGCACTCTCGAGGGCGCCTTTTCCCGCGCGCCGCTAAGAACGCGGTTGGGTGATCAGTCTCGTCGATGAGAGAAGCAAACCCGCCGCGAGATGTAGACGGGCCGGGCCGATCCATCCGCACGTACACGTTGGTCGGCGGCGGCGGCGGCGGCCTGTTCTGTCTAGGTGGTCGGTGGAGTGATGGAAAGAGGCGGCTCTCTCGGGGTCAGAGATTTAAATTCCCTCGCTGCAATATCCGAGTCGTTTGATGTTTCCTTCCAAAGGGCAGACTGTACGGAAGCCAACTTGGAAATGGCTTCGTGCACCGCGCCGTGCCCCGTCCCCTCTTCCGCCGGCCGCTAGGAAAGTACACGGACGGATACACGCAAGCCGAGACTGTACCGAGAGAGGAGAGGGATAGGAGCACCCGAGTAGCCGGCGCGTGGAATAACTTGCATACAAGCCGTTGCGCGGGCGCGCGCGCGCGCTCGAACGAACCAACACACGGAAACGCGAAACGGTCCGACGATTCCGGGCAGACCTTCGATCAGGCCCTTTAGAACCCTTTCCTCGGACAGAGTTCGCGACCGGTCGCGAAACTTTTCCGACAACATGCCCTCGGGAGCAAACAAAGGCGCCGGGCGACGAGAGGAACGATCGCATCGCGCCTTCGAATCGAGCTCTTCCTCCCTCCCTCTCTTTCTCTCTCTCTCTCTCTCTCCTCTCTCTCTCTCTCTCTCTCTCTCTCTGCTCTGAATGGAGTTGGGACGGTTTAACGAGCCCCGCGACAAAGCCCACGATTTAATCGAGTTCTCCGTCTCTCTGTCCCTCCCTCTGTCTCGCAGAACTGGGAGGTGATGAACACCGCGGTGCTCACCGGCCGCCAAGTGTCCCAGGGAATGAAAGTGTTCATCGTCAGCCAGGCTGGCACTGTCGCCGACGTCACGCTGCAGTCCTCTTGCCACTCCGAGGACGAGAGCGTGCTCAAGGTACGTACGATCTTGCTCTCTCACCTCTTGCTTCCATACGATGGTGCACTTCGGGAATTTTTCTCTGCGGAACCGATTAACGAATCTTCTTGAAACTGCAGATTTGTTCGAGCACGTTTGGTCCACGCTTTTGAATTTTTATACATCGGTATCTCAGACATTTATAATACCGGCGCATCAAGCTTCAGCAGACCGAATAGGCTGATGCCGCGGCGGTTTTCTCACTTAAGCGCACGTAGCGTAGTATTCACCGTGCGGCGGACTTTATTATACGAGCCACAGCCCAGCGTACTATTAGTTACGCGAACGCGTATTCTGAAGTACGTAGAACATATATGTCTGACCATCGTGCACCGATTCCAACAAACTGCTCCTGTCAAATGGCTCGCATGCTTTCTGACTCGATAACTACTTCAACGCTCATGCTAGCTGGCCATAATAATTCACAGATGTGGCCCACAAACATGTACCGACGAGATTACAAAATTTCATAAATCCGCGGCTCTTGGTTCCCGATGAAAAAATTCCCGATCTGTACCCACAAATTATATCAAGAAACGAAATAACTTTAGGCTGTGTTGCCACCGATCCTCTTAAGGGCCCGGGATAGTCACCTGACGTTTTAATCAATAATTTCCATTCACAGTCTTCAGGCACATACTTAAGGTCCGTCTTGGTCTTGATCCGACGGATCTTAAGTCTGTCGCATTTAAGATAAACTTGTCACATTTTTTGCTCGTTTTGCACGTCCAGCGAAACGTGCTTCAAGTTTTTGGCTTTATTTCGCAGAGAATCAAGACGAAATATACCTCCCAATTTGTAGCTGGAGATATTTTCTAGTGCGCGCTGCTCTCGATTTCATCCAGAAAACTCATCCAATGGCATAAAAATGAGAATTCTAGAATTCCCCTGCATGCGCATCGTCAATTTTTGGCCTACTCCAACACTTGTATTGCCAAATATCTGCATAATCTCGGCAGCTTCCGAGCAGCGCGCACTATAGATTGAACGAACCCCTTCCTCTTTCGAACGAGCTCTTTACCAGCGACAAAATATTCTTATCCGTGGACGAGAACTTGAAGCACGTAAAACCATTTTTTGATGGTAATGTAGTCACTCTACCTTGCGAATCAGCGAATCTACGAAGACCGGGGCTCTAAAGAGGATAATAACACCGCACCTGAACGATACTCTAATCTCTAATCTAACAGCACAGCATCGATACTCCTCTTCTTTCGTATTTTCTGCTTTTGGTGGACATAAATATATAATATATTCGGGTGCCGTTTATGTGCGGTGCTGTTTGTCGGCGACAGCCTTAAGAGAGAGAGAGAGAGAGAGAGAGAGAGAGAGAGAGCTGCTACGCGGCCCGATCAACTTCTAATTGAACGTCTCTGCCACGAAATGCAGGTGTCATCGTCCTGCAGCAGCGTGTACGTGGACGGCACGGAGATTCGCGGCTCCAGCAACGCGTCCGTTCTGGTCAAGTACGGGACGTACACGGGCCTGGCCAAGTTTACCGTGTGGATGCCAGAGTTTCCCCTGGCGATCACCGTTGACGACACCAGGCTGAGTCAGATCAAAGGCTGGAAGGTCCCCGAAGAGCACGTGGTCAGCGCCAAGAGTAAACGCAGCTTGAACGGCACCAGCCCGAGTCCGAACGATTCCACAAAGACGAAAAAGCGGAGCGCCGCGGACCTGGAGGACTCGATAGACGACGCTTCCATAGACGTGGAGGACGCGGACGTGATTTTAGAGGAGGACGAACAGGACGAACGATACAGAGGCAACGATCCCGGCTGGGACACCGTCAACTCGATAGAACGAGGCTCGTCGACGATGTGCAGGCTTCGCTTCCAGCAGAGTCCGGTCGAGGTTCACGCGAGATTCCTGGCCACCGATCACGACTCCGGAAGAGTCTCGTACTTCGTCAACCGTAGAACTTGGCTGCGAGTGACCGACCTGGTGATAGGGATGCTACGCGTCTCCGATCCGAGAATAGCCACCCTCCTGCAGGGGAGGATCGTCCAAGGTCGCGGCGTAGGTATAACGGAAGTGCAGGTGCTGTCGCCGATCACCGGCAGAATAATTGGAGCGAAGGAAGTGAAGGTTGGGAACGTTCGGGTGGCGGTGACCAGGTTGTCAGTCAGGGTTGTGTCGGGTCTGCAGCTGACCATTAGTCCGGACACGGCGATAGAGAACGGATACGTCGCCGAAACCTCGGTGACCAGGCGATTGACCGCCAAGTATCAGGTAAGGGTAGCCATTCCATTCCTATCGCGAAAACAACAATGCAGCTTGTCTTCGCGACAAACTGCATATCGGAAACTGTCTTGGAAACTGTCAACCGTTGTTAACGAACGATACGTGATTCGCAGGAGGGTTTGCTCGACATTGACGTAGAATTCTCGGACGGGACGAGAACACCGCTGCGAGAAATCGCCGTGACCGATTACCATCTGTCGGTGGAGAGCCTGGACCCAGAAGTAGTCGCTTTCGCGCCCATGGTCGCGTCCCATCATCCCCGGGTGATCGCCGTGGGCGAAGGTCGGGGCGATCTGTTGCGAGTCAAGCTCCAGCTGGCGGATGCCTGCAGGTTGGGCGGCAGGAGGTCCGGCAAAGGGTCGCAAAGGGCGACCACGTCCGCCCTGGCCAGCGCCTCGGCCAACGTCGAGGTGGACTTTGCCTCGAGCGAGCTGCCGAATCGACCCGAGTTCGTGCAGAACGACGGGGGCGGGACGGTCGGATCGCACCATCATAGGGAGAGGAAGACCAGCAGGGGGGAAATGGCGCCAGATATGCACGACATTCTCGTTGGTAAATAGACCCTGTTCCCGTCTGTCGCATCGATCTGTCGCTTACCAGCGGACAGCACTCGCTTCTCCGTGTTTCTCTCTGCGGCTGGCACTCGTCCCCGCGCGGTTTGCCGGTCGATGTCCTCTCGCAGTCGCCTCGAACGCGTCCCGCGGCAAGGATCATCCTCCGACAGACCATCGTTCGGAGCTCGTCGGTTGGCACGAGTTGGTCCGAGATTGCTCCCAAGTATCAATCCGTTGCGATTCGCGAAGAGCATCCGAGCCACTAGGATAAAATCGCCGTCCAATCGCTCGGTGGACTCGAGACGGCAAAGCGCGAAGGTCTTGTATCTGTCTCTCGAGACGCAGATAAATGATATCCCTTTATTTGCCGAACGCATCGGTCACCCAGCCGCGTAGGGCCATCTTCTAGATTTTTGTACCAACTCTCGAGCCTTCGGCGATACTTGCGATTCGCTTCGCACCGCCTGTTCTCTTCTCGCACCGTTTCCTCTCTAGCCACCCCTAGACAGGCTCGCTTGTCCCGACGGATGGAGAATTCTCCTCGACGCTTAGGGTTGTATATACCCTCCTCCCGCCGTCGGGTCCCAAGATGCCTGCCCCCGCATGTCGGTCGTGTCTCGCTTTCTGCAGCCAGCTGGTCGCTCGCGCGAATGGATAGCAGGTTCGGGAGCAGCTCTGACGCTCCATTCGCTCTCGACCGTCGTTTCTCACTCTTCTCCTCTCTCTTTCTGTCTCTTTGTTTTCTGTGCAAAGGGCTACCGCTGAAAGACGAGAACGGGCACGAGCCTTTGGTGCAGGCACGCCAGCACCGCACGGCTATAGCTAATGGCATGTCTTCAGGAGGAATGGGCGGCGTCGGTATACGGCACCACGGCGGAGCGAGCATGAGCCCACTCGAGATCGGGATGTACGTTCTCCTGGCGGCCTTCTGTTTCGCAATCGTCGTGTTCGTCGTCTCCTGCGTGGTCTACGCGAGCAAGTTCAAGCCCCAGCCGCCGGACTCGCTGTTGACAGGAGCCGCGCTTCCGGTCCTCTCCGGAGCGGCAAGGGCCAGAGCAGCCGCCAACCAACTGGCCTCGGGACGACGACCGCCTAGAGAATCGACAACGAACGCCCACGACTGGGTCTGGCTAGGACGAGCCACCCTCGAGAGGGCTGCTTGCGGACCACAACAGGTAGGACGATCGTCCCCAGGTACGATTACAAAGCGCCTAGGGACCTCGGGAATCGACGAACAGAGAGCCCCGAACGATAGACGCGTCGACCTAGCCTCGCGGAACGAACCCCTAAGGGCCCGGTCTTCGTAGATTCGCTGATTCGCGATAAGGTAGAGTGACTACATTACCGTCGAAAAATGATTTTACGTGCCTCAAGTTTTCGTCCTTGTATAAAAATATTTTGTCGTTGGTAAAGGGCTCGTTCGAAAGAGGAAGGGGTTCGTTCAATCTATAGTGCGCGCTGCTCGGAAGCTGCCGAGATTATGCAGATATTTACTTGGCAATACGAGTGTTGGAATAGGCGAAAAATTGACGATCCGTATGCAGGGGAAACCTAGCATTTTTATACCATTGGACACGAGTTTTCTGGACGAAATCGAGAGCAGCGCGCACTAGAAAATATCTCCAGCTACAAATTGAGAGGTATATTTCGTCTTGATTCTCTGCGAAATAAAGCCAAAAACTTGAAGCACGTGCAAGCTAGACGTGCAAAACGAGCAAAAAATGTGACAAGTTTATCTTAAATGCGACAGACTTAAGATCTCAAGTCCAATAAGATCTTAAGATCCAACACTACTTAACTCGAGTCTGTGTCTAAAGGCTGTGAATGGAAATTATTAATTAAAAAGTCACGCGACTATCCCGGGCTCTCAAAAGAATAGGCGAACAGCTTTCGCAAAAGAGCATCGTTGCAGGTACGCGTGACGAGTAATCCTCTTGCGAACGAAACGGATGTCGACACAAGCGAGTTGGCCACTTGCTTCGACAACCCGAACCATATCGAGCTTCCTTCCTCGGGTCAGCGGAACAACAGCTCCGGACCGATCGACACCACCACCTACTGCAAGAGGGACAAGCTTCCGAGGAACAGCTTCGCTGCCAAGTCCGCGGCCAGGCCTTCGATCGCGGTGACAGCGACCACGGTGACCACCCCCGCCTCCATGGCAACGTCCACCGTCACCACATCGCGAAACGAGTAAAAATCTTACTCAAGTTTCAGACCGATACGATAGACCCGCCCGTTTCGAAGGGGATAGTGCTGCTCTAACGAGCCCGATTGTTCCAGCAACGACGACATTCCGCCGCCCCTACCGCCTCACGGGGTCCCGGTCTCGACAGGCGTGAACACTGCCGCCGCCACGATCGCAACGTCGACGAACAACAACGGGAACGAGGACTACAAGCCGCCGGTGCCGCCGCACAGAAACACCGGGGTGATCGTGCGGCTGCCGGAGACACCGAGGAAACACCGGCACAGGGCGTCGAGCGGCAGCGCGGCCGGAAGCCATCACGGGCACAATCAGCGACACAGCAAACAGATCCAGCAGCAACATATCAAGCCGTCGCACGGTAAAGCTAGAGTAGGTAGTCCGAAAGAGAACGGCGCGGAGGAGGAGGAGTTCGTCGAGCTAGTGACTCACGATGACAACAGGCACTCGAAGGAGGCGAGAGCCAGGGAGGTGAAGAGGGCGACGATCGTCGGTAATCCAATGTTCTTGTCGTTCTCGAGCGCGGGGGTCGCATCCTCGGTGAACGTATCCAGCCCGACCGTGGACTCATCGTCCTCGTCACCGCCTAACTCGTCGCCGTCCGCGTCTTCCGGATCCTCGTCCTCCTCCTCCTCCAGCTCGTCAGGCTCTTCGTCCCAGGAGCAGGAGGAATCGGTGGCGTTGGACGACTTGAATCTGGGCATGGACTACAACCAACTCATTCAGTACTTCGACAACCTGAAGGAGTCGAACGCCTAGGTGAAGGCGTCCGGCCTTCGAGAA
Source organism: Seladonia tumulorum (assembly GCA_913789895.3). Lineage (NCBI taxonomy): Eukaryota > Metazoa > Arthropoda > Insecta > Hymenoptera > Halictidae > Seladonia > Seladonia tumulorum. Next base: position 31,408,028 of record OU565267.1, read on the forward strand.
GGCCGAGAGTAGTCAACGTAGATACGAAACGCCGAGACACGCATCGCATCGTTCGTTTCCGTCGCGGGAACGTAAGAACGGGGCAGGGCGCGCCCGCGCCCGCGCCCGCGCCCACGCCCGCGGTGGCCGAGCTCGTGCGCCACCTTCTCCGCTTCCTCTCTATCGCCATTAGCACGTTTACATCGGAATGGCCGAGAGCTCGTCCACCCGATCCTACCGTCCGGTCGTTTCGTATCCTAGGCTATAATCTAGTCAGCTTCCTAGCAGCACATCAAGAGTATCGCGCAAACGCATCGACACACACTTACACGCGTTCTCTCGTACAACCGTGAACCGACGGAAGACGCGCGCGCCGCTAGACCAGGTTCGAAATCTCGGGCTCGCGTTCGGTATACCTTTTGTACGCTAGAATACCAAAGTCTCGAGACGCGGAAACCGGATCCGGATAATTTCTCGACCGCGAGCAGCTTCCGTCGGCCACGCTCGCATACACATACTCGCAGAGGCTTTAAAAAAAATTGTGTGATCGTCGTGTGGCCGGTGGGGTAGGTAGATCGCGCGCTCGATTCGACCAGTTTTCTTCTTGGTTTCGTCCGCGGATCGCTTCCGCCTCCGTGCACTATCGATCTCTCGCTCAAGCCCTCGGCGGTTCACGGCGACCGGGACGAATCTTCCCTCGTTCCCGTCGCTCGCGACAGGGCATTCACCAAAAAGTGGCCGAACAAAAACCGAGCCCCTTTGTCTCAAGATCGATCTCGGTGCTTCGACGTCTGCTTCGTCGAAGCATTGGCACGTCTTTCGGAACTCTCTCTTTTTTCTCTCTCTTTTTCTCTCTCTTTTTCTCTCTCTCTCTCTCTCTCTCTCTCTCTCTCTCTCTCTTAACCGCCTATTCATCCCGATCGTTCCTAACGGTACAGGCTTTTCGATTTTCTTTTTCGCGAACCGTTCGTTCGTTCTCGAGGCTTTTGTTTTCAATAACCGTTGCTCTCGTCGAGTCTTCCCAGGTTCGTCGCTTCGGCGCCGAGATCGATCCCGCGACGAACCAGCGCGGGTCGGTAACGGCCATTTTACTTTTCCGATCTACGCCAGAGGTGACCGTATAATATTTATTCGATCGACCGTACGTCGTAATGTTTGTAAATTTTTGCTTTGTAAGACTGTGTACATATATATACCGCGATCTAGCGATTTAGCGCACGTTAATTAACGGATTCCACGGCGAACGGACATCCGCACAAATCTCTATCGAATCCGAAAGCGAAAACACGGAGCCGCGCGCAACATTTCACCGACGACAACGTTCTCGATCGGTCTCGTTCGACCGGGTACGCATACACACAGACGGACACTCCGCTTCCGTACAACGAACGTATTTTCTCATTGGCAAAGAGACGGACGGAGAGAACGTGCGTTCCAATCCCGTTTCCCGACCACGTTTTTTGATCGCTCTTTGATCTTCGCTGTTTTTCAACTCAGCCACCGTGAGAACCAATATCGCGCGAGAACACGGCTCCGACGAAACGATCTTCACCGGCGACGTTTTCTCGGTACATACGACACCGACACGAGAGAATCGTTCGAACCGGTGTACCTTGGAAATTAAAAGATCGGCGGGCCAGGAAACGGGCAAACGCTAGTCTCTAGCTCGCGGCGGCCCGAGATGCTATCGCTTTTAATTACGACCCAGCCCCGTCAATTGGATTCCGCGATCGTCCGAGCGCGTGCCGTCGATCCACGCTAGATAGAATCGGAGCGAGCGTCGTCCTCGAGCGAGAGAGAACCGCAACCGCAACCGTGAATCATATCCGTGCCATCGTTAGCGCCATCGTAGTAGAGCCATAGAAAGAAGCGCGCGAGTCGCTAAGCCTTGCGTGCAACGAGTACCGTTTTTGGTATGCCCCAAGATCGTTTACGTCAGATTGTCCCGTGAGATTTCAGCTTCCTATTAAAGCGTCTAGTTTGATGTAAATAATTTTTAACTTAGCGTCCTCGATGGAAACAGTATTGTCGATTCACGGGCAAGTCTCGGCGACGCCGCGCGAACGCCGCATCCTCATCGCTCGTACGCGCCCGTTCCTCCCGTGTGTACGTTACTCTCGTGAAGAACAAGAGAGACAGAGAGAAACAAAGACAGAGAGAGAGAGAAAGAGACAGAGAGAGAGAGAGAGAGAGAGAGAGAGAGAGAGAGAGAGGGAGGGAGAGGCGACACGCGGACCGATCCAACGCGCGAGGAATTAGTCGGACGACGTTCGTTTGTTCCGCACCGGTTCAATCTTTTGTACGCGAATCCAATCGCGCGATCACAGCCAGCAAGGAGCGCGGCGATCCATAGATCCGAGGATCTCACCCTATCTCACTACAAGTATCTAAGGGCTACGTGTCCAAGTATGTATGTATCTGTAAGTTGTGTGTTAGAGCACGTCGAGCGTGGGTCACATAGTGATATGTAACATTGACGAACGCGGAGCAACAAAGACGCCTCGAGTGCGTCGAGCCACGTCGGCCACGGCCAAACACGTTAACCCCTTGCGGTCCTACTTGTAATTTATTCCCGCGTTCTCTAATTTATATGTCGTGGTTCCTCTATTTAATTGCGGATAAATCGATCGAGCTTCGTACCGAATGTACAATCGAAAGAAAATAACGATACTAGTAAGAAAGTTTTGGTTCTCCGCGTGACAGTTCTCAGTAGCGTACTGTTTTCATTAGGACCTTTGTACAACAACGATTGTATAAAGTTCTTTTCGGGACCGTTTCGAGCCCCGTTTGACGTACTTTTTTGCGTTGCTCTGTGCGAGTTTGTTCTACTCCTTGTAAATATCGTGTGAGAGAGAAAAATCGCTCGGGTTCGGTTTGATGACGTTTCTACCGTCGGCCGGGACGACTGCAACGGGTTAAGGTTAAAGAGTGCCGGACACGTCGCGACGACGTAAGGAAACAACACACGCCCGCCGAGAAATCTAGTCTTATAGCGTTAACACTACCGATGCATTATTATTAAAGAACAAGAATGACGAACGCGAAGCAAGCGCGATCTACGTTGCCTTTCGGCCGAGAGTACGACGAAACGAATTACCACGAAACGGAACAAAAAGAACGGCCCGCAGTCCTTTTTCCTTATCATCGGGGAGCGAAAGAGAAAAGAAATTCCTCTCCCTCGTCAGCGACACGGTGGATCGTTGTTCGACGAATCAATCATATCGAGTTACCGCGAGTGAGACCACCGCGCTAACTAATCCACTTATCAAATAACCTAGTGCTGCCGACAAACGGGTCTCTCAGAGAAACAGAGAGAAACCGGTAACCGCGGAACGTAACGCGAAACGAGGAGAGCCGTACAGGGCCGAGAAAGAATAGTATTTACGATAGAAAATAGTGGAGAGCTTCTTGAGTAGTCGTTCCGCGCGGAAACTGTCGCGTGCGATGCTTCTCCGAACGGGGAATCGAAAGAACAAAAAAAAAAAAAAAGAAAGAAAGAGACAACGTCCAGAGCTTTTTCCGATCGGCACAGAGATAGACGAACATATTTTTGTTGGCACAAGAACGCTGCACTCTCTTTGCACACTCGGCAGTGGCTAAATCATCAGACGCCCGAGAAGCATCGCAAGCGGTCGCTGTTCGAATGTATGTTCGCTTGCCGCGATTATAAGGTGAAGAAAAAAAAAGCGAAACCGCCCCGATATCACCTTCACACACTATCGACGTACAAAAAAAAAAGAAGAAAAAACGATCGTTACAGTTACTATTTTTTACTTAGAATACTATTTCCTCCAGCTCTGGCCAAACTGTATATATACACACGTATCCAGGCATCATTTTTTCCTTCTTTCGCGACCGAGGCGATTTAACCCTTCACTCTCAGCTACCGGATCGCTGAACGCCCCCCCCCCCCCACACACACACACACACACAAGAATACAAATTTCTACTCGCCGCGTTCCTCTTCCTCGAGATCGATACCCATTCGATTCTCCCCGCTCTCGAAATAACGAATCGGAAAAACAAGATTGCCTTGTAAAAAAAAAACTTCATTTCATTCGGGTCGCGAAATGACTTCGGTGTGTGTTCCCCGCGTGGGGGTTAAACAGCCTCGACACGCCGAGCAGTGGCTCGCTCGGCTGTTTGTACGTTGGCTGCTCGTTCGATCATTTCTCGCCGATGATTTTTCCTTCTCGTCATTGAAAGTGACGAACGCGTTTCTCGAGTCATCTGCCACGGTCGCCGAGCGACCGGCCGAACACGGGTCGCCGACGCGATCATGGGAGAACGAGTCAGGAAAAACGCGGAAAAACTCGCTACGCCGAATTTTCTACACGTCTTTTAACGCTCCCTCGAGAATCGTTTCGGTTTGGGAACGCCTCGGGTATAGTCTTCGAGCGTCGGGGGCCAGCGCCCCGTAGTCGACACTACTGCCGGTCTCGCTCTTTTCCTCCTTTTTTTATTTTTGATAAGTTCCCACCGATCAGGGAGGATGATTATATTATATATATAAATATATAAATATATACATATACGGTATATTGTAATAGAATATATCGCGTCGCGATGCTGACTCTGCGTTCACACACATTCCTCAAAGACACACGATGTCGTCGCTCTGTATATCTACGTTTAAGTGTGATAAGATGCGGGACTACGATACGCGAACGGATCGACGGGGACGATCGGTAACGGACGGAGACGGGCACGGCGAAGACCACGACGTCCACGACCCCGATATATAGCCACTTAATCGCGAGCAATCTGCATCCGTCGCTGATCCAACAGGGTCCACCGTCTGCAAAGCGTTAGGAGCTGCGGGTCCATCTTTGCAAATATCACTCTCACGCTTCTCTCGATTGTCTAATGTTTACAAGGATCGCAAAATCTTCAGCCATATCTAATGTATCGTTAAGGAGTCTTCTTCGCGGTGAAACAACTCGTAACGCTTTGCGCGGCTTGGCTTTTCTAGCATCTATCACCGGCCAGGCACAAACTAACGATAGAACGATGATATGTCGATCATTCATTATTACCAACTGATTATTCCTTACCCGTATTATTCGATTGCGACGATTCTATTTGTCATTTGTATTCTATTGATCACGTACGTCATCGTTGCTGTTATTGTTACTGTTATTGAGATTGTTGTTGTTGCTGCTGTTATAATCGCGCTGTTCTCACTGCCCACGCCCCGTCGTCGCTCGCGTTGTCCGTCGTCCTCGTGGACGTCGCCATTTGGCACCGGCGTAATCGGTACGCTAATTAAACAATAAGATACGACTATCGCCTACTCAATGTACAATATGTAGTATTTACCTGTTGTTACCACCAAACCGTCATCAAAGATATATAAAATATTGTAATTGTAACACGCGTCGCTGCTATCAAGATTCTCGTTCGGCCCCTCCCTATTCCTGCCCTTTCTAGGACTAATAAAGGCTCAGTTTCCCCCCGATGCACAAAGCTCAGTCGCAGCTGAGACGAATAGACGGGAAGATTGCGATATACATCTCGTCCCTCTTCACTGGTGAGGTAGACCATTTACGATACACATCAACGGTATGCCTTATTCAATTTCTTTATTCCGCATTGGTCGTATTTACATCAAGCTCTAATTACAAGTACTCCATATACCATTTCTTGTCGTACTTTGATATCCAGTTCTGACAGCCGAGCATTTTGTTCTGAATGATATATTTCCAAGTCCAAGGATTTAGATTTTCTTCTTTCAGCTTTTTCTTCTGATTCTCTGTTATCAGCATTTTTTGATAACTGACTTCTTCTGCGGCAAATGGCAGTCTGTTCGCAATGTTCCGAAGTATTTTTTTGACCTAGAAGAAATTCTCGATGCATCATCGTAGAAATATATAACGCGGAATGACAAATAAAATCTCTATTACCTCAAAGTACTCGAACGGTCCTCCCACTTCTACCACAATTTGTCCTGATCTTACCGGCGTAGCATAGTGATCTATGCCACCTTTACCGCCTCCCATACGCATTCCTTGGCTCTGTGAATTTTAGTTCGATTACCGCTAGAAAATTTAATGATCTGTCGTGCAAGACAGATATATAAGTTACCTTTTTCGAAATGGGCTGCCAAGGATCCGGAACCCTCCATATCGCGAATGCATTTTTATTGTGTGAGAATAATGTTCTCAGCAGGGAATAACGTATCATTTCAAAGTGATTGTATTTTAGTCTGCCTCCACCTCTTGCCTGTAATCTTGAAAATCTTATACGCAACGAAGATACATACAACATCCATAAGTTGCAACACTAGTTCTCTTACCACTATGCCATATTGCTTGTATAAAAGAGTGTTGTGATACAATTCAGGACCACGCATTAATCTCAACTTCTTTTGCATCGTAAAAACACGAATTCCAGGTGGGTATTGAGGATTTCTGGCAACAACTCTGAGCCTTTTACGTTCAGGTATTTCGATTTCTGTAAAATGTAGATTTTGTTAAAAAGTGTTAATCTTGTTTTACAATCGTTCGTCAATCTGAATACCGTTAAACATAGCTGGAATTGGATATGACTTTATTCCAGCTATTCTTTGGTTTATCAACGACTTGAGAAAAGAGCCAGCTGTAAAAGAATAGTGCAATAAGTATGAATGTACAGCTCACTGAATTTCAATTATTATATAAAATACTTACGCGAGAGCAACGCTTTCGTTATAGTACCACCCGCTTGCATCTTTTTAGTTGTGTATACACTCAGTTTCTATATTAAAACACACACTTGTCGCCTAACCTCTTTCACCTAAAATTAGTACTCTATGTAAATACATGCAACACAATGCTGAGAAACTTGCCGAGATGCTTTCACCTCTCAGTAAGCTTTTCTAATTCGTTACTATTCAATTAATATAGTTGTCACTGTGCTATTCAACAAAAATAATAAACAATTGTCTTAAACAGGTAAGACCTACATATATAGCAGACGACGACCCTGGACACCCTGTCGGCTATATGCACAATTACACGATACATACATGGACCGGAGAAAACGATTATGGCAAATTTAGGGCAATAAAAAATTAATCAAATGGCACAGGGATGTTCAGAGGAATTTTCTGCATTAACGAATTATGAGATATTTAACAAAGTATACGAATTCGTTCGGAAAAAGTGCCTACTATACTTTGTTCCGCGAGTGTTTACCACCGCGTTTCGACTAGTTTTCGTTCGTCGCTGCGCATCTTCGCCCTGATTGGTGGTATTCCCACTCCGTACGTTCCCTTCCCAATGCACAGAGCATGCGCGCAGTGGCACTGAAATGATACCGCGTGTTCGCACAGTATTGTCTATTTAGTGTTCAGTAGCATTTCATGCTAATCCGTTCCATTACTGTACACCGTGTATATGAAACTCACAGTAGAGAGCGGATGGTGGAGTGGGAGTTGAGAGGTTCGCAGCGCCTCTCGCGATCAGTCAAGCTGCGCGAAACGGTGGTAAACACTCGCGGAACAAAGTATAGCGTCATCTAGCAGCAAGAGCAGGAAACTCTAAACAACAAATATAATAACTCGGAAGGCAATGGCACAGACAGAGAGGAAATGAGAGCACAGACGAGGTATCCCTCGTCTGTGATAAGAGTGCTCACGCTTGGGGCACCGACGACGTCGGTGCTTGGGGTTTTAGTGTCCCCGCATTTTCTACATTATCTTTTTAGCCTGGAACAGAACCTGCATCATTTTTTTAGCCTGGAACAGAACCTGAGTCAACTTTTTAGCCTGTATTAGAACCTTCATCATCTTTTAGGCTGGACCAGAGCCTATATAGAAGAGCATCTTATAACATAGAAATAGCATACACTCTGGCATTATTAGGAATCCGCTGCTGATGATGCAGGTAAGATGATACAGGTTCTGGACCAGGCTAAAAAGATGATGCAGCCACCGACGAGGTATAGGAATAGACTAATCACCCAATGTATTTTTCTGTCTCACGCTCGGGGGGGCTCTAGAGCTGTCTAGAGCCATCTAGAGCCATCTAGAGCCCCCTTACCATTCCGTGTCACATCCTACCGTAACGGCCAGAAGCAGTATTGTGGTATAGGTATATCCAGAGAGGATATCCTCTCTGGTATATCCTATACCTCGTCGGTGATGCAGCTTCTGGTCCTGGCTAAAAATTAGACTAGAGGGCAGCACTATACCGGGGACACTAAAATCCCGGGCGTGAGCACTCTCATTTCCTCTCTGGTTCGACATCAGAGACTGTAACGGACGATCTTGTCAGATTCGGTATTTGAAGCGGGAAAGGAAAATGCCGCGAACAAAACCTGCTCGAAAACCAAAAGAACATGTGCAAGCCATGGACGAGACAGATTCATTGGTGAAAGATTTCGAGCGTCAAGCTCGTATTCGACTTTTAAAAATGGAAGCGGAGGCGAAAATGGCGATAAAAGGTCTTGTAAACATCATTGACCTTACTATATCTCGGCTTCCGGTAGAAGTACGGCAGATGACCCTCGGCGAAATACTGAACTCGGAAATCGGCGAAGAGAAAGAGAATTGCGAGGAAGTTTCGTCGTCTGTTGACGAACATTTGTTGAAACCGCCTGCAGTAATAAGAGGAGAGAAAGCTACAAAGAGGATTACCGCTGCATCTGACGATGGTTACGTGACCGAAGGAATTGCAACGTCCCGTGCCTCGAGAACTCAAAAACCTCAGCCCCAAAACAATATGAGAAGGACACGCAGCAGTTCGAGATCCAAGCAAAGAAAGCTTAGCGAAATTAATCAAGACCCTGTAAAGAAATCTAGGAAATTACTTGGTAAGGAACTCACAAAAGCTGATCAATTTAAAACTCCTGCTACACTAAGGACAAACCACAACGAGTACAATCTTGTGACTCCAAAAATCAAACCAAATACACCATTGAACGTTTTGAGAAGACCAAGGCAGGGAGAGATGGTCCTTAGTATGCAAGGTAGTCCCTTGTTTGTTTCTGCAGTAGCTCAGGAAGAATTTGCCAATGTTAATGTACCTTTGGGCAATGGGAATATAATATCTCTGCTGCCCAAAACTGGTCTGCGCAAATCTCACATCCCATATCTAGATGCAGAAACCAAGCGGCAATTAGAAACCCTGAAAAGTCATATTGAGAAAGTTATTTCAATAGAATGATAAATTTGTTTAGAATGTGTTTTGCTTGTGACTGCTACGAATAAGAGTCGGATAGGTTAATTGGTATTATAAGTATATCTGATATTTAAACACTTCTAGATTGTAACATTTTTACATGACAATAACAAATTTGTACAAGACTAAGATAGCATAAGATTAATCGATAAGATATTTATGTAAAGAAATGTTTTCCGAATAATTATAATAAAAATTAAAGGAACCAATCATTGAATTACATCCAGAAAGTAAGCAAAGCCTATAATATATTTATATGATAGACTAAAATATATTTAACAATACAGAAGTTTATCCTATTGCTTGAAAGATTCTGTCCGTAATTAGCTTTTTTTTGTAATTAATAATCTTAAAAAGTAGTGCAAAAAAGAAGAAGGTCAATTTTTTTTAATATTGTAAAGTTATCGAATCGACGGGCGGTAAAAATTAAGGGCGCGCGTAGGTTCCACATTTATATTTTAATGCACATGCGCGTAGAAGTAAATCTGTCAAATGAGCCGAGTGTATTTGCTTTCATCTACTTTATGATATTAATAGTGTTTTCGATAATAATAGCGTGTAGAATTATGCACGAAGTATTGTAGCATCGCTTTCCGATGAATAATGATCAACGCGATTCTTTCATTGCTCCCTTGTGTTTGATGAGTCTCATTGTTAACCGCTACATATACAACAAGCGGTGAATGCGTATAAAATAACTAAAATGTCAAAGTACTTGTTACCGAGTTCATCAACACAGGTGCAAGAAGTTTAGTTACATTTTACATCGCTGGAAACAAACGTGGCACGTATCTTCTTTCCCTTTCATTAACTCCACGCCTCGCTGATATCGAAAGGTTCTGAGAAGACAACGAATTCACCCTTTCGAAAATCTGTACTCGAATACTTATTATATCGGTAATTGTACATAACAGAATGTAAGATAACCTCCAACGAATTATGCAACGGATATTTCCAAATATGATTTGACTGCAACTTGTACGTAGAAATACAGGTGAAAGAGACAATTTCAAATAATATTGTCCACGCAGAGGTGATTTGCTTCTAAGCACGATAAAAGGTATGTTCGTGAGCCTGTTTGAGTAGAAGCAGCAACATGGTGCGTGTAATCACAGTGCATAATTTCCTGGGACAACACATTGCTCAGATCGAGGAGTCGACTGCCAGCTGCATAGCCAATGCATCTGGACGTGAAATGCTCCTCCTAGCACTTTCGACTCATTGTGTCGAAGTATGGGAATTGACGATGTCCGATGTGAAATTGCATACTGTATTTCCAACGGTCGACATGATTAGTCAAATGGTACATTGTACCAAAGGTGACTATGTGGTCACGCTAGAATCAAAATATGCTAGAGATGGAAGTATTAATAGTGAGACAGGAAAAGCAACTAATAATTTTGTTAGAATCTATGTCAACTGGGCTATAGTGAAAGACCAAAGTCAGCCCATGCGTGCTAGAATCGCAGGACGTGTTACTCCAAGCTTAAATCGGCCTCTGAATAGCTTAGAGATGATAGAGTTACCATTAAGCGTGCAGCCCACATTAATCGCCTGTTGCCAAAGCACTGGCAATCTTTTGGTAGCAGCAGGAAACAGTGCTATTCTCCATGAGTTCAAAGTTGAGACGCAACAAGTCTCTAAAATGAAATTCATTGATTTTGAGGCAAGACCATGGTCTTTAGGATTCTCCTTCTGTCCTACATACATGGAGATCGTTGAAGACTTTATTGCTGTAATGGATAAATCAAACTTATGTGTTTTTAGGCTCACTAATTCAATGTACGAAGATATTGATCAATTGAGCTCTCTAACTTCTACAAATTCTTCATCCATCGACAAGACATCCATATCCACAGACTCCTCCCTTGTGGAGTACAGCAACAGCATGGGTAACCAAGATGAGAACACGATACTGCAGACAACAAATACAAAACATAAAAACTCTACGCAGGATCTTCATTATGTTGGATCAGAAACCAACGATACAAAATCTAAAAAAAAGCGTAAGAATTCTAAAACAAGCATATGGTATAAACTAGAAACAGGAGATTTCAACACACTAAAATGCAACAATAACAAAGCTATTATAGATTTGGATCGTTTAGCGCACAACGAGAAAGACGAATTGCAAAGATTAATTGCACAGGATCTGATCGACGGGAGTTCACAATCGTTCACTATCAATTTCCCATCGATTAGTTTAGAAAGAGCAGGTCCAGGACATACTCTAAGTCCGTTTATATTGAATCCATCGGATGTGAGGGTCATTATTAAAACGAATTCTCCAGATTCAGGTTGGTCAGAGAATTACACAATAAAAAATTTATTGTCCCTGAAAATTGTAGCAGTTAATAATAATTCGAAATTCGACGGAAGCTCCGAATTGTTCAGCTGCTTGTTGCTGAAGCCACTTTACATGAGAAAGGAATGCAACAGTTCCTGCTTGAAGAAATCGATCCTCAGGTCAGAGAAGTACAGGTACTTGCAAGGTGTAAGCTGTTTCCTGTGCACGCTGCAAGAAGGATATCTTTACCACTTCTCTGCAAGTAGTTCGAATCCCATGGATGCAACTTGCTTAACAACTTATCCATTCACTGCTCCTGTTAATTGCGTCGCTTTGGAGCACACGGCCCTTCATGCCCTAACTGAGGCTGGTCTAGAATCCTATACTTTACGTTTATCTCATCACATCGCTAGAACGTCGAACAACCTGGAAAATTACAAAGTTACATGTCCCGGCGTTGCAGAACCCGTTTGTTTAATCGGCTTACGACCATTTTTAGGAATACAGCAACTATTACACAGTAAAAGCTTCTTAATTCTCCTGGCAAAGGCGGATAACTCATGGACACTGTACTCCTTGATCCTACCAAAGCTGGAAAACTTGTATTACGATGTTTTAAATGCGGCAAGAAGTCATAAGGCCTCCAGTCCTGGAACCTACAGGCATTTGCTCGGGGAAGCTCATGCTCTGATACGTTTAGCTAAGGACACTGTATGCAATGCTTTGGAGAACGAGGAGGTCGACGACGCAACGAATAAGAATGGGATGAAAGCGAAGAATTTGTACAACCAATCCTGCGCACTGCTCGCCGATTATTATATTAGATCGGAGTACGAATCGGAATGGGATCTTTGTATACCGTACTATAAAATGTCTGGGTTGAAGCCTGCGGAAGTCTTATCCAGAAAATCGAGCAAGGATGCTCCAGGTCTTGTTACTTTCTTAACAGAGATTTTACTGACTCTGAAGAGCGGCTCGGAAGCCGATGCGTTGTTCCAGGGGTTCAATATCGTGGAGATAATCTGCAAACTTAAAAAAGGCGACTTGCTCAAATTAATCTTTGGCAGCCCCGTACTTCGCGAGTATACCACCGAGAAGTTGATACATCTTTTACTATTGTACGAGACCGATGAGTTAGTTAAATTAGCTTTAGCAGTTTTGTACATTCAAGCGGAGAAGCAAGAGCAAGCGGGAAAGGCTCTCGAGCCTGTCTCCTCGCATTGCATCAAAAGAGTGATCATCGAACATTGGGACTTATTATTCGACATGACTGCCATGAGAAAAAGAAGCCCTATGATCCCGACGTTCTCGGATTTCGCTGGCATGTTGATGCGTCAGAAAAATTTAACGTTCGTCGAGATACTGATACAGATCATCGAAGACGACGGAATCTTATCTCTGCATCAGATTATACAGGTGTTTTTGGAGTATCTGCCCTCGAGGGTAGGTCGGGACGGCCATTATGCTGCGCTGGCGTTGCAGCTTTTCCTCGAGAAGTATCTGCACAATTACTTTAGTACAAAGTTGATCACGGACTCATCTGCTATAAACAAGAATCAAATATGCACGGACTTTGCCTTGGTCGAAGCATTCAAGCTGCTGGTACGCTCATACCTCGGCAAACTATCTCAGACCAAGGTGTACAAACTAGAGAGTAAAGAGAGCATAGACGAGAACTATAATAACTTCATATTTTCAAAGTTTAGACCTGATTACCTAGATCGAATGCCACCGTACGCGAAAGATTATCAAAAGATGTTGAGCGCGAACAACTTGAAGGATTTAGCAAACATCGATAAGACTGAGAATGAGAAAGATATACCTGCAGAGTTATTCAAACTGCAATGGCTGCTGTCCTGCGATTTTGTGCCTAACGAATGCTTTCACGAGGTGAAACAGTTCCTGGAGACGCAGGAAGTCGAGGGCAGCTTGTCTTTGAAAACACTGTGTATTCAGGACACAGAGGAAGTGACCGCCATGTTGATGGAGAACTGTCCCCAGGCTGTTGTACAGTATGCGAAGGTATACTCCACTGTTTCTAACGCGGCCAGTCGGTCTAATAAAAACATTTTATAGTATTCTGGAATTTCAGGACGTTTATACTAACGAGACCGAGTGGAAGTATCTGATCGATTTAACGCAAAAGAAAATTGATGCGTCCAACATGCGAGAGGAATTGCATTGCTTGTACACGCAAATCATGAAAGGTAAATTGATTCGAAAAGTTGTGCACGTTTATTACGTATGATGTAATTGTTCACGTTTCAGAAATTCTAAATTACCTGCCGCACACACTATCGTTGGATGGTCTGCAGCGCATCGTCCCGAAGGACGATATCATCGCATTTCAAAAGTGCACCGAAATGTGCACTCAGGTCATGCACGCGGAACAAGTCAAATCTTTGATGATGGAGACCGGACAACAGCTCTTGTCGACGCTAAAATTATGAGCAACAGTCTTAACTAAATAATCGCGTCGTCTCGTGGCGATAGTATAGGTCCAATTCATTTTATCTACAGAAAAATATATATTGCGGATGCAACGGCGCGAGTTGCGTTGCACGCAAACATAGGACAGATACGTTCGGAACAGAGTATACTTAGTCAAATTTATTATGAACAATAATTCATAATTCCTCATGTGATACGACATTTGCGAATTCCTATTTCACTCGCAATTCATCGCTTACCAGAAGTTACTTGGCATTCGATATCGTTGTTGTATTGCCTGTTCTTTGAATTTAATTGACTGTTCATTCCTCTATTTCGCAGACAATTTTTCAAGTATAGTTTCGTTTCGCTGGGTGTTTTTATATACGTTGGTGATAAATTTGGAAACAATTGTTGTCTAATGCACAATATTCTCAACTATCTTTCCGGTCTAGTCATTTTTATGATATTTTCAAGAGTGTACATGTCTTTGATCGAACTTATTAATGTGTTCTCGTTTCTTTATAGTGTTCCTAGCCACGCACAAAATTTCTATGGACAAAGTTTTATCAAAAAATGTCAAAAATCGAAGACAAATACTATAGATGAAATTAATTCATATTATAATCGATTGTTGAGATGTTCTATATAGATATATTGCATTGTGTCTAGACGAATGTTATCTTTCCCTTAGGTGATGTCAAAACAGAACTACTTATTGAAAGTTCATGCAAAATTGGATGAATAGAACTCGGGAGTTCACAATACTACGTATTCCCTCCACGGATTGCTTTATATTATATAATTTCGATTATCTATTGCAAATCGTTTATATTTCAATTACTGAGGGTAAGATGACGCGCGTTTAGGAAAACTAATAACGCTAAGGATGGTTACTTTTTACTAAATTCGTTGATCATATAATGTAGTATTTTCATCAATCTCTGAACGTTACGAAATATGTAACTTTAATGTGCCTTTAGGACTAATTTCTCTTTGTTACAAATATAATATAATTCTGTTAGAAGTGATCTACGATATTTATAAATTAACGATAGAAATAATATATATATGTAACTCATATCATAATGCTTCTTCACTGTATAATTACACTTTTATAACGACATTAATTTATCTGAAAGGAGAACGACAATTTTTCTAATTCGCGTATCTTTAGGGTCCTAAAGTTAATTATTTTACTCAGGGATTAATTCGATTTTATTGATTCCATAACAATTTTATGTACATATAATTTATATAACCCATTTTTCAATTTATATAAAATGAAATGATAGGAGCTGTATACCTGTTAGAAATATTGAATCAAAACAACTTCTAAAAAATATAAAGTATCATAATCGGGTATATAATATTGTTAAATTACCCACTCTCGTAGCAATGAAATATCTAAAAATCATGATTCTAATCGATGTTTATATACACAATTCTGAACTATTGGAAAATAGTTTTTAAGCATTTTTAATTCTGTTACCATAAAAACTAAAAACTGTTTATACTTTTTCAACAAGTAGCTTCAACAAGTTTGCATACCTTCATACAATTTCAAACTCCTTATTCAACCTCGCTAGATCTCTGCAAATAGATAAAAGAATTTTATTACACAACTAACTATTAAATGTTCTTATAAAATTCACGGCAACTGTTTAAATCGTACCTGCTTTCTATGGCATCGTTCAGATGGTATTTATGCATCAACGAGATCACAAGTCTTAACGTTGACCAAATGGTATTCGACATCGCTTTTGGTGACAAGTTTTCACCGTGCGCTCCACGACCAGCAGCTTGTTGATTTAAAGCAGTTAAAAGATGTTCACCAGCTTCTCTGCAAGATAATAAAGAAAAGTGTTGTACTTATCTGGAAATAAAATAGTCGGAAACGTGAAGACTGATGTTATTTACTTGTATGCGCTAAGGTTTATGCAAGAAATTCCCAGATTATAACGTGCTCTAATAAATCCCGGGGATAATTTCAAGGCACGATGGTACGCGTTTATAGCTTCTTCCGATCTCTGACCATTGGCCAAAGTTGCACCCAATCTATTCCATAATCTAGAATCCTTAAAAGAAATCCGATATTGTTAATACAACGAGCTCAAATAGTCTCAATGAAGCGTAACAGATTTAATTATATGTACATTAGGGCGAACTTGTAACGCTGCCTGAAAGCAATCGCAAGCTTTATCATACTCGTTGGACAAGTTAAAAAGTACTCCTAATCCGCATTGAACGTCGGCATCTATTTCGTCCCGTGGATTCATCCGTGCAGCTTGAATATAAAGACTTATCACTTCTTCGTGTACATCGCTGCAAAAAGAAAGTATAACGTTGGTTTGCTAACAATTTCATGTATCGCGTACTGTTACAAATAATCCTCTTACTCGAACAAAATGGACGAGACACTGGATTTCGGCTGTTCATCAAAGAACAGTTCTTTCTTCGTTCTTCTTTCGCCTTTTTTTGGCGAAAGATGCTTGTATTTCTCATTTTTTAACAGCCATTCTTTTAGAGTTAAACATGCCTGGTTTTGATAAGATTCATTCGTGTACGAGACTGCAAGAGCCATTAAGGCGGTGCTATTCATTGGATCGAGAGTCAGGCAGCGTTTTAATGCTGGAATCGCTAATGGATCCTGCTCGTTTTCAGCTTGACTTTTACCAAGTAGCAACCAAGCTTCCGGATCGTTTTCGTTTTGTTTCGCCGCTGCTTCGAAGCATAGTATAGCACTTGGTAAATCTCCAGCTTCTAATCTTTTCTTCCCCTCTTCTAATGGATTAGGTACATCCGTCATAGGATTTTCGTCGTGAAATTCGTATTCTTCGTATGGATCATAGTATGTGTCGTATTCTGATAACCATGGATGTTTGCTGGATACTTTTTCACTGGGTGATATCTTCTCCCATTCGTTTTGGAGTCTCAAAAATGCAGAGTCAGCATTGTCCGCCTCTAAAACACAAATCATCAGCTAGAATCTTCTTGAAACAACATCAACAAGTTAAAACAGAACAATAAATGAACCTGGTGATGGGTTGTCTTTTTGAAACTCTTCTATCCAGTTACCAGCAATTGCCAATTCTTCTTCTCCCTCTTGTTTCATGAACTTCATGAATTTTGAATATGATAAATCATTCTCTACCTTCTCGGTTGTGTTTTCTTTGTTAATATCGGTTTGTATCGCATCTATGCTGTGTTCTATGTATTCCTCAGCCCATTTTGGTCCTAGGCCTAATTCGTGTGTTTGTGGCGATGCAATAATTGGTGCCACAACCTGTTCTACATCAGGGTGCCAGATATCATCTGTATGATTCTCCTACATTACAGGAGAAACAAACAATTATTTTTCAAGATTCTACAATGTCGCTACCATGCATTTCAATAACGTGCAACAAGAATGATTACACTAAAATGACGTCCGGATTCAAGATACTGATTTGCCCAAGCTGTGTCTAAACCAGTTAATTCTTGAGCTACTCCTGGAGCTGCTATAGGTGGATGAATGTTGTGATCAATCTCTCGCATTTCTTGTAATAAATTATCCATTCTAAATGTCTGAGGACACGAAGCATTTTCTTCTAAAAATTGTTTAACTAACTGATCTGAATCTATAGGCTGAAATGGTTCCACATGTCCGAATGGGTGATGTATTCCTTCTTCCTTAAATCCATGATCGCGTACAAAGTGTGATGTTAGGTGGATCAAAGAGCTAGGTCCACCACAGTCACCCTCGACCAATTCGCGAAGTGCCATTTTTCACTGGTTATTACTATTCGCCTGATTGAGAGAAAAAATATTCCATTAGTAGCTCAGAGAATGTCATTAATAGCAGTTGTGTTTGATATATGCACATGTAACTCTGCAGACATGAACATTTTATGTTTTCTGGCTTGAAATTATCATGTTCGATAAAACACAATAAAAATGCACGACTTAATCATAAAGTTACATTAAGCAATTTTACTATACGCGTTTTGTTTTTTATGGAGATTAAATTGCAAAGTAGAACATAGCAAAAACAAAATAAGACGTCCGCTACGAAAATCGTACACACGAAAGTGAATGAAAGTTTACGACGGCAAGTTTCATGCGCGCATCAAAGAACAAAGTGCACAAACCTTTGGTCCTGAGGAATATTATTTAATATTCGTACGATGCCGTAGATGTTACACTAAAACCGCGTTTTTTTTGCGAAACACACACCGTTCGACGAGATTATTCATTTCCTTGGCATCGCACAATGTCGTGAATATCTACTAAATAAATTCTGCTGTATAATGGTGGGGTGGATGGAATTATCATAGCAAATGTACGTGTTAACGTTTGATACTAACAAGATGCATATCATAAAGACATTGTGCATGAACAGTTGGCGCATGAACGTCAAATCAACGAGTTGTTGAACGACGCACTGTCGAACATCTTTTTCTGAAATATATAGCTACATGTACATTGGTCGCGTTAATTAGTGCACGTGATTACATACAACTTTTTCACGACGAGAATGTTGAATATTTTCTGTTGGTAATTATCAAAAGCCTTTCATCTGTCGATTAGTTATATAACTAATTAAAAATCCTATGACTATTGTATATGTTCTCCCGGCTATTTAACAAAAATTTCAATATCGACGACATCGATTATTCTGAAATGACGTATATTTTATAGGAAGAGACGAATGTTTATTTTATCGTATGCAGGATGAAAATATCGAAAATTATCCAGGAATTGAGGAAGCATTTCTCGAACGATCGAAATTGGACAAAGTTATTGTAAAATATTCCACGTGCAATCCGATCGCATCGCCATCGTGCGATGAACGCGAGAGTCAACTCGGAAAACAAAGTAGTTTTGATTCACTAGGTTCTTCAACCTCATTGTTATGTAAAAACGTGGTCATCTTTGCCGATTTAAGCTGTTTCGTCTCTAAGTTTACAACTATACGGACAGACAGTTTAAAATGACCGATTTTGCGAAAGCACAGCTTTTAAAATACGGCTGGACGGAAGGTACGGTCCCGAGCAGGTTATGACATTTTAGTATAAATGATTTTTCACTTTAACAACTGTTTGTACATCGTCTTTACACAGGTAAAGGTTTAGGGAAAAATGAAAGTGGTATCACGAATGCATTGAAGCCGAAACTGAAATTCGATTCTGCTGGAATAGGACACAAAGAAGACTGGAACGAGTGGTGGGCAACTAGTTTCAACAATGCGGCGAACAACATTATGGTTGAACCGCAATCGCAAGGTGTCACCATATCCGTGTCAAAGGAAAATGAAAACGAGTTGCCTAAGCACTTGTCTCGAAATAAATTTAGCTATGGAAATTTTCTTAAAACTTCCACTCTTCTCAATGGAACCCTGGTGCAAGAACATGATTCAAATATTCCCAAAATAGAAAAAAATGAACAGGATGTTAAGCCAGTTTTTTTAACAGATGACGAGTTATTTAAAGTCTGTGGCGGCAGAACTGCTCATAAGGGAGCTAGGCATGGTTTAAAATTAAATGGTAAATTAAAAAGGATCGAGGAACAAGAGAGAAATTTTTTACAAATGCATAACATGAAGTCTGAGAGTGATCCATGCAACACAGATGAGGAGACTCTACCTATTAATCTTTCTATTGAAGAAGGTGTTTTGAAAAAATCCAGGTGTTCAATAAAAAGGAAAAGAAGAATAATCCATTTATCTCATCAATTGAATAGTTTATGCAATATAAATGATGTTGTTGAGAAATCTAAGCCAAAAAAGAAAAAAAGAAAGAAAGGAAAAGATGGTGCAGGAAACCATAAGTCTGATGGCACTGGAAAAGAGGAAGGAGATACAGAAATTGGTGATATGCCACTTCCTGTAGGGGAGAATTTAGATAATTGGGTGACCAAGACAAAAAATAGACAACAAATAGAGAACTGTGATTATGAGTGTTCGCACAAAAAAAGGAAGAAAAATAAAAGGAGAAAAGATAAAGAATATCAGAATGGTACTTTGGATCTAGAGGAAGGTACAACTGTACAGCATCAAAGTCAAGAGCACAGTATTGATGGATTGGATGCAGCACACTACAGAGAGCTTCATCCTAATGACTTACTTTTAAATTCTAGTAACGATGTCGAGTCATTTCCTTGCCCAGACTCTCCGGATACATATACCAGAAACGAGTCTAACAGATTAAATTATAAGATATTAAAAAAGAAAAGAGCTAAACATCTCATGAAACAGAAAAAGATTGATACTAAAAGAAAATTAAATAGTATAATAGAACAAATGGTAGATATTAATATTGCAATAGATAAAACAGAGGCAATGAAGAGAAGTAAAGTAGTAAGTAGTAAACAGAGGGAGGAGGATAATAAAAGAAAGCATGAAAATATTAAGAAAAAGGGAAAACATTGTAGGAAGAAGGATAAAGGTATCAGGAAAAAGGAAAAATGTAGCAGAAAAAACAGAAAGAAGAATAAATGATGTTTAGTATGAAAAATGTACTACATTTGAGTACCAATGTTTTTATTTTTTAAATATATATTAATAAAATTTTTCCATGCAATATTTTCTAATAAGTATGCACGTTTCCAATGATTTTTCATATCGAATATAATATAATTGAAAAAAGATTTACCATTCTTGTAATGTATTTTCTCTTATCTGATCGTTACATAATTTATTATTGGACACGTAAACGTTTGACAATTCGATAGTTGCGCGTAACAAATCGGTCGTACATTTATATGAATTTGTACAATCAATGTAAATTTATTATTTTCATAATTAGTAATACGGTCCGTAGTTGTACATAGTTCGTCTTATAGACAACAAACGCGTGAATGTTTTCTATTAATATCCGTTGTTAAAAAGTGTTCCTTATCGAAGAGATCAAAGTTCCTTTAAAAAATTTATCGATGATCCGTGCACGCGAGTACATACGGTAAACATATAATTTAATTACTATCTGTATAGCACAAAATTTCATACCGTGCTAAGAGATTACAAAGTTTAATTTCACGAGCAATATATATTTGTACAAAATAAAACGAATTTTCTAAGGCCACTAGGATACTCCGCAGAGTGATTAGTAATCTTAGTTTTGTTTATACTAGTGAATGAATCTCACTCGAGAATCTTAATGAATATCAATGGATATTAATAATTAATGTGAATTAATTAATGTATACATATACCATTTGAGTTAATTATTGATTTGAATATTGACGGTCTAGATGCGTACTCTTCAATAGGATCTGATTTAAAAAATGTTGCCTATCTTATGTTTTCATTATTAATCAAACTATAATAAATTCAAATACCCAGAATGGATAAATTGCGGTCGTCCTTATTATTAGGCTAGTCTTAATTCGTACATCTTAACAAATTCCTGAAAAATCTGACGTCTACACTAATTAATTATAATTAAATATATTCATTATCGTATATATGTATATTAGGCTACATACATCGAGTTTTTAAATAGTAGTTATAGTATATTTACTGATACTTGAGTAAGTATCTATAGTGTTGCCTTAACGATAATATTGTATAAGGGACACATTCATTGAAGAACTGGATGGATGAACTTACTTTTACATATTTCTGCAATGTTATCAATGAAGAGTATCGTTAAATGAACAAATTGTACAACGTCGTCTTTAAAACAGTCGTAGCATCTAAATGGATATATACATTATATTGTGTATTATCAATATTACTTTGTATAGATACAGCATTAAGCATAAACGAATTTTAAATAAAATAAACTCTTCGTTCCTAGAATAGATTTGTCAGAAGCTTCAACATTAAGTATAAATAGCAAAATATACAACAATTCTTCGAGAATGTGTATAAATGAAGTACGTATTTCGATGAGATTCCTTTTTCACCTAGGCAATAAGTGTAATATAATACACTTACAAAGCATTATTATCGTTATACTTATTCAGATACATACTTTTATAATTTTCATTACACATCGCATTGTCAAGACAATGAACGTAATTTAATATCATGTTTATAGCAAATATTAGAAGTATTTCTTTATAACATGGAATGTAAATACATTGTCCAATAGAAATTTGTTATATTTTATAAAAATATAAGAACAATTCGAAACAAAATACAAATATTCAAACATCACGGTATATACATAATATCAACATAGAGTACAACATATAAGTCTTCTTCTTAGGATTTATAAACCTAGTCGCAGTAAACTACCTTCATTAACGTTAATGAGATTCTAAAGGAAGCATGATAAGATTGAGGGAACCGTTGGCAATCTACGGTATGCGATTCGATATGTTAAATTATCCGCACCATCTGTTAGAAATTTCTTTTATAATTGGCTATGCGACTTGTATGTAATTAGCAGACATACTTTTAAATTATATATTCTTTGATTCGTGTATGTGTAATTTCAAAGTTTTTTTTTTAAATGGAAGCTGGATAGTTCGTTTGATACTTAATCATCAAACTTTTATACATTTAGGCAAAGAATTTAACATTTTATACAAGAAATCTAATTGACAGTGTTTCCTTAAGAACTACTGCTATTTAAATGGAAAAATACCGTATAAAACCTTCATTAATTATCGTTAAACATCAAATACAAATCTTTCTTGCTGTAAAAATATATAGCATGGATTATAGCATCGTCAAACGAAATTTAAAGGAAGTACAGTTTTTAGTTTAATATTTGAAAGTGTTTCCAGATCTATTAATGATACTTACACAGATCTTACGTTATTTTGAGACCAATGTTCAATTGGTCTATTTTGGATCTTCGTATCCCTTAAATAGTTCACGTTTTAACAAATAATAAATCAATAATAAATAACAAGTTCAATGTTTTAAATACTAATCATTTTAAATGCATTTGTTGGTTACTGTTCTTTTGACTATGTAATATCCAACATTTCTACCTTTTCTGCTTAATTTCATCGACTTTTTGTCGGTATAAGAATGATTGTTGCAAGATAGATTTGTATCATGTAATTTGTTCCATATTACGTACATATTAGACGAATTCACTTTGTGTGCTGTTATAACGTTCCTTAATATGCAAGGATCTAATTTTCTTTGTATGTAACTGAAACCAAGATGATTTAAAGGCCGGACTTTTGCACGTTTCGCGCAGAGGCCCGTGATGTAAACATCTTCTAAATGAAGTAATGGCATTGTTAATGCTGCTTGATACAATTTAAATGCAACATCTAGACTCATTACATATCCTGTACCTGATAAATAATTAGGATATATTTTTCCCGAGTACATATATTTTGGTGTGTACCTAATAAATAAATCGACATCAATTTTAGTAATTGATTTCATGATTAACGAGTATCCTGTAGTCACCATTCCTTTGTCTTACTTACCATTTGTTGTTTGGGTCTAAAATGGGTTTTGCATTGCAAATAAGAGACCCCATTAATGTATCAGTAGATTGTGGTCTGGATTGCAATGTTTTCATTAATGTAGGAATATTTACAAACATATCATCGTCGGTTTTCATAAGATATTTGGCTTGTTTACAATTAAATGTTACCCATTTCAGCATCATAACAGATTTCAATGTTAAGTTGTTGTATGTATCATAGAATTTTTCTTGAATAATATCATTGTATTGTTGATATTCATCGGCAATTAAACTCTGTAAAGTGATAATGCTGTCAAATATCTTTTTATAGCTTGCATTTAGAAACATTTTAAGACACATTGGTACATACGTTTAGAGTGTCATTATCGCTCTGTCCCAAAAGAAAGGCTACTTTTACCGTTGAATTATAAATATTTTCCAGACTGATCTTATTAGCCCATGTTTTCCTTATCGCTTCTCTAGCTTTGTGATTTGAAACAGCTGAACAAACAACTATGAGCAGATACGGCCGTGGAGAACAAATATCAATGGGATTTAAAACTGAAGTTGTATTCTCTGGATGAATATAAGTACACAGATCTCTCGAGGTATTATATGCCCATCCTGGCAGCTGTGCTGTAAAAAATTTGTTTAAAATTTGTGTCTTTAGAAGCAGAATGATTTGTATCCTATCCTATTTGTATCCTATTTGTTTCCCTCAGCTTTTTCTAACATGCTAGAAAATTACCCATTCAATTTTAACAATATTCAAGCATTCTACAGTAGAAAAGCAAAGAAGAGACACTAATTCTATTACCTGTCTGTTTCTCTAATTCGATTTATATTCGAAAATCTATATTTATTTTTATAGCAGTAATATGTTTATAGACATTTTATACTTCTAAATGATCTTATAAATAATCTATACCTATTGATACACATATATTAATTACTAACTGCTAATCAGAAAAGTGACAATAAAAAAACGAAATTGAGGATCAATACTGGTTAGTTTTTATTGCAACAGGATTTCAAGCAATGTTAGTAAATGCATACCCAGGGAGGCTACTGAACGTGTTTCACCGACAGACACTGCAGGGGATGGAGTCTCACCTAAGCCTGAGAATGGGCTTTGGGCAGAGTGATATGCCGGTACATATAATAAACCTAGTGTAGCCAAAATGATAAATCCTACAGCTAATCTTCGGACGAATGATATCTTTCCTTTGACTATTCCATTATTATTTATATTGGTGGCTGATGGTAATTCCAATGGCAATAGTCGCAATCTGTCCATCTAGGCAAAAATAATACGCATTGCCTACCTCAAACAATTGCAAATGAAACAATTCGATATAATGTACATCAATATTATCAGAAGTTTCAATCAATGTACATTCGATCATGCAACTTAAACAGTCGACAAACAACTTAGATAACGTTATCAAACCATAAATTTCTTGTTCTGCATTGCACGAACAATGCAATAAATCAAAGTGTAGTTGTAAGTTTAAGAATATTAGAGAGTCGCAGGGAACGATGGAGAAGCTAAAGAATTGTTGCAAAATAGATGAAAAATTTTAAGTACTCTTGCATTGTTTGTCGATAGTTAATCTCATTAACGTAAAGTTTATTAGTTGAAAAAGTAATGCAAACATCTTTATTTTATAAGCAGGTGTATTAAAAATTTTCCGTAAATAAATATTGTATTTTACACTGTCGATAGTATTGTTTTCGTACGACACTGTTATTTGTTATGTTACAAAGAAACGAATTACTTTCCCGAACAATATAAAACGTAACGCATAAGGAAAATCTAATGTAATACACATATTGTCGAATACAATTAGTAAGTGGAATGTGCTGTAAACAATTTTACCTTTGAGATGCGCTGATTGCGTTACGCTGCATTTGGCAACTCTCCATTTACTGTTTCCTCGTGAGTTCAAACTTACGATTCGTGGAAAGGTATCGTGTAATTTTGACAATCCATTTTTATAGTCGAGGAGTTAAAAAAAAAAGGAACTCCTGTTGCAACTGATCCGAATTATGCACCGCAGTGACTCGTACAGTCACTGTCACTGTCACTGGTGCTACTGATTCTGTAACTGCGCTCTCCTTGCGCTATTAGCGTCTTTTGTTGAGCTCATAAGGTATAGTGACGTAAATAAATACGTCATTTGCCGATAAAATTTCACTCTCAAAATACAGCTTTGTTAGTCAGTAATACACAAATAAACGATAAAAAGCGGCAAGAAGAATGTTGCGGAACATTATGACTGACTGTAAATTAAGCTTTATCAGAAAGGATATGAGAGTGCTCACGCCCGGGGTTTCGGCGTTTTGTGACATCGTTTTTTTAGCATGGAACAGAACCTTGGCAGTTTTTAGCATGGAACAAAACCTGGGCAACTATCCAACATGGAACAGAACGCACACACCGATGATGTGCCAGCTTTACGGGAGAATGAGTCTCCCGAAAAATATGGTGCTTTCTACCGACCTTTAGGATAGATTTTAGCTGGAGTAAGAACACAGACGAGTTAATACCAGCGTTCTGATCCAGAAAAGACGGCCAAGGTTCTTTTCCTTGCTAAAAGACGGCCGGGGTTCTGATCCAGAAAAGACGGTCCAGGTTCTGTGCCATACTAAGGCTGAGCAGATGTCAGCACTATAACGGGATCACGAAAACCGGGGCGTGAGCACTCTCCCATCCTCTCTGTCTATACCAGAATCATTATTTGGTTAATATTTCATTTTTGCAATTTTGTGTTTTTGTGTACTGCATCAATATAGAGAGGTGTACCAAGTAATGTGTTTCTTGTAAAGTAGTTTTTTCTTATTACAGAATGTTACGCATTTATGTTTCCTTTACTTCGGGTGGTTCACCGCTAGATGCCTGCATGCTCTGGTTGACCGCTGTCACGCTTGCGTAGAATCAATTTTGGCGTTCCTTCGAGCTTCCTTTTCCGTTTGGATCTGAAATAGGTTTGTTCGGTTTTTGTACGGTTTATTGTTATCCATATTATTTATAAGAATCGCCGTATGTATGAAGGTCCGCATATTGATTTCGAGATTTTCAGTATTCCGCGATGTTATTTCCAACAATATGTGAGATATTTTCTCGTAACAAAGAATTTATATTTCAGGACCAAAATGGTGCAGCGGTTAACCTATCGTCGACGTTTGTCATACAACACAAAAAGCAACAGGAGACGCGTGTAAGTATTGTTTTTGACTTAATCGAGAAACAAAGTTATTACCGTTATCGATTCGTTCTATACCCGTTATTATCGAGGCGTTAGTTTCATCGGGATAGATGTACATTTGTTGGTGCCTGACTGTTTGAGGTTATGTTGTTGTTTCTCTGACCAATTTCCATGCATGGTTTAACGTTAGAAAAGATACGGTTATTATAGTAAACTCTGAAACCTCGGGGACCTGTAGTCGTTGAATCACTGTTTCAATTTATTGAAATTTAATACCAATAAGCTTTATACTTTGTTTTCTGATGATTTTAGTGTACGCACTCCTGGTGGAAAGCTGGTGTACCAGTACCTTAAGAAACCCAAGAAGATCCCAAGATGTGGATTATGCAAAGATAAACTCAGAGGAATCCAACCGGCCAGACCGATGGAAAGGTCCAGAATGTGCAGGCGTAAGAAAACAGTGAAACGAGTCTACGGGGGTGTTCTATGTCACAAATGTGTGAAAGAAAGGTATGCTCGCGTCTCTAATTGCTCTCCTTGTGCTGGAACGAATTGCTTGTTAACATAATACTCAAATTTTCACTTTATTTTGTTCCAGGATCGTCCGTGCTTTCCTAATCGAAGAACAGAAGATTGTTGTTAAATATATGAAAGCACGTAATGCAAAAACGAAGGCGGAGAAGTAATTTTTTGCTTTTTATTAACTAAATAAAATACATAAAATCGATACATTTTATGGTTCCTTGTCCTTTTAACTCTAAGATTACCGTACACACTCGAACCTTGCCCGTTGTACATCCTCCATTCTCCAACAGGCTTATAGTATAGTTTCTGCAAACGCTTTATCTTCTAGCAGGTCTAAACGTCGCATTGACCTGTTCCTACCAAGCATTTCTTTAATATCGTTCGCCTACGTGGATAACGAATCGTATTTGTTGATCCCTGGATTTTCTTATTTTTCAAGACCAAACTTATAAACGTGGATCCTGCTCCTACCTTGAACTTTCACCTTCTCGTGACATAACCCTCGTGCACAACCTCCTAATACAGAACCTACTGCTTCCCGTGGAATATTTCGAGAGCGAGAGATTTTTCGAATCTCGAGTTGAGACGCGTTACAGCGGGTAGATATTGCGGGATATAGGCACACCGTTCACTTTCCCAATATAGTTAGAGCGAGTACACGATCCCCTGCATGGTATAGGAATAAGAGGCGAGTATTGTATTCCGCTTATGGTCAAGGAGTGCGCAAAACCCGTCCCAGGGCGGCGTGACTCGCCAGCCTCGGTGCACTTAACAAGTGCCTTATTTGCTGAACGACGAGTATGCTTTTATGCGCGCCGGACCGGTGTAGTTTTCATGCCGGTGCAGAAATGACCCAGGTGAGAACCGTGCGAGTTTGTCACCTGAGAATGCGGACAGCGTGTCGGCTATTAAGTACTTTCGTTTCGCGAAACAACCTCCGTTCGCTGTCTCCTATCACAGTTCCAACTTTTCGATCTTATCGTGACACGGAGTAGGAGTCTAACGTGTTCTAGCTCTCCATCTCCATTCCCCTCCCTCTCTTTCTTTCTGTATCTCGATCGCACGAAACAGAGATCCTCATGCCTCGATCCACGTTCGGTTCATTCATGGCTCGGTGTATTTTCTGAATACAACAGAGACTATTTCGAGCGCGCGACGATTCTTTCGGGAGATGCTCTATCGGCTATTAACGGCTATCGGTCATTTACGTGAACGACGCCCCCACTCCAATATTTATTTAGCCGCAACGCGTATCGAGCTGTTCCTCCGTGTCGATCGTCTGCGCTGGATCACAATAAGGCCTCGCTTATCGGCTTTGGCATTGCGAATGATCGACGTGGCTCTGCTCTTTATCGGTTTCGTTCACCTTTCGAGACATTATCGCTTGGTCGCAACTCTGAAATCAATTGCTTCTCCTCCGAAGCGAACCGATACGGGAAATTCGTATCGCGATTCTATCGTTCGAAAACGCGTGTATTTCAGATCTTTTGTAGTTGCTTCAACAATTTGATCGTTCGAATCGATTTTCGTACAAGAGGCATAGTAACGCGAGAGGAAAAGGTTCGAATTCTGATCGGTCGGTCTCTCGTGAATTCAGCTCGAAATTGGTGTTAGTTCCAGATCGTCGGTCGTCCCTTTACTCTCGAAAATAAGAACACGGGGAAGAGGCGTCCGCAGCGGTTGCGGCAAGAATAATAGCAAAGGATACAAGGGGCGCTGACGGTCGACAAGCAAAAAACCCCCCACGAAAGCCAGCTCGCTCCGAATACCGATGGTAGACGGCCGATTTCGAATTTTCGAGGGAACGTTTCTTGCACGCAGTCGACCATCCGTGTCGGAAATAATCGGTGCGGTTTGTCGGCAGGATGAGATGTTCGCGCGAGACGAGGTGAGGGCACGTTTTCGTCTCGCTTCGATCGCCACGAAATATCTCTTCCTTTTGATGCACTGAGAGATTTCTTCTCGGCAGGAAACGTGTCGGGTATCGACACGCTGTATCCGCGGTTCAGCGGCTCTAATATATTAGGGGGGCCCATAAGTAATCAATTATTTTGAAATCTAAAACAAACTTTGTAGTATATTCAAGTTTTTATTTCTTTATTTATCATATAATCTCCATCATTATCAGGGACAGTTTGCCATCTTTCCTGCAAATTTTCAATGCCCCACTTATAGAAATCCAAGGTTCGTGAAACAAAATATGACCCAAGGTGCCTCCTTACATCTTCTGCGAAAGTGAATGTTTTATTTCTTAAATAATGCTCCAGAGATCTGAAAACATGATGGTCAGAGGGAGCAATATCCGATGAGTACGGGGGGTGCGATCGGTAAAACTTCCCATTGCAATTTTTTGATTTTTTTCCTGAGTGAGTTTCGACGTATGGGGCCGGGCATTGTCAATTTGCAGTATTACACCATTTCTGTGGACTATAGATGCCCTCTTTCTAAATAGTTCTGAATACAGCCGTTGTAATTGCTGACAATACAACTCAGCAGTAACTGTTTCTCCAGATTTCAACAACTCAAAGTGAATTATGCCACGACAGTCCCACGAAATGCACAGTAAGTGATAAGCTAGGTTTAGGGGTTGATTTGCGGTTTGATGTGTAGAAAGCTATTGCTTGGAACGCTTTATGTTATCATAAAGAATCCATTTTTCATCTCCGGTAACGATACTCTGTTAAGAAATGGATCTCGACGAAATCTGGATAGCAATGAAGTGCAAATTGATGGACGAATATTCTTGTTGGTCTCAGGTAATGACGCGGTACCCATATTCGTTGCCTACATTCCTTTCCCATTTCGTGTATATAGGTGCCTATGTATAGTTGACTATGTGGACTCAAGGCTTAAGGATAATTCTTGTATACTTAATTTTGGATCAGCTTCCACTAGAAATTTTAGGTTGTCGTTATCAAATTCAATTGGTCGTCCACTTCGAGGCCTGTCAGAGAGACATTGTTGACCTTCGATACATCTCCATAAACGTCGCAAATTTTCTTTGTTGTTACCGTTGCATTAAATCCCGCATGAAAATGAAAAAGTATGCAATGACGAATATGATCCTCGGAAGGTACGGACACCACCATTTTATTACAGGGTTGTAAAAGAAAATTATACTTTTTAGAATATTTCGAACACAGGCTGCTTTACCGAAAACTGTAAAATAATACGTGTTTCCTCTTCAAACGATGGGTACTGAACTAAAGGCAAAACAAATTCTTTGCCAATAATTGATTACTTAAGTAACCCATAATTATGGGTACTCCTAATAGTAGTTCGAGCAGATTCGATTACGCGAATCTAAATCTTAATGTATCTCACGTTGAAAACCAAATTAAATTTCCCTCAGCATCGAAGGGATCGATTAATTTCCGTCGCGGGTCCTGCGACGCGAAACGAACGACTAGAAGTTCGAGTCGTTGCCGCGCCGCGTGTCGGGAGAACAGGTTTACGTTTCAGATAAGGCGAAGCGTTATCGATTCTAATTACAAAACGGATACAATTTCGCGAGTGTTCCGCGCGAAATTGCACGACGAACCAATTTGCTCGGAGCCGCGCGGATCGTCGCCCCTCGTCGGTAGCAAAAGGTAGCTGCTCTCTGTCGCGTTTAATTGCCGAGCCTGGCTAGAAAATGCGAGCGTGCCGTAACCTAGTGCGAGAGACGGCACCGGTCGTTCGTAATCAATTTCCGGAACTCGTATTTAACGCTACATTAAAGCGCCGCTGGATGAACCCGGTCTGCTTTGTGGTCGCGCAGCGGAATTCATTGTGCAACCAGCGAAGTCGCGGACAATTGAAGAGAACTTGACAAAAACAATGATCTTGTTTCGGGGCGTATCGATAATCGGCAGGGAATCACGTTCGGAACTCGATGACTCGTCTTCAGCATCGCCGTCGAGATTGCTACTTTCCGACTATAATTATCCGTACGGTAGCGCCGAGGATTGATCCGGCGCGGCTTGGCGTCCGAACGAAGGAATCGTCGGACCAACTGTTATCGTGTTCGGTATCAGCAGCAGCCAAGGAACACGAATGTCCGGAGGTGTACACGCGAGGAGAACGAGAATAAGAATGAGACGAGAGAAAGGGGGGTTCGAGCGCGACTCCCAGCTTCGAAACGACAAGGAAACCGCGGTGTGTCGGTAGCGGGTCACGAGATCGGTTCGCGTCGCGTTTAATTGACGGTTATAAAATGCATCGAGAGAGAGAGAGAGAGAGAGAGAGAGAGAGAGAGAGAGAGCGTGCAATCGAGAATAATTTGAAGCAAGCGAGCTCCAAAGAGGAGAACCGCGATACCGCATGATTCCTATAATTTTCAGGGCTCGTGTTTGACAAAATAACAAGTGGGTGGGTGTCGGTTTTCACACCCGCGGCTCGACGGGGCCTCTTCGGGGAATGTAAAAAAGGGCAGAACACGAAACCGGTCCCGATGGATCTTTGTTATGCCGGGGCCTCCGCGTCCTCTCTCGCCCGCACGCTTCCTCGCTTGCTCGCCTCTCGCGTCTCTGAATAAGGACCAACTGCGCCAGGATCGTAGCTAGCGAACGCTCAACCCTCGCCCCATCGACGATCCAGCCAATTTTCTCTTTTCGGTCGTCGATCGTTGCACGCGTTTCGCCTTCGCGTCGTCCGTTCGTCGAAGCGCGCAAAAAACGATCGACAACTCGTCTTACTATGTGCGGTCGCGACGAAAATTCAACAGGTTTTCCCGACTTACGGGGCGAGTTGATGCGCGTCATAATCGCAACCGGTCCAAATACGGCGCGACTTCGGTTCGTTAACTTATTTAGCTCGGTGTTGCATCATGACCGATTAAAATTGGATGTAAGTCCTGCCGTCTCGTACGGTTGCGCGTGGGCAGGTTCGCGTTCGTTTCGAGCAATACCAAAAGTTCTGGAGGGCCTCGAGCAACTTCATGAAACACGGTCCATCTACTCGAAAAAGAGAGAGGGAGAGATAGATAGAGAGAGAGAGAGAGAGAGAGAGAGAGAGAGAGAGAGAGAGAAGGAGCGAGCAATCGCTGGTCGTCGAGTTAAAGTTCAATATATTCCAATTTGTCGCGGTAGGCAGATAGGAGGGACATCGGTCTCTCGGCTGGTTTCCTTCTCTATAGCCGAGGCCCGTTTCTCTCGGGCTCCAAATCGGAGTCGGCGGGACCGCTTTGATCGAGCACCAGTGGCCTCAATTCACACCTGACTTTTAGCGATAAAAGCCGGCTCTAAAGATATCGTTATCCCGGTCGAGCAACACGAGCCACGCTCGGTCGAAGGAAAGGAAACGGTTATCGCTGCAGGTAGCCCGCTCTTACGCACTTAATCGAGCGAATTCATTTCGTCCCGTGTCCTTGCCTTCTCTTTTTTCGCTGCTAAACGTTGCCAAGCCCCCGGCATGCTTCGCACTGGGTCGGGTCGCGTCCACGCGATCGATCCTCGACGGAAATCGTCTGAAATGATTTCCTGTTTCAGGACGAAAGAACCGAATTCGCGGGGCAGAACAATTGGTCTAGAAAGTTATGTTACAAAGAGCAACGCGGAAAAATAAGGGTCAAACGAGAGGAAGCTGAAATTTGCATAAGTAAACGGCGACGTAATCTTCCGTGCCGGATTGCAACAGCGGGAGAGGGGGACGGACGATTTCGGGAATCGGTGACAGCCGAGAAGCATGATTTATAGTCGTAATCTCGTGATGCGGGTTTCCGTTGGTACTTACTCGTCGAGCTGACCGTGGACGTTCGTCGACCACGCCGCGTTCAGATCGAATACGAGGAACGGTCGAGAGCGCATCGGTCCCTCTCCGCTAAATAGACGCAATTACGATCGATTATCCAATGTGCCGTCCTACCGACTAATCTTGACCAAGGAACGTTCGAACGATGTACAACACTCGGCGTACACAGCGAGAGTATGCGTCGCCCGAAAAATACTCCTCTTCACTGTTCTTTCGCAACGAGCAATTTACGCGTCCATTCGGTAATATTCGAAAGCGTGGTAACTCGAGATTTATTCGTCGAGCGTGTCAAAGCCATCCAAGTATACAACGATCGCGTCTGGGGTCCCATAAATCTAAAAAGGGCAAAGTATTGTTCGCAGGAGGAAGCGTCCAGGTCTGGTAAACACGTGTACGATACACGAACTTTCCGCACAGATGTTTAGGATTATTCCATGCAGGAACGGCGCATGGGATCGAAGAGGATTCTCCTTCTCCCTTTAGCGAACACGATCCGTGCAGCAAACCGTATCTAAAAGATAACTCGTGGTCAGGCGCGGAGGATCGCGAGGGACAGAGAGCGCGGGGTGTCGAAACTGAACGTGCACGAGCCTGGAGCAGATCTTGCGGTTGAATAGAACCGGGGCTGATGCGGTCGTAGTCGGAGGGGCGAGGACTGACCCAAAGCTCGGGACGCCACGGCACGTTAAGGCCCAGACATGGTTTTCGCTCTTTTGTGGCTCCGTACGACGTCGGACCGCCGCGCCGCGCCGCACCGCGCCGCACCGCGCCGAATGAAATATACTTCCAGCTCGTACGGCCCTCGTAACTGGCGCCAAACGGATCGAGATTTTCGGCCCCGCCATGCCAGGGCCGTCTATACGCGCCTCGCCGCATCTCTCCCACTTTGCGCATCTCTTTCTCTCTATCGCTCTCGGTCTCGGGTCGGCTCGCATTTATTTTCTGGTTGGTCCGTTCGTCGGCCGAGGCGAGAACGCGTTAAACGATCTTCGAGACGGACTTACGATCGCCTTACGGTCCCCCCAATCCACCGATCCAACTTCGAAACGCCTTTCGAATTTCTGGTTGCTCTTTTACCGTCGCTTCGTTTCGCTTCGAACGGTCGGGCAGAACTCATCTCGGCGAGTAAGCGATACGGAAGTCGACGAGCGGTGCGAACCGATTTGCGTAGTTCGCGCGGACAACGTTGTTTCGTTTGATAGACGACAACGCGCGCACGAGCGAGCGGGAGGTGGTAATAGCACGATGGTAAAAAGAGACCACGTGAATCCGATCGTGGTAACTATGTTTCCCATCGAGACACGAGACGCGAGAGCGAACCTGTTCTTTTGTCAACTCACTGCCTGTCTCCGGATGAAATATATTTCCTCCCCCTACGGGGCGATGCGAGGCGAAGCGAAACGAAACGAATGGATCGTGATTTCGGGGCCCGGCGGACTGCCCTCTCCTGCTCTCCGGCTTCATTGTTGGCCATTGTCGCGGGTTTAGGCTCCTCGAACGGCCGAACCGTGCCAGGCCCGGTCGAGACGTGACGAAGCGAGGCGAGATCTCCGTCGCCCGACGCCCGCCACCCGCTACCCGCTACCCGCCAGCCGCCACCCGCCATCCACCGACTGCATAAACGAATAAGAGTTCGCAGAAAAGAACCGACCGATTCTAATCCCGAAATCCGGTTTCAAGCACGCCGGATTGTCCTCCGCGCCGTCTTCTTTTTTCGTTAACACGAAGCTCGAGTTCCAGCCTCCGGTGGGCTCAGATTCGACGGCCGACCGTGGACACCTTTTCAAATGCTTTTTGAGATCGTCGCCGTACTCAGGACAGGTGCGGCTAGCCGACGATTCGTGATCACAAAATCAGCTGAATCGATGGTACATACTGGTGGAAAGAGATCGTCGAACGTTGCCGGCCGATTCGATAAAGTCGTGAAATTAATAAAGCCGGTGGTGGTCGGCGTTCGGCGTTCGGCGTTCGGCGTTCAGCGTTCGGCGCGGCGGTTCCTGCGGTCGGAGGGCGTAGCGAAGCGACGTGGTGCGGCGTGACAACGTTCATGATATACGATATTACGATAATTATGCAGGCTTCTTTATCTTATCCCCATAGTTCTCCTCGAGTAAGCAGATTTATGGCGATCTCTGGGTGTGCGTCCAAACGACCTCGGTACATACTCGGACGGACCTCTCTCTCTCTCTTCCTCTCTGCTCGCGATAATATGACTCGCTCGCGATCGAGCCTCTAATTGCATGTACGCGCGGACGATAACGAAGGGAACGCGCGTGGCGTTCGGAGGCGACGACTTTCCACTTTTGTCCGAAGCGCAGTTTTTATCGACTGCAGCGCGTCTCCGTGTCCCCCTGCGATAGTCGACCCCCCGTGCATGAGAAGCATCAGACGCCGATCGAGAGGAACGCGAGAAACGTTTCTTTGTCGCTTCCTCGATTTATATCTGTTCTTTCTCTTGCCTTCTATGTTTGGAAAGCTTGCAACATCCTCGATAAGCGCTTGTCGCGATAAAATCGGCGGTTCCCACCGACTCGCTCACGCTCGTAAGTATGATTCGACCGTTGGCGTTTTTCCTCGCGCGCGAAATCTTTCGCGGAGCGAGCCGGAAATTCTGTCGGCAGAATTTGTTTACCCTGTTTTTGTATTTAGCGTTTATCCTCAGCGACCCTCAGCGTCTTACCTGCCTAGTATTAGGGGTACCCATAAGTAATCAATTATTTGCAAAGAATTTGTTTTGCCTAGGTTTTGGTTCTGTACCGATCGTCGAAGAGGAATTCTTTTACAATTTTCGGTGAAGCAGTCTGTGTTGAAAATATTCTGAAAAGTATTATTTCTTTTTACAACCCTGTAATAAAATGGCGGCGTCCGTACCTTGCGAGGATACCATATTCGTCATTGAATACTTTTTCATTCAGGCCTCGAAGTGGACGACCAGTTGAATTTGATAATGACACCCTAAAATCTCTAGTGGAAGCTGATCCAAAATTCAGTGTACACGAATTATCGAGAAGCCTTGGGCCCACATGGTCAACTATACAAAGGCATCTACACGAGATGGGAAAGGCATATGGGCAAGGAATATGGGTACCGTATCAGTTATCTGAGAGCAACAGAATATTCGAGAATATTCGTCGATCAATTTGCACTTCATTGCTACCAAGATTTCGTAGCCGAATATCCATTTCTTAGCAGAAATCGTTATCGGAGATGAAAAATGGCTTCTTTATGATAACACAAAGCGTTTCAAGCAATAGCTTTCTGCAAATCAAACCACAATATCAACCCCTAAACCTAGCTTATCACTTAGAAAGGTGTTACCGTGCATTTGGTGGGACTATCGTGGCACAATTCACTTTCAGTTGTTGAAACCTGGAGAAACAGTTACTGTTGAGTTATATTGTCAGCAATTACAACGGCTGTATTCAGAACTATTTAGAAAGAGGGCATCTATAGTCCACAGAAATGGTGTAATACTGCAAATTGACAATGCCCGGCACCATACGTCGAAACTCACTCAGGAAAAAAATCAAAAAATTGCAATGGGAAGTTTTACCGATCGCACCTCCCGTACTCGTCGGATATTGCTCCCTCTAACTACCATCTTTCCAGATCTCTGGAGTATTATTTAAGAAATGAAACATTGCTTCTGTAGAAGATGTACGGGGTACCTCGAGTCATATTTTGCTTCAGGAACCCTGGATTTCTATAAGAGGGGGATTGAAAATTTGCAGGAAAGATGGCAAACTGTCCTTGATAATGAGGGAGATTATATAATAAATTAAAAAATAAAAACTTGAATTTATTACAAAGTTTGTTTTAGATTTCAAAATAATTGATTACTTATGGGCCCCCCTAATATAATCTGATCCTAACCCAGCTTGTCACGAGCAGTTCGTCGCAGGGCATCTTTTCGATCCAGACAGATCGCGAGCAGCATCTCTGCGATTCGAAAGCATCGAGATCTTTGACGATGAACGAACTTGCTCGCGTGCTAGCTGGCGAAAATTTGAGACGCGGTTGTCGCTTGTAACTGGATCGCATCCGGTGGAACGAATAATCACGGCAATTAATGTTAATTGCGTACGATCGAAGAGCGTTACCGTTCCGTCTCGATCGTTGTCGCGTTCGCGCTCATCCGCGTGTACTGTATACGGAGTGTACGCGTATTACTCGACCCGCCACCAATTAACAAGACGATGCGGCGACTATTTCCAGTAATTATCAATCGGCCGTTAGTCGGCGAGAGAAACGGGCTTCCTTTGTCCACCTCGCCTCCGCCCATCCGTATTCCTGCAACGCGATACGCACGAAGAGAAATCGCGATCGTTCCTGACGTCGGAACTGAGATGTCGAGGATGTACGTTGGATTCGAGGAAAACGGGTCCGTCCTGAAAGCAAATCTGACCTAAAATTGCTGTTCTACCAGCTAGTCGAGAGGTTAACTAACCCGTTGACCGGTTCTCTCTCTTGCTCTCGACGTTCGTTAGCCCTTGGCCGGCTACGAACGACGTTTACGCTCGTTCGGAGGTACGAGAGAAATCGGTTGCGGCAGAATCGGCGATGTTAAATGGACAACGGACGATCGGGAAACGCGGTAGTCATTGTGCCTCGCGTAGGTAGTCATTCGTGCGTTTCGGTGATACAGAGACAAATCGAGTCGCAACGACTCCAAAACCAATCGAGAATTCAACGCGACGATAGATTCGTAGAAAGTCGAGCGACGCTGAATTCGACCGATCAGGCACACGGCTCGTCGGACAGGAGAGATCGCTCCGCGCTCGCCGCCGCGTTCCGCATATAGAAGACGACGCTGAACAACGTGGCATCGCGATTCCATAAAAGCTTCGAGAATCATTTCTAAAAATATAATGATCGACGTCCTTACGCGAGCAAGCCGACCAGCGTGCCGTGAATCAATCTGGATCGATGGATCCCGCGAAGGAAAAGGCGGCCGACAGGGGACAGGGGACAGGGGGCAGGAAACAGCCGAGACAGGTTCTCCGTGGAAATTGTTGCGTTGGAAACGTACACTCGCCTCGAACGGCGATGGTCCGAGCAGGGTTCGCCGAAGCAGGGAATCGGTCGAAGCCTGGCGCGCGACTTTCTCGTGGACAATATGCCTTTGTCGAGGGAAGGGAACGGCCTCCGTTAATGGGCATTCGATTACAATCCACAGTGGTCGCTCTGTGGCTCTTACTTTTTTCGTTCCGCGGGTGCATCGTTTGCTCGCAACCTTTCCCTGGATATCTTTTTACGCTCGCTGAAAAACTGGACGAACGGATGAACGGGCTGATTTACGGACAACCGCGACAACGCGGCGGAGGATCAATTACGTCTCGACGCGAACAATAACCTGGAGGGTAAGACCGTCGAAGCATCGGGCCATTTAATCGTTTCGATCCCGACTATGTCCTTCGACGAAAGCGCCCGTAATCACCGGTTACATCGAAAACGTTAGGCGATGTTTCTTCACGGGATGAACGATCGGCAAGCATCGTGGGCGATGAGGGTTTCGCGGAGCAAACACGGGAGCTGAGATATCCCAAGGCGGGAACGAGCTACGTTAGCAATTAACCGGTAATCCGATATTGATAGCAGTACCGGAGCGGCGGAGAATGTAACGAAGCGCGACGCGTACCGCTAATCGTAGCACGGCAATCGGCAACGCATACGAGAGCCAGTTAGGAACGGTCGCGCAGAGTCTCGCGCGTAAATGCACGCGCGGCGTGTTAATGTTTGAAAGCGCAGCGTGATGCGCGCCCCCGTGGCGTGCGTGTACTCCGGCCAGTCGTCTTGTTCGCCTCGATCGCCGAAACGGCGCCGTTCAAGTGCGAATGCACCACTTTCGAAACACACGGCACCGCCTTTCTCTCCGATTCTTCTCGTTTTTTCTGCTACTCGCATCCTTTTCTCTCTCTCTCCCTCTCTCTCTCTCTCTCTCTCTCTCTCTCTCTCGCTGTCTCTCTGTCGATTGGGTGACTTACAATTAATCACCGGCGTAAGCGATGCTCAAACACCGGCGACTCCGCACGGCCGTCGTTGCGATCTTAATGTTAATTGCAACAGCTCTGCGACTTGTTTTCTAATTTCGATCGGATCGTTATCAGATACCGGGAAACACGTACGCACCGCGAGGTTGCGTTAAATCTTTTCCGCTTGTACACTCGGTGAAAACGAGTTTGCACGGTTATACCTCTCTGCGGCGATAGTCGAGCAACTACAAGCAAAGGCAAAGGGAGGGTTCGATCGGTCGTTTCGAGGATCGCAGCGGTTTCTCAAGCCCGCTATCCTCGCTCACCCGGTTCTACGAAGAAAAAGATTCACGATTCTAGTAGGGTTCTAGTTTCCGCGGCGACGCGCCACGCATAGACATTCGCGCCTTTCCAAGGAGCCGCTTCTACTCCGACCCTCCCCGTGGCTTCTCGCCGTTCGCTCTGGAGCATCGGTGCGACTGCGACTGATGCGAGCGGCTCGCGAGCATGCTCGACAACAGAGAACCCGAGAGGGAGAGTGAGAGAGAGAAAAAGGGAGAGAGCAAGAAAGAAAAATCTCCGGGACCGTGGTCGTCGTGTCGCGGCACGGTGGCGCCCGTAGGGCGCCGTCGCACACTCCCCGTTAGCTACGCTGACGGGCCAGGGATGTAGCCTCGGACCGATTCCAAGCTTCCGCGGACAGGGACCGAGGCCGAGCCTTTTCCAAATATCTCCCCGATTCGACCGGTTCACCCGGTGTCGACGACGACAACCACGAGCTATCTCGTCGATTCTACTTTGCATATGAGCCGTTTATTTTGAAAGTGGCCAAAGTCCACTTATACTTAAATTGAGATATTTAAGGGT
Source organism: Seladonia tumulorum (assembly GCA_913789895.3). Lineage (NCBI taxonomy): Eukaryota > Metazoa > Arthropoda > Insecta > Hymenoptera > Halictidae > Seladonia > Seladonia tumulorum. The sequence goes on from OU565267.1 coordinate 31,447,547, forward strand.
TTGTGTTTCAATAAAATTCAAAATATACGTATAGGATACCAATGTGTCATACTGCCTAAATGTATCTAAAACAGTTAAATTTATAATTCCTATTAAAATCATAGCAATGATTAAGTGTGTTAATATATTAGTGTTATAATATGTGTTTTCTTGCCAAAAATGGAGTTAAGTCACTTTTAAAGTTAACAACCAGATTCGTTATAAAACATTTATTTGAAAGAGCCCAAGTCCATTCGACATAATTTAAAATACTTCAAATTGAAAAAACAATACTCAATTTACTTTATATATCTTTACAACACTTAAAAAACACAATTTATGCAGTTCAGGACATTTTCTAACTACATAAATTACATAACAATTCACTGCTATTTCTACATTTTGTGTATGTTGTCTACATAATGTACATTTTGTCTACATGATGCTCCGGTGGTATGTATCCAGTATAAACGCATATCGGAATCGGTTCGGCGGTCCGACATTCTCGGGAAGAATGAAGAAACGGAACCGTACCGTGCCTGTGCAGATAGTATTATTTCAGTTGCGATTGCAGCGATTATAACTTCTTTGTTACTCATCATTTCTTAGAAGAATAAAGATACACTTATTGCATGCTTATGTATTTTCCAATGGCTATGCATATACTGACAATAAGAAGATAGCATTTTATTTCGATTTAATAGAGATTAATAATTATACCACGAATCTGTATGCAAAGTAAAAATCGTTTGTATTCATTGCAAGACATAGAAACCACGTAGAAATTTATTCCTCTTTCCAATAGATTTATTAAGTTGTAAGAAATGTATTGACACTCTTAAATTCCGGTAATCTTTTCACTGTTTCAAATAACACCCACCCATTTCTGCTATAAATGCATAAAATCCGCAGACTATTAATAACGTATATTCAGTTGAAACTGTTCGAAATCTTCATCACGAGTCTGATGTCGATGTTATAGCATAAGGGGTTAACAAGTAAAATCAAAGGCTGTCGCTTCGATCGGTCGTTACTTTTATTCGCCTTATCGAGTACTATCCCGTACGGTGATCATCAGCTTATAGACTATAACGAGTTGACGGGTCAAGAAACTGTACGCGCGAGCAACAACAGGTGGTTCACCTGTCGACGAAAAAGAAAATGACTCACGATAGGATAGGATGGACCAACGCGACTGGTTATTCCCAATATCGAGCAACAACTACCGCTAAATAAATCGAAAGTTGAACGTAGAGAAGCGAATCGCCGATCGAAATGCTCTCCGCCGACTAGATTTTCCGCATAGCGTTCCCGCCCACCTAGCTGCGCACGTATCCACGACCACGCAGGTATCGGTGCCACGGATGGTTGCAAGCACCGAGGACCGAGGGACTGGCGCATAGGGGTAGCGCTACCCCAAACGTAGGTATGCGCATAGTTCGCCGGTATGATGTATTATATTATATTATTACGGGGACCCATAAGTAATCAATTACTTTGAAATCTAAAACAAACTTTGTAATAAATTCAAGTTTTTATTTTTTAATTTATTATATAATCTCCCTCATTATCAAGGACAGTTTGCCATCTTTCCTGCAAATTTTCAATCCCCCTCTTATAGAAATCCAGGGTTCCTGAAGCAAAATATGACTCAAGGTACCCCCTTACATCTTCTACAGAAGTGAATGTTTAATTTCTTAAATAATACTCCAGAGATCTGAAAAGATGGTAGTTAGAGGGAGCAATATCCGGTGAGTACGGGGGGTGCGGTAAAACTTCCCATTGCAATTCTTTGATTTTTTTCCTGAGTGAGTTTCGATGTATGGGGCCGGGCAATGTCAATTTGCGGTATTACACCTTTTCTGTGGACTATAGATGCCCCTTTTTTCAATAGTTCTGAATACAGCCGTTGTAATTGCTGACAATACAACTCAGCAGTAACTGTTTCTCCAGGTTTCGACAACTCAAAGTGAATTATGCCACGGCAGTCCCACCAAATGCACAGTAAGTGATAAACAAATTCTTTGCAAATAATTGATTACTTCTGGGTACCCCTAATATATATATATATACCGTGAGTCTAACAAAGATACGTCGATCGGTAATGCAATAGAAAAACGAGCTGAAAAGACTGAAGAGTTTCGAGCGAAGGCAATTAGAAGTTGGACCGCGTGGCTCCGTAAATTCTTGTAAATTGCTGAGCGCGTACTGCGGGACTTTCCGTTTTCGAGGAACTCGAAACGCAGATAAGGTTCCGCTCTTGCGATCCTTCGGAACGGTTGAGAGTATGCCTTCATCTGGATCGTGGTTCGATCGGGGTACCGTGAATCAGAGATACAGAGTTGATACATGCCGTGGCATATCGGCCTGTCTCTGTCTACATTACGGAGTAGGATCGGTGGTCCTTGTCTCGGAGCCGAGCCGACACGAACCGTTCCCCCAGAAAACGGTGAATCCCCACCCGCGGCGACCCGGAGACCGACGAAGTCGAGCGGCCTGCGCTCTGCTGCCGACGCTGACTGCTCTACGTCACAGTGAAGTATGTGCTCTCGAGTGTAGAAAATGGCTGCGCTCTCCGCTACCCCGGGTCGGCGCGGATGTAAATACGGCCTGTGGATCGGCTTGGGAGTGTTTATCGCGAGACTGGTCGGTGGTGAGTAGATCCGTGGCCGTGGGCTATGTGCTGCAGCTGGTACCACACCGATACCGATTCGTGCTCGACGGATTTCCTCGTGGCCGAGAACGAGTCCCGCGAGCAATCGCGAGCACGGACGTGTGTGTTGTGCGGTGCACGACGAGCGAATCGATCGGATGCGGATTCTCTTTCTCGGGCCAGATTCGTTCTTCGTGGCGAGCAACGATCGCTGCCTGCTGGTGTTATGCTAACTGGTGTTGTTCGACCGATCTTCAACTGCTCTCCTTCGACGACTCTGCCTAGTACCCGCCTTCTGCCGCACAGATGTCCGTTGCCCCGCTGATATCTTTCTCGTGCCTCGTCGCTCTTCCCTGGATAGAGAGACCAGAGTCTCGTCGACGGAACGACGAAACGACGGTACACGCGTCGACGTCGTTCGTCTAGCCTAGAGACATTTCTGAGAGATCGTCGTCTGTGATGCGACCTCGATCGCGCCTTCGAGATCTTTGAATTGTTCGCCACGAACCCGAGAGCGAAACTCGGCCGATCATTTAACGTGACAATTTCCGCGGATTCAGCTTGTCTTCTCGTCGAGAAGACTACGCGTTCGCCGTATCTGTTGCCGCACGATACATTCTCGCGAATGGAATCCCAGTGCTAAAGGCATGCACGTCTCCTCTGTTTTCTTATTTCGTCTTTTTCTTCTTTTACCCTCGACTCGCGGAGAAGTCAGACGAAAAAGAGCGTGTTCGTTCTTGTGCGAGGGAGAAAGAAAGAGAGAAAGAGAGAGAACGGGAGGGTGGGGAAGAGCGAGAACGACCAAAAGAGAAAGACGAAGAGGTTAGGCGCTGAAATACCAGTGATGCCGAGAGTCTCGCCGCTTCTGATGCCTCGAGAAGTCCCGGCCCGGCTCGGCCGCTGCCTTCCCTTCCGCTCCTTCGTTCCCGGTGTTTCGACCTTTTTCCAGCTTTTCTTCCTTTTTTCCCCGTTGCCAACCCGAGAAGAGAGCTACTCGTGACATCGTTCGCGTATCGCGATCCTAGCCGCGTGTCCCTTCTGTCTGCCACCGATCCAACATCCCCACGGATTAAATTTAGCCACGCTAAAAGTTGCTTTCTCAAAAACAACCGATCTCTCTCGCCCGATCGAATCCCTGCAATTCGCCTAAACGAATTCGCGCGTTGCTTTCTCTGTCTCTTTTTCTCTCCCTCCCTTCCTCTTGGTTCTCTTATTCTCGTTGGCGATCCGCCTCGCCTAACACGCTCGATTCCCTCTCTCACACACTCTCTCTCTCTCTCTCTCTCTCTCTCTCTCTCTCTCTCTCTCTCTCTCTAGTCTTTCTTCTCGCGAAACCGTCGACGAGATCACGCGTATCGCGTCGGATGTTGGCACATTTTTCTCTCCGATCGATGAAACAACGAATGTAACGAACAGCGAATCCGTTCGAGACCACGCACGTGGTTCGGTTCGCGAGGAATGCTGCCCGGCGCTGATTCATGATAACAATTGGTCCACCGCGGTAACGAGTACCATACGTCGCAACGAGATCCGTTCAAACAACAGATGAGGTACCCAAGTAGATAAATTGTTGCCATTTTAGTACTACTTATCGATTGGACCTGGTATTATGATACGACACTATTGGCAATGGGAATCAAACCGTTACTGTAAATGTCATTGTAACGTTACTAATATCGCAGGAAAAATCTCGCCGCTTATTTATCTCTGGTATTCATTAGTCGACCAATTTTTATCGTCAGCGATGCTGATATTTCAGATAGCGGGATACGAAACTCCATATGGTTATTGGTATACTCCTAGATCTCGTCTGTAGTGAAAACGCCCGATCGCCTCGTTGGGTGTTTTTGGTAAAACGGATTTCCGCGAGAGAAGACGCCGAACGCGAATTGGTTCTCGCAGCTTCCAACTTTATTGACGCCTCTTCCGGCTAACGAGTTCCCCGAGAGAATCGCGCCAACGAGTGACAATGGGATTGGATTACTGTCGGCTGATTGTCCTTCCACGAAAACTATACTCGTAATATTGTTACGCGTACACGCAAAGTCGTTTTCAGCGCGGTTCTCGGATGCGTTATTCATCGCGCGCAAATGCAACCTACAATTACGCTCGACGTATGCGCCAGCCAAAAACGTATATCGTCGCGAACCACGCTCACGCTTCGGCTCTCTGCAGTTCTGCAGCCGTCGCGTACTCTCTAATTTACCTCGCCGAATTATAGAACAACCAGTTCACATTTCGATGCGAAATGTTATGTTTCTCTTGATCGACCGGGGCCATCAATGTCAACGCTGAAAAATAAAATCAATGAAAAACCTTGCAACCGGTATATATATACATATATATATATACATATATATATATATATATATATATATATATATATATATATATATATATGTATGACGTGTCAACGCGCCCTTATACGCAAAAAAGCCCGCGAAATCCATCCACTCGATGTTTACGTAGTCACTAGCTGGTCAATACTACCATTCGCACGCGATTCCGCTTCGACTTTTTTCTCCTCGTCCCTGCGCTGTTTTTTCTCCATTTCCAATTTGATTCCGATTCAGATTTCCAATGTGTACAAGATGCGACGATTGAATTCCCGGAAGAACCGCATAATTCTGCTTGTACGTGTTTTACTTAGCGTGCGCGTAAACCGCGAGTCTCTTGAGTCATTCATTGGTTGGCAATTAGATCATTCTACTTCGACACATATGTACGTGGCTCCCTGCGATTTCTGCCTTTTCACAAAAGAAAAGTTTACGTCAATTAACACTAAACCTACCATCGCCGGTCAAAATGACCGGTTCAAGATTCTATATTTTACAATTACTGAAATTATAAAGATGATTTCGTGGAAATAATTGAATGAATATATTTAGTAGAGCATGTATTATAATACGAACCCCACAAAATCCAAATAAATTCAATCTCGTAATTTTTATAAGACCACATATAACTATTGACTTCTAAGGCTCGGTAGGTTTAGTGTTAAAAATTATACCTTGTACTAGCGTTTCGTTCAACGAAACGTTGAAGGACCCGTATGAACGATTCTTGATTTTTCCGATGGTTGGCGGTCTGTCCGCGATAAACACAGTAAATATTCATTGACAAGTGCCCGAACACTTTGGAACAAGTGCCTCTCCCTCCCGCTCGAGTCAGATTGCCGCATGCCGGTCCGAAGCGGTCGGTTAATTGGCGCGAACGCGCTTCTCCGATCACGAAGGATCACGCTCTTCTCTCCTCTCCTGTCCTCACGGTTTTATTCTCGTCGCGGGATAAGAACAGGTGTTCGCGTCCTGTTTCCCTCGTTCATCGTGAAATTTAGATTTAATCATCAGGCTACCGAGAACGATCTCGGCAATTGCAACGATCGCTCGCGTTTACGACCGACCTGACGGTGGGGCAAAGGACCGGAGGTCTAGTTTTCGGTGCGACCTATTTTTCTTTCAAATTGAAATAATTCCCGATCCAATTTACAGCTCTGCGTGTCAACCTCGGATGCTCGCTCTTCTAACAAACTAGTTGCTCAGTAGCGATTCCCTGGAGGTTGTAGGTGTGGAACGACGGCTTATCACTGATATTTCTGTATGCGACGCTGATAAACAGCGCGTCTGGTTGTAACGCAGCGACGCGCGCGATTCATTGAATCCTTCTCACGAGATTACAACCGACTACGCGATTGTTTCGCTAAAAACTACTGTTTCGACACGGCCACCATATTACGCGCATATACGTTCGTTCGGTGTTCGGGTATCCTCTTCCTTTCGCGTTCTCTTTCGCAAAAAGAAACGTGATCGTCTCGCCTTGCCTCGTCTCGTCTCGTCTCGTCTCGTCTCGTCTCGCCTCGCCTCGTCCCGCGTTCCTACAGAGTAGTTTCCTTTCCTTCTTTCTCAGTTCTTTTTTTTCCCCCGTTGCAACGTGTCGTGTCCTTCGTTACACGCCGAGTGCAGCTGTAGACTTCTATTAGCGACCGCGGGTGAGTCCTCCGCGGCGTGCCGCCTCAGCGTTGGACAATTTAATTAATTGACGGAACATCATCGATGGAAAAGTACACGCCGGTCGCGTCGTTTTCGTTTGATGTCGTAAGATATCGCCTGGCAGACCATCAGGCTCCCCCAGCAAGATGTAGTCTCTAGCAAGCGAAAGAAAATTTTAGCTTGAACTCTCATAGTTTCGTCGCGTGCGAACCCTTGCTAGAACGATCTACTCGACTTTGCGAGCTAATAAAAGGGAATCGTCCTCGAGCATGAGAGACGCGGTTCGCCTCCCTGGGAAAAGGATGGCCAATCGTGTAACCGGTGATTTCCTTGTACGGCGGTCGGGTGGCCGCCTCGGGCCAAGAAACTGGCTGCTAGGAAACTCGCAAGCCGCGCGCACGCTCTTGGAAAACTCTGATTCAAGGTCTGATCATTGATTCTTGAAATGCGCGTGGAATCGGGAACATGTCGGACGAGTCGAAACAATTATCGTACCTTGTGTGTGTATGTGTCTCTCCTTCTCTTTCTCTCGGTATCTGTTTGTCAAAGTATTTTTCTGTCGTTGTAGAATGGTATCTTTCTACGTTGGAGATTGAAAGTAACATGGTGCCACTCGGGTCACAGAGAGACAGAGGGAGAGAAAGAGATAGAACGGGAGAAAGGTGAAGAGAATACGTGGAACGGGTTCAGAACGCATGGAGCATCGATCCGTCATCCAGATATTCGGGGATATAAATAGAACGGTCACCGTAAAATAGACACGAGGGAGTAATTCCGCGACAGAAGATAAGCTGTCTTCCTAGCCGTTTCCAGGCTTCACTTTTCTTCCTGTTCCTCCATTCGGTCTCGATTTAGCATTGCTCGGTCACGGGATAGAAAACGATTCGATCTCTCGACGAACTAACCTTTTATCATTTTGTTTTCGAATTTCTCTCCGGTGGATTTCTTCGTGAATCATTCGTTTCGATATTCCCGCTCTCCTCGATCTGGTTATTTGCGACTCGCAGACAGGCAGGGACATGGCAGCAGAGCGATTCTTGAAACATTTCACATTCAAACTCTCCCTCGAGACACGCATCATAAACTTTGTACTCTTTGTTTACTGGCACGACGTGATTCTTCGTCATTTTTACGCATGGCAGATAACCTTAAACCATATTTGCTCGCCCCATCGTACTTTCGCGTATCGATCTTCCATCTGCAGCAGCGTACTCATAATCAGATCTGTGTATTTACAAACGGTCTTATTCCGTTCCTCTACTATCGCGTTCGCGTCTCCGATAGAAGACGAGAAAGAAATCGAGAAACGCGAATAATAGTTTTCTGAATGAACGCTTGCGCGGCATATCTACTCGTACTTACTTAGATATATGTATATATGTATATGCTCGGAGACTCGCTTTCTGTGGAAGCACCGTGGCATAGAACTGCGCGCCAGTTTCTAGACGCTTCAAAAATCGATCTGTATATCATCGACCTCGATCGCTATTACGCGGTTACATTCGACTTTGCAATCATGACGCATTCAGTTATCGACTCCTCTCTAATAAACTTGATACTTGATTGCTCGATGCAATCGATGCACCTTCGAATTCCTTCTGCTCTTCGAGATTACGACTGGGACTTTTTCAAAAGCACGAGCTTGACAAACGATAAAAATATTAGGACTCGACTCGAAGGGAAATTCGAAGAATCCAAAAAATCATAGAAAGAGACGACTGGCTCGAGATTAACGCGTGCGTATACGCGTATACATGAGAGATTTCTGTTGGTTGCAAGGGGCGCACCTTCCGCTTATTTGTTGCAGCAGCTCGTGTCGTAGGACGCAATGGCCGTCCGCCTACGCGACACGTCGTAACTCGTCGAGCAACCTCCTCCCAAATCCGCCCAGTACGACTGAGTGAGCTTTCCACTCGGCGTCAGTTATCGTTCGGTTGCTTATCTCGCGCAGATTTTCCTCGCTGTTGTTCGCTTAACCTGTCTTCGACGTATTCTCGCTTCTCGCTGCCCAGAAGTACACCGTTACTCTTCATTGTTTTTGTTTACTTTTATATAACCTCAAAGATGCGACACCGTTCGTTTCGCGTTACCGTTCGAACAGTTCCACCGTGAAAAGACGACATTGGAAATGACGGCAGGTGGTCCGTGCCCCGATCGTTTTACTCGAAACGATGGATCTGCAGGTAATAGATAGATAATCGTACGTTTCGTTTTCCAGCTCTGGGAATCACATGTTACTGCGAAGGACACTGCCCGGACGATCGGCAGAATGGAACGTGCGAAGGAAAACCCGGAGGGCATTGTTTCAGTGCGGTGGAAGAAGTTTGGGACACGGATGCAGGGGAGTACGTGCCAGAGTGGTCATTCGGTTGTTTACCACCGGACGAACAAGGCTTTATGCAATGCAAAGGAAACCTTGTGCCTCACTTACAAGGGAAAAGTATAATATGTTGCAACAAGAGCGCGTTATGCAACAAAGATATATTTCCCGAATACAAACCTAGGCCGACGGCAGCACCGAATCCTATGGCCATAGCATCCGGCGCGCCACTTATAATATTGGCCACTATTCTCTCCGTATGCCTAATGGTAATTTCAATAGCTATGGTAATTATATACCATAGATACAGAAGGAAAGAGAGAGGTCCATGCCTAGTTCCTTCTCAAGGCACCCTCAAAGACTTTATCGACCAGAGCAGTGGATCTGGATCAGGGTTACCCCTGTTAGTACAACGAACTATCGCTAAACAATTGGCCTTGTCTCAGTGTGTTGGGAAAGGACGTTATGGCGAAGTATGGCTAGCAAGATGGAGAGGAGAGAAAGTCGCAGTAAAAGTATTCTTTACGCTGGAGGAAGCATCTTGGTTCAGGGAGACCGAGATCTACCAGACGGTGTTGATGAGGCACGACAATATTTTAGGATTTATCGCAGCCGATATCAAGGGAACAGGATCTTGGACACAGATGTTGTTGATCACGGATTATCATGAGAGAGGATCGCTGCACGACTACTTGCAAACCACGGTCCTAGATCATCCTAGTCTATTAGCCATTTGTCATTCGATCGCATCTGGAATTGCTCATCTACACACAGAAATCTTTGGCACACGTGGGAAACCCGCAATAGCGCACAGGGATATCAAAAGTAGGAATATTTTAGTGAAGAGGAGCGGTGAATGTGCAATCGCCGATTTCGGCTTGGCAGTCAGGTATATAAGGTGAGGATCGCAGGAATAAAATTTCATTGAAAATTAGCCAACACAACAGACACTGTGATTGTAATATTTGGTTTACAGTGAAAGCGGAGAAATCGACATCGCTCCTAACACGCGAGTAGGTACTCGCCGGTACATGGCTCCAGAAGTTTTGGATGAAACATTGAATACATCCTCGTTCGATGCCTTTAAGATGGCAGATATGTATTCTGTGGGTCTTGTGCTGTGGGAAGCGTGTAGGAGATGCGTAACCGGCGGTAAAAATTCAATGGTGGAACCGTACGCGTTGCCTTATCACGACGTTGTTCCGAGTGATCCAGACTTTGAGGATATGCGGTTAGCGGTGTGCGTAAAACGATTACGTCCGGTGATATCAGCACGATGGGAAAATGATCCAGTAAGTAGGAGAATAATTGTTTACGTTGAAAGACTTCTCGGTAGAAGGAGATTGTTAAAAGTTCGATGTCTGTTTCTTGTTTCAGATCCTCGTTGCTCTCAGCAAACTTATGGCAGAGTGTTGGCACGCGAATCCTGCCGTTCGTTTAACAGCGTTACGCGTTAAAAAGACAATGTCGAAACTGCATATTGACAATACCATAAAAATCGTGTAGTGTTCAACGATTTTCCTCCAAACTCTTTACCTTACTTTTCATAGTTAAAAAGAAACTGTCCCCTTGTAAATACTACCCCGGTGTACATAGGTTTATTAACAGACTGCAAGCCTGAAGACTGAGTACTAAGATTTACATATACTTGAGGACGCATGAATGTAGAAATTGGTATGATCAATGGATGATTAATAGCGAACCACGAACGTAATTATGAATGAGTCCATGTTGTGTATGTATATTTTTTGTTTTTATGTGAAACACGACAAAACGCAATAGCGTCAATGTGTTTTGACGTGCTTCACTGTGTTGAAGTTTGTTGAATATATAATCGACGATAGCTACTACTTAGAAAAGATAATATTGTTTGGAAAAAAATGTGTCCTGAATTCTAGACGCGTGTGAGCTTAAAAAAAGAGACATTAAAGTAAATTTTGCGAACGACGAAAGATGTTTCTGGAAGGGTGAATGCCATTTTGATAATAGCATTTACTAAATCTACTCTAATATTATGAGATTTTTATATTCATTCGCATTCAAGTCCTTTTACTACGAATCCACGCTAATTTACGTTTATATGTGTCTATACAATGTTTATCGTCTGAAACTGCGATATTTTAATACGCATATAGTTTGAGCTTTTGCAGGATATACACAATTTCTATATCTTCTCGGAAATTCAATATTATAGAAACAATTTTCGCGAAAGGAATGTTCTTGAATGCACCTATTCCGAATATTACTGTTACTGTTGTTCGGCATACTCGATAAAATTTACTTGGAATTTTTTTATGCAATTCATTTAATTTCAATCCTGCATCCATAAATTTTTAACGTTTGCATCGAAATTAATTCGACGGCTGAAAATTATATATATGTGCCCATAATTATGAAAGTGGTCCAAGTCAAAATAAAAAAAAAAATGAATTTATCACTTATTTCACACGACATGATTTTAAACTAAATTTATTCAATGTAATTTTTTTTTTTTTTATGACAGACCACTTTCATAATTATGGGCACATATATATATATATATATATATATATATATATATATATATATATTTTTTTTTTTTGTTAATATTACTTTCGGTTATCACTGACTCTTCAGTACCGTGTCTCATATACGACCCTGTATTATCTGTACAGTATGTAATTTATGTTTTTAATTTGTACAAATGGAATATGTTAATTATCTAGCTTTTAGAACGATTTTCAGTACACTGTCGATTGTCCAGATTATAAACGACTTTGTTTACAAGAGCATTTATACTTGTAATAACACTCCCTTCACACTGGCTTTGTTCTATATAATCGAAATTATTTATTTAAACTTATTGTTTTCGATAAGTAATGGTTAAGCATATCTTTAAATTTTATAAGGATTACGAACGATACAGATATATACATCTGAATGTTTTAACAACATTTGTTATTGTAATAGTAAATTATGTGTCTAGACTTTCGAACATTGACTCGAAATCGTTATGTTACGTACGACTTTTGTATATTACACGACAGAAGTCACTGTTAAATAGTATCGTAGTTCTCCTTTAGAAAAATGGATTGTAATTATATTAAAAAAATTGTAGTTAATAGCTAGTTGATTGAAAATAATGAAAGTTATATTTTTAACAAGTATTAAACATTATCATCTTTTTCTAGATATATTTTTATTTATTATTACATGTTATGAAACAATATTATCTTTACTCTCTTTAAGTTGCTACCTAAAAATGACTGGATATCCGCTGTATATAATGCTGTTTGTACAATATTACTGCGAATATATAACAATATATACGTCGAGAAATTCTTTCTTACGTAGATTTTATTATATGTAGACAATTCGTGTGAAGAAAGAGGTACATATTAGTCGCTGGGAACCAATGAAATCTTCCTCAGGAAAAAGATCGATACTTTCTATAAATTGAAAACAATATTGCAAGCTCTCAATCATTTGATTAAAATCGAAGATTATGAAATGTATTTATCATGGAAAAAACTGAAAACAAATAATTCAAAAGTTTTACATTCCTTGTACAGGTAAACTGATAGTTTGAATAATTTTTATACGTTGGAAAAATGTGAAACATCGGCGCAGTGCGTCATGGGTAGAACTGTATATGGAAAGGGAGTGTCGGCCATTTTTACCAAATGCGTCGCTAGAATTCTGAACACATCACATAAATATTTCAAACAAGTATTTTCTTTTAATATTTCCCCGTCGCTAAGAAAGCAAAATTTAATCGAACGTTCGTTATTTACTGATATATAATATTTATGGACATCTTTCAAGTTATACGGACAATTTTGCATCGATAATTGGGAATTGTAAGAAATTTCTATTTTATTGGTTGGCGACACTGATCTCAAGTCGGAAGGGACGCCGCTTTCCACTACCAAGTCTGTTTCGGTCCGCCATTTTTTACTTCGGGAAGCGTGTGATTTCGCGTCGTGTTTTATCGCGTTGTTTTACGGAAATACTGACTTGGTAAGTACTCAAACATTACTAAAATATTTCTCATGCCACGAGTTGTGTCGATGTAATACACACGAATAAACAAGAATCCGTATTCTAGAATTTATTACGACATTGTTGCGTCGATATGCAGGCTATTCGAAGCACGCCATTTCGCGTCGCTTAGCTTTCTGGAAAGAAACATTTTTTCCGTATTTCGTTCTGTTTCTAGCTGCGTACTAAAATCGGTCGGCACTCGTTTCTACAAACCAAACGATATTCAAACGGTTAACATCATTCACGAATTAGATCACACTTTGTGTTGTTCTATATACATCATTCTTCGTCATACGTAAGTGATAACTACAAAACACGATTTTCGAGCGAGCGTCCTGGTAATTTTCCATGCTAGTTTCGCTATTCATAATTCTGGCATACATATTTCGAAAAATGCATCGATATACGTATACGGTTACAGAAAAAGCGTTATCTTGCTACTGCGGATGCAGCCTATATCTATAAACTTTGTACTTGGTTGTAACATTTCTGTATTGCGTATCTTTTTCTTGGCCATTAATAATACATAATTTTGCAACGCACCGGCAACCTTCCAATTATTTCTAGCTGTTGTCGGATAACTGAATGTTAACTGAATGTTTGCGTTCGAACGAACCTTTTGAATTACAAGTTTCTAACTAACGATCGAGATTTTATGCTGTATTTTAGCGATAAACTGTTCGAAATCCTTCATTTTTATATCCAGCGTCGTCTTGTGTTAGGATCAAAATGTTAAGTGCCGGTAACCGGCTAGCATGACGACAGCAAACGTGTCGTAATATTCGTTGATAGGGTACAAACAAAATTTTCTCGTTGCCGGCAGGTTTTACTTAAAAGAAGAAAAAAAAAATAATGAAAGCTTTGTATTCTTGCGGTGATCAATGATGTTCAACGAACGGTAAATGCGGAACAGGAAATGTAAAGACCGATTCCCGCCCGATTGTATTATGGCGTATGACGCGCCACGAGTTTGTTGAACAGATTTTAAACGTTCGATGCAATTATGATTTCTTCGTATATTTCTGTGCCGTGGTGGAAAAAATATTTGTGAATTTTGAGTAGGAGATTTCGTGTGAAAATGTAGGATAAAGGACACGTTTTGCATGGGATCTGCTTCGGATCGCGTTAGTTCTCGTCAGCGTCGTCTCGTCGTGCGGTGGCGTTCGTAGTTACTGCGGCTACTGTTGTCGCCACAGTCTGCGCAGGCGGACGCTGCGCGGCAAGACGCCATTGCTAGATTGCATTCTCTTGTGTAAAGTTGTTCGTGTGCATCTCACGAGCGTACTTATCGTCGGCATCTTTGGTGAATTTTCGGTTAAATAGTCGGTTCGGTGCGATAATATTTATCGAGTGTCGTGGAAACCAGTCTTGTGTACGAGCGGAAATTGTGCGCGCATCAGTTCACGGTCAAAAACTCGATCGCCACACGCTTCGTAGAATTCGTGCGCCATTTCAACAAGGTCGGTACGCTCTCTGTACTGCGTGCTTTCGCAGCGTACCAAATATTCGCGGTCCAACTGCGCGTTTCCCTCGTTTCGTGCGAACAAATACCTTCGAATCGATTTACGGACAGTGAAAGAAGTCGCCCCGGCTCCGATTTTTCGCGTTTATTTCGCCTTATGTGTCGAGCATTCGGGAATAATCCGGCGACCTTCGAAATTCGAAAACTTAGATCGTTAGCAAAATGGTGGAAGGAAGCGCTAGAGGGGGGACCCTAAACAATCGCCGCGTCGCCATCGAGCATCCTTCGCGAATTCATTCGCATCTCGGAAACGTTTGGACTTTAATTTCGAAGTAAAAAATTTTCTACTAAAAAACGATTAGTCGGCGCGTGCTCGTACGCGTACGAACCATATATCACGATGCGGCGTAATTAACTTTAAAAGGAAACGAAGTAGATGTATATGCGTCTTAGCAAATTTTCCAGTTCCGTCCCGCGGTTTGATCGGACTTTAGGAATTTGAATATGCAAAACGTAGCCGTAAAAAACAAACACAGCGCTGTTACGAATCATTGTTTACGTTTGTTTTTTGTTGCATTTCATTTGGCGCGGCGCATCTGATTAAAAGTCGTCGCACGAGTCGATAATGAATAATACACGATGTATTTTCTTTCTTGAAATTAGGTTCTAGAACGAGCCGAAAATGCCGGGTTTTAGTAGCGTTGGCACGTTTAAAATCTTCATCGGCAATTTAGCCGACAAGACGTCGAACGCCGACATTAAACCGTTGTTTGAAAAATACGGAAAGGTCATAGAATGCGACGTGGTCAAAAACTATGGATTTGTGGTAAGTTTCTTGTATTCCAATTTTCTTTTTTGTTTATTCATTCGTTCATTCATTTTTTCCCCTTCCGATTAGAGTAAGGTTGACAAAAATGTTGGATATATTTTGTGTTTTTAATGAAATCGTGTGTTACTCGGAACAGCATATGGAGAACGAAGAAGCAGGTAGGAACGCGATACAGAATCTGAACGGTCAAGTGGTTCACGGTCAGCCGATCAAATGCGAGGCCGCAAAGAGTCGCAAGGGACCGAACACTCCCACGACCAAAATCTTTGTCGGCAATCTCACAGACAACACGAAGGCGCCGCAAGTGCGCGAACTTTTCGCCAAGTACGGCACAGTTGTAGAGTGCGATATCGTGAGAAATTACGGGTTCGTCCATCTAGAAGCAACAGGTGACGTCAATGACGCCATCAAGGAGTTGAACGGACAGATGGTGGACGGCCAACCGATGAAGGTTCAAATTTCCACCAGCAGAGTACGTCAGAGGCCAGGAATGGGTGATCCTGAACAATGCTACCGATGCGGTCGCGGCGGTCACTGGTCCAAGGAATGCCCCAAGGGAGGGATGGGAGGAGGACCGGATAGGAACGGATACAGAGAACGAATGTTTGGCCGCGACCCGTATCCTCCACCGCCGCCACCACCGTTCCTTCGGGACCGGCTGATGGGTGGTGGCCGCTTTGGAGTAAGTACCTCTGCTCGTTTGCTCCCAAGATGCTCCCTCTTTGTCCCAAACTATGGTATACATAACTCTCTCACGCGTCTTCCTCCATTAACTTCATCACAAATTTGTAACGCTAAACTTCATTTAATTTCGCACCGACTCAAAACTATCGTGTGCGCCTGCACCCAAGAAAGGCTTATTTGCTGCGCTTTAACTATAAAGGTAAGCGCACACTTTGCAACCGAGTCGCAAATCGCTTCTGCTTTTTTCTGCTTCTGTTTCACCGATCCGTATTAACGTACTTGTCCAGATTAATTTGTACCGAATGATGTAAGCTAACAAAAAAATGATTTATTCCTTAACACCTTATCTACCGGCGGGTAGCCGATAATTCTTGGCACGTTCACCACCGATTAGCTTGAAAATCAGTACGGACGACAGAAGGCGGTGAACGTGTTAAAAGTAATTTTTGATTAATAATTTTTTACGGGATTCTTATTTAAGAGGCTATTTTTTGGTAGAATGGAGTCGTCGAGAATTATAGGATTTCGGGGTAGGTAAAAGAGTGAACGTTAAAGCTGACGATTCTCGAGGGTTTTTCAGAAATGTATACCATGATGCGGGAGAGGGGTGGTAGTTTAGGTGTCAGACAATTGATAGCGACGCGTGGTTTGGTTTTCGTTAACAGGACTACGAAAGCTACTACGACAGGAGGGGCTTCGAGGACACCAGGGATCTCTACGAGAGGCGGTTTACGGGTATGACAGGGCCCTGTGACATGGGAAGTTCCATGTGCGGGCTTGACTTTCCACCAATGACAATGCCACCACTACCCCCAAGACGAGACCCAATGCCTCCTATGCCTCCTCTAGGTATGGGATCCATGCGCGACACTGGCTTCTCCCGTGGCAACGAGTACGGGATGTTCAGCCGCCGATCACCCCCTCCGAGTGGCAACAACGGCCGGTTCAGGTGAGTAGAGTCATCGTGTACCGACTGCCCATTCGTCCGACTTAACATTGTGAACGTTCCAGGCTGGATTAACAGCTCATGCGAATTGGGGTTCGGTGATTCGTCGACATATACTTCTTTTACATACATGCATAGACAATATCATTCTGTAATCGTATATTCTTCCTTTCTCGCAGATGATCGATGTATTTATTATACATATTTCTAGTTTCATTTTTTTTCTTTTTCTCGTTGCGTCTCTCTTGAAATCGATTATCTTTTTTTTCTCAGATTAGTTTTTTCAAGTTTGTTTTTATTTAGTTTGAGGTTCTTATTCTCACTCGCGATGGAAAATTTATATTACCAGACATTTGTCTCTTCACTTTCACTCTCTCTATCTCTCGTCTCTTTCTCTCCATTTCTCTCTGCCTCTTTTGTATTTGATTTTTGGTCTGATTTATTATTACATATCTGCTGCTACTACTTTATCTCTCTCTCTCTCTCTCTCTCTCTCTCCGTCTCTCCCTATTCTAGCTACATCTACGATTACATATTGCACGGTATACGTAACTTAGACGCGTACATAGCATGATATATAGTATTTTTGCCGTATGCGTATCGTTTTTCTCTCTTTGTTCCGTTACTTAGTCGAAACACACACAGACATACACACACGTGTAATTACAGTAACTGGTTCTAATATCTCTCTCTCCTTTTCTCTTTCTCTCGGTAAAACGAATTTTTGAGTACAAGTGTCGACCCGATGCCCACATGAGTGCAGAGTCTGCATAGTACAAATGTTATTATATGACGCTTGGACGTTTCTGTACATTCTAAATTTCAGTGCACCTCAGGCTGCGTACCATCTTTGTCCATGAATGCGGGCAACCCTAGAGAGACAGTCCCGGGCCAACGTACAAGTCGTGCAAGAGTAAGTCTTTGACCACTTTTGTTAGCGAGTAGTCATGCCTCGTTCTTGTCGCTGGCGCGTTTGTACATCGGGTGGCCGTTCTATTTGTTTTGAAATAATCCGCCGAGAAAAACGCAACGACCGATTGTCGTCTCGACAACGGGGGAAAATGGAATGTTTGCGAAAGAGACGCAACAACAAACAAAATTCCAATTAGAATTTCGAACTTCGTTCGAAGAGAGAAACCACACGATAATCAAAAACACGATCGTGTGTGATTCGGGTCTCGACTGATCGTGCCTTGAACATGTCGACTGCTCTTCTAGGGATGTCCCTGTTCATAGACTCTCTTGATCCATGGCGTTAACTGCGAGATTGGCCTGTATGTCTCTCATGAATCCTTTGTGTTTCAAGCGCTCCCTATTACGTACATCACTCGACCGGGAGTGGCGCGGAGGCCTGGGATGAAGAAACGTTCCTAAGGAATGCGAACTAGATTTCTTGATCGCACTACCGCGAGCCAGGATATGCGATCTACAATTTAAAACGAACTCTCGGTACCGCTGTAGATAGAAACAAAAAAAAACAGAACAGAGAAAAACAAAAGGGCTGGCGCGAATTTCAGGAACGGCGCCTATCAATTGTCTTTGAAATGTCTCGTAAGTAGAAACCAGCTCTCCAGACGAATTGGACAGTAAGTCTTTTTTTTTGTATACCGGCGTTTCTAAATAGATGTTAAGGCCAGTTTCATAGACACGCTTTTTCTTTAACGAATTAATTACAGAACGACCCGCTATTCGTTTCTCGCGTATGTTATCGGCTTCTAAAAATGTTAGACGATGTGTGTATATATATACATACACACACATATATATATATATATAGAGAGAGAGATTCAATTAAGACAACTTTTTATCTATCTCGTTGATTCTTGATCACCATTATTTGCATACGGTTTTTTTCTCCTTTGTCGAACCGTGAAACACACGATTACGTTGTTCTAGCGTACGATAGATTTAGCGTTGCGATGCATTAAGAAACCTGAACTTACTTTCTTCGGTTGTGCACGAGAGAAAAAAACGAAGGAGAATTAACGAAACACGCGTGTATATCTTTGCAAGTGTTATATCTATTGAAAGTAGAAAAGTCACTGTCGATTCGATTAGCGTGTGTAAGAACTTTTTCGATCGATATGGGTCACGCTCGTTTTGTTATTCGATTCTAGGCTGATAACTTATTTTCCTTACGTTCTGCTCGTCTGTAAAAACACTGGTTGTTTTCTCTTCCGAATTTTGCGAATTTAACGATTCCGTTTGCTACACACTTCGAGATTTCAGCATCGTTCGGTGCCGTTAAGCTCGTGGTTTGAATTCCAAGATTAACTAGATCGATTCTAGAGATTCCGTGAAACCGGCCCTGTCCAAGTATTGAAAAGAAAAACAAGCTCGAAAGAAACAAAGGAAAAACGATCTCGACGATGCAAGTAGATAACGTTGAACACAGCACCGTGCGCGTTGCAAGCACGCGTTCATCATGTTAACACATGTCCGAAAAATTTGACGATCCATAGTTCTTGAAGCTGATTTCTACTCACGAGGTTCAAAGCTTTTCATGTATGTAAATCCATTCGCAAAATACTTTCAAATAGAGAAACAAGAGTTGATTGAACTTCTCAATCGTTCTGAATAATTTGAATTTGTTGTTGCACGTTACCTTATTTATCCTACATGATCCCAGCCTGGGCTGCAAATGGCTCGTTCACGCTCTGATCACGAATTTATGATATACATATGTATATACATATATATGTATATATACATACATATGTCTCTGTCTGTCTCTCTTTTTCACTTCGAAATAAGTCGCATGTGTTAAAAATCCAGACTAACGCTGCCTGCCTCATATGACTGGCCAAAAACGATCGAACTGAACTGAACATGGGATCAGTCGAAAAAAAAAGAAAAAGAAAATAGTATATATTGTATTATAACACGCGCATTTATTAATTCGCGACTCGTTTCTAGCGATTGTACCTCGCACCGAATAAAGCGGACAGAAATACTTGTCGCTGTTTTGCACTCGAATTCCTTAGACGTGTAAGTAATAGGCAGTCAGGCAGGATAATAGGAAGGTGTAGGATAATAGTAACCGCCTTGATCGTGCGGTTAAGGTACTATCGAACTATTTTCCATTCGCAAAGGCCTCTCGAAGAAAACCTTCCGTGAAATTGATGTGTCTCGAGTTGTTCTCTTCGAAAGCATTCTACGGCTCATACTACGGCTACACGAGTTTTAAAACCCCAGTGAACCGTACTTTCCGTGAGACATGCGTGTTAGGACTCCTCGAGTGTTACCGATGTTGTTCTACGTTGTTCTGCCTTCTTTCGAAGTTCACCACCCTGTTGAATGGGGTCGTTTCTCAGTTGTCGTGCGTCGGTTTAGTTGGTTACGTCTCTTCTAGCGTCTCGAATCGCCTGCCACGTGTTCAATGCCTATACGAGGCATTTCTTCTCGAGCGCCGCACTCTGATCGCTCGATTGGAAACGCTTATGGTTTCTCTCCTTCGTTCCAATCACCTTTCCAAAGTTGTGTGCTCGCCGAGGCCCGTGTCGCGCAAGAATATCGAGCATCGAGAGCTATAGTCGCAGTGGCGGATTTGGGGGGAGAGGAGCTACAGCCCAGGGCGGAAAAATGTTGGAAAAATATCAAAAGCACAAGTAACAACAGTGAGAACAAACGAAAATGTTAACCAATTTAAAAATAAAAATAACATGTTTGAATGACGTTGTATGAAATTAGAAGAAATCATTTAAAGCCTACGGGAGGGAAATGCAGAATGCAAGTACCTAACTCCCCCCATATCTGAAAAATAGGTTGAACAAAATTAGGGTAGTACTAATGATTTTGTGCTTTGTGCTGTTGATAAACCTATGGGGAGAAAACGTAAAAGGGAGCGAGCGAGGAGGGAGTTGGCCCTTTAAGGAGAGCTGAGGTGTAGAGGTATCCCCTAGGCAGCAAAAGTATAAATCCGCCACTGTACAGCCGAGCACTTTGCGCGATACCACGGGTAGAATAGAGTCGAACGAAAGAGTTAACTCTTTGCACTTAAAGCTACTTTAACTGGAATCTAAACATTTCTTCCGGGCTAGAATATTTTCATGTGTTAATCGTACAACACTTAAATGTTTAGTAATTTGTAAATTACAAACACAGAGTAAACCGTCCCGTAAAGCGGAGCGAATATTGCGATGTGATTTGTATCAAATTTAATTGAATTTGGAGTTTCTTCTAACGCGGTATGGATATAGGAGAGTTGCCTGTATTTGGTAATGTGGACGATATTTTGAATAATAATATAGCAATTTCCGTGACGCACCGGAGTCTCTATTCGAGTTCAAAGGGTTAAACTTTTCGTTGACTAGGTTTCCCTCGTGGAACACGGTTTCCCAATGTAGGCGTGTTTCAATGTCGCTTTCTAGATTACGATAAGTAGTCGACGGTAGTTTTAATAATTTGAGAACGGTGCCGAAGAAAGTTGGGAAACTGTGACGCTCTGTAATTCGCTGCTCAGTTCGTACCGTTCGGTTTTTAACGTAACACGTGCGAGTAAAAAATTGGAATCGGGGCTGGTATTGGAAAGTTGAAGAGCTGAAAGGTGCGCGACGCTCGTCGACGGCTCGTGCCGCATAGCTTCCTCGACAGTCATATTAGGCAGCACGCGGCCATGATTAGTTGCACGTTGAATATACAGGGACTAATTCACAAAGTTAAGCCTTGGACAAGGGAGCAAGTACATGGTATATGTTGATCTGATCAATTCCGTAGACTCGATTATTTATTATATCGCTGTTTATAGTAGAGGCATGTACGAGGACTTCAGCCGAGATTCATTCGAAGAGCGTAGGTAAGTAGACGTGTACCGATGGGTCTCTCACGCACCAAGCCCAAATCGTTGAACGTTTACTGCGCGTGTTCGATTCTCTTATTTCCCTCCCTCCTCTCTCCCTCTCTCTCACTCTCACTCTCTGTCTATCTCTCTCCCTTCCTGTCTTACTGTCTCTCTTACTCTAACTCTAACTCTCTCGGTCCGCTCGTTGTTTGCGCATCGCCGCTGTTGAATCGCTCGTTCCGAGGGGAGAGAGGCTCCTACGCGCGCGATCGTTAGCGAGAAAAACAAGGAAGAAGCACTACTACTCTCTTTCACTCTCTCTATCTTTCTTTCTCTCTCTCTCTCTATCTTTCTTTCTCTCTCTCTCTCTCTCTCTCTCTCTGTCTGTCTGTCTGTCTGTCTGTCTGTCTCTCTGTCTCCGTGCTTAAGAAAGAAAGAAAGTTAGTTCCATCCACACCCGTTTGCTCTTTCACGAATCCTCCCGACAAAAATTTGTCCTTGATATATCCGACTTGTGTTTTTTGTATACACAACGCTCTGCCCCCTTTGGTATACATTCTCCCTCCGTTGGTCGGTGCAGTGTAACTTTTGATTTCTTTCTTTTCACAGTGACATCCCTGTCTACTTACCTACTACCACCTACCGCCCCTCAGTATCTCACCACCAGTTGCTCCCCACTTCTTAGCCCGTGTTTAAAGCAAATCAAAACAAAGAAATGAAACGAACGAAAGCAGAGACGAACAACAATCACGTTCGTGTATATCTCCTCCGATCTCGTGTAACTGACGTGTTGCTGCTTCTCATTTTGGTTACCAGACCGGGATTACGAGGGCCGTCGCCGTCGCGCCGGTTCGCACCATACTAAATCGTCGCGTCGGGATCGGTCTGTATCGGTCTGTCTGTCTGTCGTCGTCCTCGTCCTCCTCCTCGTCGTCGTCGTCGCCGTCGCCGTCGTCGTCGTCCTCGTCGTCGTCGTCGTCGAAGTCTGTCGAGTCTGTCTATCGCTAGCAGGAAGCCTCGGGACTGAGATACTCTTGGCCCTCTGTTGATCTACACGCGCGAAGATCCACCATATAC
Source organism: Seladonia tumulorum (assembly GCA_913789895.3). Taxonomy (NCBI): domain Eukaryota; kingdom Metazoa; phylum Arthropoda; class Insecta; order Hymenoptera; family Halictidae; genus Seladonia; species Seladonia tumulorum. The sequence continues at coordinate 31,470,289 of OU565267.1, forward strand.
GCTCGCCCGATCGTTCTATCGGAAATAAGCACACATGTAACGATCCTTTAACGTTCGTCCACGATCCGTAGATGAATACAACCGCCAAACGAAAGCCAAAATCCCGCCGCCGTGCGTCGGACGAGACGTTCTAAAAAGAAAAAAGAAAAAATGAACCCGGCGAATCGAGTCACCGATTGGAAAACAATTAATCGAAAACTCGCAGACACCTTTCTTGTTACACGCGCGCCTCGCCTATTCCTCTCTTTGACCGGTCCGGTGTCTATCTCTCTAATCCAGCCTCCCCGGAAACTACTCACGACCACAAATTCTTCGTTTCCTGTTCCGTGTCCCGTAGACGGATTATCGCCGAAATTAGTTTTACCGCATCGCCGAGGACGAGACGTGCCGTCGTTCGATCGCATTTAGGCGTTTCTTCTCGATGTATAACGAGATCACGATCTACATCGGCATCCTCCTACCGAGAGAATCCTTTCGAGATTTCGCTTTTCGAGATTGAACCACCCATCGACCAGTTCGTCCGCGGACAAGCATAAATGAGAATCTTTCTTTCGCTGTGAATTTTTGAAGGGCAACACTCGAACGAATGCTTCGATAGGACGATGCTTTTGGCGAATATATATATATACACTATGTGCTCTGCTGTTTTTCCCTCACACGACCGTTTCTCCGTGACGATAAGGATACGCGCGCGCGCGTCCGCTTCCATTCGGTCGCGAGCCCGAAACACTCGGATGTGTCTCTCAGTGTAATGCGAGAATTTTCGCGAGTTTCGCGCTGAGATATATTTGCGGTGATCGGACTCGAAATCGTAGTCGCAGTCGCGGAGCATCGTGTGAAAAGAGAAAATCCACTATCCTTTACCTCCGTCGTCTCTCGAGTCTCGCTGCGGAACGCGTCGCGTCGCGTTCAAATGTTAGAGTAGATTTTCCGTAGGCAGCAGCCTGTTGCTCGAGCAACGGACCCTCTCCGTGATATATGCGTCTGTCTCAAAGTATTGTAACACGAAATTCGTTCAAATGTAGATGTGCGTGTTTCTAAGGCGTCAACGATTTCGAAGCAGCAATGAGAACAGGGACGATCGATTGCGCGCGTGATCGGTGGATCGTAATCCTTTTGCTTCCTGTAGATCCCGATGTCATATACCTTCCGCGAACGCACGGAACACGGGGGAAAAAATCGCGCGCTACGTCGTTTGTCGCCGCTCGAAAAAAGAATTTTTCTCGAAAACTTGGTCATTTCACCGATCGTAGCGTCATCGTCGTAGTCGTCGTCGTCGCTGTCATCGCCGCCGCGACGAACTCTAGCGATTTATTTATAACCACGCGTGAACGAGAAGTCAAGAGAAAGCTAACAGTATAATACTAACAGAAATCGTGCATAGCAATTCACAGATTTTTTTCATTCGAGGTACGAGACGAGAAAAGCGTACGGGTACGACTGTCCAAATCGTTCCGCCAATTGTATAAACAAAAAACAAAGATGAGACATTACAAAAGAATAAGTAATGCTTAAGGGTTGAGAAAAGTTTCTTCTCTCTTTTTTTTCTTTTTTTTTTTTACCCCCCTTCGAGATCCGTGGATACTCGTAGAAACGATGATGCGTCGATTCTGTATGGGAACCTAAACGGGTCGTGCGAACATAATATCGTTAGCCTGTAGTACACATAACAATGCCGTTTTATGAACACATTAGGATTAATTGACGTAAAACAGAAAACAACAACAAAACAAAAGGAAAAGCAAAGAAGGAAAAGGATTACCGAGAAACGAATTGCGGTAGTTCCGCAAGTGCGTTCCGTTTAAGCTTGTACGTACCGCAAATCGATAACGATGGATCGCCGTTATCCTTCCGATTTTTTTCGTTCCGGTCAACCTGTACCGCACGTTGGTGCGCAAAAATGTTTTCCGTCGCCACTCTCTTTCTGAACTTCACACCACAACAACACTCCCTTTTACTCTCCCCCCGCCGCAAATGGATTTCCTTTTTGTTTCGTTGATAAGACACACCCGCGTTTTCAATGATAATTATATTAATAATGGTAATCGTAATGATAATGGATTAAAGACAAACGAATATGTAATAACAAATGTACTTGTGGAATTCACAAAACAAAAAATACGGCGTTTTGCGTGTTCTTTAATTCTATACATCACCGTCACCGTTACCGTCTTTCTCGCCGCTATCCGGTCCACCCCTTCTCTATCTCTGTCTCTTTCTATCACTCTTTCTCATTCTTTTAACATCCGTAAAAATCCAATCGCGTGTAAGTTTTGCGTTATAGTCGTGATCGCACTTTTCACTGGCTTCCTGCGTGTCGCGGATCTATCAACGCGCGTCCCAACGTCCTTGACCCACCTGAAATCAAACTTTTGTCTCCCCCGTCCCCACACACAATCTTTCGAATTTTTTTTTCTCTCTAACTACTCAAAACAAACCAAACCGCTGTTCGTTCGGAAACACCTGGTCACCTCTTCCTTGTCCAATCTGTTCTCTCCGTCGAACTAGGCCCGCTTTTTTATTCGATACAATTTGTTTCAATGCATAGAACCACGAGTATTTTGTTAACCATTGAAATCTTGCTCCTTTGTCGCCGGTGTAGAGACCGAGACGAGTCGGATTGGCTCTCTCGCGCAAGGTTTTGTCGCGAATTCGCCGCGCGAGTCGTCCGGTCGCTTCAAAATTAGACTAGGAAGTTAAGAATAAGCTTTTTGCTCTGTCCAAGAGTTCGAGGGCGACTTGTAGCGTTGTAGCAGCACACGGCTATATGCCCCACGGCGATAATAACATGTTGAAAAATCTAGATTGATCGACGCTGGAATCGCTTGACTTTTTTCGGCACTTGGTGTCTTTCGCTAGACTTGTTTGTTTTCGATCTTGCAAGTGAGCGAGCGTGGACGACGCACCTCCCCCGGCCGAGGAAAAGAAGGAACTCCGATCGAGAAATTATATTTTTTTCGCGGTCGGCCGTACGCGGGAACAAGAGCAAACTGTGGAGAACGGAGGAACACGCTTTGGGTCCTCGCGAACGCGGAAACCGCGAACCGGGGAAGTCTCTAGACGCGGCAGAGAAAACGGAAACTAGAAGCGGAAGCGCCGGCAATGGAGAGTTGACTTGACTTTTTTTTCCCCTCTTGGTCGACTGCTTTCTTTTTCCTGTTCCGGCGACAGGCAAAACGCACACGAGTATAGTTTCACTCGCCGTAACGTTAGATGCGCGTTGTGCGTCTATATACGTCCCAGCGTTACGTAATTAGGAGCCGGCGCGTCGAAGCAGATTTTCGGTGACGGGCTGCTCTTGTCTAAAACCGACGGACTATCCGCACGAGAATGAATTTGAAAGAAAGACGACCGAGAACGGACTATATAGCCACGGGATTAGCACGCATAGACCCATACATACGTGTGTAGGCGGTGCGAGAGTTAAATGGAGAGCGCACAGATACGCCTCGCCTTTCGGAGCCTCGTTCGTCGAATTGTTCGTCGTGACGGTTCGCGACGAGATACTACGTCTGCTAATGATAAACGAGTACGCCGATTATTTCGAAGATCTTACGGTTCTACCGGCAACATGTGCGTGCGTAAAAACACGGGGATAGAAAATCCACAGTGACATCCGTGCACAGTACACACAGAACCAGTTCTGGGTAGTCTCTCGATCCGAACATACATTTCGAAGCCGTTGCAACCGGTCATGTGCAAATGCCAATTGGCGGTTGTCGGTTGTACGTGGGGACATGCTTTCATATATACATATACACATATGTATATGTATATATATATGCGTACGTATGTATAATACGATACATAGTGCATAAAAAATATATGTATGTGTATATACATATGTGTATCGAGAAAAGCTTCTATGTCGACGAGAACGAGAAATATTAGCTCGCAGATCGGGTCGCACGTCTCCTCCGGACCCCCGCAAGCACGTCGTATAAACAAACGAACGCACTCACGCACGAACGAACGAACGAACGAACGAACGAACGAGTCCCTCGACAGAGCCGTCTCTCCTCACCGATATCATAAAAAACGTGGAACGTGGAACGTGGAACGTGGATCGGTCGACGGCCGATAAACGGATGAGATACGCCGCGACTTTCGAGAGACGAGAACGGGTCGCATAGAAAACCGGAAGAGTATCGGCGGAAAACGAACGTAGAAAACGGAAAAAACGAAACGCAGGAATAATATATGTATATGTATATGTATATGGATATGGATATGTATATGTATATGTATATATGTGTATATATATATTTTTTTTTTATACATATATTTATATATATAAAAACAGTACAGTATAATAAAGAGACCGACCGGTAGACACGCAATCGGGACCGGGACAACGACACGGTGTATCCTCTCTGTCTAATGCGTGTGTGAGCACCGAGATATAGAGCATATAAATAAACCAGTCAAAGTATAGTTAACCAGTCTCTGCACAAAACCGGGACCGGGACGTGAGTTTGAATCCTGTTCAGAACGTTGCGCGACGGATATAGAGAAAAAAAACGTTGCCTCTCGCGCCGTCGGGTGGTCGTCGTCGGTTGCCAATTACCAAAAAAAAACTCAAACAGTAATAGAGAGACCGCGCCACATGGAAATCTAAAAAGACACAATGCGTATTGTAATGTGATGTATGATATAGGACACGATAACCTCTACCCCCCAACAAGCGTGCTTCTGGACAATCTTGGAAGGAGCTCTGGTCTTGATGATGTCCCACGAGTACGCAGAACAGAGTGAGAGGTTTGAGAGAGGTCCAACGTGTGTCCGGTCCCGTCCCGTACCCGTCATGACGGCGAGAGGTAATATTATCGGCCAGGTGCAGAGCAGAGGGACTCTGTGTGTTCCGTTGACAAGGCACAACAGCGACAAGCGCACGCTCACGCACAGACGCTGCTGCAGCCAACGCAGAGACGTACGAGCTGCGCAAGACCACGTCGTACCAAGGCAAGTCCATCATCACAGCCTCTCAGTAATCAATCGTCAATTCTGATCCTCTCTCTCTCTGTCTCTGCGTATAAAGAAAAGCGAGTCGAACGAAAAAAAAGTAACGAGTAGAGAAAAAAAAACACGTGTTCGCCCTGTATCTCTCTCTGACACGGCATTGCCATTTCTCTCTCACATTCTCAGTTTATTCTTCTCTGCCCGGCGAACGCGCTTTGAGAGCCATGTTTTCTTTCCCAGGAGATGCGGCTAGAGCGCGCGCACACACACACGCATCCGCATTGCGAGGAAGTTCGTATGTGCGAATATAGGTGTGTCCAGACTAAACTACTTCCTCTAACATTGGCAATGGCAAGAGACGCTGCTGCGCAACATTTCACACTCTCGACACTTCTTCTCTATATCGCCTAACGATTGGGATTTTCTAATGTCTTTCTCTGCTATGTGGGAAAAAAAGGAAGGTATCGTAAACAAAAGAAAGAAAAGAAAAAACGAATACTTCTTTCTTTATCTGTTTGTCTGTCTTTCTGTCTATATGTCTCTCCATGCAGAAATCTATCCATTTTCTCTCCTTTGTTCCGGTAGCATTTCTTTTTTCTCTCTCTCCAGTTCATCGATCCGAAATGCGCGCGCGCGGCGTCGATGGGCGATACGAGCGATATGCACCCGCGCTGCTCAAATCGAATTCGCGCGGGAATCGCTCCAGCGCATGCGCGCCCGTCGATCTTTCAGCTCTTGATATCTTTCTGTCGTTCGTAAGAGTTTTCTTAGGCCTTTTTGTTTTCTTATTCAAATCTTCCGCGTTATCTGCTTTCTTTTCGCGCAACGTACTCGAAAAGAAGTATCGAACGAACTGTACGTTAATGTACTGCGGTAAGTAACGCGCGTAAGTCTATCAGGTAAAGTATATACGAAGGAGTTCCCATCGTGTGATTTTCGCTCTGGGATATTATAGCGAAAGAAATTTGGTATTTTTACGTCGATCGACAAACTGTGAGAGAATTTGAGACCAGACGGCATTCCGATTTGTAAATAAACTGATGTTGCGAGTAAACACGAGATGTGCTGTATTTTTATTGAAAGTATATCACTCTAAGCTCGAAAGATCACATTCCTATCTCTTTTTATACCATTAAAATCTCGTTCGTTACGTTTTAATATCTCAAGGACTCGGAAACGAGTAAGCGGTTAATTTATTCCAGTTGGAATTTTTCCTCATTGATACTGTATGGGCAACGCATCGAAAAATCGTGTTAAACTTGTTCGATTAATTGCAAATTAAAATTGAGGCACATAAATATCAGAAAAAACGTTTCTGTAGCGAAATTTTCAACGTTCGTAAGAAGGCGTACAAGTTCTTTGATGTGCAAGTCTTTCTATGCATTACGGCATACATTGTTGGACAAAAATAAACTGCAAACAACATGGTTCTGTTTTTGTGCGTAATCAGGTAAGCTATTGTTAACAGACGTCCATATACAAAATAGAGAATTGTTTAAAACGTTACGGTATTCAGGACCGGTGTACCGTGCCTATACTTTTGTCCATTACTGTACATTATCGTAAGATTATTCTGTAGGATTTAGCAACAAACGAAGCGATAACATTATGATGTAAAACGCGACTGAAAATCCACGTGATGTCACTTGACCCTGTGTCGTAAAGGAAGGAATCGTGTTGCTGTGAAATACCAGTGGTGAATCGTCGCCATTCGTGCACAGTACCTGTGAAACTCTTTTTATTTCCAGTAACCAGAAAAACTATAGAAATGGCGCAGGACTTACGGTAATAATTTTGCATTATTAATAACTGTTGTTCATTTGTTTTTTAATTTAGTTGACGATTCCTTGATGCACGTTAGAGGTTATGTTCCTCTGCGATCATGTGCTCGCAGGAACGTGTGAAAAGTTTGGTTACGTTTTGCATTTTTTGAAATAATGAATTCATGACGTACGGTTAGAAATCAAAATATAATTCGTAGAAATTTTTATAATTTAAATAACGTATGCGTCATTACTTCTAATTATCACTTTCCTTCAAATTTTTAACTTTATGATGGAAGCAATGATACGGGTTATGTAACACTCAGGATTGGAGCAGAAGAATAGGGAACCCGTTACAAAATTATTCACAAAATCAGAAAATTTCTTTTTATCGTAAACCAATTCGTTTAACTCATTACGTGCGAATAAAATAATCGGCTGTAACAACAATTACAAGTTCGATTACTGTAATAATTTCGATATATTTCAGAGAGGGTCTCCTATTGGGCATGGGCAATCCTCTTCTTGATATTTCAGCAACCGTAGATAGTGATTTTTTAAAAAAGTATGATTTAAAATCGAACGACGCAATTCTTGCTGAAGAGAAACACAAACCCATGTACGATGAATTAATAGAAAAATTCAATGCAGATTTTATTGCTGGTGGTTCTGTACAGAACACTATGAGAGTGGCACAAGTAAATTGATTAAAGTATAGTTGAATCTATAGTGTTGCATAAAGTTTCATATACCAATAAATATATGCTATCTTGTTTAGTGGTTTTTAGACAAGCCAAAAGTGGCCACTTACATGGGTTGCGTAGGAAAAGACAAGTATTCAAAAATTTTAGAGGACAGAGCACAGGCGGATGGCTTGAATGTACGCTATCAGTATACCAATAAAGAATGCACAGGTACCTGTGCAGTTCTGATCACTGGAAACGAGAGATCTTTATGTGCCAACTTAGCAGCTGCCAATTGCTTTTCGCATTCTCATATAGAGGAAGTAGAAAATAAAAAACTTTTAGATGCAGCTGAATATATTTATGTGTCTGTACGTTTCCCATATGCAAAGATTCCAAATCATATATTTGAATGCCTATTATCAAGTTATTAAACTTCAAATTGTAGGGATTCTTCTTAACTGTGAGTCCAGAAACCATTCAAACGGTAGCTAAGCATGCTTATGAAAATAATAAAATGTTCATGATGAATCTCAGCGCTCCATTTTTGTGCGAATTCTATCAAAAACCTATGCTGGCAGCTCTCCCATACGTTGATATTCTGTTTGGTAACGAAACAGAAGCAGAGGCCTTTGCGAAAGTTAATGATTTTCAGACCATGGATAGGAAAGAAATCGCATTGAAATTGTGTAAAATGGAGAAAGTAAATGAAAAGAGGCCGAGAATTGTTGTTATAACACAAGGTGCCGATAAGGTTTTACTAGCCAAAGAAAATAGTGTAGTAGAGTTTCCTACTACAAGGATACCAGCAGAAAAAATAGTAGACACCAATTGTGCTGGAGATGCTTTTGTAGGAGGTAGATTTTCATTGCTTTTACATCTAATGCTAAATTGGCAATTTCCTTCAAAGGCTTTAACAAATTATTATGCATTTTAGGTTTCTTGGCACAACTTATACAAGGTAAAAGTATAGATATTTGCATACAATGTGCGATATGGGCTGCAGCCCAAATCATACAAAGATCTGGATGTACTTATGAAGGGAAGCCCAATTTTACTCCATGCTAATTCCTAATCTACCTATTAGTAATTGTGAATTACGTACTTAATAAATGATTTGTCAATTTTTACCCTGATTATCTTAATCACTGAACAGTTTCTTTAGACGTATTTGAGGGTACTACTATTTTTATATTTTACTTGTACACGATTGACTTTTGTCAATGATTTATTGTAATAAAAATTAATTCAGACAAGCGGATCGATTTTATTTGAGCGTCTATACATACGAGAAGAAGTATTTCCTAGTGTACATTTTACGTTTTCAGGTATAAAACATTTAATAATTCGTACTATGAAAATAACATTTGACTTTATTTCGTAAATGTCAACAAATCCCAAACCATGTCCTCAAAAGAAAAAAAATTGCATTCCCTATGACAGTTTAATTTATGTGGAACTCGAAAGATCAATACAATGACCTGCAACGTGGCCATTGGGTTGTATACTTACAGGTATTATAAAAGGTAAGGGCACTGGTTGAAATAATGTTAGTCGAAAAACAGTTATCGTGATCGCGCGGCACGCCTGCGTCGTTCACTACGTAAATGCAGTGTATAGGTATATAGAGTAGGACGGCGATGTGGCGATAAAGACGTACGCGGTCGCCGTGGGACGGGGTAAAGGCAGTCCTTAAAAAAATCAATAATCTCATTACGAAATTGCACACGCTATGGTGTGTGTTTTGCTTGTACCGTACCATGTTTTGACACCGTCAAAACATTCAAAGATATCGACATTTTTTAAAAAAGTATTATTACGTTTTCCAACGACAAACAATCGATCACTTTTTCGATTCGTTTCACAAGATTTTTTACGTTTTTTATTCGAACGGCGCAAAATTTTATTCTGTTTTTACCCGGATAGTGAGAAAAAACAATCCATTTTTTAAATAACAAATAACGCAACGGGATCTTGTGTACTTATTTGTATGTAAGAAGAATTGGTTGGATGAAATAGTAACGATAAAACATGTTAACGAAATTAATCCGTTAATCGAATTAGCATACCTTATCGTCACGTTAGAGGGAAAAAGAGCGAGAGGAAGAGAGAGAGAGAGAGAGAGAGAGAGAGAGAGAGAGAGAGAGAAAAGGGAGTGACGAGGCGCAACAGTAATTCGGTAATTATTTCTTTTTAGTATGTGCAGACGCGTGGTTCGCCGAGAGGTAGATACAGCCCTGAAGGCTCGTTGACAAAGCTGCCGGCATATCGTCGTGTCGTGTAGTAGTCGCGCGCGCTGCCGCGTCGAGAAGCCGATTGGGAATGGTTAAAGCGAGCGTGAAGTGGGCGGCCATAGTGGAGGTAGAAGCGTAGTTGCACAGGAACAGAGGAACAGAGAAACACGGCAGTCTTGGTCGTGATATCGGGCTGGTTTCAGTATTCGCATTCGTCGCGGCTTCTGCTTGGCCGCGCTGTAAAGCTCTTACTCCTGGCTGTCCCACGGGGCATCGCGCAAACACGAACGCGTATATGTGTATACGTGTTTATACGGGTGTCGAGTGCGGTGTGTAGCTGTGTAAGCGGAACACGCTCTATTCCCGAAGGGTGTGCGCGCGCGCACCGTCGTGCCCGCCAACGAGAGGGGCAACGAAACACGACGCACGCACGTGTGACCGGTAACGAGAGTGTGCGAGTCAAAGTGGAAGGTTTGATTGGTCGAGGAGAACGCGTGCCGCTACGACTGTGTTTCTTCGTGATTCCGTCGTGGCCGAGAGCGCGGTGTGCGCAGTGCGCTCCCCACCGCGTGCGCGCAGTGTGTAACCCCCGCGACCGCCATCTTTGTCAAGTGGGTAACCTTTGTTGATTTGTGTGAAATGTGACGCCGTTGTCGCGAGATAATTGGTGATCGTGATTACACGCGAGCCCTGTGTGTCGGTACCTGAGTGACTCGTGCTCTCGCGTGTCTCCCTGTGGATGTATACATGGAACAACCGCGATCAGGTAAAGACAAATTCGTCTCTCGTTATATTCTCGGCAACAGAGAACCACGCGAATCGTCGCCCGATGCATACGGGATACGGGCCAGCAGCGGGTCTGGCCGCCTGTTCGAGAACGAGTGAGAGAGAGAGGGACATAGCGCGGGAGCAAGACGGATAGAGACCGAGTAACCGTGCGAGGGAGGGAGATAGATACATATAGAACGAAAGAGAAAGACGTAGATAGCCTTCTCCACTGTATACGCGGTGTTACTCCGTTGCATTTTTCTTGCAATACTTTAGCGACGATACCCGATCTCGGCATAAATTCTGATGCGTCGGGACAGCGACGAGTATCTTGGAGGACGGAGGCACCGACGTATTTCAGCGGACTCGTTGTTCGGACGCGCGAAAAATCGTGCGAAAACGGTCGACAACTGGCCGTGCCTAGCCAAGATGGCTGCCCGTCGGGCTTCGAGAAACTTGTGTCCTCGGTGTTTTCGCTTCGACGACGTAATTGCATTGTTCCGTACGGTTTGCTCGCGCTCGGCCCTGCCTATCCTCGATTCGGCGGAAGAAACATACGCCTCGTTGTCGGTATCGTCGCGATCGGGCAGCCGATGGATCGAAAATAACTGTGGCGACGGACGGGTTCGTGGGCGACGGCCGTCGCGATCTTAACGTTCGTCGAACGTACAGTGTATGTTACCGAGCTACGGTGCAAGTGTGACTCGGCCGAGGAACGCGACAACCTTTTTCGCCTTGCCGCCGGATACATCACAGCAGTCTCGTCGATCGAGGGATACGAATGTGTCCGAGTACGTTAATTAAAATGGCTACCGACGGCAGTTAGCCAGTCTGGCTTGCTGGCGGCTGGTGGTCATTCGTGCACCGAGTCCACGTACGCGCTACTCATCCCGGCGACCGCGATTCCAAATTTCATCTATCCTTCTTGACATTTTCCATCGATCGACCGCCGCCGGACAACGTTTCGTTTACGTTCTAGCTAGCTAGCTTGCTAGGCGATCGACGTATGCGTCTCCGTGGCGATATGGAACCGCGTAGAAAACGCGAACGAGTAAAATGAAACGGGACGAGACGGATACCGATACGACATGATTCGATGCGATGCGATACGATACCATACGGTACGATACGATACGATACGATACGATACGATACGATACGAAACGAAACGAAATGAGACCAAACGAGCGACGGGCGGCAGCAGCAGTTAGGCCCGTTGGCGTTCGTTCGTTTTCTCGGTGGCAGCTGCTCTCTCTCTTTGACCCTCCGTCGGGTGAGAGGGGCCCCGGCAAACAGAGCCAGCCGGCCTGGCCTCACTGGCCTCCCTTCGCCCTCGTCCCCGTCGTGAGTCGTAAGTCGCAACACGACGGAGAAATACTGCTACTTCTTTCTCGATCCATTGCGATTTCCCTGTTTAACGCTTCGACCGTGCTGTCACGAGTTTTCTCTGTCTCGCGTCGCATCACCTCGTCTCGTCTCGTCTCGTCTCGTCTCGTCTCGTCGCGTCTCGCCTCACTTCGCCTCGCCTCGCCTCGCCTTTCCTTGCTTCGCTTCACCGTCCACGCCGTACTCGAGGCCCGAGGTTTCTCTCTGTCGGCCTCGACATTTCTTCGAGCAGCTATTGTCGAAAATGGAAGCGCACGCGATTGCACAATGTTGCGCTCCCTTCTTTGCGTTATTCCGCGGAACGTTAACGATCCTCGATAAAACAGCGACTACGAGCTCGTTCCATGCCGGTCACCGGCGATTTCCGGTGGCAATCGACACGTAACTCCGTTCTTTTTCACGTTTCGTCGATTCGAGTTCTAGCCCGAGTATCGCTCCGCCAAAGTAGTACGAGCTTTGCCGCTTAATTTACAAAATGGTATATTCAGTTTGAAACGCTGTCCACCGGCGTAGCCTCGTTCTCTCGATATTCCGTTCTCTAAAGCTCTCTTAACCTGCCTTCGCTCGTTTAACCTTTTATCGTTTAATTACGGTTAGCATAGGATGAGAGTCGCAGTAGCTTCGAGGTTAGGTTCAATGACAGCGTTTCCGTTGCATTTCGCGCTCGAAAACCGTGAAATTGGTTCATGTGTACGGCCGGTTGATAAATCCATGGTGGATGCAGTATTTACATACCGGTGACGCGAACAAATTGAAAACTATAGCGGCGCGGTGTGTATCGTTTCGACATAACCTCCAAGATAAAGTGGAAAAGACTTGTTGGTAAACTCCTGCTCGTCGCAGTATTTACATTGAAAAGTGCAGGTCAAACAACGCATACTATGATGGCAGTAGTGTGACGCATGAAGATATCATTTGACATAACCTCAAAGATAAAGGGAACGATACGAGACGGCTCGGTAACCGTGCACGCGTTCATTAACGTTTCGCGTTCACACCAACATCCGAATTACACTGTTGCGCGGAAAAATTGCAACACCGGGAAAGCGCGAATCGATGCAGCTCGTTCGTGCAATTACTCGTGCTCCCTGGTTGGTAAACGCGGCACCGAATCCGCTTCGAACAGCTGTGTCTAGGTTCGTTGAAATCTTTGTTTCGACGAGCTTCGACGAGACGGACGGAGTTTAACCGTCTCGCGATCCTAGTAATCATAGTGACATAGTTTTCCGACTGTAACGTGGATGGTAAAAGATATTCGAATTTCCGTGGTGTTTTTCGGCGTTGCGATTGTTATGCACGACGATAGAGCGCGAGTGTATGCGTTGCGTAAGTAGGAGCGCTATTATTGTTATCGAACAGTCTGTTTATATTTGATTCCGTCGAACGGAATGGAACGGAATGGAACGGAACGACGGTTAGGACCCGAGAATTCTCTCTCTCTCTCTCTCTCGCTCGATCACTCGCTCGACGCTCGTAAAACGCGCGCCGACGTTAGACACAGAAAGTTGTCAGGTGGCACGTCCGCTCCTGTTCTCGGTAAGCGTTGGAAGCGTGCCGGTAATTGGCCGGCTAATGAATTTGAGCCAAGGCTGACGTTTAAAGTTTAAGCCGTCGCCGGAAATCCAAACCGTCGTCGAGTAAGCCACGCATCACGATCCCAACAATTTTCATTCTTTCTTCGCTGGGAGCTTAAAAATTTCCATGTTTCGAATCAACGAAAGTTTTCTCTTTTCTCTCGTTCTCGCCCCACTATTCTTACAATGACCTCATCGGCGATGACTGTCCTCGACGTAGCTCGGAGGATGTCGAACCGTCGAGAGCCGCGCGGCGTCGCTGTATTTTATGCATTTCTAGCTCACGCCCGGTGTCTTGGAATCGTTTCGATCGCGGACCGGTATTTTTTGGCGAGCCACGAACGTCGGCGCGTTGGATCGGATACGGTTTTCATTTTATTCGGCGTCGGACGGTTTTTTCTTTCTTTCTTTCTTTCTTTCTTTCTGTTTGGTTTCGGTCCCCTCGAATCGATCGACGAAAATTTACATCTGCGCAAACATCCGCGGTTCGGCTACGAGTTTCACGTTTTTAATTAACCAACCACCGGCGGCTTTATCGTAACCTTGTTCACCGTTGCTGTTCCTCTTAATTATCTCGCCGATTTTTCGAGTGTAATGCCGATCGCCGGAATTGCAATCGCATTCACGGTCGGCGCCAGACTCTCGGTCAAGACGGCAGGGTTAATCTGCCGAAAAACTCGATCACTTTTGCGAAGCGTCCGTCCGTCAAAGATGGCGTCGTGTGTATCGTAAAAGTTGGGCGAAGGTTAGCGATATCCGTGGACAAAATGAGTGGAAATTCGTCACAAAAAAAAGAAAGAGAATCGGTGTTCGATATTAATAACGCCGGTACCCGACCAATCGAACACTCGAACGGTTAAATAACAGTTCCGTTTGCTCGTTTCGGCCGGATAGAACCGCCCAATTCATCGTTCGATTCAATTAACGTTTCCCCCGATCGATCATTCGCTGGCTAATTAGTGGGGAATAACGGCGGTGGCAGTGTCAGTGTTCGTAGCTTGTAGGTGGTAGCACGTAGCCCGTAGCCCGTAGCCCGTAGCTAGCAGCTTGCAGGCATACGTGCCGGGGAACAGTAACATGGAAAAACGCGAACGAAATCGCGCAGGTCAAAATATCCTCCCTCGGGACACCGTCACGCCACGCAGCCCTGGTTACACGTTTGCTTATTGTATTAATGTTATCTCGTGATCGTCGCGCCCGTGCCCGCGCCCGCGCCCGCGCTCGCAGGCTCATCCATCCGCGAACAGTCGCGAATGATCGCGAATACCCGCGAGTTCGTGTCGCGGACAACGGACGAGCCTTCCCTGCGGTTCTCGAATGATAAAGAGCAGTGTCAATGCGGTGATAGCGATGGTGCATGCGGTGATAGTTGCTACGGACCGATTGAATCACCTATGCTCTGTCCAACGAGACGAGGCGTTCAAGTGCCAGCGTGCGTCCTTTGCTAACTGTCCGAGTGGAGAGGGTAACTTCAACTCTGTCGCACTCGAGTGGCCATGTTTACGTTTATTGCCTCGTCTCGTTGGACAAAGTATAGGCGAATTGCCGCGTCTTTCCGGGGAGACCTAATCGCAGAAGGCGGTCCTCGATCGCTGCGTCGCGTCGCGACCTTCTACGCGCCAGAGACGCACGTGTTGATCGAGAAACTGTTCGGCTA
Source organism: Seladonia tumulorum (assembly GCA_913789895.3). Taxonomy (NCBI): domain Eukaryota; kingdom Metazoa; phylum Arthropoda; class Insecta; order Hymenoptera; family Halictidae; genus Seladonia; species Seladonia tumulorum. The sequence goes on from OU565267.1 coordinate 31,485,313, forward strand.
TCGTCGTCGCTGGATCGTGAGTGATGCGTGCGATCGGAAGAATGCTCGGGTTTACGAAAGGCTCCGGTTAATTATGGTTATCGGGGCCAACCGATTGCCTCTCGCCGTGTCACGAGCATCGGGCGAGTCGACCGACGAACCAGGCGATTCGTTCGCGAAGCCGGTCTTCGATCCAGACCCCTCCGCTCTCAAATTGAATCGTTTGGAAAGGTCAAATTTGAAATCTGTAAAATGTTTGCGCTGTCGTGTCTCGGACCGTGAAACTAGTTGATCGGAGCAGGAAGTTTTGAAATGAAAAATGTGGGACTCGCGGCGAGAGGGTAAAAAGTTTTGGCGGGAAACATGTCGACCGCGTCGCTAAGAGGGTAGGTAACGCGGTTTCGGGAATAGAACGTGCACGTGGCGAGGAAACGAGGTCGTAAGAGGGACCGGAGCACGGCGTGGCTCGACCTGTCGTGGCGTCTCTTCCGGTGGATCAACCGGAGCCGGTTTAACTCACGGTTTTACACTTCTTTTCTTTGGCCGAGCTCGGAGATATTTATTATCGTGCACTCGCGAGTCGCAACCGGCATCGGCATCAGCCTCGGCACCAGCAGCGCAGCACTGGCCTAGGTCAACTTGTATCGCAGCTGCATCTCCTCGGCTCTGCGTGGAGCGTAATCGCCGGCGTTTAGGGACGCGTTTTCCCCGCGGAGCAATTAATTCATAACGGGTACCGACCGAGAGGGACGCAGGTTTCGTAGCCAACTACAAAATCCGGCTCCGATTTTACTCCGAACCCAGGCTGTGAAACCTTCGAATCTCTTCGAAGCTTTTTTTATCTTCTCGACTAAATGATTAGCTACGCGCGTTTATCGCCGATTGTTTCTACGGTGTGCTTCCGATACATCGACGATGGGAAATCGAATCGGTTATTGGCAGGAACTTGGTTGTAACTGCGGGCATTTGCGCGTGCAACTTGTTCAGCGGGTTTCGCGCTCGTAATTATTGCGTGACACCGGAATTTCACCGTTGACGATCTCACGGAACTTGATGCGATACATATTCGAAGACTTTGAGAACAGGGTCGGATAGGTTGTGGCTCCCCGGGATTCTGTTCTCGTTCGAGATTGAATCCAGTCTGAACGGTTCCGAGCATGTACGAACGATCGACTTGAAAAGCCGCGCATTTATAGGTCGCGTCTGGTTGCGCAATGCCATACGGTGATCACGGTGATCACGGTGATTTTTAAATATTTCACTCCCTTCCATCGTGAGCACCGTGCGTATACCTAACTCGAGCTCAGGCTCCGGCTCCGGCTCCGGCTCCGGCTGCGGTTCGGGCTCGGGCTCGGGCTCGGGCTCGGGCTCGCGAGGAGAAAGTTCATCGCTCGGGGGAAAATCGGCCGATCATCGTTCGCTACCGAGCTGGAAATTGGAATGGTCGTTTTCTCTCTCCCGAGGACTCGAGCGAACAATTTCTCATCGGTGGTCGTTGCGTAACGCCTTTCGCGCGTACGCTCCATCGGCGCCCGATGATCGATTCTCCATCCTAGAAATCAGAAAAATAATACATTCGTATTACGCTCGTCACTCGCCGCTCGCCGGAACGCTCGGATACGTTTCAATTAATCCGCGGTGCATGTTGTAACCGTAACCGAAAACAATACTTGGCCGGCTAGGAAACCGATCGATAAACGTCGCTCGCGACCCTCTCCCATGCTAATCACAGTCGCAGGCGTCGCGACCGCAGCAAAATGCGCTCTCCCGAATCCGTGGCTCGCGCTCCGAATTCCTCTCTGTTCACGCTCGAATTTTACCCAGGCCCGAGATCTCTTCGTCTCGCTATCGGCGTCGACCTTTCTCCCGTTCGGGAGAACACTTGATTAGCTCGAACTCTGTAGGAAAGTGACAACGCCGGAATGCCCGAAGAACAACTAAATTCAGGGTAGCAAAGTGAAAGTGGAACAAATGAAATATAACTACCGTTAGAACGGAATTTCGTAGGGTACTTTGAAGGTGCACCGCGCTAGGATTCATAGGTTTTTCCTGGTGAATGTTATCAACGAGTAGCGTCTATCGGGAATTTTCCTTTCGACATCGTCGATTTTCAACGAAATGACGTGTGCTGGATGTTATGATTTCAGGTTGGAAGTAACGAGTGATCGAGCGTCGCAAAAGCTGGGAACATAAAAGGAGAGCAGAAGCTCGGAAACAGAGAAGTGAAGCACATTAAGGACACATATCGCGACAGGGAAACGAAGAAAGAAGGAACAGGGTCAGATTAAGCGAGGCAAGCAGCGAACAAGCAGCAGGCAGGCGCAGGATGTGAATGTCGTGGCCGTGACACAGCCGACCCAGACCCGGAGGCGCTCTCGCGTTGTCCACCGGGTGCTTATAACCTGGCCAGGTACGTGGCGGGTGGGTACGCCGCCGCCGGCGCCGCCCTCGTCGGCAGACGGCCGACGGAGACGGAAACGAGATGGACGAGCCGGAGTCCGCGGAAACGTGGTCAGCCTGGTTTCTGGATGCGATCCGGAAGATCCGCAGCCAGAAACAGAGGCCGAGCGTCGAACGGATATGCCACGCGATCCGCCAGCATCACAACTTCCACGAGGAGGAGATCGCGGAGCACCTGGAGGTCGCCGTGAAGCGCGGCGACGTGCTCAAGATCTTCAACAAGGGACAGTCCTCGTACAAGGATCCGGGCGGTTTGCAGTCGAAGCCGCTCAAGGTCGGCAAAGGCTCCGACCTGAGCAAAGTGCTCAGTAAAGCGGTTAGGGAGCTCGGCGAGAGGGAGGGCTCGACCCTCAAGACCATCGAGAAGTACATCAGGCAGAGCCACACAGTCGAGGAGGAGGCCGAGGGTGATCTCAGGACGGCGCTCAGGCTATCCGCGAAGCGGGCCGTCGATCGAGGCATCGTTATTCAGGATGGCAGGCTCTTCCGGCAACCGGACAGGCCACCATACCTCAAGAAGATTGGGGACAATGCTTACCTACCACCGCCGGAGCCTCCTGTCCCCAAGGTGAGTCGATTCGATTCTTCCATCCTTTTCGTTTCTCGGTTAGCGCGTTCAAGAATCTTCGGTGCTGCCGTACGTTTTTCAACCCTTCGCGGTCAACGGTATGCTCGTAATCTTATCCCCGTTGGAATGATATATACGGTCCGGTCGCGCTAGACATAAGACCGCAAAGGTTTAAACGCGAGCGAGGCACGACTCGAGGTCGTTTCGCGACCGTATCAGCGATCGTATACACGTAAACATACGAAAACATAACGCCACGCTAGCATGGGCCATAGAACTTGGGGTTAAACGATAAAATCCTGTTCGACTCGAGCAAAAATAAAAGAAAATAGTATATCCTGATAAAGCAAACAATGCACATGCACGATCAAAATATTCTGCGGAGGAGTTCCTTTGCATACGATGAGTTTTGTCTACTTGTACGTAGAAATACGTAAAAATTATCCTTAACACTAAACGTACCGAGCTATAAATGAAACAGGTGCCTTAAAAAACAGTTGCCTCATAAAAATGACAAGATTTCATTTATTTAGACTTTGCGCGGTTCTTATTGCAATGTCTACTCTACTAAAGATATTTATTGAATCATTGCTCATGAAAGCATCTTTATAATTTCAAAAATTATCGAATAAAAAATCTAGAACCGGTGGTGGCACATTTAGTGTTAAATGAGTAGAAGCAAACATAATTTTGCCAGCTAGAACCGCGTATTAAGGGTCAGATTACGCTAGGCAGGTCAGAACAAATTCTTCCGATAGAATTTGTTTACCTTGTTTTTGTATCTAGCGTTTATACATCCTCAGCGTGTTTCTAGTATAATCTGACCCTAAGTCGGTGTGCAACAACGAAAAAAAAAAAGCGAATCGAGTAGGTAGCGTGTGGAGCGCAGGGATAATCGATTCGCTGCTACGCAACAACCCGTGTTACGGCTGGTCCGAGCGTAAGATTTATTTCTCGGTTCAAGTCGGGGCACACGCGCAGAGGCGCTCGAAGCTTTTGTCGGGCAGTGTGCGGGACCGTTTTTAGCGAACTGTCTCGGAAATGGAAGATATCTGGCAGAGGTCCGGCCCGGCCCGGCCCGGGCCCTTATAATTAGTTAATCTCCACGTATCCGTTACACCCTTCGCGCGGCGTGGCAGGACAACCTTTCTTCCATTCTTTCGGCCCCGGTTAATGTCGCGGCCTCGAAACAACCGTGAAGAGTTGGCGCACTCGTGTCTTCCGGGGAATGCAAATCGAGGCAGCAAAGTAGACGAGCAAAGCGAACGATCGTTCGGCTCGGCTGAAATTTTTAACCGTGGAAACGTTCGCGGGCGCACCTGTTCGACGAGGCTGCGAGTATGGAAGACGAACGTCCACGAGTTTCGGAACCACCTGTACTCGGCGGAGCCCGGAGCAACTGTTGCGCGAATATCACGAGAATTTTCACGGCCTTGAACTCGGCGGAGCACGTTTGCGGTGCTAGAACCGTGCCGACGCGTATCCGGAACTCGTCCGACCTCTTCCAGACCGCGGTCAGATTTTCACGCGATACTCTTATCGCGGAGTATCAATTAACACCTCAGAAACGACGTTGATAGCTTGAACCGAGTCTTGAGATAAGGAAAGTCCTGAATTCAATTTTCAAGATCGCCTTTCAATTTACCGATCGATCGATGCCGATTCGCGCGAGAGCCTCCGTTCCCAAAGCATTAACACATTGACTGTTGAACAATCACCCCTAAATACTCTTTCGGAATCGAAGTAATTTAGTACATAATTTATAGGCACGCATCGGCGGTAAATCTTAGGCTTCGGCTCGTCCGCTAGCGAAGATAATGGTCGCTTCCTCACGGAACTGGTCCGCGACGAGTGACCGATCTCCGCGTCTCGATTCTTGCTTTCCATCGACTGCTCGGGTTCAGTCGGGGTCAGCCGTCGCGGAGCAAAAAGTTGCCGAGTTCCCGGTCGGCTCGCAACGATCCATTAATCTCGGCAAACCGATCGGCAAGCGCTCGTTCGGTATGCCGCGTCTTTCTCTGCTCTTTCGAGAGAAGAGCCTCCAGTCCCGTTCGCACGAGAGAAATCGCGCATGGCATTCTATTTCTTCTCTCGCCGACTAGCCTGTCTTGGCTATCTCTATCCGATACCCCGTCTACCGTCGATTCGTTTAATCGTCGAGATCGGTTCCAAGACAATTCGAACCTTTCTCATTTGTTTCTCTTGCATTTTCCAAGACACTTCTTTTTCCGGTCGGTTCGACTTTGGAGCCGACAAGAGGGGGCTAGTCGTTGTAGGAACTTTAAACGAAATCCCGTCTCATAGTGTGCGAAAGTTCGTGGGCTTTGCGATTGTAGTGGAGGACATTTTTTGACCTTTCAGAGTACAACGGAGCTAGCGAAGAGAGCGAAGCGAAATAAAATGTACGCTCTTCTAATGGAAGCGTTTGCGTTGCAGCTGTGAGTAGAGCTTCGCTCAGCAGTCGATCATAAAAAGCACAGCTCTGACGACGCTCTCTTCGCTACTATCGATGTCTAAATGTCTAAAAACTTGTCTGACATTCTCAGCTTTTCAATCTGCAAACTGTCCTTGATAATGATGGAGATTATATAATAAATTAAGAAATACAAACTTGATTTTATTACAAAGTTTGTTTTAGATTTCAAAATAATTGATTACTTATGGGTCCCCCTAATATTTGCCGGCAGGGAATTTATTCGGTCGAAAAGGCGACGCGTGGCCGGATCGAAAGAGTGAGTCGACTCGGCAAGGAAAAGAATTGACGCGGCATGGCGTGGCGTGGCGTGGCGTGGCGTGGCGTGGCGTGGCGTTTCCAGGGCATGAGTCACACGAGTTCGCGTTCGCGTTCGTATTCGTATGCGTATTCGTGTTCGCGTCCGCAACAGCGCAATGGAGGAGATAGAACGTATGGGTAATCGGCGTAATGCAAACAGGCCGCGGAAAAATAACGGATCGTTTCGCGGCTATTCGTGACTCGCTCGCTAGGCGCACATCGTCCCAATTTCTGTTCAATTGCTGACTAATTAGCGTTCGATTCGATGCCCATCGGCGAATCAGGAGCACTCTCTCGTCAGGGCCAGAGAATTTCGGAACTAAAGTGCCAATATACGTTGAAGTAATTGTCGGCAGTTTTAAGTATCTACACCTAATATTTCACATATATCATTAGAAACATGTTTACCATGTGTACTTGTGTGCGGAGGTACATTAAAATCGAAGGTCACCTCGGGACCCTTCCCTTATCGGAGAGCGAAACAATATGTAAACAGTACTTGCAGTACTTGCAGTGTATACACTTGTGCAGGTTGCTCTCGCAAAAAATGCCGCAATTTGAATCGTGGAGAGAACAGAGGAGTTGATGAAACGTTATCCCTTTGTGGCCCTAGTAGATTCACGTTGGACCAGCTAAAGTAAAGTGGTAGTTCAGGCAGATTGGCTATTGGATCGCAAAGGGTTAAGGGGATCGCTGACCATCAGCCTCTCGCGAGAAATTGGGTGCCGGATAGAGAAAGGCGTGGGATGTTTCGATGAACGACAGACTGGATGCGTGGGTATTTGGAGCGGCGCGGCGCGGCGCGACGTGGCTCGGATGACATAATATTGTATAAAAGCTGGCAAAGATGGTCGCGGTTGGGCATCGTGCTTCGGGCTTTGGGCTGAATCATGGCCGGCTTATGGCTTATGGCTCGTGGCTCCTGCGAATCAACGAGGAAAATATTACACGGTCGTTACGGTCCTTTCTTCGTGCGGCTGGCTAGTCACGCCGTGTGCCCACGCCTTCGAGAGGTTCTCGAACGGGGCAGCCAGGGGAGCGAGAAGGGCCAGCTGGAACAGAGGGGAACAGCGGGGAGAGGCTCGGGACGATGTGCTATCTCGGCCAACTTCCGGCGACTCGTTTGTATATCGCTTCTCTTATTGATCCTCCGCGCGCACGGAATCACTCCGACGGAATCGGTCCGTCTCTGTCGAGCCCTCTCTCCTTCTCGCTGTTTTCTCCCCTCCTCGTGTCCCTGCGTTCCTAACGACCGTGTTTTATGCGTGTCAGACCGCAGAGTGAGCAAGCAAGAGAGAACGAGACCCGCGGGGGATGAGGAGGAGGAGGAGGAGGACCGAGAGCGCGCGCGGAAAGTTATAGAACGACCGCGCCGACGCGATTCTGCTAATTCTCTCCTCTCCTCCCTTCGCCTCCCTTCGCCTCCCCAACGGTCGCCGGGTTGTTCCCTCTGTCTCTCCTCCAGCTGCTTCGAAGGCTCACCGTATCGCGTCGCTACCGCCAGTTTACCGCCACTGCGCGTTTCCCGCGTTTTTTCGTCGACCCTTTCCCTACCACTACCATCACACCTTGCTCGTTCGTTCTCCATCGATCCACCGCTGGCCGAACAAGGGCTACCGGTTCCCCGTCCTTCGGCCGATCCTTCCTCCGCGCTCTTCTATTCGATTCGAACCTCCGCTGTCTCCCGTCTCTACTTGATCCATTCGAGCCCGCACAAACGATCGTACAGTCACAATCCTCCCAATCTCACCATGTAGTTTAAAACCGAAGGACTTTCGCGGATCCGAAAATAACTTAATACGAATATTCGAAACATATCGTGCAAGCCAGTTCAACTTGCTGGCCCCTATCTCGTAGGCGTTTACACTTGTCACGAGAGTCGCAGTCCCAAAAAATGTCACAATTTGCCTGCCAGTGTATTCGCACCTTTAGTGTGCAATTATGCCGAATGTAACGTCCCGTGTTGAATTTAGAATATCTTGGATAGTTTCGATGCCACGATTAAAGAGGCTCCAAGAGGCTGGAGTAAATTCTTGAAAGGTTTGTCCCTGTACCCCGACGACCTTGATCGACGATATCCGTTAGCAGAAATATCGTACAGATCGAAAATCGCGCACCCGGTATAACCCGCTGCTTCAGCAGGGCCCGGAAGTGGCCCAGAAGTCAGACGTTATCGGATGATCTCGATCGACGGGGTGAGGGATTAGGCGAGGAGCGGGCGTCGAGCAGCGCTAACGAGGAGAGCATGGCGATAAACGAGACTGAAAGCGCGCGATGAGTCAGTGATCGCGGACAAGACACGAAAGAGAAGGCAGCCGCAGCCACAGCCACAGCCACAGCCGTAGCCGCAGCGGTGCGGCGCGGTGCGGCGCGGTGCACAAGAGAAACGTCATCGAGCGTAAGGACGCGGTTCACCGGAGCGCCCAATCGCGTAACAGTTACTCGACGATTGGCCGTACTTGGTCGTCGAGCAACAGGTCGTTGGTCCGAGAAGCGGAGCTTGATCGCGCGTGTTCCGTTCGAGGAAATTCCTCTCGCTGCAGCCAAGAGAGGGAGGTCCCGACGAAAATGTCAATCGGTGACAGACAACTGGCTCCGATAGAGCCGTTCGCTTCACCCATTCTCCCCTGTTGCCGCTACTGTCGCCTGATCCCTGCTTCATGGATCCATGGATCCATGGATTCATGGATCCAACGGGAATATTGGTATCAGCGGGCCGATCGCAATTCGATTCCGCTGGCTGCGCGCGAACCGCCGCAACAGGTCCCGGCTGCTAATCGAACACATAGTTAGGCTTGCACGGGGTATATCGGTTTCGCGTAACCACGATAAGATTTCCGTTGCGACACGTGCTCGTCGATTGTCAACGACCCGGTTCTCGCGGTGACCTTCTCGTCTCTTGATTACTAGATTCTAAATTCTAGATGAATGTAGTAGACCACTGATCTTTATGCAAAATGAAAGTCCTTTGCAATAATTGTAGGACATACGAACCAAATAAGAGTTTATTTCTCTCTTTAGAGATTTGACACACGAATGCTTCCATAGCATGCGATGTTTACTTTAGTGTTTATAAACCGCGTTCTGAATGTTCTTATTCAAGTGCCGACAGTAGATTTCATTGACAATCAGTAGTAAGTCAATCATGATACTAGCAAACAAAAATGTTTATATCTCAGAAACGGTTGACCTTTCGACCTATGTTTACCAAAGCTTCCCCTAGTAGCACAAAAATATTGGATAGATATTTTTTTCAAATATTGGAAAAATATTTTTTAAGCCACATTTTTTCATATGAGAAAAATATTGGATCTGAATATTGTATACATGTACAAGAAATATAAATTGAATGTTTAAAAAATATAAGCTAAATACTCGGAGGATATAAACTAGATATTTAAAAAATATAAAGTAAATATTAAAAAAATGTGAATTCATTATTTGAAAAATATAAATTCAATATTTCAAAAACATTCAATAAAATTTTCAAATTTAAGAAGTTTCAAATTATAACAAAAATTAGAAACTATGAATATGTATTACTTGTAACTTATATTTTTATGATATTTTGTTGCCTGTAATGTTATTACGATATTGTAGTCTGTTTATCAACATGTTACATATTCGTAATTAAACTACACATAATACTTTGCTAACTATTATAGCTTCTCGTGTTAAAAATTATGATTTATAATATTAACTACTTGCTCAACTTATTAAGAGCGCAGCGAGTGAACGAAGTGAACGAGCGAAGCTCTTCTTTACGCTACTCTTACATTTCGTTGACATTATTCTCCTCCTAAACCGCTCGACCGATTTCAATGAAATTTTGCACACATATGCATGTGTCCTCCGAGAAGGTTTTAAAAAAATAAAATCGAAAATCGGACAAGTCATTATGTAAATAAAGAAGAAAAACGATAAATAAAACAAAATGTTAATGTTCTCTCTCTCTCTCTCTCTCTCTCTCTCTCTCTCGAACGAGGAGTCCCTTCTCGAAAGATTTTTCTACTTTTTGCCCGTCCGTTTACCTTTACCTTTATGTTCACCTTTTTTTTCTCTACTCGCTTTATGACTCTGTCGATCATCAGTACCAGGTAACGGATTACTAGGGTTAGGGAATTTGACCTGGGACGATTATCGTCGCGTGACGCATTTCCGTCCCGTATTTCCGTTCCATATTTGGTGTTAGAACACCAATCGGATTTTTCATTGCGGAAGGCATATCACGCTGCGCTCTTAAGTCTACATAACCACCCGGGCAAGTACAACTAGTTTTCATTGCAAGGAAATATTTGAAATACAAAATAAAAATATTTCATTTTATCTTTGTGGTTATCAAAATAAAAATATTTCACTTAAAGTAGTATCTTATTTGAACCACATTAAATTATACTATATACCAAATCATTAATGATCGTTAATATACGTTGCAAAATATGATAGAAAACCTTGTATCCAATGTTCCACACACGAATACTAATCTTACATTATAAAATACTAATGTAAAGTGTACTTACTTCTGAATCTTCTGTACCTCCGTCGGAGTAACATCTTCTCGTCTGCTGTCACTATGTCGTTAAGTGTGTTGTGTGTGTGTGTGTGTGTGTGTTGTGAGTGTTGTTTAGTGATTGTTGTTCAATTATTCGGACCTATTCTCGTGAGTCAATAATTGTGTGCTGTGGATCCGATGGAGATACAGAAGATTCAGAAGTAAGTACACTTTACATTAGTATTTTATAATGTAGTTTGCAGTACATTAGTATTATATTTTATTATTCGCATGTAGAATATTGGATGCAAGGTTTTCTTTCTTATTTTGCAACTTCAATTCTAACCCATACCTACTCCGATCACTTTTTGAGATGTTAAAACTTTTTTGCGAATATCTCGGAAACTAAAGTTGAGCGGCGGTAACGTGTATAGGAAAAAGTTGTTCATAATGATGACCTAGACAACATATTTCAAGGTCATCAAAATCGTTGAGGAAGCCCCTAATGTAAATAATTACCAAAATATTCTACTTCCAATATGAAATAGATTCATTTAATATTTAGAAAAAAATATTTGTTACGTAATATAAAATAAATATTGCATGTATATTTGAATATTAAAAAAAGATTGAATCTCTTTTTAATATTATATGAATGTGTATACAATATTTTGTGCTACTAGGGTCTTTACTCAGTACGGTGTATCCTATATACCATATAAATATTGAATGGTTTTTTTTAACACCCTGTATAATAAATTAAGAAATAAAAACTTGAATTCACTGCAAAGTTTGTTTGAGATTTCAAAATAATTGATTACTTATGGGTCCCCTTAATGTATTAGAGCCGCTGTATAAAAATAGAGACTTGAATAGATATTTCAGAATTTCTGGAGATTTTTCAAATTTTAGAACAGTAAAAAAATGAGTCGTGTACATAAACGACCCTGTATGCGGTCGGAGGATTGATCTTTCTACAATACCCACACCCATCCCCATTTCTGCCGCGAATGCATAAAATCCGCTGTTTATAGACGAAACTTGCGAGGAAGATTAGAAGAGAGTAGGCGTAATTGACTATAAATTGACTATAAATTGACTGTGAATTAGGTCGAAATTGGGCTTCGAAACGATAAAAGCTAATAGAGCGAAAGACTCCAAATCGCGACGTGTTCGACATCGTCAACGAATCTGTCGATTCAACCGGCCGGTGATCTTATCGCGCATCTAAACATGGTAGCCGATGACGACAGTCCCGAACATTCTACGTACGTTGGTGTAACATTCGGAAGGGGTATAGCGTTATCGGCCGTTGGAGTACCGGAAGCTCTCTTGGTTCGATAACGCGCCAAAGAAAACTAGTCGTAGAGGCGTTCACGATTAATTTTCATTCTTTGTCGAAATTCGTGACCTTGAGAGACCTTGAACGAGCACGGTGTACCGGACTGTAGCAGCGATGTTTCCACGGTACTCCAGGCTCATGGGATTCAGATGTTCGGGGTGGATACATAAATATCGTTGGGAACTCGAGGATCGGCCCGGAGGCGGTACGAGAATACTAGAGGATATTCCTATGTCCCAAATTGTTCGCCCCCTTCGTACTTGGCGTCGTACGACAGGTTGCACAAATAGTTGCACGAACAGATCTTATTCGCTTTTGCCTCGACATGGGCGTACAGTTGTAATCATCGTTTTACAGTAGATACGTGTTCGTGACGACACCGATCACGTCAGAAAGGACAGTCAGCCACAGTTGAGAGAAAGGTAAAAAAGAAATGAAGAAAATGGTCTAAAAATTGGTTAACGCAACGGGATAGATATGTATTCTCACGTGAATTCATTACGTGAGTTACGTATAAATGAAGAGACAGATTAAAAAGAATTAGTTAAGACTCGTATCGTATCGTTTCTAGACCATTTTACTAGGTTACGAGTTTGCGTGACCATTTGCCCAGTAAGTCCTCGATATTTAGGACCAATAGCAAACTATGCCATCTGCCAAGCTACCAACGATAGGTAGCAGATACTGTCGCGAGTTTTGATTTGTTTGGCAACGTCGAAAGTTGTCGGCAGGTTCGGGAACGGTGGTCGGTCGTTTCGCGCGTACACCTCGGCATATCCAGGCGAAAGATCGCGTCTGCGAGAGCGAGTGGCGCGGCGGAGCCCACGGTTTTAATAAGATGCACCCTCGTTGATGCGGAGATATACGGAACCTAGCTGGCTGCATTATTACCGGAATGAATAATTACGTTTTACGGTGGTCGGTCTGTCGGTCGGTGGGTCGTCTTTTGTATGCAACGCACCCGATACCATATACTATACATATATTGTATGTACCTACCGAATGCGAATACATAGAAATTGAGGCGCACCACTCTAAAGGGAACGCATCGCGTCGCATGGCATCGGTATCCAACGATATTCGCGGATGCAGAGTCTGCTCAATCGAGCCGTAATAACAGATTTCCCGGTAATAAGGTGCACCCGCAGCTTCGCCGAATGAACTCTATCAACTTTGCGATCTCTCCCACTCCGTGGGTGAACCGACGCGACGGGCCAGCGGTAGGGTCCTTCGTTTTTCTCCTTCATAGATTTCCGTGGGATCGAACGTTTACCGCGTTTTCCCCGGCTAGGTGAAACTTGCGGAACATCCTGACGAATGTTTCAATTCGCTTCTCGCGAATCACTAACCTATTTGTACTACCTAATAATCGCATCCTACGGTCACGATTTATTCTCGCGCAAAGAACACCACTAATTCGTTCCCGGTGGAAGATCGCCGCAAAGTTGCATTTCACGTTTGTCGACCACGCGTTGTAATTACACGATCGTGTTGTAACGGCGATCAACGATTACGGAGCGTGACACTTGATCGAATTAGCTGAGAGGTTTCAACACCTTGCCCTATAATATCGAACGAGTCAATAGAATAAATGGGTTACTCGTTTTTGTTAACCCCTTTTGCATCATAAGGAAGTATGAAAAGAAGGCCTTTATCACCACACATTTTTCAGCACTCCACAGAACTTGAAAACTTCATATTTCAGCATTACAAGAAAAAATCAGAATCACTACTTTCATCTCCAACAACACCCTCTCCATTTCGATTTTTTAACTAACGAATAATGATAGCGATGAACAAAGTTGAGCGTGTGCATACGGCTCCGGTGATAGTGACCAGGAAAATTGAACGTATATATACGCTAACGATGCAAATGGGTTAATTCGAAATGAAATTTCTCTGTTATCGATATTGAACCGTTAGCGAAGAGATAGGGATAGGTAAAGTGTAGACCTTCTTTTTGCCTTGAGAGAGAATCGTATTGACAAGGATAGGAGCTCCCCAGTTGTTTGTTACTGTAACGATTGATCGTATTTATCGTTGGTGTGTGTTGTTTGTCGCAGCTGCCGGCTCCTCTGCCGATATGCAAAGAGTGTCTCGGCGCGACGATAGCCGGGAACAACAACAACTCGAAGCGGAACGCGGCGGAGAAGCTGAGCAGGTGTAGCGTTTGCGGGGCTGCTCTGCACAACATGTGCGCCCCGCAGGAGCTCTCGATCCTGGTCGACAGGGGGATTACGTGGGCCTGCGACGACTGTTCGCCGACCTGTGCCGGTTGTCAGCTGGAACAGGAGTCGCAGAACTATCTGGTGAAGTGCGCCGGCTGCGTCAAGTGTTACCATCCCACCTGTCTCGATCCCGCCCTCGACAAGAAGAATAAGGCGCCCTGGAGATGTCGACACTGTCAGACCGCGCACACGCCGGTCGTCAAGGACGACGGGAAGAAGAGCAAGGCGCAGGAGTCGTCCTCGCTCGACGACACGCCGACCAGCGCGAGGAAGAGACTCAGCAAGTTACGCGAGAATAGAAAGTAAGCACACTACCAATCCGTAAGCGAGAACGAACGAAACCGAGCCCAAGCAAGCTCTCCCCTCCTGCCTTCCTTCCTTCCTTCCTTCCTTCCTTCCTTCCTTCCTTCCGTTCTTCCGTTCTTCCTACCTTCCTACCTTCCTTCGCGCACGCTTTGTCCAGACGTCGCGAGGCAATCGTGATCACCGATTAATCCCGGTTTGCATTAGACAACTTGAGGTTAATCGACTCGATCGCCTAAACAAAAGTTGCCCAATGTAAACGCGGCTCTAGCGATGCGACTAAATTTCAATCTAGCATCCATACGTATCAAAAGGAATCGATACCTCTTTCGGACTAGATTCGACTTAATTCGTGCAATTCTTGGAACTGACTTTGATCGAATATCGGTTTGGTATCGAACGAAGAAGGATCGGTAGCGTTGATTGGTGATGAGTACCGACCTAAAATCTTGATACGTATGGGTATACTTCTTATCGAGTACTTCGGTATCGGATTGCGCCGTCTATACATACGTAATCGATCGCATTGGTATCTGATCGTGGTATTTAGATTTAACGGTTTCGCTGCTGAGCACAGATTTAAACGCAGCGAACGATAATCCTCGTGGCGCGGCGTCTAGATACGGCTGCGGATTCCGGTCGTCTCGGTGGAAGTTGCTCTCGCAACGAGACGGTCGCGGGAAGGATCGCGGTGGCACGGCGATCTCTCGATCGACACGGTTTATTAGACGGTGGTGTCGCGTTCGATGTGTTTCAGATCGACGGTATCCAGAAAGAGCTTGACGATCGCGACTCCCGGAAAGAAAGGCGCTGCTGGAGTGGCTCAGGTGGACAGCAGCTCGGACGGTAATGCGGGTGTTGTCTCCCCTCGTCAACCACCTTTAATTTCCTCTCCTATACCACAACCCCCCGCCCAACTCGCAGGCCAGGGTAGGCTACTCGAAGAAAAGAACGACCGGATCTCGAAGGAGAAGCAAAAGTTCTTTAGGCTGAGCGCATTTAACGCGGAGCACAATAAGTTGAAGCGGGTGGGGGGCGGTGATAAGTCTAAGTCCTCGCAGAACGTTAGTCCTAGGTTGACTCGGGGTAACGCGAACCAGAAGAAGCAGCAGCAGCAGCAGCAGAAGCAGCAGCAGCAACAACAACAACAACAACAGCAGCAGCAGCAGCAACAACAGCGGGAACCAGCGCAACAACAACAGCAACCTGCACAACCGGGTAGTAAAAGGGCCTCGTTAGCGTCTAGCAGCAGCAGCAGTAGCAGCGGCAGCGGCAGCGGCAGCGGGAGTGACGCATCCGATAGCGATTCCTCGGATGCTAGCGACACCACCGATGACGATGACGACGATGACGATGACGATGACGACGACGATGAGGAGGAGGAGGAAGACGAGGAGGAGGGAAACAGCTCGAGCGAGTCGAGCGACTCGTCCTCGGAGGAGGACGCGTCCGAGGGTGATCGCCGGGTAGCATCTTCTCGGATCGAATCCCCGAAACCGAGGAGTCCGTTCTCCTGCGATCTCAGCGAAGACAAGCCATGGGGTTTCGCCGCGGCCGCCGCCAAGTTGAACGCAGAGTCGCCGTTTTTCAGCAACATCAACAACACCTTTGGCGCTCCGTTGCCCAAGCTCGACGTGGGCAGCACGCCGACGTTCGGCTTGCACATACAACCGGCAGTGACCGCCGTCTCCACCGTCACGGACAGCAAAAAGAAGCAAAAGAACGTCGGTGTCGGGGCTGGGGTTGGGGTTGGGGTCGGTGTCGGGGTCGGTGGCGGTGTCGGTGTCGGTGGTGTCGCGTCTTCCGGTTTCACCGGCGGTATCGACAACAAAGTGAAGCCCGGCGCTGGTCAACTGAAAGGCTTGTTCGACGGACTGAGTCACTTCTTTTCAGTGCCTACGAACAGTAGGGCGAGGTCCGGTGGGGCCGCGCCTAATTACGCCCCGGACAGGAGAAAACGGCCTAACGCGGACGAGAAGAGCGGCGGCAGCGTCGCCAAGCTATCGAGGGGACCACAGCCGCCGCCACCTACCGGCGCGAACAAAAGAGACGCGTCGTCGCCCGCCGTCGTCGCTGTCCCCGTCGCCGGCAAATCGAAGGAGAGGAAAAAAACAACGGCGGAGGAAGCGCCGAGAGTGCCGAGGCCTGGGATCTTCACGCCCTCTGACGAGAGTTTGTTCGTGGTTGGCTCGTTGAACGAGAAACTGCCGAAAATGACACCGTCGAACCTGGTGAAAACCGCGGTGAACAGTAAGAGGCACGAACACGAGAGGAGAAAATTGATGAAGGACGCTTCGTCGCTCGTCAAGTGCGCCGCGAACGACCACTCTCTGTCCTCGCCGTCGTCCTCGCCGTCGTCGCACAGGCACGATCATTACCAACGAAAGAGGAACAACAACAACAACAACAGTAATAGCAACAACAACAACAACAACAACAACACGATCACGGAAACGAACAACAGTCAGACGACACGCCACCCTGTGCCCGCTGTTTCGAAGTCCGGCCTGTGTTCCGATTCCGTGAAATCAAATCCTAGCCTAAAGTCCAATCCACGAGCCTGTACTAGCGCCACCACCACCAACACCACCACGACACCCCGCGCGACACCCTGCTCCACCAGGAAGGGTAAGAGTCTATCCCCGACCCGCTCACGAGTCCCTTAACCTCGATGATGCACCCAAAAAAAAAAAAAGTCGCAAAAAGAAGATTTCCCCTCTAATCTAATCCTCGCTCACCACCACGTGGATGTGTTGGCGGTGTGGTGTGGTATATGATATGTGTGTGTACATGTGACTCTGACACGTAACTTCTTTTCCAGGATCAACGTGATTGTTCTCTCGTACCATGCGTGTAATCTCGCCCGATCGAATCTTTTGCGTTTCCTATGCTCACGGGACCGTTAACGAATGTTCGTTGCTCTATCTGGTTCGATCGCGAGGGAACAGAATCGCGCGTTCGAGCACAGAACAATCAGGTTCCTCGATAGGATGTTTATCGGTCACACGGTGTAAAACCGATGGAAATCTGTCTCTCACGGTGGTGATAACCTCGCAGTGAAAAACGAAATGGATCGGATCGGATTGACGACGACGATGCCGCAAGCAGGATTCGCGTTTCTGTGAATCGCCCCGAGGATTTCCATCGGTTTCACGCCACGAATATTTACGTGGTTTATTGCATGTCACTAATAATGTTTTTTACTTGGCTCTGGCACACTTAACTGTCCTTTAATCCATGCCGCATATATGTATGTATTTATAGGGTACACGATTAGTGCACGCTTGCCAACGCACCCGACCGTACTTGTACTTTTGTTCATCTTCGGTTCTCTCTCTCTCTCTCTCTCTCTCTCTCTCTCTCTCTCGCTTTCTCTCTTTCTCGTTTTCGTGTTTGCCGGTCGACGCAAACAATTTCGAGAATCGAGCACCAAAACGCCTCTCGCAGATGTTGGATTCATCGCTTCGCGGCTCGGTCGTGACCATCCACACACCTCTAAAAGAAATTGTTGTCGAAGCCACGTATCCTCCGATCTCCCTCTCCCCACGTAACAATCGGAAGCGTGTAACCGCACTGGTCAGTTTTCCAGGACGAAGAAATACGACACTGGGTGGCATACTATCGATACACTCAGCCGGTCCTGTATTAGTCGAAACTGGAGCGTCTACCTGTTGCTGCTGACACTTAGCAGGCAAACACCGTTGTTGTTGACAAAAAAACGAAGCCCTTCGGAACGCAATACGATAATGTCCTTTTGCCATCGAAGAGCCAGGCTACCAACTACTCTGCCAACACATTCCACAAATACCCGATCCCACAGCTTTGCTTTCTCTCTCGATGCCCCACCGTACTCACAACTATTAACAGCTCTACTCGACGTCAATATTACCGCCAGAACTGCTCACTGTTTTTTTTTTGTTTTGTTTTTTTGTTCGTTTGAATTATATTCGTCGAGGTTGTGCACTGGTTAATAACATATTGTCACGCATGTTCGATCAAAGTAACATTGCTTTTGTTTTTCGGTCGACGACGAGTTGTTTAACCGATCGATCCCCCGTGCTTTCCCCGAATCGTTTCGTGTTTCGTTTCGCGTCGCCCATCAAAAGTATCGAACCGTGGTTGTAGTAACACCTCCTCGTCTTGGTCCTCTCCTTTACACTGGACGCGTCGAAGAAACGCGCCAAGACCGCGATGACGAACCATTTCTCTACTCGAACGTTTTTTCTTTCTCTCGATAGAGATCTTCCCAGCGAAGAGCTCTACTTCCGTCGTTCTATTCGTCCCGCGGAGGTGTGCGAGCACGAGAAGAACCAACCTTTCAACTCTGCTTACAGAAGAGCCGATTCTACCGCAGACCTTGCCGCCCGGTGTTACGCAAAAGGATGTCGATCTGTTTAAAGACGCACGGGACAGGGCGGCGAGACTCACCGTTTCGAATGCGAACGGAGAAGACGACGAAGCCACGTCCTCGGCTCTTAGTCCTGGCACCGGAAATCCTGCGGCTGGAAACGGCGCGCGGAACCCCGCCGCCATCGTTTTCGGTCGGTACGAAGTGGAGACCTGGTACTCGAGTCCATTCCCGCAGGAGTACGCGAGATTACCGAAACTGTTCTTTTGCGAGTTCTGCCTAAAGTACACCAAGAGTCGAGCGGTGCTCGACAGACACATGGACAAGTGCCAGTGGAGGCATCCACCGGCCACCGAGATCTATAGGTGCAACGGACTGTCCGTTTTCGAGGTGCGTTCTCTTCTCTCTCTTTGTTTCTCTACCGGTTTCCCTAGATTTGTTACAAGATCTCAAAGCTCCTATTCCAGAGCTCAGCTTTAGGCATTACTCGATTAAAATCTCATTCTTTATTCGGCTACAGTTCCTCAATCGTTATTCGTTCCTATTATTCATTATTTCGTAATTCGTTACCCTCTAGTCTGCTCATTAGCAACATCGATCGGGACCAATTTGCCGGCCAAAGTCGTAAAGCCACTACATTTCTCGAGTTTATTCGATTCTCGCTTTTAACACTAAACGTACCGAGCTATAAACGTAGCAGCGTGGCGTACATGTTGCCTTATAAAAATGACAAGATTTAATTTATTTAGACTTTGCGCGGTTCTCATTGCAATGCGTGCTCTACTAAAGATATTTATTGAATCATTTCTCGTGAAAGTATCTTTATAATTTCAAAAATTGTCGAATAAAAAATCTAGAACCGGTCATGTGACCGGTGGTGGTACGTTTAGTGTTAATCTTGCTGGCGACCGAGAATTCGGACACTTTGTGCTATCCTACCGAACTCAATGGTTATTCGCGAACGACGAATCATTTTCTACATGAATCAGATAACGAATGAACCAATAAAGATCCCGGTCATCGATAATGGTTGTTGGTGGCCAAAATAACGTTAGTCATTCATATTAGTTCTCCATAACCAAAATCTGTTTGTCAAATGTATCGATACTTGTCCTGTAATTTTTCAATTTTGTCTTGCAACAATTATGAGGGCTGTGTTCTATACTAATCTCGTATATTCTGTGCGCTTTCAGATCGACGGTAACGTGAACAAGATTTACTGTCAGAACTTGTGTCTATTAGCGAAATTGTTCTTGGATCACAAAACCCTGTACTACGACGTGGAGCCATTTCTGTTTTACGCGGTTACCAAGAACGACAAATACGGTTGCCACCTGGTCGGCTACTTCAGCAAGGAAAAGCACTGTCCCGCGCAGAGATACAACGTCTCCTGTATCATGACTCTGCCGCAGTACCAGAGACAGGGCTTCGGTAGGTTTCTCATCGAGTTCAGTTACCTGTTGTCAAAGGTCGAGGGCATACCCGGCACCCCGGAGAAACCTCTCTCTGATCTTGGTCGGGTGTCGTACCACTCGTTCTGGAAGAGCGTGGTCCTCGAATACCTTGATGCCCATCGTAACTCGACGGACATCCGGCTGGGCGACATCACGAAGGAGACCGGCGTTTCGGCGCACGATATCGCGATCGCTATGCAGCTGTTGGGATTCATCAAATCGGTCCATTTGCCTGGCGAGGGGAACTCAAAAGTGGCTGTGGTAGTCGATTGGAGCAAGGTGAACGCTCACATGGCGAAGGTGCGGAAGAGTTCCCGCATCAAACTGGACCCGGACTGTCTCCGATGGATCCCATTGCTTACGCAGATCCCGAACCCTTACCAAAGTCCCGAGGAGAGCGCCGACACCAGCTCCGAAACTTCTCCCGTGGCAGAGCCGAAGCAAGCGGCCGCGATCGTCGAGAAGATTCAGAAGGTTAAGATCAAGAAGAAACCGAGGGGGAGAAGGTTGGGTCAGAGGAGGTCGTCGCCGTTGAAACAGAAGAGCTCGCAAAAGTCCGCCGGCGCCGTTGCTGTACAGAAAGAGATCTCTAAAGAGTCGAGGGATGCAAAGGAAACGAAGGAAACGACCAAGGATACGAAGTCGGTCAAGGAGTCGAGGGAAACGAAGGAAACGAAGGAAACGAAGGAAACGAGGGAAACGAGGGAAGCGAAAGAAACGAAGGAGGCGAGGGATGCGAGGGATGCGAGGGGAACCAAGGACCCCGAAAAAGAGACCCGGACCACCACCTCCACGATTTCCGAATCGTCCAAAGAGCCAATGGACGTCGAGCCGAAGATCGTTCCGACGACACCGAGAAACTCCAGATCGGTGGCGACTGCAAAAAACGCCAACTCCTCGGCGGCCAGCTCGACGAAGGTGACACCTTTACTGTCGACCATGTCGAGGCGAAGGATCAGAACGCCGAAGACTCCTCTGGCGGTCGAGAACGCAACGACGACGGCAACGACCACGACGACGACGACGACGACGACGACGCCTCTCCGCAAACGAAAACATTCCGAAAAGACTGAACCCGAGGAGAAGGAGAAGTCGGAGGTTAGTTCAAGGAAGAGGACTCGCGAGTCTTTGAGGGAAAAGGAGAAGGAGAAGGATCGGGAGAAGGAAAAAGAGAGGGAAAGGGAGAAGGAGAAGCCAAAGGAGAAGGAGAAGACGAAAGAGAAAGACTCTCCCAAGGACAAGGACAGGGACAAGGACTACGCTCTGCAACCGGAGAAGACATCGCCGAAGCTGGCGACGTCGACTCCGTCGTCAACGGTGCAGAAGCCGACGAAGAAACAATGCAAAGTGGACGACATCTTGTTGAAGGTGACGAGCAGGCAAACCAAATATTTGCAGGCGAAACAGGCGAAGGAGAAGAAGAACGCGGACGAGGCTCAGTGCAACGGCAAGGAGGAATGGAAGGAGGCGAGAACCCCGCCGATGTCGAGGCGAGGACGAGCCAAAGCCGAGAAAGAAGCTCTGAAGATGCCTCAGTTGAAGCCGGAAACGCCCACGAGCGACAGACCGGAGAGTCCTGTGATACCTCCCCCTTCGTTGTCGCCGTCGGCCGAGTCGGAGAAGCCCGACTCCCCTGAACGCAAGGAATCGCCCGTTCCGGTGCTAGTGTCCCAGCACGCTTCGAAGGAGGACAGTCCCGAGACAAGTAAAAACGACAGTGTTGAGGAGAACGGCGCCATCGTGCCGCCGGAGCCAGAGACGGCGTCCGCGAGTCCCGGCGAGTACGAGGGCGGCGATGAAGACGAGGGGGAAGAAGAAGTACCTGCACCAAGGCCGAAATCCGTGACACAGTGTTCGAGCAACCCGGAGACCGAACCAATCGAGCAACCGGAAAAGACCGTGGACGGGAACGCGATCGCGATCGCCGAGATCGCCGAGATCGCCGAGATCGCCGAGATCGCCGAGATCGAGAAGGAACCCGTGGAGGAGGATACGGAGAAAAGCCTGCCGCCGAAAGTCGAGTCGGAAGCGAGAAGCGTCGAGAGCGAGACGACGGAAGCTCCGAAGGAATGTGATAAGGACTCGGAGACCGAGAAAGCGATTTCTCGTAGCCCGGATACGTCGAAATTGGTACCTGAAGTTTCTTCGCCCAAGGGGGAAGAATGCGAAAAATTAGAAGCTATTACTCAGGATAAAGATAGCCCTAAGGAAGAGACGATTTCCGAGAGGATAACGACGCTCAAGGAAACGAAAGAGGAGTCGACACGGCCAAAGATCGAGGCTTCTCCGGTGACTCCCACGGAGAAGAAAGAGTCGACGAGCGTCGTCGTCTCGAACGTAGCCTCGCCCGTAACCGAACCCCTCACGCCGCAGGAGAAATCGCTGCCGATCATGGAGCAACAGGAGACGATGCTCCTGCATCAAACACAGCCGGAGGAGATGAAGCAGAACTCTCCCGAGAGCGGGAAGACGACGCCTCACCTAGAGAATCCCGGTTCGGTAAAGCGGACGCCACCCTCGCAGCCAGACCTACCCTCCATGGGTGTGTACACACCCGACTCGACTACGAATTCGGTCCATTCGTTGCACTACGCCCAGTGCGATCTGGACGTCAGTCAGCTGGGATTGGAGTCACCGACCTCGATATCCAGCGACCTGGCGTCTCAGAACAGCGTCGAGAGGCCGCCAAGCGCGTTGCCGTCGATGCCTGCCTCGGTCACCGTTCCCATTTCCGTTTCGATGCAGATCGCGCCATCGGCCACATCCGTCGCGGTGAATATATCGCCTCAGGTTCAGTACGCCGACTGCTCGATGCCTCAGCATACGCCGCCGGCTCACGTCAGCATTCACCATCCGATGCATCAGCCTCACACACCGCAGCCGCTTCAACAGCCAAGGACGCCGCAGTCGCACACGCCCCAGAGCATACCCACGCAGAGTCCTCAGCCGCTTCCACAGAGTCACACGCCGCAACCGATGCCGCAGTCCCACACGCCTCAGCCCTTGCCTCAGTCTCACACGCCGCAGAGCATACCCACGCAGAGTCCGCAGCCTCTGCCGCAGTCCCACACTCCTCAACCGATGCAACTGTCGCTGGCACAGCAAACGCAGGGCCAGAACATGACGCACAGTCAGTCTCAACAGTCTCAACAGTCGCAACCGCAACAGCAACAATCGACGCATCAGCAACAGCAACAGCAACAACAACAACAACAGCAGCAGCAGCAGCAACAACAACAACAGCAGCAGCAGCAGCAGCAGTCACAATCTCACAGTAATAAGAGAGCTAGTGGCTCGCAGACGACCCACAGATCAAGATCGGCGCAGCAGAGCAGCAGATCCCATCGAGCCACGCCTCCGACGCCGCACACTCAAACCTCCTCTCAACATACCAGCTCCCACACCAGTTCTCATGCGAGTTCCCACACGAGCCATACGACCGTGGCGCACACCAGCCACGTACCACCCCAGTACCAACAGTCGTCGTCGATGAGCGTGCCGCCGGTGCCTCATCTGCAGTCTCACACTCACGCCGCTCACTCGCACAACATGGCTGTGATCTCACAAGGGAACTACATGGCAGTCGCCTCGCAGACCTTCCCCACGCAGAATACGTACGTGATACAACATCGCGGCAGTAGATCCGGCGCGCCCACACCCTGCACCACCGCTACTAACTTCTACATTCAGACGAGCGCGATGCCGCCGCACTCGCACACGCCCGCGCCGTCTCTGTCCGCCTCTGGGAACCACCAGACTACCAATTCGTGCAGCCTGGCAAAGCTTCAACAGCTGACCAACGGCCTGGAGATGATACCGCCCACGCCGTCGCCGGCGATGAACTTAACGCCGCCGCCTCCAATCCCGCACACCATGACGCCCCCTCAGACGTCGAGGCAGCTGCCGACTCCGCCTCAGGTGCCGCTCGGCTACCCGAAAAACTATTACAATGTAAACGCAGTGCCACCGCCCGGCACACCCGGCCCGCCTAGCAGATCGACCTCGAGGTCCTCGGCGAATGCGAACATGGCGACACTGACACAACCGTATCCGAGCGAAAGCCTGTACAGACAGACCCTGGACCCCGGAAGTACCTGTCCCCAGATGCAGAGCGCCGCCAGCCGGGTCAGTCCGAACGTGGCGTTGAACACGAATCTCATGGCTCAGTACGGGTACCGGGTAGCCCAGCCGGGCACCGGCTACATGAACCAGGCGGCGCAACTCGGCGGCTTCATGAACCAAGCCAGTCAACTCCCAGTGGGAGTGGTTAACGTACCTGCGCCGTACCCTCAGGACCCCCATCAGCAGAACCCAGCGACGGTCTACACGACCTACCACGGCTACATCAACGGAGGCCTTATGCAGCCTCTGAACAGTTCGATGAGGCCACGCTAGCCCCTAAATTCACCTAAACGCACACCCCTTCACCCGCAACGGCAAAACTTCGACGCGGAGAAGGCCCGTGGGCCCTCGTCCGCTTAGCAACGATCATTGTTTTTTCTCTCCGAGACAAGTTTACAAGCGTTCTCCGCGATGCGATCTCGAACTTGATCTCGATGCCGGGAATACGTGGCGTCAACGGAATCGCCAGTCTACCGATCGTTAGTCCTGTTGCTTCCACCGCAAGAGTATCGTCCTTCGAGGCAACGCCGCCCGCGGTGACCTCTTTTAATCCACGAGAAATACGTTTCGTTTTATAGTACCACTGACGTGTGGGTATCACGCAGCTTTCCCCATGGCCCCGTTTCTTTTAGCTACTCCGTCGAAACGTATCGACGCGTTCTTTTACGAAGTTAGTTAGCCCCAAAGGTTCGCGCGGATCGTGGTCCTCGAAGGATCGAGAGGAGAACAGCTCGCATCGAAAGGATTTGCGACTTGTCGACGTGTACACTTATGTACTGTCCGTGTCTCTCACTGTGATATACTAAACCAGCACAGGGGCAAAGGGACTACGCGATGCGATACACCTGGGGTACTAGTGATAATCTTCTCAGCGAATAACGGATGCCTGTCGTCGCATTCCTTCCCTAGTACCACGTTATGAGACACGGATAATACATGTACGGGATACGATCGCGGTATCGGATAAGAAAATTGCGAGGCATGGGTTCTTGGTAACTCTGTGCATTTACAAAACGATTAATCATTATGTACCTTGAGGATCGATCTGCCGGTCGGTTGAGGTCGCGGAAGAGATATACCACGAGTACGTATACATCTTCCCTCCTCTGTTTTGGGATCTACGATCCACAAAGCGAATACCTATTTTTTAGTAGGGCATTCCTTCTTTGAATCGCAACGGTGTTACGTTTTCTGTATAATAATAATAATTATTATTATATATATATATGTATATATGTGTGTATACATATATGTATATGTGTATACGTATATGTGCATACATATATGTATATGTATATGTGCATACATATATGTATATGTATATGTGTGTGTATTTATATATACATATATATAAATACTTACAAAGAATAATCTGTTTGATATTATCGATTGTTGAACGTTGTTGTTTACGTTTTCTTCGAGGCACACTGTACTTTACTGTATCATAAAATACTTACTGCTACGATCATTCGAATTGTATTATTGCGAATTAATTATTACAATTGACAAAAAGTCGGGATCATCGTGAACGCGTTCGTTGCTCATTTTACCGTGTTATCATCGTTCATCATCAGCATCAACACTACGTTTTTCTCCAGTTATCAGCACCGCCACCACCACCAACACCGCAACCACAACCACAACCACAACCACCACCACCACCACCACCACCACCACTGTCACCTCTATACCCCTACCTCCTTACCAGCCACACCCCTTGACGCGATATCGTCCTAATCGTGATCGTCGTTATTATTATTTCTATCGATTATTATTATCATTATTAATATTATTATTTTTATGATTATTATTATTATTATCGTCATCATGATACCCAATCCAATATACAGTTATAGTTTTATCCGGTTCGAGCGGTCCGTCACACGGACACGAGGAGACAGATTAGGAAAATCGACACACACACACACACGCGCAGAGGACAAATTGCATTCGTTCGTTACTCTCTATTGTATGTAATAATAATTTTTATAATAGCTAGTATTTGGAGTAAAAGGGCACATACATACACAAACAAACAAACGAACGGACGGACAGATCAGAAAACAAACAGATACAGACAGAGACACATTCACACGGACCGATATATATATATATATACGTATATACTTACATACATATACATATATATGTATATATACAACACATTCGAGAAAAATTATGACTGCGTATGTAACACAGAAAACTCTTCCACGGAGCGTCGTGAGAAAAATTTATGCGGAAATTATTTTTTGTATCGAATCGCGATGTGAGAAAGAGAGAGAGCGAGAGCGAGAGCGAGCGAGAGAGTGTGATAGAGAGAGAGAGAAAGAGAAAGAGTGAAAAAGAGGGAGACGCGCGGCTCCACTCGTTTCCCTTCGACCTGTCTGTGGGGAAATACATAAAACTGGTGCTCGTTCGTGTACGTTGAATTGTAATTTCCCTCCCACGCGTCGGCGACGCTTCGCGGAACGGTCGCGAACAAAATAATAATATATTTATAGTACGTTAATGAATTCGATTTTTTCAGAGGAGTACGAGACACGATAAGAATTGTGCGAGAGGCAGTGATATCTGCTGCCCGGTTTTTAGCGTAACTCTTTAAACGGATAAGAAAGGTCATTAATAGTGTAAAAATACATCAATATTTATTGTACATAGATCTAAAAAAAAACTACTAACAAATAAAAAGAAATCAAAAATATCTGCTGGAATTCACGAGGCTTTGAATAGTGGGAACGGTGGAAACTGCGGGATGATCCGATTTGCATTCACTTGGAAAATTTCATATTACGGTTCTTCGTCCCATCCGCGCTATCTTTTTCTTCTCCTGAGGAAAAGAAATTCACACGACAAACTAGAATCGAGAAGAACAACCACCCCCTCAAATCGATAATAATAACCCACCTCGACTTTCTCATCTTTCTTTTCCTTCCTTCTCGCCTCTTCTTCTCGGCGTTCGCCAGATCTATGTACTTCTTTCTTTGATCGGGGGTCATTTGCGTCCACAATCTTCCTGCTGCACGCGCGATCACGGTCACGTGTTCCTTCGGCTTCTTGCTGCGTAACCGCAAGAAGAAAATAATGAAAGGATTCGTGGCTCGGCACCTGACGGTCTCCTTTCGTCTGAGTCCACATGGGTTAGCAGCATCCCTTTTGCTATTACTTCCGGGACGGTCATCTACGCTACCCAAAATCAAGACATGTAACTTGTAAGTCAGTGAAATAATTGCTTCGGAAACTCGGGACGTCAGGACTCGTCTCGAGTCGTGCTTGAAATTGTCTTACCCGTCACCCTCGTTTTTCTTCCGGTCTTTTCGCACCCTGGATGGTTGCGAGGATCCCGAGTTTCCCATTTTATCGCAATCCTATCTATCAACGCGACCCTCTATCGTGCGGAAAACATTACTAGATAATTTTACGTTTTTCCTTTTTTTGTAACGGAAAATCCGTGAAGAGAATCGTTGTCAGAATGACATCAACGGAGACTGCTTTCCCTTGTTTTCCGACAGAAACAAAAGTAGGGATAAACATTCGCGGTTTGAAAATCCGTGCCGGATAACAGGAGGAATTTGAATGGTCGGAGTCGTGTTTTCGAAATGATGATCATCTTTATTGGTCGAGTACAAAAGCATATTCTTATCGCTGTCCACGTCAGGATTCATGATTTGTCCCACTAATACTATTCTTTATTTAAATTAGGAAAAGCAAATCGGTGAAAGAGATTCGAGTCAAGAAGTTTTCAACATTTCCTTCTCGGAGGAAAACGCCTGCACAGACGAGGTGTATAGGATAGGCCTATCATCCAATGTATTTTATTGCCATTTTCGTGTCACATCTTATATTACCAATTGGAACTAAAATTTGCTGACAACATTCTCAGTGGTAGGAATTAAAATTAAAATTAGCTATATATGTATAGTCACTGAAGACTCACGAATACGAGAAAATAAACGAATAATTCTAAAAATCTCTGATTTTTTTAACAGACGATATTTCACAACATGAGACATGAAGTCCCATAAGATGATAGGTATATCCTTATACCTCGTCTGTGACGACTGGTGTTCGAGAGCTTTGCTGGAGGAGTACGCAGCGCCTAGCGGGGTTAATCGAACGAAAGAACGACGAACGGAAACAGTCTTTATCCGTTCAAGATTCTACAGTTCGCCGCCGGCCTGTGCGGCTTTTTTCGGTTTCTTGTTCTTGCTCCATTTATCGCCGCAATAGCAGGCTTCCTTCTGCGCATCCATGTAACTCTTGCAGCCCAGAGTTGTGGTCCCCGTGAAAAGCATCTTCGCAGCTGCCTTGCACGTGTTTATCACTGCCGCTGTTTGATATCCCTCGCAATATTTGTACAAACATCTTTTAAACTCCAGATCGCACTTCTCCTTGTCCATGTTGCAGGTATCGTAACAGATATCGTGCGCATCGCAACACTTGGTCATCTCCGCCAGAGGTAAGTACTCTTGATTGATCTACAATCAGTTAAATTGACCACTTACAGTATGCAGCGAATTCGAATTGGAACAATTTGTTTGTTTTTACCTCTATTCCTAAAGACCCGCACCCATTGCTCTGCGGTTTATGATTCCAATCCGGTTTTGGCGTAATGCCTGAAATCAAAAAACATTCCCGCCACTTTATTTGAAAATAGCAACCAATCGCATTCGACCATGTCACCCAACACACGTCTACTGCTAGTCATTACGAAGCTCCTTTTTTTTATGAACAACAATAATTTCCCTTTCACTCGAATCATGTAACATTGTTCATTATCAGCGGTAAATGTTGTGTCTCGATACTGTTTGGAAACTGTTCGTTTATATGCGCGTGCAAGATAAACTGCACGTCGCAAACATGTCGGTTGGTCCGACCAATGGCAGCCGGATGAACTGATTGTGGACTAGGTTTAACGCGGGAATGGGACGTTAATAATAAACTGCGATGGAATGGCGACAGGTTAATTACGTACCCGCTGGACACTGGAAAACACAGTGTTCTTCGACCGCGGCATCAAATACCTCGTGTATGTCCTTGATTTTCCTCGCCACGGTAATCGCATTTTGGAATAGATCCTCGAAGACCGATTCCGCGGATAAAACGGCGTCCCTTAGATTCGATAACAAACCGCTGCCATAACCGGACCAAGCGTACGCCATAAACGTCAACGCGTAGATCAGCACTTTCCTATATCGCGAAAAATCCATTGTTACGTGTTCTCGATGCACCACTGACTCACTCTTCCACTGGTCCGTGGATATTTTTAGGTGAATCAACTCACATAGGTGTTCCGGATCGTGGACACGTGGTGGCAAACGACGAAGTACTTTTTGGCGATTCAATTTCGTCACGCAATATATACATATGTACATACATAACATTAACCGAACGGTCATCTGACGTCGATGTAACGCGTTAATGAAAAAAAAAAAAAAAAAAACAGGGAAGCAAAAATGTTGCGTCATTGAAGGTTTTGTAAATTAATGGATATTTTCTGTATTTGGTTCGTTCGAATTTGTTGCCATATCACATGGTGGTGAATCTATACGTTCTTGAAAGTGGGATTTTTAAGAAATTGCAGCGTTCAAGTTTCTTTAAGTAATAGAATTTATTACATTAAATAAAAAGAATGAACTAATGTAGTATAAATAATTGTTGCGGTATTAATGTTGGTTCAATGCGCATCACAACTTCTTTACAAGTTCTCCATTGTCGTACAGTTTTTTTACATCTGTGCCACCTCCAAGGCAAACACCCTTCACGAATACCCTGGGAACTGTCCTGGCAGAAGTCATTTCACCCAGTATGTCTTGGATATCGTCGCCATCCTCTCTCTCGTCCAACTCAATGGTAGTATATTTTTCTTTTAAACTATCGAACACCTATAAACGTTGTTAGAGAGTAAGTATCGGATAAAGTAAAACGACTAACTTATGGAATTTTATAATACCTGCTTAGCCATTTTGCAATAAGGGCATCTTGTCTTGGAAAATATGACCACTTTGTCCGATGCAATGATCTGTTTGACCTGTTCTTGAGTCACCGTCATGTCAGCTTCTCTGGTGCTGGAAACTGAACCCATTCCGTTTGTCTAAATAAATGATTACCCGTAAAAATAACGCAATTTTTGCATGGTAATTAAGAGATCGTTAAAGTGTTTAAGACTTAAAAGATCTATATCGCTCGTCTTGCAATCGCTGTTGGAGCATTCGTAATCCGGGCTGGTTGCAAAAATTATGTGTGCCATACCACTTATTAAACTCGGTGATATTTTATACATTTTGAGTTTAAGATATTGCTTGATAGACGTAAACATGATCGACGGTTTCCACTCGGGTCAATTTATCCGTTTTAGGTTAATGCTCGAATAGAAGATGCAAAGTGCGATAAAAAACAAATGCCTAACGCGTGATATTCGAATATAGATTTGACAAGTGTTTCATTCACTGTATGTCATTAAATTATTTATGCGACAATTGCGTTAACAAACCGAGATTCTAGTCGTCCCAAATTTATTTACAACACTTAGTTTACCTTAACGATAATAAAAAATCTTCACGAACGTTTGGACTCTGAAAAGTATCGGTATTCGTATGGAATGCGATATCCTGTTCGACGAGGAAAAATGTTGCAACGTAACTTCGATCGAATCAAAATGACTCAGAATAAAATTGTGAGCTGGGAGTACACGTTCCAGCGAACGGTGTACGTGTAAACAGTAATCGATTACGAAGCAAAAGTTACGGCTGGTAAAACGTTAATTTCCAGCGAAAATCAATATAACTTACGATGGATGTTTCAAATATATTAATTTTCAGTAATAAATTATGTTTATCTTATCATGAATTATGCTCAATCATTCTACTTGAGGTTCCATTGGAAGGTAGGGCACACCGCGTACTTATTTAATTTTCTCAGGCGGAGAATGTAAAGAATAATTACAATTAACACGAAGTCGATTACAATAATGAAGATGATTCTTGTTTTTAACTCATATTCATTATATTTTGTTAATAGCACGAATTTTCACCGTCTTTCGGAGTTTGTGGGTTTTTTGATTCAAAGTACCGCCAACAGATGGCAAGACAAGGCGGGCGGAGCGTTGTCTTTTGTCGACGGTCGAACATCTTTCCAACCGACTAGTCGATGACTATCGTGTTGGAAGTGTTCTTTTGACACTTGACGTTACACGAATTATCGAGCTGTTTGTAAGGTTTCTTTTGGAGTAGAAATGGTGTAAGAAACAAAGTCTTGGGGACGATGAGCAGGATCACGAAAATGGCCTGTCCAGGAGGTGGTCTGTACGTCGTCGAGAGCGAGGTCTGCCTCCTTGTGACGTCTATGAGACGGGTCACCCGATGGTCTTCGCATTCTCATCAGGTTAGAGAACGTGTTGTCAATGGGTTTCCGTTGTTGCGAAATTTTCCTTTTATTCAACAATGAAACAGAGAATACACGTAGTCGCGGTAAAACGTAGATTTATTCCACTACCGTGATCACGTGTGTTTAGTTTTATCCTTATCGAATCTTGCACCTCCTGACACTCAGTATGGTAACACCCGAACGCGGTCGTGCTCTTTTTTACGGCGATTTGAAATTTTTTCGATTGTTTTTCAGGACGAAGACCAGGACAATCTCGTCAAGGGCTTGTCTAATTTGAAGGAGGCTCTGAACGAAGCAAAAGATTTGTCTCAGTTAGAACCTGGTGTGTTTTTAGCTCCGTTTCTGGAAATTATAAGATCGGAAGAAACAACGGGACCCGTGACGAGTCTCGCGTTGTCCGCCGTTAATAAAATCATATCTTATGGCTTGATCGGTAAGTGTTATTCAGCCTGTTGAGTCCGTAGTTGAAGATACACGTAATTAATATAGACTGTTTTGCTATATTTCAGATCCGGAACATCCGGCTGTAGGCCAATGCGTCGAGGCTGTGGCAGACGCGGTAACGCACGCGAGATTCGTCGGAACCGATGCTACGGGGGATGGGGTTGTTTTGATGAGAATACTTCAAGTTCTAAGAGCTCTCACCTTGTCGCCAGCCGGAGATTATCTGTCGAACGAAAGCATTTGTGAAATCATGCTCAGTTGTTTCAGGATATGCTTTGGGACTCATCTGAGCGAATTGTTGAGGAAAACAGCGGAGCATTGTCTGAGAGACATGGTGCAACATCTGTTCACTCGGTTACCTCAGTTCGCGGACGACACAAGGGCGTTGTTGAACATGAAGAAAATGAGAACCGATGGCATGGAAAATACTCGTAGCAAAAATAGGAAAAACAAAAATCATTACAAGCAGAAACCTAAACCAAATCCGGAGGATACAGAGGACAGCGAAATTCAGCCATTGAACTCCGTCGACAGGGTGAAGCCGAGTCATTTGGCGACGACGCCTGTTGCTCCTGGAGGAAATATTGTAGATATGCAGGGATCAATGGATCAAGGAACTGCGGAAAACACCGAGGATGAAAACAAGGACAACGGTGGAAAAGATTCGAACGGGAAAAGTGACGCTTCGAACCAGGAAGACAATTCGGAAGCGAAGGGAAAGGAAGGGGATGCGGAAGATACGGAAGATGCAACGAAATGTAAAGATAACAGCGACGGAGCTGCAGAAAGCTGTACAAATAATTCGGTAGAAAAGGAACACGTCCAACAGGAGGAGTGTAAAAATGTAGAGAAGAACGAGAAGGAGAAGCAGAATCAAACGGAAAAATCCTCTGTGGTGAAGCAAGAGAGCCAGGGTAATTAAAACGATTACGGGTTTTTTTTTTCAGTTGGAAAGAAACAATCATTTGTACGTGTTGTTTTGCAGAGAACCAATCGATCAGTGACGAAAAAAGCCCGGAGTTCATACAGTCTCCGACAGGAAGCGTCGAGGATTTATCGATGGATGAAAGCACGAATAGCGGATACAAAGTGTCGAAAATGAAAGAAATCGAACAAGTCGAGGAGTATGTTAACGCTCAAGGAGTTCGTTTCATGCCATTACAACAATTGGTGCCGTACGGTGCTCTATGCGTTCGTGAATTGTTTCGATTTCTCGTATCCCTCTGCAACCCTTTCGACAAACAGAACACCGGAGAAATGACTCATCTCGGTCTGAGTTTGTTGCAAGTAGCGTTGGAAATCGCTGCCGATGTTCTCACAAACTTTCCGTCGTTGCTCGCCCTCGTAAAAGACGACCTTTGCAGGAACTTGATTTTGGTAAGGCAAATGACAAGCATTCTCTCGTGCGTTCACACGAAATTCTCAGCCGGCAATCTAATCGTTTGAATTCGATCCGTCAGCTTCTTGGCACGGATCGGCTGTCGATCCTCGCAGCCGATTTGCAAGTGTCCTTTCTGTTGTTCGAATCGCAGAGGGAACATTTGAAATTCCAAATGGAGCATTACATAACGAAATTAATGGAAATCGTGTGCTCGGACTCGAACAGGATAGCGTACGATCAACGAGAATTGGCGCTCGGTATGGACCAACCACGCGATACAAGTGATTTCGATTTTCTTATGCGAATTTTCCTCTGTTTTATTTTAGAAGCGATCGTGAGACTGTGGAGGATACCCGGATTACCGGCAGAACTATATCTGAACTACGATTGCGGCTTGTACTCGACGAACTTGTACGACGAATTGATGAAGCTTCTGTCGAAGGTATACATATTTTGTGTTGCGATACGGAACGATTGAAACAGGGACAGAAGATTTGTATGCGATCAATTTCTGATGATAGAATGCTTCCACGTTTATGGGCACCATGTACAGTATGCAGTTCATTTCGTTGGACGCTATAATCATGCTGATATCTGGCATGGAAATCAGATGCAAAGGGTACAACGAATTGTGCAAACCTTCGCGACACAGCGCTTCGCCGAATCTGCCTACGCGAGACGAATTGCATGGCATAAAGGCCAATAAGCTGGTAAGCGTCAGCGTTCGTTGTTTCTTAATCGACGTTTGTCGCGAAACAATCGAGTTTAATCGTTTTGCGTATTTTACAGTGGTTGGTGATGGGAACGGAAAAATTTAACGAGAGCCCGCGAGAAGGTATCGCCAAGCTGACGGAATACGGCCTATTGGGTGGCAGCCCAGGTAATCCCGATCCGGAGCAAGTAGCCAAATTTCTGAAGGAGAATCCCAGTTTAGACAAGAAAGCTATCGGAGAGTATATTAGTAAGAAGGAAAACAAAAACGTTCTGAACTGTTTCGTTCATAGCTTCGACTTGAGGAACACGCGGGTCGATCAAGCCCTGCGTCTCTATTTGGAATCATTCCGGCTTCCTGGCGAAGCGCCACTTATCTCTTTGTTGCTCGAGAAGTTCGCGGAACATTGGCACGTAAGTTTGAAAGCGAAATATTTCTATCATCAACGATGACGCAACGGGCACACGCGTAAAGAATCAACGTCTGTTTACCCAGGATAGCAATGGCAAGCCGTTCGCGTCGGCTGACGCTGCGTTCACCTTGGCATACGCCGTGATCATGTTGAACGTCGATCAACACAATCACAATGTCAAACGGCAGAACAATCCGATGACCGCCGACGCATTTAAAAAGAATTTGAAAAAGGTTAACGGTGGATCGGATTTCGATCAAGATATGCTCGATGAAATTTATTCGTCCATCAAGTAAGAATCCCTTTATGTTGCGTGATTCGCGGTTTGGCTTCCTGTGTAACGATATCCGACATTATTAGGGGCGAGGAAATCGTAATGCCAGCGGAACAGACCGGATTGGTGAAAGAGAATTATTTGTGGAAGGTTCTACTGCGTAGGGGCGCGGGACCTGAAAGCATCTATCTAAAGGTTGGAAACGACGGTGAATTCGTGGACAAGGAACTAGCCGAACAAGCTTGGGCTTCGATCATCAGCGCGCTTTGCCGAGCGTACGACAAAGCACCCGATAAATTATTGCAGCGTCGAGTCGCCGAGACGTTCCTTCGGTTCGTTACACCTTCGCGGATCCAATATCGAACGATCGAATGATCGAATGATCGAATGATCGAACAAAATGTTAACAGCCTTTCTTTTTTAGATGCGCCTCGATAAGCGCTCACTACGGCATGACTAGCGATTTGGACACGCTCGTGGTCAGTTTGTGCAAGTTCACAGGATTGGCGACCGGTGGCGAGCCCGAGCAAGTGGTGTCGTATCTCGGCAGAAGCGGTAGGTGTCAATTGGCCGCGAGAACCCTCTTTAAAATCACTCACATGCACGGGGACGCGATGAGAGCCTCATGGAAGAACATCGTCGACTGCCTGCAGTCGTTGTACAAAGCAAGGTTGTTGCCGAATAGCCTCACCGAAGGTGAGGATTTCATAGACCCATCCGGGAAGATATCCCTGCTTCGAGAACCGACCACGCCCAAGCAACCACCACCGGATCAAGGAATATTCTCCAGCTGGTACTCTTACATAGCTCAAGACTCATCCCGCCTCTCTCAACCGGCGGGAGCGTCGACGAGAAAAAAAGCGACCGAGTTCGTGGCCGGCTGCTACCTGAAACAGATCATCGAGGAGAGCAAATTCTTGCAGGTCGAATCGCTTCGGTCTCTCGTCGGTGCTCTGGTCTTCACCAGCCATCAGGACGAGGACGTGTCGGTGTTTCTGCTGGAGCTTCTATTGGAAGTGACCATTCAGAATCGCGACAGAGTGATGTGCATTTGGCCAATAGTGCAAGCACACCTGGACAGTCTGCTGACGACAGCCGCGAGAGAGAATCATCCCTACCTCTTGGAAAGAGTAGCGGTTGGCATGTTGCGATTGGCGATCAGATTGCTGAGAGGGGAGGAGTGCGCGTGGACCGTTTTGCCACCTCTGTTACCGCTGACCTATTTACCTTCGGCGACGACCGCGCCTCTTGCTCGACAGATCGCGTACGGATTGTTCGAGTTGTTGAAAATCGGCGCGGCCAACATTCATAACACGGAAGACTGGAAAGTGGTGTTCAGTCTACTGGAATGCGCTGGCGCCGGTGCACTGTCGCCGAAGCAGTCGAATACGGTGTTGGACGAGGCAACGAACTCCTCGAGGTCGTCGGTGTTGGATCCCAGGCCCATTAGCCCCGTGCCGGAATGGATGCTGATGTCGCCTACGGGAACGGAAGCGCCATTGCCGGTAGCCGCCGACACGATCATCTTGGATCGCGACCTGCAGCAGCACGACCCGGCTGCGCTGATCAAGTGCTGCGACAGCTTAACGTTTCTAGTCAGAGATGTGGCGCATGTAACCCCTTTCAACTTCGAGCTCTGCATCCGTTGCGTCAGGACCTTCGCCGAGGCGGTTCTAAAGTGCACAGGCAAGAGAAGCAGGGTACACGCTACCATCACGGAGGAACCGACCGGCTACCAACAGACCCCGATTCAGCTGCTAGACCTAATGCACACGCTGCACACTCGAACCGCTCAGGTGTTTAGATGGTGGGCGGAAGAGGGGAACGCCGAGCAAGCGGTTTCTCTGTGGCCGCAGGCTTGGAGGCCACTGCTCCAAGGCATCGCGAGATTATGCTGCGACGCTCGTAGGCCGGTTCGCACGGCCGCCATTACATATCTACAAAGCACGTTATTGGCTCACGACTTGGCTCAATTATCGGCGGTCGAGTGGTCCCAGTGTCTGGAACAGGTGCTCTTTCCTTTGCTCGCACAACTATTGGGACCGATTGCAGCGGACGATCCGATCGGAGTGGAGGAAACGAGAGTCAGAGCAGCGATGCTACTGTCCAAGGTGTTTCTTCATCATTTGAATCCTCTGTTGACTCTTCCCGGATTTCTACCACTATGGCTGACCGTCCTGGATCTGCTTCGCGCTTACATGCACGCGGACAACAGCGAGCTCCTGTTCGAAGCTATACCGGAGTCTTTGAAGAACATGTTGCTTGTGATGTCTTCCACGAGCGTTCTCGTGCCCAACTCGAATCTGTGGGCACCCACTTGGAGGGCCATCGACATGTTCCTGCCGAATCTGAAGGAGGAACTATTCCCGAAGCCACCTCCGCCTCCGCCGGCAGCGACGTCGCAGGCACCACAGACTCCGCAAGTGATCAGCTTGGTGGAGCAACAGCAACCGTCGTTTTCGGGATCGATAGCGCCGCAACCAGACAACAGGATCGGCGAACCAATGCGACCGGTGCAGCAGGATACGAGCGTCGACGTTGCATCGCCGACGGAACCTAGAAATTCCAGCCCGGTCACCACGAACAACCTCGCCGTCTCTGTTCCGGTGCCGGTTCCGTTGTTCGACGAAAGGGAGCCGCAACAGGTGATCACGCTGGTGAATCAACAGCCTCCGAGCGTGTCGAGCCCGGTCGCGGTGCAGCCGGCCGCGCAACAGGTTTTCGACGTGTGTCAACAACCGTCGCCTATAGTCTGCCGATCGACTATCGGGAATCATCAAACAACGATAGCCAGCCAGGAGGATCTCGAACGGGTACCAAAGATCGAGAACGAGCAGGAGCACGTGGTCGCGGCCGAATACGAGGAACAGAGGCAGCAACCGCAGCAGACCTCGCCTCGACAACACTCTGTACAGCATTTACTCTATAAGCAGGAACCGCAACACGTTGGGACGGTGAACTCCTCGCATCGCGCGAACTCGTCCGAGGTGAATCAATGCCTTGCATTTTAGCAGGAATGTCCCGCGGATCGTCGGCTGGTCCCGCGCTAGTTTCCCTCGTCTTTCCCCTCTATTTCGTCTTTGATTTCCTCGTCTACGCTCGCTTTCGTTCCAATTGCTGACCCGTCACCTCTTTCAGCCCCACGCACGACGTCAAGTAAATCACGAAGAGAAGTGCAGCGAGAAACGTTCGCGAAAACTTGTTAAATTCGAA
This sequence comes from Seladonia tumulorum, assembly GCA_913789895.3. NCBI lineage: Eukaryota > Metazoa > Arthropoda > Insecta > Hymenoptera > Halictidae > Seladonia > Seladonia tumulorum. Next base: position 31,523,201 of record OU565267.1, read on the forward strand.
TCTCGCAACCTCCGAGTAGTCGCCTCGCCGAGGCTGAAGAGGCTCTGGATCAAGGCCGTCGTTTATCGTTTCGCTTCGTAACGCTACGCGCGATCCTACAACACGACCCACTCCCAAGACTTGTAGTTCGTGTTAGCGTCTCGCTTACCTTTCTTCTGATCCCTTTGATCGTGCCGTAGATAAACGCTAGTGAACCATAGCCGAAGAGCGGGATCTCTGCGTGCAACAAGCCACAATAACCGGAATATTTTCTTTACAGACGACAGCTATAAGCTCTACGGTGGCGACGATCTTTAATTCTGCGGCATATTTTAGCGAGGATCCCGCGGCGGATCGACTATTCGCCGTGACCAATCCTTGACCACTGTACATTCGTTATGTATATTGTATGATATAAAATATTTCTATGAAGTACGAGACATGCCTCTGGTCCCAAACGCGCTGTCCCACCAAGGAAGAGGGAATGCTATCGATGAGAGCGATACGACGCCCCGCTTTGCCTCGCGCGTACACATATTAATAATAATATGTCACACGGTGTAATTGACATTATTATTAATATATACATATACATACATATACATATATATACATACATACATACATACATACATACATACATACATACATACACATACTTGTTCAGAACATATAGATATATAAATACGGAAAGTCGGGTGTTTTGCGGTGCGGGTATCGTGTTTCATGGCATTTCGCGGTCGCGTTATTTTTAAACAATGCCGACGCGCGTGATCGTTCTAGGATTTGTACAAACGAGTCGCAGGCGGACCATTCGCGACTCGTGACTGGTAAGTAATTTGCCAGCGGATCGCCAGCAATCGACGAATTGTAACTAGAAGAGAAGAGCCGCGCTTTTCGTTTCTCTGCGCAGCTCTGGGTTTCGATCGACCCGACCCGTTCGACGCGGTCATTCGTCGACGACGTTTTCGACCATCGTTTCCAAGCGTCTTGCGTCCGTGAATTCCTCGGTCGAGATTGTGCGACTTCTCGGCAAACGCGTGGGCACGCGCGCGCGGCTATGAGAAACTCGGAGCGACTATAATTAGCCTCGGTGGAGCCGGAATCGTTTTAGCGCGTCCCTGACTACGTCGTATTCCGGTCTCCCGGTTTGACAAGTAAACAGTAGACTCTTTGCATGCGTCAAGAGCTCGGAGAGCTGGCGGGCTCGGTAGCCTTCGGTAGTCTCGTAGAAAAAAAAAAAAATATATATATATATATATATATATATATATATATATATATCAGGCCGTCGATTGGTATTATCACAGAGCAGCGTCATCACGGCTCACTGGCGTCTTCGGCAATAGTAGCCCAGGGTCTTGCACTTCTGGCAGAGGTGTTGCGGGTGAACCTTGCTCTGGTCCGATACGTCTAGCCCGTCCGGTTGCTCCAGGGGCCTCTGTAACGATCGAGGACCATCAGTCGGCGGTTGAGAGGCCGTAACCCGTTGCGTAACCCGTGCGAAAACGTGCGATCCTAATTGCCTGCCGTTAGGGAAACACAGCGGGTTCCGTGGAGACTCGCGAGACTCGCGGCCAAACGATATTTATATTCTGAAAGTTTTATTCGCTCGGCGCCATAAACTAAAAATACCGTTTGTCGGACAGGGGAAGCAGTTGTCCCAAGCAGTTTGATTTCAGCCGATGGGCAACGCAACGCGTCCGGTCGTGTCCTACGTAAAACGTTCGAGACGTATATTCTGCGCGCAGCGCCGGGCGAACAACGAGAGCACGATTACGCGACTATAATTAGCTTTCGCCGGTTCCCGCGATATATCGACGCGGTTTTGTTTGTTTGATCGGGACGCCGCTCGCCGGTCCATCCATCCATCCACCGGACCATCGATCGTTATCGATCGTAGAAAGAGAGCGAATGCAACAGGTGTTAACGATCGCGAACGTTTACGTAAGAGAAATCCACACGGGAACGCAGAATCGTGGTTACCTGCTTGTGCGGGTAGACGTTTATATGGCATTTGATGCATTCTTGGCCCATATTTGCCCAGCTGTTGCCCGACATCCATTTGCGCTTGCACTTGGGACACTTGTACTCGCCGAAGCATCTCTTGTTCCCTTGGTACGGCGTGAGGCCCTCGCCCTTCGGCCGTGCCTGCAATCGGGACGCACGGTCGTTACGATGGAACGTTCTAATTAATGCGTTACTCATCGGTGTATTTTAACCCTCGAACGGAGAAGAGCCGACGAGTCTGGCTTCGAGCGCTTCGCGAAGCCGGGCAATTTTTTCCAACAATTGCTGTTAACTCTCAAAACAATTAACGAGTTACAGCTGTTGCGGTGATCGGTTCACCGCATACCTATTTAATTACTTACGTATTCACTACCGAGCCCGCGAGGACAGTTACAGCTCTCTTAACCGTTTGAGTCCCAAGCAGCGCGATCGCGCTGTTGAGATTTTATGTCGAGAAAACCCAGCACATTTCGAGCATTGTGGACAACTGACGGTGCGTCACCAATTGTCGAAGTCGCGCGCTCAGATTTACTGACGCAAGGACATCACACAGCTCCTTTTAATGTAAATAGAACATTTTACAATAGATAGAATGATACTATAATAATGCAATTAATTAATACATTACAAGATAAAAATTCTCATTTAGAGAAAACGCGGTTGCGCTGTTTGGGATTCTTCGACAGTGTTTTTTCAATACCCCCTGGGACTCAAACGGTTAAGGGCCCGGGAAAGTCAGGTGACTTTTCAATTAGTAACTTCCATTCTTGGCTTTCGTACACAGACTTAAGATACGTCTTGGTCTTGATCCGACGGGTCTTAACGAAACTTGTAACTAAACTTGTCACATTTTTTCCTCTGTATTATCGATATTATGAATTCTGACGCGAGAAACTTGATTCAAAAGTTTTTGGCATTATTTCGCAGAAAATCAAGACAAAATATAGTTGAATTTGTAGCTGGAGATGTTTTGTAGTGTGCGCTACTCTCGATTTTAACCAGAAAACTCATCCAATGGCATAAAAATGGACTCCAATAAATTGGACTCCACGGCGCATGCGTATCGTTAATTATTGGCCTACTTCTAACGCTTATATTACCAAATATCTGCATAATCTCGGCAGCTCCTGACCAGCAAGCACTAGATTGAACCTTACTCTTTCGAATGAGCTCTTTACCAGCGACAAAATATTCTGATATAAGGACAGAAGCTTGAGACACGTAAAACCATTTTTGGCAGTAATGTAGTCACTCTACGTTATCGCGAATCTACGAACACCGGGAAAAAATCTGCCGGATTCAACAGCTCTTCACCGGATTTTTACTTATATACATTCAACGGATGCTCCAGACCTTGCGTCCGTTTACTTGGACTTTTTCTCATCTTCGCTTACCAATTATTGAACAAACGATGGCTTTGCGATTGAAAACAACGATGAAACGACGCGTGTCGATACGCGTTTGTTTCTCGGCTCTTCACGATGGTATAATGCAAATGGACCTTTATCCTAGAATCTCTGACGGAGCTAACCTAGAAGGAAGGCAGCGCGCCGCAACGAAGCAGCGTACTTGCCGGAACTACACAGAGAATGCGCCCAGTGGCACTGAAATGATACCGCGTGTTCGCACAGTATTTGCCTATTTAGTGTTCAGTAGCATTTCATGCTAATCCGTTTGATTACTGGACACCGCGTATATCACAGTGAAGCTCACAGTAGGGCGTGGATGGTGGAGTGGGAGTTAAGAGGTTCGCAGCGTATTCCGCAACGAGTCAAGCTGCGTGAAACGGTTCGGTTCTCTAGTGGGACAGAGTGTATATAAACAGAGATATTTAAATCCCTTCGCGGGTGCCTGGCAGCTAAATTCATATTCTGAATTCTAAAATTCTAAAATTCTAAAATTCTAAATTTTTAAAATTGACGATGTGCATGTCGTGGGATCCAAGCATTTTTATGCCATTGGATGAGTTTTTTGGATGAAATCGAGAGCATCGAGCACTAGAAAATATCTCCACTTACAAATTGAGCTATATTTTGTCTTGATTCTCTGCGAAATAAAGCCAAAAACTTGAAGCACGTTTCTGGCGTCAGAGCAAAAAATTGTGTCAAGTTTAGTCACAGACTTAAGTGCCGTCGGATCAAGACCAAGACGGATCTTAAGTCTGTGTTTAATGGCTCTGAATGGAAGTTATTAATTGAAAAGTCACGTGACTATCCCGGGCCCTTACGGTCCGTGGGCAAATAAGCATAGCTTACACATCTTTCGAAGCTGTGACGTCACAAATTCGGTTATCTTTCCTTAAAGGAAAATGATTTGTGCCGTGTCTATAGGTTTATGTGATCTAAGAGTTGCGCGCACCGTTGATGCTCTGTCCTCTATACATATGTACTCTACGCGACTATTCCACGGAATATCTCCGGTTTCTGAAAAGCGAAGCGCGTGCACGCGGCGTTAATGGGGCCAAACTCATCGACCGTGTCGGCCGATGACTACCGTATGACGTCATGTTCGCCAGAGAGATACTGTTTGTTGTCTCAATTAGCGTTCAATTGGGCACCGTATCTATCGCGGCGTTGCATCGACCGACGCGGGTCGTTTGAGACAAGGGTACTGTCTCTTTTGCGGAGGTATAGAGACACCTGAGGACAGTCTTTGATGTAGTGGCCCTTTTTGAAGCACAAGTGGCACAGGTAGCTCGGCGGCGGACGTTTGGTCGGTTTACGATCGAGCAGGCCCAGCTCCGTGAAGTGATCCGCAAGGTCACCGATGCTGTCCGCCAGGTTGCCTCCTAGAGCGCCTACTCCTGCTCCTGCTCCTGCTCCTGCTCCTGCTCCTGCTCCTGCTCCTGCTCCTGCTCCTGCTCCCGTTCCCGCTCCCCGGGGTCGATGCAGATAGGGTTGCGATGCCGTCGTCGGGAAACCGCTCCAGATCGTCGGCAGGAGCTTGCTCTGAAGACACAACCGATGGTTTCTGGTTATTCGCTGGCGTCACGGAATCAACGCCGACATCATCTACATTATCCTGGTCTCCAATTTACGAGCACCGGAGTACCGAGGAACAGCAGGATCTCGGACGGCTGGACATCGACCGATGTACCTGATCCGGCGGCTGAGCGCGATTCTGATCGGCGATCGCCAAGTACACCCAGTTGAGCAGATGAGGCGAGTAATGCGGTTGCTGAAGCGACTTCTGGCCTTGGCTGCCGATGCCGTTGATACCGTTGATACCGTTGATACCGTTGATTGGCCCGAGGCCGATCTGAGCCGGCTCCTGCAGCCGCAGGTGTTGAACCGCTGGTCTCGGATGACAAGCTGCCATACCTTTAGTCTCGCGGGCTATCATCGGATTTTCGACGGCTCTCGATCAGTCTCACCGATCGCAACGTCGACGCATCCCTTTCGAGATTCTCCCGGTGAAAGATCCGCGCATCTTGGACACCAACGATCGCTTTCCTCGAGGTCGAGTCGGAGATCGTTTCGCTTTTACCGCATCATCATCGAGATCTAGACGACTACTGCGTCGCGGCCGGTCCTCGGCGAGCAGACACCATTCCTCGTCGATGACGAAGGGTGCTCGTTCGTCCCGAACAGATCTGGCAACTTGGCGGAAAGAATAATTCCTGTCCGGCTCTGACTTGTCGCGCTGGGTTCGCACGCGGCACGAGCGGTTTTGCACGGTCTCACGCACACGAGCGTCGGGATACGAGTCGGTGCGCATTCGTTTCGACGTAGAACGCTCGAGACGACCGTCGCGACGTGTTCCCCGTAGTCTTCCCGACGAACGTCCGATCCTAAACCGCCTAACAAAACTCGTTGTCGAAAGGATCTATCGATCGGAAGGACGCGATGGACCTGTGAGTCTCGACGAGACGAACGAGTTTCCCGGATTACGACGGACGCGTTCCCTCGGAGGGACTGAGTTGGATCTGAACCTGCACAGTGTCGGTTCGGCCCGGCCCGGCCCGGCCCGACCCGGCCCGCCGCGGCGCGGCACGGCGCGGGGATACGTAAAAACGCATACAGACGAATCTTAGGCGGCGTTAAAGACCCCCGCCATGTGGTGCGGCTATTTCAGTGCTTGCTGTCCACGAAACGCCAACAGCCTGCTCTCCCAGCAGCCTGCCCGCTACAACCTCGAGAGCTTTCCTAATCTACGAGTCTCCTACGATTTTTCTGCTCGCGTCAACTCGCGTTGTCTTTCGTTTGCTTATATAGTACATACATCTCTAGAGTATGTAGATCGGCCGCGAAATTAGTCTTCGACGTCTCGCGGAAAGGAAACCGAACGACGTAAACGGTATTTGCCTCGGACCGGATCAGACCATCGCGTCGCACGATTTTATAAAATGTCAGCGAACCCTTTCTATAAATAACACCACGATATCGATTGGACACGATATACGCCGGGCTTTCGACGAATCGATCCGTCAACGTAAGAGCGATGACTTCAACGCGGTCTCGGATCGTAAATCCCTTCGGTCGAAAAGTCTGCGAAGCGTTTTCGGATCACCGTCATTGTAAATTCGACGTAAGAGAATATTCTGTGCGTCGTATCCTCAGCCGATCCTTGTTCGCTGCTCGATTAAGGGCCCGGTCTTCGTAGATTCGCGATAAGGTAGAGTGATTACATCATCGTCAAGATATGGTTTTACGTGCCTCAGGTTTTCGTCCTTATATAAGAATATTTTGTCGCTGGTAAAGAACATTCGCTCATTCGCAAGAGGAAGGGGTTCAATCTAGTGCGCGCTAGTCAGGCGCTGCCGAGATTATGCAGATATTTAGTAACATAAGCGTTAGAAGTATGCTGTCGAATCCAAGCATTTTTATGCCATCGAATGAGTTTTCTGGTTCAAATCGAGAGTAGCGCACACTACAAAACATCTCCAGCTACAAATAGAACTATATTTTGTATTGATTTTCTGCGAAACAAAGTCGAAAAACTTGAAGCACGTTTCTCGCGTCAGAATTCGTAATATCGATAATGTGACAGGTTTAGTCACGGACTTAAGACCCGTCGGATCAAGACCAAGACCGTCTTGGATCTTCAGTCTGTGTCTGAAGGCTGAAATTATTAATTAAAAAGTCACGTGACTATCCCGGGCCCTTAAGTTGATCCGTCTTTGTCGTCCATTCGAGTGAGAATTATCGTAGGAACGCACACGGGTTTCGAACGGTCGGAATAAGCGTAGGCCGCCTGCACCTCGTGGACGGAGAACAAGGCCGGCATTTAAGCGATCCTCGGCATCGGTATCGCGATCGGCCTCGCTCCGGCGTACGAGCCGGAAGACCTTTGAAAAGTTTCTGGCATTCGACGGCAGTTTGACCACGCGCAGCGACCTTTCGCCTCTGCGAGAAAAGTTCGGCACGCAAAGTTCAGCCACGGTAATTTCGTTCCCTCTCACCTTTCGAAAGGAACCGAACCACAGGCCGTGGAGCGTGCTGCTGTCCCGATCCGAATTCCCTTGGACGCTCAGAAGCTCGCCGATCTACGGATTCTCGAGGCGAGACCCTGCTCCCCGTAGCTTCCTGTTTAGTTTAGAGACGAGAATCTCGACAGAGCTTCAAAGTCGGGTGTAGTGGTAGGTCGTGACTTCTCGTGTCACCCTGGAATCCGATCAACCTTACCCCTGCGACCCTCTTTTAATATCCAGTCCTCCGTCGAGTCGTGCGTGGCCGACCAGCAGGGATCCTAGTAGTAATTACCGGTTGATCGATAATCGACGACGACTACGACGACGACGACGACGACGACGACGACTGCTATCGCAGTCTAATGTACGTGCCTACTCGTCGCTCGTCGGCTCGTCGGCTCGTCGGCTCGCCGGCTCGCAAAGAACAGTTCCAGCTGGAACGTGGTCGCAACGCTTCGCGTTCCTCTTTACCTCGACTCTGCTTCGTTCGCGAAAATCTTTCGAAAGCTTCGGCGATCCTCGATTCAACTTCGAACTCGAGTCACGAGTTGGACGAGATGGACGAAGGAAAGTTCGGCCACTCGTCGTGTGTTCCTCGAACAGCGGACAAGCTTCCTCGCGATCAACTTGTTCAACCCTTGCCCGATCGTGCCTTTCGATAATCCGTCTTACCGTGCTTGAACCTGTCGAAAGGGGGAACCGTGAAACACGCTGTAATCCGAAGGCCAACGATCGTCGAGCAAACCGATTGCAAGCCAGTACGATTCTCCTAGGAAGAAAACAAGTTCCACAAGCAGATCAGAGGATGGACAAGTACGAGATGATGGAAGTCGTGGGGAAAGGAACCTACGGGGTTGTGATGAAGTGCAAACACCGGGAGACCGGCCAGTTGGTGGCTATCAAGAGATTCCTGGAGACCGAGGAGGATCTGCAGGTGCGGAAGATGGCATTCCGCGAGATTAGGATGTTGAAGGTACGTCGGGGGTATGTAGTCTATACGCGTTCGCAGATCTCCGCGAGCAGCTGTCACCGATAACGCCCCTGTAAATAATTTCTCGCAGAAACTGCGCCACGAGAATCTGGTCAACATGATCGAGGTGTTCCGTCGAAGAAAACGATTCTACATCGTGTTCGAGTACCTGGACCACACTCTTCTGGATGAGCTGGAACGTCAGGGAGGCGGACTGGGTTGGGAAATGTCGAAACGACACATCTACCAAGTTCTTCGAGGCTTGAACTTCTGCCACGCGAACAACGTGAGTGGAAAAAGCCGTTCGATCGCAGAGATTACGCGATCGAAGGAAACGTTAAGAGACCGCGTTACATTACCGCAAAACGGTCGCCAACTTTGTGTTCACGAAGTTTCCGTTCTCGAACGGATTCAGATATAGTTCCAACACAGCAACTTTCGAACAGGGTTGTGCAGAATTACGATGAATTACTCCAGGAATTATAATTACAAAGTAATTGAATTATATTGTAATTGAATTATATTGTAATTCAATCATATTGTAATTTGTAATTCAGATCTTCGTTCAATTAAATTACAATGTAATTCGTAATCGCAATCGAGTACAATTATAAAATACTTTGCAATTAAACTACACCAATTACGAATTACGATTTAATTAAATTAAAATAAAAAATTAAAGAGTAATAAAGTAATAACGTGTAAGTAAGACGTTGACGTAATCCATGTGAAGGTTTCAAACAGAAGAAATTTATTATTTATAAATTTATAATATCTGAACCGAAATAACTTCTGCGTTACAAATTTTTTTCATTTCAACCATAGCTATAGAAAGCAGAAAAAGGAAACATGTCTCTACTTTACCTAGGTTACGACATATATATTTTAAAAAACAATAACGACAATCATCTAACGAGACTCGTTAACCGTTTGAGTCCCAAGGGGTATTGAAAAAATCTCAGTTTGTCTGAATCCCAAACAGCGCGACCGCGCTTTCTCTAAATGAGTATGAAAAGACAAGACCCAAGCAGCGCGATAGCGCTTGTTTTATCAATGGTTACGCACCGTCAGTTGTCCACAATACTCGAAATGTGCTGGGTTTTCTCGACAAAAAATCTCAACAGCGCGATCGCGCCGCTTGGCACTCAACGGTTAAAGAAGCATTAAAAGGATCACTATGACGTGTATGTATTACGAAAAAAGACGAGGAAATTCTTCAATGTTCTGGGCTATACATAATTTGAAGAGCTGTATTTTAATGTATATTGTATTTCAATTTTACACATCTGATTAAGATAATTAGTAATTGAATTAATTTAAAGGTATGACTTATGCAATTCAGTTACGACATAGTTGAATTACTATTTAATTGAAATACAATGTACATAATTCAATTGTGCAATTGAATTACAACGTAACTGAATTAGCACAACTCTGCATTCGAAGACGTTCCAAGACTGTCGAGGATCGCGTGACCGACGCACCGCTATAATAATTGCAAGAAACAACGGCAGAATAATTATCGATCCGAATAATTATTTTCGTCTTTCCCCCCGATCTATAGACACAAACAGAGTGGGTTTAATTGAATTTCCGAGGTCTGTTTATTTTCTCGTAGATCATGCACCGCGACATCAAACCGGAAAACATCCTCGTCTCGCCGAACGGAGTGATCAAGTTGTGCGATTTTGGGTTCGCGCGTCTCGTCAACGGACCGAACGAGTCTTGCACGGACTACGTGGCGACCAGATGGTACCGGTCGCCGGAACTTCTGCTGGGCGAACCACGATACGGAAAAGCGGTGGACGTCTGGGCAACAGGCTGCTTGTACGCGGAGATGGTCACCGGAAATGCTCTGTTCCCGGGCGAGAGTGACGTCGATCAGCTCTATCGTATCACCAAAGTCCTCGGTACGCGAGCATTCGCCGCGACTCGCTGCTTCTTCGATCGATTTGTCTAGCTCCGTTCAAAGCGTTCTCGCGGTACGCAGTTTCGGAACGTTCGATGTGCAACAATTGCAAGTCGCGAGGAACATTGATCGCTAACCGCGCGATCAATTATGCAGGAAAGGAGCACACACACACCCCCCCCACCCCCCACCCCCGCGAGCGATAATATTGCGTCATTCTTTGTTCCCACGCTCGACGGAACGTACCAGGTTGAAATAAGAATAATCGTTATCTAATTCTAAACCGTGTTTGCACAGGAGGATTATGCAGAAAGCATTTGGCGTTGTTGGGTCGGGCCGCTCCCGGCAGAACGTTGCGACACACGAGCGCGGACGAGCTCATGGGACCTCCTCTATCTGGACCCTTGGCGATACATAGATTGTTCCCAACTTGGGACGACGTGGCGGTAGATTTTCTGTCTCAATGCCTGTACATGGATCCCGATCTCCGGCCCCAGTGTCCGGCCTTGCTGCAGCACTCGTTGTTCCTGCAAAACGGGTTCACGCAACAGTTCCTCGTCGAGCTGCAGGCTTGCGTGGCCAAGGAAAACGCGGCGAACCCTCTGGTGGCCAAAAGGACCGAAGAGAGAAGGCTCAGCCTACTCTCGGCCGAGTCCCCGATCAGAGTTTGTCGCCAAAGCACCGGCAGGTATTTTTCCAGCAGTCTAGTCGACTCGAGTTTCTCCTTTCTTTTCTAGCCAATTCGTTCGCCGATTTGAACGCCGCGCCGTGCCGGTCGTTTTCAGATGGCATTTTACCCCCCTGAAGGACGGGGCAACCAGTGAAAAAATAGAACAAGAATCTACGCAGCCGGAGGAATCGCAGAGACCGTCCCCGGCGTCTATCACTCGGCCAAAAGAGGTCTGTTACTTCGGATCCGTCTCCGTTGCGCCTAACACAACCTATATCAAGAGATTGCAACAAAAAGGATTGCTCGTCGCGGACTCGAAAGGCTGCATATTACCTTCCCTCGCTTCGAAAGATCGCATCATCGCCAAAACCACAGGAAAGAGAAAGAGAATCGATTTACCCAGCGTGGACCGCTAGAGAATCTTTGCAGAGATGAGTATCCTCGCTGAGCAATCGAAGCTTCTTCTTATCAAAATATTCAATTAGATTCTTATTTTCCTTTCCCGCTTGTACAGGAATCATTTAGGAGAAGAAACTGTACCCGTTACAGACATCGAGGAGCGAGCTTCAAGACATTCGATACGTCCATATTCAAATTTATTTTAAGAGACTGTATATATATTAAGACACATAATGCAAGTGTACATTTATATATTACTATTAAATATGTGCTATAGCAACGCTTAAGATTTGAAAAACGAACTACTTTTCTAATATATTCAGTTTTACTCGGTTCAACAAGTAAGTCACAGACTTTTGTTCCGAGGCACAGACTTCAACACCCATAGGAAAAATCAAGTATATAGACTTACGTCCGTGCGTCTGTCCAGCAATGGAAATAGAAATAATTGTTAAATTAAAAAGAACGTGTAAAAGATTTGTAATCATTTCAATCGTACCAAGTTCCGGCAAGTTAACGTAGCATCACGAACCACTTCATCTTCAAAGAAGCAAACCACCAAAGTAGAATTGAATAGAACTTAATTTGTTACCGAAGGACCTTCGTGACTATATTCTTCAATCATCAAAAGTATCCAATTGCGTTTCTATAGTTAGTAAATTGATTATTGCAGAGGAACTTGCTAAACTTTTTGAGATTATTCTAAAGCAAGGGTCGGAATAATTGTTAACAGTTATTACAAAATCCAATCGAAAACCATTGGCGCAAATAGCTGAAGACGGTTCATTTTATATTCCACAATTGCTAATATTTGAAACATAAATCGTAAACGAGTTGTTAGAAAATATTCTTTGGAGTACACGGATTATCGAGGAGTTCTTTGTCACTCCTTTAGCATGGAACAGAACCGAGCAGCTTCTATTTATGTAAATAGCGGGGAACAGAAACTCTCTGGTACAGGAGCAGAGAGAATATGAGAGTAATGCTACTATATTAATATAATCTAATAGCAATTCATCTTCCGAAGAGTCACTACCATCGCTACTCACAATTTCATTAACAATCACATTTATTACAGCTTGATCTATCGCGTAAATGTTGCTACGATTAAGCAGATGAGGTTATGACAATAGGGTTGGACCACCGACGAGGTATAGGAGTAGACCAATCACCCAAAATGTATTTTTCTGTCTCACGCTCGGGGGGCTCTAGAGCCCCCTTAACATTCCGTGCCACATCCTACCGTATCAGCCAGAACTAGTATTGTGGAACAAATATTCTACTATCCTAACCCTCGTCTGTGATCTCATCTTATGCTGTTTCGTGTCGCACTCTAGCTTATCGTATTCTGTACCTAGAATTCGCTTACCTACCTTTTCTAAGAAATTAGGTGGTAACATGGTCAAAGGAATGCTTGTCGACATCATTGGAAAAACAAGTTGTTGTAAACATTACACAGCCAGAAATAATTTAATACGTACGAATATTCATGGTTCAAAAGTTATTCTGTATCTTAAGTTCTATTAATTATTTTTGCTAAAAAATTAGATGGCAAGATGGTCAAGGGAGTGCTCGTCGACGTAGTTGGCAGAAATAATAGTTATAAACATTAACCAGCTGGAAATAATTAATTTACCAGTTCATTGTGTTCGATAAATTAAAATTAGTGCGTAAGTCACAAACGAGTCAAGGCCGATGGGCAGCGGATTTGATATTTTGGAATTTGTAAACAGAAGGTTTACGTCTGTGTTCGTTCACCCGGTCCCGGCCTTGAGCTCGACCACCTGAGCTATTGTCAACGCGGGGACAATAGTTTTTACGTTACCTGAGTTACCGATGATTTCGAACAACATTAAACAGCCAGAAATATGTAATAGATTTAACAGTAAAATGGTTTCTATAATTTATTTTTACTAAATAATTAGATGGCAAGATGGTCAAGGGAGTGCTTGTCGACATCATTGGCGAAAGGAATTTTTATAAACATTAAACAGCCAGAAATAATAAATTTATCAGTGGATTGTGTTCGATAAATTAATGCGTGCGAATATTAATGGCTTAAAAGTTATTCTGTATCTCGGTTTCTATTAATTATTTTTGCTAAAAAATTAGATGGCAAGATGGTCAAGGGAGTGCTAGTTAATATCATCACCAAAAGAAATTGTTATAAACATTAAGCAGCCAGAAATAATAAATTTATCAAAAATTACTATCTTGGCGATCGATAATTTTGCGAAATTAGTTGGGGTGGGGAAGTTGCGCACCTGCGTACCGCGCACCTGTTCTCGGCAGTCACGCTCGGTCCGTCAGTCGAAGTGCGCGATTTAAAGTGAGCGGAAGTGTTGTGAAACCGCGAGTGCAAACGACCTTGGTAGTGACAGTTGGTTCTCCAGAACTGCTCTGGCCTACCCTGACCACCCTGGACTACTTCTGCCTACCTTCGAGTGGACCAGGGATTCTCCATAGCTGCAGTGGACATCACTGGACATCATTGGCCTACCTTGGTCCACCTTAAGCTGCCTCGAGATCGGTCAGCGATTCCTGGAATCTGTCAACGCTCACCTTGGTCAATTTTCAGCAGATCTATGTAAGTACCCAAACAAATATACATTTTCTGTTTTGCAATGCGTGTTCATTTAACGAACGCCGTCAATTATTATTTCTGTATTTTTAATTCGAATTTGCGTCGGAATAAATAAATTAGTATTCCGAAATTATATTATATTACTAGCTACTCGGCGTGCCTTCGGCACGCACTCGCAGCCAGGCCCTCCGGGCGGGTTGCCCTTGCGGGCGGCGCACAATGCGCGCACCAATGACATCACAACTTTTGAACGACTGGTCTTTAGCAATTAATATCAATGCCTCGTTGTGAACTTCCTCGCTTAGTTGGAAATCTGGATTGTTATGTTTGTATTTGGTCCACAAATCAATCGGTTTGGATGGGAAGCATGTTGCGATATTATCGAATATTATGTTCGTATTTGATGAGTATTTTACGAAAAAAATTGGAAAAGTTGAAACATTGAAATTCGGGAAAAAATGAGACTACTCACACCGCGACCGCCGCGAGAGGGCCACGACGGCGTCACCTACCGCGGTCACTGCCAGATTACCAATGCGACGTAGCGAGTTTCTGGCAATTAAAGTGTTGACCTTGAATCTTGAAAGTGGGCTTCCTTTGGTCGCATACTTGCAGTTTTGAGTATTTGATGGATTTCACGGATTGGCAAGATTCGACATTTCAAGATGTGATTGTCCTCATTTTCACGAACCATCAGTCGATATGAATAATAGTTCATTGAACTGACTTTTTTGTTCGTTTCAGCGCCTGTAAGCGGATTTATCATCTTGATCGAGAAATGATAACCGTCTTCACCTTGCCAAAATATGATGGGATATTGCAACGCATCATATGATCGGTGCGTTTCGTACACACGCTGCAGCTGATCGTTCCGCCGATGTAGAACGATATCACGGGATTCGAAATTTTCACCAACGACGACAATGGCAACATCATCAATTGTTGGCGCATTGAAACGTCTTGCGTATTCTCCCGCAGGCGTCTTATCGGCTCTGATTACAATTTTGTGATCATCAGATGGCATGCGGTCCAGTGCGGTTTTAAACAATGCAATCAATTCATTGTGTTGATGAAAAAAAGTTTGCAGTTGTTCCACAATTGGTCTTTTCACCGAACTGTTGTGTGCACAACGCTGATCTACTTCTTGTGGTGAATTTCCCATGAAATAAATCTGCAGAAATTTATAGTCTGCATCCAGCGATGGCAGTAGCGAACCTGCTCGATGATATATTTGACCTTGAATCTTGAAAGTGGGCATGAAATTGTCCCGAACCACATTTGTTGCGCCAAATGAAGTCATTTGGAAGCAACTATTGTATTTCTGGATTTGTGTCAGGAAAAGTGTGGAATCTGTTTCTGTTCCAGAAACTAATGAGCGCAATGGCTCAGGTGGCGGGACCAATGGCGCCAATTTGACTTTGCCACTTGCGCAACACAATCCAGGTGTTTCATTTTTGTATCTCAATGCCTTACAATGTGGGCACACAAACGCTCATGGTTCCAATAGCAACGGATTTTTCTGCACTGTAATCAATCGTCTTGTTATAACGGAATGCAGCTCGATGAGTATTCAACGCAACATTTGTTTGTCTTCTTGCACGATTATTCGAATTCATTGTCGCGCGATGATTGGTTTCTACTGATCGATGATGTCTCATTCGATGCATATCATCTTCGTTTCCATTTTCTCGTTCTTCTGGGGTACGTGCTGAACCGTGTTTGGGATAATCTATTCCGTTCAATTTCACGTCGCTCTTCGCGTTGATCTACAGTTTGATTAGATCTAATATTCGCTTGCTTTGTCGCATTGCGAGTTCTGCGACCTAAACTGCTCCCCGTCTTATTGGCGGCATTGCAATGCGATTATAAAATTTGGTCGATTGCGACACAAATATGTACGGTCAATCGATATATATAATAATAAAAATAAAATTAATATTTAGTCGGAAACCAACCGAGTACAACCGAGTAAAACCCGGGGACAACAGGGTAAAGATATAAATAAAATTAATATTGAAATTTTGTCGAAAACCAACAGAGTACAACAGTACAACAGCGGGCAATAGCATAGATATGTTTAGCAATTGCTAACATAAGGTGAATATCCGCGTCCGCTACGCATATTAATACCGCCCGCGCAATACTTTAACTGTGAGAAACTCGCAACGTCGCGTTGGCCATCTGACGGTGGCCGCGGTAGGTAACGCCGTCGTGGCCCTCTGGCGGCGGTCGCGATGTGGGTAGTCTCATTTTTTCCCGAATTTTCCAATTTCCGGCCAACTTTTCCAAACTTTCTTTGCGTAAAAACCTGATTCGGATTACAACGAACATTTTAAAAAAAAAATTAGCCAAATCGGTCCAGCCGTTCTCACGTGATGTCGTGACCAACGAACAGCATTTGATTTTTATTATATAGATATTTTTGACGTGAAATTTGTTTTCCGAAATTATGTTATATTATATTGTTTTTTGACATAAAATCGGTATTCTGAAATTATATTATATTCTATTTTTGACAGTAGCGTTGCGAAAAAAAACACGCGTTGTATTAAATGATTTTGAACAGAGAAGATCAAAGTCAGTGTTGCGAAAATACTCGCAATTTAGATTGTTTCTAGTTTAGTGTTGCGAATTAAATCGCGATTTCCATTTCATTTAATTTTGATTGCTAGTTGTCAATTTTTAAAATATAAAGATTTTATTATTATTTCGATTAGAGTTGCGAAAAAATCACAACGGGTTGAATTTGTATTGCGGAAAAATAAAACAGAATTTTTTTACTTACCGCTTTTGTTAATGACAAAGTAAAATGGTGGATGAGCCGGGTCTCTTCACCAATAGACTTTGTCACTCTTCCTGCATACCTCGCGAATCAATTAATAAAAACAATTCTGCTTGAGAAATTAGCGTTGCGAATTTGATATCGCGATTGTCTTAGTGTTGCGAAATGTACCAACGCTGGTACAGAGACCTTTTCCGTCTTTGGAAAAGTGATCTTTTCCATTTAGTGATCTGCGAAATTTAGTTTGTAAGATTTTAAATCGTTGTTGTAAGAAAGGAAGTCGGAAGGAAGCGCATTGAATTCCTTCTGGCTTCCTTTCGGGTCCCTCGTGCAGTAACCTCCTCGTGGTGAGACCCGGGTAATCGGTATTATTCTCTATTTGTAAGGATTTCTAGTAATCTTACAAATAGAGAATAATATCGAGCTAATAGCTGCAAAGTTATAATTTGCTATAAATAAAAATTTTAATAATAAAAAAAACTTGTGTATTGAATTGTTTCTGAATTTGCCTTTAATGCTTTCCTTGTTATCCTTTGGTTCACCTTTAGCTTCTTGGTAAGCTCCTTCCAATTATTAACCGAACACATTGTTTTTGTTTCGGATTACGTTAACGTTCAATAAATATCGTCAACTTTTTTTCTGGATTTCTAATTGAAATTTTCTTCTGAACTTTCCAAAGCTCTTCTAAAATTTAATATATCTGGTTTAAAATTGGTATTCCTCCGAACGGAGGTCCCTCAGGGACTCACCACGGATGGGGCCGTGGGTGAGTACGGGTATTGGCGAACCCGGGGCTCCCCGAGCCACAAATTCAGTAGTTTGAAGTTCTGACTTCAACTACTCTTGTTGATTTCTTGTCGGTTAGGCCGCACTCGTGTGCGGGGTTAGCTTGGCTCTCGTGAGCTGGAGTTAGGTTTGGCTCTCGTGAGCTGGTTAGATTCGCACTCTTGTGCGTGTTAGGTAGGCCGTACTCGTGTACTGGGTTTAGAGTTGTATCTCGTCGTTTCATCTTGCCATCGTTTCGACTTTTCCTCGTCGTCTTCTTTTATTTTGTATATCGTGTCTAATTATTGTTAGTCTGTTTCAGATTATTTACTATAGATGAAAAAATTCATCATCGACCGAGGACAACGCTTCGACCGAAGACACCGATTTAAAAGAAGACTGCGATTTAATTATAAGTTTGTTATAGTTGTAGACCAATTATTGTGTTAGATTGATTTTGTTAAATTCGCTTGGTCATTTGGGTCACAGCCTTCTGCTGTGACCAGTGGGTAGGGTGGGAGGGTGACCCTCGAACCAGAGCCTTCTGCTCTGGTTCGGTTTTGTTTGTCCCATTGAAAGAATCAGAGCCTTCTGCCTGATTCGTTTTTGATCCCCCGTGCGCCCACAATAATTGGTCGACTTGCGTGCGTGCGTTACTTAATAAGTTCGTTAAACGTCGTTGTAATTATGTCGAGTAATTATTGCCGTAACTTCACTTTGCTCGGCTAAATTTGTGACTCCGACACACCCTGTGTGCTGTGTCGGACCTTGCTTGCAAGTCTTGAACCGGTCCAGTCGCGATATTCGGCGTGGATGCACATAGAACGATGGTCAGGGAGCAGTACTCGCCCGTAGTCCGTAAAATGTCTGCCTAAGCCGTGTCAACGCTGGCGTGGCTCGCTCCGGGAGCAGGGGTGGGTACTTACCGTAAGTCTTGCCGGAACCAACCGCGTCAGTGTTGCTCGCGGCGGGTATTTAGTTGGGCAAGGTAGTTCTACCGTACGGTGGAGGCGTCCCTGGCCATTGTTGCGAGTGTGGAAGCGTCGGGTACCGTTACTGGTCGGCAGATAGCTTGCAAGCATTGTACGCGTCGCGTGACCACCGAACCAGAGCCTTCTGTTCTGCCAGAGCCTTCTGGTTCGGTTTTGTTGGTCTCATTGAAAGAATCAGAGCCTTCTGCCTGATTCGTTCTTGATCCCCCGTGGATCGGAGACTTCTTCTCCGATTCACACCTTTTGCTCCGCAATAATTACTCGACATACGCTAAATGGTAAAGTGACCTTTTCCGTCTGTGGAAAAGTGATCTTTCCCATTTAGCGATTTGCGAAATTTAGTTTGTAAGACAGTAAATCGCCATTGTAAGAAAGGGAGTCGGAAGGAAGCGTAGTGAATTCCTTCTGGCTTCCTTTCGGGTCTCTCGTGCAGCAACCTCCTCGTGGTGAGACCCGGGCAATCGGTATTATTCTCTATTTGTAAGGATTTCTAGTAATCTTAGAAATAGACAATAACATCGAGCTAATGGCTGCACAATTGTAATTTGCGATAACATTGTAAAATAAAATTTAAGACTTACTAATAATAAAAACTTGTGTATTGAATTGTGTCTGAATTTGCCTTCAGTACTTTCCTTGTTTTCCCTAGGTCCACCTTTAGCTTCTTGGTAAGAAACACATAGTTTCTGTTTCGGATTACCTTGTCATTCATTGACATCATCAACTGTTTTTCTCGATTTCTAATTGAAATTTGCTTCTGAACTTTTCAAAGGTCCTTTTCTTAAAATTTTTATTCCTCCGAACCCGGAATACCCCGAAGCGCCTTTACCTGTATGCGTTCCTATTTTAGTTAGTATTATAGTTTAAAGTTTTGACTTCTACCCTTGTTGAACTCTTGTTGGTTAGACCGCACTCGTGTTCGGGGTTATTAGCTTTGCTCTCGTGTTCTGGTGTTAGGTTTTGCTTAAACTTGTCATTCCTCCGATCGGAGGTCCCTCCATTTATGATAGGTACATATATGGTTTAAGCTTCTTGTGGATCTAGTTCCAACATTTATTGTTTGTCAGCGTAGAGGGCGTAAGTAAACGAGTTGTTTTTGTGTGAGACAGAAAATCCCATATGGCGATTGGTCTACTCCTATACCTCGTCGGTGGTAATATAATAAATTTAATTATATATTATGTTATCTATGTGGAAAGGATACAGTGCAAATAAATCAATAAATAAATGACCTGCGATTTATACTGATAAACTATGTTTACAAATATTTGTTTACTTTATTACATTTACCTTACCTTAGAAGTTCCACACCTTAGAAGTTCCACACATTCGAACTTCCACACATTAGAAGTTCCACACCTTAGAAGTTCCACACCTTAGAAGTTCCACATCTTAGAAGTTCCACACTTTAAAAGTTCCACACCTTAGAAGTTCCACACCCTTAAGGGAGTCATAATTACTCCTGCCGTTTACCCGGTTTTTTTTTTAATTTCTTCACGTTGACACTAACATCATTGACGTTAAACCTAACCCTAGCCCTAACCCCGAACCCTTTTTTTTATGAGCTATTTCATATAGTTTTTTCACTTCTAAGTTTTTACATTACTTAATGTAAATGTAAGTATAATTCTTGATCTACCGCTGCTGTACAACTGTTTTCGCAATTGCCAAAATCTATCGCGGGCTCTCTTTCTCTAACTTAATAACTGAAAATACACCTAATCGGGGTTCCGCGCAAGAAGGAAGTGGGGGTTTTTTCTTTATTGAGCTCTACTTCTTCGGATGGCTTTGGCTACCTAGAAATCGGCCCGTGGGGTTTTTCGTGAATCCACCCCTTTTGTGAATCCGGCAAAAAGTTTTTTTTGGTTTCAGGATCGAAGTGTTTCTTGAAATGGCCTTTTTTTTGTTTAGGATCGAGGTGTTTGTAGGTGACGACCTTTTTTTTAGGGTTCCAGAGTTTGTAGGTGGCGACCTTTTTTTTAGGATTCGAGAGTTTGAAAGTGATGACCTTTTTTTTAGGATCGAAGTGTTTGAAAGTGATGACCTTTTGTTTAGGATCGAAGTGTTTGAAAGTGATGACCTTTTTTTTAGGATTCCTGAGTTTGTAGGTGGCGACCTTTTTTTTAGGATGTGTTTGTACTTGTGTCCTGTCTTGTGAAGAGAGTCCTCGAACAACGCCGTGTCAAAAGATGCCCCCTACTATCATTGCAGCTGGCTTCATCAGAGGTGAAGACACACTGATACTGGCGAGTGTGTCAAAGAGAACCCTTAAGAGAGTCATGGAGCCAAAAGACCGAGAAGCAATGTTGTTCAGCTGGACAATTAAATCTACTGGTGACCACCGTTCCGGAACATTGAGCAGCCCTATATAAGTTCAGTTTTCCTTGACACTCGTCAGTATCAGAGTGTCTTCATCTCTGATGAAGCCAGCTGCAATGATGGCAGGGAGTATTTTTTTTTTAGGGTCCGGGGTCGTGTTCCGGGGTCCGGGGTCATGGTCGGAAACGTCACCTGGATTATTTTCATAGCCCTAATCGTCAAAAACCACAACCCTAACCAGAAATAACCGTCACCAGAATCATTTTCATAGTTCTAATCGTCAAAAACCACAACCCTAACCAGAAATAACCGTTACCAGAATCATTTTCATAGTCCTAATCGTCAAAAACCACAACCCTAACCAGAAATGGGGGTGTCCCATTTGGACTCCGACCGATTGGACCCGTCCCGATTGGACTGTCCCGATTGGACCCGTTCCTTTTGGACTCCGTGCCGATTCGACTCGTGCCGTTTGGACCCCGTGCCGATTGGACGCGTTCTTTTTGGACGCCGTGAAGTGGACACATTTACAGAATTTTAAAATAGCCGTATCTCCAAAACCGTGCGCCCTAGACAAAAAATAACGAAATTTTTGAAAGACTTTACAGAAAGCATATCACCCCGGCACTACACCTTAGGCCTATTCAAAAGTAGATTCGCCACCCCTTTGCCCTCCCCAAATTCATTTTCGCCTCCCCTAAAAATCGCTGTATCTCCTAAACCGTGCATCCTAGACAAAAAATAACGAAATTTTTGAAAGACTTTACGGAAAGCATATCACCCCGGCACTACACCTTAGGCCTATTCAAAAGTCGATTCGCCACCCCTTTCCCCTCCCCAAATTAATTTTCGCCTCCCCTAAAAATCGCTGTATCTCCTAAACCGTGCATCCTAGACAAAAAATAACGAAATTTTTGAAAGACTTTACAGAAAGCATATCACCCCGGCACTACACCTTAGGCCTATTCAAAAGTAGATTCGCCACCCCTTTGCCCTCCCCAAATTCATTTTCGCCTCCCCTAAAAATCGCTGTATCTCCTAAACCGTGCATCCTAGACAAAAAATAACGAAATTTTTGAAAGACTTTACGGAAAGCATATCACCCCAGCACTACACCTTAGGCCTATTCAAAAGTCGATTCGCCACCCCTTTCCCCTCCCCAAATTAATTTTCGCCTCCCCTAAAAATCGCTGTATCTCCTAAACCGTGCATCCTAGACAAAAAATAACGAAATTTTTGAAAGACTTTACAGAAAGCATATCACCCCGGCACTACACCTTAGGCCTATTCAAAAGTCGATTCGCCACCCCTTTCACCTCCCCAAATTCATTTTCGCGTCCCCTAAAAATCGCTGTATCTCCTAAACCGTGCATCCTAGACAAAAAATAACGAAATTTTTGAAAGACTCTACGGAGAGCATATCACCCCGGCACTACACGTTTGGCCTATTCAAAAGTCGATTCGCCACCCCTTTACCCTCCCCAAATTCACTTTCGCCTCCCCTAAAAATCGCTGTATCTCCAAAACCGTGCGCCCTAGACAAAAAATAACGAAATTTTTGAAAGACTTTACAGAAAGCATATCACCCCGGCACTACACCTTAGGCCTATTCAAAAGTAGATTCGCCACCCCTTTGCCCTTCCCAAATTCATTTTCGCCTCCCCTAAAAATCGCTGTATCTCCTAAACCGTGCATCCTAGACAAAAAATAACGAAATTTTTGAAAGACTTTACGGGGAGCATATCACCCCGGCACTACACCTTAGGCCTATTCAAAAGTCGATTCGCCACCCCTTTCCCCTCCCCAAATTCATTTTCGCGTCCCCTAAAAATCGCTGTATCTCCTAAACCGTGCATCCTAGACAAAAAATAACGAAATTTTTGAAAGACTTTACGGAAAGCATATCACCCCGGCACTACACCTTAGGCCTATTCAAAAGTCGATTCGCCACCCCTTTACCCTCCCCAAATTCATTTTCGCCTCCCCTAAAAATCGCTGTATCTCCTAAACCGTGCATCCTAGACAAAAAATAACGAAATTTTTGAAAGACTTTACGGTAAGCATATCACCCCGGCACTACACCTTAGGCCTATTCAAAAGTCGATTCGCCACCCCTTTACCCTCCCCAAATTCATTTTCGCCTCCCCTAAAAATCGCTGTATCTCCTAAACCGTGCATCCTAGACAAAAAATAACGAAATTTTTGAAAGACTTTACGGTGAGCGTATCACCCCGGCACTACACCTTAGGCCTATTCAAAAGTCGATTCGCCACCCCTTTACCCTCCCCAAATTCACTTTCGCCTCCCCTAAAAATCGCTGTATCTCCTAAACCGTGCATCCTAGACAAAAAATAACGAAATTTTTGAAAGACTTTACGGAATGCATATCACCCCGGCACTACACCTTAGGCCTATTCAAAAGTCGATTCGCCAACCCTTTCCCCTCCCCAAATTGATTTTCGCGTCCCCTAAAAATCGCTGTATCTCCTAAACCGTGCATCCTAGACAAAAAATAACGAAATTTTTGAAAGACTTTACAGAAAGCATATCACCCCGGCACTACACCTTTGGCCTATTCAAAAGTCGATTCGCCACCCCTTTACCCTCCCCAAATTCACTTTCGCCTCCCCTAAAAATCGCTGTATCTCCTAAACCGTGCATCCTAGACAAAAAATAACGAAATTTTTGAAAGACTTTACGGAAAGCATATCACCCCGGCACTACACCTTAGGCCTATTCAAAAGTCGATTCGCCAACCCTTTCCCCTCCCCAAATACATTTTCGCCTCCCCTAAAAATCGCTGTATCTCCTAAACCGTGCATCCTAGACAAAAAATAACGAAATTTTTGAAAGACTTTACGGAAAGCATATCACCCCGGCACTACACCTTAGGCCTATTCAAAAGTAGATTCGGCACCACCCCTTTGCCCTCCCCAAATTCATTTTCGCCTCCTCTAAAAATCGCTGCATCTCCTAATCCGAGCGTCGTAGGAAGAAAATAACAACATTTTGGGAGGTTTTACCGGGGGCATACCACCCTTACCTAACCCCGTAGTTCTACTCAAAAGTCGATTCACCCCCATCTACCCCCAAGTGATTCCCTAACCCTAACCCTAACCCTTTTTTTTCGTGAGGAAATATTTTATAACGCACATAACCCGAAATTAATCACGACTTGGCGAGGCGAAAATGAATTTGGGGAGGGGAAAGGGGTGGCGAATCGGTACTTTTGAATAGGCCTAAGGGGTAGTGCCGGGGTGATATGCTTCCTGTAAAGTCTTTCAAAAATTTCGTTATTTTTTGTCTAGGATGCACGGTTTAGGAGATACAGCGATTTTTAGGGGAGGCGAAAATTAATTTGGGGAGGGGAAAGGGTTGGCGAATCGACTTTTGAATAGGCCTAAGGTGTAGTGCCGGGGTGATATGCTTTCCGTAAAGTCTTTCAAAAATTTCGTTATTTTTTGTCTAGGATGCACGGTTTAGGAGATACAGCGATTTTTAGGGGAGGCGAAAATGAATTTGGGGAGGGTAAAGGGGTGGCGAATCGACTTTTGAATAGGCCTAAGGTGTAGTGCCGGGGTGATATGCATTCTGTAAAGTCTTTCAAAAATTTCGTTATTTTTTGTCTAGGATGCACGGTTTAGGAGATACAGCGATTTTTAGGGGTGGCGAAAATTAATTTGGGGAGGGGAAAGGGGTGGCGAATCGACTTTTGAATAGGCCTAAGGTGTAGTGCCGGGGTGATATGCTTTCCGCAAAGTCTTTCAAAAATTTCGTTATTTTTTGTCTAGGATGCACGGTTTAGGAGATACAGCGATTTTTAGGGGAGGCGAAAATGAATTTGGGGAGGGTAAAGGGGTGGCGAATCGACTTTTGAATAGGCCTAAGGTGTAGTGCCGGGGTGATATGCATTCTGTAAAGTCTTTCAAAAATTTCGTTATTTTTTGTCTAGGGCGCACGGTTTAGGAGATACGGCGATTTTAAAATTCTGTAAATGTGTCCAATTCACGGCGTCCAAAAAGAACGCGTCCAATCGGCACGGTGTCCAAACGGCACGAGTCTAATCGTCACGGAGTCCAAAAGGAACGGGTCCAATCGGGACACTCCAATCGGGACGGGTCCAATCGGTCGGAGTCCAACTGGGCATCACCCACCAGAAATAACCGTCCGGGGTCGTGGTCGGGAGTCATGGTCCGGGGTCCTGGTCGGGGGTCCTGGTCGGAGGTGTTGGTCGGAGGTCTTGGTCGGAGGTCTTGGTCGGGGGTCTTGGTCGGGGGTCCTGGTTATTCGCGGTTAGGACTTAGTTTTTGCGTCTGTAGACGGTTTTTCGAGGTCGGGGTGGTGTTTATTCGCGGTTAGGGATTAGTTTTTGCGTCCGTTGAAGGTTTTTCGAGGTCGGTGAGGTGTTTATTCGCGGTTAGGACTTAGTTTTTGCGTCCGTAGAAGGTTTTTCGAGGTCGGGGTGGTGTTTATTCGCGGTTAGGACTTAGTTTTTGCGTATGTAGAAGGTTTTTCGAGGTCGGGGAGGTGTTTATTCGCGGTTAGAGATTAGTTTTTGCGTCCGTAGAAGGTTTTTCGAGGTCGGGGAGGTGTTTATTCGCGGTTAGAGATTAGTGTTTGCGTCCGTAGAAGGTTTTTCGAGGTCGGGGATGTGTTTATTCGCGGTTAGGACTTAGTTTTTGCGTCTGTAAAAGGTTTTTCGAGGTCGGGGAGGTGTTTATTCGCGGTTAGAGATTAGTTTTTGCGTCCGTAGAAGGTTTTTCGAGGTCGGGGTGGTGTTTATTCGCGGTTAGAGATTAGTGTTTGCGTCCGTAGAAGGTTTTTCGAGGTCGGGGTTGTGTTTATTCGCGGTTAGAGATAGTTTTTGCGTCTGTAAAAGGTTTTTCGAGGTCGGGGAGGTGTTTATTCGCGGTTAGAGATTAGTTTTTGCGTCCGTAGAAGGTTTTTCGAGGCCGGGTGGTGTTTATTCTCGGTTAGGACTTAGTTTTTGCGTATGTAGAAGGTTTTTCGAGGTCGGGGAGGTGTTTATTCGCGGTTAGAAATTAGTTTTTGCGTCCGTAGAAGGTTTTTCGAGTTCGGGGTAGTGTTTATTCGCGGTTAGGACTTAGTTTTTGCGTCTGTAGATGGTTTTTCGAGGTCGGGGAGGTGTTTATTCGCGGTTAGAGATTAGTGTTTGCGTCCGTAGAAGGTTTTTCGAGGTCGGGGATGTGTTTATTCGCGGTTAGGACTTAGTTTTTGCGTCTGTAAAAGGTTTTTCGAGGTCGGGGAGGTGTTTATTCGCGGTTAGGGATTAGTTTTTGCGTCCGTTGACGGTTTTTCGAGGTCGGTGAGGTGTTTATTCGCGGTTAGGACTTAGTTTTTGCGTCCGTAGAAGGTTTTTCGAGGTCGGGGTGGTGTTTATTCGCGGTTAGGACTTAGTTTTTGCGTATGTAGAAGGTTTTTCGAGGTCGGGGAGGTGTTTATTCGCGGTTAGAGATTAGTTTTTGCGTCCGTAGAAGGTTTTTCGAGGTCGGGGAGGTGTTTATTCGCGGTTAGAGATTAGTGTTTGCGTCCGTAGAAGGTTTTTCGAGGTCGGGGATGTGTTTATTCGCGGTTAGGACTTAGTTTTTGCGTCTGTAAAAGGTTTTTCGAGGTCGGGGAGGTGTTTATTCGCGGTTAGAGATTAGTTTTTGCGTCCGTAGAAGGTTTTTCGAGGTCGGGGTGGTGTTTATTCGCGGTTAGGACTTAGTTTTTCCGTCTGTAGATGGTTTTTCGAGGTCGGGGAGGTGTTTATTCGCGGTTAGAGATTAGTGTTTGCGTCCGTAGAAGGTTTTTCGAGGTCGGGGTTGTGTTTATTCGCGGTTAGAGATTAGTTTTTGCGTCTGTAAAAGGTTTTTCGAGGTCGGGGAGGTGTTTATTCGCGGTTAGAGATTAGTTTTTGCGTCCGTAGAAGGTTTTTCGAGGCCGGGTGGTGTTTATTCTCGGTTAGGACTTAGTTTTTGCGTATGTAGAAGGTTTTTCGAGGTCGGGGAGGTGTTTATTCGCGGTTAGAAATTAGTTTTTGCGTCCGTAGAAGGTTTTTCGAGGTCGGGGTAGTGTTTATTCGCGGTTAGGACTTAGTTTTTTCGTCTGTAGATGGTTTTTCGAGGTCGGGGAGGTGTTTATTCGCGGTTAGAGATTAGTGTTTGCGTCCGTAGAAGGTTTTTCGAGGTCGGGGATGTGTTTATTCGCGGTTAGGACTTAGTTTTTGCGTCTGTAAAAGGTTTTCGAGGTCGGGGAGGTGTTTATTCGCGGTTAGAGATTAGTTTTTGCGTCCGTAGAAGGTTTTTCGAGGTCGGGGTGGTGTTTATTCGCGGTTAGGACTTAGTTTTTGCGTATGTAGAAGGTTTTTCGAGGCCGGGGAGGTGTTTATTCGCGGTTAGAGATTAGTTTTTGCGTCTGTAAAAGGTTTTTCGAGGTCGGGGAGGTGTTTATTCGCGGTTAGAGATTAGTTTTTGCGTATGTCGAAGGTTTTTCGAGGTCGGGGAGGTGTTTATTCGCGGTTAGAAATTAGTTTTTGCGTCCGTAGAAGGTTTTTCGAGGTCGGGGTAATGTTTATTCGTGGTTAGGACTTAGTTTTTGCGTCTGTAAAAGGTTTTTCGAGGTCGGGGAGGTGTTTATTCGCGGTTAGAGATTAGTTTTTGCGTCAGTAAAAGGTTTTTCGAGGTCGGGGAGGTGTTTATTCGCGGTTAGGACTTAGTTTTTGCGTCTGTAAAAGGTTTTTCGAGGTCGGGGAGGTGTTTATTCGCGGTTAGAGATTAGTTTTTGCGTCCGTAGAAGGTTTTTCGAGGTCGGGGTGGTGTTTATTCGCGGTTAGGACTTAGTTTTTGCGTCTGTAGATGGTTTTTTCGAGGTCGGGGAGGTGTTTATTCGCGGTTAGAGATTAGTGTTTGCGTCCGTAGAAGGTTTTTCGAGGTCGGGGTTGTGTTTATTCGCGGTTAGAGATTAGTTTTTGCGTCTGTAAAAGGTTTTTCGAGGTCGGGGAGGTGTTTATTCGCGGTTAGAGATTAGTTTTTGCGTCCGTAGAAGGTTTTTCGAGGCCGGGTGGTGTTTATTCTCGGTTAGGACTTAGTTTTTGCGTATGTAGAAGGTTTTTCGAGGTCGGGGAGGTGTTTATTCGCGGTTAGAAATTAGTTTTTGCGTCCGTAGAAGGTTTTTCGAGGTCGGGGTAGTGTTTATTCGCGGTTAGGACTTAGTTTTTGCGTCTGTAGATGGTTTTTCGAGGTCGGGGAGGTGTTTATTCGCGGTTAGAGATTAGTGTTTGCGTCCGTAGAAGGTTTTTCGAGGTCGGGGATGTGTTTATTCGCGGTTAGGACTTAGTTTTTGCGTCTGTAAAAGGTTTTTTCGAGGTCGGGGAGGTGTTTATTCGCGGTTAGGGATTAGTTTTTGCGTCCGTTGAAGGTTTTTCGAGGTCGTTGAGGTGTTTATTCGCGGTTAGGACTTAGTTTTTGCGTCCGTAGAAGGTTTTTCGAGGTCGGGGTGGTGTTTATTCGCGGTTAGGACTTAGTTTTTGCGTATGTAGAAGGTTTTTCGAGGTCGGGGAGGTGTTTATTCGCTGTTAGAGATTAGTTTTTGCGTCCGTAGAAGGTTTTTCGAGGTCGGGGAGGTGTTTATTCGCGGTTAGAGATTAGTGTTTGCGTCCGTAGAAGGTTTTTCGAGGTCGGGGATGTGTTTATTCGCGGTTAGGACTTAGTTTTTGCGTCTGTAAAAGGTTTTTTCGAGGTCGGGGAGGTGTTTATTCGCGGTTAGAGATTAGTTTTTGCGTCCGTAGAAGGTTTTTCGAGGTCGGGGTGGTGTTTATTCGCGGTTAGGACTTAGTTTTTCTTTCTGTAGATGGTTTTTCGAGGTCGGGGAGGTGTTTATTCGCGGTTAGAGATTAGTGTTTGCGTCCGTAGAAGGTTTTTCGAGGTCGGGGTTGTGTTTATTCGCGGTTAGAGATTAGTTTTTGCGTCTGTAAAAGGTTTTTTCGAGGTCGGGGAGGTGTTTATTCGCGGTTAGAGATTAGTTTTTGCGTCCGTAGAAGGTTTTTCGAGGCCGGGTGGTGTTTATTCTCGGTTAGGACTTAGTTTTTGCGTATGTAGAAGGTTTTTCGAGGTCGGGGAGGTGTTTATTCGCGGTTAGAAATTAGTTTTTGCGTCCGTAGAAGGTTTTTCGAGGTCGGGGTAGTGTTTATTCGCGGTTAGGACTTAGTTTTTTCGTCTGTAGATGGTTTTTCGAGGTCGGGGAGGTGTTTATTCGCGGTTAGAGATTAGTTTTTGCGTCCGTAGAAGGTTTTTCGAGGTCGGGGATGTGTTTATTCGCGGTTAGGACTTAGTTTTTGCGTATGTAGAAGGTTTTTCGAGGTCGGGGTGGTGTTTATTCGCGGTTAGGACTTAGTTTTTGCGTATGTAGAAGGTTTTTCGAGGTCGGGGAGGTGTTTATTCGCGGTTAGAGATTAGTTTTTGCGTCCGTAGAAGGTTTTTCGAGGTCGGGTTAGTGTTTGTTCGCGGTTAGGACTTAGTTTTTGCGTCTGTAGAAGGTTTTTCGAGGTCGGGGAGGTGTTTATTCGCGGTTAGAGATTAGTGTTTGCGTCCGTAGAAGGTTTTTCGAGGTCGGGGTTGTGTTTATTCGCGGTTAGAGATTAGTTTTTGCGTCTGTAAAAGGTTTTTCGAGGTCGGGGAGGTGTTTATTCGCGGTTAGAGATTAGTTTTTGCGTCCGTAGAAGGTTTTTCGAGGCCGGGTGGTGTTTATTCGCGGTTAGGACTTAAGGTTTTTGCGTCCGTAGAAGGTTGTTTTTGTGTAAATTCGAGGTTAGGGCTTACTTTTTGCGTCCGTAGAAGGTTTTTGCGTCCGTAGAAGGTTGTTTTTGTGTAAATTCGAGGTTAGGGCTTACTTTTTGCGTCCGTAGAAGGTTTTTGCGTCCGTAGAAGGTTGTTTTTGTGTAAATTCGAGGTTAGGGCTTACTTTTTGCGTCCGTAGAAGGTTTTTGCGTCCGTAGAAGGTTGTTTTTGTGTAAATTCGAGGTTAGGGCTTACTTTTTGCGTCCGTAGAAGGTTTTTGCGTCCGTAGAAGGTTGTTTTTGTGTAAATTCGAGGTTAGGGCTTACTTTTTGCGTCCGTAGAAGGTTTTTGCGTCCGTAGAAGGTTGTTTTTGTGTAAATTCGAGGTTAGGGCTTACTTTTTGCGTCCGTAGAAGGTTTTTGCGTCCGTAGAAGGTTGTTTTTGTGTAAATTCGAGGTTAGGGCTTACTTTTTGCGTCCGTAGAAGGTTTTTGCGTCCGTAGAAGGTTGTTTTTGTGTAAATTCGAGGTTAGGGCTTACTTTTTGCGTCCGTAGAAGGTTTTTGCGTCCGTAGAAGGTTGTTTTTGTGTAAATTCGAGGTTAGGGCTTACTTTTTGCGTCCGTAGAAGGTTTTTGCGTCCGTAGAAGGTTGTTTTTGTGTAAATTCGAGGTTAGGGCTTACTTTTTGCGTCCGTAGAAGGTTTTTGCGTCCGTAGAAGGTTGTTTTTGTGTAAATTCGAGGTTAGGGCTTACTTTTTGCGTCCGTAGAAGGTTTTTGCGTCCGTAGAAGGTTGTTTTTGTGTAAATTCGAGGTTAGGGCTTACTTTTTGCGTCCGTAGAAGGTTGTTTTTGTGTAAATTCGAGGTTAGGGCTTACTTTTTGCGTCCGTAGAAGGTTTTTGCGTCCGTAGAAGGTTGTTTTTGTGTAAATTCGAGGTTAGGGCTTACTTTTTGCGTCCGTAGAAGGTTTTTGCGTCCGTAGAAGGTTGTTTTTGTGTAAATTCGAGGTTAGGGCTTACTTTTTGCGTCCGTAGAAGGTTGTTTTTGTGTAAATTCGAGGTTAGGGCTTACTTTTTGCGTCCGTAGAAGGTTTTTGCGTCCGTAGAAGGTTGTTTTTGTGTAAATTCGAGGTTAGGGCTTACTTTTTGCGTCCGTAGAAGGTTTTTTTTTTGTAAATTCGAGGTTAGGGCTTACTTTTTGCGTCCGTAGAAGGTTTTTGCGTCCGTAGAAGGTTGTTTTTGTGTAAATTCGAGGTTAGGGCTTACTTTTTGCGTCCGTAGAAGGTTTTTGCGTCCGTAGAAGGTTGTTTTTGTGTAAATTCGAGGTTAGGGCTTACTTTTTGCGTCCGTAGAAGGTTTTTGCGTCCGTAGAAGGTTGTTTTTGTGTAAATTCGAGGTTAGGGCTTACTTTTTGCGTCCGTAGAAGGTTTTTGCGTCCGTAGAAGGTTGTTTTTGTGTAAATTCGAGGTTAGGGCTTACTTTTTGCGTCCGTAGAAGGTTTTTGCGTCCGTAGAAGGTTGTTTTTGTGTAAATTCGAGGTTAGGGCTTACTTTTTGCGTCCGTAGAAGGTTTTTGCGTCCGTAGAAGGTTGTTTTTGTGTAAATTCGAGGTTAGGGCTTACTTTTTGCGTCCGTAGAAGGTTTTTGCGTCCGTAGAAGGTTGTTTTTGTGTAAATTCGAGGTTAGGGCTTACTTTTTGCGTCCGTAGAAGGTTTTTGCGTCCGTAGAAGGTTGTTTTTGTGTAAATTCGAGGTTAGGGCTTACTTTTTGCGTCCGTAGAAGGTTTTTGCGTCCGTAGAAGGTTGTTTTTGTGTAAATTCGAGGTTAGGGCTTACTTTTTGCGTCCGTAGAAGGTTTTTGCGTCCGTAGAAGGTTGTTTTTGTGTAAATTCGAGGTTAGGGCTTACTTTTTGCGTCCGTAGAAGGTTTTTGCGTCCGTAGAAGGTTGTTTTTGTGTAAATTCGAGGTTAGGGCTTACTTTTTGCGTCCGTAGAAGGTTTTTGCGTCCGTAGAAGGTTGTTTTTGTGTAAATTCGAGGTTAGGGCTTACTTTTTGCGTCCGTAGAAGGTTTTTGCGTCCGTAGAAGGTTGTTTTTGTGTAAATTCGAGGTTAGGGCTTACTTTTTGCGTCCGTAGAAGGTTTTTGCGTCCGTAGAAGGTTGTTTTTGTGTAAATTCGAGGTTAGGGCTTACTTTTTGCGTCCGTAGAAGGTTGTTTTTGTGTAAATTCGAGGTTAGGGCTTACTTTTTGCGTCCGTAGAAGGTTGTTTTTGTGTAAATTCGAGGTTAGGGCTTACTTTTTGCGTCCGTAGAAGGTTGTTTTTGTGTAAATTCGAGGTTAGGGCTTACTTTTTGCGTCCGTAGAAGGTTTTTGCGTCCGTAGAAGGTTGTTTTTGTGTAAATTCGAGGTTAGGGCTTACTTTTTGCGTCCGTAGAAGGTTTTTGCGTCCGTAGAAGGTTGTTTTTGTGTAAATTCGAGGTTAGGGCTTACTTTTTGCGTCCGTAGAAGGTTTTTGCGTCCGTAGAAGGTTGTTTTTGTGTAAATTCGAGGTTAGGGCTTACTTTTTGCGTCCGTAGAAGGTTGTTTTTGTGTAAATTCGAGGTTAGGGCTTACTTTTTGCGTCCGTAGAAGGTTTTTGCGTCCGTAGAAGGTTGTTTTTGTGTAAATTCGAGGTTAGGGCTTACTTTTTGCGTCCGTAGAAGGTTTTTGCGTCCGTAGAATGTTGTTTTTGTGTAAATTCGAGGTTAGGGCTTACTTTTTGCGTCCGTAGAAGGTTTTTGCGTCCGTAGAAGGTTGTTTTTGTGTAAATTCGAGGTTAGGGCTTACTTTTTGCGTCCGTAGAAGGTTTTTGCGTCCGTAGAAGGTTGTTTTTGTGTAAATTCGAGGTTAGGGCTTACTTTTTGCGTCCGTAGAAGGTTGTTTTTGTGTAAATTCGAGGTTAGGGCTTACTTTTTGCGTCCGTAGAAGGTTGTTTTTGTGTAAATTCGAGGTTAGGGCTTACTTTTTGCGTCCGTAGAAGGTTGTTTTTGTGTAAATTCGAGGTTAGGGCTTACTTTTTGCGTCCGTAGAAGGTTTTTGCGTCCGTAGAAGGTTGTTTTTGAAAAACCACAACCCTAAACAGAAATAATCGTCACCAGAATCATTTTCATAGTTCTAATCGTTATACACGACAACCGTAACCCTAACCGTCACCAGAATCATTTTCATAGTAATAATCCTCAAAAACCACAACCCTAACCAGAAATAACCGTCACCAGAATCATTTTCATAGTTCTAATCGTCATACACCACAACCGTAACCCTAACCGTCACCAGAATCATTTTCATAGTAATAATCGTCAAAAACCACAACCCTAACCAGAAATAACCGTCACCAGAATCATTTTCATAGTTCTAATCGTCATACACCACAACCGTAACCCTAACCGTCACCAGAATCATTTTCATAGTTCTAACCGTCATAAAACACAACCCTAACCAGAAATAACCGTCACCAGAATCATTTTCATAGTTCTAATCGTCATACACCACAACCGTAACCCTAACCGTCACCAGAATCATTTTCATAGTTCTAACCGTCATAAAACACAACCCTAACCAGAAATAACCGTCACCAGAATCATTTTGCGTCCGTAGAAGGTTGTTTTTGTGTAAATTCGAGGTTAGGGCTTACTTTTTGCGTCCGTAGAAGGTTTTTGCGTCCGTAGAAGGTTGTTTTTGTGTAAATTCGAGGTTAGGGCTTACTTTTTGCGTCCGTAGAAGGTTTTTGCGTCCGTAGAAGGTTGTTTTTGTGTAAATTCGAGGTTAGGGCTTACTTTTTGCGTCCGTAGAAGGTTTTTGCGTCCGTAGAAGGTTGTTTTTGTGTAAATTCGAGGTTAGGGCTTACTTTTTGCGTCCGTAGAAGGTTTTTGCGTCCGTAGAAGGTTGTTTTTGTGTAAATTCGAGGTTAGGGCTTACTTTTTGCGTCCGTAGAAGGTTTTTGCGTCCGTAGAAGGTTGTTTTTGTGTAAATTCGAGGTTAGGGCTTACTTTTTGCGTCCGTAGAAGGTTGTTTTTGTGTAAATTCGAGGTTAGGGCTTACTTTTTGCGTCCGTAGAAGGTTTTTGCGTCCGTAGAAGGTTGTTTTTGTGTAAATTCGAGGTTAGGGCTTACTTTTTGCGTCCGTAGAAGGTTTTTGCGTCCGTAGAAGGTTGTTTTTGTGTAAATTCGAGGTTAGGGCTTACTTTTTGCGTCCGTAGAAGGTTTTTGCGTCCGTAGAAGGTTGTTTTTGTGTAAATTCGAGGTTAGGGCTTACTTTTTGCGTCCGTAGAAGGTTGTTTTTGTGTAAATTCGAGGTTAGGGCTTACTTTTTGCGTCCGTAGAAGGTTTTTGCGTCCGTAGAAGGTTGTTTTTGTGTAAATTCGAGGTTAGGGCTTACTTTTTGCGTCCGTAGAAGGTTGTTTTTGTGTAAATTCGAGGTTAGGGCTTACTTTTTGCGTCCGTAGAAGGTTTTTGCGTCCGTAGAAGGTTGTTTTTGTGTAAATTCGAGGTTAGGGCTTACTTTTTGCGTCCGTAGAAGGTTTTTGCGTCCGTAGAAGGTTGTTTTTGTGTAAATTCGAGGTTAGGGCTTACTTTTTGCGTCCGTAGAAGGTTTTTGCGTCCGTAGAAGGTTGTTTTTGTGTAAATTCGAGGTTAGGGCTTACTTTTTGCGTCCGTAGAAGGTTGTTTTTGTGTAAATTCGAGGTTAGGGCTTACTTTTTGCGTCCGTAGAAGGTTTTTGCGTCCGTAGAAGGTTGTTTTTGTGTAAATTCGAGGTTAGGGCTTACTTTTTGCGTCCGTAGAAGGTTTTTGCGTCCGTAGAAGGTTGTTTTTGTGTAAATTCGAGGTTAGGGTTAGGGTTAGGGTTAGGGTTAGGGTTAGGGTTAGGGTTAGGGTTAGGGTTAGGGTTAGGGTTAGGGTTAGGGTTAGGGTTAGGGTTAGGGTTAGGGTTAGGGTTAGGGTTAGGGTTAGGGTTAGGGTTAGGGTTAGGGTTAGGGTTAGGGTTAGGGTTAGGGTTAGGGTTAGGGTTAGGGTTAGGGTTAGGGTTAGGGTTAGGGTTAGGGTTAGGGTTAGGGTTAGGGTTAGGGTTAGGGTTAGGGTTAGGGTTAGGGTTAGGGTTAGGGTTAGGGTTAGGGTTAGGGTTAGGGTTAGGGTTAGGGTTAGGGTTAGGGTTAGGGTTAGGGTTAGGGTTAGGGTTAGGGTTAGGGTTAGGGTTAGGGTTAGGGTTAGGGTTAGGGTTAGGGTTAGGGTTAGGGTTAGGGTTAGGGTTAGGGTTAGGGTTAGGGTTAGGGTTAGGGTTAGGGTTAGGGTTAGGGTTAGGGTTAGGGTTAGGGTTAGGGTTAGGGTTAGGGTTAGGGTTAGGGTTAGGGTTAGGGTTAGGGTTAGGGTTAGGGTTAGGGTTAGGGTTAGGGTTAGGGTTAGGGTTAGGGTTAGGGTTAGGGTTAGGGTTAGGGTTAGGGTTAGGGTTAGGGTTAGGGTTAGGGTTAGGGTTAGGGTTAGGGTTAGGGTTAGGGTTAGGGTTAGGGTTAGGGTTAGGGTTAGGGTTAGGGTTAGGGTTAGGGTTAGGGTTAGGGTTAGGGTTAGGGTTAGGGTTAGGGTTAGGGTTAGGGTTAGGGTTAGGGTTAGGGTTAGGGTTAGGGTTAGGGTTAGGGTTAGGGTTAGGGTTAGGGTTAGGGTTAGGGGTTAGGGTTAGGGTTAGGGTTAGGGTTAGGG